>OX376710.1:9786978-11157490 GCA_947389935.1 Agrilus cyanescens
AAAGAAAATAAAAGAACGTCGTGATCAAGAACGTTACAGTTTCGTGATACTAACAAAAAAATTAAAAAATAATCATAAGGTTACCTTTAGAACCAACAATTTTTCAAAACCTGGTAATTCAACCAACTATAATGACAATAACACTAGTAATGGTAGTAATAGTATAAATTGTAGCTATTGCAAAAAGTTGGGGCACAGAGCAGCTTCTGCTTCATGTTATAAGAAACAAAACCTAGAGAAATACATAGATAAAAATAAAGAAAGTTAGGACCCAACATTTAAATGAGGACAATGACTACTCAGATTCCGAAGAATCAAATAAGGAAGATTTAAACTCCGAAGACAGCTCTGCGGAGGAGGACGCAGATCTCTAAATAAGCAAAATTACAATATCTTAAACATTAACGAGAACGTCTCTTTTAAAAAAATTCCATATAATAATCTTAATCATAATTCTAAACATTATAAGTTTTTAATAGACACAGGCGCAGGAATTTCCTTTATATTACTCAGATTAGTTTCGAATTTAAATGATATTAAGAACGGCGCCCAAATTGAAATAATGGGAATTTCAGGTGAAAGTTCGTTAATTTTAAGTTTAGGAAAGTAAGTTAAATCCGTTTGGTATACCATTCACATTCCATGTGACCAATATTAACATTGCCGCCGATGGTATCCTTAAACGGGACTTACCGCATGTAAATGCTACAGAAGAATTGCGAAGTCAAATATTGGAAAACGGCAATTCGGTTAGCAACCTTGGCATATAATATTGCCAAACATTCTGGTACTGGCTTCACACCTTACGAACTCTTATTTATTCAAATAATAATTAATTAGTATTTTCATTTAACTTTCTCAGAGGATCATTGTAATATTTAATTTAGATACAAAAATCCCATGATTGCTGACATAAATAGTGTTATAAGTTTTCTATTTGTGTTCTATAATTTTGTGTTATATTTTAGTTATTCATTAAGACTGTTTAAGTAAATAGATGACATGTAAAACTAGAAAATTCGTTACAGTGTGGAATTTCGTCACCATTTGCTGAAGGCTGTCCGCATGTTACAAAATGATGCTAAAAGTAGACATTTAGCAAATGGTAGACATTTCGAGCACTTAATTTAAGGATACTCGTTTTGTTTTGTGTTCACATAATATTATTGTTTTTATCCAGGTTTAAGTAAAAGAATTTGTTGTAAAAAACTTCACGACACTAGAAATAGTAAAAAATGCTCGTTCCAATTTTGGCAATATCAAATAAGCGCCCATGAGAGAAATAAGAAAGTTCGTTGTTCTAGAAACCAAGTGAAGATAAAAATTATCTAATAAATCCATAAAAAAGAGGGCTAAGAAAGTGTCCTAATAATACACCCATTAAAAAGTTGCTATAGATCAAATTAAAAAACTGTAGCAGTTTTTTGAAAGTGCCAAAAATACATTTTCGCTAATATGTTTAAAATGAAAACACCTACGGGCAATTTCAGAGCGGCATTAAAGTGACCTTGAAATTCCCCCAATCTTTCCCTATTTAAGCCGGCTTTTCACTATAGGATATAATTTAAATTATATCTCGAAATATAAATTATATCCCGCGACGATCCTTTACACTGTGAGGTATGTATTTTTGCTTAATTGTGTTGCAATCGTCTACAGAGGAACTGGCGATGGGATGGGAAACGATGTTTGAGGGGAAAGGAAGGCGTAAGATATTAATATAAAATCTTGGAAATATCGCTCGATCGACCGAAAAAATATTTATAGTTTGTAATATAATATATATTACAGCTAAGTGTAAACGGTACCAATTAAAAGTACGATGAGTGATATCATATTAAATCTCAAGATTTAATATATATTATACTATATTTAATAGTGAAAAGCCAGCTTTAAATTTTTTTCTAGCTACAATAATAAACGAGAACCTAATAATGAGACTCGAATAGGGTCGTTGACTAGTTTTTTTATTGGCTTAAAATGTTGTGTGTTAGTCCACAACAATTCTCATTTCTATTAACAATGAAATATTTAATAGTGGCGTATTTTAAATACATTAAATTGAACTCAATTAAATAACCAACTACAAATTACCACAAATTAATGTCATCATTTCTCTTAAATTAAGTCGCTTTGTGGTATAGAATAAATTAAAAATTTCGACTGTTTAAATTGCTGCGAAAACACGAGTGGCCATGTTTTTTTTGTCATGATGTCGTAAGTGTAGCAAATAAACAAACCGAACTAAGAATTTCAGTTGTGTATTATAGGTCGCTTTGATTAATAAACACTTTTCTTTCAACTCGGCTTCTATTTACTAACATATGACGTCACAGTGAAGACTGTATCCTTTTTGCGTAAGCGCCTAAACATAGATGGAACATCAACATGGGTAAGAAAACGTTTTTGTTAAATTAAGGACAATTTAATTAATAATTCTTTTTGTGACGCAGGTTTGTTTTAAAGAAAAAACCGGAAAATGTCCTGGCGTCCTTGTTAGCGAATAAGAAAAAATTAGACGTAGCGTGCCTCACATTTGTTTACCTGATGATGCACAATTTGAAGTACACAAGCAAATTGAAAATTGCAAAAAAAGAGTCAGGGAAGAGATTAGTGTTCCTGTGCATCAAATTTTTAAAGAAGAAAGTAGAAAGTGTCTGGATCGTGGTCTTGATATCGTAACAATACCGTCGTACGAAAACCGAAAACATTCTCTTAACCAACTCCGAAGGAATACTCTGAGTGTGCCGCAAGATCCTACCAGTGCAGACTTTATTATACCGGAACATTTAATGTTTTTTGAAAACAAAAATTATTTTCTTTTATACAACTTGACAGAAAATGAGAAAAGAATACTCGCTTTTTCTCACCCTTCGTTAAAGTCTGCATTGAAATCTTCGGATATGTTGTTTTTGGATGGAACGTTCAGTGCATGTTTTACCAATTGTATACGATACATGCGGATTTAGGAAGCAATTCAACTTCCATAAACGTTGTTCCTGTATTATTTGCGTTTTACCAGATAAAAGAGAAAATTCATATGGAAAGTTATTTCATAATCTCAAAGAACAATTTTTTGAGAATATTCAACCGAAATATTTTATGGTGGATTTTGAAGCGGCAGTTATAAAGGTATGCATTTACATTATTTATTAGTATTGTTACGGTAATTTTCTCACTCAAGTTGATATACTTAAACATTTTATTTAGTTCGCAACGTTCTCAGTTCTAAATAAATATTTTTTGTAGGTTCTCCGAAACTTATTTCCCTCATCTAATGTTAAAGGTGCAACTATCACTTCAACCAAGCAATCTGGAGAAAGGTTCAAGCTTTGGGTTTGGCAGAAGAATACCGAAAAAATGATATAACTCGACTTCACATACGGCAACTAGCTTCCCTTGCCCACATTCCTGAAGATTGTGTTGTTGACGGTTTTTTAAAAATCATGGAACAATCGCCTGACCATGAAACTGTCACACAATTTAACGATTATTTTGTCAGCCAGTGGCTTGAAAACGAGGCTTTACCACTAAAAATTTGGAACTGCCATGGACTAAGACATCGCACGAACAATGCAGCAGAAGGATGGCATAGCAGTCTTAACAAGCAAATTGGGAGAACAAATCCTAACATTTACTCTCTTTTGGAGGTACTGAAACTAGAGAGCCGAAAGTCGTACGAAGCATTCTTACTAAGCGAAATTAGTCACTTGATTGATAGACACAAAATTTTCCGGCGATATCTGCTGTCGACAGGTACCAAATAGCAAAACTCGTTTTAGGAGAGCAAACTCCTTGTATGTCCTTCTACGAGTCATTTACTTTGTGTAAAAATAACGAAGACATTTCAGCTGCAAATGCGGAAGCTTGTATAAGTAATCAACAAAAAGATTTTTCTCATCATAAAAAATTAATCGATGAAGATAAATGCACTGAGACGCATTCTATAGAAGACAGTGTAGATTTTGGGCCAGTCATTGATCTAATTAGACAATGTGCAGATACATTTGGGTCGTCTGCAAGTGGTGTAAATAAACTTATGGAACGCTTAAAGAAGGTGAAATCGAAACGGCAATGGGAAACTTTTCTTCATACTGCAGGAAACGCTTTACCTTTACGCCGAAGAGATGGTTGTGCAGTTGGAGTGCAACCTACCTCATTGTCTAGGAGAAAACCAGGCATAACGAGAGGATGTAAGCGCTTACCGTTGGGAAGGCCAGCAGCAGGAGAACAAGTTACAAAAAAAGGCGTCATAATCTTGCGGCAAATATTGCAAAAAATCAGCCTAATGCGAAATCGCATGGGAAAAATCATGTGCCACAACGTGGGCAGAAGTTGTTATCTATGATATGTTTTATGTTTTAAGTTATGTATGTAGAATTTACTTATGTACTAATGTGTTCAAATAAAAAATGTTTTGTTTCTTTTGTCTGCATTCAAGAACTGCCTTGCCCAACAACAGGAAATAGATCGCAGAAATTTAAATTTATCCTCTTTTTGAAATACCTTACAGACATTACCTATATTTATTTACTCAAATAATTGTTTTTTCCCTTAAAGCAATAATAATTGGCAAGTAAGAAAAGCAGTAATGTATTTATTATAAGAACGAAAATGTTGTAATACTAGAAATCATTTCAGAGAGAACGATATCTTCACAGTCTAAACAACACACTCTTACGGAAAGATTGACGACTGCATGGCTCATGTTTTAGCGTCACCGCTAACAGTCTAAGATACTGTACGAATGAGCACCAATCAGCGAGTCAATATTACTCTCATTGCCGTTTGAACGTAAAGAATGCCTAAATGCTGCCCGGTCCTGTGTCCGTAATTTGTTACTTTGCTGCCGCCACTCTTGATGTGAGTCGTATACAATCCCGTTACCGATGCTTGCTTATCAACCATTGTCCGAGAGTCTTACCATTCGCCGACATCCGTACAAATTTACCCGTTACCGTAAACTACCTCATTAACAGTATCTTGTTCGTCAACCCCGAGCCATATGTTGCTGATATCGATGACATACAATTCAAAGGTGGGTAAACTTATTGGCCGTTATTGAGACCGTTTTACTTTCAAAATTTATGATTCCTATGTTGTCACTTGTAGCTTTGTCTTGCTTTGCTACTGTAACCACCCACACCCGGGTGCTACAATATTATAAATTATTCTCTTATTCTTATTTATTTAGCAGGTGGTTTTTTATCTGATAATAATTCTATTTAAATTGAATCGCAGGTATTTTTGTCTCTTCGTCTCAATATTTCTTTTAGTTCGTACTTTCAAATTGCCATTATTTTTCTGATTATTGGAAATGAAAACAACAGGATTAAATAAATCCTTTTAAAATAATTTTCGTACTTAATGAGTAAGAAAAAGACGGAAAACGTCTTTAAAACTGGCGTTTTGTGACAAATTTCGTACAACGGAATGCCATCTGAGGCCATGTGTTTAGCCAGAGGGTGTGTAGGGACGTAAAGGAGGAAAGGGGATGTTTTCGACCACTGCTAAGAGTGGAATATGAACATGTGAGAGTTGACTATCGGTGGGTTGAAGTAGAAATATCTGTGTCTTTGGTTTCGAACGACAGGGATGTAGAGAAGCGAGGGAAAGCTCGCGAGATGCAGAATCGTGTGTTGGCGATGGTAAAATTTTGGGATAAAACACCGCAAGTTTCAATAGGATAGACAGAGGCAGTTAGAGGGTGATAGTCAAACAGTTAAAGTCAGAGTTAAAGTCAGAGGATGACAGTCAAATAGTCACAGTCCAACAGTTACAGTCAGATAGTTACAGTTAGGTTTCAGTAAAGTAGATACCGAGGGTTAAACAGAGTTACAGTTGAGTTACCGTCGTAGAGTCACAGAGTTAAAGTTCGAAGTCAGAGAAGTTTCAGAGAGTTATTGCGCTATGCGGGCAGTTGAGTAGTGTTCTAAACCGATCGGAAGTGAAGTCAGTAGTGTAAGATGACCGGTTCTAATTCAGAGGAGGAGAGGTTACTTAAGGTCAAATTGACGGAAGGTCATTGACTTTAAACTTGTGTGTATGTAGTGGTCAAATGCTTCACAATGAATTGAAACATATGTACATGTATCGGTAATGTGAAACGAAATACGTCTGCAGTCGTCTGAAGTTTACGATTTTTATGACGGAAAGTTTTAAATACGTCTACAGCCGTTGAAGTGCCATTGCAATGTTATTAGAGGAATGATGTTAGGTATTTAGTTACACTTACACTGATTAATGCAATTGCAATTGTACGTGATTCATGTAGATATTGTGATGTGGAAGGATGGGAAAGAAGTGCAGTTGTAAGCAGGTAGACAATCGTTAAAGTAGTGAAAAGGAAGAGAAGGCAGAAGTAGTTGAGAAGATTGGTTTGAGAATGGATGTAAGAAGCAGTAATAAAGGTAGTAGTATCGATGAAGTTTGTGGTGGTACAAAAGAAGTAGAGTATTGGAATAATGCGGACCACATGGAAGGATTGAATGATGCGCAGCGTAACACTGTGTTACATAGAGAAGATTACGTAGACACAGAGGAGTATACTGTAAATAAAGCAAATAAGTATGTAAGTGATGTGAGCTCAATGAAAGGGTGGAACGTAGCTCGAAAACTCTTCAAATGTGAAACGAACTTCTCAGCATGTTCTGCGTACGTGCTGTACTGTGATAGGAATAATCTTCACTACCTACCAATGTGTTGGAGCTGTCGATATGCGGGAAGTAATGGAGGAATTGTGTCATTATATACACGAGTTCCGAATTTATGGATGTTGGAAGTGTATATCCATGACGAAGTTCACATTCATTGCGGATGGTGTGGTGAGATGTGTAGGTACGAGTTTGTTTGCAGTGAGAACCACCGTATCACAAATAAGACCGTATTTGAAGAAGGATATGTAATAGAAATAAGTAATAATCTTGGTTATGTAGAAGGAGCGTAGAACGTGTACATGTATATATTTGTGTTAAGAAATAAATAAAGAGGCAAAAGGTAGTAGACGTTTGAGATATAAGATTAAGGTACAGTTTGGGGATAATAAGAAGTTATATGGAAAGTGTGTCAAGGTCACAAGTCTTTAAAAAGGAAAAGGAAGGTGTAGGAGAGGGGACAGGTAATGACATAGTAATTGAAAGGTAGGTTTATGAAAACATAATGGATCGGAAGAGTTGACGCCTTTGCTCGTAAGTATTGCAAAGAATACAGTACAGCGTGTGCGTATCATAGATCTCGTAAACAAAGCCCGACTTTTCGCAGAGGTACGATTGAGGCCCCTGACGACAAGGTCGGCAGCACAAGTTTACGACATCGCAATGATAAAATCTGCAGCTGTGGCAGAAAAGCAGAGGTCTGTTGTCAAAACATTCTTGACAGCAGAATCCTGTTTCAGCCGAACAGCTTTCACGCAGACGCCGACAATATCTGCATTGGAGGGAGGTGGTTTCATTAACAGTTTGCCTGAATGGTGAAAGGACAATAGATACACGAGAAAGGGCCATGTTAATTCATAAGACCCTTCTGGTGAAGTGATGCTCTCTCAGGTTGATAAGGGTTTAAATAGGAAGGTATGCGGTGGGGAAAGAGTGGGGAGAGTAGTCGGGAATAGTGGGGATGTAAAGAAAGAGGTATAGAGTAGTGTGGTAGCGAAGGTGATGGTGTAGCAATATTTTTTATAATGAGGTGGCATCGCAAGGTAGTAGTAATTTTTTAATTGATGAAGGAGTGGGATAATTGAAAGAGTACATAAGGCGTAATATATGTTATTGAACCTGTTGTATTCGTTTATGAATTTTAATAGACAGTTGTCGGAGAAAAAATTTTTCGGTGAGAATAATGTCCAGAATCTAAATTCTGCTGACAGAGAATTGTAACAGTTCTAGCCGCTAAACTAAGTCGGAACACAAATACGCATACTAGCGTAAATGGCTGATGATGCATTCTACCATAAGACATATGTTAATAAACTTTGTATAAATAGTTGTAATTTATTAAACTAGGTCAGAACACAAATACGCATACTAACGTAAATGGCTGATGATGCGTTCAACCATAAGACATATGTTAATAAACTTTGTATAAATAGCTGTAATTTATTGTAATAAAGTCAGTCAGGATTAGACCTGACTCGCTTATAATTGGATCCTGAATAACTCTTTCAATTCATTGGTCCTTATCAGGACCACCTTGTCTCTACGCGAAGACTGAAGGTACCACTTGGCAATGTCAGAAATATTAAATTCAGACAACTACCCCTCTCAGACTTAGGCCTCCCGACCTAACCTGAAAAAAATTTTTTTTTCTTGCTTTCTTTTTTTTTTTTTGGTCCAAATTATTTTGGGACCTTTTTGGTTTATCCACAGAAGGTCGGTTTTTTTTAAGTTTATTTAACTACTTTTATTAAAAAATTTTTTTTTATTTTTTTTCCCAAAATATTTTGGGATCATTTTGGTTGGTGGTTTTTTTGTTTTTTTTTCCAAGACAATTTACAAACTAACTAACATCAGAAAGTATCCACACCTCACTCTAACTTACATTGTCATTTATAGCTCAAACAACTTCTCTTTCTAGTTTTTCCTTCTTCGCACAAACACTTGTACTAATCTTAACTTTTTTTGGTTCAAATTATTTTAGGACCTTTTCTACTTTATCCTCAGAAGCTGTTTTTTTAAAAATAATTTATTTATTATTTTTTGCTATATTTTGTAATTAAAGAAAATAAAAGAGAGTATAAATTATATATATATTTATTTATTAAATATACGTTTTAAAAAGGGATCAAGTAAAAAACAACATTCAAAATAATTATTTATTTAATTTTCTATTATTACAACAAAGCTGTAAAAACTAAAATTAAAAACTATTTTCACAATAATAATTACATTAAAAATTTTCTATGAAAACGTTTTCATATAAATCGTTGCCCCGTGGTCCTCGGCAAAAACGACGACAGTCCCGTTGAAGGAGCTCCATGAGAGCTGGACCTCGAGGTGCTGGCACAACTCCCCGAAGGGTCTACCATCACTAACCTTCCAAATAGTGAAGTTTTCTGTGGTGGTGCCAGTGAAGTTCATCTTCTCCACCCTGATGTTAATTTCGGTTGGCACGGAGCCATGGAAAATTACGGTATATTCAACCATTTTTATATTGTTAACTAATTGTTGTATTGCTTTACGACAGTGTTAGCGATCTGTGCTGAACGTTGTGAAAACTTCAGTATTTATTCAATTTAGAGGAGGAGGGATATGAGTGGGGTAAAGTTAAGTTCAATACAAGTGTTTGTGCGAAGAAGGACTGATACATAGCTCATGTAACGTGTAAACCATTGCTTATTCAGCAAATAGGTAATAAACTTTGTATAAAAAGCAAATACGCAAACTAGCGTAAATGGCTGACGACGCATCCTACCACAAGACATATGCAAATAAACTTTGTATAAAAAGTAAAAACGCACACTAGCATGTAAAACAAAGGTAGATCAGTTATTGTTTACTACACACCATGTCTATCCGTCGATTCATGACATTAGTACACATGTGACCGATTTGTATTTGCTGAATAAGCAATGGTTTACACGTTACATGAGCCATGTATCAGTCCTTCTTCGCACAAACACTTGTATTGAACTTAACTTTACCCCACTCATATCCCTCCTCCTCTAAATTGAATAAATACTGAAGTTTTCACAACGTTCAGCACAGATCGCTAACACTGTCGTAAAGCAATACAACAATTAGTTAACAATATAAAAATGGTTGAATATACCGTAATTTTCCATGGCTCCGTGCCAACCGAAATTAACATCAGGGTGGAGAAGATGAACTTCACTGGCACCACCACAGAAAACTTCACTATTTGGAAGGTTAGTGATGGTAGACCCTTCGGGGAGTTGTGCCAGCACCTCGAGGTCCAGCTCTCATGGAGCTCCTTCAACGGGACTGTCGTCGTTTTTGCCGAGGACCACGGGGCAACGATTTATATGAAAACGTTTTCATAGAAAATTTTTAATGTAATTATTATTGTGAAAATAGTTTTTAATTTTAGTTTTTACAGCTTTGTTGTAATAATAGAAAATTAAATAAATAATTATTTTGAATGTTGTTTTTTACTTGATCCCTTTTTAAAACGTATATTTAATAAATAAATATATATATAATTTATACTCTCTTTTATTTTCTTTAATTACAAAACATAAAACGATACAATATAACAGAATTTTATTTAATATAATACAATATAATATAAAACATCATTGAATTTTAATCATTAAATTTACTCAGTAAAGCAGACTTAAGGTTTAACTAGCTTATTTTCGATTTCTTTTACCTCCTTTCTCGTTTCAAGTACCGATCTGTTCAACTCCTCGAGCTCCTTCTCTTTCCGCTTCATGTACTTAGTCAATGAAGCAGCCTTTGTCTCTCTTTCATGCAGTACCACTTCTTGTCGCCGCTTTTCCTCCTTAGCACTATTTATGGCTTCTCCTACTTGGTCGACTATCTTGGAATAATCGAATGGAGCAGCCGACAACCTTCGTGTGTACGATCGCTTCTTCGGCTTCATCGATATCGACTTCGTTCCCGCCACCGCCATCGTAGAGGTGCTAGCCACAGGCTCTACCATCGTTACCGTGGTAGCACCTCCAACACACCCCTCACCTTTAGCGGATGATGTGAAGGAATCGTTTGGAAAGAAGTTTTCCAATATATCAGCCAGCTCGCTTTCGTTCATATTTAGCTCAGCAGCTAAAGCAGCACCGTTACCCCTTTGTTCAGCACTCATCTTACTACACCGTACCCACTACAGTTTCAGTATATATTCCTTTTGCCCCTCTCCTTATGCCCTCTCTACCTTACACATCCCTCCCCTTTTCCTATCGCTATTTATTGTCCCTCGCGTTCTGTATTCCTCAGTCGTTGTCGAGGTATACCTCATACCGCTAGCCGCTATGATCCCTTGTCCGGACTGTGATGCTTCCTTTACGCGATCTGATAATTTAAAAAGACATCGATTAACTTCTTGTCGGAAACGAGCACAGCTCCAACGTACATCGCCTCTGCCGAAGAAAAAACTTAAAATTGCTACGCCTTCTGGTTCTTCTGACCGCTGGTGTGATACTTGTAACATTTACGTTCCACAACATTCCTACAACGGTCACCTTCGCAGCCTCAAGCATAAACAAACTTGCTGCTCACCTCTTGAGGAAGGAATTACTTTCCTTTCGTCCGCGTTCGCTAACAGAATTGTGTCCTTTCGTATTTCATCCGCTAAGTTCTTCCTGTCGTATACCGACTTTTTCACCGAAGTTTTCGACAAATGCTTGGGTGTTATTCGTAATCAGATACAACTGCATGACACGCTTAAACTAAATCTTGAACTTTTCGGACGGTATGTGCACGATGCTAAACAATTGGTTGACGTGAAATCCTTCAACACCAATAACAAAGTTGTCACTCAGTCGACGGATCTTTCCAATATTCTCCAAAGCTTCTTCGACGTTCTTGAGGGTAAAGCTTCTGAGTTTCAAGAACGAGAGTCAGGTAATTTATCAACCTCTCTTTATATATGTATTTCACTTGTATTTACTATTATTTCCTTCTTACAGGATGGGCTTTGGAAAGAGTCCTTTTCCTAGAACTCAATTGCAACAAGTACAATCCCCTTAGAGCTTCGTCTTACATTCCTCTACCTAAACAAATTTTACTTAAGAGAGCTGTTGTGAACGTACGAAACGATGACCAAGCCTGCTTTGCGTGGGCAATAACCTCGGCTTTGTATCCTGCTCAAGCCAACCCGCACAGAACGACTTCCTATCCTCATTACTCCCGCACGATGGACCATGACGGTATCGATTTTCCTATTAAATTAAACGACATTCCCAAGTTTGAAACGAAGAACCATTGTTCTGTGAATGTTTACGGGACTGAATACGTTTTGAAGGATGGAAAATGGATCTGGGAAATTGTTGGCCCCCTCTACTACTCGTCCGTCAAACGAAGGCTGCACATCAATTTACTCTTGCTACACGATGATCGAGGAAATAATCATTACTGTTGGATTAAGGATATGTCCCGTTTGCTCTCTCAACAACTCTCCAAAACAGAACATCGCAAATTCCTATGTGACGGCTGCTTGCAATACTTCAGCTCTGTGGCTCACCTGCACCGTCATCAGCGGAATGATTGCAACCACGTTTACACGACGCTGCCAACTGCTGATCTCCAATTGGATAAGATGGGTAGGCTCATCCCTAATAACGTTTTAAAATTTCAAAACTACCACAAATGTATCAAAGTACCTTTTGTTGTTTATGCAGACTTCGAAACCATATTGCGACCCATTCATACATGCTTTTCCGATCCTAACAAGACCTCCACCACACCTACCCACGAACATCAACCGCACTCGTTTGCTTACTTGATTAAGTGCTCTTTTGACGATTCCTTTTCAATATTCAGAACTTATAGAGGACCTGATTGTGCTAATCAATTTGTTAAAACTCTTGATCAAGACGTTTCTGATATTTATCACCGATTTTTAAAGACCCCCGTTCCTATGATACCCTTGACTGATGAAGAAATGCGACTTTTCTCTGAAACGACGTCCTGTAATATTTGCGAAGAGCCCTTCCTAATCGATGATGTAAAGGTTCGCGATCATTGTCATTTGACTGGTAAAGTTCGATTAGGGGCTGCTCATTCCAGATGTAACTTAAACTACAAACTACCCAACTTTGTGCCTGTATTCTTCCACAACCTCTCCGGTTACGATTGTCATTTATTTTTAAAAGAAATGGCTGTCAACGATGTTAAATTTAGCGTAATTGCTCAAAATAAATAAAAATACGTTTCCTTTACCAAATTATTGCGAGTTGATACTGTTCCCGGTGTTTCAGATAACTCTACTCAAAACGTATTTGTTAAAATTCGATTTCTCGATTCCTTTCGTTTTATGGCTTCCTCCCTCGATAAACTGTCTGAAGAACTCGATCCTTCTCAATGCTTCCAAGTGAAGAAGTATTTTTCTGATCCTACACAATTTCAACTTGTGCGACGGAAAGGGATTTTCCCTTACTCCTACGTCGATGATATTACTAAACTTGACCAATCAACGTTCCCTCTCAAAGACGATTTTTTCGATAAATTAACATCTCTACCCATTTCTGATGAAGATTATGAAAGAGCTGCCACCGTTTGGAAAACCTTTAACTGCTCCACTCTCGGAGAATATTCTGACCTCTACTTGAAAACCGATGTCCTACTGTTAGCTGACGTGTTCGAGAATTTTCGTGAAATATGTATTTCCACTTACGCCTTGGACCCCGCTCAGTATTACACCGCTCCCGGGCTAGCGTGGGATAGCATGTTAAAATTCACTCGCGTTAATTTAGAACTTCTAACTGACATCGATATGTTAAAGTTTTTCCAAAAAGGGGTACGCGGAGGAATAAGTCAGTGTGTTCAAAGAATGCATTTCGCCAATAACCCACACCTTCCTGATTATGACGCATCTGCTCCCACTTCCTACATTATGTATTTGGATGCTACCAATTTGTATGGACACAGCATGAGTCAATACCTTCCCATATCCCATTTTCGTTGGCTCACCGATGCTGAAATTGATGAATTAAATGTTCTCGATTTACATGCTTCTTCTGAATACGGTTATGTACTTGAAGTTGACGTTCAATATCCCCAAAACCTACACGATTTACATGCTGATCTTCCCTTTTTAGTTGAAAATATTATTTCTCCTGGTAATGCTAATGGCAGAGTCAAAAAATTGATTCCGTACCTTATGACTAAGACAAAGTATATTGTT
The DNA here is from genome assembly GCA_947389935.1 of Agrilus cyanescens. Lineage (NCBI taxonomy): Eukaryota > Metazoa > Arthropoda > Insecta > Coleoptera > Buprestidae > Agrilus > Agrilus cyanescens. The sequence continues at coordinate 9,800,797 of OX376710.1, forward strand.
CATTACCTACCGCTTAAACAGGCTCTCCAGAGCGGATTAAAATTACTTAAAGTGCATAGAGCTATTCAGTTTAAACAGTCACAATGGTTGGAACCTTTCATAGATTTGAATACTAGAAAACGCAATATGTGTAATAATAAGTTTGGGAAATCATTCTTTAAATTGATGAACAACAGTACTTTCGGAAAAACGATGGAGAACGTTGACAAACGAGTTGACGTCAAGTTAGTTACTCATTGGCAAAACGTTGGACGATACCTTGGTGCTGAAAGTTTAATAGCTAAACCCAATTTCAGAAATTCAAAAATTTTCACCCCCCATTTCGCAGCTATTCAGATGAACAAATTACACATTGTTTACGATAAACCGCTCTATGTAGGTTTCACTATTTTGGATTTATCAAAAGTTGTTATGTATGACTTCTACTACGGCTTTCTTAAGCAAAAATATCAAGAAAATATTTCTTTGATGTATATGGATACTGATTCCTTCATTCTTAAAGTATTCACCGAAAATTTCTACAGAGATATGATATATGATATCCCCATGATAATAGTTTCAATATCCCTATTACCTCTTCTGTTATTGGTAAATTTAAAGACGAATTCCCTAATAATCCCATTAAAGCATTCTATGGAACCGGAGCAAAAGCTTACTGCGTTGAAGCCGTTGATCAAATTGTTAAAAAAGCAAAAGGTGTCAAGAAAAATGTCATTAAATTACATCTTCAAATCGATGATTACCTACGCGTCATTAGAGATGACGCCACCATTCTTAAATGTATGAATGTTTTCGTTTCCGATCTGCATACTATGTTTACCCATATGAAAACGAAAGTAGCCCTCTCTCCCAGAGATGATAAACGTTTCTTAATTCCGAAAACAACGAATACACTTCCTTGGGGACATTACAATATAAAAAACTCAAACAGTTCGCTTTCAAAGTTCGACGGTGCCGTTGATCGGTTTATACAAAATTTTCATCAACCGTATACCGACGACTTAACGGTTGGAGAATACTTTATTAAAAGACTTTTCGAAGCTTCGTCACTTCCACAGGACGCCATTGATAATATTTATGAACACCTACTGTAATACCTACTTGGAGTTCTGTTTAAGTATAGCTTACGCTGAAATGTCACTCAATGTAAATATTTTATCCTTAATATTGGTTGTATTGTATAAATAATAATAAAACGTTACTACACAACTTGTTTGTTTACTATTTTTATTCTACCAAATATGTTCCTCAACTTCACAAATATCATGTGTACCATTTCTATTATTACAATTTGTTGTTTCAATAACATTAACAATGAATAAATTTTCTTATAATCTTCGATATTACTTGATGGCCATTTGCCTGAGTCAGGACCGCTCTGCCAGCCTGCAGCTTTCTCCGTTCCTTCTCTTAAAATGTTTTCTTCTATCCATTGCAGCACTGTTTGATGACGACCATTGATATTTGGACTTAATGTATACGGAAGCCGAAACAAGTTGATCAGTTTAATACACTTTTCCAAATTTTTCGGTTGTGCATAGTATGCTACATCCAGTATTAAGTCATCCACACACTTTAACAATGTAACATACATTTTCTTCACATTCATTACGGAGAACTTCTTATCCCGCATTAGAACTGATCCGTTTGTTAACATTTCTTTTAAAAAATATACGTCGTGTCGCATGAAATTATACTTTGTTTTATTTAAAATCATTTCCACATCATCAACGGTTATTTCCACTGTTTCACAGCAACCTTTTAGAAATTCATCCACCAATTCGTCACACCTTTGCTTCCTTTCGAATATGAAGTATAAAATATCGAACGATGTCTCTTGCGTTACAGTTAACCATTTGAATGCTTCCTTTGGTACTGCAACTCCCAACTTCGACAACACAACTTTAACTCTATCTAAATCGTTTGATAGTATTGCTCTTCGAAGGTTGAGAATGAGGACTTGCTTTTCTGCTTGATACAGCTCGTACGATAATGAATCCATTTTTATAAAAATTATACTTCAAAATCGTCAGGATCGCTCTCATCGACCACTAAGTAGCCTCCTATTACGATTTTATCGTATTCACCTTTTAATTCGAATTCTTCTGTCACGCTATCCAACTCTGACGCTACCAAATATCTTTTCAAAGATAATAAACCCTCTTTGAAAATTTTAACTTCAATTACGTAACTTTCAACCATTACTACGTCTTAAACGTTCAATGCAGCAACTAACGATACAACTGATTAAACTCATCACGTTTTATCTTATTTATAATCATACTTTGGGGAAGGGGTAAAGAAAATCAGTATTAACATTGCAGACTTTATTATCAGAAAAAAAACTGGAGATACATTACAAAACGTTCGTCTTATCAATCCAGCTGTTATGAGATTGGTTAAGCCCTAACCATTTGACGTAAACCATGTCGTTTATTAACTTTGCTTGGTCTCATTCCGATAGTTCTGTGAACCGAATTGTTATATTCCTGTACTATATCTGGTAATAACTTCAACCATTTGTAGGATCCTTGCGAACTAAAGCGTTGCCACATTTTTGATTTTAGTGTTCGATTTACCCGCTCCACAACTGACGCTTTCCTGGTGCTATACGTTGAGTAATGGTTAATTTTATATTTTTGCATAACTCGTTTCACTTGTTCGTTGTAAAATTCTTTTCCCAAGTCAATTTGCATATTCTTAGGAATACGTTTACTTCTTTTGAAAATTAACTGTAAAGCCCTTCCAACATATTCACCTGTTTTGCGTTTTACTGCTTGAGCCCACACAAATTTTGAAAAAACGTCTATTACAACCAAAATGTATCTGACACCTTTATTTTCTCTCGCATACGGAATCATTTCCACTAAATCGGCTTGATGAAGATCATCTAATCCTTTCACTATCACTTTACGACGTGTAAAATTAATTCTCGCAGGTTTATGCAGTTCTTTCACTAGTTCTTCTTTCACATTTAACATTTTCCTTATAATAATGAAGAACTACATGGACGGAGCTGCTGTTGTTGGTTTAGAACTGCTCGGTTTTGCACTACCTGTTCCTCTTTGTTGTTGTAGAGTATCTAGCCTTACTTTCAGCTCCTTTGCTTCTTTTTTTAGTGATTCCACCATTACCACTAATTCGTTTTTCAGATCATCTTTCTTTTTATTGGTTCGTTGAATTTCTTTCTCTGAAAATTCCTTAACTTTTTTACACTCATCCTGAATCGCGATTTTAATTAATTCAAAACTGGTGTCTATATCATTTTTCATATCTTGCACAATTTCCGTCTTCAATTTCTTCGATACTTCTTCATCCCCTTTCCTAACAAACGCTTCTACATCTTTACGATCTAGTTTTACTTTTGTTGCAAGGACGTCCATTATTCCGACAGCATTCTTTTCTATTATATCGTTCACCTTGTTTGTTATTTCTTTATCCCTGTCAGTATTATATTTTTCAAGTTCTTTTTCCAAATTTTTAATCGCTAACTCTATATTATCACTAAAAGTTTTCATCATCATTTCACCACTTCTGGAGACAGCTGTTTTCAATTCTTCTCGTAAATCCTCCATCCTTCTGACACCTTCACTGACAGCACGATCCTTTACCTTTTCACACTCGATTCTGATATGCTCTTTTGTTAACCGATCTTTCTCATCTACATACATTTTAGTAGCTGCATGAAACCCAGCGGTAGGCTCGTTCAAATGTGTAATACGCTTATTAGCCACATCAACGAAATACAACACTTTATCGAATGCTTGTCTAATATCGGTTACATCATCTTGCGATAACAGACGTTGCACCTTCTTCTCCAAATATCTCACATTCACAGCATCATGCTCCTGCTGAGGATCACCGATTCTTGTTAAGCGGTTATGATTGAAATCATGAACATTGCTGAATGCTTGCGAAAACAATCGTTTTGTTTCTAACGAACGTCCGAACTTATCAACTGTCATTGTCTGACTAATAAGCTTAATAATTTGTTTATACGATTATATTGCACTCACGCAACTCTTCTAAAATTGATAGAATTTCGTTTTCATGATTTGTATTGCCTGCTTGTTGAGAAGCAACCAATAACCTTAAACGATCACACAATTCATTAACGTCATCAAAATATTTGTATTCGATCGGTTTTTCGTTGTACGTCAACAACGACAATCCTCCACCTTTAGAAAATTTCGATGGTTGCTGTCTTAACTTGTAAACTGCTCCCGTACGTTTTAATATATCAGCGTAGTCTTTTCTTTCTTTAATCGATGTCGGATATTCAGAACGTAATTTGAAGAGTTGCTCGTATAATCCCACAGTACCTATGTATTTAAATTTTCCATCAATTACAACGTTTGGTCCATCAAAATCCACTTCAGAATCACCAATAAAAAATTTATTTGTGTTCCATTCGTATCGAACTTTATCAAGACGAGGATTCAGAACGTCTGCGTTAAATGTGTCACCATCATAGTCTTTAATAATTCCTTCTATATAGTCTCGAGGTAGAGGATCGAATTCTTCCAAATATTGAGCAAATCGAGAGCTATTAATATAGTCTATGTACGCTTTCTTCGCTTGTTGAAAGTCATCATTATCCTGGTCTGTGTTTTCATGACCCGTTGTTGGATCACTTTCATAAACACTTTCTTCCCTTAAGAATGAAGGAGCACCTGGTAGTAAGGTAACTGGAGCATTCGAAGGGTCAAGCTTTCTAATTTTTATTGGTGTTGACGAAGCTGGAACGTCACCTTTCGACCAATTACTCACTTCTGGCTTTATTTTTTTTTTTATCTCTTCACCCAGCTCTGATTTCAAGTTAAGAAGCGATTTTGTAAGTGGTTGATATGCTTACTGCAACAGGAGATTCTGTCCCGCTGTCGATTCCTTTAACATTTGTAATTTCCTCTTTACCGCTTTCCTAACTTTGATTAGTTCTTTCTTTGCTTTTACATCCATGCTCTTGTCAAGGTTGTCTTTTAACAACTGGTTGACTTTATATCACTTACATTAATATATATTTATCGAATCCTAAGCGATATCTTTCCTTATTTATACCACAATCCTTGTTTATCACTAGAAATCCAAACTTCTCTTTCCAACACTCTGCACAAATATTTTTAAATTGGTCAAAAGTCATGTCTGTAGTGACATGGTCTGCGAAGACGTGTTTGAGATTTAATTCATCCTGTTTAAACAGTATTATTAAATTTGCATTATCTCTAATTAAATATTTGGGAATCTGTGCATATGTTTGATTTAAGTAAAAAGTGTCGATTGAGTTATGTCTTCCCATACTAAAGTATTCCCTTATCTTATTTTGATTTTCATTCGCAACATCATCGAAGATAAATACAGAATTAGGTCTTGCCTGTGATGGACCGATTACTTCATCCGAGTCTCTGTAAGGAAAATAACCAATTCCAGCAATTGGTTTCAATAATTCGGCTAAATACTTATATTTTGGTTGATACAATGATTTGGAATAAACGTATACGTTTGCGAACCGTAAACCGTTCGGTTGCTCCAAAAGTCCTATAATCACATTTGTTTTTCCACAATTTGAAGGTCCGGCGATAATGGCTCTTATTGTGGATGGTAGTAATGGACCCTGTCGATTTATTTTCCTAGCAATATCGAAGTCACGATTGGTTATGGGTAGAGCAGATGGATGTTGTACTATCCGCATGTTTATTGACTATTAAACGGTTTACGCATGTGCTCTCGGATATATAAATTTAGAGTTAACAGTGTTTATGTAGTCAGTTCGTTCAGTATAGTGGAAGAGTTAACACCACACATGTTCCATGACACGAGGTTTTCTGAATAGCTTTATAGATAAATTACCTATTGAATTACACCTCCCAGGATATAACTTTTGCGGTCCAGGGACTCGACTGAACAAACGATTAGCTCGAGGTGATATCGGTATAAATCCCCTTGACGAATCTTGTAAATTACACGATATTGCTTACAAAACTTTTCCAGACATTTCCCATCGTCGAATTGCTGATAAAGTTTTGGTGCAACAATCATTAGAAAGACTAAAGTCGCCGAACGCGTCTTTTGGTGAACGCTTGGCAGCTCTCACAGTTGCTTCAGCTATGAAGGGTAAAGAGAAACTTGGAATGGGGCACAAAAAGCGACGTCGTAAAGTTGGTGGTTTAATTCCGTTGCGAAAAATAAAGAAGAGAAGACGAACAAGAAAAGGAGGAGCTCTACCGTTTCGTAAGCTAGTGACAACTGCGAAAATTGCTCCTAAGAAAACGAAACCTCTCCAGCTGATACATGCTGCTAAAATAGCACTTAATACAATTCGCAAATTTGGAAAGCGATCTAAATCTCCCAGAATCATTCCTATTCCAAAGACAGGTGGTTTTCTACCGTTAATTCCGATTTTTGCTGGACTATCAGCACTTGGAGCTCTCTCTGGCGGTACTGCTGGGATAGCTAAAGCTGTACGTGATGCGAAAACAGCACAACAACAGCTAGAAGAAGATAAACGTCATAATGCTTCAATGGAAGCTATTGCTCTTGGAAAAAATATTTCAGTACAACCTTTCCGTAAAGGCTTCGGTTTATACCTTAGACCTTATCAACAAAAAAAAAAAACGTAAAATTTTTCGTAAAGTTACCTAATCGTCCTTTGACAGATTTGGATTTAGTCAATTACATTAACTATTTACAAATTCCACATTTTCGGGGAATCTTTATGCGTAACGAATTACCCAGAAAAGTTAAAAGGTGTGAAAGTGGAATTGTTAATTTAGATTTAAACACAGGAACTGGTACACATTGGACAGCGTATGTAAAACGAAATAAAAAAGCTATGTACTTTGACAGTTTTGGAGATCTTCGTCCACCTAAAGAATTGGTTCAATATTTACAGTCTTCCGGACCTTGTGCTATTACTTATAACTACAATCGTGTTCAGAACCCCTCAGATTTTAACTGCGGCCATTTAGTTGTCCAATTCCTTAATGAGACTAGGCAAACCTTTTCTTAAAAACAAACCACCAAACTAACTTCGTTGTAGTGGACAGAACGTCAAACCGAAAACATGTCATACACATTTACCTTGACTAATACAAAGTCGGAGCTGCAAATGATAATAAGTCCGCCAATTTTTTTAAGCGATGATGATGAATATCAAATTGCATTGTTAAATTTTGAAGCATATAACAGTATTCCGAATATCGATGAAACTAACAACAAATTCTACTTTGAAGGTTCTACACCACCAGTCGTTGTTCTTCCGGAAGGATCCTATGAAATCGATGATATTAATCATTATCTTCGCGAGAAATTGCGAGATACTGATGATGCTATTGAATTGTTTGGAGACAATACTACCTTAAAAAGCCATATAAAAAGCACCAAAAAAGTCAACTTCGCTCCTACAGATTCTCCCGCAAAGATATTGGGTTTTAAAAATAAGCTTCTACCATCACTTAAAGAGGTGTCTGATCATGTAGCTGACATTTTCAAAGTAAACACGATTTCAGTGATGTGTAACCTCGTAACTAACTCCTACATACATACCAGTGATGGTGCTAAAGGACTAGATGGACATATACTACATCAATTCTTTCCCAATGTACCCCCCGGATTTAAAATTGTTGAGAATCCTACGAATCTTATTTATTTATCAATCAACACTCGTGTCATCGACTACATTTCCCTTAAAATAGTTGATCAAGACGGTAATCTAGTTAATTTTCGTGGAGAGCGTGTCACAATAAGATTGCACTTACGAAAAGCGTAACATGGTAGTGCAATATAGCTGTCCCCAACGATATTCAAAGAAGAATAGTACTATAAAACTACTACCACAATCCCGGATGCTTATTTCGCCTACAACCATTAAGCGATTAACACCGCTCAATAAACAGTTCCTTAAATCTTTGGGGTTGCGATTGAAAAAGAGGAAACGGTAAAATGGTAGCAGAAATACTGAATGTTACCGAAAAAGCAGTCTTCGATAACGCTATAGTTAACGCTGATAAACATACTCATCAACCTTATGCGAATTCAACTTTCAGAAATAATGATACGATACGTATTCCAATAGAAAATGAAGATGTTTACACTTTGCCTTCTAGTAGTTTCCTATACATAGAGGGTCGTTTGCTTCTTAAAAAGGATGGAAAGGCAACTGCGAACACTTCTTTTATCCATAATGGAATTTTACACCTGTTTGATGAAATTCGTTATGAATTAGGTGGAAAAGTTATTGATCGAGTCCGTAATCCTGGCATGGTTACAACAATGAAAGGTTACGCATCTTACAACGAGAATGAAAGTAAACGTCTCAGCAACAGTGGATGGTTGCCTCCTGCTTTAAGCGATCTAGAAGGAATTAAGCTTAATTCTGTAAAACTAGTAGATTCCAACGGTTACTTCAACGTTTGTATTCCACTACGTATGATTTTTGGATTTTCTGAAGACTTCCGAAAAATAATATTAAACGTTCGACAAGAATTAGTTCTAGTTCGCAGCAGCACTGACAATAATGCTTTATATTGCTCAGCAACGCCACTTGAAGATGTAGTTGTACATTTGGATCAGATTTCTTGGAAAATTCCTCATGTATCTGTAGCAGATGCTGAACGTTTGAAATTGTTGCGTTATGTTGATCGAAATTTAAATATGGAACTTTCATTTCGGAGTTGGGAACTACATGAATATCCGCTACTTCCCAAATCGTATTCTCACAACTGGAATGTGAAAACAACGTCACAATTGGAAAAGCCTCGCTTCATTATTTTCGGATTTCAAACAGATAAAAGTAATAATCTTGCAACAAATATGAGTGCCTTCGATCACTGCAAACTAACCAATTTTAAAGTTCACTTAGGATCTACTACGTACCCGTATGATAATTTGAATTTAGATTTTGATACTTCCAGATACGTCTAGAGTTTCAAACTAAAGAAAATATACCAGACAAAACAGCAGCTTTCTGTTTAATAATACATGATCGTGTGATACGTTACAATCCATCCACAAGCTTAGTTCAAGAAGTATAACACACAACGATCACTTCCACAATTTAGTTTTCTTACCGGTACTGAACAGTGAGCACGATGACTTTCTTATTGGACGTACAAGGTTTTCAGTGTAGTGAGAATCGATTTGTTTTTAAAGAAGTAGCTGTTGTTGCTCTAAAAGAAGAACCAGTTTATCATTTCACATTTGAACCACCATTTCCATGGGACGCTCTCCCCGTTCGTTACAGAAGTCAAAATCGTTGGTTAACAAGAAATTTTCATGGGTTATATTGGGATAACGGCGATCTTCCGTACTCTACGCTTTATGATAGAATTTACTCCATATTGATGGAGTCAACAGTTGTATATGTTAAAGGATTACAAAAGGTGATGTGGTTGCAGGAATTCTTTCCTACTGTTAACTTTGTTAACATTGAAGATATCGGATGTCCAGCTCTCTCCAAACTCCCAACTCATTTTAAAGTTAAAGTGTGTTCTTATCATTTATTTACAACCGCTGTTGAACAGAATTGTGCTTATAAAAATGTTCTTTTATTAAAATATTGGTTGTCTTTACACTCATAAATTGACTCTATTTTTTTCCTTTAAACAAATAAAACAAGTTCATAATATAAATTAGATTTTTATTTTTTTATATTCTTATACAATGTTATACATTTTACATATGTATTTCTAAATCAGCCGCTTTTCCAACAAATCCTTTAAGGCGAATTGACGGATGACCCACTTTATTCACAATTTTTTCGTTTATGTCCTCGATTTCTGCATCCGTAAAAGCTTCTGCATGTCTGCACGGAAGAAATATGATAAAGCTGTATAAATCAGCTAATAGACGAGGTCCCCATTTTGTATTCACCTTTTTGAAGCGTTGCACGGGATACGTTTGATTTACTTCCAGTGATTTCAGAGCACGTATTTCTTTCTCTTCATAACCCACCCGCACATTATTAAACTTTTCGATAAAGGTTTCCATGTTAAACTGACTTAAACACACTCAACTCTGTTATACATCTACTGCTCCTTCACTCATTCCCGTAACTTATGTAAAATCCCCTTCCACTACATAAGCATCAGTGGAGGGGAACTTATTATACAAACCACGTTGCTCGTTTTAAATGTCTCAGTTGTTATGGAAAAAAGCGATCATGATCAGTGTGTCATCGTTACTGATTTTAACATATTTGTATAACAATACCCTCTACATTTCCCGACCTGATAATACTATTGGAGATGAAGCCTATGTTTGTAAAAATTTTAATAAGGATATTGATGTGTCGTATACATGGAAGAAAAATTGGGATACTATTATTTTAAGAAATGTTAATGGAACAAATGTCTTTACAGTTGAAAACGTGCAGAACCTTCACTCTGTAAAGCTAGCATTTATTGATAAACATGGACAGTTTCGAAGATATATTGAAAGTCGATGGATTCAGCTTAAGGATAATGAAAACAGAGACGTTACAACTAAGGGCTATATCACCGACTCTTTCTTATTTCTACAAGTTGTTAGTACTATTAATATAATCTTATTGTTCAATATTTTGATTGTATCACTTACATACTTCATTTATTTCAAAATAAAGAATCGTTAACTATAACGACTTCACTTTTGCTTCATATGCCTGTACCTTACACTTTTCTCCACTTCCTCTACATTATCATGTAAAAGGATTTAAGAATCGTAAACTTCAGACGACTGCAGACGTATTTAATTTCACATGTACATATGTTTCAACTCATTGTGAAGCATTCGACCACTACATACAGACAAGTTTAAAGTCAATGACCTTGACCTTAAGTAACCTCTCCTCCTCTGAATTAGAACCGGTCATCTTACACTACTGAAGTCCTATAAGTATTTATCAAAGCGCATATATTAATTCGAATTGTTCGTGTTTGGTTCGGTGTTCGTAATTTGGTACCTGAGCGCCGCCTTCCCTGATCTAAGCCGTACACAACCCCGCCACTGGCACCTGTATCTCAAACGTTGTCCGAGGGCCGTACCGTTCGACGCCAACGCCTGACCGATCTGTCCGGTACCGTAAACTACCCCATTTGCGATAGCTCGCTCATTAACCCCGAGTGGGTAACTTACTGACCGATATTTTATTCGTATTTTGAGGTCATTTAACTTTGCCAGATTTATGATTTTAATTATTGTTACTTTAATTTTGAATTACATTGCTACCATTGTTTTATTTTACCCTTCAGGTTTTAATGTATTTTATACTGTTTGATTGTGATTATCTTGTGTCATTAATTTTAAGATTCAATTGTCTAATTCGAGTCCTTTTTGGACCATGTACAATTCTTCACTGATTCATGTACTGCTTCGTGGTACTAGGTAGGTGTATGACAAGCACTTTATTTGGTTTATTAAATCAATATAGCCTGAGAAAATTCGATTAGCTGTTTTAGAATGGGTTCATTCTAATTTTGGTATATTTACCTACAAAATTACGTAAACGTAGATATTGACTAAACTGGCCTGAAGCGGGAAGCGGCTGGGGTTTAGAAGGATCCGTATTAGATCAATTTGGCGGTATCTATTCTTTCAGTTGAAGGTATCCGTTTTGGTTTGATTTTGAACCTCTAGCACTGTTTGAGCACCTCAAGGTTTTGCCTTGATAACAGTTGTATTTAAAAAGATAGCAGATTTGCAATTTGTCTAAATTAAGGCGAAACTCTTAATTGAAGAACTCTTGATCAGAGAGAGGGAAGTCGAGTAAGTTGACATAATCTGTTGTTCTGAACTATCATAAAATAGAGGCAACGTCCACTAAGAGTGGCGTGTCTCGACCAACAAATAAAGGGCTATGTTCACCACGTGTGACGTGTCCGACAAAATAATAAAGGTTTCGTGGTCACCATGTGTGCCCGATTCCTCACTCCAAACAAACTACATACAAACTCCCGTGACATGGCATCTTCAGACAACAGGTATTCTAACATGGCCTACCAAGGTAGCCCATGGGCTTACAGCGGTTGTGGCTTTATCGACGGTTAAAGTTCACGATCTGCACGACGTTCCTTCTCCCAGTTCAAGACGAACATGCGAGAGTTTTTCCTACACACTTCGTTGTTACACTGTTTGACGATGTTAGAACTTTGTACCAACACATAACTTTGATAATTAAATGTCTTTGATCGCACATCTGTCCCAACCCTAAATTCTATGGTAAAATAAAAAGGTGCTTGTCTTCCGAACCGATACCAAGGGCAATTGTTAATATGTATACTTGTAAATAAATCATGTGGTTCGAATTTCTTGTGTTTTCTTGTTAGCACATATAATTTGTACAGAACTCATAAAAGAATCAGAGCTGCTACATGCTATTAACACAACGTAATTAAAAGGTCCTAACACTAGACGCTTCTCATTGACAGCCAAATTCTTCGATTTAATTAGATAAATAAAGATTTTTGAAAAGATAAATTATGTTAGTTTTTTTTTTTCTCGATTTTTAACGAAAGTTAGGGTACCCTCTTGGTTCCAGTTACACTACCATTGCTTACGTTTTATCCTTCAGGTTCTGAAGTACATTATTCTGTTTGGTTTCGATAACCTTTTGTCATTAGTTAAGATTTAATTGTCTAATTCGAGTCCATTTTGTACCAAGTACAATTCTTCACTGATTCCTATACAGTTCTTGGTATTGCTATTGCTATGTATGATGAGCACTTTTATTTTGGTTTATTAAACTTGTGTAACTTGAAAAGTTTGATCAGCTGTTTTAGAATGGGTTCATTATCGCTTTGGTATATTAACCCAAAATTTAGTAAACATAGATGTGACTAGATTGGCCTGAGGGATTAAACTATCAGCAAGGATTTAGAAGGAGCTCTCTCGTATGCACTCTGATTAGTTCAGGTGAACGTCGTATGCACTCTGATTAATTTAGGTGAACGTGTAGCTACCGTATTAATCAATTTGACGGAATCTATTCTTTCAGCTGAAGATATCTGTTTGCCGTTTTGTCTAAATTATGACGAAACTTTTTATTGAAGAACTCTTATTGCGAGAGAAGAAAGTCCAGCAATTTGACATACTGTGTTGCTCTGAATTGTCATAATACTTATATAAGGACGACGTCCACTAAGAATGGCGTGTTTCGAACCACCTTATAAACAGAGGCTATGCTCACCAAGGTGACGATGACGTTTTTTGCCAAAACAAATAAAAAGGTTCACTAAACGTGAAGTGTCCAATAAAAATATATAAAAGGTTTCGTGGTTACCAAGTGTGCCCGATTCCTACCCTAAACAAACTATGAACAGATTTCCGTGACCTACCAAGGTAGCCCATGGGCATATTCCGGTTCTGACTTAAATCACAGTTAGAGTTCACGATTATCACTACTTTCCTTCTGACAGTTCAAGACGAACTTGCTAAAGTTTTGCCTACAAACTCGTTGGTGCATGGTTTTGAGGAAGTTCGAACCATTGATTTAATAGATTAAAATTATCTGTCGTGCGTACTGATAAGAGCTAATGAGCTCGAAATCGCGATCTGTTTAGTATATCGACCAAACATAATATTTTCTAAGATTATCCGTAAGAATTTTCAGAAAGAACAAAGGAGCAAGCTACACGTCGCGTTTAATTGCGTTTTTCAGTAAATGCGCGTTAATTAGATAGTTTAAACAGATAAAGGGTGAGTGTTATTGATCATTGTAGGAAAACAGCTTGTGTAATTGTTTTTTTATAAAATATTGCTTCGTACCAAAAAATATTGTGATCTCTGTGATAGATAATCTATTATCAGTACATTTGTGTTTATCAATAGTAAAATTAGACAGCCGATACGTTTACTGCTTTTGTTGGCGATGGTGGCTAGAAACTGCTAGAAAGGAGCATATGCGTCTCTCTCGTATGTCCTTAGTTTTACCGGTACTACCCAATTTTAGAATTGAACGCTGAAAGGGTAGATGTATCTAGAACAACTGTACAGTGTGATCCTTGCTGTGCAGTCAGTAGAGGTTCAGTACGCTTGAGAAACAGTTTGATAAATATTTCAAATAGAAATTGGCCTAGGTATGAGCGCTGTCGGAAAAGCATTAACATCACTCTTGTCTCGAAAATGCCAACAAGATGACGGCATAATAATGTCCCTAGCCAATGGCGCAAAATTATTAAGTAATGCTCATTATTTAATGTCCGTACATCGAAGGTTTGCTGTCCGACCCCATCTGAGCCCTAACATTCAGAAGACCCTTAAAGAATTCAAAATAAACTCTTGTCTTTTCGGTACTGACTTTGCTGAGAAGTGCAAAGCAGCAAAATAGGTGCAGAAAACTAGCTTGGAAGTAGCAGCCAAACCAAAACCTCATCTACCTCGGGCAGGACCTTCAGGAATCCAAAAGTCTTTAAACTACCAGCGCCCACCAATAAGAAACCGCCTGAAACAGTTAAGCCAACCAGCAGGAACAAAAAAACTACAGACCGAAACCATATCGGCGTCCCATAAAGGAGGAGAGGAGGAGGGGAGATTACAAATCCCGGCGTTAAAGGTACGAAACCATTTATACGCAGGCAGACTCCATTCTCATTTTAACCAGTGGTCAAACATATGTAGCGATGAATCGATTTTAAAAACTATTAGGGGTTATGGTATCCCTTTCAATGTAAAACCCTATCAACACAGAATTCCGAACTGTAGGAATTTCTCCAAAAGTGAAATCACTTTATACCAAAATGCCATTGACAAATTGTTAAAGATAGGCGCTATTACGCCATGTTCTCCAAAAAGGGGACAATTTCTATCTCCCATTTTCTTAGTACCTAAACCTGACAACACGTACCGCTTCATCCTAAATTTAAAAAGGCTAAATAAATTCATTTCACCCCCGCACTTTAAAATGGATGATTACCGAACAGCAAAGTCGTTAATATCAAAAGATTGCTTCATGTCTTCCGTGGACCTGAAAGACGCATATTATGCAATACCTATAGACAACGAACATAGGAAATATCTAAGATTTACCTTTCTAAAACAACTATATGAATTTACATGTTTACCATTTGGCATTTGTACAGCTCCTTTTGCATTTACAAAATTAATGAAACCCGTTATGATGCATTTAAGAAAATGTGTTTTTTTATCTGTAAACTATTTGGATGACATTCTTCTTCTCGGTGATACAGAACAAGACTGTCAACGAAATGTATTTCATACCATTTCCCACCTGCAATCCTTAGGGTTTTTAATCAATATAGACAAGAGCAAGCTCACTCCTTCCCAAAAACGTAAATTTCTAGGATTCGTTTTTAACATTGCAGACATGACTATGACTTTACCGCAGAAAAAACGCATCTTTCTTTGCAAAACGCTCTCGGCATTTTTGTAACTCAGAACTTTCAAAATTCGTGAGTTAGCAAAAATAATAGGATATCTTATATCGGTTTGTCCTGCAGTAAAATATGGCTGGCTCTACACAAAACGTTTAGAAAGAGTGAAATATAAAGCTTTAAAAATTCACGGTGATAATTATTCAACAACTGTAACTATGTCAAGTGCAATACGTAAAGATTTGCAGTGGTGGTTAAATACTATCCCTAGTGCAAAAATTTCCCCATTATCTCCAACTTTCGCTATAGAAATTTTTTCAGATGCATCTAAAACGGGATGGGGAGTGTGTTGTAACGGAGAAAGGTCGCATGGGTTTTGGAGTCGTTCGGAGGCGAACTCACACATTAATTATTTAGAACTTTTGGCGACATTTATTGGTTTACAATGTTTTACGAAATCAAAAATAAATTGCAATATATTACTCCGAATAGACAATACTACAACAATAGCATATATCAATCGTATGGGAAGCATAAAATACAAAAATTGTCAAATTTAACTAGAAAAATTTGGAAGTGGTGCGAATCCAGAAACATCTGGATATTCGCATCCTATATCCAATCAGAAGAAAATGTAGAAGCGGATTATTAATCGCGATCAAAAGAAATAGAAACGGAATATAGCCTCCACAAATAGGCCTTTCGAAAAATTGTGAACACCTTTGGTGACCCAGTTATTGATTTATTTGCTTCTCAGTTAAACCATAAATGTCCACAGTATGTGTCATGGAAAAGAGATCCTGGGTCTATTGCGATTGATGCGTTCACATTAAACTGGTCAAACATGTTTTTCTATGCATTCCCCCCTTTTCATTAATATCAAAACTTTTACAAAAAATAATTCAAGATCAAGCAACTGGAATATTAGTTGTTCCATATTGGGAAACACAGCCTTGGTTTCCTCTGCTTAATAACTTACTGGTATCTGAACAAAAAACTTATTATTATCTCCTTTCAGCCAAAGCCATCCTCTATGGGCGTCTCTTACCCTGGTTGCAGGAACCTTATCAGGGAATCCTACGTACACCAAGCCATACCAAACGATGCAATCGACACATTAATATCTTCACTTAGTAGTAATAAAATAAAACAGTATAATACTGGTCTTAAAAAGTGGTGGGAGTACTGTAACACCAATTGCATTAATATGTTCAAACCCAATATCAACGACCTTTTAAACTTTCTACAACTCCATTTCAATAAAGGCTCGAAATATAGTACACTGAATACTTTTAGAGCAGCAATAAATCTTATACTTATCACAGAAATAGACAATAATTTGATAAACCGATTCATGAAAGGTGTCTTCAAACAACGTCCGGTATATCCAAAATATAGTGAAACATGGGACCCTCAAATTGTAATAAAATTTTTATCCTCCTGGTATCCACATCAAGAATTACCTTTACAGAAACTAACTTTAAAAACAGTCACTTTAATTCCACTTAGTACAGCAGACCGAATGCAAACAATTAGTAAAATAAAAATAGCACAAATCATCAGGTTAGAAAACCGAATTGAGATTATGATCCAAGACATCCTAAAAACGTCCAAAAAAGAACTTTTCTAACCCAAAGTAGTGTTGCCATTTTTCGCTGACAATCCTACAGTATGCGTGGCATCTACTTTGTTACATTATATAGAAAGAACGAATCAAATACGCGGTCATATTCAAGACTTGTTCATTACACATAAAAAACCTTTTCAGGCAGCTTCTACCCAAACTTTATCACGTTGGGTTAAAGAAGTTATGAAAATGAGCGGGATAAGTACGGAAAAACTTTTACCCCATAGCACACGTCATGCAGCAGCTTCAGCAGCTTTTAGGTCTGGAGTCAATATTGAGACTATTCGATCAAACGTAGGGTGGTCAAAAGACTGATATATTTTTTAAAACTTACAATCGACCAATTTTAGACACAACGATTTTTGCTAAGAAAATTTTTGAAAAATCTTAAATATATAGTAGATATTGTTTAATTACTTAATTACTTTAATTACTATAATCACTTATTATTCCTATTATTTTCATTTTGTATTACACACTAGTATATAATTTTTGTTACGTCTATGTATTAACAGGGTGTTCTATTTCGGACCGGACCAGTCGTATAATTGCGATTGAACTTCCTTACAGGTAAGTCGTTTAATCTCAAATTTTGTTCTACATTACCGATTACCCACTTTAATTCTCGTCACTCGAAACCACATTTTTTTACTTTAGGAAAATTTATGTAGGAATGCGTAGCTCCACCATCTGCTTATTTGAAATTCGAGACCCCGACCTTTACTTACAATTCCTTGGAGTGAAAAGCCAATTAAAACGTAATTGTGTAGTGATACATATACTTTGATCATGTTTGTTGCTGTGTCAAGCAATTTGCAAGCCTTTCAGCAAATACTCCGCAATAATTAATAATCCGCCAACTGATTGTACGAAAATTGTTAAATAAATGTGTTATTGACATTTTGAGAAATGATTTTTCAATTACTACACCTCATTAGATACGTGACATTCTGACAATATGTTCCAGTCATATTCAATTTCTGAACAAATTGGTTTTGCTTAAGTTAAACTATAAATTTGTTTTGGTTGGAAAGAAAGAGATAACCATGAAATGGTGAATTTCAGTATATTATATTATTTTTGCAGTTATTTGCAATAGCATTTATTCAACCCCTTCCAAAATCAGAATACGTAATATGAGAAATCAGCATTGCGTTTCGATGAAGGAAAGAACATATCGAAATCTGCCTTTTACTATTTAATTTACAGGATTGTTTTAAATTGAAACGGAACCATGTAGGGGAGATCGGGGTAAGTCGACGAATGGGGTAAGACGAACGCCACTTATTTCAAACGACGAACTGTTGCGGAATTTTTAACCGCATGGACAAATCACCTCACAATAGCTAGTATTAACTTTTATCCACTATATATGAAAATAACCGTTCATTCGCCAGTGAACTAAAGCTCTTAGTTTTTAAGCCGCCTGTATTAATATTTTCAAACTTCGCTAAAGTCTAGAAGTAAGTAACTCTTCGCCAATTTTAGCTAGTTTAACTAATTACAAGTTTTGCATTTTTTTTTGTTTTGAATTAATTGTAATCTTAAAACTATTGTAATGATCCATGACGATTAGTTATCTTATCCCACAATTCGTCGTTTTACCCAGGATATTTTTTTAGGGAAGTTTTAATATTTTAAATATGTTGTTTACATTAAGATAGAATGACGTTATTCAAGTGATGCTAATCTATGTCTTTTTAAGAATGCCAAGAACATACAAACGCAAAAGAAATCGTAAAGAGGAGTAAAATATTAATGATAGCAGCTCTGTAGGTAATGCAAGAAGGATCAACCTCATGTAATGCGGATGCAACAAAATATAAAATACATGTACCAAAACTGAGACGTTATTTTAAAAAGCAGGCTGCTGGAATTCAACTTCCTATTCATGGTGGCAGATATAAAAACGCATTTGATATTCAACAAACCGCTGAGTTTGTCATGTATCTGACAGATTGTAACAACCGCGGCCTTGTACTGACATCTATTCAAGTGAGAAAATTAGCTTTCCTGTATGCCGAAGAAAATAAAATCAAACACAGATTTAACAGAAAGGCTAAAGCAGCGAAAACAAACTGGTTTAATTCCTTTCAGAACGCAAGCTAACTGTCTTAGATCGTTACCATCGTGAGACAAGGTCTGCGCGCTGATTACGTAACCGCCTATACTGTGTGTGAGCCTACTATCGTAGTGGTCCAAACTCAAAGTTCTCCAGGCGTGCTTACCTCTTCAAACGCATGCAAGAGCTCTTCTCCTCCAACACCTCACAGTTGGCCACCCACCTGATTGACGATATTCCAATTGGCGACCCCACTCGTTTCCCATCCATCGAAGAAGTCAACACCACATACAGGGACATCTTTAGTCGACCCTCCCCTCCGGATGATGATCCAATTGTGGATACAAAAATATCAGTAGACCACTACCATCCGATTACCGAGGAGGAGGTTACTTGGGCCCTTTCAAACACCAAGTCCTCGGCAGCTGGGCCAGACGGTTTGCGACCACAGACCCTTCGCAACCGTACGAAGAAGTTAGTCCTATTGTACAACCTCATGCTAATGTTCAGTATCGTTCCAAACAGCCTGAAAAGAAATAGATCAATTCTACTACCTAAAGGAGGTACCCCAGCAGGCGTTAATGATTGGCGACCCATAACAGTGTCTTCTATTCTATTAAGACTCTGCCATAAGATCCTTGGCAAACGTTTGAGCCAACTGCCATTCCACGATCATCAACGGGGCTTCAGATCTATCGATGGTGTCCTATTAAATACCCTCACTCTAGAGGGTATCATTAAAGAGAGGCGAACTAAGCATAAGCCGTATCACATCATAACTCTTGACCTTCAAAAGGCATTCGACACAGTTTCTCACGTGTCCATTTCGAGAGCCATGGAGCGTTTTTCCATCAATAAACGTCTCAGTAAGTTCATCTTAGATGGTTATAATAACACCACCACGACTATCTCCATTGGAGATTCAAGTACGGCCCCCATTCCAATCCATCGAGGGGTCAAACAGGGCGACCCTCTATCACCATATTTGTTCAACATGGTGCTAGATGAACTAATTGTTAAACTAGAAAACGAAGGTCAAGGCATACCCCTCTCCGACACTAGGCAGTTGGCAGCAATGGGCTACGCCGACGATCTAGTCTTGTTATCTGGGACTAGAAAAGGATGTCAACGCCTGCTCCAGGTAGCTCAGAAATTTTTCCAAGCTAGAGGACTGCAGCTGAATGTAAACAAATGCGCAGCAATATCTGTTGAGGTAGTCCCAGCGAAGAAGATCCTATACACCATCTCCCGCTCTCTTTTCTTCGCTGGTGGGGTTCCTATCAAGGCCGTGGAACCATCAGAGTTATTCAAGTACCTTGGGCAGAAATATGGAGCAACTGGACAATCTGCCCCAACTATTGATTCTTTGAAGCTACAACTGCTAAGAATCAAAGCAGCACCGTTGAAGCCTGCGCAGAAACTAACCATCTTAAAAAGGTACTTGATCCCCAGATACATTCACAGCCTGCAGTCCCCCCGAGTTACCTGGAAGATCCTGAAAGAGTTTGATAAGCTTATAAGAATGTCTGTCCGTACGATCCTACACCTCAATCGTACCTGTGCCGACGCATTTATACATGCCCCATGCCGAGAAGGGGGCTTAGGAGTACTTTCGATGCGGACGCTCATCCCCGCTACGATGCGTCGGAGAATTCTCGGCATAACAACAACTGCCGATGAAACCACCGCCACGGTTCTCTCTTTACCCTTCTCAGAGAAACTATGGCAAAGACTCCAGAAATGGAATAGAACTCATGGAGGTAACAAGACGGCAATCGACAGAGACTGGGCAGACAAGCTTGAGAACTCTTACTCAGATAATGGGTTGAGGCAAGGATCAGCAGACCGTAACACATCATTTTGGCTCGAACGTCCCCCCCGCTATTGGAGCGGTGCAGACTTTGTGAAAGCAGTCCAATTACGAGGCAACCTACTTCCAACAAGGGGTATTCCATCAAACCCCCCGCCAGAGCGGCGCTGCAGAGCAGGTTGCGACCGCTCAGAGACTCTAAGCCATGTTCTCCAACGTTGTCCTTTAACGCACTGGCCACGCATTAGAAGACACGACCAACTTGTCAAAGACCTTAGGAAGTCTGCAGAGAAGAGAGGGTGGCTAGTGGACGTAGAGCCCAGAATAAGATGCGCGAACGGCGCCCTGCGGATCCCTGACTTACTGCTCTTTAAGGGTGATCGAATTGTGGTTTGTGACGTGGCAGTGGCGTGGGAGGGACCTGATCCCCTATCCGCCACATTTAATCACAAGGTGGCGAGTTACAGTGACCCTATTTTCCTGGACTCTTTGCAACGCCAATTCCCTGGCAAATTAATTTCGGTTACGGCAATGGTTGTTGGTGCTCGCGGCACTTGGTGTCGCTGCAACAACCAAATTGTTAACATCTTAGCCCTTTCTCAAACCGAAATTAGAACGCTTATCTCCCATACCATCCTGCAATTATTTTAACATGTTATATTTATATACTCTTTTTAAATTTACCTTGGCTCCAAAGTTAGTAAGAACAAGAACCAGTCCACTCTCCGAACCATCGAGTGAGAGCACGTTAATGCTTCCAAGCGGCCACTAACTGAACTTGAAAAGCGCGAGGTCATTTGTCTAAATGATGACAATGACGCACCACTAATGCCATAACGGCTAATCTTGCGTGACTGACTATCGTAGTAGGCTCATGTACAGCATGTTCTTTCAATGATAATTGTACCGTACAAACGACTTCCAAGAGATATAGCTTCTTCCGTACCCGACTACTATTTTTTAGGCAGATCTGACTCAGGTTGGATGGTGTTCGAAACGTTCTACGAGTACATAACCAACTGCTATTAGAAAATCAAATTGAATTCCAGTTCTTTTGTTTTTAGACGGACATAAGTCACACATTAGTTATGAGTTGTACGAGTTTTGCACTGAAAAGCGAATAGTATGGTATTGAACGCTCGCTTGATTTTTCTGTTGGTGAGATCCGGTCATTTATTGGCCTAGCTCGTCCCTTAGTGTTAGCAATCGAAAAGCACCTTGAACGCTCGCATGATTCTTCTGTTGGTGAGATCCGGTCATTTATTGGCCTAGCTCGTCCCTCAGTACATGAGGTCAATAAGTGTAGTCGCAGTGGTTGAACTCGTTGACGAGTGTAAAGACTGCCGTTGTGCGGTCCATCGAGATCTGGTTTTGGTTCGTTCCTGTAAATTGGTTGTCCCGCCGCTGTACCTGTCGCTGACTACATTACCAACCCCGAGTCTCTGTCTTCGCCGTCACTGCCGCGTCTGAGTGACTGCCACTGCCACGCCGAGAGTCTGCCACCGCTGCCCCTGCTGTCCTGAGGTTGACCCCTGACCCGTCTTCCCGTGCTGTCGCCGTCACCCCCTGCCCGTATGTGAGAGGCCCTAGAGTCGTCCGTCTACGTACCTTGCCCGCCCAAACACTTCCGACCCCATCTGAGGTATACCCATATAGTTACGCCACTGGAAGCTCACCACTGCCAGCCCATACGACCCCACCTGGCCACCAACCCCGATAGCGGTACCATGTCCATTCACCCCGAGCCAGACGTCCCCGAGGTTGACGACATTCAGAGCGAAGGTGCGTGTAAACCACTGACCCATATATGTGTCGGTGTAACTTGATACTTTTCACTGTCGGTCTTAGTTATAATCCCTCATTAAACCACTCTTGACTTTTGCTTTGACATAGCTACCATTGCTAATAATTTATGATTTAGGTTAAATTATGGTTTCTCTTTAGATCTTTACATTCTAGGTATAAAATTTTAATTAATTGTAGATTAACACTTTGGTTTTTAATTAAATTATTATAATGTTTCGATTTCCTTTACGTTTTAAAAGCTTGACCAGTTGTTTTCGAATGGGTTCCTAATAACGTTGGTATGTTTACCACAAAATTCAGTAAACGTAGATATAACTAAATCTACCTGAGTTACGAACTGTACGCAGGGATTTAGAAGTAACACTCGTTTACACTCTGATTAATGCAGGAGAACGTGTAGCTACCGTATTAACCAGTTTGGCGGTATCTATTCTTTCAGTTGAAGGTATCTGTTTTAGTTTGATTTTTGAACCACTAACACTGTTTAAGCATCTCAAGGTTTTGACTTGGTAACAGGTGTGAAGTAAAATATCATTTTTACAGTTTTGTCTAAATTAAGGCGAAACTCTTTATTGAAGAAACCTTATTCCGAGAAAAGATAGTCGAGTAAGTTGACATATACTGTTGTTCTGAACTGTCATAAAATAGAGGCTATGTCTACTAAGCGTAGCGTGTCTCGACCAACCTTACAAAATAGAGGCTATGTTGACTACGGTGTCGTGTCTCGCCAAACCAATAGAGGCTATGTTCACTACGGTGTCGTGTCTCGCCAAACAAATAAAAGGTTTCGTGGTTACCAGGTGTACCCGATACCTTCCCCCCCCCCCAAACAAACTATATATTATTACCGTGCAAATGACTACTTCAAACAACAGATATTTGAACATGGCCTACCAAGGTAGCCCATGGACTTAAAGCAGTTGTGATTATAATCACAGTTATAGTCACGATTTGCACGACTTATCTTCTCCCAGTTCAAGACGAACATGCTAGAGTTTTGCCTGCCACCATTTGTTGGTGCACGGTGTTGACGAAGTTCGGACTGTGCTCCAAACCCTA
Organism: Agrilus cyanescens; assembly: GCA_947389935.1. NCBI lineage: Eukaryota > Metazoa > Arthropoda > Insecta > Coleoptera > Buprestidae > Agrilus > Agrilus cyanescens. Next base: position 9,824,463 of record OX376710.1, read on the forward strand.
ATTTCGGTAGTTCTACTTTGATACCACACTTGTTACCACTCCTAAATTCCCCGATGTGTTTACCAGGTGCTTGCCCCGCCAATGATTACCAAGGGTGTTTGTATATACGTATCAAAATGTTAATAAACGATGTGGTTAAAATTTCTTGTGTTTTCTTTATCAGCACATATAACTTGTACGGAACTCATAAAAGGATCTAAGTTACTACATTCTATGAACACAACGTAAGTAAAAGGTCCTAACACTAGACGATTCACATTCACAGCCAAATTCTTCGATTTAAATAAATAAATAAAGATTTTGGAAAAGATAAATTTTGTTTGTTTTTCTTTTCTCGATTTTTAACGAAAGGTGAGGGAACCCCCCTTACTGAGTCGTTACATTACTCTTACTGTACATATGTATATATTCTTAATCGTAATCTAATAGTAGTATGTAAAGTCTTTTGGCTCATGAAACTAGTTACTGTTTGATGGAGTTTTACTTTTTTGCCATTATCAAAGTATATTGTTTTGTTATACTCTATTCTAGTTATTCTGTTTAACTACTTCATATTTTGTACTACTGTCTCTTAATGAGATAATAATTTATATTGTTAAGGTCTTTGTAAGGTTGTTTGGACCTACCTCAAGGAGATTGTATTTTTTTTATAAATAAACTACCTTTTCAAATAAAATCAATTTAACACGTTCGCTGTGTCACCGACGTCCAATTTGAATGCTCTCGCATACCTCGGACGCTCCAACGCGTTCAGTGTTAAGTTGAATTACTTTACTCGACTTAGCGGATTTGCATTGATTCTTCTGTAGCCACTGGAGGAGGGTATTTGGTATGGTTTTCTGTAGATGGTTTGGATTTTTTGTTTTGTTTATTTTTTTCGCCTAATTGAACATGGACGACATAGCGGGACCCTCCAAACGACGTAAATTTAATAAATACGCCGAAGAAGAGCTTAGAAATGCTCTTGAAGACAGTGATATGGACTTTGACTTGATGAGGCTATAACAGATGATGATGAATGGCAACATTCGAGTGTCGATTATGTGGGAAGTGTTGCTGATCATTCTTCAGAAGAAGTGCAAGACAACTTTCCAGATGAAGTTCATTTAGTGGAAGACGAAGGGCATTTTGAGTAGAAAAGCGTTTCTCAAATGAAAAGTTATAAGTTTATGAAAGAAGAAGGTCTGCTTATAGAACCTGGAGAAAATAGTTCCGTTGGTTATTTTCGTCTTCTCCTTTGTGATAGGTTTCTTATGAATGTTAGAGAGGAAACAAATCTCAACGCTCTAGAAATTTTCTTGTGTGACAAAACTACAGAAAATTCACGTATAAGGCAGTGGAGGGATGTGTCTCTCAATGAAATTTTTATTTCCCTGGGCATCCTTTTACATCCATTAGCAAAATGCAAGATTACTGGAAGAAAGATCCTTTTTTTATTAACAGGCTATTGCAAAGAGTATGAAGAGAAATCGGTTTCTTCTCATCTTACGAGCACTGCATTTTTCGAAAAATGCAGATCCAGGAGAACCGAAATCGGACGGTAGATTACAAAAAATTCGTCCAGTGATTGAGTTTTTCAAGCAAAGGATCTCTGAGGTATATTACCCTGATCGGGAACTATCCTTGGATGAATCTATGGTTCTCTGGAGGGGTAGATTAATTTTCCGGCAGTATATTCAACATAAACGCCACAAGTATGGTCTAAAACTGTACTGTCTGACAACACCAAATGGCATTGTTTTGAAATTTGCTGTATATACCAGTATGTTAGACGCACTAGGAGGGAAGAGTCACGTTGATAAGGTTGTCCATTACTTATTGAGCGAGAAATTAGGCGTTGGACATCATGTATATATGGACAATTACTATAATAGTTTTCAGTTAACAAAATCTTTAATGGCGAAGGAAACTCACTGCACTGCGACTCTTCGGATGAACAGAAAATATACACCAGATGATGTTAAGTCAGCCAAGTTGAAAAAAGGCGAATCAATTGCGCGATATGCTGACGGAATATTGATTGGAAAATGGAGAGATAAGCGGGATGTTTGTTATACTTCAAGTGAGTTCCAAAACGAAATGATTGAAACTGAAAACAGGAGAAATGAAGTGAAATTGAAGCCCGTGACTATTGCGAATTATAATAAATACATGTCCGGAATTGACAGGAATGATCAACTGTTATCCTACTATCCATCCGAACGGAAGACAATACGATGGTACAAGAAACTTTTTGTGCATATCGTAAACATAATGTTGGTAAATGCTCATGCTTTGTATAATAAATACTCAGGGCGAAGACTCCCATTGTCCAATTTTCGCATAAGTGATATCAAAGCTCTGTTACCACCTGTAGAACAGCAACAGCGACCACAAAGGGGAGCAGACCATTTAGTGGTAAAAAGAGGAATAGTTCCGGGCAACTCAAAAATACAAAGAAGAAAGTGCAAGTCGTGTACCCAACAGGGCAAAAGGTCCGACACATTCTATGATTGTCCCAATAGACATGGATATCGTTTAGACTGTTGTGATATACGCCATAAATAGGACAATCGCCTGTAATTATTCGTTGTACCGCGTTCTTTTTCAAATGCTTGTTTTATGTATTGAACAATGATGTTGTACTCCAATATTTTTATTTTTTTGTTTTTCTATTTCATGTGTATCATCAGAAGTACCTAACTGTTTTATTTTTATTACATTGAGAATTTATATTCTCTTTTGCGTTATAATAATTTTGTAGATCTCTTGAAATGTGCTTGTGGTATTTATATGCAATTTTATTGTTTGAATTTCTATGTATGCTGTTTGAAATTGCAATGTAATTTTTGTTCTGCTATTTTCTGAATATACCTAATTATGTTTATTTCTAAATTTTCATTTTCTTTTATATAAAAATGTAAACTTGGTTGATTTTTTTGTTAAATTGTTTAGTATTTGTCTGCCGGTTACAAAATGTCCATCTTGGGTAGTGGGAAGGTATGTTTCTTGCGATACATGATATAATAAAATTAGTATTCAGGACTTTTTAAAGTGACTGACAATTCCGAGGTATCTAAACAATTCTTGAAGAGAACTATCCGAACATACTCATTTTTAAATATAAAATTAAAATAAATATATTGAAGCTTCTACTAGAACCAATTGAAAAAATTATGAAACTGTTGTTGAATCAAAATTATATATACTTATGTTTACATTTTGATTTCGATTTTTTATAATCTACGACCTTATTGTCATACCATACAACTCACATAGGGTCTAAATGCGCAACGACTGTTGGTCTCTGGTACCACCGACGCTCTGGCGCGCCTGTAGTTAAATTTTGGGAAAATTGTAAAAAAATTTTAAAGAGATGTCAGTGTATGCTTTTGAAGCTATTGGATTAAAATACATGTCTTCCACAAAAAAAAAGTGAGTGGCACTTGCCAGTACAGCAGTGGCAGCGAACGTGTTAAACAAGAATTTATTAACCATTTACCAACCAGGAAAATAAAAGAGACTCTTCTCTCTGCAAACGAGAGAAGTCTTGCTCCTACGGTAAATGTTGCATTTTGCGAATTCAGATGATCATAATAAAACTATCGGGAACTATTTGTCAGAACAATGCATAAACTGGCATTTCAATCCACCTCATTCTCCCCTTTTTGGTGGACTATGGGAAACAACCGTTAAATCATTTAAGGCTCATTTTTTACGGACAGTTGGTAACACCTTCTTACCATTTGAAGAATTCAATACTCATGTCATTGAAGTTGAAGCTATTCTCAATTCACGACCTCTAACACCATTATCATCTGACCCTAACGACCTTCTTGCCCTAACTCCCGGTCATTTCTTAATCAGTGATTCGCTCACAACTGTACCTGATATACATTGGGCTGACATTCCAAGCAACAGACTATCGAATTGGGAGCATCTTCAAAAACTTAAACAGCATTTTTGAAAGAGATGGCACCAGGAGTATCTAAACGAGTTGATAACAAGGACCAAATGGAATCAACCGACCTCAAACAGGGTCACTGTCGGATCAATGGTTCTGTTGAAAGAGGAAAACCTGTCGCCTCTTCATTGGCTTTTGGGACGGATTACTCAACTTCACCCGGGAGAAGACGATGTAGTTAGAGTCGTAAAAACTAACAGCGGAGAATATAAATGTTCAATCAAAAAGGTGGCATTACTTCCTACCGAAGTAGATTGCGTGTGAAATCGCGTGTGAAACATTAATAATATTGACCGCAAGCGAATCAATGGCGGGCGGCATGTTACGTCGCCATTCGCCGTAACAATTTTTTTTTTTTTTGTATGTTCCATTAATTTTACAATTTATTCCTTGTACACAATTTTGATTCATTTTAGATTAAGTTGTCGTATTGGGTACCTTAATCTTGTTTTTACCGAGAAGGGTGTTTATCCCATGTATTTGCATTTTATTATTCAAGTTTAAACACAATGCCTTCTATCTGTCTTGTATATTGTACTCAGGTATCATCTTTAGAAATTAGTATTGGACTTTTGGTATCACATCTGGCAGGTCAATAACAATACTGTTGTTTGCAGTCCCTACTTTAGGGTGGACTTTCCAATAATTAATATCAGCTCACCATCGTTTTCATAGTATATTACAACTGTATGTCGATTTCTTTCTAGCCTTCTGTACCTGCGATCTTTTTCTCTTTTCTTCATCTTATTAATATTTGTACCAGTCAAATTTATTCAGTGTTCACAGTTCAGCAGTCAGAATTCGATATTCAACATTAAGCAAAATTCAGTAGTCACTTAACATTCATTCATTATTTTTATCTTTAAGAGCATCTAAGTTTTGTAGTTACTTATTTTTAGTTTGTGAAGTGCTGTAGTCGATTCTTGTAAATAAAGTTTATTTGCTAAAATAAACTGTGGTATTTATTTACTAAAAGAAAATATCAGTAACTAGTTGTACAATATTAATTTGGCGTACAACAGAAGACAGGACATTCGTCTTTTCTTGTATCAACAATTCGACACAGGATTTTCGTCTGTCTATGCTTCACCACACGGTTTATAAAACAATTCAAACTTCTAAAAACGCAGTGACACTAACTCAGTGAAACAGCAATTTATCAGGGACTTAGCTGTCCTTCGTACGGTTACATCGACTAGAAGTAACAAAGTGGATTGTCAATTATGTGCAGATGTGAAGTTTGACAAATTGGCTATCTTCTACGAGAATTCGCTTTAAAGTATGATAGGCTAAAATTTACCCAAAATAATTTCCTCGATGCAGCGACAGAAAATTGTCTGACATTTCTCGACCTCACCTACATTTTTCAAATTTATTTTATCCTACTAATATTAAGTTGATTTTAAATGTGCCTTGATAATAAAGTTTTGAATTACTGCGTTGTGTAACATTCCTTTTACCTATAGAATATATCGCAGTTTAACTTGGAAGTTACTTACGAAATAGTGTCTCTCGTTACCATAGTCCCTATTAAGGATACTCTCGATTACATTCAGCAGATTGTTCTTCAGGATATCACTACTCACTTTCACCACGACCTCCAGGACGCTAGCACCCCATCCAACGAATTTCGAAAAAAAAATGTGTGGATCTAATAGGTCACTAATTGGTCAGTATTGGTCAGGTGGTCCCGTTAATTGGTCAGCGATAGGAAAATAGTAAAAACAACTCGATTTTTTTGTATGAATATTCGATACTGCTGGCACCTCATCTAAAGTAAAATTAAAAAATTTCGATAGCAATCGATTTAGTTTTAGATGCTTTTAGTTGGTCAGTTATAATTATTATTTGGTCAGGCTTAGATAATTAGAAAAAAACAAGAAAATATATCTGTTTCTACAATACGCATGCGCAAACATTCTATGTTGCTTCTATGATCTATCTGCTGATAGGATGGTCGATAAAAATTAAATTTTTGATTTTCGTAAAACAAATATGTGAATCTAAAAGCTCAGTAATAGACAAAGAATATGTAATAGGCCACAATTAATCAGGTTATCGGTAAGCTCTTCCCATTAGATAGGCGACCTTGATTTTTAGTGAGATGAACTAAAGAATTACGACGCCGAAAGAGGCGCTAGCAGCGGAACGGCAATTTCTGATTGGCTTAGGACAATTTCAAATTGCTGAAATCAGCTGTTGTAGTAAACAACGGAAAACCACAAAACGAAGTTGTGCTAAAGTTGGTGCTGATTGTAAGAAAAACGGTAAGTTAAAGTGAATTGTTACATACGTATATTATTAAGAAATTAAGAAGAAAGTAGCTGTGAACAGCGCATACGCCAGTATAAGCCGGAGTTGTAGATATGTGTTACGGTTGTTTGCCTTCACAGTAGTGTTGTGGTATTTACTCCGCTTTTGATGTAAGAATTTCAGAAGTAAAAGCAAACGATTGAAGGGTCATAATTAAACTAAAATCAGCTTGTATTAAAATTTCATAAATGCTTTGCAAAATGGACAGGTGCTATGCGGTTGAGTTACGAGCAGGTTAGGATCAGTTATGAATAATCCTCCATAGTCCATATAATTGAACAATATATAACATCATATAACAGAACTTACTACATGGCACAGGATCATCTTCAAGGTACATATTATGCTTGTCTCTTCTGTTAATTGTGTTACGTATATTTTGACCTGTCTTTTACTACTATTAAGATTTCGTAATTAATAGTACTTAAAGGAACACTATCTTATTATTCAGTTTTGACTTAATTAAGATTGTATGATTTGACTGCTAATTTAAAATTTTTTTAATATATCGCTTTTTTGCAACTTTATATTGTTTTATTTGCACTTCTGCTGCTGTTATTGTAAACACAAACATTAGTTTTACATAAAGTGGTACTATGGAGAGAATTCAATCATTATTTTGAAGAAAATAAAACTAAGAAGCCCTAAATTCCACACAACATTTAGAGACCTAAAACGCGTTTCGACACCCAAGGTGTCATCCTCAGTTGGAGACTATTTTGAAGTTTCTTACACCTATTTCACAAAACTTGCTTTTTCTTAACACAAATCTACAACTCTAGCCTATACTGCCATATGCGCTGTTCACAGCTACTTTCTTCTTAATTTCTTAATAATATACGTATGTAACAATTCACTTTAACTTACCGTTTTTCTTACAATCAGCACCAACTTTAGCACAACTTCGTTTTGTGATTTTCCGTTGTTTACTACAACAGCTGATTTCAGCAATTTGAAATTGTCCTAAGCCAATCAGAAATTGCCGTTCCGCTGCTAGCGCCTCTTTCGGCGTCGTAATTCTTTAGTTCATCTCACTAAAAATCAAGGTCGCCTATCTAATGGGAAGAGCTTACCGATAACCTGATTAATTGTGGCCTATTACATATTCTTTGTCTATTACTGAGCTTTTAGATTCACATATTTGTTTTACGAAAATCAAAAATTTAATTTTTATCGACCATCCTATCAGCAGATAGATCATAGAAGCAACATAGAATGTTTGCGCATGCGTATTGTAGAAACAGATATATTTTCTTGTTTTTTTCTAATTATCTAAGCCTGACCAAATAATAATTATAACTGACCAACTAAAAGCATCTAAAACTAAATCGATTGCTATCGAAATTTTTTAATTTTACTTTAGATGAGGTGCCAGCAGTATCGAATATTCATACAAAAAAATCGAGTTGTTTTTACTATTTTCCTATCGCTGACCAATTAACGGGACCACCTGACCAATACTGACCAATTAGTGACCTATTAGATCCACACATTTTTTTTTCGAAATTCGTTGGATGGGGTGCTAGCGTCCTGGAGGTTTCACCACGTGCTCACTGCCTTATTCTCTTCAACAATAAGATCACTGCCATTTACATACCCTCTTCCGCTGCCTACAGAAATACGCCGTCGTTATCAATCCCGCCAAATGTAAATTTGGCTAATCCGACGTAAAATTCCTAGGCTACCTCGTCTCGAACAAGGGAACAGCACCACTCCCGGGAAATGTCCAGACAATAACGACTCTCCCACACCCATCCACGGTCAAAGGACTCCGGCAATTCCTAGGTATTATGAACTTCTATAGAAGGTTCATACATAACGCCGCAAGTCTTCAGGCACCTCTCAATGATCTTCTGAAGGGCGACGTAAAAGGAAGAGCGCCGCTTGTATGGACACTAGTCGCGATCGCAGCATTCGTCGCTACCAAAAACGGTCTAGCAACCGCGGCACTTCTCGCGCATCTAGTGTGTGACGCACCGCTAGCGATATTTTGTGACGCGTCAAACTCCGCAGAAGGAGCGGTCCTACAACAGTTTGTCTATGAAGCGTGGCAACCGTTATCCTTCTTCTCCAGGAAACTGAAATCAGCGGAAAGGTAGTACGCCCATACGATAGAGAACTTCTTGCCATGTAGTGTTATTCTTAAATATTTAAAATGAAAGAACGTTATATCCTGCCAACGTAAAGGATATTATAATCTGTTTGTCCGAACAAGACAAGCTGTTGTAACGTTTCGAATTACAAATTTTCAATAGCTTTACATTTGCATTTATTGGTCATGCATTTAGTTGTACAGTTGCATCGTTTACAACCTTGATCTCCTAAAAGTAATTGTTTGTTTGCAAGTTGTCGTAAACTGTTCTTTTCGTTGATACACATTCCAGGTCTACAAGTTTCTCAATATTCACTGAAAATTAGTTCCTGGAAGAAAATTCTTTAATAGTTCCTCTATTATAGGACATCTGCTTTCACGGCTGCAATCCATAGTAAAACTAAGGTTCGGGCTTATAGGCCGAGGTCGAAAGGAACCGTTACCATCGTGAGACAAGGCCTATGATAGTAGGCTCACGTACAGCATAGGTGGTTACGTAATTAGCGCGCAGGCTTTCTATCACGATGGTAACAAAGGAACTGTTGCTTCTAAACGTATCGCCGGCAACTTCGGCTCACATCTTCAGTGGAGAGATTCAATATAATTTATAATTATAAACAATTAGTTTTATTTTTGTGAATTATGATTTTCTATCAAGTAAGTTGAACTAATTAATAGCTTTGAAACTACTCTTCTAGAAAACTAACTCGGTTTTAAAAGCCATCATTGAAAATTTCTAACAATAAGAATCAGTGTAAAATGGGACAAGGATCTCATAAAGGATAAATTACGTTCAATTAAACTTGGAACGCCAAGGAAACCGCTTTGATGTGAAAATATAATTCCAGACACTTAATAAAATTTTACCGTTTCTATAATAATCCCAGTTTCCTGGTTATAAAAGGACTCATAAAAGAATAATAGGTAACTGACGCACCGTTGATATCGCACTTGGTCATAAAATATATTTCCTTTTATGCTGTCTCCTACTAAAACTGTCCATAATTTTTTAATTTTTAAAGTTTCTTTTTGATTTGTAACGTCTGTTATTTGTGAATGAGAAACGAGAATAACTAAAGTGGACAATCTATTCTGAATTTGCCGCCTTCTCGTGGAAAGACGCATTAAAATATTGTACGCAGGTTCTGACCGTGTTAACATTGAGTTTTTGCTTTCTGGTAGGGAGAATTTCTGAAACAAAATTTAATTGTAACTGGAAACATCTGTTACGCAGCACTCACAAAACGAAAACGTGAATGCAACTCTGCCGATTGTCGATAAACCGATTAATTATTTTAAAAAACAATTCGCATTTAGCTTTTATACCAAACCAAGCATGGACAAAATTATTTTATTTAACAAAACTAGATATTGGACACATTTAACAAAGTCAAATTATATTAACGAAATTACTAACATTTTAAAAGAATATACGGACCCGAATGTAATTAACGGTATTTATTGTAATGATCGTACAATTTACGAAGAAATGGCAGTTATAGTAAACGAAAATTTTGAAAATACAGTTAAGTTCAATTTCACTACCAAATTTTTAAAGGACGTTATTCAGGAAGAACAACAAGATAAAATTTTGAAAGATCTACATGAAACTAGTCATCGTGGAGCATTGGAACTTTTAGCGGAAGTACAACGAAAATTTTACTGGCCAAACATTAGTGCATCGTGCCAGAAATTCGTAAACAATTGTCAAATTTGTCAAATCGCCAAATATGAAAGGAACCCAAGGGATTATAAGTTGAAAATTACCCCTACACCTAAGGAACCATTTCAAACTATATTTATGGATATTTTTTCTATAGGATCTAAAAAATACCTTACGGCTATAGATTCTTTTTCCAAATTTTTTATGTTTGAACCACTAAATTCCGTAAACTCAGCACATTGTTGAATCATACATTAGTCTCTTTTCTAGATATAAGACACCGAATTTATTGATTACCGATAATCAATTTGATAATCCATTATTTAGGGATCTACTAAAAATACATAAAGTTAAACACCAAGTTAGTACACCAATACATCCAAACAGTAATGGACCCATTGAGAGAGCACACGGTACTATAATCGAAATTATTAAAACAATAACAGCTTCTAAAAATAAATTTCTCATAACTAATATCTTTGAAAATGCGGTAATTATTTATAATAGAACAATACACTCGATAACAAAATTTAAACCCATTGAGTTACTATTCGGACATTTGGAAGCGCGAGATATTTTAGACGTTTTGGACGAAAATTATTATTATCGATTAACAAGTGAATTGTATGATCGAGTCAAGAGCCTTTATGATATAGTACGAATACGCGAAGAAAGACTTAAAGACCAGTATATAAATTACCAAAATCAAAAACGAGAAGAATTCCCAGAAATTCCAGTTGATAGGCGTGTCTATTTAAAAATGCAAACGCGTGATAAGAAAGCGCCGAATTTTCGCGAAGAAATAGTTAAAGAAGATATGACCTATCACAAGCAAGAACTTAAACCCTTACGTAAAGTTTAGTTAATTAAAAGAAATAATAACCTCTTACGGATGGGACCGATGATCCTTTTACTATTGATGACGTGGATCGGCCGGGCATATCTACAGCATGTAACTATTAAGGATTTGAAGGGGAATTCGGGCATACTACCTCTAAAATTGGGCCGAGCGCGAGTGCAAAATTCATTCCATACTTTTATTCATAATTACCCGCTACAACCATTAAGGGAGGAAGTAGTTAAAGTCGAAAAGAGTGTTGAGGCAATTTATCCCATAGTTTCCGATAAACAATTAATTAAAATGAAAACGGAGGTAAAATTCTTACAACACGAATGTAAACGTTTGAAGAGTCGATTAGCGACTGATCAATGATTCATTAGTGGAGACAATCAGTAGTGAAAAATATCTTGTAATAATGCCAGAATATACGTTGGTTCATGTAAAATGTGGAACAGAAGAGGTACATAATTTGAAGGTGTAACGCGACTTATTTGAACAAACCTATTTTTGGGCGCTTACATCCCAGTAGTTCCCTTACGCGTCGTAATACCCCTCGGACGGCGCCACTCGGAGATGGTACTTGGCCGCTTCACCACTCTCCTACTCCTGATAACCACCCTCTCAGTACTAGCTGTACGTCTACAACCCCTCCACCAGAAGCGGTATAAAAGGCGACATCCCGGCCAGGAACAGCAGTTCTCATCTTGGAGCACTCTAAGAGCTTTCCTTCTTGGAACATTAGAGCGAACAACTGAGAGGGAACAATACCCTAAAGATTATTCCGGAGTTTTCCTTTACGGAACCCAGGCCTACAAAACGAGTGAAATAGACTTATAACGTTCTCGGACTTTTTGTGTTTGTGCGTTATTCCAAGCCACACGCGAACTCACGTCATTTTAATTGTTAGTTTTTTTGTTTCTTGTAGTAATAATTTTTAAATAAATTGTTATTTTGAAAACGAAAACTACCTCCTTACAAAGGGAACATTTTTGGTAATCTTGCCTTACTCTTGTTCATTTATTATTATATGTGACAATAAAGACGACAGGAATAGGCTAAAGGATGAAATAGAAACGAAATTAGGAAACCAGTATACAACTACGGATGCAAAAACTCAAAATCCATATCTTAAAATGGTAGGAATAAATGAGGAAACAGAAAAGGAAGTGTTGCTGAATCAAATTATAAATCAAAATCACTTTGAAAGGGAAAATACCGAAATGAATATAATCACCATATACAAAACAAAAAGGGGCTATACAGCCATAGTTAAAGTATATGCATACACTTTCCAAGAAATTATGTCTCGAAAACAATTGAAAATAGGCTGGACAATGTGTCCAGTATATGAACACTATAATATTATACGTTGTTTTAAATGCAATGGATATAACCATAAAGCTAACCAATGTACAAATAAGGCAAGCTGTGCAAAATGTGGTGATGAAAATCATGCTACAAAAGACTGTGATACAAAAAGAAAATGTTGTATAAACTGTAAAACAGCGAACACAAAACTAAGTTTAAAATTAGATACTAATCATGATGCATATGAAAGAGAGTGTATGGTATATCAACACAAAGTTGATAACTACAGGAAAAGAGTTCAATATGAAGAGATGAAATAGCAATCAAAGATCGAAGCAATATATGTACAAAATGCACAGAGTATTATTGCCAACTATGATGAAATATCAAACTTCATAGTTAACAGATCACCGTTATGTGTATGCCTAACTGAAACACATTTAACAGAACAAATAGAAGATCAAGAAGTAGAAATATCTAACTACACTTTGAGCAGGGTAGACTCTTCCAGTCGAGCCACAGGGGGAGTATGTATGTATATTAGAAAAGACATACACTACACAGTATTGGAAAAGATAGTTTTGCAAATGAACTACTGGTTACTACTCATAGAAGTGAGAATAAACAAAAGCGTAATAATGATAGGTTGCTTGTACCGTTCACCAAGTGCTTCATGTGCTACATTCGTTGAATTCTTAGAAGAATGATTTGAAGACATCATATTGAAGGCAAACTATCCTTTAATATTAGTGGGTGATTTCAATATTGGCTATCAAGCGGCAGGAACCTACTCCAAGAAACTAAAAACATTAATATTAAACAGCGGATACAAACAACATATAGAAGAATACACACACATTGCACCAAATGGAAACCAAAGCATGATAGATCTAGTGATAAGCAACTGTGGTTCAAAAATAAAAGCCAATGTATTAGAAATGCCTAATTTTAACAGAATTGTACGTAGAAAGTTAAGTAATCTAGAACATTGAAAACAATTAGCAAGTAGGATAGATTTTAATTATAGATTGAGTGATATAGACAGTAAGACTAACATGTTTTGTGATAGTTTTATAGATATAATAGATGAGGTAATGCCAAAGAGGAATATCCAAATTAAAACTCGCCATAATCCATGGATAAATGAACAAATTATAAGTGCAATAAACCAAAGAACTGAAAATTTCAAAACCTTCACATTTACAAGAAGAGATGAAGACTGGGAAAAATACAGAAAACAAAGAAACAAAACAGTGAAGCTATTAAAACAGGAAAAGATGAAATATTACCAAGACACAGTGGATAACTGCAGAGAAAATCCTAAATTAATGTGGAAAACTCTAAAAACTATTATAAATGGAAACGGGCAGGAAGAGTACAATGAAATACAATATAACGGGAGAACAATAACAGACAGAAAAGAAATAGTGGAAAGTTTCAATAAATATTTTATTGAAAGTATTGAGGAACTTATAAATAGTATACCGAAAAAGACAAGGAACATAAGCTTGGTACAAACACAAACTCAATTTTCTTCTTTTAGATTGCTGGAAATCAATGAATTGAGACAGATAGTATTCTCCATACAAAATAAAAGTAGCCCTGACGATATTGGGATAGAAATATTAAAAACTGTCTTTGAAGAAGTAGGTTACATATTGTTAAACATAATAAACTATTCGTTAGAAATAGGAGTAGTACCACAAAGAATGAAGTATTCAACAATAGTACCAATAAGGAAAGTTGTGAGAACCTTAAAAATAGATGAATTCAGACCCATAAACATGTTAACAGCAGTAAGTAAAATATTAGAAAAAACAGCACATGAACAAATTAAGGAGTATGTGGAAGGAACGAATATATTATCACCCTACCAATCAGGCTTTAGGAGTGGATACAGTTGTGAAACAGCCTTACAATATGTGATAAACAAATGGCAAAATAACTGTGATAAAGATTTAAATACCCTTATAATTTTCTTAGATTTAAAGAGAGCCTTCGAAACTATTGACAGGGAAAGACTGATCATAAAGCTAAAAAAATACGGGTTCAGTGGAACTGTAATAAAATGGATGCAGAGCTACCTAGATAATAGGAAGCAAAAAGTGAAATGTGGTGAACTAGTATCGAGTGATATACAAATAGACCACGGGGTGCCACAAGGCAGTATATTAGGCCCACTATTGTTCATACTATACATTAATGATATAGCGCTTAATTTAACATCATGTAGAATACATATGTTTGCAGACGATACCATATTATATTATTCAAGCAAAGACTGGAAAGAGCTACAAGATAATATGAACAGAGACTTAGAATGTGTTGATGACTGGCTATGCAGCAACAAAATGAAAATAAATGTACGAAAAACAAAAGCAATGCTTATAGGACCGAACAAAAAGGAAATCAAAAGTAAAATCAAAATAGTTATTAATAAAACATCAGTGGAAATAACATCGGTGACAAAATACTTGGGAGTAATAATAGACGACAATTTAAAATTTGAAGAACACATCGATTATGTTGCAAAAAAAGTAGCGAAAAAACTAGGAGTCTTAAGAAGAAGCAGTGAGTATTTAACACAATGGTCAAGACTAACTGTATACAATACAATAATACTTCCACACTTCTATTTCGCCGGGACGGTGTTGTATTTAGGAAATAGACAAGCAATAAACAAACTGCAAAAATTACAGAATAGAGCTATGAGAATAATATTAAGATGTAGTAAATATACAAGTATTCAAACAATGCTGGATAAACTAGGATGGATGAATATAAGAGAACATACAGTGTATTTAGCAATGATATTTATACATAAAATAAAACTCAGACTACTGCCGGAGTATTTCAATAAGATGATAAATTCTTTTCAAGAAGTATACAATTACAACACTCGTCATAGACAGGACTTACAGTTGCAACATGTAAAGTACAAAAGCACACAAAATTCAATTTTTTTCAAAGGAGTAACAGATTATAACAAGCTATCAAATGAAATCAAAAGTTTATCATTAAACAAATTTAAAAACAAAATAAAGCAGCATTATCGTGACAGAAAATGAGAGTAATGGATAGAAATAGTAGATACATAGGTATCAGATACTATCAATAGTTAATCAGTATTTTTAAGGTTTAAAATTTTATTTTTTTATATATACGTATACATATACATATGTACACATTTATAGGCTAGATGTAACTAATGTAGCAAAGAAATGCTAAATAAACTCGTTATTATTATTATTATATTATTTGTTACTAAGGATTTCACATATTAATTTGGAAGAAAGTATTACAGAGGAACCAGTTTATTTACCACCTTTGATCGATGAAATTGCTAGCGTTAAACCAATCGAGTTAAATTTGAAGTCAATTGATTTAGATCAACTCTCAAAATTACCGCTGCACAATAATGATCCCATCGTGTATTTGGCGGATGAGTCTCCAGGTTACAACGTTGCATATATGATAGGCATTGTAATTTTAAACTTGTTGATTATTGTATATAGAAATAGAATAAGTACATGTATAAATAAAATTAAAGAACGAAATTCAAAAGGAAGTAGAGCCGGGGAAGTGACGGAAATAGAGGCCTTTCCTACCCCACAAAAACGACAGGTTAATTAAAATATTCAAAATTAAACCAAAATCATTGTTGAAATTTTAACTTTTGGGAACGTTAAAATTCCATCTTAAGGAGGGAGGAGTTATGCATACAGAAAGACATAACAATATATGGACAATGCCAACTCAACTAGTAGATAAGGATTAGCAGTAAGTTGACTTCGCAGAATAATTATAAATAGAATATAAGAAGTTAGCAAGTAAGAGATTATAAATATGACTGTTTTAATTAATATTGTTAGATTTACCACTCCATGTCCTAACGGGAACTTCCGTGCATCGCATATTGTAATCGGTAGGAATTAGTTGTGTGTAATTCTCCGTATTTGTACTTTGGGAATAAAAGCTAATAAATGAAATAATTAATAATTTTTGGGTTATTTAATTATTTTTTAAAAAGCTATTTCCCAAAGACGAAACGTTAACTAATGTCAGCAGTAAATCAACTATGTCACAACTAAATGTGGTCCACTGCAACGTGAAAAGAATATAAATTGAGGAAAGGATTAGAAGATGAGAGACCACCGCAGAAAACTCTGGAAAATACAAAAATACTTAAAAAGGGGAACACCAACCGTGCCTGAAATTGAGGGAGCCCACGACACGATGGAGATAATAGATAATACACAAACCGCAATAGTTACAGACACAAAAGTAGAGCATGTGGACACAGCCAATTATCGATCAACCCCTTTCCAGCCGCTGGAGAAGTATACGATAACCGAACTAAATACGGCAATAAAGAAATTTAAAAATAACAAAGCCTCGGGAGTGGACGGCATACAAGCTAATGCAATCAAGAACATGGGGCCAGTATGCAAGACACAGCTCCTCCATATTGTTAACTATATCCTAAAACACGGATATATTCCAAACAGATGGAAGATTGGGGAATGCATTTTCCTACACAAGAAGGGTAAAGACCCAAAACAAGCCACAAGCTTTAGACCGATCACGCTACTCAATATCATGAGAAAAGTGGTCGAAAGAATAATCCACAACAGACTAAAAGAATGGACTGAAGAAACGATCCCGTATTTCCAGCATGGCTACGTAAAGAACAGAGGTACTGGAACGCAGCTTGCGATAACAACAAACTACATATGTGATGGGTTGGGAAATGGAGAGCACGTAGCAATGGTGACAACGGAAAACATGGGTGCACCAGCGAACATAATAAAAATTGTTGAAAATTACCTAGAAGGACGAACCATTAGAGGCAGGCTGCTCAATGCGGTGTCGGAACCGCAAACATTACCTTCGGAGTACCACAGGGATCTATACTGGGGCCGATAATATGGAACATCTACGTCGCGGACTTGAACATTGCAAATATAGTGGGTACGAAGCTGTCTCAGTACGCGGGTGACATTTGTGTACTCAACACATCTACAAATCCGGACCGTGCAATTATCCGAGCGGAATGGGCCGTGAGAGACCTAATGAATACTACAAGAGATGGGGTCTAAAATGTAATGAAAAAAAAAACGGAGTGCGCAATATTCAGTTATTCACAAAAATATAAAAAATTCATAAAAATTAGACAAAACTGTGTGCCCGTGAAAAACAAAGTGAAATACCTCGGGGTTGAACTTACTAAAAGACTTTCGGCCGACACTAATGACAACGCGAGTAAATAATGCCAAGGCTGTCACAGAACAGCTGAATTCAATTATCGGATAGCGCGCTAATACGAGTATCGACACTAAACTCCGCGTGATTAACGCGTGTATCCTACCCATTTTAGAAAGACTTCGACAAGAAAGAAAGAAAGAAAGAAAGAAAGAAAGAAAGAAAGAAAGAAAGAAAGAAAGAAAGAAAGAAAGAAAGAAAGAAAGAAAGAAAGAATGAAAGAAAGAAAGAAAGAAAGAAAGAAAGAAAGAAAGAAAGAAAGAAAGAAAGAAAGAAAGAAAGAAAGAAAGAAAGAAAGAAAGAAAGAAAGAAAGAAAGAAAGAAAGAAAGAAAGAAAGAAAGAAAGAAAGAAAGAAAGAAAGAAAGAAAGAAAGAAAGAAAGAAAGAAAGAAAGAAAGAAAGAAAGAAAGAAAGAAAGAAAGAAAGAAAGAAAGAAAGAAAGAAAGATGAATATATTAAATTCCCAGTTCGTAGTTATCGCTTAAATGCTAAAGAGGCCATTACCTACTACACGAAAGTTTCCACTAGAACTGAATTGATGGTTTAATGAGCTACGAACCAGAACACAATGTATCTTTCAAGTACAATGTAATTAATTTTGTAACTCTGCCAACGTATCTATACAAAACATGGTTTAAACGTATATAACAGCCTTTTATGTACATAATGTGGGACTAGAATCGGCTGAGAGGAGTTCTCATTTAGAAATACCCGTATCTTATGGAATTATGAAGTTATTCTAGTTAATACCCTGCACATGAACGCATATACATGCGCCTCAGGTATACGTACCGTAATTTGTACAACGTAAATTTAATTATAGACACACGTGCGGCTGATCGGTGCATCTAAACGACGACGCGAACCACTTTTGAATTTGACGCGGCTGGAATAGTCAATAGTAATTATGATTTAATGCAATTAAGCCAAAATATTACAGCATACATTTACATGCGAGAATAATTGGATAAATGGACCTCTTATGCAAATCAATTTATTTATGTATGCAGCAATGTAAGCTAGTTGTACATTTATATATTCTACTTGTGCTAGTAAATACCTTTTTCTCTTGTTTTCTTTATTTTTTGTATTCTTTTTGAAGCCTAAGGAAAACTTCTTCGAGTTATGCAATTTTTAGCACTATACAAACTTTTGGATTCGCGTCATCCGTCACCAACCGACCGACACTAGTCAAAACTAAAATTAGCAAATATTATCAGCTGATTTAAGTTTTCGCTGAACAAATTGTTAGTAATGTTACCGACCAAACCCGATTTTCAGAATAACATGGTTCTTTGTAGGAAAAAACTGATTTGTTCTAGAGTCTAAACTACCCTGATAGGTTGTAAGTTGAATTTTAGATTTTTAAATATTGTAACGACTTTTCTAGTTAAACTTATTTATTTAACGGATATTTATTTACAACTATTTATTTAACACTTAAACACTAACAACAATTCAACAACTTTTTTATATGAAAAGGAAAATGCGTATTTATATCACTCGGTATATCGTAGTTCGGTATTTATATTGCTCGTTCGGAAGCTAACTGTAAACTGTTGTCACTGTCCACGTCAACAAGTATTTATACAGATATGGAACAATCTAGAAAAATCAGGAAACCTTCTAAAATTATCTCGACTGCCTATTGTGTTCGTTTAATTTATGGCCTTGTTTATTGTCATCAAAGCGCCTACCGACGCCGGCATCCTTTGAACTCCGCTTATCTGCTGTCGGATCTCGTCGCCGCTCTCGCACACATATACGCTCGTTACAATATTTTAACTGTAAAAAGAAATCAAAATATTTAAAGAACCAAATCTCAACTAATGACATATTTTTCCTAACAATAATTAAGTAACTAATTAAGTTACGAATTCCTCTTAAACTCTTGACGACGTTTGTACTGTCCACGCTGGGCACCAGGTAGGTACACCGGAATACCATTACCGTTGTGATATTCGTGCTCTGCGACCGCAAGAACAAAACCGCATTAAAATCCATATTACTACTCAAAAAATCGGAGGTTAAGCCGTTTTTAGTGGTTCATTTACTCGACCAAAATTTCTTCGAGAATAGATACACAACAGAAACACTGAAACAAGTTATAAGCAGTGCATATTTAAGACGTAGAAATTTACGTACTTTCTTATTTAAGCAGATTGCTACCCTTCAACGTAAACATTTTCTTTTTAATCAAGTAATACTGCAAATTTTCCAGAAACGTCCTATTTCGTATAATCAGAATCGAAGGACCATGAATTTGCAATAAAGTGGAACCCTTAACTATGACAATACAACTTTTAGTATTTATTACGTACAACACATTTTATTATTTTAAAAAGACTCACCCCTAAAAATCACAACGGATTCACCATTGTATTGGTTCAATAATATAGTTAGTTGTTATTTAATTATTGCCACAATATTTAATAATACTTACTTATACAATTTATATTATTTGATTTATTTATTCATTTATCTATATACAGGGTGAGTTACTAAGGCCGAGTCGGTTTGTAGCATACGTATCTTTCAAAATAAAGAGAAATATTTCAAACAAAATTTGCCCAAAATTGAGCCTCAAATGGCGTAAAAATATATTCAAATATGGCGAACTTCCGGTTATACCGGAAATGTACCCTAAACTGCGTTATTTTAAAGGAAACCGCTATATATTATTGCCTTTAGTAAGGTATGTATTACGAACAATGTTATCACATCTCATTTTCTCATCTCACTTATCAAATTATAAATCTCAACTTTTAAGGTTACAATTACAACCTACGTACATGCCCATGCAACAGAATATAGCAACCCTTCTAACGGTCCTACATATGTTTTAATAAAAACTGCATATAGGGGAGAGTAGCTTCAATTATACCGGTGCTTAAATTGTACCACCAGCAATATTGTAAAAAGTAGGCGCATATATAACCTCTTGCGGTTATAATAAACATCAACGCAGGGTAGTTTGGCAGTGTAATAAAATTTACATGTGTAAGTGGACGTGTTAACCTGTTAGAAAAGGATAGAACGAAAACCTTGCTTTATATGTAGTTTTCGTAAGAGTTATTGTGATATGGTTTTATCTAATGAATATTCTATTACTTCTTGATAAAATTATTTCATTTAGTGTTTTCTATTTTTCTAACCCTACTCCTTACTCTATAACGTCATATTTGTCTAATTGGGGCTAGTTTTCTAAATTGTTCTACCACGTAGTTTCCTAATCTGTACTGGTACAATTTACGTTACTGATAAATTTATATTTTCTGTAGAATATCTCTTAAACCTTACTATTTAAACTGGTCCCAAGAAGACATGAGGCAAGCTATAAAGATATACGTAGACAAGACTGGAAGTCATAGTCTAAATGAAGTTCGGCGTAATTATTAAATTTCGAAAGCAACTTTTAAACGACAGTATGAATCCAAAAATCGTGTTGCTAATCAAGATATTCACAGCACAGGACGAATAAAAACATTTAGTCATGAAACTGAAAAACAACTAGTGTCACATATATTGTTGCTGGAAGAATCTTTTCCGGCATTACTATTAAAGACGTTCGTAAAGCACTATTTGATACAGCTGAAAAAAATGGCTCAAAAAACGTTTTCAACAAAAAAAAAATGGCTGGCCAGACATGGTTTCATGGTTTTATGGCACGTCACCCAGAAATATCGCTGAGGCAGTCAGGGTCAACATCTTAACCAGGTGCAGAGGACTTAATAAAGAGAAAGGCTATTTAAATTCAGACTTATTCCTAAAATGGCTTCAACATTTTATAAATACAGTTAAACCCACTAAAGAGTCCAAAATTCTTTTTATCCTGAACGGACACTCAACTCATTCCAGAAATCTTTCAGCAATCAATTTGGCCCCTGCAAATGGAGTGATTATGTTACATCTTCCGGTTCATACTGCACATAAATTACACCCTCTGGACGTCGCAACTTTTAGGCCGCTACAGTGTTACTATGATCAAACTGTAGAAAAATGGATGCGGGAGCTCGCTGGTCAAGTATCACGTTTGCAGGGAGAAGCTTACGCAAGAGAAGCTACTATCGCTAATGCCAGCAGTGGTTTTAGGAAATGAGGGATGTGGCCTGGAGATCTAACTGTTTTCACCATAGTATATTTTGCAAAATTATCTATACGTACTTAATAAGGAAAATCGACCTCCTGTGCACGGAAATACTCTTTGCAATGATTCTAAATCCTCCAAAGGGCATTCCAGCAGCGATGATGAAGAGCACAACATTCTACATTCTGTACTTATACAAAAGAAAATTGTTAAATACTCAATTTGCAGATACTTTGAATGTCTCCGTGGCGGATATACTTAAAGTACCTTCTCTAGAACCAGAGAAACAATCTAAGAGATTAAGTAAAGGCAACAAAAGCAACACTTCTAACTACAACGCCTTACAAGGAAAACTTAGAACAAAAGCTGGCTTCGATTGACCAAAAGAAAAAACAAGTAAAACGGAATCTAATTCAAGCCTAATACATCCACCATCACATCAAGTAAGATAGAAGTGGAGTGGAACCGCGAAGAATGGATTTGTCAAGAGTGTAGAATATAAGATATGATTCAGTGTCAGAATCCCTTAAACTGGGCACATGAGCTTTGTGCAGACATTGACTCTAAAAACAAAACTATTGTGATCAATATACGAGTATTATTTAAACCAAATAATACAATTTTTTATTGAAGTTTAACTTTTGTATAGTTTATATAATTTATTTTTGTTATTTTTAGAGTTTTGTTTTTGTTAAATTATATTGTAATAAAATACCTTCACCTGAATTTCACGCACTACGTGTCTTTATATAAAATTATTATATGGTACAATTTAAGATACCAAGTGGTACAATTTTGGCAACCGGATGCCCATAGTGTTACCGAGCATTGCACTTATTATAAAATGAAGAAGATTAGTGGTGAAGAATAAGAGAAATCGACGGTATTATTTGCATACTTTACACAGTAATGGATTAGGTGTAGGTAAATTTTCCTACGGCTGGCAACAAAACTGAGCTATAAAAAACAAAACAGTCGCTGAGTGTGCGGATTCCCAGATAGAACCGTTCTTATTAACTGTCTCGAGGCAGTTTTGATTTATGACAATTCATCGGTCTGAAAAACTGTCCTGTCTTGAGACAAAAAGTCTTCTAGTGGGCGCACTTACATTTCTTCTCACGCTGATCAAGTGAAAGACAAAACGTTGTAGTGTGCGGGGAGCCTAATTTAATGTCAAAATCACCGGCTTCATAATTACAAATTGAATTAATTAGGTAATAAATACAATGCACCCTCAACAATTAGGTGGTTTAGTTTTAATTTACACTTTTATTTTGTCTCTTTAAGTTAGATTCTTTAGTGATATTAACGTAACGCATTCATGATAATACATGTATTTCAATTACTTTAATAAAGTTCAAAATAGCATCATTTTACAAAACTATCAGTTAGTAATCATGTTTAAAGGAATCAATGAACAACCTGCACTCCCACCCCCTTGATTGCATGCAAAAACAGGCAAGATTACACACATACTTCATGCTGAAAACGGGGTGTAGAATTTGATAAAATCCTTTGAAGGGGGAATCAGTGATTCAAAACATAATAGCAGCATACTATACGAGTAAAATGCTAATGTTCATTTCAACATCAAATTCTTGAATTAATACATTTTAACTTAACTTAAGACGCGATACGTGAATACAAATTGACTTACTTTCGGTTCCAGTACAAGTTTCTTACAAAGTTTATTGCCTCTATTAAAATTAACCTTCAAGCAACTTATTTTGAATGGATGAAGATAAATTTAGGATGGAATGGTGAAAAAAATTTGTCGTTTCGAATCTTCGAAGCCTTAGCAGTAATAAGTGATGGAAAGGTGTCTTCGAATGTTGTGCTAACTAATTTCTAACAAATGTAGAACTGAACCAAATGTGGAAATAACGTCTTCAACCATTTTGTTCAGTTTTATTCATTTCCCCTATTTAAAAAAGAGCGCATTGTGCAACGCTACGTCGAATGTGTCGTTCGCGTTTCATTTTGTGCCTTGTGGGCGTTTCTTGAAATTCCACACGTCACGACCTGCAATGTCGGTCTATCTGTCATGTGCTTATAATCTACAATGTGAATAAAATTTTCACCGACTAACCCTTTAAACATGCCCTTAATTAAGGTGGTGTCATTTCATATATACCTATACTATGTTTCATAGGACCATAAGGCTGCCTCTTTTCGCAGTTACTTTGATATATAATGTTGAGAATAAGTCAATCGCTGATCTTCATCGTCTGAAGATGCTATTTATACTGACTGTATGCCACATCGCCGCTAGAGTGGTGGACGCTGAAAGGGTATTCATGCAACGCGTCGTAACGATCATGCTTAACCCTTAACTAGCGAGGTGAATAAATTTTACGTTAATAGCGACTGTCGGTATCACATACCGCTACTGCGTTAAAACGTACAAAACACAAAAAACCGTTTGTAGGATAAATATTTTTATTCAATACCACTAAATAGTAGTAAAATCAAGAGTACCATTTGTTACAAAAGGGAAATACAAGTAGGTAATTTATTGTTTATGCTATTCCAGGCCTGTAATACAATTTTTGCATACTTTGCTGGCATGTTCAAGGCATATCGGTTTTTGACAGATAAAGCATTTATAAAAGTGCATTTGAATAACAAGACTGACTAAAAACAAGAGAAACAACTACACCGAGGGCTAATACCCCTACCGGCATTGAATTACACTATTGAATCTGAAGGTACATACATGTTAGACGTAGATAAAATAATCTAAAAAGACAGGTAAATTCCTGTAACGTCTAAATATTTAAGGATTACAAATCCCACATTTGGAACGCGTTCTATACAAAAGACACAACGAACCATAAGCCATATCCTACAACCGGTTTCGACTTATTGGGTCTCATCAGGTAGGCGCTGGCGAAACACAAACTGCAAAGTCCACTTGATTAACAAGACTGACTAGAAACAAGAGAAACAACTATTCCGAGGGCTAATACCCCTACCAGCATTGAATTACAGTATTGAATCTGAAGGTACATATGTACATGTTAGACGTAGATAAAATAATCTAAAAAGACAGGTAAATTCCTGTAACGTCTAAATATTTAAGGATTACAAATACACACTATTTGCGACTATCGGTATCCTAGACCGCTTGCTTATTGAAAAGACGTTTATAAACGAATGACTTAACAGATGAAAAGCCGCAAAACTCGATTTATTCGTTTATCATTACAGCCAGCATTGAATGGTTGTAAATTTTTAAGTTACAAACCTCAATATTTTCTGTAGCGGTATGACATACCGTGGCCGCACATACTACACGCTAACTTTAGTGGGCGCTCTGCCTTAGAGTTATTTCTAAGTTTCTCCATTGTCTGATCTAGTACTCGTTTGTACAGAAATATTTTATAATATATTTTAGAGTTAATAGTATTCCTTTTCTCCACTAAGGAATTTACAAGTAGAAGTCATGTTTCTATAACACAATTACCTTTTTATACAATTGACTGAACTATAATAGAAGAAGGTAGAGTTTGTACGTTAATTAGGTTTTGATGTTCTATTGCTTCGAAATTTTTCTTTTATGTCGTATTTTGTCTTCTTTATTATATTGAACTTTGCAAACTAAGTTAAATATTTTGTCAACACTCACCGAAGAAGGAGGAAAAAAGTTTTATTACACCCTCATCATAAAACATAAGAAAATATAATTAGGAAACAACGTCGAGTCCGATATGATTGCTATTACATCCAGTCAAATAATGCTGATTGGAAAAAATATTTGTCCACAGAATAGTACGAACATAACTACGTCTTATTTTATTATCCGTATTTCTTAATTCGTTCAATTTGGTTTCGCAATAGAAATATTTGTATCGCTCATGAGAAATTTAAACCACAGGGAGGGTTTTCTCTTTGCAGAACTATGATTCTTTTAAAGGTCGTAAAATAATTCAGAAAACAATAATACTCGAATAAATATTTATAAACCTTTTCAGTTTTTATCACATGGAACATAATGCGACAGCAAAGGTACCTTTAATTTAAATAATGAAATGACGGAGATTAAATTAGCAATTTGCTATGTTGGCTAAACGAATAACTAAAGTATAGTAGAACTTCTCTAAATAACTAACTTCAGTAAGTCGAATATTAGTCGCAAAACGGCACTTGATTTGCATTTATGGGTTATTTTACCTCCTTAAGTCGAACTTCTATGTCGAATGTGGGCGTTCAAAGAGCGGCGGATTATGAATCGTCGAGACATGACATTGTTTTGCATAGCTATGCTGAAGTGATATTTTGCAATTCTTTTGAAGTAGTAAAAGTGCACAGACGTTCGTCTATTATGGAAAAACGAAAATTAAACTATTTATCTCTAAAGAAAAACGAAAATTGGTTGCGGCAGTAGATAGGGGTGACAAACGGAATAAGGACGTTGCTTTGGAATTTGGAATTCCGTCAAACACATTATCAACCATTCTCAAAAATATGGAAAAAATCTGCAAAACTAAGTCTATTTTGATGTCGGCGACCAAATTCGAATGGTTGAAATTGGAGTTCACGAAGCCATGATCAAATGGGTAACTTGCGTGCACGTGATAAAAGTGTTTCGGGAGCAATAATTAGAGAAAAAGCGTTGGAATTTGCGAAAGCATTGGTTCATGATGATTACGTTGCGTGTGAAGGGGGGCTTGATAGATTCAAGAGGCGGCATAATATCGTATAAAAAGCCATTATGTGGTGAAAGCGCTTGTGTGAATTTACAATTTACAGCTTTAATAAAGCAGTACCTACAATGAACGCGACGTATTCAATGTCGACGAAACTAGCATTTTCTTTAATTTTTTTTTCCAAATAAGACCATGGAAAATGTTTTGGTGGTAAGAACAGCAATGAGAGTCTAACTGTTATGGTCGGAGCTAATATGACAGGAACTGAGAAAATTAAGACTGCTTATCATTGGAAAATCCGAAAATCCTCATTGATTCGAAGTCGTGAGATCACGCATGGATGACAAATGGCTTTTAAAATTGGACAAAAAGTTCGCTGCGGAAAGCTTTTATTGTTTATCGACAATTTTCTGGCGCATCCAGTTAGTATGCAAGAAAAATTGAAGAAAATAAAGATTGTGCTTTCCCACCCAGTATGGCATCTGTTTTACAACTAATGGCTCAAGGGATTATAAAGAATCTCAAGAAACATTACAGAAAACGAATTGTGATGAAATTTTAGCTAATATGAATCAGGCCATTCCCGCGGCAGTGACATTGTTGGACGCAATTAGAGGTCTTGGCAAATCATGGGTGGTTGACGTAAAGGAAAAAGCAATTGCAAATTGCTTTCGCAAAGCTGGGTTTTTGAAATAAGCTGCACATACTAATGATACTTCAACTGGAATGAAGATGAGTTCCTGCCACTAGCTAAATTGCAAGTTTTATGGAATTCTTACAAGGATATCTGATATATGAATGATGCCACATTTGAGGAATATGTAAACGTGGATGAAGAGACTTGTACAACTGAATACCCTACAGACGAGGATATTTTGGCAACGCTTTTAACTTTTAACATTACGATTTGTGTATTTCGAGTGCACCTAAATAGAGTTTATTGAAAAACAATCCCTCTTTGGTAAATACCTTTCTAATGACACTGTTTACTAGATTATTAAGAAAAACAGCCCTTTTATCTATGAAATTTCTAATGACTTCAAAATTATTTGTTTTCACTAAGTTTCAAACAAAAGCCACAGTTTTTTCATAACAACAACAGTTTGCTTCGTATCTGATACGAGCAGGTGTATCTTTCAGTGAAAATGGAAAATCAGATTCTAAGTAAATGTGGTCGTGAAAAGTTATCACATGAAGGATTTGTGTATGTTTTCGATAAAATAAGTGCCAAAGATGATAACTTGAAGTTCTGGTGGTGTGAAGAACGAGGTCGGTGTAATGTTCGAATCGATACTTTAGATGGAGAAGAGATTAAAAAATTAAATCACCACTCTCACGACGCGTCGCCGGCCAATATCGAAGTGAAAACAATTATTACTAAAACAAAAATTTGATCAGAGGAAACTGTTGAACCAACCAGCCAACAGGTATGACGCAAGCATCACAAGGTACCTTACCGAATAATGCAGCTTTAAGAAAAGTAATAAGAAGAAAACGCAACGAAATAAATGCTGTCCCTGCTAATCCTGTGAACCTTCAAGAACTCGATATACCGCCACCATATCAGCAATATATTCCTTAGGCTGGTCTTGCAATAAACTTTTTGCTTACCGATTCGGGACCTGGACCAGACAGAATTTTAATTTTTGGAAGAGAGGATTGGCTACAGCATTTAAACACTGCAGATCAGAGACTTGATTATTAATAGACTGCGCCGACCGTATAGCGCGTGTATAATAAAAGTGGGACAATGATAATAGACAACCAACCGTACCCAAGGTAGGCAGAAGGCGCCCAGTACACACGGCGGGATATGCGTAGGGTGACGGCACCAGTAAATGAACACTCACCAGTAAATGAACATGAACATGCAAATACGAATTTATTAAGTTTCAGTATATTTATGCCAAAATGAGCCTTATAGGTTCTGAATATATGACCAGTTTGCCATACCGTATATTTATTGGTTGAAATTTTTCA
Source organism: Agrilus cyanescens (assembly GCA_947389935.1). NCBI lineage: Eukaryota > Metazoa > Arthropoda > Insecta > Coleoptera > Buprestidae > Agrilus > Agrilus cyanescens. Next base: position 9,852,601 of record OX376710.1, read on the forward strand.
CGTGACTGTTCAAATCTATAATGGCCTCTTTTAAGTATGTGTAGTGAACACCGTGATTTGAACAGTGGCTAATAAGGTACGTACAAGAACCGACTTGCTAACACTTAATATTTTACGTTATTTTTTATGTTGTAAGCTATTCTTGTTTGGTTTTTTAAAATGTATTATGTTTTATTTGTCGATTTTCCATCTAATAATTGCATATTTGTAACAAAGAGTTTTTATTCTTGCGTGTCTATCTATTGGACCAATAGACACACCAAATTCCAATAAATGAACATTTGTTCATTCATTGGTTATTTCGTACACTTCTGCAGTTTATACATAATTTTGTTCCTACAGGTCCATAATTTTGTTCTCAATGTATCTGAATGCTCAATTTTTAAATATAACCCCCGTATCCAGTAAATGAACAGGGTGTTCATAGTGTTCATTTATTGGTACTGTGCTTTCTTAAACGTGGACCAATAAATGAACCTTCCTTTTTTTTCGTTATCTGAACAATACGTACCTACCTATTTCTTTTATTCTGGATAGATGAGCAAAACAAAGTATTCTGAGAAGCAATTAGCATCCGCCATAAAGGAAGTTCGAAATGGAATGCTAAGTCAAAATTCAGCAGCCAAAAAATATGGGATCCCTAAAGGTACCTTAAATCTTAAACTCCATAACGGCACTTCCCTAAGAATTACAAAAAAAGTTACAAAACCATCTGAACAAAAGCCTTATAAAAGATTTCGTTACTCACACGAGCAGTTAGAACTTGCTGTAAATGAAATTAAAAGTGGAAGTATAACTCAAAACGCAGCCTCTATAAAGTATGGGATCCCAAAAGCAACTCTAAATGCCAAAGTAAGGAGCACTACACCTCTTGTGAGAAAGATGGGCCCAAAAACTGTACTCAGTGAAGATGAGGAGAAGAGACTCGAACACTGGATAATTGCGAAAGCAAAACTTGGGTTCCCAATGCACTTTGAAGAGGTGCAAAATGCAGTTCAATTTATCTTAAAAGACTGTAACAGACCAAACAATTTTAGCGATGACAAACCGGGAAGAAAATGGTTGCGGCTTTTCTTAAGAAGAAGACCAGCTATTGTAAAGCGTAATTCTGAAATAATTTCTAAAGCAAGGGCAGCGGTTACAGAGGAATGTATTAGAAGTTGGTTCAACGAAGTAAAAGAATATCTTCAAAACGAAGGCTGTGACGATATAGTTTTGGATCCAACTAGAATATATAATGCCGACGAAACGGGGATGCAGTTTTGCCCGAAAACAGGCAAGCTCTTGTGTCCGAAGAATTGCAAAGATTTCTACAGCATTAGTTCCGGCCCTGAAAAGGAAAGCATAACGGTCCTCTGCAATTTTTCGGCGAGTGGGGCTAGTGTTCCTCCAATGATAATTGTACCGTACAAACGACTTCCAAGAGATATAGCATCTTCCGTACCCGACTACTATTTTTTAGGCAGATCTGACTCAGGTTGGATGGTGTCCGAAACATTCTATGAGTACATAACCAACTGCTTTTACCCCTGGCTATTAGAAAATCAAATTAAACTTCCAGTTCTTTTGTTTTTAGACGGACATAAGTCACACATTAGTGTTGAGTTGTACGAGTTTTGCACTGAAAAGCGAATATTATTGTATTGTTTTTCACCCAACGCTACTCATATTATTCAACCATGTGATGTAGACATTTTTAAGCCTCTGAAAACGGCATGGAAGAGAATTGTTAGACAGCACAAACAAGCTACAAACAATTATATCACAAAAGCAACATTTGCGCCATTATTTCAACAAGCGTTTGAACAATCAATAAGTGCCGAAATAATAAAAAACGGTTTTAGACGTTATGGTTTATATCCCTTGGATCCAAACGCCGTGAATTATGAAAAAACTATTTCAGTTCGGAGAAACGAAATTTTTCCAAAGAAAATAAATACAGATAATTATGGATCGCAACCAAATGTTCAAGAGTTTAACGCAACACTTAACGTTTTAAAACATTGTTTTTATGATAAATGTGTCGACATAAACAGTGATGTGTACACTGTATACCAGTTTTGCAAGAACAAAATAGAAAATGGTACCTTAGTCCATAATGATGAAACAGCATTTACCCTAAGTGACGCGCTTTTGGAAAATCTACCTATTCAATTTGACGACATTACATACTTTAGCGCTAACAATAGTATTAATTTTGATGAATTAATAGGCAATGGGTTGAAGTTACAAAACAATGAAGCCAAGAAGGAGCAAGAGAATGAAATGGATGCGGATATTCGTAGTTTTGAAGAAATATTTGAGAGAAATGAACCAAGGGAGGAAGTCACTAAACCTAAAATTTTGAACACTGAAGAACATAACAACGTACGACATACTGAATGTAAGGAGCAAAAAGAGAAGGACAACATTGTAGGAGAGAAAGAAGGGGTGAAAACTATTTTCGAACAAGAGGAGACGAACACTAATGAAAAGCAGAACGAAGACAGCAACACTAACGAGGATGAGAACACGAGGGCCGCTGTAACCATTGTGGAAGCAGAAATAGAAATTGGAAAGCACGAAATGGTAGATATAGAAGATGAGAACCTAAAGGAATCGCGAATAGAAGAAGATGAAGAAAAGGAAAATAAGACCGCATCTGTCAATGAACATCGTACAAGAGCGAAAATAAATGTTCTATCTAATATACAATTAGTTCCTGGTAAAAAGACTGAGGATGAGACTGTGTGGAAAAAGCACCTGCATTGGCCGAGAATAGAGCCCACCAAAAGTAGCAAAAATGCAAAAACTCTAATGCCTTTTGCGTTGATTTCTAAGAATGGAAAGAATATTACGACAACAAAGAGAAGAACAAACACGACAAAATAGCAATTGTCAAAGAAAGAAAGGAAGAGAGAAAGAGAAAATCTGAAGAAAAAAAAAAGAACTATAAAAGAAAATGTCCAACCGAGATGAACAAGCAACCAAAGAAAATCGATGAAACTGATTTGGTAACTGAAGAAGAAATAATTGGAAACGATGAAGTAGAAATACCACATTCAACAAAAAATAAAAAGATGTTTGAAGAAGGTAATTTTGTTATTGTTAGATATGACAATCAACATTTCCCAGGTAAAATCACTAAAATAGATGAAGGTGAATACGAAGTGAATACAATGGCACAGACTGATATTGGAAAATTGTGGAAATGGCCCACTACCCAGACCTTTTTTAATCCATTTAAATGCCACCACTGGAATTTGTCAGAAATCATCTAGGGATATTTGAATTGATTCTCTGCATCTCGTATTGTCGGTTGCTTAAAAACGGAGGTCACGTAGCCCTCGGACATTTATGAAGGCATTTTAGTATTATGGTAGTGTCGTATATACCTACAAACTTATCTTGTATAAATATGTTACAGTGTTAACCTGATAGTAAAGCTTCGATAATATGTATTGTATTACCATTTTTTTACTATTTCTGCAACTCGAATCTTCCGTAACTCTAATTTTATTCCTTAGCCCTTCAAAACTGTTGGAAAAATTAAACTTTTTGTTATTTGTATGTAATGTACTTACAGAGAAGAAACAAAACAACTCTCTTACGATTAGTATACATCCCAGTGAGGTAGTCCCAGTTTCTAGGTCTGTTAGTTTGAACAGTGAAATGAACTCGGGAAAGAAAATGTGTGACTGTTCTAATTTAATTAGGTTAAAAAAAAAAGTAAAGCTAGAGGAATCCATTAGTCTTTCACGACCGAAAGTCACCCGACAAATAACGTATGAACCTGGATTACCAAACAAGAAACAAGTTACGAAAAAAGTTTAACTCCTGGAATATACAATATGAATCAGTAAACGGTGTGATTTATCTCATGAACTCCTACAATAAAAAAATCTAACTGAAACTTTTTCATGACTCGTAGTAGAGAAGCTTGTACCAACAATAATGATATTCGAATGTCTGGTGACAATAAGAAACTAAATTACTATTTCGACCAAGACCCTTAGGTCTAGCGTTAATAAGTTTCTAAGTAGTTGCATTCAATATAAATAATAGTATTTTTTAGATTCAAGTTATTCTAAGTTTTATACTTTTGTATTAACGTCAAAAACCTTTTTTTCTTGTTAGTCATAATTATTGTATTGTGTTTTAAAATAAATCTTTTTTAATCCAATCTACGAATTCATCTTTTAACTGGCGCTGCGAACAGGATAGTGAAGGGGAATCTTCATTACTATCCCTTAATCAAGAAGGAATAAGAAGAACTTCCCTCTAGCCGCAGGTTAGCAACGTTCACTATTCAACTCTGGATTGGAACCATCCCTTTAAAACACACTATCAATAGTGAGGGAATTTCTGGACTCAATCCTGACAACTATCGCCAGGACTCTTCGTTGGGAACACGTTACTTTCGAGCATCTAAATTAAAAGTTAGTGCATTGCTGTATCTTTTCCTTATTTTAGTGATCCTCCTTGATTATTGTAATTATGACTACGAACGAAACAACTATCTCTTTAGCTGTTTTTAAATTTTTATCAATAACGAATAAATTATGCAGAGATGCTGCGCTTCTTTACTCAGTTGAGCAACCTGACAACCTGCTTTAAAGAAATTATTGAAGGACCGCTTTGGCTCAATAGAAAATATAGATTTATTGTAAAACCAATTAACAGGATGTGCTATCATAACGAAAATTATGAAAATTTTTATTTGCGTGTTCATTCTATTCTCAGTAAATTAATAGAATCAGTAGAAGGTCAACCAGATCAAGACTACCGCAGGTAACATTATAGGCGTGAGGCATATAAAGATTTCTGTGCTGCAATAAGTCAACCATACAAGACTCCCTTATTGTATAGAAGTCCTTATTGTTTACATGAAGCTTTATCGAAATGTAAAGAATTAGACAACCTTAACCAAAATGCTGCCATGTATCAACAGATGCAAAAAATGCAGATAGGACTTAATAAAACCCCCAGTACTATTGGTATAAATAGGAATAAAATAATTCCTATCAATAATTACCAATCACATATGCTAAAAAAACACTATTTGTACAACAACCATAAACACAAACCCAAAACTTCCCTCCAGTAAACCACCACATGTCACAAAACCCCTTGATTGCTCCTAAATTACACCCTCAATTTAACCAACAACCCAGACAAAACAATAATCCAAATTTTCACCAAAAATAACAAAACTTTGTACAAGGACGACCTACATTTCAAAAAAAATCCATTACACAGTAATGATGTTACAATGAGAATTGTCACATCATAAAGAAGGCCACGTAATTATTTTCAATCCAACCCTCATGAAATACAATACTTTGTTTCTGAAGAACTAACTAACACAGAAGACGAAAATTTTTATGTTTACGATGAAGAAGGTAATGCGTATATTCCAGTAAATAATACAGAACAACAGGAATATGAGCAAGAAAACATCTATAAAGAAAACCAAGATTTACATTGCGACCAGAGCAAGGGGGGTACGCCAAGTTCTCGTCAAAATCAAGAAAAGAAAACAAACTGAATTTAATTTTTCTTTATTTATTTAATTAAATCGAAGAATTTGGCTGTGAATGTGAATCGTCTAGTGTTAGAATCCTTTGATTACGTTGTGTTAATTAAATGTAGTAACTTAGATTCTTTTATGAGTTCCGTACAAGTTATTTGTGTTAACAAAGAAAACACAAAAAAATTGAAATTTGAACCACATGATTTATTTACATTTCGTAAATACTTACAACTGCCCTTGGTATCGGTTCAGGAAGACAAGCACCTTTAAGTAATACCATAGAATTTAGGGTTGGAACAGATGTGCCATCAAAGACCTTTAATTGAATTGAAGAACAATTATTGTTTACTTGATAAAGCTACAGTGTAGCGAAACTTAAGTTGTGATAAATAAATAAATATTGTGAAACGTTTTTTGTGTCTTATTTATTGAATATATTGTTATGATATGAGTTGGGGGGCAAATAAAATAAAATATGTTATGATATGATTTAATGATATACAAAACAATTTTTTAAATAAAATTTTAATTTAATTTACTGAATTCAAAGAGCATGAAAATTCTTAACTCGGAGTAAGTTCCAAAAATATATAAAAAATTACAAATACCTTTAAAACTAAATTAAATTAAAAAATTCTACTATATAACTAAATCTAATTAGAACTATAAACAATTTTTTTTAAAATATGAAAATTTTAAATTAATAAAGTCAAAAGGTTTTTCTAATAAATTATTTAGACATATTATTCTCACACTGTCACGATGTCAATTGAAAATCAGCTTTCACCAAAACAACTCCAAATCCACATTAGTTTTTCTATTTTTCCTTTTGTAGTAGCTCTTCATCTTTATCTTCTTCTTTTACTTATTCTTCTTCTGGTATGATTATCAAAGCTGCCTTTTTTTTAAAAATCTCGAACTTTCTATAAACTGCGATTCTCTTCATAATATTACTTATAATTCTTCATCACTTTAAATATCTTCAATTGAAATTAATAATGTTCTTTTGGTTTAATTTATTTTTTTTTAAATTTCTAAATTTCTGTACTTAATAATTTTAAAGGTCTCAACCCTTAGTAACAATAACAAATTCTCTAGTGTCTTGATCTTTCAAATAAAATTTAATTTTCTTTTTTAAAAGCAATCAAGATTAATATAATAATTTTGAAATGCTTCAGTCATTTCAAAACATTTTAAAATTAAATTTTCTTTGTTACAATTTTAAACTTTAAATAAACAATTGTAATACATAACTAATAATAATAATACATTTCTTTTTAAAATATTTTTTTTTTAAATATTTTGGAACTTTTGTTTCAATTTCTAAATTTGTTAATATTTCGTTTAACACTTTTCAAACATGATTAAATTTCACGATTTTTAGCAGTTCTCAAATTTAGACATGCCTTTAAGAAACATTACAAACACTGACAGTTCATCAGAAATACTTGAAGAATTGGTTGAAAGGGAGAAGCACGAGAATGATGCTTCGACAATATGTAAATCTTCAAATAATGTTAATGAACAAAATTGTGAAAATAAAAATGGGAAGGGGAAGGGGAAGAGGCAAAATAAAAGGGTTGCTGCAGCTGAACAAAACTCAGTTCTTATTCGAGAAAACGAGGTAACTTGATTAAATTTTAATATAATAATGAATGAACTAATATTCTTCCAACTACAGATGATCTCATATTATTGAGAAAAAACTGTTGCTGCTGTCACGCTCTTGCCGGGAATTGAACTCCTAGCAAACATTTTTCCTCGTTATTATGAGGTCATCTGTAGTCGGTGGAATATTAATTTATTAATGAGTATATTAATATATCTACCACATTCAATATAATTTTCCTATTTTCAATATTGAAATAATTAAATTTTATTTGTAATTAAAATTCGGGATGTGTTTGATTTTTTTTTCATTTCTAAATTTATTCTCAAATAATAGGAAAATAGGACGGAGCAACGCAAAAGCAATACTGCATTAGAAGGAATTTCAGTTCCACCCCCAGAATATGAAGTAACTCAATTAAATTTTATTATAATTTAAATACGGGTAGGGTCTGACATTTTATTTAAGTTTAAATTTTCATTCATTGCTATTTCTTTTCAAATAGCAGATATTCCTTCATATTACTTCAAACCGTGGTCCTATTTGTCAATTTGAAATACAGCATTTTGTTAGGTCTGGCAGGTTCTTTAGGAAACAGACATCAGTAAATCATTTTAATAAAAATGTTGTATAGGTGTCTATTTTTTTATAGTCTTTCAAATCCTCATTTTGCGTACAAAATTTTCTCCCAAAACAATTCGTTTTGCCACCAGGAATGTGCTAAATAATTATTTTAGAACAATGTCTCTCTTCAGGATCATGTTTGAGGTCAAAAAGAATTGTTACGGGAAAGTTTTGCAGAAACAATGTGGAACTCAACAAAACGTTATAGTCGGTGAACCAATCACACAGTTAAAAATTTAGTTTACTGATGTAATCAAATTTGGTTACTAATTTCTTTTTACGTTTTTTCATCATCCTGCAATTTTCTCTTTAGACAATGGTGGAAATAGCGTTAAGAAAAAATTACAAAGATCGAAGGGATTTTTGCCTCTATTGTGAAAAGGATGTATCGCATTTTGCTAGACACATTTCTAAATGGCACTCGGAGGAAATTGAGGTGGTAAAAATATTTTGTTATCGGGTTAACTCGAAGGAGAGGCGATTAGCTTTATCTAACTTAAAAAAAAGGGGAAATTTTATTAGAAATAGGGCAGATACCGCTTTAAGACCTGTTAAAAGGGTAAAACGCAATGAAAAATATTCCAATCCGGACGAGTTTCTTCCATGCAAGTATTGTTTAGGTTACTATAAAAAAAAAATGTTTATATAGGCATACCAAACTATGTCCATCTAATTATGATAAAGAAAATAAGAAAAGACAAACGTCCCAGAGCGACGGACAAACTACTTTGCTTTTGTATTCTCAGCTTAAACACAACGATTTATTAAAATCAAAGATTTTCTCCAGGATGCGCGCGGACGACATAAATCTTATTGCTAAAAAAGATCCCTTAATTTGCCAATATGCATATTCGTACATAAAAGGCCGTCATAGTAAAGGCAATATTGATTTGGTAAGACAAAATATGAGAAGACTTGCAAAACTTTTACAGTTTGCAAGAACCCAAAATTCGGATGTTGAGCAGCTTACAGATATTCTTCGACCAAAGCATTTTCAATTAATTATTTCGGGGGTTAACAAAATGGCAAAATATAATACGGAAACAGAGAATTATGAGTCTCCTACTTTAGCTATAAATTTTGGCACACTTATAAAAAAATGCTGCGACCTAGCATATTGTAATGAGCGTATGTGTGCGAGAGTGGGCAGTGTAGCGAGCGTATATGTGTACGAGAGCGAGCAGTGCGGCGAGCGTGTGTGTGTGCGATAGCGGCGACGAGAAACGACAGTAGATAAGCGGAGCTCAAAGAATGCCGACGTCGGTCGGCGCTTTGATGACGATAAACAAGGCCATAAATCAGACGAACACAATGGGCACTCCAGTAAAGTCTATGTCATTCTGGAACTTTCTGGATTGTTCCTAATCAGTATAGATACCTGTTGACGTGGCCAGTAGTCAGTCAGTTTACAGTGAGCTTCCGAACGAGTGATATAAATACCGAACTACGATACATAGTGATATAAATACGCATTTTCCTTGTGATATAAATAAGTCGTTGAATTGTTATTAGTGTTTAAGTGTTAAATAAATAGTTGTAAAATAAATATCCGTTAAATAAATAAGTTCTACTAGAAAAGTCGTTACATTGGTGTCAGGTGTGGGGTACTTAGCCAATCAATCCCCCAAAGAAGAGAATTTTCTAGTAGAAGAAAAATAGTTAAATAAATCAAAATGCCGAAAAAGTTGTTGGAGCTGAAAGTTGCCGAACTGAAAAGTAAACTTGAGGAGCGAGACGAAGATACGTCTGGTAACAAGCTCACTCTACAAGGGCGACTCGAAGAAGCTCTGATACGAGAGGGTTTCGATCCGAATATCTACCAATTTGAAGATGAACTAGAAAAGAAATTGAAGGAAAATTCAAAGGAACTGAAAGAAAATCTGGAAAAGAAAATGGAAAACCTGGAAGAGAAATTTACCGAAAATTCAAAGGAACTAAAAGAAAATCTAGAAAGGAAATTAAAGGAAAATTCAATGGAATTGGAAGGGAAACTGAAAGAAAATTTGAGGGAAGAACTGAAGGAAAATTTAGAGAAATTCGACGCAAAATTGGCCGAAACAGAACAGAATTTTGCAGGAAAATTTCAAGAATTAGATTCACGAATTAAAGAAATAGAAGAAAGGTTTCTATGTACGACAATGTCCGAACAGATCGATAATGAAGCCAGAAGTGTGAAGCAGGAGAATGGACACGGGGTTTCATCAAAAGCATATACGAAGCCACCTAAATTCGACGGGAAAACATCATGGACCACTTTCCTTAAGAAATTTGAAACGGCCGCGAAGTCGAACGCATGGACGTTGGAAAATAAAGCCTCCGAGCTGGTTTGCGCGCTGCATGGTAATGCCGAGGAAATTTTGGATACCATACCACCCGAGAAATTGAACGACTATGAACACCTAGTGAAGAAATTAGAGATGCGGTATGGTCAGGCACATATGACGAGCGTCAGTCACGTGCAGTTAAGAAACCGACGTCAGAAGGCAGGGGAAAACCTGCAAGAATACGAGGCTGATATTGCTCGTCTGGTCCGCCTCGCGTATCCAGGTACTCCCGACGACACTTTAGAAAAGTTGGCTGTCGACTCTTTCATCGATGGGTTAAGGGATGACGACATACAACAGCGACTTCGATTAGACAGGCCAAAGACACTCGCTGACACGTTGGCTCGGGCACTGGATATGACGTCGTTAAACAGGCATCGCAACGGCAGGGTAGAGTGCGTGAGCTAAGGGAGGAGCCCGACGGTCGATACGAAGACAGACTAGAAGAAATAGTTAACAGGATAGTGGGAAAATTAAACAAGAAACCGAGACCAATACGATGTTGGAACTGCGGGAAATTGGGACACGTAAGAAGCGCTTGCAAGAACAAAGAGGTTACTCAAGAGCGCGTGCCTCGCGTTTCGGAAAACTACAAGCACTGTAAGCGCCTGAAGGAACATGAAGTCCGGAGGATAACCGTCACGGATGAACAATGGCATCCTGATAACATCAAGACGGAACAAGGTTCTGATCCGGTCCTGAGCTTGTTCCGAAGATGGAAGAATGATGGCAGACGACCGACCTGGCAAGAGATCGCCGCTAAATCCGGGGAGGTGAAATCGTTGTGGGCCCAATGGGACTCTATTGTTGAGGAAGATGGACTCCTGAAGCGAATAGTGGAAAACCAGAATGGTACTGAGAGCAAACGTCAATTGCTTGTACCGAAGAGCCTGGTAAAGGAAGTCTTGAAGTGCCTCCATGACGATGCTTCGGGGGGACATTTTGGTGTTAACAAGACCCTTGGAAGAGTCCGTGAGCGGTTTTACTGGGTCAATTGCAAAAAGGACGTTGAAGACTGGTGCAAGAAGTGCACAACTTGTGCAGCCAGCAAAGGACCGCAAAGACGACGGCGTGCTCCTATGCGCCAGTACAATGTCGGCAGTCCATTCGAACGGATTGCCATTGACATCGCAGGACCGTTTCCAGAGACCGATGGTGGCAATAAATACATCCTGGTGGCAATGGACTACTTCACGAAATGGGTTGAAGCGTACGCACTCCCAAATCAGACAGCCACGACAGTAGCGGAGGAGCTCGTAAACCACCTGATCAGCCGGTTCGGCGTGCCCATGGAGCTTCATTCTGATCAGGGTCGGAATTTTGAGTCCGCCGTGTTCCAAGAAATCTGCAAGACTTTAGGCATTCGCAAAACCCGGACAACACCTCTGCATCCTCAATCAGACGGCATGGTAGAGCGAATGAACAGGACCATTAACAAGTACTTGTCCAAAGTGGTCTCCAAACACCAAAGAGACTGGGATCGCCATCTGCCACTGTTTCTTATGGCATATCGATCATCGATTCACGAAACTACTGGACAAACACCAGCAAAAGTGCTGTTTGGTCGAGAGCTACGGTTACCATGTGACCTGAAGTTTGGCTGCAAACCTGGTGAGGACGTTGCCGGAGAAGACTACGTTAGTGATCTTCGCAGAAGACTTGACGATATTCATGAGGAAGTACGTTCCCGGATGCAGATAGCTAGCGATCGCATGAAGGACACATACGATATACGGGCCACTGATGGAGGTTTCCAGGAGGGAGACATGGTGTGGTTATACAATCCACAGCCCCGTAAAGGTCTTTCGCCGAAGCTACAGCAGCACTGGGAAGGCCCATATACAATCGTCAAGAGAATAAATGACGTTATTTACCGGATTCGACGCACACCAAATGGAAAACCGAAGGTTGTCCATTTTAACCGTTTGGCCCCATATGCCGGTGACAATCACGAAGAAGCACGGATCAGGCTTATGCAAGCTCGTTCTCCGGATCCCTAGTATGACGAGTTTATGGCCACGCCGAGCTTATATGCCAATTCCAGATTCGGTGTCACCTCCGAGAGATCCGAAGATTTGTTTTCTGCTTCGGACTCGCTGGTTCATTGTGTGGCCAAAGACTTGAGGATGGATCGCGGTATTGCCACCGTATTCAAGAAGAAGTTTGGTCGCTTGTCAGAGCTGCGGGACCAACTCGGAGATGGAAAGAAAGTGCTAAGTCTGGTGGACGGAAACCGATTCATTTACTACCTGGTTACTAAGGAGGCGTCGTCTGAAAATCCCACCTACCGCTCGTTATGGAATTCGTTGGTGGAACTAAGAGACCAACTGCTATCCACAGGTACCACAAGGTTAGCCATGCCGAGGATAGGATGTGGGTTGGATGGACTGGACTGGAGAGTGGTGCGGAGCATGTTGGAGGTACTGTTCCGGTGGAGCGGCGTCGAAATAACGGTATACACCAATAATCCCCAACGAGATCCCGCACAGCCAAGGACGGTGGATTGCTACTTCCATATGACGACTGGGTGCCTTAGGGGACAGAATTGCAAGTACCGGCATGATCCTTCGAAGGAACGGAAGATGTGATCCGGGACGGATCACCCTTAAGGAGGGGGCAGTGTAATGAGCGTATGTGTGCGAGAGTGGGCAGTGTAGCGAGCGTATATGTGTACGAGAGCGAGCAGTGCGGCGAGCGTGTGTGTGTGCGATAGCGGCGACGAGAAACGACAGTAGATAAGCGGAGCTCAAAGAATGCTTTGATGACGATAAACAAGGCCATAAATCAGACGAACACAATGGGCACTCCAGTAAAGTCTATGTCATTCTGGAACTTTCTGGATTGTTCCTAATCAGTATAAATACCTGTTGACGTGGCCAGTAGTCAGTCAGTTTACAGTGAGCTTCCGAACGAGTGATATAAATACCGAACTACGATACATAGTGATATAAATACGCATTTTCCTTGTGATATAAATAAGTCGTTGAATTGTTATTAGTGTTTAAGTATTCCATTAGTGTTTAAGTGTTAAATAAATAGTTGTAAAATAAATATCCGTTAAATAAATAAGTTCTACTAGAAAAGTCGTTACAATATATTAATCTTGTACAAATAGAAAACACAGGCGATAAAAGGAAAGACCTTAAGATATTAAAGACCCTTATAGAATCTCAATGGTGTAATGAAGTTTCTGCACAAGCCTGTACCAATTTAAATCAAAATAAATGGAACAAGGAAGAATTATTGCCGCTTACTAGCGACTTAAAGAAGCTTAATAATTTTTTGCAAACAGCTGCAGAAGAATCATTTAACAATTTGAAAGCGAATGAGTACGATTTCAAGGCCTATAATTCTTTAAAAGATATATTGTATACGCAAATTATTCTTCTCAACAGAAGGCGACCAGCAGAGGTTGCTCAGTTAAAAGTCCAAACTTTTAAATCGATAAATTTAGAAGGCAACTCGGATAACGAATTTGAAAAATGTTTAACGGAAGCTGAAAAGATTTTATTAAAAACATACAGTCGTTTAGTTGTAAGAGGTAAGCGTGGAAGAGGCGTGCCCATATTATTATCGCCAGTAATGAAAGTGCATTTTGATTATGTTTTGCAAACTAGAGATAATTTTTCAATTGAAAGTGATTTTGTATTCCATACAACTGGTAAACGGTTCGTTGATGGAACTAAACTTGTTCATAAATATGCCAAGAAATGTCAGCTTGAGAGACCTGCGAGTATAACAGCAACGAAACTTCGAAAGCATTTGGCGACCATTACCCAACTTCTTCAATTTTCAAATAATGATATGGAGCAGCTGAGCAAATTTATGGGCCACACATTACAAACTCATTGCAATTATTACCGTATGTCTGACAAAGTATATCAGACTGCCAAAATTTCAAAGCTGTTACTTTTAATGAATGAAGGCGGAGCTGAAAAATTCAAAGGTAAAACATTGGACGAAATTGATATTGATTTATGTCCTATTTCTGATAATGAAGAAACAGAAAATATCCTCAATATCGACAATAATCTAAACTTTGACTGCGAGATACTCTCCACCTCAGATAAGTGTGAAGTATCAAGAAAAATAGCCAAACCGAAAAGGGTAATTCCTGTTGATAAGAGACAATCATGGACAACCGCACAAAAAAAAATTATTGCAGATTATTTTTCTGACCACATAAAAAAAAGAAAAGCTCCTACTCAATGGGAAAAACTGAGCTAACTGAAAAATATCCCCAATTATTTGAAGAAAAAAAGTGGACAAGTATCAAAGCTGTAGTTTATAATATGTACACCGGAAAACTTAAATATTGAATGAACTATGCACCTATCTACATTCAAATGTTTTTTGAGAATGCAGTTTTATTTTCTTCGTTACGGATTTGCAGTTATTAAATATTTATGCAGAGTAGGTAGATATACCGCAAATGTTTTTGTATTGGTCAGGGAATTATTATTACCGATTTTTAGTTTTGTGTCTTAACTGTTTTGTTTGTATTGACAGAACTGTTGTCATTATTTATGTATTTAGAAACATTTGTTAATAAATTTCTAAAATTAATTATTTTCTCTTTTGATTTATTTTTAATTAGCTACAAAATTTTATGGTTGCTTAACTAACTTTCTATTTTGTAGCTATGATACGTATCGGTTTTGATAAAACACTGAAAAATGCAGAACGAATCATTAATACCATACAATAAATATATATTATAAATCCAATTACATAAACAAATTGCTAAAAATATATTGTGACCTTACCATACCTCTGACGTAATAGCTTAAAACCGGCAACATTGCATAGGCTCAGGTTTGCCTTATATATACCTCCGATTGGCTCAGGATTGAGTGAAATAACAAGGGGTTCAGGATGACTTCAATAATAGTTAAAAATCCTATATACACAACTTTCAAGCTATTGGATATTCTTTTTGTATATGAACATTTTTGAAATCCCCGCCCAAAATAACGGTGCGACTCATGTCACTCGAACTACTCTAGAAGTCGATGGTTCAGGATCGCCTGGTTTTTATGATGGTTCAGGATAGATATAAAGATGTAAATATATACAATTCTATTCAAAACACCACTAAATTACGCCCTTTAGAAATAGTTTATGGACCCTATAAAGATATTACAGAAACGGAAACGCCTATATTTAATAAACCCTCAAGAGTATGTAGTTAAAAAAGTTAATGAACTTAATTTATTTTATGAACAAATTAAGGAAAAACCACTTGCGAAAAATCAAAAAGCCTTAGATAAACTAAATATTCAAAATCAGGATAAACTACCTGATGAACTACCTAAAAAAATACCTGTCAAAACGAATGTAGACCTGGGGGTGGAAGAAAGTAACGCACCCTTACTAAGTTGTCGCATTTCCCACGACTTATTCCAGATTTCAGTACGCAAGTGTAAGTGGTTGAGTGACTTGTTTTCTTGTGAGATTTGTGTATTATTGAATTATCCATTAAATTGATTATTGTTAATCAATTCCCGTAAGGTGAGCTTTCTCACTGAATGTTCTGTTGTCTTGTTTTACTTTTAACTTTATTTATTTATATTTATTCATTAATATTAGATTTTCCATATCTCATTATCATTGGACAGTACTCACAGTTTGATATCTTGTCGAATAAGTTTTGATAATTATGCTGGTCGAATCTAAAAAACTAAAATATGAATTTCGTTATACTTATTTTGGTTTTGATTTTATGATTTCAAATTATAGTAAGGGATAAATTAGAGACTGACCAGAAGAATTGCACGCTCATTTTTGTCTAAATTATCACACGAAATGCACCAAACGTAATTTAATATATAATGCACAACTTTGCTGGCCTTTTACAATAATATCAGAATCTTCATAATAATTGTTTGTCTAAATTATTCATAACCAAGACCTTTGTGGTCATTATCTACGGGTTTTGGTGGCCAAGAGCTTTGTGGTCATTATCTACGGGCTTTGGTGGCCAAGACCTTTATGGTCATTATCTACGAGCTATGGTGGCCAAGACCTTTGTGGTCATTATCTATGGGCTTTGGTGGCCAAGACCTTTATGGTCATTATCTACGGGCTTTGGTGGCCAAGACCTTTGTGGTCATTATCTACGAGCTTTGGTGGCCAAGACCTATATGGACAGATTTATTAAATTAATTATTTTCTTTGGCTTAATGAATTCTTTGTAATGATATTTCGACCAGAACTAGTTGACATACATGGCCAATTAGAGAATTTGTACAATGTTGCTTCTTTACATTAGAGTGCTTTCTAAACTCCGTGCTATGTTGGCAGTTCCCGACAACGGAATATTCATGTGTATTCTTCTTTACTTTGCAGACGCCGTTCCAACTCTGCTCACCCTTAACGCTCACCACATGTCCGCAATTAAACCAAACCTTACATTGTTACGTGTGACACCAACAGGCCTCGCCTGCTTTAAGTCTGGTGCTGCCCCCAACTATCTTGCCAGCTCAACGGTCGACGACAAACCAAGGTCGCCGCGATCGGTGAGTTTTTACCAATGTCGTTCTACACGGACCGGCGAGAGAACGCCAATCTCGCGCACGCCAACTACACGACAATAGCAAACCTGCTTAGCCAATCAGAACGCAGCTTTAGCAACCGTGCTTAGCCAATCAGAACGCAGCTTTAGCAACCCTACTTAGCCAATCAGAACGCAGCATCAGCAACCCTACCAATCATCCCCGGTATAAATACAGGCGAAAAATCTGCTAATCCTCACTCTTTCGGGAGACTTCTACCGCTGACAAGCACGCAGCCAAGCCGCTCACAGCCGTTCCAAGCACCGAACAGACTAGCCGTTTTCTTGTACCGATTTACGTGCTTTTCAGCGCGTAATCTCGGGCAAGCAACCCAGCAGCACTAAACCAGGAGATTTAGTTGGATCGAGTTCTCCAAGGTCTTCGCCTTTGCCCAGCCGATTCTAGGTAAGTCAATCTTTTAATCAATAATAATCACTAACCAACAGTCTTGGGGACCGAGTACTCAACGTCCCCTTGTACTTCGCCGCTCCCTACCCCCACCACCCCCCTATTACTAACAACCTTGTTCCAATCAACAACGCTTTCTCAAGCATACCCACATACGTGAAGAAATCTTTCAAGATGTCTGCCTCCGAGAGCCCCGCGCTCTTGGAGGGCCTCTCCCGTGAGGCCGCAATGGCCGCAATAAGAGATCTCCAGGCCAAACTAATGGCCTTAACCGAGTACGTGAATCGTCTCCCTAGAGACGCTTCCCCAGTCCCGATGGCCGAAGACACACCGCCCAGTACTTCGGCCACTCCCACCCCAACTAAGGCGCGACCCAGCTTTATGCCACCCCCAGCCACCGCCGACGGTTTTTCTAAAGTCGGCAAAAAGCACAGGAAGGTAGCTCCTTTCCTGTCTTCTTCTTCTTCATCCTCCGAATCGGACTCAAGCTCCGCCCCCCATCGTCATCCGCCAAAAATCTCTTTGGCCTAAAATCCGGCGTGCCATGGACAGCAATGGCATTACAGACCGCCGGACCATCAATACCTCTGACTCAGTTAGAGTCTATCCCAAGTCCTTTGACGATTTTCGTCGCCTCTCCGCCTTCCTCGACCAATCCAAGGTCGAATTCTCCACCAACCAGCTCCGCCAAGACAGGGACCTCCATGTCGTCATCCGCGGAGTCTGCGAATCCATCCCGACCGAAGACGTCGAGTCTGCATTAACCAACAAAGGTTACACAATCCGTGGCGTCCACCGTATGTCCAACGGTGGTAAAATCTGGCCTCTTATCTCCGTCCGGCTAGACCGCACCGCTCGAAACTCCAAGTCAATCTTCGAACTTGGTAAGCTCTGCGGGCTCAATGTCAAAGTTGAGCCAAAAAGGGCATCTAAAGACGTCCCCCAATGCCGCCGCTGTATGAAGTTCTTCCATACAGCGAATTACTGCCACGCCGCCTGGGTCTGCTCTTTCTGCGGTCGTAACCACGTAACTGCAGAATGCAAGTCGAAAGACAAAAAGGACGCCACCACCTCCTGCGCAAACTGCAAAGGCTGTCACCGCGCCACCTACCGCGGCTGCCCCAAGGTTCCAAAGAGGACCACCCCCAACTCCAAACCCATCACTCCGGCTGCCCCAAAGGTAGCAATCGCCAACCCCTCAGCCACCCCAGTGCTGGCGCCCCCACTCACCAAGTCCTACGCAAAGGCAGTAAGGTCAGCCCCCCCACCCCCACCCCCAACCCAAAAACACCACAACCCTAAGTGCCACTTCAGCCCCAAGAACAACCCCGTCCCTTCACGACAAAATACAGGCCATTGTTCAAACAATGGTTGCCAGCCTAGTCGCCGTCCTTGAAACCTCCAACAATGTCTGACACCGCCCACCCCAACAATCTTCGATTAGTTACCTGGAATGCCAACGGAATTCGAGAAGTCGAAAAGTCAATCGGTGTTGCTTGCATCACCGAAACACATCTTTCACTTAACCACAAACTTTTTGTCCCAAACTTCACATCTTTCAGAAAAGATCGTGAAAACTCCAAAGGAGGTGGCGTAGCCATCCTGGTCAAGAACACAATCAAACACAGGCCCGTCTCTTTGGCCACTGATTCATTCGAAGCGGTTGGCATTGAAATATCAACAACCACCGGCCCCGTTAGGATCATCTCGTTCTACTCGCCCTCGAACGATAATAATCTTTCAGATCTCCCCCTTCTCCTCCCAACTTTGTATATATATATTTCCTTTTAAATTTGTGTATTTCTTATTTTGGTCAGGATGAATGTGTGTGTAAATGCTTGATTTGTTTTATTGTATATATGGTATGAATCTTTGTTTCTCCCTGTATATATATATTCCTTGTCAATGAAATAAACTCTTTAAAACTGCTGCATCGTTTACATAGAACTTCGTCCGGGGTATATAAATATTCTTGCGCCTCACATCCGTGGCCGTCTCCCGATAGACGGGGCCGAAGCACCGCCCACCGTCGGCCAAGAGACCGCCGCCGAGCGAACGGCGACACGTGTATACATATCTATTTACACGCCTTTATGTTTCATCTTAACTTAACTATTATATATATTATAATATAATACGTATATTTCTTATTTTATATATTTTTTTTAAATAAATCCCGGCCTTGCACACATAATGTTTGAACAGTATCAAGAAACCATTCCTCTTCATAATGGAAGCCTATTAATCACTGGCAATCAACGAAGTGTCATCGATTCAAGACCATATTTACCTGGGTCTTACATTATCAACTATGAAGACAAAGTGATAATTATCAGGACATCTTCATCAAGAAAGAGATGGAAATATTCAGTACGAAAATTACAAAAAAAAATCGTTCTAAAGTTCATTAACGTTGCTAATATAATTCTTTGCATCCGATTTCATAGAACACGTATTCTCCTTGACATAAAATAAATAATATTTTTCTTAGTAACGTATGACGCAAAACAACCGTTCTTAATAGTTGTTTACTTTATCAAATAAACAATTGATACTCTGGATGGAATGATATTTGTACGAATAATGGTAACAAAACTAATTCCCTCTTAAAAATATATGTTTCGCTACTTGACTTGTAGTCATTACGTATTACAGAAAACCCATCATTAAGAAATTCCAGGCATGGAAACAAGGGGAAAATGCCATTGAGGAGCAAGAATTGGAACAAATCGAACCATCAACCTCTTTATATCCGAAAATACGTAATGTGAAACGAGACATTTCAAAAAAAACCTTTTTCTTCTTGTTACTTATAATTATTGTATTGTCTTTTAGAACAAATCTTTCTTAATCCAATCTACGAATTCATCTTTTAACTAAACGCAAACAGAATTATTTTCATTTTCTAGCTTAATCTTAAGCATCCTAAACTTTTAGTATAGTTTTGCTTTTCTAATGAGGCAATTTTTTGTTCTAATCAAGCAATTAATCATCATAAATCGACGAATTGGTTCAACATCCACAAAAGTCAAACATTTGGGTTTAAAAACCCCTTACTATTTTTAATTATTCATTTAAATAACTAGTTTCGACTAACTATGGCACAAATTCCCATAAAACTTCAGGAGACGACGTTCGTGCTGACTACTCTAGACACTAGGTACCTTGGAAACCATTGGTGTTGTGATATTCGTATTCAGCGGCCCCAAAAACCCCCAAGAAACAAAACTGGACTCATTTCCTTCAATATTTGCCGAGTTGTAAATTTATTATTTATTGTCACGTCGAAATGCACTTCCTGAATGGAATCGTTTATTCAAAACTAGCTGACCCGGCGTACTTAGTATCGCCATGTTTTTTACCTAAATTACTGGAATGTTTGTTTAAATATTTATTCACTAAGCGCTTCCTAACTTTAAGCGTAAATAAAACAAATTGTATGTATATCATCGAAATTTTTTATTTGCTTGAAAGACAACGACCGAAGATGTCACAAAAGCGCCACCTATAGTAAACGCTATAAATAACAGATACTGTATTGTTCAACAAGATACCTTTTTTCAGTAAGGAAATTGCTTGTTGAACCAGACCTTCGTATAGCAACGACTTGCGTGAAAGGCACGCATACCAAAATAGAACAAAATATGCTCTTGGTCAGTATTCTGTCGAAACCACCAGATACGGATCGCAATTTCGAGCTGGTTGGCTCTCATCAGCGTGTCGCAGGATGTTCCGACAGAATACAGACCAACCAAAGTCTCCTCTCACCAGAAATGGATTCAACAACGACCAAAGGTGACACAAGAGCGCTATCTATGGTAAACGCTATAAATAACAGGTACTGTATTATTCAACAAGATACCTTTTTCAGTAAGGTGGTTTCGACAGAATACTGACCAAGAGCATATTTTGTACCATTATATGAAGTTCCTTTTGATAGATGTAGGTTTACAAAATTATTCAAAGCATTTTGAGCAAACACTTCCCTATCTTTCTTACTACATACAAACAGATACGTACCAGTCACTGGATTAATCATCTTAATCAAAAAATGATATCCATCCTCTCCTCGGTTAAATATTAACGAGTATTGTAATGCATCATATGAACGATTTGTTTCGCTAATACGCTGAAGGTTGCCACCATCACGTCGTCGAATCACAATGTCACGCGACTCCATATTCTCCCCGACAACCACAACGGCAACTTTATTTAACACTGGTGCGTTGAAGCGTCTCTCATGTTCTCCTGCAGGTCTTTTGTCTGCTCTAATTACTATTTTATGATCATCAGATGGCATCATTTTAAATCTGTTTAATCTGATTTACTTCTGCTTCAAAATTTCCTAGGAAATAAATTTGGAGAAATTTAAATTCACCATCGACTGATGGTAACAATGCCCCTGCACGGTGGTGAATTTGTCCTTGTATCTGAAATCTGAAATATGTAAATGCCAAACGCTCATAGGTTATTCTGTTTGATCTTATATTTTGTTATTGCTCGGGTGAACTTAGGGCAATGAATTCTTCCGGAGGCGTGGAAGAGGCCCTTGAGAAATTCTCACTCGGTTTGTCTTCAAACGCTGCCGATGCTCTTCTTCAGTTTCATTGTTGCGAAGATTCTGAACACATCTTCCATTGCGCATGCGACGGCGGATATTTTGACGCCTCACTGGGGGCATTTTCTTATCGATAATAATAAATATCACTATGATAAAACACTAAATATACGAAACATTTTCAAACTTTCAAAGATTTATCATTATTAAGTTTAAAGTCAACTTTCAACTGTCAACTCTCATTTATTTTTTTAAAAGCCATTGCCGTACAAAGTATGCCGTGTCAGCTAGTAAATTAATAACATTAAAAAAATTTAAATCACACATTTTTTTTATTTTTTTTTTATATTACACAAACCTTGTTCTAACAATAACGAATACATAAAACCAAGAATCATCCAATTTGGTGCAGTCCTTCGAAAGTTATGAGCTTACATACATTTCGAAGATCCATTTTTATTTATATAGAAGATGCAGTTTTTTAAAATGAGTTGATTAATTTAAGTTACAAAGTTTGTAGACGCTTCCACGAATCGTCTATGATACATCTTCTAGTGCAAAGCAGAAAGAATACAATCACAGCAGGACAGATTTCACTTTTAAATTTTTGTATTTACTACATTACTAAATAATGCAAGTAAAAGTAATTAGACACTGATGTTACTTTAAGTTTGTAATACCTCCCTTGCAGTACAAATAATAATAATATTTAATTAAATAGAGAAAATTTGAAGTAAATGTCTATTTACTTGATTTAACAACTACAATAAGATAGCAGGAAATTAAACTCCATAGACGACGTTCATTGTTTAACTGTAGCTGTTTATTAAAGTTGGAGTAACTTCAGTTTAGTCGGCATTCTGTCGGAATTGCCTACGGTACACTGATGAGTACAAATAAATTTCGGGTCAAATATCTAATTCCAACGAATTGCTGATCAAGGAATACATTGTTGTAATACGAAACGGTCATTTACAAAACACATAACATCTTTTACAAATCGACAAGGCGAAGCCGCTAGCGATAACGTTGTCCAGAATGACCATGACGTGCTGATTGGAACTAATAAAATCGAAATCGGGTTCCATGTCTCGTAATAAAGGCAAGTGCTCAGCAACAAGAAAGTCTTATTCGATTTAATTTGATCTTTGTGGCATTAACACGTAGTAATCTAGGTACGCAGAGGATTAAGTTCAAAAATTAGAAAGGACCTTGTTAAACATTAATAAAGATTCGAACAGTAGTATTGATTGCGAATACAGTGTTTTATTGCTGTTTGGCAGAAAAAACACTAATCATAACCGAAAGAGAATAAAAAGGAAAGAATATGTTCCAAGAAAAGTAATATATATCGGAACCTGTAAAATAACGAATTAAAGTTATCATAAATATAATGTTTCATTTATTGATTGCAATTGTCACTCTCTATACTGCAGAAGAAAACAGATGAAATAAAAAACTTCTCAAAGATTATTAGATAAGGAAGCTCACAAAACCCATTTCTAATTAGTTTTCTTTCATAATTTCAACCGCCAAAATGTTTTCTGACTACAATTTCAATTGCTTTAAGCAAACTAAAAAAAATTATCACCTAAGGTTGATTTCGACAGTCAAAACAAAAATAGCGTTTTTTCCGCTTAAAAGCTCAAACCCATGCTGCTTCTGTCAACAATGCATGTTCATAGTACAATAGATATGAAAATAAAAGTATCGACTTACTAGACTTCCTCACAAAATAACCAAATGGTCATCATGATTGTTTTATGGTTTTGTCCATTATAGCCATTTAGCAGCTCCAATATTATTTTTTAAATTGTTAAGAATAATAGACAAAAAATTTTGTAACACATTTCCTATAACTTATAAGGCCACAAATAGAAAATATTTAAGAAAATCACAATATCAAGCATTAAAAAGATTAATTACGAAGAAGTACTCCGATACAACAATTGATCTACTTATAAAAAAATTTTGGACACTGTTCGCAGCACTTAATGTCCAAGAACATATTATCGAAAGATAAAAACTGCATATGCGATGTTTTCCAAGACTTCCTATAATCTATTTCTCACAATAAATTACAAGCAAGCCACCAGTGCTGGTCAACCTGCAACCTCTTAAGTAAATGGCGTCCTATTTGCTTCAATTTTTTATGAATAAGAAGAAACATTGAGTTCCTTTTATATTCTTCAATAACATACAGGTTTAAAAAAAAAATTATTAGTGGACCACAAATGGCGACTGAAGTTATTTGGAGCGTTAAATATACTAGACACGTTTTAAAAGTGGATGCTTTTCGGAGATAAAAGAGATTGGAGCTAAATCTACTTGGATAACAGAGAACCCAGACTTTGCGCTTTATTGTCTCTAAAGAGGCTTTTTGTATTAACCACCAGAATCGTAACGTATACGTATAAAGCGAATCAATATCATCTTTTCGGGGACATATTAATGGCGTCCTACAAAAGTTTTACTTTTCCAAGTTAATCAGTAATAAGTTACGAAAATTTTGGAAGCGAAAAACGTTACATAACCTAATAATATACAACAAATAAAACAACAACGGAAAACGTTTCACTATATATTTAAGTCAAATCTCGACAAATTTGTTTCGGCCCAAACGGCCATTAACTAGAGAAATACAGATGATTACTAAAATATAGAAGATGTACAATCATATTTATACATTACAATAGGTTTATTGAAATGGCGGAAGATGAAGGCGCGAAAGAATGTAAGAAGTGTTTAAAAGAATTTGATGGGGATGTTATTATCGGATGTGAAGGAAAATGTAAAGAATGGTATCATGTAAAATGTGCCAATATAACGTTAAAACAATACAATGTTATAAAAGATTGTAAGGGGGTAAAATGGTTCTGTGAAACATGCTACCCAATAAGTGAGGTTATTACAGATCATACTGTTGTAACAACAATTATAAATGAAATTAAAAAAACACAAGAGGAAATTAGAAAACTACAAGAAGGTAAACAAGAAAGAACCTTGATGAACATCAATGAACGCAGTAGTTATGCGAATATTACTAAACTGAACACAACTCACGGAGTACCTAATAAACAACAAAAGGAATGTGCATTAATCGTGGAAGCAAAAAACAGAGTAAACAACTCCAAAGAAATAGAAGAAAAAATTAAACAAGCAGTAAAACCTGAAGAAATAAAGATTGGAATAACTAAATTAAGAAATATAAGTAAGGGGCGACTTGCAGTAGTTTGTGACAATGAAGAAGATAGAACTAAATTAAAACAAGAATTGGAAACAAAAATGTCCAGTGATGTCAAAATTTACGAAACCAAAGGAAGAAGTCCACAGATAAAAATAACAGGCTTAGACCAACAACTTGATAAGGACAGACTGATAAGTCAGATAATAAACCAAAACAGATTAGATCGTAAAGAGAACATAGAGCTTCAGGTTATGGCAGTTTTCAAGACAGGGAAAAACTACTCGGCAATAATTAATACAAATGCATATACGTTTCAGGAAATAATGGAAAAGAAGAAACTAAAAATTGGATGGACCCTATGTCCAGTCTTTGAACATTATAGTATCTTACGATGTTATAAGTGTAATGGTTTTAATCATAAGGCCAATCTCTGTACAAATAACCTGACTTGTGGTAAATGTGGTGAGGAAGAACACACTACAAAAGATTGCAATAACAAACACAAATGCTGTATAAATTGCAGAACAGCAAACTTAAAATTAAACCTAAATTTGAACACTAACCACACAGTATATGACCGAGAATGCAATGTCTATCAGAAAAAAATAGAAGAATACAAAAGAAGAACTTCGTATATGATAACACAATAACAATCAAGGCTTAAGAATGGGAAAATATATGTACAAAATGCCCAAAGTGTTCTTGCCAACTTTGACGAAATTTCAAATTTTATATTAAATACAAAACCTTTGTGTATGTGTTTAACTGAAACCCACTTAATAGAAGAAATAGATGATTCAGCAATATCAATCGACAATTACAACATACACAGAGTAGATTCAACAAGCCGAGCAACAGGAGGAGTACTCATCTACACCAGAAGTGATATAAGGGCTAGTGTATTTGGGAGTTATACACAAACTATGAACTATTGGTTTCTTGTGGTAATTGTAGAAATTAACAAGAGTGCAATAACATTAGGGTGTCTATATAGATCACCCAGTGCATCTTGTGCAACATTTTGTGAATTCTTTGATGAGTGTTTTGAAAAATTGGTAGAAGACACTAAATATCCCATAATCTTGGTGGGAGACTTTAATATAGACTATAACGAAAAAGGAACTTACTCAAAGAAATTAAAAACGACAGTACAAATAAATGGGTGTAAACAGTATGTCGAAGGGTACTCGCATGTAGCACCAAATGGTAGTAGTAGTTTAATAGATTTAGTTATAAGTAACTATGGTACAAATATTACAGTAGATGTAGTAGATAAGCCAAATTTTAACAACCATTTATTAATTAGTATATCATTAAAATTAACAGCACATGATAGAAATAAGAATAAAATTGTTCGTAGCAGATTAACAGATTTAAATCAGTTTAGAAACTTAGCAAGTAAGTTAGTTTATGATTTTAGAATAGACAATTTAAATACTAAGACTGAAATGTTCTGTGATAATTTTACAAAGATTATTGATACGGTAATGCCAAAAAGAAGTATTAAGGTGAGGGAAAACAATAAACCATGGATGAATGAAGAAGTGTTGAAGGCAATTGAAGATAGAAATGTGCAATTCAAAAGATTTCTTTACACCAAAGAGGCAAAAGACTGGGAATTATATAAAACTATTAGGAATAGGACCCTGTCAATACTAAGAATAGAAAAGGTGAGCTACTACAACAGGACGGTAGATGAGTGCCAGAAAGATGCCAAACTAATGTGGAAAACACTTAAAACAATAACAAATGGAAATAAACAAGAAAATTATGATGAAATACAAATAAATGGAGACATTATCAAGCAGAAGGATCAAATAGCAGACAAATTCAACGAATATTATATTGAAAGTATAAAAGAAATAACAAAGAATATTAATATAGGTACAAGTAATTTTGAATTAAATAATAACAGTAGGAATAACACAGGTTCACAGCTTACAGATTTCAAATTACTAGAACTGGAAGAATTAAGAGACGTAATATTTTCATTACCAAACAAAAACAGCCCAGATGATATTACAATAGAAAGTATTAAAACTGTATTCAATGAAATTGGAACGATTTTACTAAACATTATAAACTGTTCATTAGAAACAGGAGTAGTTCCCCAGATATTAAAAATAGCAACAGTAGTACCTATACGAAAAGTATGTAGAACAAAAAAAATTGAAGAGTTTAGACCAATTAATATGCTAACAGCAGTAACAAAAATTCTAGAAAAAGTTGTCTACAACCAATTGGTACAATATGTAGAAGATGAGAACATTCTATCCCAATATCAATCGGGATTTAGAAGAGGGCATAATTGTGAAACTGCATTTCAATATGTGCTAAACGAGTGGCAAAAACAGTGGGACGAAAAGTTGAATACGCTTATTGTCTATCTAGATTTAAAAAGAGCCTTTGAAACTATAGATAGGAAAATACTATTGAAAAAGCTGAGAACATATAATATCAAAGGCACGGTGATAAAATGGCTGGAAAGTTATCTAACCGACAGACAACAAGCAGTAAAATGTGATGAAGTGACGTCTACAAAAAAAAGTATAGACTATGGTGTACCTCAAGGTAGCATACTTGGACCACTGATGTTCATAATATACATAAATGATATCTTGGAAGTAACTCAACAGTGCAAAATACATTTGTTTGCTGATGATACAATTGTATACTACTCAAGTAGAGACAAAACGGACCTACAAGAAACAATCAATACTGAACTGAACAACATTAACGATTGGCTCTCTTTCAATAGATTGAAACTAAACGTACAAAAAACCAAGGTGATGATAATAGGACCAGATAGAAAAGAATGGAGCAACGAAATTGTAGTACAAATGGATAACAACATATTACAAATAGTAGACAATACCAAATATTTAGGTATAGTAGTTGATTCCAAATTGAAATTCAATGAACATATAGAGTACACTTGTAAAAAAGTTGCCAAAAAATTGGGCATCTTAAAAAGGTGTGGCTACTATTTGTCACAATGGGCTTTGCGTACGGTGTACAATTGTATTATCTTGCCCCATTTTTATTTTGCAGGGACTATCCTATATTTGAGCAGCAATACCAGCATGCATACTCTGCAAAAATTACAAAATCGGGGTATGAGAATAATACTGAAGTGCAGCAGACACACAAGTATTGAGACAATGCTCAACCAATTGGGTTGGCTAAAAATCAAAGAACATACAGAGTACTTGACATTAGTATTCATACATAAAATCAAATTGAAATTAATGCCTAAATATTTTGACAGTTTGCTGGTGCAGTTCGTTGAAAAACACAATTATGACACAAGAACTAAAACGAATTTTATGTTACCACACGTGAATAATAAAAAGACTCAGAATTCAATTTTTTTCAGGGGAATAAAAAAATATAACGAACTTGAAAACAATCTCAAAGAATGTAGTTTATTAAAGTTTAAAAAACAACTGAAAATAAACTACTTAAAAAGAGAATAGCTAGTGAAATTAAAGTAGATTAATGAAGTTATTAGTTAAATCTATACAGTATATTTTTCTTTGAAAGTGTTAAATAAAGTTTAAGTTTACATGTAGTTTGTATAGCTGTCCTTGCTAAATAAAGTTATTATTATTATTATTATTATTACAATTTATAAAATAAGAGAGGGGAGTTATAGGTAGTGAGTTCTATTTGATTATTAACTAAATTCAGGTTATTGAAAAGGGCTTTTTTAATTTCAAAATTCTCTAAGAGTGATAATTTTCTACATTTAGGGATATTAGCATGTAAAAGTCTAAAATTGCTTATATCTAAAGAGTGGTTCGTCTGTAAACAATGGTCGGCCATACTACTTGAGTTGAGTTTCTTATTTTTAATAGCGGAAGCGTGCTCAGATAAACGTTTTGATATAGCTCTGCCTGATTGACCAATATAAGTGGCGTCACAATTACTACAAAAAATTTGATAAATACCGCATTTTTCACTATTTGAAGAACTTCTACTGTGATTAACTAACAAAGATCTAAGATTAATTGAACCGTTTTCAATGATTTTACAGTCAAACTTATTTTGTAATAGAGATTTAAAACTAAAACTAAAATTATTAATAAATTTAATAGACCCATACAAGGGTTTGTTTTGATGAGGGGAACTACTGTTGTATAATAAGACAGAAACTTGTTTTTTAACTTTAGTTTTTAATAATTTATCAATAATAGACGAATGATAGCCATTTGAGGTTGCAATGTGTTTGATAATTTGTAGTTCGGCGTCAAAATCCGAAGTAGATAACGGAATGTTAATTAGTCTATTTAAAAGACAGTGAAATACAGCTAATTTAGTTTGTTTTGGGTGTGAGGAATTGAATGGAATTACTGTGTCCGTAGTAGTTGGTTTTCGGAAGATATTAAACTTGAATCTGTTTGCTTCTTTTGATAAGGATATATCTAGGAAATTTAAATTATTGTTAAGTTCTTTTTCAATTGTGAATGAGATATTGGAATTTATAGAAATTAAGGTTTTTAAAAAGTTATTAAGTTGACGGTCTGTGCCTGTCCATATGCAGAATATATCATCAACATACCTGTACCAGTTATGAATGCCATATGAAGCCATAAACATCTCTGCTAGAACCGGTGAGAGAGGTGACCCCATGGGGAGACCATCTAATTGACGGTAAAACCTATCGTTAAAAGTACAATAATTTTGTTCAAGACAAAGTTCTACTAAACAAAGTAAATCATTACTAGGAATTGGGTTCGAAAATTTATTTGAAATATTACGTTTTAAAATTTGAATTAACCCTAAAGTGGGTATAGAGGTAAATAAACTACTAACATCAAACGACACTAAAATACATTTTTTCGGCAAAATAACATTTTTAAGTTTGTCAATTAAAGATAAAGAGTTTTTGACACTATACGGAGAAAAACATGGAAGGTTATCCAATAAAATTTTATTGGTAAATTTCGCTAATTTGTAGAGTAGTGTAAGATGACCGGTTCTAATTCAGAGGAGGAGAGGTTACTTAAGGTCAAATTGATGGAAGGTCATTGACTTTAAACTTGAGCGTATGTAGTGGTCGAATGCTTCACAATGAATTGAAACATATGTACATGTATCGGTAATATAAAATTAAATACGTCTGCAGTCGTCTGAAGTTTACGAATCTTAAATACGTTTACATGATAATGTAGAGGAAGTGGAGAAAAGTGTAGGGTATAGACATGTGAAATAAAAGTGAAGTCGTTATAGTTAACGATTCTTTATTTTAATATAAATGAAGTATGTAAGTGATACAATCAAAATATTGAACAATAAGATTACATTAATAGTACTAACAACTTGTAGAAATACGAAAGAGTCGGTGATATAGCCCTCAGTTATAACGTCTCTGTTTTCATCATCCTTAAGCTGAATCCATCGGCTTTCAATATATCTTCGAAACTGTCCATGTTTATCAATAAATGCTAGTTTTACAGAGTGAAGGTTCTGCACGTTCTCAACTGTAAAAACATTTGTTCCATTAACATTTCTTAAAATAATAGTATCCCAATTTTTCTTCCATGTACAAGACATATCAATATCCTTATTAAAATTTTTACAAACATAGGCTTCATCTCCAATAGTATTATCAGGTCGGGAAATGTAGAGGGTATTGTTATACAAATATGTTAAAATCAGTAACGACGACACACTGATCATGATTGCTTTTTTCCATAACAACTGAGACATTAAAAACCGAGCAACGTGGTTTGTATAATAAGTTCCCCTCCACTGAAGCTTATGTAGTGGAAGGGGATTTTACATAAGTTACGCGAACGAGTGAAGGAGCGGTAGATGCATAACAGAGTTGAGTGTATTTAAGTCAGTATAACATGGAAACCTTTATCGAAAAGTTTAATAATGTGCGAGTGGGTTATGAAGAGAAAGAAATACATGCTCTGAAATCACTGGAAGTGAATCAAACGTATCCCGTGCAACGCCTCAAAAAGGTGAATACAAAATGGGGACCTCGTCTATTAGCTGATTTATACAGCTTTATCATATTTCTTCCGTGCAGACACGCAGAAGCTTTTACGGATGCAGAAATCGAGGACATAAACGAAAAAATTGTTAATAAAGTGGGTCATCCATCAATTCGCCTTAAAGGATTTGTTGGAAAAGCGGCTGATTTAGAAATACATATGTAAAATGTATAACATTGTATAAGAATATAAAAAATAAAAATCTAATTTATATTATGAACGTGTTTTATTTGTTTAAAGGAAAAAAAATAGAGTCAATTTATGAGTGTAAAGACAACCAATATTTTAATAAAAGAACATTTTTATAAGCACAATTCTGTTCAACAGCGATTGTAAATAAATGATAAGAACACACTTTAACTTTAAAATGAGTTGGGAGTTTGGAGAGAGCTGGACATCCGATATCTTCAATGTTAACAAAGTTAACAGTAGGAAAGGATTTCTGCAACCACATCATCTTTTGTAATCCTTTAACATATACAATTGTTGACTCCATCAATATGGAGTAAATTCTATCATAAAGTGTAGAGTACGGAAGATCGCCGTTATTCCAATATAACCCATGAAAATTTCTTGTTAACCAACGATTTTGACTTCTGTAACGAACGGGGAGAGCGTCCCATGGAAATGGTGGTTCAAATGTGAAATGATAAACTGGTTCTTCTTTTAGAGCAACAACAGCTACTTCTTTAAAAACAAATCGATTCTCACTACACTGAAAACCTTGTACGTCCAATAAGAAAGTCATCGTGCTCACTGTTCAGTACCGGTAAGAAAACTAAATTGTGGAAGTAATCGTTGTGTTTTATACTTCTTGAACTAAGTTTGCGGACGGATTGTAACGTATCACACGATCATGTATTATTAAACAGAAAGCTGCCGTTTTGTCTGGTATATTTTCTTTAGTTTGAAACTAGACGGATATCTATACTACCAGATTTAACAGTTTCATTCTGATAAGAACAGTCTACTATTACAAGAGGAGCAATGACTAGAAATTGTTTAGGATCGAATAAGGGTTCACTTACATTACCATAATACGATTGTTAAAAGTTGGCATACATTTCATATAAAACGGCAAATCTAGAAGTATCAAAATCTAAACTCAAATTATCATACGGGTACATAGTAGATTCTAAGTGAACTTTAAAATTGGTTAATTTGCAGTGATCGAAGGCACTCATATTTTTTGCAAGATTATTACTTTTATCTGTTTGAAATCCGAAAATAATGAAGCGAGGCTTTTCCAATTGTGACGTTGTTTTCACATTCCAGTTGTGAGAATACGATTTGGGAAGTAGCGGATATTCATGTAGTTCCCAACTCCGAAATGAAAGTTTCATATTTAAATTTCGATCAACATAACGCAACAATTTCAAACGTTCAGCATCTGCTACAGATACATGAGGAATTTTCCAAGAAATCTGATCCAAATGTACAAGTACATCTTCAAGTGGCGTTGCTGAGCAATATAAAGCATTATTGTCAGTGCTGCTGCGAACTAGAACTAATTCTTGTCGAACGTTTAATAAATTTCATCAAACAGGTGTAAAATTCCATTGTGGATAAAAGAAGTGTTCGCAGTTGTTCCATCCTTTTTAAGAAGCAAACGACCTTCTATGTATAGGAAACTACTAGAAGGCAAAGTGTAAACATCTTCATTTTCTATTGGAATATGTATCGTATCATTATTTTTGAAAGTTGAGTTCGTATAAGGTTGATGAGTATGTTTATCAGCGTTAACTATGGCGTTATCGAAGACTGCTTTTTCGGTAACATTCAGTATTTCTGCTACCATTTTACCGTTTCCTCTTTTTCAATCGCAACCCCAAAGATTTAAGGAATTGTTTATTGAGCGGTGTTAATCGCTTAATGGTTGTAGGTGAAATAAGCATCCGGGATTGCGGTAGTAGTTTTATAGTACTATTCTTCTTTGAATATCGTTGGGGACAGCTATATTGCACTACCATCTTACGCTTTTCGTAAGTGCAGTCTTATTGTGACACGCTCTCCACGGAAATTAACTAGATTACCGTCTTGATCAACTATTTTAAGGGAAATGTAGTCCATGACACGAGTGTTGATTGATAAATAAATAAGATTCGTAGGATTCTCAACAATTTTAAATCCGGGGGGTACATTGGGAAAGAATTGATGTAGTATACTTATGTCCATCTAGTCCTTTAGCACCATCACTGGTATGTATGTAGGAGTTAGTTACGAGGTTACACATCACTGAAATCGTGTTTACTTTGAAAATGTCAGCTACATGATCAGACACCTCTTTAAGTGATGGTAGAAGCTTATTTTCAAAACCCAATATCTTTGCGGGAGAATCTGTAGGAGCGAAGTTGACTTTTTTGGTGCTTTTTATATGGCTTTTTAAGGTAGTATTGTCTTCAAACAATTCAATAGCATCATCAGTATGTCGCAATTTCTCGCGAAGATAATGATTAATATCATCGATTTCATAGGATCCTTCCGGAAGAACAACGACTGGTGGTGTAGAACCTTCAAAATAGAATTTATTGTTAGTTTCATCGATATTCGGAATACTGTTATATGCTTCAAAATTTAATAAAGCAATTTGATATTCATCATCATCGCTTAAAAAAATTGGCGGACTTATTATCATTTGCAGCTCCGACTTTGTATTAGTCAAGGTAAATGTGTAAGACATGTTTTCGGTTTGACGTTCTGTCTACTACAACGAAGTTAGTTTGAGGGTTTGTTTTTATGAAAAGGTTTGCGTAGTCTCATTAAGGAATTGGACAACTAAATGGCCGCAGTTAAAATCTGAGGGGTTCTGAACACGATTGTAGTTATAAGTGATAGCACAAGGTCCGGAAGATTGTAAATATTGAACCAATTCTTTAGGTGGACGGAGATCTCCAAAACTGTCAAAGTACATAGCTTTGTTATTTCATTTTACATACGCTGTCCAATGTGTACCAGTTCCTGTGTCTAAATCTAAATTAACAATTCCACTTTCACACCTTTTAACTTTTCTGGGTAATTCGTTACGCATAAAGATTCCCCGAAAATGTGGAATTTGTAAATAGTTAATGTAATTGACTAAATCCAAATCTGTCAAAGGACGGTTAGGTAACTTTACGAAAAATTTTACGTTTTTTTTTTTTTGCTGATAAGGTCTAAGGTATAAACCGAAACCTTTACGAAAAGGTTGTACTGAAATATTTTTTCCAAGAGCAATAGCTTCCATTGAAGCGTTATGTCGTTTATCTTCTTCTAGCTGCTGTTGTGCTGTTTTCGCATCGCGTACAGCTTTAGCTATCCCAGCAGCACCGCCAGAGAGAGCTCCAAGTGCTGATAGTCCAGCGAAAATCGGAATTAACGGTAGAAAACCACCTGTCTTTGGAATAGGAATGATTCTGGGAGATTTAGATCGCTTTCCAAATTTACGAATTGTATTTAGTGCTATTTTAGCAGCATGTATCAGCTGGAGAGGTTTCGTTTTCTTAAGAGCAATTTTCGCAGATGTCACTAGCTTACGAAACGGTAGAGCTCCTCCTTTTCTTGTTCGCCTTCTCTTCTTTATTTTCCGCAACGGAATTGAACCACCAACTTTACGACGTCGCTTTTTGTGTCCCATTCCAAGTTTCTCTTTACCCTTCATAGCTGAAGCAATTGTGAGAGCTGCCAAGCGTTCACCAAAAGACGCGTCCGGCGACTTTAGTCTTTGTAATGATTGTTGCGCCAAAACCTTATCAGCAATTCGACGATGGGGAAAGTCTGGAAAAGTTTCGTAAGCAATATCGTGTAATTTACAAGATTCGTCAAGGGGATTTATACCAATATCACCTCGAGCTAATCGTTTGTTTAGTCGAGTCCCTGGACCGCAAAAGTTATACCCTGGGAGGTGTAATTCAATAGGTAATTTATCTATAAACCTATTCAGAAAACCTCGTGTCATGGGACATGTGTAGTGTTAGCTCTCTCACTATACTGAACGAACTGACTACATAAACACTGTTAACTCTAAATTTATATATCCGAGAGCACATGCGCAAACC
The DNA here is from genome assembly GCA_947389935.1 of Agrilus cyanescens. Classification (NCBI taxonomy): domain Eukaryota; kingdom Metazoa; phylum Arthropoda; class Insecta; order Coleoptera; family Buprestidae; genus Agrilus; species Agrilus cyanescens. The sequence goes on from OX376710.1 coordinate 9,887,416, forward strand.
GTTTAATCATCAATAAACATGCGGATAGTACAACATCCATCTGTTCTACCCATAACCAATCGTGACTTCGACATTGCCAGGAAAATAAATCGACAGGGTCCATTACTACCATCCACAATAAGAGCCATTATCGCCGGACCTTCAAATTGTGGAAAAACAAATGTGATTATAGGACTTTTGGAGCAACCGAACGGTTTACGGTTCGCAAACGTATACGTTTATTCCAAGTCATTGTATCAACCAAAATATAAGTATTTAGCCGAATTATTGAAACCAATTGCTGGAATTGGTTATTTTCCCTATAGAGACTCTGACGATGTAATTGCCCCATCACAGGCAAGACCTAATTCTGTGTTCATCATTGACGATGTTGCGAATGAAAATCAAAATAAGATAAGGGAATACTTTAGTATGGGAAGACATAACTCAATCGACACTTTTTATTTAAATAAAACATATGCACAGATTCCCAAACATTTAATTAGAGATAATGCAAATTTAATAATACTGTTTAAACAGGATGAATTAAATCTCAAACACGTCTTCGCAGACCATGTCACTACAGACATGACTTTTGACCAATTTAAAAATATTTGTGCAGAGTGTTGGAAAGACAAGTTTGGATTTCTAGTGATAAACAAGGATTGTGGTATAAATGAGGGAAGATATCGCTTAGGATTCGATAAATATATATTAATGTAAGTGATATAAAGTCAATCAGTTGTTAAAAGACAACCTTGACAAGAGCATGGATGTAAAAGCAAAGAAAGAACTAATCAAAGTTAGGAAAGCGGTAAAGAGGAAATTACAAATGTTAAAGGAATCGACAGCAGGACAGAATCTCCTGTTGCAGCAAGCATATCAACCACTTACAAAATCGCTTCTTAACTTGAAATCAGAGCTGGGTGAAGAGATTAAAAAAGAATTAAAGCCAGAAATGAGTAATTGGTCGAAAGGTGACGTTCCAGCTTCGTCAACACCAATAAAAATTAGAAAGCTTGACCCTTCGAATGCTCCAGGTACCTTACTACCAGGTGCTCCTTCATTCTTAAGGGAAGAAAGTGTTTACGAAAGAGACCCAACAACGGGTCATGAAAACACAGACCAGGATAATGATGACTTTGAACAATTGAAGAAAGCGTACATAGACTATATTAATAGCTCTCGATTTGCTCAATATTTGGAAGAATTCGATCCTCTACCTCGAGACTATATAGAAGGAATTATTAAAGACTATGATGGTGACACATTTAACGCTGACGTTCTGAATCCTCGTCTTGATAAAGTTCGATACGAATGGAACACAAATAAATTTTTTATTGGTGATTCTGAACTGGATTTTGACGGACCAAACGTTGTAATCGATGGAAAATTTAAATACATAGGTACTGTGGGATTATACGAGCTACTCTTCAAATTACGTTCTGAATATCCGACATCGATGAAAGAAAGGAAAGACTACGCTGATATATTAAAACGTACGGGAGCAGTTTACAAGTTAAGACAGCAAACATCGAAATTTTCTAAAGGTGGAGGATTGTCGTTGTTGACATACAACGAAAAACCGATCGAATACAAATATTTTGATGACGTTAATGAGTTGTGTGATCGTTTAAGGTTATTAGTTGCTTCTCAACAGGCAGGCAACACAAATCATGAAAACGAAATTCTATCAATTTTAGAAGAGTTGCGTGAGTGCAATATAATCGTATAAACAAATTATTAAGCTTATTAGTTAGACAATGACGGTTGATAAGTTCGGACGTCCGTTAGAAAAAAAAACGATTGTTTTCGCAAGCATTCAGCAATGTTCATGATTTCAATCATAACCGCTTAACAAGAATCGGTGATCCTCAGCAGGAGCATGATGCTGTGAATGTGCGATTTTTGGAGAAGAAGGTGCAACGTCTGTTATCGCAAGATGATGTAACCGATATCAGACAAGCATTCGATAAAGTGTTGTATTTCGTTGATGTGGCTAATAAGCGTATTACACATTTGAACGAGCCTACCGCTGGGTTTCATGCAGCTACTAAAATGTATGTAGATGAGAAAGATCGGTTAACAAAAGAGCATATCAGAATCGAGTGTGAAAAGGTAAAGGATCGTGCTGTCAGTGAAGGTGTCAGAAGGATGAAGGATTTACGAGAAGAATTGAAAACAGCTGTCTCCAGAAGTGGTGAAATGATGATGAAAACTTTTAGTAATAATATAGAGTTAGCGATTAAAAATTTGGAAAGAGAACTTGAAAAATATAATACTGACAGGGATAAAGAAATAACAAACAAGGTGAACGATATAATAGAAAATAATGCTGTCGGAATCATGGACGTCTTTTCAACAAAAGTAAAACTAGAGCGTAAAGATGTAGAAGCGTTTGTTAGGAAAGGGGATGAAGAAGTATCGAAGAAATTGAAGACGGAAATTGTGCAAGATATGAAAAATGATATAGACGCGAGTTTTAAATTAATTAAAATCACGATTCAGGATGAGTGTAAAAAAGTTAAGGAATTTGCAGAGAAAGAAATTCAACGAACCAATAAAAAGAAAGATGATCTGAAAAACGAATAAGTGGTAATAGTGGAATCACTAAAAAAGGAAGCAAAGGAGCTGAAAGTAAGGCTAGATACTCTGCAACAACAAAGAGGAACAGGTAGTGCGAAATCGAGCAGTTCTAAACCAACAACAACAGTTCCGTCCATGTAGTTCTTCATTATAAGAAAAATGTTAAATGTGAAAGAAGAACTAGTGAAAGAACTGCATAAACTTGTGAGAATTAATTTTACACGTCGTAAAGTGATAGTGAAAGGATTAGATGATCTTCATCAAGCCGATTTAGTGGAAATGATTCCGTATGCGAGAGAAAATAAAGGTGTCAGATACATTTTGATTGTAATAGACGTTTTTTCAAAATTTGTGTGGGCTTGTCGCCGTTCGCTCGGCGGCGGTCTCTTGGCCGACGGTGGGCGGTGCTTCGGCCCCGTCTATCGGGAGACGGCCACGGATGCGAGGCGCAAGAATATTTGTATACCCCGGACGAAATTCTAGGTAAACGATGCAGCAGTTTTAAAGAGTTTATTTCAATGACAAGGAATATATATATACAGGGAGAAACAAAGATTCATACCATATATACAATAAAAACAGATCAAACATTTACACACGCATTCATACTGACCAAAATAAGAAATACACAAATTAAAAATATATATACAAAATTGTGGGTCACGAGTGTCTGTTCTAAAAACGTAGGGCGCGCACTAGCACAATACTCGCCGAATGGCTGGGAAGATAGTTGTGGGGCAGCACCAGACTTAAAGCAGGCGAGGCCTGTTGGTGTCAGTCTCAAGCAGTAAAACGCAAAACAGGTGAATATGTTGGAAGGACTTTACAGTTAATTTTCAAAAGAAGTAAACGTATTCCTAAGAATATGCAAACTGACTTGGGAAAAGAATTTTACAACGAACAAGTGAAATGAGTTATGCAAAAATATAAAATTAACCATTACTCAACGTATAGCACCAAGAAAGCGTCAGTTGTGGAGCGGGTAAATCGAACACTAAAATCAAAAATGTGGCAACGCTTTAGTTCGCAAGGATCCTACAAATGGTTGAAGTTATTACCAGATATAGTACAGGAATATAACAATTCAGTTCACAGAACTATCGGAATGAGACCAAGCAAAGTTAATAAACGAAACGAAGAAACACTTTTGAAAAGTATTTACAACAATCCAAAGAAGGTGGATTTACGAGAAATTAAGTTTAAAGTTGGAGACCGGGTACGAATAAGCAAACATCGTGAATTGTTTAGCAAAGGTTATACCCCGAATTGGTCTAACGAATTATTTACGATTAGCTACATAAAATTGTCACATCCAATTATGTATTACTTAAAGGATGATAAAGGGGAAGACATAAAAGGAGGATTTTATGGTATGGAACTACAGAAAGCGAAATATCCAGATGTTTATTTGGTGGAACGTGTACTAAAACGAAAAGGTGACATGGTTTACGTCAAATGGTTGGGGCTTAACCAATCTCATAACAGCTGGATTCATAAAACGAACGTTTTGTAATGTATCCCCAGCTTTTTTTTCTGATAATAAAGTCTGTAATGTTAATAATGATTTTCTTTACCCCTTCCCCAAAGTATGATTATAAATAAGATAAAACGTGACGAGTTTAATCAGCTGTAATCGTTAGTTGCTGCATTGAACGTTTAAAACGTAGTAATGGTTGAAAGTTACGTAATTGAAGTTAAATTTTACAAAGAGGGTTTATTATCTTTGAAAAGATATTTGGTAGCGTCAGAGTTGGATAGCGTGACAGAAGAATTCGAATTAAAAGGTGAGTACGATAAAATCGTAATAGGAGGCTACTTAGTGGTTGATGAGAGCGATCCTGACGATTTTGAAGTATAATTTTTATAAAAATGGATTCATTATCGTACGAGTTGTATCAAGCAGAAAAGCAAGTCCTCATTCTCAACCTTCGAAGAGCAATACTATCAAACGATTTAGATAGAGTTAAAGTTGTGTTGTCGAAGTTGGGAGTTGCAGTACCAAAGGAAGCATTCAAATGGTTAACTGTAACACAAGAGACATCGTTCGATATTTTATACTTCATATTCGAAAGAAAGCAAAGGTGTGACGAATTGGTGGATGAATTTCTAAAAGGTTGCTGTGAAACAGTGGAAATTACGGTTGATGATGTCGAAATGATTTTAAATAAAAAAAAGTATAATTTCATGCGACACGACGTAAATTTTTTAAAGGAAATGTTAACAAACGGATCAGTTCTAATGCGGGATAAGAAGTTCTCCGTAATGAATGTCAAGAAAAAGTATGTTACATTGTTCAAGTGTGTGGATGACTTAATACTGGATGTGGCATACTACGCACAACCGAAAAATTTGGAAAAGTGTATTAAACTGATCAACTTGTTTCGGCTTCCGTATACATTAAGTCCAAATATCAACGGTCGTCATCAAACAGTGCTGCAATGGATAGAAGAAAATATTTTAAGAGAAGGAACGGAAAAAGCTGCAGGCTGGCAGAGCGGTCCTGACTCAGGAAAATGGCCATCAAGTAATATTGAAGATTATAAGAAAATTTATTCATTGTTAATGTTATTGAAACAATAAATTGTAACAGTAGAAATCGTACACATGTTATTTGTGAAGTTGAGGAATATATTTCGCAGAATAAAAATAGTAAACAAACAAGTTGTGTAGTAACGTTTTATTATTATTTATACAATACAACCAATATTAAGAATAAAATATTTACATTGAGTGACATTTCAGCGTAAGCTATACTTAAACAGAACTCCAAGTAGGTATTACAGTAGGTGTTCATAAATATTATCAATGGCTTCCTGTGGAAGTGACGAAGCTTCGAAAAGTCTTTTAATAAAGTATTCTCCAACCGTTAAGTCGTCGGTATACGGTTGATGAAAATTTTGTATAAATCGATCAACGGCACCGTCGAACTTTGAAAGCGAACTGTTTGAGTTTTTTATATTGTAATGTCCCCAAGGAAGTGTATTCGTTGTTTTCGGAATTAAGAAACGTTTATCATCTTTGGGAGAGAGGGCTACTTTCGTTTTCATATGGGTAAACATAGTATGCAGATCGGAAACGAAAACATTCATACATTTAAGAATGGTGGCGTCATCTCTAATGACGCGTAGGTAATCATCGATTTGAAGATGTAATTTAATGACATTTTTCTTGACACCTTTCGCTTTTTTAACAATTTGATAAACGGCTTCAACGCAGTAAGCTTTTGCTCCGGTTCCATAGAATGCTTTAATGGTATTATTAGGGAATTCGTCTTTAAATTTACCAATAACAGAAGAGGTAATAGGGATATTGAAACTATTATCATGGGGATAATTGGAAGTGTCGAAGTGATGAATATTTTCAATCATATCTCTGTAGAAATTTTCGGTGAAAACTTTAAGAATGAAGGAATCAGTATCCATATACATCAAAGAAATATTTTCTTGATATTTTTGCTTAAGAAAGCCGTAGTAGAAGTCATACATAACAACTTTTGATAAATCCAAAATAGCGAAACCTACATAGAGCGGTTTATCGTAAACAATGTGTAATTTATTCATCTGAATAGCTACGAAATGGGGCGTGAAAATTTTTGAATTTCTGAAATTTGGTTTAGCTATTAAACTTTCAGCACCAAGGTACCGTCCAACGTTTTGCCAATGAGTAACTAACTTGACGTCAACTCGTTTATCAACGTTCTCCATCGTTTTTCCGAAAGTACTGTTGTTCATCAATTTAAAGAAAGATTTCCCAAACTTATTATTACACATATTACGTTTTCTAGTATTCAAATCTATGAAAGGTTTCAACCATTGTGACTGTTTAAACTGAATAGCTCTATGCACTTTAAGTAATTTTAATCCGCTCTGGAGAGCTTGTTTAAGCGGTAGGAAGCAAAGGAGCTGAAAGTAAGGCTAGATACTCTGCAACAACAAAGAGGAACAGGTAGTGCGAAATCGAGCAGTTCTAAACCAACAACAACAGTTCCGTCCATGTAGTTCTTCATTATAAGAAAAATGTTAAATGTGAAAGAAGAACTAGTGAAAGAACTGCATAAACTTGTGAGAATTAATTTTACACGTCGTAAAGTGATAGTGAAAGGATTAGATGATCTTCATCAAGCCGATTTAGTGGAAATGATTCCGTATGCGAGAGAAAATAAAGGTGTCAGATACATTTTGATTGTAATAGACGTTTTTTCAAAATTTGTGTGGGCTTGTCGCCGTTCGCTCGGCGGCGGTCTCTTGGCCGACGGTGGGCGGTGCTTCGGCCCCGTCTATCGGGAGACGGCCACGGATGCGAGGCGCAAGAATATTTGTATACCCCGGACGAAATTCTAGGTAAACGATGCAGCAGTTTTAAAGAGTTTATTTCAATGACAAGGAATATATATATACAGGGAGAAACAAAGATTCATACCATATATACAATAAAAACAGATCAAACATTTACACACGCATTCATACTGACCAAAATAAGAAATACACAAATTAAAAATATATATACAAAATTGTGGGTCACGAGTGTCTGTTCTAAAAACGTAGGGCGCGCACTAGCACAATACTCGCCGAATGGCTGGGAAGATAGTTGTGGGGCAGCACCAGACTTAAAGCAGGCGAGGCCTGTTGGTGTCAGTCTCAAGCAGTAAAACGCAAAACAGGTGAATATTTCTGAAATTTGGTTTAGCTATTAAACTTTCAGCACCAAGGTACCGTCCAACGTTTTGCCAATGAGTAACTAACTTGACGTCAACTCGTTTATCAACGTTCTCCATCGTTTTTCCGAAAGTACTGTTGTTCATCAATTTAAAGAAAGATTTCCCAAACTTATTATTACACATATTACGTTTTCTAGTATTCAAATCTATGAAAGGTTTCAACCATTGTGACTGTTTAAACTGAATAGCTCTATGCACTTTAAGTAATTTTAATCCGCTCTGGAGAGCTTGTTTAAGCGGTAGGTAATGAACAATATACTTTGTCTTAGTCATAAGGTTCGGAATCAATTTTTTGACTCTACCATTAGCATTACCAGGAGAAATAATATTTTCAACTAAAAAGGTAAGATCAGCATGTAAATCGTGTAGGTTTTGGGGATATTGAACGTCAACTTCAAGTACATAACCATATTCAGAAGAAGCATGTAAATCGAGAACATTTAATTCATCAATTTCAGCATCGGTGAGCCAACGAAAATGGGATATGGGAAGGTATTGACTCATGCTGTGTCCATACAAATTGGTAGCATCCAAATACATAATGTAGGAAGTGGGAGCAGATGCGTCATAATCAGGAAGGTGTGGGTTATTGGCGAAATGCATTCTTTGAACACACTGACTTATTCCTCCGCGTACCCCTTTTTGGAAAAACTTTAACATATTTAACAGTTAGAAGTTCTAAATTAACGCGAGTGAATTTTAACATGCTATCCCACGCTAGCCCGGGAGCGGTGTAATACTGAGCGGGGTCCAAGGCGTAAGTGGAAATACATATTTCACGGAAATTCTCGAACACGTCAGCTAACAGTAGGACATCGGTTTTCAAGTAGAGGTCAGAATATTCTCCGAGAGTGGAGCAGTTAAAGGTTTTCCAAACGGTGGCAGCTCTTTCATAATCTTCATCGGAAATGGGTAGAGATGTTAATTTATCGAAAAAATCGTCTTTGAGAGGGAACGTTGATTGGTCAAGTTTAGTAATATCGTCGACGTAGGAGTAAGGGAAAACCCCTTTCCGTCGCACAAGTTGAAATTGTGTAGGATCAGAAAAATACTTCTTCACTTGGAAGCATTGAGAAGGGTGGAGTTCTTCAGACAGTTTATCGAGGGAGGAAGCCATAAAACGAAAGGAATCGAGAAATCGAATCTTAACAAATACGTTTTGAGTAGAGTTATCTGAAACACCGGGAACAGTATCAACTCGCAATAATTTGGTAAAGGAAACGTATTTTTCTTTATTTTGAGCAATTACGCTAAATTTAACATCGTTGACAGCCATTTCTTTTAAAAATAAATGACAATCGTTACCGGAGAGGTTGTGGAAGAATACAGGCACAAAGTTGGGTAGTTTGTAGTTTAAGTTACATCTGGAATGAGCGGCCCCTAATCGAACTTTACCAGTCAAATGACAATGATCGCGAACCTTTACATCATCGATTAGGAAGGGCTCTTCGCAAATATTACAAGACGACGTTTCAGAGAAAAGTCGCATTTCTTCATCAGTCAAGGGTATCATAGGAACCGGGGTCTTTAAAAATCGGTGATAAATATCAGAAACGTCTTGATCAAGAGTTTTAACAAATTGATTAGCACAATCAGGTCCTCTATAAGTTCTGAATATTGAAAGGGAATCGTCAAAAGAGCACTTAATCAAGTAAGCAAACGAGTGCGGTTGATGTTCGTGGGTAGGTGTGGTGGAGGTCTTGTTAGGATCGGAAAAGCATGTATGAATGGGTCGCAATATGGTTTCGAAGTCTGCATAAACAACAAAAGGTACTTTGATACGTTTCTGGTAGTTTTGAAATTTTAAAACGTTATTAGGGATGAGCCTACCCATCTTATCCAATTTGAGATCAGCAGTTGGCAGCGTCGTGTAAACGTGGTTGCAATCATTCCGCTGATGACGGTGCAGGTGAGCCACAGAGCTGAAGTATTGTAAGCAGCCGTCACATAGGAATTTGCGATGTTCTGTTTTGGAGAGTTGTTGAGAGAGCAAACGAGACATGTCCTTAATCCAACAGTAATGATTATTTCCTCGATCATCGTGTAGCAAGAGTAAATTGATGTGCAGCCTTCGTTTGACGGACGAGTAGTAGAGGGGACCAACAATTTCCCAGATCCATTTTCCATCCTTCAAAACGTATTCAGTCCCGTAAACATTCACAGAGCAATGGTTCTTCGTTTCAAACTTGGGAATGTCGTTTAATTTAATAGGAAAATCGATACCGTCATAGTCCATCGTGCGGGAGTAATGCGGATAGGAAGTCGTTCTGTGCGGGTTGGCTTGGGCGGGATACAAAGCTGAGGTTATTGCCCACGCAAAGCAGGCTTGGTCATCGTTTCGTACGTTCACAACAGCTCTCTTAAGTACAATTTGTTTAGGTATAGGAATGTAAGATGAAGCTCTAAGAGGAAGGATTGTACTTGTTGCAATTGAGTTCTAGGAAAAGGACTCTTTCCAAAGCCCATCCTGTAAGAATGAAATAATATTAAACACAAGTGAAATATATATAAAGAGAGAATGATAAATCACCTGACTCTCGTTCTTGAAACTCAGAAGCTTTGGAGAATATTGGAAAGATCCGTCGACTGAGTGACAACTTTGTTATTGGTGTTGAAGGATTTCACGTCAACCAATTGTTTAGCATCGTGCACATATCGTCCGAAAAGTTCAAGATTTAGTTTAAGCGTGTCATGCAGTTGTATCTGATTACGAATAACACGCAAGCATTTGTCGAAAACTTCGGTGAAAAAGTCGGTATACGACAGGAAGAACTTGGCGGATGAAATACGAAAGGACACAATTCTGTTAGCGAACGCGGACGAAAGGAAAGTAATTCCTTCCTCAAGAGGAGAGCAGCAAGTTTGTTTATGCTTGAGGCTGCGAAGGTGACCGTTGTAGGAATTTTGTGGAACGTAAATGTTACAAGTATCACACCAGCGGTCAGAAGAACCAGCAGGCGTAGCAATTTTAAGTTTTTTCTTCGGTAGAGGCGATGTACGTTGGAGCTGTGCTCGTTTCCGACAAGAAGTTAATCGATGTCTTTTTAAATTATCAGATCGCGTAAAGGAAGCATCACAGTCCGGACAAGGGATCATAGCGGCTAGCGGTAAGAGGTATATCTCGACAACGACTGAGGAATACTGAACGCGAGGGACAATAAATAGCGATAAGAAAAGGGGAGGGATGTGTAAGGTGGAGATGGCATAAGGAGAGTGGCGAAAGGAATATATACTGAAACTGTAGTGGGTACGGTGTGGTAAGATGAGTGCTAGAGAACGGGGTAACGGTGTTGATTTAGCTGCTGAGCTAAATATGAACGAAACCGAGCTGGCTGATATATTGGAAAACTTCTTTCCAAACGATTCCTTCACATCATCCGCTAAAGGTGAGGGGTGTGTTGGAGGTGTTACCACGGTAACGGTGGCGGAGCCTGTGGCTAGCACCTCTACGATGGCGGTGGCGGGATCAAAGTCGATATCGATGAAGCCGAAGAAGCGATCGTACACACGAAGGTTGTCGGCTGCTTCATTCGATTATTCCAAGATAGTGGACCAAGTAGGAGAAGCCATAAATAGTGTTAAGGAGGAAAAGCGGCGACGAGAAATGGTACTGAATGAAAGAGAGACAAAGGCCGCTTCATTGACTGAGCACATGAAGCGGAAAGAGAAGGAGCTGGAGGAGTTGAACAGATCGGTAGTTGAAACGAGAAAGGAGGTACAAGAAATCGATCATAAGCTAGCTAATCTTAAGTCTGCTTTACTGAGTAAATTTAAAGACTAAAATTCAATGATGTTTTATATTATATTGTATTATATTAAATAAAATTCTTTTATATTGTATCGTTTAATATTTTGTAATTAAAGAAATAAAAGAGAATATAAATTATAAATAAAAACATTTTATTTATTTTAATATACAAAACAATACAGCTAGGTACATAAATTTTAATATACAAAAACAATACAGGTAGGTACATAATAAAAAAACAAATTCAACAAAATGTTTTAATATAGACCGCCGCCCCGTGGTCCATGGCACAGATGACCAGTGTCCCCTGAAAAGAGGTCCACGCCAGCTGGGCTTCCAGGTGTTCGCAGAAGACTCCGACCGGCCTTCTGTCGGACACCTTCCACATCGTCAACCCTCCAGGAGTGGTACTCTCAAAAATGATGGTGTCCACCCTTATATTGGTTCCAGTTGGCATGGAACCAAGAAACAATACTGTGTAGTGCACCATTTTGTTGGTGTTGTACTTGATGTTGTATTATTGCTAAGACAGTGTTAGCGATCTGTGCTGAACGTTGTGAAAACTTAAGTATTTATACAATTTGGAGGAGGAGGATATTAGTGGGGTAAAGTTAAGATCAGCACAAGTGTTTGTGCGAAGAAGGAAAAACTAGAAAGAGAAGTTGTTTGAGCTATAAATGACAATGTAAGTTAGAGTGAGGTGTGGATACTTTCTGATTAACACCATAGCAGCAGCACATACATAAAAGTTCTGATACATGGCTCATGTTGGGTATGAACCATTGCTTATTCAGCAAATAGAAATAGGTTATATGTTTAGTAATGTCATGAACCTACGGATAGACATGGTGCTTGGTATCATCTCATACATACATAAAAGTTCTGATACATGGCTCATCTAGCGTGTGACCATTGCTTATTCAGCAAATAGAAATAGGTTACATGTATAGTAATGTCATGAACCTACGGGTAGACATGGTGTTTGGTATCATCTCACACATACATAAAAGTTCTGATACATGGCTCATCGAGCGTGTGAACCATTGCTTATTCAGCAAATAGAAATATGCAAGAAGTGTGGAGGGAAGGTAGCAAGCGGAGCGTCGTCTCATTCTTCTCTCGACTCTCGTACTGCGAAGACGTTCCAATTAATATAAAAAATTAATAATAAAATAAAAATGGTAAAAGAAAATAAAGCAGAAAGAAAACCAGCCGTACCTAAAAGCCGGTACGGAAAATCAAGATCAAGTGGTGTAAGTATTAATTAAAATTGTTGAAGTAATTGTTTAATTGTTAATTAATAATTTTGTTTTACAGTGCGAGTTTGTGGTCGCCGTGACCACGATGGCGGCGATCGCTGCGGTTGTGACGCCACCTAGATGTTCCGCAGGTGGAAAGCGGACTCTAGGGATGGCGAAGAGGAAGCGCTTTTCAACCACGACAGCGACCATGACAGCGACCACGACGGCGACCACGACAGCGACACGACAGCGAGGAGGAGCACAGTACCGACGCCGTTGTCCACGTCCGCGACGGCGGCAACGACGTGTACCTGGACAACGGCGACGACGATGACAACTGCTGCTGCATCGATGTCAAGTGACTGCGGTTCTCCACTTCCGACGCTCACGCCGATTCCATCGCCTGTTTCTCCACTTCCGGAAACTCCAACGACGCCTTCTCAGACAAGTCTATCACAGGACATAGACAGTCTGGAAAGCGCCTTTGGGATAATTCCGAAAGTGTTGGAAAAGATGGCGTATTTGACGTCCGCTTGGGAAGGAAGGCGCGCTGCGCAGCAGAAGGTGCGCGCTGAAATTTCCCAAGTCGACAAGGCTATCTTGCAACAGGACGACGACGTCGCTATGTGGAAAGCTGAGATCGCTAAGCGGAAAGCTGAGATTGCTCAGCTTGAAGCAAAAGTGGCGAAGTCTGCCTGTAACAAGGAAGCTTTATTGACGAAACGGGTCGAACTGGTTGAGGAGGACCACCAGATCGATCAGGAAGTGGACGTCTTAGAGCGCGCGAAGGAAGCAAAGCGTCCGAAGTTGGAGCGACTGAAAACGTTGCTTGACACCGCGAAGCAGCAGTTGACGTCGGTTACCAATAGGTAGAGAGTGGAGTGTATAGTAGTATATTATAAATAGTGTAAATGTATTATGTAGTCTTAGTAAATAAGGGTTAGTATGTAAGTGTTGTAAATAAGGGTTAGTATGTAAGTGTGTAAAAAAGTTAAGTAAATAGTTTGTTAGAGTTAGTTTGTAAGTTGTTTTGGAAAAAAAAAAAACAAAAAAAACAGGTTAGGTTAGGTGGTGTTAGTCGGCCCCATACAGGAAATGGTAAAGAGACCATTGTTGTTCTAAATTATGAATAAGACATATATGTGAAATTTGATGAATTTATGTCTCCTAGGAGAAGTTGTGTATAGGTATGCAAGGAATGAAAAATGGGGTGGAAAAGGGGTTGAGAAGAAAATCCGCTGAAAAACATCATAGGGAAATGGGTACAGGGGGGGGGGGCAGGGCGCCGAGGTGGGCTGGTGGGGGGAGGTCGGGAGGCATTAAGTCCGAGAGGGGTAGTTGTCTGAATTTGATACTTCTGACATTGCCAAGTGGTACCTTCAGTCTTCGACATCAATAGTGAGAGGCACCTTTTTTTTTAGCACCGCTCCTTATACCTTTAATTAATTCTTGAAATTTAGGGTAGAAATTACTTCCTCCATTACAGACGTCCTCCAAGTTTCGTTGGAAGCAAATTGTTCTTCATGGAACACTAAACATTTTTTACTCAGACATTTTTTCCCTATCATCTACCCTTCATACACTTTTCGGGGGTCAAAGTATGAGGGTGAAACACGTTAAAAAAATATTTCTCGACTTTTCAGGGTGGGATCATTTAGCCCACTGTTCAACTTACATTTTCCAAGAGGAACACTTTTTTTTTTTTACTGCTTCTATTTTTGTTTTAAGCTTAAAGGTGTCAACTTTTTGTCAACTTTATTTTTTTTTTTCAAACATTTTTTCAGATTCGGGTACTTCCACTTGGGGACCTTCTTCCCACACCATAAGTTATTACCCGATTTCAACTCCTTCTGCTTCAAACAAATTTCTAAAGCTTCATTTTTACACTTTTACCCCTATCATTTCTTACGCTGAAGTATTTCATTAAATACTTCATTGTCTTCTTATACTACACCTCATTATCCATATTTTCATGTACTAATTTTTCATACCACTCTTTTCCTGCCCTCAAAATATTTTTTTTTAATTTCTGGACTTTTTACCATTATTCTCACCTAAAAAGTTTTCCTCCGACAACTGTCTATTAAAATTCATAAACAAATACAACAGGTTCAATAACACATATTACGCCTTATATACTTTTTTAATTACCCACTCCTTCATCAATTAAAAAATTACTACTACCTAGCGATGCAACCTCATTATAAAAAATATTGCTACACCAGCACCTTCGCTACCACACTACTCTATACCACTTCCTTTACATCCCCACTATTCCCCCACTACTTCCCCACTCTTTCCCCACCACATACCTTCCTATTTAAACCCTTGTCAACCTGAGAGAGCATCACTTCACCAGAAGGGTCTTATGAATTAACATGGACCTTTCTCGTGTATCTATTGTCCTTTCACCATTCAGGCAAACTGCTAATGAAACCACCTTGCTCCAATGCGGATATTATTGGCGTCTGCGTGAAAGCTGTACGGCTGAAACAGGATTCTGCTGTCAAGAATGTTTTGACAACAGACCTCTGCTTTTCTGCCACAGCTGCAGATTTTATCATTGCGATGTCGTAAACTTGTGCTGCCGACCTTGTCGTCAGGGGACTCAATCGTACCTCTGCGAAAAGTCGGGCTTTGTTTACGAGATCGATGATACGCCCACGCTGTACTGTATTCTTTGCAATACTTACGAGCAAAGGCGTCAACTCTTCCAATCCATTATGTTTTCATAAACCTACCTTTCAATAGCTCCCTCTCCTACACCTTCCTTTTCCTTTTTAAAGACTTGTGACCTTGACACACTTTCCATATAACTTCTTATTATCCCCAAACTCTACCTTAATCTTATATCTCAAACGTCTACTACCTTTTGCTTCTTTATTTATTTCTTAACATAAATATATATACATGTACACGTTCTACGCTCCTTCTACATAACCAAGATTATTACTTATTTCTATTACATATCCTTCTTCAAATACGGTCTTATTTGTGATACGGTGGTTCTCACTGCAAACAAACTCGTACCTGCATATCTCACCACACCATCCGCAATGAATGTGAACTTCGTCATGGATATACACTTCCAACATTCATAAATTCGGAACTCGTGTATATAATGACACAATTCCTCCATTACTTCCTCCATATCGACAGCTCCAACACATTGGTAGGTAGCGAAGATTATTCCTATCACAGTACAGCACATACGCAGAACATGCTGAGAAGTTCGTTTCACATTTGAAGAGTTTTCGAGATACGTTCCACCCTTTCATTGAGCTAACATCACTTACATACTTCTTTGCTTTATTTACAGTATACTCCTCTGTGTCTACGTAATCTCCTCTATGTAACACAGTGTTACGCTGCGCATCATTCAATCCTTCCATGTGGTCCGCATACAACTGCACTTCTTTCCCATCCTTCCCCATCACAATATCTACATGAATCACGTACAATTGCAATTGCAATAATCAGTGTAAGTGTAACTAAATACCTAACATCATTCCTCGAATAACGTTGCAATGACACTTCAACGGCTGTAGACGTATTTAAAACATTCCGTCATAAAAATCGTAAACTTCAGACGACTGCAGACGTATTTAATTTCACGTTACCGATACATGTACATATGTTTCAATTCATTGTGAAGCATTCGACCACTACATACACACAAGTTTAAACAGACGACTGCAGACGTATTTAATTTTACATTACCGATACATGCACATATGTTTCAATTCATTGTGAAGCGACGTATTTAATTTCACGTTACCGATACATGTACATATGTTTCAATTCATTGTGAAGCATTCGACCTCTACATACACACAAGTTTAAAGTCAATGACCATCCATCAATTTGACCTTAAGTAACCTCTCCTCCTCTGAATTAGAACCGGTCATCTTACACTACTTTGTAGGCTGGGGCGTTAATGTAGGAAACAACAGGTCGTATGGGATTATCTTCCTTATGAATTTCAGGTAGGCCATATAAAATAGGAGCTGACGGGTTTAAATTTCTAAGTTTAAAAATATTAGAAAGCCATACGTTATCAGAACTTAAGAGTTTGTAAACTGATTTTTGAAAAACCTCTGTCGGGTCTTTCTTTAACTCTAAAAATGATGGAGTATCTAAGATATTTAATAATTTCTGTGAATAAGAAGTTCTGTCTAGGATTACAACGGAATTCCCTTTATCAGCTTTACTTATAATTAAATTGTTATTTTGACATTTTTGTTTTAATGATTTAATTAAGTCTAATTCTATTTTGGACGAGAAATTACTTGGTTTTTTGAAATGAGAAAATTTATTGTATACGAGTGAAGCAGCTACATGTTTAAAGGAGTCTAGTTGTGAAGTATCAAACTTTTTCAAAGTTATTAAAGAATTAATACATAAATCTATATCTAACCCTAAATTAACTACATCGCGTTTGAGATTATAAGATATAGGTGGAGCATATTTTAATCCTTTACTAAGCAAAGAGAATTCATTATTAGAAAAAGAGAAGTCACTTAAATTAACAACCCTTTCGTGGAACTTAAAAGGTAAATCTACAGTAGGATTCTCACCCTGATTCTGCTTGATAGGTCGTTTTGAAAGAAGATTTCGCAATTTCCTAGATTGAGTGTAATGATGTTTTTTAACCAGGTCTGATGTTTCTTCATGTGCGTCTCTGAGCAGAAGGTCTAATTCTAAAGGATGAAGTTTCTGGATTAAAGTGCTGTGGATGAATTTGAGATGTTCCCCAAGGTGTTGTCTGCGGGAGTTCCAATTTTTGATCTCGAGCTCCAACCATTTTTGAATAGCTAATTTTATCGCCAGTAAAGCTTCTTTAGAGGTACTTCTACAGCGGATGTTGATGAACTTCGGAGTTAAATCTAACTTTAGGCACTGTTTCGTAAACCACAGTTAATCACAGTAGAAGTTCTTCAAATAGTGAAAAATGCGGTATTTATCAAATTTTTTGTAGTAATTGTGACGCCACTTATATTGGTCAATCAGGCAGAGCTATATCAAAACGTTTATCTGAGCACGCTTCCGCTATTAAAAATAAGAAACTCAACTCAAGTGGTATGGTCGACCATTGTTTACAGACGAACCACTCTTTAGATACAAGCAATTTTAGACTTTTACATGCTAATATCCCTAAATGTAGAAAATTATCACTCTTAGAGAATTTTGAAATTAAAAAAGCCCTTTTCAATAACCTGAATTTAGTTAATAATCAAATAGAACTCACTACCTATAACTCCCCTCTCTTATTTTATAAATTGTAATGTATAAATATGATTGTACATCTTCTATATTTTAGTAATCATCTGTATTTCTCTAGTTAATGGCCGTTTGGGCCGAAACAAATTTGTCGAGATTTGACTTAAATATATAGTGAAACGTTTTCCGTTGTTGTTTTATTTGTTGTATTTACCATGCAGTTTCACAAAAATTGTACCAAAAATAGTTTATATTTTACTAATAATATACTTTTTTATTTACACTTATATTTGTAGGTACTCCTAGAAATGAAAGTATAGAAAATTCGATAAATTTTTATAATCAATTTATTTTTGCCTTTATTAAATGTATCCGCAAATACGCATACTTGCACAGGAAATATTTTAAATTTTGCATAGGCCTAACTTACATGCTAAATAAGTGTAACAAGTGATGAGTGAATGGACTACTTTTAATGTGGATTGATTCGTATCTAACACCGTAGATAAAATAAGTTTTCGTGTAGAGTATTCTATCAGTAAGTAGTAAAATATATTTAAGATACGTTTTGAATACTTAATTTATGACGTTTTCCTATTAATATTAATAGAGATTATATTTTGTTGTTATTGAGTTAGTGGGGTACTTTCGGACAGAACTAGATGGGGCACGTTTGAACGCGTACGAATGTGCCCCAATTGGTAGGTAGGTACGATTTAGTGTATTAGTGTGCTAAATGCTAATTTTTGCATTAACTTTGTCCTGTATTTTACTATCGTCGATGTACGTATACATATTTTAATACCTATTTCTTATTATTTTTTTCACACAAACATGGTGCGGACTTATAAACCAAAACATACAAGTAGACAAGCTGTGGATGAAAAATCCATGAATAGCAATGATGCTGAAGGGTCAAGCAACCGTACATTTGACTAAATATACAAGTTTCCAAGTCTTTTCTATGGAAGAAGAAAAACTACTAAATGATTACCTATATTATCAAATGTTGTAAGATGCATTATGGACTTACGACGATTCAAGCATGAAAGCTAGCATGCGAGTATGCCAAATCTTTGAGTTTGAAATATCCAGCAAAGTGGGAAGAAAATAAGATGGCTGGGAAAGAATGGATGTATGGTTTTCGCAGAAGAAACCCGCAACTCGGTTTACGCAAACCGGAAAACACAAGCGCTACCAGATCTTTTGTGTTTAACAAAACTTCGGTTACCGAGTTTTATACCAACTTGAAGACAGTGTTGGAGCGACATCCATTTACTGCTGACAGAATCTTTAATTTCGACGAATCAGGTGTATCTACCGTTTACATAAGAAAAGTATTTTATTTTTTGTTTAATAGAAATTAAATCTTTATTTTTGTGTTTAATTTCATAGCTAATAAAAGAATTTCGATTTATATGTGTCGTTTTAATGGCAGGTACGGAACTACCCCACAGCGTACGAAGGTACCCCCTAACACTGTATATAGGTGCCCCGTTGTTGGGGCAGATTCGTACATATTCCAGATTTAGTTTAAATCATAGTTATGGTTGAAACATAAGATGAAATCATCTGTCATTTTTTATATGAATCTCAGATAATTAGACTATAAATTTAAGCTCTCAGGTGATTGATTCATGAAAAAATAGAAAAAATAAAATGTGGAAACCGTACGAAGGGTCCCCACCTTCCCCTACTATAAAATTAGAGTAAATGGTGTATTGTCAAACTGTATCAGCGGTACCCCAGGGTAGTCTCCTTGGATCCCAACTCTTCATCAGAATCTGTAGATATCCATTGACTGCTTCAGTATAATTTAAAAAAATGAAGCGTGGTACATATGAATTTATTTCTTCTGAAAATGCTGTTGTCTGTAGATGGAACGACAATAACGTCGTCACTGTAGCATCTAATGCGCTATCTGTACACCCTTGCTTTCAAGTGAAGCGCTTTTCCCAAAAGGAAAAGAAACATGTGTATGTTGATCAGCCAAATCTAATCAACCAATATAATAAAAAAATGGGGGGCGTAGATCGTTCTGATCAATATATAAGTCTATATAGAATCGGAATTCGTGGGAAAAAGTGGTATTTTCCTTTGATATCCCACTCGATCGAAATGGCTGTTGAAAATTCATGGCATCTACATAGGATACAGGGAGGAAAATTAGACCATCTTGGATTTAGACATGCGTTAGTTAGAAATCTGTTAGAAACATATGGCAAAACTTCCAGGAGGGGTGTTGGCAGGTTACCTAGTTGAGCACATGAATTTTCAAGATATGATCGATTATTAGACCATGTCATTGCAAACCAAGATAAGCAGACAAGGTGTGGTGTTTGCCATAAGAAAGTTAATTTTAAGTGTGAAAAGTGTAATGTGGCTTTACACCCTAAACGTTGTTTTAAACAGTACCACACAAGATAGATTATAAAGTATAATTAAGTTTTATTCAGGTACTCAATATATATTAATTTATAGACGAGTAACGTTATTATTTTATCTTATTTGCATTTTAAAGAAATTCACTCACAAATAGCTATCGTTATTTTAAAAGGACACCTTGAAACTCCAACTTCGATAACTTTTTTTGTCAGTTATTTTTTTTTATAATAGATTAACATCTTTATATATTAAATTTTAATTAAAAAAATAAACTACGAAAAAATTTTAACTTCAGCAATAAGTGGGTTAGTGATGTAAGGAATTGTATTAGATATAGTAAAATACTAATCTATGCTGATGATACATAATGTAAAAACTACTGATTGCATTTTACTCGAAGAATCATTATATATAATAATGTTTTAGTGTATGGAGGTTTGTCTGTCAAACACTCAGTTAGCCATGGAAAAAGTAGCGAAAATTGCACTTTTCTATTAACGATTGTCGAAAAACTGCAAAAGACTCGCAAAATTCCGTAAAAGATATCGATTAAGATTAAAACGAAGTAGGGTTTTGCAAAATTTCATGCCGATTTATTAAGCGGTTTAAAAGATATTAGCAAATGAAAATGGGAAAAAACACGTTTTTGGTTAAGTCATATCCTACAGATATATCTCGTCCGAAGATTTTTCGACAATTAAAACGTCCAAGTTAAGGATCAAAAAGCACCTTTCGCCCATTTGCGATACGGAAGGTGGTGTTGTTTATTTAGAATTTATAATTAAAAATCGTTAATTTTGACAAGTTGGGATTCTAAGGAAACAATTGCATAGTGGGATGGGCGGCGCTTATATTGTTGTTACTTGGACGTGTAGATTCTAACCTTGCAAGTTTGACGCATGTTTGACGTTTATTTTGACGTTTATCAAAAGGTACAACATGAGAAAATAATTGTAAGGTAGAAATTTTAACTATATTGTTATCTCTGGGAATTGTACTGTGTACAAAATGTTCAAGAAGAGTGCAAATAATTATAAGGAAAGATAACCTGCTGATGCAGAGCCTCAACCTAATTACGTCGCAACATCAACGGCCTTTTTCAAGGCCAAAGTTGAACAAATTCAAGGGCAAGAAGAATCCCACACCACCACCGTCATCAAATATTGCAGCACCATTACCCGAAGCCAGTCCATCCGTCTTTAAGCCAAAAGCTTTAGCTACGTCATCCACAACACCTAAGAATGACCCTTTGTGGTTAGACTTCGAAGACCATGGCTTTGTTGGGTTAACACCTTACAGGTCTGAAAAGACCTTTGCTGTCACATTTGAGGGATTTGTCCCATTCGTCGAACGTGAGTACGATCTCATCGGATCAACTGATCGTACATTCACTAAGTATGTGTCCAAATCAATGTGGACATATTATACTTCAATGCATCTATTCGCACGCATCATTGCTATCCGCGATCACCGCGGAATTAATACACATGGTGAGTGCAATTTCAAACAAGCTTTACGATCGGACCATTATCCAGTCCCAGCTTGTGTCGACGAATATTTAAGATCAATCGGATGTACAATGGACGCGGCACAACAAAAGTTTCAAATAACTTTTCCTGCTTGGCCAAACGCACGTGGCCATTTCAATAGAATCAGTGCTGCAACCCATTGGCAATACGAGTCAATGCCCGCACCGAAATTCCTCTCAGAACGTCTTAAACAAGATATCAATAAGACGCTGAACCCAGCTGCTCCTGCGGATTGGGAGATTGAGGAATTAAGACCCATCGATGAAAACTGTGGCCTACCAACTGCCAATCTACTTGGTTGGGCAAGAGCCACAACTTTAACCACTGAGCAACTTGCGTCTTTACAGGGCGCAGGTGTTACAAACGACGACTTTCCTGTTGACATCATCCAGTTCCAACTCAACCACTCTCTATTTGGCTTAATCGCTGATAAAGTTAGAATGCTAGAACGTCATATTAAACTTGGAGCCTCATTGCATGAGTCAGAAAATGGCTCAATAGCACAAACACTTTGGGCTACAAGAGATATACACGAACAACAAGGTTTTAACCGAATCAAGCATTATGCAGAAGCCGAACTTAGCGTTAGATCAAACTTCCAACACGATAAGAGAATAACGATTGGAGCGCTAATTGCATCATTTCGAGTTAGAAAAGACCAACTACTCAAATAATAGTGCAATAATATTCATTATACTTTTCATGATTAATATAAAAGCAAATAAATAAAAAAACAAATAATATCTAAGTAGAAAAATTATTGATTTTATTAACTTTTGCGGAAACAACTATGTAAATAATAACCACATTTTTGAATGAACAGAATAGTAAATGCGTTGTGTGAAGATGGTTATGATATTTAGGGGCGAGTTTCTTCGAAATAATAAGATGTGCTAATCATAATAAATACTGAAAGTTATGTTCTTATAGTTAAAATACTCTATGCTTTGTAGGTTATTCGAAATAAAAAAAAGCATCCGAATTTTGGCATGAACTGGCGATAGGTGCTATGCACCACCCTGAGGTTACGGTAAATTCGTTAAATGCTATGCACTACCTTCCAAGTTTTGACGGGTAGTACTAACGGGTGGTTAAATTGTAAGGGCCGATGTTGAATGTGAACCACACCTAAACGTCAAGTTTTTTTCTGCATTTAATTTGACATTTCTTAATTTCACACTAACTCAATTTGAATCATGGAAAGATATACAATCGAGCAACGCGTTAAAGTTATTCAGGCTTATTATGAAAATGGGCGTTCGGTTTTCGGTCAATTTAATCGTCCAAATGTGCGTACAATCGGAAAAATCGTGCAAAAATTTGAGCAAACCGGGTCTGTAGGAGATGTGAAAACACCAGTGCATGCTCGTATAGCTCGTACTGCAGAAAATATTGCTGCTATTCGCGATAGTGTGGCTGAAGAGCCGTCCACCTCAACTCGTCGTCGTGCCCAACAATTGCACCTCTCGCGCTCGTCGTTGATGAACATTATGCATAAAGACTTGCATTTACACGCTTACAATGTACAATTGACTCATGAACTAAAGCCCCTTGACCATTCCAAACGTCGTCAATGGTCAGAATGGTGGCAAGAAATGGCAAACGTGGATGATCAATTTTCGAAGAAAATCATCTTCAGTGATGAGGCACATTTTCACCTCAGTGGATTCGTCAATAAGCAGAATTGCTGCATTTGGGCGAATGATAATCCAAGACTGATTGTCGAAAAACCAATGCACCCACAAAGAGTGACTGTTTGGTGCGGTTTATGGGCTGGCGGTATCATCGGACCGTATTTTTTTCAAAATGAGGCTGGTCAGACGGCAGTTACTGTGAATGGTGTTCGCTATCGTGAGATGATAACGAACTTTTTATGGCCCGAATTGGAAGATATGGATGTGGACGATATGTGGTTTCAACAGGACGGTGCCACTTGCCACACAGCTAACGAAACAATGGCTCTTTTGCGCGACAAATTCAATGGCCGTGTTATCTCACGTGGTGGCGATGTTAATTGGCCGCCAAGTTCATGTGATTTGACCCCGTTGGACTTCTTTCTTTGGGGTTATTTGAAAGAAAAGGTGTACGTCGATAAGCCAGCAACAATTCAAGAGCTAATGGATGAGATAATTCGGCACATTAACGGCAAAGAATCTCAATTATGCCTCAGCGTCATCGAAAATTTGGACCATCGGATGGAAGTGTGCCGCCGAGGTCGCGGCGGCTATTTGGCCGATATTTTGTTCCATACATAATTGAACTATACCAATATTATCATAATGAAAAGAAATGACAATAATTTCCTAAATAATTTATGTTTTATTCAAAATCAACATCAAAATTTAACCACCCTTTATAACAGAAAAATATGGGGTGTGTTATGAAGGTTAGCGATGAGGTTAGAAAACATGGTAATTGTACGCTTTTGTTCCTACCTCCCCGATTCGATTCATTTATTAGTATGTTGTAGTATTTAACGACCCTAGCAAGATTATACATGTATGCTGGGCGCAGAAACCACCCCTTCACATGGTTTTTCCGCTTTGAGAACTTCTAGTGGAATAAAAGAGGATGAAGGTGGTGTCAGAGGCGGGGCTACTGTAGGAGGTAGAAGGGAGTGAAAAATATTATGGATTATTAAGTTTGGGTGGGTTCGAGGGTGTCTCGGTCGTAGGGGAAGAGTTCTTGATCCTCTTCAAACCCCCAACCCCTACAACCATTATCCTTTGTAACTACCACCTAGAAAGCACTCACTACTACCCCCCCCACCCACCACAACAGTGTTCTTAAACTTTTTCAAGATGACAAGGGAGAAACGGCTACGATAAATACATCTTTGAAGTAATAGAATGGTAAATGCGTAATGTAGAATACGTTTTGGTATTTAAGGGCCTCTTTGAATTATCTTCCCTTGTATTTTTTGTTGGGGTGGGTGGTGGCGTACTTTATTGGTGAGTTTTGACTACCTACAACCCCTGCAATCACCACCTCAAACAACCTCCTAATACACATCCTAACGGTATTTTTATTTATTTTTTTCAAAAATGCATGGGCTGGCAAAGGTTAGGATAGAGGGTGTATGGTCATTTACGCGTACATCATTATGTTTATGGGTGTAAGCCCGTACGTTTGATTAAATAAATGCCGTTAAGGCACGTAAACACTAATGCACACCCAGTCATCGTCGAAAATACGACGGAAGAAATCCAATACAATTTAAACGTCAGAGATGTGGAAGGAACCGCGACCCGCAAACTTGGCCAGAGATTAACTGGAAATACTACTGTTGTGATAAAAATAGGTCTTGCGTCGGTGGTATTGTCACATAGCATCCGTGTTTAATACAAAATTATTTAGGTTAATTATATTGTATATACATTATAATTATTTGCATCAAAATTGCAAAGTAAGACCTGACGTATGTTCATTTAGTATGTCAGTGTGCGAGCCTTTAAATAGTTAGATCCGGAAAAGATCGAGGAAGTTAACTAAAGTCGTCGGGTGGATGGTGGTGAGATAAGGCTACTCGGCGTTCTATAATTAAGACGGGTACCCCATATCCACACACCCATAAAGGTCCCATAAAGGAGGCAGAAATATTCGCACTGGGCGAAGTGAAATGTATTAACTGAGAACTGATTAAACACTTCCCCAATAGATCTTTAGATGCCAAATAGCAATCAGGTCAAAAGTTCTTAAGAACTACACCTACAGCGCCAACAGCCGCTATATTCCCGCCTCGCCCCCCGACATTGATTGGTGAACCGGGCCCGTCTAATACCTCCAGGGCCCCCTCAGGCAAGAAGAAATTGATCCCACCCCCTCCACTAGCATGGCCCGACCGACGCTGCACCAAACAGATAACAGATTCATCGACTTCGCATTGACGATCCTCCATTTCAAGGATGATTCCTTTCAGTCAAACAAACTACTGGACATCGTCCAGGAGACCAGAAATCTCGGAAGGGACGCCACCCTCAGAAGACTGGCGGCCTACCTCCGAGATGTTCTTCCCAAGCCTGTAACTGCTACAAAACGTCCTGTAGCAGCCGAATCTAAGGAGCCACCTTCTCGTCTGGTGCAGCGCCGTCTGGACTATGCTAGAACGCAAACTAATTGGAGAAAGCACCAGGAGAAGTGCATCAGGGCCATCTTGGATGGAGCTACCGAAAGCACATTACCACCCCGCCGGATTATGGAACCCTTTTAGCGCAGGACCCTTGAATCCTGTAGACAAGATTGTCCTCCTAAGCAGGACCTCAGCCAAGATCTTGAGGCCGTGTGGAGTCCCATAACCATGGACGAGGTGCTAAAGAATAAGTTGGACACGACCTCGTCGCCCGGCCCAGATGGAGTCTCTGTGAAATTCCTACGAAGACTACCTAAACATATACTTACCGCCATTTTGAATTTAATTCTATAGTGTGGCAGACTCCCAGGGTCTCACAGAGATTCCCGGACAATATTCCTGCCGAAGAAACCCGGGGCAGCCTAACCAGGCGACTTTCGCCAATTTCCATACCATCCGTACTCTGACGACAGCTCCATGCCAATCTGGCCAAATGCATCTCTGCAGTATTTACCTTTGATGAGAGACAGAGAATTTCGCCCCACTGACGGTTGTGCCGACAATACCACCATTGTAGATCTGCTTATTAGGCACAACAGGGAACGATTTTCGTCCCTGTATATGGCCATCTTAGACGTCAGCAAGGCATTCGATTCTGCTTCCCATCAGGCTCAGTGATGCAGCCCCTCGTCAGCACCCAAGTCCTTATTGGCGGTATATCCAGCTACCGACGGTTTAACACCTCAACGTCGATGATGATGCCCCGCACCGGTATAGGCTAACTTCCCTTTCCCTCCCTTCCCCCCCCCCCCGGACCCCGCTGCCTGGGTTAAAGGCAAAACATTGTAAAAAAAAATTGAACAACCAACAACGCAGACGATCACGATTCGCACAGCAGTATGGAATCAATTTCCAGAAGATGTTTCCAAACAGATCCGGTAGAGATAAAGTGGCAAATTAAGGTAAAAATTGGAGAAGGAGGAAACCAGACGACATGATACCTGATTATTTGTGAGAGTATTAACAATTTCAGACTACTCATGGGCAGAGATTGGCTTCACATCTTCCAACCCGAATGGCATACAATACTTCAAAATTCAAATGTCAATACCGTAGTCAAAGTGCCCGAATGTATGTTTTAAGGCTCAATTCGTGTCGAACCCATGGTTTATATGCACCATATACCCACCAACCCGACTCGACATGACAGTTTTACAGCAACATTCAGGCGATCTGGTGGAGTATTTTGCGTTTAATGACGAAAAGAGAAATGTGTATTATGGCACAACAGAAAAATGAACAGGACTTTAATGAAAAATTAGTGGATGCTGTAGAAAAATATACTTGCTCATACAATTACCAATTAGCAGAATATTCTAGAAAAGATAAAATAATTTAAATTTCACTGGGTGTCGAGCTCGTTAGCAGCAACAAAGACATTGAGACGCATTGCTCCTACTGTGAACCATGTACGGTTATAAATGCAAAATCAGATAAAATAATAATACCATGACCAAAGCAAGCGTACCGGTCCAACGTGTACATATACACTTTTATTAAATGAGAAAACAACATTTTTTCATATTTTGGGATTCATTTTCAAAATGGTTAACGACAGTTCAAATTGAAAATAGGAATTCTAATACAGTGAAAACGGAACTTTTCACTATTTTACATTGGGGGTCTACCTCAATGTATAGTAAATGACAATGGGCCAGCCTCCGGTGTAGGCGAATATCAACGCTTCCTAACATCATTTAATACTGTCAAAGTGAATTCGCCCCCTATCACCACAGAGTAGTAGATTAACGGAGAGAAGGGTACAGTTTGCAAGAACGCGTTAAGAAAAATAATTCATCACTATCACTGGCCGGTTTTGATTGCAAGATAGGTTAAAACAAAACATCATATATGTATACTGGGAAAGTCACGTGTATTGGCAGCAGACCAACAAAAGCCCTTGTCTTTCATAAAAAACTACGTACACAACAAAAGTCAACTTCTCATAGCCAATAAACCATCTAGGGTGCATTTATTATGAAATATTGTAAATTAGAAAAAAAAACTAGGGCTCGGGCTGATATGCCGTGGTCTATAGGAACTGTTTAGTACAGACGTTTCGTCAACAACTGCCGCTGACATCTTCAGTAATACAAATCTCCGCGCTCGTCAATACTTCCACTGAAGATGTCAGCCGCAGTTTAGTACTAAACAGTTCCTATTGACCACGGCCTTCAAGCCCGAGCCCTAGTTTTTCTATGGATTCCGGCCGTAAAAGCTCTTACATAGTAAATTATATAAAACCAACAAAATCTTCACCATACTTTCATTTAAAACATTCGACATATGTTTCGGGAATTATCCAATTATCAAGAGCAAAATTAATACTATTATGTTTTTCTGGGTAGTATACGTCCCCTCTTTATGAGATGTCAATAAAAACAAAAACCCATTGTAGAAAGTTTCACTTTAAGAAAATTCTGACATAAATTAGAAACCCTTGTCAGCCTGACATTTTTGTTAATCTTTTAACTTACCCTCACAAAATAAAAAATTATACTTTTGTCATTCTCAGCATTCTAGCTTCAGGTTAGTATTAACTTTTTAACAACATATTTATGAATGTAACCAAACAAAGCTAGCAAAACGAAAACTGTTTCAAAAACGCAAAATTAGCAAAACGTTTAAACAATACCCACTAAAAAGTTTGGAATCCATACACATAAATATTATTGTGGATTACTGAAAAATAACATGATTTTGTTTTTTATCGTCTCTTTCTTCACATTTTTATGCCTATTTAGGTATTATTAGCATTATTTATTTTAGATAACCGCGACACAACTATCTATTGAGTGTCAAGTGATCTACTATAAACATCTATTGACAATGAAATATTGAATAACACTTGATAGAGGTGATTTTAAATACATTAATGCGAATTAAATCTGAACCATCTACAATTTACCTCAAATTAATAAGGAAAAAAACTATTGCTGTCATTATCCCCCCCCCCCTGGGATTCGAACCCGGGCTTTACGCGCCATTGCTGTAGTAATAAAGAAGTAGTTACATTAATTTCAACTAATCGGATGATGTTCTAAGCGTTGTAGTGCGCATACGTAAGCATTTTGCTTCTACATTACATAATAATTATTCTTGTTAGTCAGTTGCACTGTGAATCCAGTTTATTAAAATTTATCGGCCTTATTTAGTTTTTTGTAAAACATCTATATCACTTGCCATTTACTCTAATAAACAAATCTGATGAATACATTAAATCTTCCCTACACGAATTCGAATATACATTCTATTATTTGAACCGATTACCTACTATACTTTCAATAAATAAATTACACAGAATAAGTGCAATGTATGGGTAGACAACACAAAATTGAGCTATTTTGTCAAGTTTGCTGACATAAAGATGGCCTAAAGCGGGAAAGTAGGTTAAGAATCGAGGGAACAATATTTGTGGACACAATGACTTGTAGAATGACTGACGTAGGAAAAACAAGCAACCAACGGTGAAAAACTGATACGGACATTTTATAACGTCAAAATCCTTATTGTATAATTCAGTAGAGGGCTCTCTTGGGAAACCTCAGATGTTGAAAATCTAAAAGGTAACGATGATGAGGCAGTTTAGCAAATATCGCATCGTTTACAAAATACTTTTGGCAGTTTAGTACCACAATTATGGCGATGAACAAACAAATGCCTCAATAAAAAAGTAATTTCTTTCTTCATAACAAACTACCAGCCATAAAAAATGACATAAAATCTCTCGACAAAAGCATCAATAAATTATCAGTATAAAGTTAGTTATCTTAAATCCTCATCTACCTAGTGACGCCCGCGAGTCTCATTTGCAGGAGTCTCACATCACTTTCGAGACGAGACTAAACAATCCAGCTGCGAGACGAGACGAGACGACTTTTTCGTGGTATCGTCTTCCATCACGCTGGTTCGCCGTTGTTCTTGGACAGTAGCTTTATTGCAAGTACCTATGTTTTGCCGACATCGCAAGAGCACGTATAGTTCATACGAGTTCGTATTTCAATGCTCGCGAAAAGTTTACAGACGCCGGCTTGTAAAACAGTTTCACCGCAGATTTTTAGAACAAACGGATGTTATGATTTTGCAACACCCAACATAAATAAAGAGAAATAATATTATTTTTTTATGCTGGCTTCCTGTATTTAGTTCAGTTGTTTTTTGTCTACCATTGTCTATACATACCTTCCTCTATAAGTTTTGTGATTGCAAAAAGAATAACGGTAATTCTTAAAGATGAACAAGAAACTAACAATCTGAACTTGGTGATTTTAGTAGCGGAAGTGAAGAAGTATTTGCACCGGATGAAATTGAAGACGATACAACTAGCACTTGCACAGACGCTAGCCAAGTAACCGTATCCACTAGCAGTGTTTTCTGTCGTTCAAAACCTGCAAAAATCAAATTTGACAAGCTACAGTCAAAAGAATCGGGGTCCAGATGAAGAGGCAACCTGTAAGCCCCGTATAAAATCGACTAAAATAAAAATGGCCAGAATAAATACTACTTTATTGTCACTGAAGACTACATTTAGTAATCAGTCGATATTAAGGATAGGATGTTGTTATTCAGACTGCATCAGGAAGTGGTCATATGGATTTGGATGAAGCAACTGTCGACTGCAAATGTTTTTAAGAAATATATTACTAAAAGCAATATTTATCAGTCCGCTTTAATTAAACACTGTGTTGAGACATACCTTAAATCAAATTTTGAGAAAGCCCAAGTCGTACACAGTGAATGTAACTGTTTCGAACGATCATTCCTTTAATCTTCATATATTTTGATTCATGAGAGCAAAACTATGAATTAAATCGGATTCAGAGGATAACCCTATTGATGTTGTAAATTAAACAACATAATTTTGACCTATTTTACCTTAACTTAGCGGTCGGGGAACCGGGGTAAATTACCCCAAATGGGGAAAAAAAAATTTTTGGGGGTAAAAATTATATATTTTTAATTTTCTTTTTTATAAACCTGTTAGTATTTTTTCAACTTAAACAATTTAGCGACATATGCAGGCCAGCAATTTCACTCCCCACCACTAGAGTGTTCTCGAGTTATATCTTTGCGCAGTAAAGCACAGCCCGGCTATCTGCTCAGTCCGTGCCATGCCGTCAAGATACAAATACATTGACGAGTCAGAGAGCCAGTTTTTACTAGTTGGTTGCTGACAAGACCACCATTTTATCATTAATCATCAATATATCGATCAAGGTAAGCCGCAATTTGAAAATTTAGTTCAAGTATTTTAATTATTATTTTCTGTCGCCCTTCAGATGGCAGCAAATAGAAAAAGAACATACCAAGACGAATTCCTTAATTACGATTTTACACAAATATGGTACAATGAAACCACAGTGTGTTGTATGTATGAAGGTACTGACTTCAGAATCTTTCAAAAAAAGTCAATTGAAGAAACATTTAGATAATTTGCATTCACACCTGTCTTCAAAACCGCGAGAATTTAGAAGTATCTAATCTAAAAAGACAGGTAAATTCCTGTTACGTCTAAATAATTAAGGATTACAAATCCCACACTTGGAACGCGTCCTATACAATAGGTACAACGAACCACAAGCCAATTCTGCGACCGGTTTCGACCTATTGGGTCTCTTCAGGCAGAAGCAGGCAAAACACAAACTGTAAAGTTCACTTGAAAAACAAGACTAACTAGAAACAGCAGAAACAACTACTCTGTTGTTTCTAGTTAGTCTTGTTTTTTAGAAATATCTGTTAAAAGACAAAGATTGAATAACAACTTGTTTGGTACATTTAATCAGCGTTCAGCATCGAGGGCTAGCTTTGAAGTAGCCTGATTGATTGCTCGACACAAGAAACCATACACTATTGGTGAAGATTTGGTTAAACCAGCTGCTGTAAAAATGGCAGAGATTATGTGTGGTCAAAAAGAAGCGACGAAACTAAATTTAGTGCCCTTGTCTGCGAGAATTGTGAAAGAACGAATTTCTATATTAGCAGAAAATGTGAAGGAACAGGTTATTTTCGCATTAAAATAGGCTAAATATTTTGCTATTCAGCTTGATGAGACAACTGATTTTAGTAGCAATTCACAGCTAATGGTATATGTTCGCTACAAAGGTGTAGATAATTTTGAAGAGGAATTGCTGTTTTGTTCTCCTCTCGAGTTAAGATCTCGTGGAATTGATTTCTATAATAAAGTAAATGAATACTTCAATGCGCAAAGTGTAAAATGGGAAAACTGTATTTCTGTATCTTTGGATGGAGTTCCAGCTATGCTGGGTCATATTAATGGGTTTTCAGCTTTCGTAAAAAAAAATAACCCAAATATTGAAGTTACTCACTGTATGATCCATCGGCAGGCCCTTATGGTCAAATATTTAGAACCTACACTGGAAGCCGTCATATACGATTGTAAATTTTATCAAGGGACATGCACTAAACACGCGGCTATTTCGTGAATTATGTCAGGATGGTGAAGCTGAATATACGGACCTACTTTATTATACAGAAGTAAGGTGGCTCTCTCGCGGAAATTTACTAAATCGAGTATGGACTCTCAAAACTGTAGTCGAAATTTTTATGGTTGATCAAAAAAATATTCACGCAGATAAGTTTAAAAACTCTTTCTGGGTTGCATATCTCGCATATTTAGCGGACATTTTTGAGAGTATAAATATATTAAACAAAGAATTGCAAGAAAGGAATATTAATATCATTTCAGCAAGAGAAATAGTGTCAGCGTTTGGACTAAAGCTGCAATATTGGAGACAGAAAGTAGAACAGAACAAGATAGCTTCTTTTTCAAGGTTAGCTTTGTTTTTGGAAGATTGCGAAAATATTACTTTTGCTGAAATCAAGGATACAATTGTAAGACGTCTTATCATACTCAGAAAGCGGTTTTCGGATTACTTTCCAGATCTTGATACACGTACTGTCAGTCGGATTGTAGATCCTTTTAAATGTGAAATTGCTATGATACCAGAAGAACCTTCATGTTTGGCAGAAGCAATTCTTGAACTTCGATCTAATATTGAAGCACGTATTCAATTTGAGAGTAAACCAAATCTGTCGTCTTTTTGGTTGTCAAAAGCTGCAAAAGCTTTCAAAATTGCACATGAAGAAGCGGTTAAAACATTGCTGCCATTTGGAACAACATATTTGTGCGAAAAAGGCTTTTCCACTCTAATGAACATGGAAACGAAGAACAGAAATCGATTAAACGCCGAAGACTGTATTCTAATCGCTCTTACATTAAAAAAAGTCCCAATTTTGAAGCAATTGTATCGAACATGAAACAACATCATTTCTCCAAAACGTGAAGTAAAAATGTTTTCAATTATTTTTTTTTTCTAATTTTTTCAATTTTAATTTTTGTTTGTACCTTCACCATTATTATTATTATAATTTGTTACAGTACCTCAAATTGTCAACCGGCAATTGTACCCCAATGGGTTTCAATTTATTGTATATATTACTTATATTAGTATTATTACCGTTATGTATTACTAGGTATTACATTGATTAATTGAATAAAATTTATTCAATAAATGATATTTAAATTTAATTTTTAGTTATTGTTTTCTTTTCAAAATTATCATGGGAGGAGAGTGGGGTCTATGATATGAAAGATGCTAAAAAGAGGCGATTTCGTTTTTTTTACTCTTTGCCAAGGGGTAATATCAACTTACACAAAAATATTTTAAGGCTTAACTTAACTTAATTTTATCTTAACATAATTTAACTCCAATTTTAACTTGTATTACCTTAGCAAATTTTTTCAATTGTATTAAGTATTGCATTGGTAAAATTGACTGAATTGGCCTTTACCATATGAAAGTTAATCATACTGATATAATTATAAGTAAAACACACTTGTAAATAACTTTCACTAAATTTTTAATAATATACTTGACAACTTGTTTCAGCCTACAAGGCCATCTTCAGAAGAAGGTATAATAACTAAGTTTACAAATTATGTTTCTTATATAGAACTAAAGTAACATGATAAAGTGGGGGTAGTCAATGTTTTGCACACAACTTCACAATTGGGGAATCATAAACATCTTCAATTTCGTTTAGTACATTTTCTATATTACAATTCAGATGTTTTTTAATTTCTATTGCTTCTAGCAGTGTTAGTTTTTTACCCTTATCTTTTACGTGAAGTATTTCGACATTTTCTTTGTGGTCAAAATTATGTTTCATTTCTACAATGTGATTCATGAAAGCAGACTTGCCATTGTAGTTTTTGTTATGCTCTCGTATTCTTTCTTTGAAAGTTCTGCCTGTTTGGCCTATGAATCCGGAGTGTCCAAAAATATACGGTTTAATTAAATTACATAAAGACCAACATCCTATAAGACCAGTTTGTTCCTATGTAAAAGCGCCTAATAAGAAACTAACTAATGTACTTTGTTCAATCATTAAAAAATATACAAAATTCGATTCGCCTTTCACTACTAAAAATTCTATATTATTTGCAAAAGAAGTTTCCAAATTAAATTTAAATAGAAATGATATTCTAGTATCCTTCGATGTAACTAACCTGTTTGGTTCGATACCTACTAGGGAAATCCCATCATTAGTTCAGAAAATACTTGAAAATAATAGGGTTTTACCAGGCATAATACAAGAAATTTTAGACTTACTTTCGGTTTGCATAAATCAAAATTATTTTAAATTCAATGATAATATTTACTTACAAAATGAACGCTTACCTATGGGCATGCCCTTGTCTCCCTTACTGGCCGATATATTTATGGACAATTTGGAACAGGTTATTCACAATAGTCAACACAAAAATAATATTAAGATTTGGAAAAGATATGTGGATGATATTTTTGTTGTATGGAGTGGTACAAATAGACAATTAAATAAATTTCTCGAATACCTGAATAATTTGCATAATAGGATTAAATTCACAATTGAAGTAGAAGAAAACCATAAGTTAAATTTTCTAGACTTAACACTGAAAAAACAAGATAGTAAAATAGAAATTTCAGTATATAGAAAACCCACCCACACAGACACAACTATACATAAAAAATCTTGCCACCCCATACAACACAAAATTTCAGCCTACAGTAGTATGGTCGAAAGATTATGCAAATTACCATTAAATAAAAACAACTTCGATATGGAAGTAGCAATTATAAAGCAGATTGCTTACAATAACGGTTATGAAATCAAATTGATAGGTGATTTAATTTGTAAAAAACAACAGAAATTATGTTATAACTCTATTTATCCCACAGTACATATAAAAAACTGTAAATTTAATACTATAACATTTTTAGGTTCTTTTTCTTTAAAAATTGCTAACATTTTAAGAAACGAAAACGTTAAAATTGCTTTTAAAACCACAAATAATCTTTTTAACTTCATAAATTGCAGAACAGATAAAACATAAATATTACAAAAATGTGGTGTGTATAAACTATGGTGTGATTCGTGCAGTCTATATAGGCCAAACAGGCAGAACTTTCAAAGAAAGAATACGAGAGCATAACAAAAACTACAATGGCAAGTCTGCTTTCATGAATCACATTGTAGAAATGAAACATAATTTTGACCACAAAGAAAATGTCGAAATACTTCACGTAAAAGATAAGGGTAAAAAACTAACACTGCTAGAAGCAATAGAAATTAAAAAACATCTGAATTGTAATATAGAAAATGTACTAAACGAAATTGAAGATGTTTATGATTCCCCAATTGTGAAGTTGTGTGCAAAACATTGACTACCCCCACTTTATCATGTTACTTTAGTTCTATATAAGAAACATAATTTGTAAACTTAGTTATTATACCTTCTTCTGAAGATGGCCTTGTAGGCTGAAACAAGTTGTCAAGTATATTATTAAAAATTTAGTGAAAGTTATTTACAAGTGTGTTTTACTTATAATTATATTGCATTGGTATTTTACTACTTTACTTCAAATAATTTTACCTGTCATTTTTTAAAAGTTTTTTTTTTTAAATTAGTTTTAACTTGCGACTGTTTTGTGTTGTTTTTACACATGTTATTTTAACTTACTTATTTGTATTTATTATTTTTTTAATATGCGAATTTTAAATTACCTACATATTATTGTTAGTGCCTTCACAATTTTTTTGGGAGAATTATAAAAACATGGGAGTGTACCAACTATAAGAGAATACAGAAGGTAGGTGAGCATGTAGAAATAACAGAAGCAGCAATAGCAGATTGTGTAACAATGAAGCGTTATGTGTTGTGCATCCCTGTAATTCGAGTTTGCATATACATATTTGTGTACAGGTATAGGAAAATGGGGAAAATAAAGCACTGTTTTGACGCAGAAAGGAATATAGTTTTTAGTGATTTTTATATTATACTTTTTACAACAATGAACTCTGGACAGAGGAGTACCCACTTCGGTGGACGTCGATAGAGCAATTCTCGGTTTCCAATTCCTGCTGGTGAGCCGCAGATGAACAGAAACTGGAGGAGAGCCTCTAACAACAGAACGCGCAAAGCTATGGACCCGAATACCGGATGGAATGACCTTATCGAACAGGACCCCGAAGAATCGGGCTATTCTGCGCCAAAACCACGGGGGCCTACCGCAAGATCGGCAGGGTGGAAAGAAAAACAAAAGGCTAGGAACAAAAAGCCGCCTCAGGCCCCCAGACCGCCAAGAGACATAGACGATGATAAATACCGATCAACGTCAGATTCAGCTCCAAAGGATGAGCCCCTGTACTCAGTTGGGCCCCACACGTCAGCAACGCCAGTAGAACAGCTCTACTGTCAGAATTTCGACCACTCCGGCTATATCGATCTAGTCGAAAGGACGTACAATGCACTGAGAGGAGTTGACCCACGCATCGACAGGCGCATGCCGTATTGCATGTTTTTGCACGCTATGGTTACTATCATGAACGCTGTGTCTGTTGATCGCACTTTTGATAATGGCGAGAGAAAGTTAAATATTTCTGGCCGGATGCAGGACTTACTACCAAAAACACTGCACATACCTGGGCCAATCCATCAATATTTAACAAACCTAGCAATTACAACAACACCAACGGGAGAAGAAATACGCTACAACCTCCCCAATATTGCCATACCTCGTGGACCAATAACACGAGATAGAAGAGAAGTTATGCCATCAGGAACGTTTGGCATCCCCGGGATTCAAAATCATAATGTTTACGAATGTTACATCGCACCACGGGTTACAGCTAACAGGGTAGTTGCCAATTTAGAACGGAATCCCAATTGGTTACCTTTGGGTCCAAACGCAATACCCAATGGATATCATCCAACTCAAAATCTGTTAGGCTACGGTCCATTGGATCCACCCTCGCCTGAAGGCCAAGGACGAATCGCAGGAATAGAATTTCGAAATGATGATACCATACAAGGAAGATATCAAATCAGTGATGAGTTGATGTCCCGCGTAAATACATATTTAGGCGAAGAAAAAGACCATTTCGATATGGGTACCCTTGAAAGCGAGGGACAAACCCGCGAATATGTAACTGAGAAGAATACGCCTGCTAACTTACTGTACGTAGATACGCCAAACGACGTACAAGCACGGCTTTCCCTCAATACCGTGAACGTAAACTCCTACGCAACATTCGGAGTTTCACAATCGAACCAGGCTGATATAAACATCTTGCACAGACGCCGGCACATACAAGCACCTGGTTACTGTATCCTGGATGGAGACGGAAATGCACCTTTCTTTCGAGGACAGGGAAAACCCATCGCTAAGACAGCAAAACCAGTGCAAAAGTAAAAATGTTTAGTTTTTCAAGCGTTAAAACCCAAGTTGGCAGTTGAAACAAGAGGGCAACCACGACAATCATCAGCTGTATATAACCTAACCTAAGTCAACCTGTTCTTCGTCTGCTGAACTAAAAACTATAACAGATTAGATTAGTGCAATTCGCCAACGACTAGTGGATTTGGGATTACTCAGTCGAACTCAAAGACAAGTTTTTAATTTAAATGTACGGGCTGAAAATAAGGAGAGACAGTGACAGAACATCCTGTGTAGTGATAAAACGAGTATCAACTTATTCGATTCTGATGGGAAGAAGGCTGTATAACAGTCAATAAACAAAGAATATGATCCGAAGTACACTATGACGACGGTGAAGCATGGTAGAGCAAACATCAACTGCTAAGGATGTTTTTCATATCGAATTTGTAGGTCCTGTATTTTGGATTAAACAGACTATAACCAAGGAAGTATATAGCGACATCAAGATGTCAGGAAATAAAATTTTGTAAAATCAAACTCACGAAGTTGTAAATTTTCAGTCCCAAACATTCGGGTACAACTATCGGAAAGTAAAGTGAACAAGGAAACAAGCATTTTAGTGAAAAGTGTATAGCCAAGTACAAAAAAGTACGAGATGACGAAGCAAGTGGCAGTCGCACGTTTTCCAACAAAAAGTTCAAAAAAAGAAAAACTCAATCGGAGATGTCGGGTAACTAGCTTACAAAACGAAAAATTTGAACTAGGTAAGAGAAGTTATTTATAATTTTCTTTTAACTCGATGCAATACTCCAAATTGACCTATTTGAAAAGAAATTGGAAGAAGACATTAACAGGAAAGTTAAAAGAGCTACTTTGCAAAGGGTCGTTAAGAAACTGGAAATTAAGTGGCGTACTACCGACAACAGCAAAAAAGCTTCTTGTTGAGAAATCTAATATGTTAAAATCTCCAAGTTAAGCGAAAGCGAAAACAAAGACACCAACGTAAAATACAAATTTAAGTTTGTAAAGTTTGTTACTAAAGGACATGGCTACTCTGTTTTAAGGCTGCTACTATAATCATCCTGGGTTAAATTTTATAGAACTAATATCTGTGTGAGAAGTAGCGAAACGAAGCGTCAATTTTATCCCTGGTAGCAATATTAGTATTTGGAACTTTTAAATTTATTTTTATTATATGATACAGTTTTCTTTCAATGTGACAGATTAAATGATAACAATTCGTGTAAAGAATGATTAGATCAATAAATTAATAATTTATAGATGAATAAAACATGTATTCACATTAACTACCACAATAATTGCTTTATTAACCTATTTTTTAATGACGGTTGAAGGATCGATAATGTTCATATCGCATATCACCGATTACGCTTTGCGACAGTAATGTTCTGTAATTTAGATACTTATATTATATACGTATAAGTATTGTTTATAGGTACATTAATGTCAGGCCTATGACGTAACAGAGATAAGAGATATTGAAAGAAAAAGGGAAAGAAAAGTTGAAAGAGCAGCATCAATCAAGCTTTAAGTTCAGGTAGGTATTGTAAAGTTCTTGAAAAAACTACACAGGATGATGCAGAATGCCAGTGATCTAGTACAATGAGTATTTGTTATACATTAATGTGAATTAAATCTTTCAACCAAATACAAATCCCCACAGATTAAAGAGAAAAAATCTATTGCTGTTATCTGCCCCCACCATGATGAAAATTATCCTAAAGACGACGATCGTAGGCACTTTTCTAATTTTGATTTTTCAAGAGAACTAAATATTGCTGCTCACAATCAGCTAACTTAACATGGCCGATAGTTGGTTTAATTCAAATAAATAAATAAATTAAATTAAATCATCTGTTATCCATGCAGACTGTTTGATAATTCTGAAACTCAGATTGGTCCGACAAGCCCTTGAAGAATATAACTTTATTATCGAAAAGACCATTGGACGTTTTTGGAGTTTGAACTAGTTAGTACGTTCTAAACTACTTAAAAGAGAATATAATGCCTCTACAACAAACCAAACCAAAAAATTTCGGTATCTTTCCTTTCCTTTTTATTACAATACTCCTATACGATTACTAGATATTAATTAACATTTTTTCAAAAAAAAATTCCCTTCGATACAATAAGTCAAAAAATCAACAGACATACGTAATATGCTTATTATCACAAAGGATATACATATCTACGCAAATACCTGCACATGTGTTAATTAAAACTGGTTCCTTATTAATGAATATAAATGACCACAACTTTCGTAGAAAACTGTACTTTTATTTTATTTAGTAAACATAATGGAGTTATATTTAGTAGTCGCAAATCCGAGAAACAGAATTATTACCATAATAAAATTTCATCAAGTTAATTAGAAAAGACATTTGTACTAGGGCTTTGTTTGGAATTTTTAGCTAGGGAATAGTTGCATTCTAATGAAATATGGACATGGGAGTGTCCTACATAAA
This sequence comes from Agrilus cyanescens, assembly GCA_947389935.1. Classification (NCBI taxonomy): domain Eukaryota; kingdom Metazoa; phylum Arthropoda; class Insecta; order Coleoptera; family Buprestidae; genus Agrilus; species Agrilus cyanescens. Next base: position 9,927,156 of record OX376710.1, read on the forward strand.
TGAAGTAACATGCGAAATGATATAAAAGGACACTGATGAAACCTAAAAAATTAAAAATCCAAGTATTCGAATGAGCACTCACTGTATTAGCCTTTACTTACTGAAACTACATATTAAATATGATGTAAAAGATAAACACTCTTTTCGAGTTTCAAAGTTTTATTTATTTAAATACAAATTGTATTTCATCCACCTGATGAAGCTACAGTGTGGGGAAACGCTTTTTGCGGACTAAAAAACATTAAATAAAAATTTGGAACTTTAAAAGAGTGTTTATGTTTTACATCATAGTATTTCAATTAATTTTATAGGTAGTTAAATATGTAAAAGAATCCAACAAATAATGCAATGTAGTTTAATTACGGAACAAGAAAATATTCAAACAGTAAATGATTCAATACAAAAATAGAAATAATCCTAAATCTTCATCCCTTTATTCATGTGATTGCTCGTTTTTCTATTACAGTGATTTCAACATAAGCGTCAAATGTATCAATATCAGGACCGCATCCGACCATAAATTTTGAGAATGCGTACTGATTCTGTGCATGCGCGTATGGTTTCTACGGATGATGCGTATTTTTATCATAAACCTGGGATATATCGTAAGTCATAACCGAACTTTATTCACGTATAGGAATAGTTACTCTCGTTTTAAATTGCTAACATTTAATTTTTTCTAATTATTAATATTGAAATTATAAGCGACTATAAACAGAACAGTTAACAGAAATTTTCAAGTTATATTCAATGATCAACTATAAATGGCGTTCACCGCTATACTATTTTTAGCCACTATAATATTAATATCACCATGGCTTCAAATAAATCTGAAAACAGCAGAAAATAAAAGACGAAATAACGGTGCCATACACTAATTCAATCAGAAATAAGTCTCAAGAGCATTATAAGAAATAAAAGTAAAAGTAAAAGAAATGCCTTAGGCAAAAGCAAGCAAACTGTTTGAGGGATAGGATATCTGAAAAAACAGGAAAATAAAATTTTTTCAGGGAAGAACATTGAAGATACACTAGTGTAATGATTAAATGGTTTTCTTGTAAATCGGATGTGTTTCATCTATAATGCTCAAAAAATTGTTAAGCAGAGCAAAATACATTCCCTGGTCATAGGGCACAATTTACATAAAAGTAACTCTACTGTGGGACAATAACACGGTAAATACAAAAGCGGTTTTTTAACGCGACCGTACATGTATGTATAAGTGCATTATTTTATTCTATAGCCACGTAACCTTCATTGGGTAGTACTAGTGGTACTAGATTCGTTGGATAATTATCTTGTATCAAATGCAAAAGTTCTGTTGAGATTATAATTGTTTAATATTCATTAATTTCTTTGGAAACTAATACCGCACACAAATATACCCACAAAAATACATCTTTTGTTAATTTAGTTGTTAGCGAGAAATCGACAATTTCTACTTTTGCATGGCTGATAAACGAAGACTTTCAAAGAAAATCAACCATAATAATATTGAATGCCCCACCGTGAATTCTGTATCGAAACCAATTCCTCATAGTGATAACATGCCTCTTCCTCTGCCTCATAATAACTGGAATTGAATTTGTCTATTAGACAAACTGAATTACATGGATGTAGACCACAGGAATGGCACTTGTTGGCACCGAATACAAAAATATTTGTGCAATGTAAACGCAATAATGAAATGGCTGCATTTTACTATGTTTCAGAAGTTAGAAATACCATACGAAACAAACGAATGGCATTTATTTATTGGTAGTTCGAAAACGAATTTGAAGGCAAGTTTACCTCATAATGTAATAATAATTATCCGTCATCAGTCACTTATTCAACTGTTTTAAAAGAGTCATTCGAAAATACAAAATCAATACTGGAGTTAATAAAATACAAAAGGTTTAAAGTGGAAAGTGTGAACTAACCTCAAAAACTAATAGCTATGTTACTCGGTTTGCAAGCTGGATCCACTAAGTACTGTTGCTTTTTTTGCATGCAGGACAGCAAAGATATTTTTAAGTATACTGTCTTCATAAATGTCCGAGACCCACGTGTTGCGTCCTAATGTATAATTTTTATTCTTATTTTATATTTCCCTTAGTATATTATTTTGTGTGTTAAATTTTAAGTTAGATATAGACAGCCAAAAACATGGTCACCCGTACAAATCGGTTGGGGCCCCTTTATGGTACCCTTCTAGGTAGATCCAACTACTCCGTCATCACTTAGGAATTTGCAAGGTTTCAAGGGTGTAAACGGATGACGGTAGTGTGCGAACGGAAAGGGGCCAAACCGACTTCAGGCGGGGGTTATTTTTAAAACCAATATCAGTCTCACTTGAAACTTGGGTGTAAAACCACGTATTTTTACCGAAACAAAATTAGCAACTGCCATGCAACAAATGTGTAGTGTGTATATATTGTAAATAGTAAACAAAATAAAGGCAAAAAAAAACCCAAAAAAATAAGTGTCATAATTTAACCAAAAACATATATGGGGAAGTAACCGATATATTTCCACCACCGAACATTGGTCCTTCGAGCCGGATTTCCGCATTTTGGAAATCTTTTGTACCAGAGCAAATACCGACAACATTTTCATCGAGAAATTCATCACCAAAGGGGAAACTTGCGCAAATTCTATCCAATCAAGCAGCTTCATCTTCGTGAAGACATCCACACCTCAGCATAATCAGGTCAGTGGCATTCGTTTCCTAAGTAATTCCATTTTCCTTTTTATCTACATTCTTCGTTTTGTCATTGTTATTTCGGGGTGATAATACAATACCAATTTAATTATGGCGACTTTAGAAGGCCTCACCAAAAAGAGAACAACATTAAAATCAAAATTGACCAGGGCTAAAACTTTTCTAGAAACTTTTGATACTAGTGGTAAAACGAGAGGACACTTAATCAGCAGATTAGATCATCTTAAATTAATATTAAATGAGTTTGAGGACGTTCAATTTGAAATAGAGGTAATATCAAAGTCAGAAATAGATAACAAAGAACGAACTCAATTCGAAAACGATTATTTTAATGTGGTAGACGACTATAACTCAAAAATTAACTCAACATCTCCAATTCGTCAAGTTCCGTCGCAAACTACTAATACCAACATACAATTGCCGAGAATTGATTTGCCTCATTTTAGTGGTAAGTACGAGGAATGGTCATCATTTCATGATTTATTTACTTCTGTTATCCATCAAAATTCAAGCCTAACCAATGTAGAAAAGTTTCATTACCTTAAAATGTGCCTAACCTCTGAGGCAGCGCAAGTAATCAGTTCATTAACTGCATCGTCCGATAACTATAACAATGCTTTGGAATTATTGAAAACCAGATTTCAAAATAAGCGTCTAATTGTTCAAGGACATGTCAATGCGTTATACAATTTACCAACTGTACAAAGGGATTCGTCCAGTTCTTTAAGACGAATGATCGATAGATTTAATACACATTTTCGTTCTCTGAAAACCTTAAAGTTGCCAACCGATCAGTGGGATGTCTTATTTAATTAATACAAAATTAGATTTCATAAGCAAAAGGGAATGGGAATTAACGAACAATTCCGAAATACCCAAATTAGAAGATATGCTCAAGTTTTTGTCGAATCGATGCCAATTGTTGGAAACGTTAGAGCAAACCAAAAAATGTAATATTGGTGCAGATAGGATAGCGGAAACTCAAAGAAATACCAAATTTAATACATTATCAAATTCAAAGCAACGCACTTTAAACACGTACATAAAACCAATTTCATGTAGTTGTCCTTTATGCAAAGGCAAACATTTCATTAATCAATGTGAAAAATTTATCAAACTGCCTATAACCGAAAGAATTAATTTCATTCATAAAACCAATTTATGCTCTAATTGTTTCCGAGCCAATCACAAATATCGAGAATGCCGTGCCAGCTCATGCCGCAAATGTAGTAAACTGCACAACACCTTGTTGCATATTGAAACCACCGACACTACCAACACAGACACATCAGAAATTCCTAGTCCTTCAGTCTCTGCAATCGTAGGTCATTCTTTTAGCGCCTCTGTGTCTAATAAACAGGTCTTGCTATCAACAGTAGAAATTTTAGTTTATGACCGGAAGGGTCAACTTCAGTCCTGTAGGGCATTATTAGATGCCGGATCACAACTTAATTTAATTTCTCAAAAAATGAGCCAAATACTAGCTTTGTCTACATCAAAGGTAAAATTTACTATTGCAGGAATAACTAGCAATACGTCTCTGATTGACCTGTCGATTAATTTGAGAATAAAATCACGATTGAATTCATTTAGTAAGCAGATAACGTGTTTTGTTTTAAAAAAATTAACGGATTGTTTACCACCAACTTCATTCTCCAAAGACCAGTTCAATATTCCAAACAACATAGATTTAGCCGACCCCAACTTTACCGAATCTAGAGAAATAGACCTGCTAATAGGTGCCGAGTTATTTTGGGATTTATTATGCATAGGCAGAATCAAATTAGGTCCAAATTTAAACCTTCAAAAAACCCATTTCGGATGGATCATAGGGGGTTCTGTTTCTAGTCAAGTTCCTAATAATAAAAAACATTGCAATGTAGTTCATCTTGAAGAACAGTTATCCAGGTTTTGGGAAATAGAAACCGTTGCCGAAGCTAACAATAATACTATCGAGGAGAATGCTTGCGAAACACACTTCAAAAACAACTATAAAAGAGACAAAACGGGACGGTTTATAGTCCGCCTTCCGATGAAAACCGATATCAGCTTAGGAAATTCTAAAGAAATAGCCCTCAAACGTTTTTATAATTTAGAAAAAAGATTAAAATCAAATCCCACTTTAAACCATCAGTACAAGCACTTTTTAGACGAATACATTTCTTTAGGCCACATGGAGGTAGTGGAAACCGAAATTAATTAACATAGCGAGGTCTATTATCTTCCACATCACGCTATATTCAAAGAGGATAGTTTGACCACAAAGATCAGAATTGTCTTTGATGGTTCTGCCAAAACAACCAATAAATTGAGTTTAAACGACAAGTTAATGTTAGGTTCCACGATTCAGGAAGATATTTTCTCTATCTTAACCCGATTTCGAACTTATCAATTTGTACTAAGCGCCGACATTACCAAAATGTACCGCCAAATTAGGGTTTACGCCACGGACCGCGATTGGCAGAGAATTTTTTGGCGCACAGATCTTCACGAACCAATCCGCGAATATCGGCTCTGTACAGTAACATACGGCACAAAATGTGCACCTTTTCTAGCAATTCGCAGTTTACATCAAGCTGCTATGGATGCTAGCGAAACGCACCCTACAGCGCGTCATATTATTTGTCGGGATTTTTACGTAGACGATCTCCTTACAGGCGCTAATTCAATGGAGGAGATCGAACGAATAAAAAATGAAGTATCCGCGGTTCTCGCAGGCGCTGGATTCCATCTCAACAAATGGGCTTCAAATGTACCAAATTTACTTTCAAATCTAACAAACCATCAAGAGTTAGTGCTCATAAAAGACAACGAAGACGTTAAAACATTAGGATTATGGTGGAATCCATCAACAGACTCTTTTAAATTTAACACCCAATTTAAATTGCAAAAATTTCAAAATTTACTAAACGCTATGTTCTATCAGCAATCTGTCAAATTTTTGATCCGTTGGAATTGATATCTCCTCTCATCATAATCGCCAAATTGATAATGCAAAAATTGTGGGGTTTGAAAATAGATTGGGATGAATCACTCCCTCCGAACCTGTACACCGAATGGCTTGATTATATACAAAATTTAGAACATCTTACACATGTAAAAATTCCACGATGGGTCTGCGAAAACAAATCAATTACGTTAGTAGAGTTACATGCATTCTGTGATGCGTCAGAAAGGGCATATGGCACTTGCGTGTATGTTACGCAAATGGTAAGTTTTCGTGCCATTTATTGTCATCAAAATCAAGGGTCGCTCCTCTCAAAAACCTTTCAGTACCTCGACTAGAACTTTGCGGCGCGGTACTTTTAACCGATTTGATAAACAAATTAAACAACACATTAAATATTAACTGTAATCGACAATATTACTGGACCGATTCCAGTATCGTTTTATCCTGGTTGGCAGCCCCAACAAAAAATTTGAAAACCTTCGTAGCGAATAGAGTGGCTAAAATACAAAGAAAAACTAACCAATCCAATTGGCACCATGTTAGCTCGGTCGACAATCCCGCAGATTTGATCTCGCGAGGTGCTTCTGTAAATTCATTAACTGACAATAGTTTGTGGTGGCATGGGCCTTTATAGCTATCGCAAGAATCAACACTATGGCCTAGAAAAACGGGCACAAAATTAAATAACGAACTTTTACCAGAACGACGAACTTGTAATGCAATGACTGTGAAGGTAACTTTATGGTCAACTTTGCTGCTAAACTATTCCTCTTACACCAAATTATTACGAGTTATAGCATACATTTGACGATTTATTAATAATTGTAGGAATCAAAACAATAAACAGACATCACATCTATCGACAGCGGAACTATCAGAAGCAGTTACCATAGTAGTTAAAACAGTTCAAAACGAAGTTTTTTATAGAGAAATCAAGCAATTAGGCTTAAACCAACAGTTAAATCATTCAAGTCCATTGTTATCTCTCAATCCTTTTCTTGATCCAAATGGTATCATACGAGTAGGTGGTAGATTGAATAACGCTACCATGTCTTACGATAAAAAACACCCTTACATATTTTATCACCAAATTAATAATATCTCATTATCACAACAAACATTTTCATTCCGGACCGCAATTAACTTTGGCGGTTGTGAGAGAAAAATACTGGCCCATTTCCGGTCGTAATATTGTGAGAGGTGTTATACGAAATTGTGTTAAGTGTTTTAAGGCAAACCCAAATACTGCGCATCAACTTATGGCCGATTTACCAGCGGTTAGGCTTCACCAATCCAGACCATTTATCAATAGCGGCGTTGATTACGCCGGTCCCTTATTAATGAAAGAGGGTCGCGAGCGTGGAAAAAGGTCTTTAAAGGTTTACATTGCCCTTTTTATCTGCTTGGCTACAAGGGCCGTGCATATTGAGCTGATTACTGATTTAACCTCAGAGGCATTTTTGGCAGCGCTAAAACGATTTATCGCTAGAAGAGGTAAAATCATAAATATTTACTCTGACAATGGTACCAATTTTGTCGGGGCAAATCGCGAACTTAAACAATTGTATAAATTATTTCACGAACGTCAATTCAAAAATCAATTAAACGATGCTTTATCATGCGATTCAATTACGTGGCATTTTATACCATCGAAATCGCCCCATTTTGGAGGGATCTGGGAGGCTGGAATAAAGTCCATGAAATACCATCTCAAGCGTATTGTGGGAAATATAGCAATGACATACACTATCCTAATCCAAATTGAAGCAATTCTAAATTCCCGGCCTCTCCTATCAATTCCCTCTTCACCAAATGAATTAGAAATCCTCACACCCGGACATTTCCTGATCGGAATGCCTCTTACTGCGATACCAGAACCAGATCTCACCGATTTAAGGTCAAATCGTCTATCCCGATGGCAACATACACAACAATTAGCTCAACACTTTTGGAGGCGTTGCAACCGCGAATATTTAACATCTTTACAGCAACGATCAAAATGGAGATCAGCCAAAACCACATTCCCGTGGGAACAGTGGTCATTCATAAGGAAGATAATGTTCCACCGCTCCAATGGAGGCTTGGTCGGGTGATCGAAGTTTATCCAGGTTCTGATAAGTTAGTGCGAGCTGTGTCTGTAAAAACTGCAACAGGTATTGTGAAACGTGCTGTGACAAAAGTGTGCCCATTACCAAATGGCAATTTTACTGATTGAAAGAGACGCGGTCCTTTCAAGGCGGGCGGAATGTTGCGTCCTAATGTATAATTTTTATTCTTATTTTATATTTCCCTTAGTATATTACTTTGTGTGTTAAATTTTAAGTTAGATATAGACAGCCAAAAACATGGTCACCCGTACAAATCGGTTGGGGCCCCTTTATGGTACCCTTCTAGGTAGATCCAACTACCAGTGATCGCGGGTAAGGGCAACTCCGTCATCACTTAGGAATTTGCAAGGTTTCAAGGGTGTAAACGGATGACGGTAGTGTGCGAGCGGAAAGGGGCCAAACCGACTTCAGGCGGGGGTTATTTTTAAAACCAATATCAGTCTCACTTGAAACTTGGGTGTAAAACCACGTATTTTTACCGAAACAAAATTAGCAACTGCCATGCAACAAATGTGTAGTGTGTATATATTGTAAATAGTAAACAAAATAAAGGCAAAAAAAAAAAAACAAAAAAATAAGTGTCATAATTTAACCAAAAACATATATGGGGAAGTAACCGATATACCTCCACCACCGAACACCACGTGACCTCCGTTTTTAGGAATCAAGAATATGAATACAAGAAATCAATTCAAAAATCTCTAGACCATTTCTGACAAATTTCCGTGGCGGCGTTTAAAGGTATTACAAAAATGCCTGAGTAGTGACTATGGTTTAAAATGGAAAAATTACCTAAACTTTTACTATTGAGTCCAACCATACGAAAACGGGATAAATTGAAATGAATAAGTATTAGGAAAAATAATCGAGGTTGTGTTAGGAAAAAAGTAAAAGTTTGCAAAACAAAAAGAGAGGGATAATAACACACGTTCGATGAGTAGGTATGTCATCTGGACGGTATTTGTAAACTCATATATCTGAGCTAAATTAAGCGTTTTCAAAATCAAGACTACTTATCATATATTCTAACATATTAGGAGTGGGATATATACCATACAGCCCACAAGAGAAGTATTTGTAACCAATGCCTGAAGTTTCGCGAAAAAGTTCAAGCCGACATTCTCTGGACAGTAAAACCCCTTCGGGTAAACCACCAATTAGACAAAGAAAAGAAAGTACATCGAGTTCATCATCAGAATCCAGTGATTCCAGTGACCAGGGTCAAAGAAAGCGGAAAAGGCAGCGATTTGAACCTGAATTTTTAAGTGTTGGCCAAAGTGACGAAAAAATGATCCCGTTGTTTGATCCTCAAAAACCGGAGCAATCCATAGAGACATGGATCAGCCGCGTTGATGAACTCGCTGTTCGGTACCAGTGGAATGATTTCACCATAAACAAGTTGGTCGCAAATAGATTAACAGGTATGGCAAGGCGATAGTACGACGTGCAGGAACAAACCACCGGGAATTGGAACAAAATGAAAAAGCTTCTGGTGAAACAATTTTCAAGACCCTTACCGTTTACAAAATTGCTCCGCGACGCAGCAACATACGAAACACACGGTGGTCAAGACTTGAGTGAATATTGTTTAAACAAACTAGACAAATTAAAGTCATTAAAGTTAACAATCCCGGAAAAAATACCTTATTTATGCAGTTATTGGGGGCATTACCGATGAAAATATTGCAAGATCCGCAAGAGCATGGCGTTTCCGCGATGTTAACGAACTATACGGTTACGTAAGTACTCTTGGAAAAATACAAAAAAGTGGAAGAATTGAAAGCAAAAGAAGAGAGTTTGGTGAAAGTTCAAAACATTTAACCATGAGCAAAGAACGCCCAGATATCCGGTGTTTTAACTGTAACGGCTCCCACCGCGCGCGAGACTGTCCTAAACCAATATTCTAAATTCCATCAACCCCAGTATTGATATAGCACCACTACGAAAAACAATTGCCGATCACGTCAAGTTGGACCAGTGAAAACAAAAAGAACGATTCGACAAAACAAAACGTGAAGCTGTGCGTTACAATGCCGGTGAACTCGTGCGAATATTAATAACCAGTGAACAATGTACCGGGGCAAGTAGAAAGTTGCTACCTAAATATAAGGGCCCGTTTCGGGTAACGAAAGTGCTTTATAACGACAGATACGAAGTTGAAGATTTGCGCGAAGGACATAGAAGACGGGGTGCAAAAACAGTTGTTCCATCCGACAAGATAGAAAAGTGGATCACAGTTGTATAAGTAACGAATCGCAAGGCGTGTGAAACGAGGAAACTGGAACCGATAACGTCCACTTGTTACTAGAGTTTACACGTAGCGATCACAAAGATGAGTATTAGGACGTGTGAAACGAGGAAAGTAACAACTGGGGCCGATAACGTCCACTTGTTACTGGAGTTTACACGTAGCAATCACAAAGATGAGTATTAGGACGTGTGAAACGAGGAAAGGAACAACTGAGACCGAATAACGTCTACTTGTTACTGGAGTTTACACGTATGCAATGAAACAAAGAAAGAAATTAAGATGTATGTATGAGGCAAGGGCGACAACAACTGGGACCGATAATGACAACTTGTTGTCGAAGTTTACATGCATAACACAGAAAGAAGAACGAAGGGTATTGAGGCGCGTTAAACGTGGAAGGCAACAACTGGAACCGACAATGTCCATTTGTTGCCGGAGTTTAAGTGCATTATACCAAAAAGAAAGAATATCCAAGTGTTTAAGAAAAAGAGTAAACAATGACCGATAACGTCAAATGGTTACCAGCTGATGAAATATGAAAAGAAATCGAGAATGTAATGAGACACGTACTACAAATTTTGTGAGCGAAGTCGAGAAGTCGAAGTTTTAAGAAGCCCGTTTTAATGCATTTAAGAACATTTAGTCACCTACATATGAGTTATTTAGCAATAGTGTTGTTTATTTACGAGTAGATATATAATGTGAGAGCGGTCTGAGACATACCGCTAAACAGGATGGCCGAATATTAGGAAAAATAATCGAGGTTGTGTTAGGAAAAAAGTAAAAGTTTGAAAAACAAAAGAGAGGGATAATAACACACGTTCGATGAGTAGGTATGTCATCTGGACTTGAACGGTATTTGTAAACTCATATATCTGAGCTAAATCAAACGTTTCCAAGATCAACACTATTTATTATATATTCTAACATAAGAGAGGCAAGAAGGCAAGAAGAATTATTTTATAATCTTCACTTGAACATAAGCAATACTGACAAGGACGACACTGGCATTTAGTTGACAGGTGACAGTAATTTTAGTAAACAACCAGTAACTAAATTCAGTGCGCCAACCCTAAATCAGCAACCAAAAACAGGGTCACGTTGCTCTCGGACATTTATGAAGGCACTGTACTGTTTGACTAAAGATTGGCCAAAACGAACGACATTTGGGTGTAGGAAGTCAAATGTAAATGACTTACCTTCAGTTGATACCGAATACGTTATACTACCTCTCCCACTCACAAAACTCGATCTAATAAACAATTTTGCAAAGGCAATCGATAAAAAAGGGGATTTTTTTTCTATTTAAAGTCTATATTTCCAAGGTTAAGTGACACAAAGTTACAAAAAGGGATTTTTATCGGTCCACAAATACCCCTATTAATGAGAAACCAAAATTTCAATCCAAAAAATAAATATAAAAAATAATAAAAACACTGTTCTTATATTTACAATGAATTTCCACCAAGTAAAAGTAGAATCAATTAATTTCAAAAAATGAATGACAAAGCGTCAATAGATATTAATAATAATATACATTAATCCGACGATTCAGTGACTTAGTAAGTACGTTTCGTTGATGTTGCTGTCATCATGTAGGCGTAGGTTAGTGGTTAGAGCAATGGCGCGTAAAGCTAAGGACGCGGGTTCGAATCCCGCTGGGGAGATGATGACAACAATAGCTTTTTCCTCATTAATTTGAGGTAGTTTGTAGTTGGTTTGTGAATTGAATTCATATTAATGTATTTAAAATCGCCACTATTAAATAATTCTCGGTATTTCACCTTTATTGAAGTTGATTATAATTTGAAACATTTTATTTGAAGAGTTTGTTGTCGTGTATTACAGATATTCATTTTGTTTCATATTAGTTTCAGATGTTAGTTGCACTGTATTTTCGCTATAGATGAAAATATATTTACTTTGTTTTAACATTGCGTTTATTGATATCATTCAATGTCATGCATAATTCCTCTTTTAAAATTAAATTAATTAACCCGATAGTGTATTTTTGTAATAGTAATCAAGAAGAAAGTTTTATTTAATTATTAATCAATACAATTTCTTTTATGCACAAAATTTCGCTCATTGACCGAATTTGGCAATTCAGTACAACATATACACAATGTGTTCAAAAAATCATTGAGCTATTTACATGATGTCGACACTGGGAATTAATACTACTACATTGATAGTCAATACAATAAACCGTCAAGTAATGAATATATTGTAAAGTTCTAGCAAATAGATTGTAAATAATATAGAAATCATACTGAAGTTATTTATTTCGTTATAACATAATTATTAAGTATGTGGTATGTATTAAGTGACTTTATCGAATCAAACCGAGCCGAAAATCATTACAAAATGGGTGATATTCCAGTAGTTTAACTAACAACAAAAAATCCAATTGAAGAAGGTACAGTTGAAGTTAAAATTTGCTAAAATAAATTGCTTTTAAGTTGCCTTTACGGCAGAATTAGTCGTCTCAAATTAAGACATTGATAAAAGTATTTTATAGTTAACTACGTTAGAACGCTCACCTTTTAAATTCTATTTTGAAGCGTTAAATAATATTGATTTACATAACCAGGCAAACAACGATAAAATAAATTTCCCTCAGAAAATAAAAAAGTTTTAGAGGCAGAGTGGCAAAATTATTCCTAAATGACTTAAAGGGCAGAACGTCGTAATGAGGAGTCGTTGAATTAATTGGAACAGACTTCTACCCATTCTAAAAGGAGATGATGGAGCGAATCATCACAAGGAAAAGTAACTATAGAAACTTCAGAAGTTCAACTCTACAACCATCGGATCATTAATTTGATAAATGACTATTAATTAGAACACTTTTGACGCTGATGGTTGCCATCAGCTTTAAAGAAGTTTAGAGGAAAAATATTCTTAGAACTTAAAAAAATTTAATTTAATTTAAATGATGCTGCGTGTCAGTTGCTAACGTTACTTCTCCTAACCTTTTGTAGCCAAATTAGGTATATCTCATGGTTCCTATTTGGGCAGTCTTAGATTTATTTTATTCATTAGTGGTGTTGCTAAAAACTTCAAACATTTTAAATTATGCCTTTGCTATAAGTATGAACTATTAATAGACGATTAGAGAAAGATCAATGGATGATGTACAATTTTTGTAGAGAAATCTGTCTCTGATGACTAGATGGCCAATAGAAAATGATCTGATAGCAGGTGTAGGTAATATTGGAAAAAATCGATGAGGCTAACGTTGGCAAAAGAATTGTAGACGTTGGCGAGATGGCTACTAGATATGAGGAATGATTGATAGATAAGGTAGATATGGGCTAGAAATATGCCCTGATATTGTGCATTAGGAAGCACGTTATACCCGGTACAACTACAATCACAGATGAATAGATGAATGCAAGGACAACAATGACCTAGAAAAAGAGGGATGTATCCACCAGAAAGTCAATCCTCAAGGAACCTTAAAAATTTAAAATTCACGTGAACACCATTGAAAGAAGTTGGAAACATATGAAGTATGCCTTGACCAAATCTGGATTAAGTGACGAAAGGATAACCGATCACATGTGGATGATAAAACGTCAAATCCAAGGATTATTATTATATTATATAATTATTATTAGAGAACTATATTAGTTTGGACTCTTTGTGTCCAATAAATCGGAGGAGGTGACGAAGTAAAAAAAAATGATAGGTATGACTGTACAAAAATATTTAATTTATTCGACTAATGGGAATAAAAGTTAACACTCGAAGTTGAAGTAGAAAAAATGTTAAAGTATGAGAACGTAGAGAGAGTTCAAGTTGAAGCTAGGAAGGTATGATCAGAACTATCTTGTTTTTTGAAAAAATAGATTTTAGAAAGATTGATAATGAGGAGCTAAACGAGGGTTAGTTTAAGTAGGGAACCAATGAAGTAAGAATAAAACCTGGAAAGGCCGATAAGAGAAATACTGAGAATTAGAAGTTTGAACCCAAGCACCGAAGATACTGATCATAAAATAGCAATTAAGAAAAGAAGAATTTAGACATCATGCGGTTAGTACGTGAAATTGAAGAAGGATTATAGGAAAGTACAGAAGTAATAAAGTTATTGTTAACAGATTCAGACAGACAAAGACAGTTTTGGAAATAGAGCTATTAAAGAGGACTACAACCTTATAGAGCAATAAAGTTTATAGGGTGAAGAATAGCTACAGTTCAGAGCAGGTAGATAAGAAATAGAATTACACCGAAAAGAATATTTACACAATAATACACAAACACTATATACAATAAATACAGAATGATACAATAGGAAATAAATCCGAATCGACAAAATCACACACAAATAAATATATATACAATAAATACATCCGCACATAATTAGCCTAATGAATAAAAGTTAAGCAATTGCTTTTCCTTAAAAAGTAAAAGCAAATGCTTAAAATCTGATGAATAAAAGTTTGAGCAATTGCTTTTGCTTTAAGCAATTGCTATAAAAATAAGTAAAAACTTTTTCGTCGACCTTTTGCTTAAAGAATTGGAGCAATTGCTTGCATTTACTTAAAATGGGATGAATAAACCTAGCAATTGCTTTTTCTATGTAGCAATTTCTTGTAAAATTTACAAGCTTGGTGAACAGCAGCTTGAACGCCTTTAAAATTATCATTCGCGGCTCTTTCGTTAGATTTAGCAAACGTTATTATGGCTGAATCCTTGAAAAGTCGCAAAAGAATGTCTTATAGTGAGCACAAAAGTTGCAGAAACGATGATTTTCGAAAATTATATAGGTATAGAACAACCATACTTATAGTGCGGTTATGGCTTTGACTTTTTGAGTGGTTTACAATACCTCCTGATGTTTAAGGCAATAAAGTAATTTGGAAGGTATTTGTACCGAAGCTGTTAGGTTAATGGTCCGTACTAAGAAAAATTATTTGAGTAAAGTAAAGTATAAAAATTATTATAGAATTATTTCCATCAACGTACTCCTTTAATTCGTAGATATTTAAAGTTCGATTGTTAGAAAAAATTGAATATTATTATTCTTCTGTTTGTACCTGTTTATGTAGAATTTCTTAATCGTTTCTTAGTTTTTGTTCATTTCATTTATATTATATATATAATATGAATTCATTAATATAGGTACAAATATTTAGATGATTATCAACTGTTTATGCATATTTAACATTTATTTCTTTATTTTTTTCTATTAAAGTTTCAACAGAAATTTATAATTAAAATTCAATAATTTTTAAAATACGGACCTGAGATTACTTCAACAAGGGTGTTTGTATCGGTCAATTTTTATGACTGTCTGGGGTTGAGTTCTCATAAAAGTAATTGAAAGCCAAACAGCAATTAAGCCATAAACGCACTATAAGTATGGTTGTTCTATACATTCGAAGAAGAAAATGTGGAGTGGTTGGCGCAATATTTTTTGGAAGATAGTGGCGAAAGGCGGGGTGGTGCTTTATCACATTTAATGAAAATGAAAGTGTTTTTAAGAAACATATCCGATCCCGGGTTTCAGAATTCAACTGCGGAAGAATTAGGAATTCATCAAACCACTGTTTGCAAATATTTGGATTAAATTTTCAACAACTGCAGATGAAATTGTGATTGCCAAAGAACAGTGTCAGTTGAGCTACCATTAGACAAAAGAGAACTGAAATTTGGGAGTCATCAAAAGTTCGTGGTGAACAAAAGGGTAGTTTGTTTGAATCGAAAGTAAAAATGTTAAAGCGTATCTCAATAAGGGTACAAAAGGAGCAGAAATTAGAAAGCAAAGTTTGGAGAAACGGGAGTGTGTGGAAGTAGAAATACATCCATATCTTAGTTACAAACATATTTATGTAGAAATAAAAACGCCATTGTCAGGGTACATCTTAATTTTTCCTCTACCGGAATAAAGTCATAAATTTAAGAAGGAACAATTTATGGGGGTCAACGACAAATACATATTTCTTATAAGAGATTGACAACCTTGTAGAAATTAACTGGCAAGAGATCTATCCTTCTTTATTAAAGGAGAAATACTTATGTAGGTTTTACACTTGCAGTTCGATATAGATATAGGTCTTGACAATCTTAATAGCAATTGCTTGAAATTGATCCGGATATGCAGCAAAACCAGCAATTGCTTAAAAATATTATTCATACCACAAGTTAGCAATTGCTTTGCTAAATAGCAATTGCTTATAGCATTTGCTTCATTTTTATTCATTAGGCTGATGTGTCGAGAACTTTTTTTTGATTTGCTTCGATTTGATTCTACATATTATATATATATGTATTTGTCTCTGTTTTGGATAATGGAAAAGGTAAAGTTAACTCCTTATACCTGGTTGTCTTTCCGATTTTGATGAAAGTAGCATGTATATAATAATACAAAAAGGATATCTTATATTTTTCTTCGAATCTCTCGTATATGGGGCAGGCAATTTCCATGCTACTTTACATTTTTAAACCGTGGGTGTGTATCGTTTGTCGACAGGCCTAAAAACTTTTAGATCGAGAATCTAGAATGAAATTCGTATTCATGGCTTGTCTAATGATTTAAAGCGCCCTCAAACCATCAACAAAGCAAGAAAGCCAATAAAACTGACAAATAAAGATAAATGGTTCCTGCCTGAATTCTGTTTTGCAAATCTTTGCTAAACAAGTCCATTTTTCAAGTCGTTTTAGGAATAAAACTTTTGTACTAGATGTGACTATTGCGAAATCGTATTTATTCGTTTTATTGATTGATATTGATAGTGTAAAAATATTCTTTTAAATGCTTTTCAAAATAAATTTATTTTGCATATTTATATAATTATTTATAATTAAAATTATATA
Source organism: Agrilus cyanescens (assembly GCA_947389935.1). NCBI lineage: Eukaryota > Metazoa > Arthropoda > Insecta > Coleoptera > Buprestidae > Agrilus > Agrilus cyanescens. Next base: position 9,943,991 of record OX376710.1, read on the forward strand.
TAATGTGGAATTTGTAATCCTTAATTGTTTAGACGTTACAGGAATTTTACCTGTCTTTTTAGATTGTTTTATCTACGTCTAACATGTGCCTTCAGATTCAATAGTGTAATTCAATGCCGGTAGGGGTATTAGCCCTCGGAGTAGTTGTTTCTTTTGTTTCTAGTCAGTCTTGTTATTCAAGTGAACCGTGCGGTTTGTGTTTGCCAGCGCCTACCTGATGAGACCCAATAGGTAGAAACCGGTTGTAAGATATAGCTTATGGTTCGTTGTGCCTATAGTATAGGACGCGTTCCAAATGTGGGATTTGTAATCCTTAATTGTTAAGACGTTACAGGAATTTTACCTGTCTTTTTAGATTTTTATATAAATAATTTATTAAAGCAGGGGTTTTTAAAAACAAACAGCATTGTTATTAGAAAAACAATTAAAGGAGTGAATTTTTAATCATGGAGACTTTGTTTATTAACATTATTAAGAGGCAAATGACGAACGCTTTAAACGAATTTGATAGAAGTGTTCTAATTTGCCCAAGTAAAAAATTGTTTTATTTTGCAAAGCGTGATCACGTTGCAACAACAAGAGCAGCCAAACCATATACACCTATTAATATTGGAATTAAACGTCCATATGTAATATTGTGAATGTATGCAATTCAAGGATTACTTATTAAATTCCTTAAATGTTCTACTTTTTAAATATATTATATAATACACTAAACTTCCCATACAATCCGAGAAATACTAATAGAATAATAATAAATACTTACAACTTTGGAACTAATTTTTCACCTTTTCCCATTAATTAAAGAGCACTGTAACTAAATTCACCAAAAGAGTCATATAACTTTTTCAACATAGTTTGTTTAATTATGTAACTATAATTACATTTGCGTATATGCGTAAATTTCATTTCTCGAAACAGCACACGCACCGTATTCAAAACTTTAACTAAACATATATTGGATTTTCTCATTGTCAGTAAAAATATAACATCTATGCAGCTTGTTTACACTAGTAATTTTTTTCAAGGTAAATTATTGTATTCACTTGTTAGCGACATCAACTGCCACGTTAATTTCCACGATCGAATGTTAATTTTAGACCTTTTATAACCAATCCAAAATGTCGCACACAAATCTGCATTATAGCGTTCAGATCATGACGATAAGATTGTTTTAATCCCATAATTAGAGCTTGATAAGTTTGCTATTTATTGTACACCTACTAAATTAATACGAACTTTGAAAACAAAAGTCTTGGAATTTATTTATATTTAACGCTAAACATACGTATTGTACATTGTAAGGCTTTTAGGTCATCACAAAAAAAATAATAATAAGTTCCAGTTGTAGTAGCTGGCTACGCAATTGTGTTGTTTTACGCGACGTTTCTGTCTTTTTTGGTTCCGGTCTTCGATCGTTCAGTTTTGTCGACATGAACGTAGTCTATTCCGTACCGTTATCACCCACAGTAAAGGTCTGAAAGCTTACGGGTGACGTTGTCTCCTGCAGCCCTGTAACTGTTATAGTCTAGCTGCTAGACTTGCAGCTACGGTATTTATCGTGCAAAAATGTTTTGTATTTTAAGTACAACATAAACGTGTTATTATTTTTAATATAACTAAAAGTTATAGTTGACAAAAATATTTTCTTACTGCGAATTCGGACCGTCATTTCTTGCAAAATTTTGTGAAAAATTATATATTCTATTGGATTTAATGTATGAAATAAACAAGAATATTAATATGTAATGTAAAATCAATAGGACAATAATAGTAATCATGTAATATTTACATATATATCAAAGTTGTCTACGACATAATAGTTTAATTGACATGTTAATATTATTTATGAGAGTATTAGCAATAAAGTTAGAAACTGTTTTATTTTTTATCCAATATTCTCACGTTAAACTATATTAGTTACTTCAAAAATTTTTACTAACATTATCATATTTATACTATGACATTATGCACTCCTTGTTGAAGTGATGTTCACAAGCCCTGGTAGGGTGAATGTACCTATTGTCCGGCCGCCACCACTTCTCGGCCATTTCGATGAAATTCCGAGTATAATAGAAATATTTCGTAGCTAAGTAAGATTGTAGCAGTACCTACATGTTCTATGATTTCTTCGCCGTCATTGGTCCAAAACGCGCAGAAGTGATTCCTAATTTAAAAAAATTACGTTAGATCTAAAGTGGTAGTCAGTTGTATGTTGTGATATAGATTTGTACGGGTACTGTGTGATTTGGTGAGGAGGCTTCCGGAAATAGTAAGTACCTTTTTAACTTTTTGCGGTAGTGTACGTTTATGCTTAGCAGCATAGTAGTTGAATATGAAATAATCTGTGAAATTAGGTGAATATTGAAAATTAAATGTTTTTAAAAAAAAAAATGGGTGGCCGAATAACTGGTTCATTAAAAGGGCCATCAACCGTTTCTCAGCCAGACGGCCGAGAAATGGTTCAGCAAGATAGGAGTATTGCTTCATTATTCTACGTAGTTAACTATGATTTTTCTTTCTTTTTCCCGTTCTTACATACAAGGAATGGGATAAATTTAATCGAAACCAGTTTGCGGCCTCTATAATGTTATGTAAAAAATATATGATTTCTGAAATGTCGGTGGAGGCCGACAGCTAGTCATTTGTCGACCGTCTATTTATTAATAGTTAAAATTTAAAAAAAATGTCTGATAAACTTATTTCCAGATGTTGATTCAAGGAAAAGTAAGAAAAAGAATAACACCAAGAAACGAAAAGGTCGCGAAAAGAAAATTATTTAACTATACTGAAGGTTATTTAAAAGAAGCACTTCATCAAATTCGTTCGAATAAAATTTCAATTAGGGAGGCTAGCCGAATGTTTAAAGTACCAAGATCCACCCTTCAGGATCGGCTACATGGTAGGCGTTCTGAAAATTTAAAAAAGACGGGTCCTCAGCCTATCATGGGTATTGAGGGCGAAAAGAGGATCGCTGAATGGACAATTAACATTGCAAAATGCGGATTTCCTATCAAAAAAGAAAATTTAATTGAAACAGTTACTAAAATAGCGCGAGACCAAGGAAAACTTGATCTTTTTGTAAATAAAAGACCGGGCATTAGATGGTACAAAAGTTTTTTAAAAAGACATCCAGAAATATCAGTCCGAGAAGCGGAAGGAATTAATAAAGCACGTGCCGTTGTGACAGAGCAGTTCATAAGATCATGGTTTAAAGATCTAAATGAATTTCTTGAAAACAGAGATTGCAGGGAGATTATGGACGATCCCCAAAGGATATTTAATGGTGATGAGACCGGTTTCAGCTTGTGCCCCAAGACAGGCAAGGTACTCGCACCACGTGGATGGAAGAATCTATATCAAATAAAAGCAGGGAACAAGGACAACATAACAGTTCTGATAGTTTTTAATGCCAGTGGTAATATTTCCCCACCACTGGTTATTTTCCCTTATGTAAGACCACCAAAAACTTTGGTCAAAAGCATGCCCGAAAATTGGATACTTGCCAAGTCTGAGACCGGCTGGATGCGCGGGGATGTTTTCTTCGAATACATATGTAATGACTTTAATAAATGGTTAAATGAAAATTCCATTAAAAGGCCTATAATATTATTTATTGATGGTCATAAAAGTCATATGACGTTACCATTAAGCCAGTTTTGTGACGAAAATGGCATAATTCTTTATGCGTTACCACCAAATACGACGCATTTGCTACAACCGGCTGACGTGAGCGTCTTCAAGCCAATAAAAGAAGAATGGCGTAAAACTGTATTAAAATGGCAAAGCAAACCAGAAAATGCCAATGCCGTCATCACAAAATTAAACTTTTGCTCCATTTTCCAAAATACTTTGGAAATGACGAGCATGGGAGACTATATTAAAAACGGATTTAGGAAATGTGGTGTCTATCCTTTGGATCCCGATCAAGTAGATTTTACCAAATGTGTTAAAAATACTTTAGAAAATCAGCATAAGCTTAATGATAAGTCGGACACATTTACGTCGAGAGAACTACTGTCAGCTCAAGATTTCAGATCAGCGGAGAAAGTCATAAAAGCGATTCAAGATCGCCTTTACGAATATGGTATAAGTGCTAACGTAGTAACAAATGAAATAAAATATCTTGAACAAAATATGAATTCGACTACAGTTAGTCAAACTGCAAATGACGTCCAATTAACGGTTGACGTTGGCACAATTGTCTCTATAGATGATGTGAATATCGTCGATATGCTTTTTGTTAGTCAAACGGACGATAACGCTTTGTCACATATCTTTCCTTCTGATGTCCTTTATAACGAAGACTTAAACAAACCCCCCGAAAATAAAGTGCCTGGTGGCGAGTCATCGCATAAAGAGGGAGAAACTTATATTGAAAAGATAATTTCTTCAGAAGTTCCTTCTACCAACACCTCTGAAAACGAAAAGTCTGATCAGGAGCCTTTGGATCAAATGAAAGTACCTCCTGAAGTTATACCTGCTGAAGATCATACTGTTAGTGAAATCTCAAATCGCGATTGTACAACAAACATGACAGAATCATTTGCCAACTATGGAGATGTTCCCGCTGTCGATTCTATTGATAATATTCAGCACAAAACCCCTGAAAAAGAAGTATCTGATCATCAATCTCCTGAAAAAGTGAAAGAAACGTCTCCCACTACTCCATTTAGCAAGCATTTAGTATTTCCTGCATCGACCGATCAAAAGCAGAACTTAAAAAAAAAAAAGAAAAGTTACCTAGCGCAATCTCAAGTAAAGAATGGAGAAAATACTATAAAAAAAAAGATGAGGAGAAGATTAAGAAACTTGAGAATATTCGTAAAAGAAAAGAGCTAAGAGAATTGAAACAAAGACAACGAACAATCAAAAGAAAAAAAATGAGTAAAAATAAGAAAAAAAGTAGTGAAACATATAATAATGATATCGAAAAGGTAAGAATAAAATGTTCTCTCTGCGAAGATGAGTTGTTTAGTGAAACGGAAGAAGACTCAGAAAAAAATATTGGTTGTGATCAATGTCCAAGGTGGTACCACTTAAGGTGCACGGAATTCGTTCAATATACATACGACAAGGTTGCAGATATGGATTATATATGTAAAATATGCAAATAACTAATACAAAAAAAAATATTTTTATTATTTTATTGTTTTTTTTTTTATATGAGAATTTCATTTTTGTTGTTTGTACTTTTTATATTTTTCTATGCGAAATAAAGATGTGTTTAAATGCTTACCCAAAGTTTTATATAAACATATACCTACCCTAATGTTGTTTTATAAGGCGTGGCTGACAAACAGTTTTGTCTCGGCCGTATGACCGAAGACGGGTATTACGATGGCCGACAAAAATGTAGTAATGGTCGAGAAGTAGTAAAAGTGTTACAATTATGAAAATATGTTTTTTTCTTAATATATAACTATAGCTAACTTTTTTGGTATATTTTTTTGATAAAAGCATATAACAAGGCATCGTATATCATGACTCATTTTTCGGTACTGTTTCTTTTTTCCCGAAAAAATTTTACTTGCTTCTCAAAATACAGTTAAAAGGCCGACAACAGGTACATTCACCCTATAATTTGTCACAATAATAACATGAGAACTGTGTTTTTTCGGGCTTGTTTGCCATGGTCCAGTTCAATGGTAGTATTAATCACTTTCACAACATGCTTAAGTGATTCGTTTAACCCGTATTTCAAGGTGAAGCTGTCAAAGCTTTACTTTCGGTAGTAACGTCCGTACGTTTGCGCAAGTAGGCGTAAAATAGCACCAATCGAGAAAATTCTTTGTAATATTGATTTTAAATCGTTCATTCTCTCCTGATCACTGACTACAACTACACAGATCTGTACGTGTCCTCAACAACCGTTTTGCCGTCATAGAGTATTTTTATTTTGTGGTTTCCCTGGTTCTTCCATTTATGATGATGGTGGTTTCATTTGCTTCATTTTTGAATTTTTTTGTTTTTATTACGTTTTTTTGATATTTGTGTCTAAATTCTTCCTTGAATTGGCTTTTTATCGGGATTTATTGTTTTTATTTGTGATAAAAATCAAATTTTGTCAAATATTTGAGAAAGTTTCGCAACATCAAAATATGCTACAGGACGTATAGGATATTCAGACGGTGTTAATTATAATAAGTGCCTACAAAATACTCTAAAAAAGTTAGTAATTCTTAAGTAAAGTGAGATCACAATATTTCAGGTACTGCAAATGAAGTAGTAACGAAAAGAAAAAGAAAAGTGATAAAGAATGTAAACAGGACAATGAACTGAAAAATGTCAAAAATATTAAAAAAATCAAAATAGAGGAATGGAAAGATATTTATCAAAGTTACAAGGTTACCCCTCCAAGTAGAACAAAATCTTTCTGTTCTAGAACTTGTACAAATAGCAAATATTGTTAAGGAGGGCAGCGAAAATATGTCAAAATCAGTTGCCTAAAAATCAGCAGAAATTGAGGATAACGCGTTCGATGAAGGACACCTCGAGAATTTAAGATCACAAACAACTGAGAAAGGAAACTAGAAAGTTTGGTAATCCAAAACTACATCAACACACACAAGTAATACAAAAATAACCAGAAAGGGCAGTTGAAGGTAATAGAAAGAGTAAAAAGTAAGTTGAGAATAAACGAACTAAACATATTGGAACAACCAAGAAAAACAGGTTATAGTGTTTTTTGGGAACAAAATATGAAGCAGTTTTAAATTTACATTTTACTTATGATTTCTGTACGTAGTTGATTATTAAAGCACCTCATGGATGAAAAAATAAATGCGGAACACTGTTTATTCTTAAATAACTGTTATAACAGTTACCATCTAGCATATAAATTACTTGAACAAAAACCCTATTGCACTGAGAAGCTAAGATTTGACCGTATGGATAATACAGTAGATATAAAAATTCTAATCTGAAAGGAGGTGAATGTGGCTCGATAAACGTGAAGTTTGTTGCATTTTAACTGAATTTTCTAATAATATTGTGCAATACACGAGCTGCAACAAGAGAAAGAAAAACCTGAAGCCGTATTTACTTACAATAAGTTCATGAAAGGAATTGACAGGCAAAAAAGAAATTTAAACCTGTAATCACTTTCAATTTTTAACCTGACTCTCTTAATTGTCCTCTTTTTATATTAATACATTTATTTATTATTTATTTTATACCTCATATACCTCAGTATTTATTATTTCCAATTATGTACAAAATTTACAAAAAGTGGTAGTCGGAAACTAATTCCTTTCAAAAAAAAAGTGTGTATAAAGGTTATGCGATTTTACATTGACCATATTTAAAAATTTTCATTTATAAAGGGTGTTTGTATACTTTAGAATATAAGAAAATAATTAAAAAAAAAAAAATAATAATAAAACAGTAGATTTTAATGAAGCAAATTTTAATATTATGTTCTTACCTGAAACAATAACATTTAATGAATTTCACAAAATTTTACAGCATTTGAACTAGTGCAATGACTTCCTTGAAAAGTGAAAATTTTGTTTAATTTTAAGCTCATTTTCTACGTAGCCTCCATTTTCCTGCTTGCATATTTATATGTATTCCTATCGTCAAATATCTATTAACAGATTTGAGTTTTCGGCCATTATCAATTTAGCAGAAACCATATCTGATTCTCTCTTTCATGTTCTAGGTCTGGTACTGCATTCCTTTAACGAATTACCACAAAAAAATCTAACGAACGTTTTGGCGAATGATGGATTGGTAAAAGTGGATCAGTATCTCTGCGCGTTAGGTCTGCCGACTTAATAAATTGCTTTTTTAAGTGAGGATTCGTTAGCTCCAGACTGACAATTTAGAATAACATGAAAGAGAATCAGAAATGTTTTCTGTTGAATTAATAATGGGTGAATACTTAAAATCCGTTACTAGGTCTTTTACAAAGGGAATACAGATATGCAAACAGGAAAGTGGAGGATACACAGTAAATAAATTTTAAATTAAGCGAAATGGTTACTTTTTAAAAAACTCATTGCATTGTTTTATTAGTCCCTGAAAGATTTTCATTAAGTTCACTGAATTTGAATGTTTAACTAAAATATAAGCATAAAATATTAAAGCTTACTAAATTCAGATCCACTCAAAAACTATAATAAGTAAGTAAAAAAAGAAAAACGAATAGTAACGTAAAAAGGTGTTCACTGCAACAAAAATATCCAGTATGTTTCATTTAAAAATATGCAGTTATTCTAGGTTGAAGTTTGTCTTATAGAATCCATAAAAAATCCAACGAAAGAATATAGAAAAGAAATACACAAACAAATGTTTCTGCAGTTAAACTTCTTAAATGTTCCACCAATGTTAATTTTTCCACGAGTTCGAATCAAACCTCAATTTGCTGATGGAACACCACCGGATACGTTATCAGTTCGCCATAAATCAGGATGGATGCAGTTAGACTTTTTTGAAAAATGGTTAATTATTGATTTTATTAACTTTTGCGGAAACAACTATGTAAATAATAACCACATTTTTGAATGAACAGAATAGTAAATGCGTTGTGTGAAGATGGTTATGATATTTAGGGGCGAGTTTCTTCGAAATAATAAGATGTGCTAATCATAATAAATACTGAAAGTTATGTTCTTATAGTTAAAATACTCTATGCTTTGTAGGTTATTCGAAATAAAAAAAAGCATCCGAATTTTGGCATGAACTGGCGATAGGTGCTATGCACCACCCTGAGGTTACGGTAAATTCGTTAAATGCTATGCACTACCTTCCAAGTTTTGACGGGTAGTACTAACGGGTGGTTAAATTGTAAGGGCCGATGTTGAATGTGAACCACACCTAAACGTCAAGTTTTTTTCTGCATTTAATTTGACATTTCTTAATTTCACACTAACTCAATTTGAATCATGGAAAGATATACAATCGAGCAACGCGTTAAAGTTATTCAGGCTTATTATGAAAATGGGCGTTCGGTTTTCGGTCAATTTAATCGTCCAAATGTGCGTACAATCGGAAAAATCGTGCAAAAATTTGAGCAAACCGGGTCTGTAGGAGATGTGAAAACACCAGTGCATGCTCGTATAGCTCGTACTGCAGAAAATATTGCTGCTATTCGCGATAGTGTGGCTGAAGAGCCGTCCACCTCAACTCGTCGTCGTGCCCAACAATTGCACCTCTCGCGCTCGTCGTTGATGAACATTATGCATAAAGACTTGCATTTACACGCTTACAATGTACAATTGACTCATGAACTAAAGCCCCTTGACCATTCCAAACGTCGTCAATGGTCAGAATGGTGGCAAGAAATGGCAAACGTGGATGATCAATTTTCGAAGAAAATCATCTTCAGTGATGAGGCACATTTTCACCTCAGTGGATTCGTCAATAAGCAGAATTGCTGCATTTGGGCGAATGATAATCCAAGACTGATTGTCGAAAAACCAATGCACCCACAAAGAGTGACTGTTTGGTGCGGTTTATGGGCTGGCGGTATCATCGGACCGTATTTTTTTCAAAATGAGGCTGGTCAGACGGCAGTTACTGTGAATGGTGTTCGCTATCGTGAGATGATAACGAACTTTTTATGGCCCGAATTGGAAGATATGGATGTGGACGATATGTGGTTTCAACAGGACGGTGCCACTTGCCACACAGCTAACGAAACAATGGCTCTTTTGCGCGACAAATTCAATGGCCGTGTTATCTCACGTGGTGGCGATGTTAATTGGCCGCCAAGTTCATGTGATTTGACCCCGTTGGACTTCTTTCTTTGGGGTTATTTGAAAGAAAAGGTGTACGTCGATAAGCCAGCAACAATTCAAGAGCTAATGGATGAGATAATTCGGCACATTAACGGCAAAGAATCTCAATTATGCCTCAGCGTCATCGAAAATTTGGACCATCGGATGGAAGTGTGCCGCCGAGGTCGCGGCGGCTATTTGGCCGATATTTTGTTCCATACATAATTGAACTATACCAATATTATCATAATGAAAAGAAATGACAATAATTTCCTAAATAATTTATGTTTTATTCAAAATCAACATCAAAATTTAACCACCCTTTATAACAGAAAAATATGGGGTGTGTTATGAAGGTTAGCGATGAGGTTAGAAAACATGGTAATTGTACGCTTTTGTTCCTACCTCCCCGATTCGATTCATTTATTAGTATGTTGTAGTATTTAACGACCCTAGCAAGATTATACATGTATGCTGGGCGCAGAAACCACCCCTTCACATGGTTTTTCCGCTTTGAGAACTTCTAGTGGAATAAAAGAGGATGAAGGTGGTGTCAGAGGCGGGGCTACTGTAGGAGGTAGAAGGGAGTGAAAAATATTATGGATTATTAAGTTTGGGTGGGTTCGAGGGTGTCTCGGTCGTAGGGGAAGAGTTCTTGATCCTCTTCGAACCCCCAACCCCTACAACCATTATCCTTTGTAACTACCACCTAGAAAGCACTCACTACTACCCCCCCCACCCACCACAACAGTGTTCTTAAACTTTTTCAAGATGACAAGGGAGAAACGGCTACGATAAATACATCTTTGAAGTAATAGAATGGTAAATGCGTAATGTAGAATACGTTTTGGTATTTAAGGGCCTCTTTGAATTATCTTCCCTTGTATTTTTTGTTGGGGTGGGTGGTGGCGTACTTTATTGGTGAGTTTTGACTACCTACAACCCCTGCAATCACCACCTCAAACAACCTCCTAATACACATCCTAACGGTATTTTTATTTATTTTTTTCAAAAATGCATGGGCTGGCAAAGGTTAGGATAGAGGGTGTATGGTCATTTACGCGTACATCATTATGTTTATGGGTGTAAGCCCGTACGTTTGATTAAATAAATGCCGTTAAGGCACGTAAACACTAATGCACACCCAGTCATCGTCGAAAATACGACGGAAGAAATCCAATACAATTTAAACGTCAGAGATGTGGAAGGAACCGCGACCCGCAAACTTGGCCAGAGATTAACTGGAAATACTACTGTTGTGATAAAAATAGGTCTTGCGTCGGTGGTATTGTCACATAGCATCCGTGTTTAATACAAAATTATTTAGGTTAATTATATTGTATATACATTATAATTATTTGCATCAAAATTGCAAAGTAAGACCTGACGTATGTTCATTTAGTATGTCAGTGTGCGAGCCTTTAAATAGTTAGATCCGGAAAAGATCGAGGAAGTTAACTAAAGTCGTCGGGTGGATGGTGGTGAGATAAGGCTACTCGGCGTTCTATAATTAAGACGGGTACCCCATATCCACACACCCATAAAGGTCCCATAAAGGAGGCAGAAATATTCGCACTGGGCGAAGTGAAATGTATTAACTGAGAACTGATTAAACACTTCCCCAATAGATCTTTAGATGCCAAATAGCAATCAGGTCAAAAGTTCTTAAGAACTACACCTACAGCGCCAACAGCCGCTATATTCCCGCCTCGCCCCCCGACATTGATTGGTGAACCGGGCCCGTCTAATACCTCCAGGGCCCCCTCAGGCAAGAAGAAATTGATCCCACCCCCTCCACTAGCATGGCCCGACCGACGCTGCACCAAACAGATAACAGATTCATCGACTTCGCATTGACGATCCTCCATTTCAAGGATGATTCCTTTCAGTCAAACAAACTACTGGACATCGTCCAGGAGACCAGAAATCTCGGAAGGGACGCCACCCTCAGAAGACTGGCGGCCTACCTCCGAGATGTTCTTCCCAAGCCTGTAACTGCTACAAAACGTCCTGTAGCAGCCGAATCTAAGGAGCCACCTTCTCGTCTGGTGCAGCGCCGTCTGGACTATGCTAGAACGCAAACTAATTGGAGAAAGCACCAGGAGAAGTGCATCAGGGCCATCTTGGATGGAGCTACCGAAAGCACATTACCACCCCGCCGGATTATGGAACCCTTTTAGCGCAGGACCCTTGAATCCTGTAGACAAGATTGTCCTCCTAAGCAGGACCTCAGCCAAGATCTTGAGGCCGTGTGGAGTCCCATAACCATGGACGAGGTGCTAAAGAATAAGTTGGACACGACCTCGTCGCCCGGCCCAGATGGAGTCTCTGTGAAATTCCTACGAAGACTACCTAAACATATACTTACCGCCATTTTGAATTTAATTCTATAGTGTGGCAGACTCCCAGGGTCTCACAGAGATTCCCGGACAATATTCCTGCCGAAGAAACCCGGGGCAGCCTAACCAGGCGACTTTCGCCAATTTCCATACCATCCGTACTCTGACGACAGCTCCATGCCAATCTGGCCAAATGCATCTCTGCAGTATTTACCTTTGATGAGAGACAGAGAATTTCGCCCCACTGACGGTTGTGCCGACAATACCACCATTGTAGATCTGCTTATTAGGCACAACAGGGAACGATTTTCGTCCCTGTATATGGCCATCTTAGACGTCAGCAAGGCATTCGATTCTGCTTCCCATCAGGCTCAGTGATGCAGCCCCTCGTCAGCACCCAAGTCCTTATTGGCGGTATATCCAGCTACCGACGGTTTAACACCTCAACGTCGATGATGATGCCCCGCACCGGTATAGGCTAACTTCCCTTTCCCTCCCTTCCCCCCCCCCCCGGACCCCGCTGCCTGGGTTAAAGGCAAAACATTGTAAAAAAAAATTGAACAACCAACAACGCAGACGATCACGATTCGCACAGCAGTATGGAATCAATTTCCAGAAGATGTTTCCAAACAGATCCGGTAGAGATAAAGTGGCAAATTAAGGTAAAAATTGGAGAAGGAGGAAACCAGACGACATGATACCTGATTATTTGTGAGAGTATTAACAATTTCAGACTACTCATGGGCAGAGATTGGCTTCACATCTTCCAACCCGAATGGCATACAATACTTCAAAATTCAAATGTCAATACCGTAGTCAAAGTGCCCGAATGTATGTTTTAAGGCTCAATTCGTGTCGAACCCATGGTTTATATGCACCATATACCCACCAACCCGACTCGACATGACAGTTTTACAGCAACATTCAGGCGATCTGGTGGAGTATTTTGCGTTTAATGACGAAAAGAGAAATGTGTATTATGGCACAACAGAAAAATGAACAGGACTTTAATGAAAAATTAGTGGATGCTGTAGAAAAATATACTTGCTCATACAATTACCAATTAGCAGAATATTCTAGAAAAGATAAAATAATTTAAATTTCACTGGGTGTCGAGCTCGTTAGCAGCAACAAAGACATTGAGACGCATTGCTCCTACTGTGAACCATGTACGGTTATAAATGCAAAATCAGATAAAATAATAATACCATGACCAAAGCAAGCGTACCGGTCCAACGTGTACATATACACTTTTATTAAATGAGAAAACAACATTTTTTCATATTTTGGGATTCATTTTCAAAATGGTTAACGACAGTTCAAATTGAAAATAGGAATTCTAATACAGTGAAAACGGAACTTTTCACTATTTTACATTGGGGGTCTACCTCAATGTATAGTAAATGACAATGGGCCAGCCTCCGGTGTAGGCGAATATCAACGCTTCCTAACATCATTTAATACTGTCAAAGTGAATTCGCCCCCTATCACCACAGAGTAGTAGATTAACGGAGAGAAGGGTACAGTTTGCAAGAACGCGTTAAGAAAAATAATTCATCACTATCACTGGCCGGTTTTGATTGCAAGATAGGTTAAAACAAAACATCATATATGTATACTGGGAAAGTCACGTGTATTGGCAGCAGACCAACAAAAGCCCTTGTCTTTCATAAAAAACTACGTACACAACAAAAGTCAACTTCTCATAGCCAATAAACCATCTAGGGTGCATTTATTATGAAATATTGTAAATTAGAAAAAAAAACTAGGGCTCGGGCTGATATGCCGTGGTCTATAGGAACTGTTTAGTACAGACGTTTCGTCAACAACTGCCGCTGACATCTTCAGTAATACAAATCTCCGCGCTCGTCAATACTTCCACTGAAGATGTCAGCCGCAGTTTAGTACTAAACAGTTCCTATTGACCACGGCCTTCAAGCCCGAGCCCTAGTTTTTCTATGGATTCCGGCCGTAAAAGCTCTTACATAGTAAATTATATAAAACCAACAAAATCTTCACCATACTTTCATTTAAAACATTCGACATATGTTTCGGGAATTATCCAATTATCAAGAGCAAAATTAATACTATTATGTTTTTCTGGGTAGTATACGTCCCCTCTTTATGAGATGTCAATAAAAACAAAAACCCATTGTAGAAAGTTTCACTTTAAGAAAATTCTGACATAAATTAGAAACCCTTGTCAGCCTGACATTTTTGTTAATCTTTTAACTTACCCTCACAAAATAAAAAATTATACTTTTGTCATTCTCAGCATTCTAGCTTCAGGTTAGTATTAACTTTTTAACAACATATTTATGAATGTAACCAAACAAAGCTAGCAAAACGAAAACTGTTTCAAAAACGCAAAATTAGCAAAACGTTTAAACAATACCCACTAAAAAGTTTGGAATCCATACACATAAATATTATTGTGGATTACTGAAAAATAACATGATTTTGTTTTTTATCGTCTCTTTCTTCACATTTTTATGCCTATTTAGGTATTATTAGCATTATTTATTTTAGATAACCGCGACACAACTATCTATTGAGTGTCAAGTGATCTACTATAAACATCTATTGACAATGAAATATTGAATAACACTTGATAGAGGTGATTTTAAATACATTAATGCGAATTAAATCTGAACCATCTACAATTTACCTCAAATTAATAAGGAAAAAAACTATTGCTGTCATTATCCCCCCCCCCCTGGGATTCGAACCCGGGCTTTACGCGCCATTGCTGTAGTAATAAAGAAGTAGTTACATTAATTTCAACTAATCGGATGATGTTCTAAGCGTTGTAGTGCGCATACGTAAGCATTTTGCTTCTACATTACATAATAATTATTCTTGTTAGTCAGTTGCACTGTGAATCCAGTTTATTAAAATTTATCGGCCTTATTTAGTTTTTTGTAAAACATCTATATCACTTGCCATTTACTCTAATAAACAAATCTGATGAATACATTAAATCTTCCCTACACGAATTCGAATATACATTCTATTATTTGAACCGATTACCTACTATACTTTCAATAAATAAATTACACAGAATAAGTGCAATGTATGGGTAGACAACACAAAATTGAGCTATTTTGTCAAGTTTGCTGACATAAAGATGGCCTAAAGCGGGAAAGTAGGTTAAGAATCGAGGGAACAATATTTGTGGACACAATGACTTGTAGAATGACTGACGTAGGAAAAACAAGCAACCAACGGTGAAAAACTGATACGGACATTTTATAACGTCAAAATCCTTATTGTATAATTCAGTAGAGGGCTCTCTTGGGAAACCTCAGATGTTGAAAATCTAAAAGGTAACGATGATGAGGCAGTTTAGCAAATATCGCATCGTTTACAAAATACTTTTGGCAGTTTAGTACCACAATTATGGCGATGAACAAACAAATGCCTCAATAAAAAAGTAATTTCTTTCTTCATAACAAACTACCAGCCATAAAAAATGACATAAAATCTCTCGACAAAAGCATCAATAAATTATCAGTATAAAGTTAGTTATCTTAAATCCTCATCTACCTAGTGAGGCCCGCGAGTCTCATTTGCAGGAGTCTCACATCACTTTCGAGACGAGACTAAACAATCCAGCTGCGAGACGAGACGAGACGACTTTTTCGTGGTATCGTCTTCCATCACGCTGGTTCGCCGTTGTTCTTGGACAGTAGCTTTATTGCAAGTACCTATGTTTTGCCGACATCGCAAGAGCACGTATAGTTCATACGAGTTCGTATTTCAATGCTCGCGAAAAGTTTACAGACGCCGGCTTGTAAAACAGTTTCACCGCAGATTTTTAGAACAAACGGATGTTATGATTTTGCAACACCCAACATAAATAAAGAGAAATAATATTATTTTTTTATGCTGGCTTCCTGTATTTAGTTCAGTTGTTTTTTGTCTACCATTGTCTATACATACCTTCCTCTATAAGTTTTGTGATTGCAAAAAGAATAACGGTAATTCTTAAAGATGAACAAGAAACTAACAATCTGAACTTGGTGATTTTAGTAGCGGAAGTGAAGAAGTATTTGCACCGGATGAAATTGAAGACGATACAACTAGCACTTGCACAGACGCTAGCCAAGTAACCGTATCCACTAGCAGTGTTTTCTGTCGTTCAAAACCTGCAAAAATCAAATTTGACAAGCTACAGTCAAAAGAATCGGGGTCCAGATGAAGAGGCAACCTGTAAGCCCCGTATAAAATCGACTAAAATAAAAATGGCCAGAATAAATACTACTTTATTGTCACTGAAGACTACATTTAGTAATCAGTCGATATTAAGGATAGGATGTTGTTATTCAGACTGCATCAGGAAGTGGTCATATGGATTTGGATGAAGCAACTGTCGACTGCAAATGTTTTTAAGAAATATATTACTAAAAGCAATATTTATCAGTCCGCTTTAATTAAACACTGTGTTGAGACATACCTTAAATCAAATTTTGAGAAAGCCCAAGTCGTACACAGTGAATGTAACTGTTTCGAACGATCATTCCTTTAATCTTCATATATTTTGATTCATGAGAGCAAAACTATGAATTAAATCGGATTCAGAGGATAACCCTATTGATGTTGTAAATTAAACAACATAATTTTGACCTATTTTACCTTAACTTAGCGGTCGGGGAACCGGGGTAAATTACCCCAAATGGGGAAAAAAAAATTTTTGGGGGTAAAAATTATATATTTTTAATTTTCTTTTTTATAAACCTGTTAGTATTTTTTCAACTTAAACAATTTAGCGACATATGCAGGCCAGCAATTTCACTCCCCACCACTAGAGTGTTCTCGAGTTATATCTTTGCGCAGTAAAGCACAGCCCGGCTATCTGCTCAGTCCGTGCCATGCCGTCAAGATACAAATACATTGACGAGTCAGAGAGCCAGTTTTTACTAGTTGGTTGCTGACAAGACCACCATTTTATCATTAATCATCAATATATCGATCAAGGTAAGCCGCAATTTGAAAATTTAGTTCAAGTATTTTAATTATTATTTTCTGTCGCCCTTCAGATGGCAGCAAATAGAAAAAGAACATACCAAGACGAATTCCTTAATTACGATTTTACACAAATATGGTACAATGAAACCACAGTGTGTTGTATGTATGAAGGTACTGACTTCAGAATCTTTCAAAAAAAGTCAATTGAAGAAACATTTAGATAATTTGCATTCACACCTGTCTTCAAAACCGCGAGAATTTAGAAGTATCTAATCTAAAAAGACAGGTAAATTCCTGTTACGTCTAAATAATTAAGGATTACAAATCCCACACTTGGAACGCGTCCTATACAATAGGTACAACGAACCACAAGCCAATTCTGCGACCGGTTTCGACCTATTGGGTCTCTTCAGGCAGAAGCAGGCAAAACACAAACTGTAAAGTTCACTTGAAAAACAAGACTAACTAGAAACAGCAGAAACAACTACTCTGTTGTTTCTAGTTAGTCTTGTTTTTTAGAAATATCTGTTAAAAGACAAAGATTGAATAACAACTTGTTTGGTACATTTAATCAGCGTTCAGCATCGAGGGCTAGCTTTGAAGTAGCCTGATTGATTGCTCGACACAAGAAACCATACACTATTGGTGAAGATTTGGTTAAACCAGCTGCTGTAAAAATGGCAGAGATTATGTGTGGTCAAAAAGAAGCGACGAAACTAAATTTAGTGCCCTTGTCTGCGAGAATTGTGAAAGAACGAATTTCTATATTAGCAGAAAATGTGAAGGAACAGGTTATTTTCGCATTAAAATAGGCTAAATATTTTGCTATTCAGCTTGATGAGACAACTGATTTTAGTAGCAATTCACAGCTAATGGTATATGTTCGCTACAAAGGTGTAGATAATTTTGAAGAGGAATTGCTGTTTTGTTCTCCTCTCGAGTTAAGATCTCGTGGAATTGATTTCTATAATAAAGTAAATGAATACTTCAATGCGCAAAGTGTAAAATGGGAAAACTGTATTTCTGTATCTTTGGATGGAGTTCCAGCTATGCTGGGTCATATTAATGGGTTTTCAGCTTTCGTAAAAAAAAATAACCCAAATATTGAAGTTACTCACTGTATGATCCATCGGCAGGCCCTTATGGTCAAATATTTAGAACCTACACTGGAAGCCGTCATATACGATTGTAAATTTTATCAAGGGACATGCACTAAACACGCGGCTATTTCGTGAATTATGTCAGGATGGTGAAGCTGAATATACGGACCTACTTTATTATACAGAAGTAAGGTGGCTCTCTCGCGGAAATTTACTAAATCGAGTATGGACTCTCAAAACTGTAGTCGAAATTTTTATGGTTGATCAAAAAAATATTCACGCAGATAAGTTTAAAAACTCTTTCTGGGTTGCATATCTCGCATATTTAGCGGACATTTTTGAGAGTATAAATATATTAAACAAAGAATTGCAAGAAAGGAATATTAATATCATTTCAGCAAGAGAAATAGTGTCAGCGTTTGGACTAAAGCTGCAATATTGGAGACAGAAAGTAGAACAGAACAAGATAGCTTCTTTTTCAAGGTTAGCTTTGTTTTTGGAAGATTGCGAAAATATTACTTTTGCTGAAATCAAGGATACAATTGTAAGACGTCTTATCATACTCAGAAAGCGGTTTTCGGATTACTTTCCAGATCTTGATACACGTACTGTCAGTCGGATTGTAGATCCTTTTAAATGTGAAATTGCTATGATACCAGAAGAACCTTCATGTTTGGCAGAAGCAATTCTTGAACTTCGATCTAATATTGAAGCACGTATTCAATTTGAGAGTAAACCAAATCTGTCGTCTTTTTGGTTGTCAAAAGCTGCAAAAGCTTTCAAAATTGCACATGAAGAAGCGGTTAAAACATTGCTGCCATTTGGAACAACATATTTGTGCGAAAAAGGCTTTTCCACTCTAATGAACATGGAAACGAAGAACAGAAATCGATTAAACGCCGAAGACTGTATTCTAATCGCTCTTACATTAAAAAAAGTCCCAATTTTGAAGCAATTGTATCGAACATGAAACAACATCATTTCTCCAAAACGTGAAGTAAAAATGTTTTCAATTATTTTTTTTTTCTAATTTTTTCAATTTTAATTTTTGTTTGTACCTTCACCATTATTATTATTATAATTTGTTACAGTACCTCAAATTGTCAACCGGCAATTGTACCCCAATGGGTTTCAATTTATTGTATATATTACTTATATTAGTATTATTACCGTTATGTATTACTAGGTATTACATTGATTAATTGAATAAAATTTATTCAATAAATGATATTTAAATTTAATTTTTAGTTATTGTTTTCTTTTCAAAATTATCATGGGAGGAGAGTGGGGTCTATGATATGAAAGATGCTAAAAAGAGGCGATTTCGTTTTTTTTACTCTTTGCCAAGGGGTAATATCAACTTACACAAAAATATTTTAAGGCTTAACTTAACTTAATTTTATCTTAACATAATTTAACTCCAATTTTAACTTGTATTACCTTAGCAAATTTTTTCAATTGTATTAAGTATTGCATTGGTAAAATTGACTGAATTGGCCTTTACCATATGAAAGTTAATCATACTGATATAATTATAAGTAAAACACACTTGTAAATAACTTTCACTAAATTTTTAATAATATACTTGACAACTTGTTTCAGCCTACAAGGCCATCTTCAGAAGAAGGTATAATAACTAAGTTTACAAATTATGTTTCTTATATAGAACTAAAGTAACATGATAAAGTGGGGGTAGTCAATGTTTTGCACACAACTTCACAATTGGGGAATCATAAACATCTTCAATTTCGTTTAGTACATTTTCTATATTACAATTCAGATGTTTTTTAATTTCTATTGCTTCTAGCAGTGTTAGTTTTTTACCCTTATCTTTTACGTGAAGTATTTCGACATTTTCTTTGTGGTCAAAATTATGTTTCATTTCTACAATGTGATTCATGAAAGCAGACTTGCCATTGTAGTTTTTGTTATGCTCTCGTATTCTTTCTTTGAAAGTTCTGCCTGTTTGGCCTATGAATCCGGAGTGTCCAAAAATATACGGTTTAATTAAATTACATAAAGACCAACATCCTATAAGACCAGTTTGTTCCTATGTAAAAGCGCCTAATAAGAAACTAACTAATGTACTTTGTTCAATCATTAAAAAATATACAAAATTCGATTCGCCTTTCACTACTAAAAATTCTATATTATTTGCAAAAGAAGTTTCCAAATTAAATTTAAATAGAAATGATATTCTAGTATCCTTCGATGTAACTAACCTGTTTGGTTCGATACCTACTAGGGAAATCCCATCATTAGTTCAGAAAATACTTGAAAATAATAGGGTTTTACCAGGCATAATACAAGAAATTTTAGACTTACTTTCGGTTTGCATAAATCAAAATTATTTTAAATTCAATGATAATATTTACTTACAAAATGAACGCTTACCTATGGGCATGCCCTTGTCTCCCTTACTGGCCGATATATTTATGGACAATTTGGAACAGGTTATTCACAATAGTCAACACAAAAATAATATTAAGATTTGGAAAAGATATGTGGATGATATTTTTGTTGTATGGAGTGGTACAAATAGACAATTAAATAAATTTCTCGAATACCTGAATAATTTGCATAATAGGATTAAATTCACAATTGAAGTAGAAGAAAACCATAAGTTAAATTTTCTAGACTTAACACTGAAAAAACAAGATAGTAAAATAGAAATTTCAGTATATAGAAAACCCACCCACACAGACACAACTATACATAAAAAATCTTGCCACCCCATACAACACAAAATTTCAGCCTACAGTAGTATGGTCGAAAGATTATGCAAATTACCATTAAATAAAAACAACTTCGATATGGAAGTAGCAATTATAAAGCAGATTGCTTACAATAACGGTTATGAAATCAAATTGATAGGTGATTTAATTTGTAAAAAACAACAGAAATTATGTTATAACTCTATTTATCCCACAGTACATATAAAAAACTGTAAATTTAATACTATAACATTTTTAGGTTCTTTTTCTTTAAAAATTGCTAACATTTTAAGAAACGAAAACGTTAAAATTGCTTTTAAAACCACAAATAATCTTTTTAACTTCATAAATTGCAGAACAGATAAAACATAAATATTACAAAAATGTGGTGTGTATAAACTATGGTGTGATTCGTGCAGTCTATATAGGCCAAACAGGCAGAACTTTCAAAGAAAGAATACGAGAGCATAACAAAAACTACAATGGCAAGTCTGCTTTCATGAATCACATTGTAGAAATGAAACATAATTTTGACCACAAAGAAAATGTCGAAATACTTCACGTAAAAGATAAGGGTAAAAAACTAACACTGCTAGAAGCAATAGAAATTAAAAAACATCTGAATTGTAATATAGAAAATGTACTAAACGAAATTGAAGATGTTTATGATTCCCCAATTGTGAAGTTGTGTGCAAAACATTGACTACCCCCACTTTATCATGTTACTTTAGTTCTATATAAGAAACATAATTTGTAAACTTAGTTATTATACCTTCTTCTGAAGATGGCCTTGTAGGCTGAAACAAGTTGTCAAGTATATTATTAAAAATTTAGTGAAAGTTATTTACAAGTGTGTTTTACTTATAATTATATTGCATTGGTATTTTACTACTTTACTTCAAATAATTTTACCTGTCATTTTTTAAAAGTTTTTTTTTTTAAATTAGTTTTAACTTGCGACTGTTTTGTGTTGTTTTTACACATGTTATTTTAACTTACTTATTTGTATTTATTATTTTTTTAATATGCGAAT
Organism: Agrilus cyanescens; assembly: GCA_947389935.1. Lineage (NCBI taxonomy): Eukaryota > Metazoa > Arthropoda > Insecta > Coleoptera > Buprestidae > Agrilus > Agrilus cyanescens. Next base: position 9,965,867 of record OX376710.1, read on the forward strand.
TTTAAATTACCTACATATTATTGTTAGTGCCTTCACAATTTTTTTGGGAGAATTATAAAAACATGGGAGTGTACCAACTATAAGAGAATACAGAAGGTAGGTGAGCATGTAGAAATAACAGAAGCAGCAATAGCAGATTGTGTAACAATGAAGCGTTATGTGTTGTGCATCCCTGTAATTCGAGTTTGCATATACATATTTGTGTACAGGTATAGGAAAATGGGGAAAATAAAGCACTGTTTTGACGCAGAAAGGAATATAGTTTTTAGTGATTTTTATATTATACTTTTTACAACAATGAACTCTGGACAGAGGAGTACCCACTTCGGTGGACGTCGATAGAGCAATTCTCGGTTTCCAATTCCTGCTGGTGAGCCGCAGATGAACAGAAACTGGAGGAGAGCCTCTAACAACAGAACGCGCAAAGCTATGGACCCGAATACCGGATGGAATGACCTTATCGAACAGGACCCCGAAGAATCGGGCTATTCTGCGCCAAAACCACGGGGGCCTACCGCAAGATCGGCAGGGTGGAAAGAAAAACAAAAGGCTAGGAACAAAAAGCCGCCTCAGGCCCCCAGACCGCCAAGAGACATAGACGATGATAAATACCGATCAACGTCAGATTCAGCTCCAAAGGATGAGCCCCTGTACTCAGTTGGGCCCCACACGTCAGCAACGCCAGTAGAACAGCTCTACTGTCAGAATTTCGACCACTCCGGCTATATCGATCTAGTCGAAAGGACGTACAATGCACTGAGAGGAGTTGACCCACGCATCGACAGGCGCATGCCGTATTGCATGTTTTTGCACGCTATGGTTACTATCATGAACGCTGTGTCTGTTGATCGCACTTTTGATAATGGCGAGAGAAAGTTAAATATTTCTGGCCGGATGCAGGACTTACTACCAAAAACACTGCACATACCTGGGCCAATCCATCAATATTTAACAAACCTAGCAATTACAACAACACCAACGGGAGAAGAAATACGCTACAACCTCCCCAATATTGCCATACCTCGTGGACCAATAACACGAGATAGAAGAGAAGTTATGCCATCAGGAACGTTTGGCATCCCCGGGATTCAAAATCATAATGTTTACGAATGTTACATCGCACCACGGGTTACAGCTAACAGGGTAGTTGCCAATTTAGAACGGAATCCCAATTGGTTACCTTTGGGTCCAAACGCAATACCCAATGGATATCATCCAACTCAAAATCTGTTAGGCTACGGTCCATTGGATCCACCCTCGCCTGAAGGCCAAGGACGAATCGCAGGAATAGAATTTCGAAATGATGATACCATACAAGGAAGATATCAAATCAGTGATGAGTTGATGTCCCGCGTAAATACATATTTAGGCGAAGAAAAAGACCATTTCGATATGGGTACCCTTGAAAGCGAGGGACAAACCCGCGAATATGTAACTGAGAAGAATACGCCTGCTAACTTACTGTACGTAGATACGCCAAACGACGTACAAGCACGGCTTTCCCTCAATACCGTGAACGTAAACTCCTACGCAACATTCGGAGTTTCACAATCGAACCAGGCTGATATAAACATCTTGCACAGACGCCGGCACATACAAGCACCTGGTTACTGTATCCTGGATGGAGACGGAAATGCACCTTTCTTTCGAGGACAGGGAAAACCCATCGCTAAGACAGCAAAACCAGTGCAAAAGTAAAAATGTTTAGTTTTTCAAGCGTTAAAACCCAAGTTGGCAGTTGAAACAAGAGGGCAACCACGACAATCATCAGCTGTATATAACCTAACCTAAGTCAACCTGTTCTTCGTCTGCTGAACTAAAAACTATAACAGATTAGATTAGTGCAATTCGCCAACGACTAGTGGATTTGGGATTACTCAGTCGAACTCAAAGACAAGTTTTTAATTTAAATGTACGGGCTGAAAATAAGGAGAGACAGTGACAGAACATCCTGTGTAGTGATAAAACGAGTATCAACTTATTCGATTCTGATGGGAAGAAGGCTGTATAACAGTCAATAAACAAAGAATATGATCCGAAGTACACTATGACGACGGTGAAGCATGGTAGAGCAAACATCAACTGCTAAGGATGTTTTTCATATCGAATTTGTAGGTCCTGTATTTTGGATTAAACAGACTATAACCAAGGAAGTATATAGCGACATCAAGATGTCAGGAAATAAAATTTTGTAAAATCAAACTCACGAAGTTGTAAATTTTCAGTCCCAAACATTCGGGTACAACTATCGGAAAGTAAAGTGAACAAGGAAACAAGCATTTTAGTGAAAAGTGTATAGCCAAGTACAAAAAAGTACGAGATGACGAAGCAAGTGGCAGTCGCACGTTTTCCAACAAAAAGTTCAAAAAAAGAAAAACTCAATCGGAGATGTCGGGTAACTAGCTTACAAAACGAAAAATTTGAACTAGGTAAGAGAAGTTATTTATAATTTTCTTTTAACTCGATGCAATACTCCAAATTGACCTATTTGAAAAGAAATTGGAAGAAGACATTAACAGGAAAGTTAAAAGAGCTACTTTGCAAAGGGTCGTTAAGAAACTGGAAATTAAGTGGCGTACTACCGACAACAGCAAAAAAGCTTCTTGTTGAGAAATCTAATATGTTAAAATCTCCAAGTTAAGCGAAAGCGAAAACAAAGACACCAACGTAAAATACAAATTTAAGTTTGTAAAGTTTGTTACTAAAGGACATGGCTACTCTGTTTTAAGGCTGCTACTATAATCATCCTGGGTTAAATTTTATAGAACTAATATCTGTGTGAGAAGTAGCGAAACGAAGCGTCAATTTTATCCCTGGTAGCAATATTAGTATTTGGAACTTTTAAATTTATTTTTATTATATGATACAGTTTTCTTTCAATGTGACAGATTAAATGATAACAATTCGTGTAAAGAATGATTAGATCAATAAATTAATAATTTATAGATGAATAAAACATGTATTCACATTAACTACCACAATAATTGCTTTATTAACCTATTTTTTAATGACGGTTGAAGGATCGATAATGTTCATATCGCATATCACCGATTACGCTTTGCGACAGTAATGTTCTGTAATTTAGATACTTATATTATATACGTATAAGTATTGTTTATAGGTACATTAATGTCAGGCCTATGACGTAACAGAGATAAGAGATATTGAAAGAAAAAGGGAAAGAAAAGTTGAAAGAGCAGCATCAATCAAGCTTTAAGTTCAGGTAGGTATTGTAAAGTTCTTGAAAAAACTACACAGGATGATGCAGAATGCCAGTGATCTAGTACAATGAGTATTTGTTATACATTAATGTGAATTAAATCTTTCAACCAAATACAAATCCCCACAGATTAAAGAGAAAAAATCTATTGCTGTTATCTGCCCCCACCATGATGAAAATTATCCTAAAGACGACGATCGTAGGCACTTTTCTAATTTTGATTTTTCAAGAGAACTAAATATTGCTGCTCACAATCAGCTAACTTAACATGGCCGATAGTTGGTTTAATTCAAATAAATAAATAAATTAAATTAAATCATCTGTTATCCATGCAGACTGTTTGATAATTCTGAAACTCAGATTGGTCCGACAAGCCCTTGAAGAATATAACTTTATTATCGAAAAGACCATTGGACGTTTTTGGAGTTTGAACTAGTTAGTACGTTCTAAACTACTTAAAAGAGAATATAATGCCTCTACAACAAACCAAACCAAAAAATTTCGGTATCTTTCCTTTCCTTTTTATTACAATACTCCTATACGATTACTAGATATTAATTAACATTTTTTCAAAAAAAAATTCCCTTCGATACAATAAGTCAAAAAATCAACAGACATACGTAATATGCTTATTATCACAAAGGATATACATATCTACGCAAATACCTGCACATGTGTTAATTAAAACTGGTTCCTTATTAATGAATATAAATGACCACAACTTTCGTAGAAAACTGTACTTTTATTTTATTTAGTAAACATAATGGAGTTATATTTAGTAGTCGCAAATCCGAGAAACAGAATTATTACCATAATAAAATTTCATCAAGTTAATTAGAAAAGACATTTGTACTAGGGCTTTGTTTGGAATTTTTAGCTAGGGAATAGTTGCATTCTAATGAAATATGGACATGGGAGTGTCCTACATAAATGAAGTAACATGCGAAATGATATAAAAGGACACTGATGAAACCTAAAAAATTAAAAATCCAAGTATTCGAATGAGCACTCACTGTATTAGCCTTTACTTACTGAAACTACATATTAAATATGATGTAAAAGATAAACACTCTTTTCGAGTTTCAAAGTTTTATTTATTTAAATACAAATTGTATTTCATCCACCTGATGAAGCTACAGTGTGGGGAAACGCTTTTTGCGGACTAAAAAACATTAAATAAAAATTTGGAACTTTAAAAGAGTGTTTATGTTTTACATCATAGTATTTCAATTAATTTTATAGGTAGTTAAATATGTAAAAGAATCCAACAAATAATGCAATGTAGTTTAATTACGGAACAAGAAAATATTCAAACAGTAAATGATTCAATACAAAAATAGAAATAATCCTAAATCTTCATCCCTTTATTCATGTGATTGCTCGTTTTTCTATTACAGTGATTTCAACATAAGCGTCAAATGTATCAATATCAGGACCGCATCCGACCATAAATTTTGAGAATGCGTACTGATTCTGTGCATGCGCGTATGGTTTCTACGGATGATGCGTATTTTTATCATAAACCTGGGATATATCGTAAGTCATAACCGAACTTTATTCACGTATAGGAATAGTTACTCTCGTTTTAAATTGCTAACATTTAATTTTTTCTAATTATTAATATTGAAATTATAAGCGACTATAAACAGAACAGTTAACAGAAATTTTCAAGTTATATTCAATGATCAACTATAAATGGCGTTCACCGCTATACTATTTTTAGCCACTATAATATTAATATCACCATGGCTTCAAATAAATCTGAAAACAGCAGAAAATAAAAGACGAAATAACGGTGCCATACACTAATTCAATCAGAAATAAGTCTCAAGAGCATTATAAGAAATAAAAGTAAAAGTAAAAGAAATGCCTTAGGCAAAAGCAAGCAAACTGTTTGAGGGATAGGATATCTGAAAAAACAGGAAAATAAAATTTTTTCAGGGAAGAACATTGAAGATACACTAGTGTAATGATTAAATGGTTTTCTTGTAAATCGGATGTGTTTCATCTATAATGCTCAAAAAATTGTTAAGCAGAGCAAAATACATTCCCTGGTCATAGGGCACAATTTACATAAAAGTAACTCTACTGTGGGACAATAACACGGTAAATACAAAAGCGGTTTTTTAACGCGACCGTACATGTATGTATAAGTGCATTATTTTATTCTATAGCCACGTAACCTTCATTGGGTAGTACTAGTGGTACTAGATTCGTTGGATAATTATCTTGTATCAAATGCAAAAGTTCTGTTGAGATTATAATTGTTTAATATTCATTAATTTCTTTGGAAACTAATACCGCACACAAATATACCCACAAAAATACATCTTTTGTTAATTTAGTTGTTAGCGAGAAATCGACAATTTCTACTTTTGCATGGCTGATAAACGAAGACTTTCAAAGAAAATCAACCATAATAATATTGAATGCCCCACCGTGAATTCTGTATCGAAACCAATTCCTCATAGTGATAACATGCCTCTTCCTCTGCCTCATAATAACTGGAATTGAATTTGTCTATTAGACAAACTGAATTACATGGATGTAGACCACAGGAATGGCACTTGTTGGCACCGAATACAAAAATATTTGTGCAATGTAAACGCAATAATGAAATGGCTGCATTTTACTATGTTTCAGAAGTTAGAAATACCATACGAAACAAACGAATGGCATTTATTTATTGGTAGTTCGAAAACGAATTTGAAGGCAAGTTTACCTCATAATGTAATAATAATTATCCGTCATCAGTCACTTATTCAACTGTTTTAAAAGAGTCATTCGAAAATACAAAATCAATACTGGAGTTAATAAAATACAAAAGGTTTAAAGTGGAAAGTGTGAACTAACCTCAAAAACTAATAGCTATGTTACTCGGTTTGCAAGCTGGATCCACTAAGTACTGTTGCTTTTTTTGCATGCAGGACAGCAAAGATATTTTTAAGTATACTGTCTTCATAAATGTCCGAGACCCACGTGTTGCGTCCTAATGTATAATTTTTATTCTTATTTTATATTTCCCTTAGTATATTATTTTGTGTGTTAAATTTTAAGTTAGATATAGACAGCCAAAAACATGGTCACCCGTACAAATCGGTTGGGGCCCCTTTATGGTACCCTTCTAGGTAGATCCAACTACTCCGTCATCACTTAGGAATTTGCAAGGTTTCAAGGGTGTAAACGGATGACGGTAGTGTGCGAACGGAAAGGGGCCAAACCGACTTCAGGCGGGGGTTATTTTTAAAACCAATATCAGTCTCACTTGAAACTTGGGTGTAAAACCACGTATTTTTACCGAAACAAAATTAGCAACTGCCATGCAACAAATGTGTAGTGTGTATATATTGTAAATAGTAAACAAAATAAAGGCAAAAAAAAACCCAAAAAAATAAGTGTCATAATTTAACCAAAAACATATATGGGGAAGTAACCGATATATTTCCACCACCGAACATTGGTCCTTCGAGCCGGATTTCCGCATTTTGGAAATCTTTTGTACCAGAGCAAATACCGACAACATTTTCATCGAGAAATTCATCACCAAAGGGGAAACTTGCGCAAATTCTATCCAATCAAGCAGCTTCATCTTCGTGAAGACATCCACACCTCAGCATAATCAGGTCAGTGGCATTCGTTTCCTAAGTAATTCCATTTTCCTTTTTATCTACATTCTTCGTTTTGTCATTGTTATTTCGGGGTGATAATACAATACCAATTTAATTATGGCGACTTTAGAAGGCCTCACCAAAAAGAGAACAACATTAAAATCAAAATTGACCAGGGCTAAAACTTTTCTAGAAACTTTTGATACTAGTGGTAAAACGAGAGGACACTTAATCAGCAGATTAGATCATCTTAAATTAATATTAAATGAGTTTGAGGACGTTCAATTTGAAATAGAGGTAATATCAAAGTCAGAAATAGATAACAAAGAACGAACTCAATTCGAAAACGATTATTTTAATGTGGTAGACGACTATAACTCAAAAATTAACTCAACATCTCCAATTCGTCAAGTTCCGTCGCAAACTACTAATACCAACATACAATTGCCGAGAATTGATTTGCCTCATTTTAGTGGTAAGTACGAGGAATGGTCATCATTTCATGATTTATTTACTTCTGTTATCCATCAAAATTCAAGCCTAACCAATGTAGAAAAGTTTCATTACCTTAAAATGTGCCTAACCTCTGAGGCAGCGCAAGTAATCAGTTCATTAACTGCATCGTCCGATAACTATAACAATGCTTTGGAATTATTGAAAACCAGATTTCAAAATAAGCGTCTAATTGTTCAAGGACATGTCAATGCGTTATACAATTTACCAACTGTACAAAGGGATTCGTCCAGTTCTTTAAGACGAATGATCGATAGATTTAATACACATTTTCGTTCTCTGAAAACCTTAAAGTTGCCAACCGATCAGTGGGATGTCTTATTTAATTAATACAAAATTAGATTTCATAAGCAAAAGGGAATGGGAATTAACGAACAATTCCGAAATACCCAAATTAGAAGATATGCTCAAGTTTTTGTCGAATCGATGCCAATTGTTGGAAACGTTAGAGCAAACCAAAAAATGTAATATTGGTGCAGATAGGATAGCGGAAACTCAAAGAAATACCAAATTTAATACATTATCAAATTCAAAGCAACGCACTTTAAACACGTACATAAAACCAATTTCATGTAGTTGTCCTTTATGCAAAGGCAAACATTTCATTAATCAATGTGAAAAATTTATCAAACTGCCTATAACCGAAAGAATTAATTTCATTCATAAAACCAATTTATGCTCTAATTGTTTCCGAGCCAATCACAAATATCGAGAATGCCGTGCCAGCTCATGCCGCAAATGTAGTAAACTGCACAACACCTTGTTGCATATTGAAACCACCGACACTACCAACACAGACACATCAGAAATTCCTAGTCCTTCAGTCTCTGCAATCGTAGGTCATTCTTTTAGCGCCTCTGTGTCTAATAAACAGGTCTTGCTATCAACAGTAGAAATTTTAGTTTATGACCGGAAGGGTCAACTTCAGTCCTGTAGGGCATTATTAGATGCCGGATCACAACTTAATTTAATTTCTCAAAAAATGAGCCAAATACTAGCTTTGTCTACATCAAAGGTAAAATTTACTATTGCAGGAATAACTAGCAATACGTCTCTGATTGACCTGTCGATTAATTTGAGAATAAAATCACGATTGAATTCATTTAGTAAGCAGATAACGTGTTTTGTTTTAAAAAAATTAACGGATTGTTTACCACCAACTTCATTCTCCAAAGACCAGTTCAATATTCCAAACAACATAGATTTAGCCGACCCCAACTTTACCGAATCTAGAGAAATAGACCTGCTAATAGGTGCCGAGTTATTTTGGGATTTATTATGCATAGGCAGAATCAAATTAGGTCCAAATTTAAACCTTCAAAAAACCCATTTCGGATGGATCATAGGGGGTTCTGTTTCTAGTCAAGTTCCTAATAATAAAAAACATTGCAATGTAGTTCATCTTGAAGAACAGTTATCCAGGTTTTGGGAAATAGAAACCGTTGCCGAAGCTAACAATAATACTATCGAGGAGAATGCTTGCGAAACACACTTCAAAAACAACTATAAAAGAGACAAAACGGGACGGTTTATAGTCCGCCTTCCGATGAAAACCGATATCAGCTTAGGAAATTCTAAAGAAATAGCCCTCAAACGTTTTTATAATTTAGAAAAAAGATTAAAATCAAATCCCACTTTAAACCATCAGTACAAGCACTTTTTAGACGAATACATTTCTTTAGGCCACATGGAGGTAGTGGAAACCGAAATTAATTAACATAGCGAGGTCTATTATCTTCCACATCACGCTATATTCAAAGAGGATAGTTTGACCACAAAGATCAGAATTGTCTTTGATGGTTCTGCCAAAACAACCAATAAATTGAGTTTAAACGACAAGTTAATGTTAGGTTCCACGATTCAGGAAGATATTTTCTCTATCTTAACCCGATTTCGAACTTATCAATTTGTACTAAGCGCCGACATTACCAAAATGTACCGCCAAATTAGGGTTTACGCCACGGACCGCGATTGGCAGAGAATTTTTTGGCGCACAGATCTTCACGAACCAATCCGCGAATATCGGCTCTGTACAGTAACATACGGCACAAAATGTGCACCTTTTCTAGCAATTCGCAGTTTACATCAAGCTGCTATGGATGCTAGCGAAACGCACCCTACAGCGCGTCATATTATTTGTCGGGATTTTTACGTAGACGATCTCCTTACAGGCGCTAATTCAATGGAGGAGATCGAACGAATAAAAAATGAAGTATCCGCGGTTCTCGCAGGCGCTGGATTCCATCTCAACAAATGGGCTTCAAATGTACCAAATTTACTTTCAAATCTAACAAACCATCAAGAGTTAGTGCTCATAAAAGACAACGAAGACGTTAAAACATTAGGATTATGGTGGAATCCATCAACAGACTCTTTTAAATTTAACACCCAATTTAAATTGCAAAAATTTCAAAATTTACTAAACGCTATGTTCTATCAGCAATCTGTCAAATTTTTGATCCGTTGGAATTGATATCTCCTCTCATCATAATCGCCAAATTGATAATGCAAAAATTGTGGGGTTTGAAAATAGATTGGGATGAATCACTCCCTCCGAACCTGTACACCGAATGGCTTGATTATATACAAAATTTAGAACATCTTACACATGTAAAAATTCCACGATGGGTCTGCGAAAACAAATCAATTACGTTAGTAGAGTTACATGCATTCTGTGATGCGTCAGAAAGGGCATATGGCACTTGCGTGTATGTTACGCAAATGGTAAGTTTTCGTGCCATTTATTGTCATCAAAATCAAGGGTCGCTCCTCTCAAAAACCTTTCAGTACCTCGACTAGAACTTTGCGGCGCGGTACTTTTAACCGATTTGATAAACAAATTAAACAACACATTAAATATTAACTGTAATCGACAATATTACTGGACCGATTCCAGTATCGTTTTATCCTGGTTGGCAGCCCCAACAAAAAATTTGAAAACCTTCGTAGCGAATAGAGTGGCTAAAATACAAAGAAAAACTAACCAATCCAATTGGCACCATGTTAGCTCGGTCGACAATCCCGCAGATTTGATCTCGCGAGGTGCTTCTGTAAATTCATTAACTGACAATAGTTTGTGGTGGCATGGGCCTTTATAGCTATCGCAAGAATCAACACTATGGCCTAGAAAAACGGGCACAAAATTAAATAACGAACTTTTACCAGAACGACGAACTTGTAATGCAATGACTGTGAAGGTAACTTTATGGTCAACTTTGCTGCTAAACTATTCCTCTTACACCAAATTATTACGAGTTATAGCATACATTTGACGATTTATTAATAATTGTAGGAATCAAAACAATAAACAGACATCACATCTATCGACAGCGGAACTATCAGAAGCAGTTACCATAGTAGTTAAAACAGTTCAAAACGAAGTTTTTTATAGAGAAATCAAGCAATTAGGCTTAAACCAACAGTTAAATCATTCAAGTCCATTGTTATCTCTCAATCCTTTTCTTGATCCAAATGGTATCATACGAGTAGGTGGTAGATTGAATAACGCTACCATGTCTTACGATAAAAAACACCCTTACATATTTTATCACCAAATTAATAATATCTCATTATCACAACAAACATTTTCATTCCGGACCGCAATTAACTTTGGCGGTTGTGAGAGAAAAATACTGGCCCATTTCCGGTCGTAATATTGTGAGAGGTGTTATACGAAATTGTGTTAAGTGTTTTAAGGCAAACCCAAATACTGCGCATCAACTTATGGCCGATTTACCAGCGGTTAGGCTTCACCAATCCAGACCATTTATCAATAGCGGCGTTGATTACGCCGGTCCCTTATTAATGAAAGAGGGTCGCGAGCGTGGAAAAAGGTCTTTAAAGGTTTACATTGCCCTTTTTATCTGCTTGGCTACAAGGGCCGTGCATATTGAGCTGATTACTGATTTAACCTCAGAGGCATTTTTGGCAGCGCTAAAACGATTTATCGCTAGAAGAGGTAAAATCATAAATATTTACTCTGACAATGGTACCAATTTTGTCGGGGCAAATCGCGAACTTAAACAATTGTATAAATTATTTCACGAACGTCAATTCAAAAATCAATTAAACGATGCTTTATCATGCGATTCAATTACGTGGCATTTTATACCATCGAAATCGCCCCATTTTGGAGGGATCTGGGAGGCTGGAATAAAGTCCATGAAATACCATCTCAAGCGTATTGTGGGAAATATAGCAATGACATACACTATCCTAATCCAAATTGAAGCAATTCTAAATTCCCGGCCTCTCCTATCAATTCCCTCTTCACCAAATGAATTAGAAATCCTCACACCCGGACATTTCCTGATCGGAATGCCTCTTACTGCGATACCAGAACCAGATCTCACCGATTTAAGGTCAAATCGTCTATCCCGATGGCAACATACACAACAATTAGCTCAACACTTTTGGAGGCGTTGCAACCGCGAATATTTAACATCTTTACAGCAACGATCAAAATGGAGATCAGCCAAAACCACATTCCCGTGGGAACAGTGGTCATTCATAAGGAAGATAATGTTCCACCGCTCCAATGGAGGCTTGGTCGGGTGATCGAAGTTTATCCAGGTTCTGATAAGTTAGTGCGAGCTGTGTCTGTAAAAACTGCAACAGGTATTGTGAAACGTGCTGTGACAAAAGTGTGCCCATTACCAAATGGCAATTTTACTGATTGAAAGAGACGCGGTCCTTTCAAGGCGGGCGGAATGTTGCGTCCTAATGTATAATTTTTATTCTTATTTTATATTTCCCTTAGTATATTACTTTGTGTGTTAAATTTTAAGTTAGATATAGACAGCCAAAAACATGGTCACCCGTACAAATCGGTTGGGGCCCCTTTATGGTACCCTTCTAGGTAGATCCAACTACCAGTGATCGCGGGTAAGGGCAACTCCGTCATCACTTAGGAATTTGCAAGGTTTCAAGGGTGTAAACGGATGACGGTAGTGTGCGAGCGGAAAGGGGCCAAACCGACTTCAGGCGGGGGTTATTTTTAAAACCAATATCAGTCTCACTTGAAACTTGGGTGTAAAACCACGTATTTTTACCGAAACAAAATTAGCAACTGCCATGCAACAAATGTGTAGTGTGTATATATTGTAAATAGTAAACAAAATAAAGGCAAAAAAAAAAAAACAAAAAAATAAGTGTCATAATTTAACCAAAAACATATATGGGGAAGTAACCGATATACCTCCACCACCGAACACCACGTGACCTCCGTTTTTAGGAATCAAGAATATGAATACAAGAAATCAATTCAAAAATCTCTAGACCATTTCTGACAAATTTCCGTGGCGGCGTTTAAAGGTATTACAAAAATGCCTGAGTAGTGACTATGGTTTAAAATGGAAAAATTACCTAAACTTTTACTATTGAGTCCAACCATACGAAAACGGGATAAATTGAAATGAATAAGTATTAGGAAAAATAATCGAGGTTGTGTTAGGAAAAAAGTAAAAGTTTGCAAAACAAAAAGAGAGGGATAATAACACACGTTCGATGAGTAGGTATGTCATCTGGACGGTATTTGTAAACTCATATATCTGAGCTAAATTAAGCGTTTTCAAAATCAAGACTACTTATCATATATTCTAACATATTAGGAGTGGGATATATACCATACAGCCCACAAGAGAAGTATTTGTAACCAATGCCTGAAGTTTCGCGAAAAAGTTCAAGCCGACATTCTCTGGACAGTAAAACCCCTTCGGGTAAACCACCAATTAGACAAAGAAAAGAAAGTACATCGAGTTCATCATCAGAATCCAGTGATTCCAGTGACCAGGGTCAAAGAAAGCGGAAAAGGCAGCGATTTGAACCTGAATTTTTAAGTGTTGGCCAAAGTGACGAAAAAATGATCCCGTTGTTTGATCCTCAAAAACCGGAGCAATCCATAGAGACATGGATCAGCCGCGTTGATGAACTCGCTGTTCGGTACCAGTGGAATGATTTCACCATAAACAAGTTGGTCGCAAATAGATTAACAGGTATGGCAAGGCGATAGTACGACGTGCAGGAACAAACCACCGGGAATTGGAACAAAATGAAAAAGCTTCTGGTGAAACAATTTTCAAGACCCTTACCGTTTACAAAATTGCTCCGCGACGCAGCAACATACGAAACACACGGTGGTCAAGACTTGAGTGAATATTGTTTAAACAAACTAGACAAATTAAAGTCATTAAAGTTAACAATCCCGGAAAAAATACCTTATTTATGCAGTTATTGGGGGCATTACCGATGAAAATATTGCAAGATCCGCAAGAGCATGGCGTTTCCGCGATGTTAACGAACTATACGGTTACGTAAGTACTCTTGGAAAAATACAAAAAAGTGGAAGAATTGAAAGCAAAAGAAGAGAGTTTGGTGAAAGTTCAAAACATTTAACCATGAGCAAAGAACGCCCAGATATCCGGTGTTTTAACTGTAACGGCTCCCACCGCGCGCGAGACTGTCCTAAACCAATATTCTAAATTCCATCAACCCCAGTATTGATATAGCACCACTACGAAAAACAATTGCCGATCACGTCAAGTTGGACCAGTGAAAACAAAAAGAACGATTCGACAAAACAAAACGTGAAGCTGTGCGTTACAATGCCGGTGAACTCGTGCGAATATTAATAACCAGTGAACAATGTACCGGGGCAAGTAGAAAGTTGCTACCTAAATATAAGGGCCCGTTTCGGGTAACGAAAGTGCTTTATAACGACAGATACGAAGTTGAAGATTTGCGCGAAGGACATAGAAGACGGGGTGCAAAAACAGTTGTTCCATCCGACAAGATAGAAAAGTGGATCACAGTTGTATAAGTAACGAATCGCAAGGCGTGTGAAACGAGGAAACTGGAACCGATAACGTCCACTTGTTACTAGAGTTTACACGTAGCGATCACAAAGATGAGTATTAGGACGTGTGAAACGAGGAAAGTAACAACTGGGGCCGATAACGTCCACTTGTTACTGGAGTTTACACGTAGCAATCACAAAGATGAGTATTAGGACGTGTGAAACGAGGAAAGGAACAACTGAGACCGAATAACGTCTACTTGTTACTGGAGTTTACACGTATGCAATGAAACAAAGAAAGAAATTAAGATGTATGTATGAGGCAAGGGCGACAACAACTGGGACCGATAATGACAACTTGTTGTCGAAGTTTACATGCATAACACAGAAAGAAGAACGAAGGGTATTGAGGCGCGTTAAACGTGGAAGGCAACAACTGGAACCGACAATGTCCATTTGTTGCCGGAGTTTAAGTGCATTATACCAAAAAGAAAGAATATCCAAGTGTTTAAGAAAAAGAGTAAACAATGACCGATAACGTCAAATGGTTACCAGCTGATGAAATATGAAAAGAAATCGAGAATGTAATGAGACACGTACTACAAATTTTGTGAGCGAAGTCGAGAAGTCGAAGTTTTAAGAAGCCCGTTTTAATGCATTTAAGAACATTTAGTCACCTACATATGAGTTATTTAGCAATAGTGTTGTTTATTTACGAGTAGATATATAATGTGAGAGCGGTCTGAGACATACCGCTAAACAGGATGGCCGAATATTAGGAAAAATAATCGAGGTTGTGTTAGGAAAAAAGTAAAAGTTTGAAAAACAAAAGAGAGGGATAATAACACACGTTCGATGAGTAGGTATGTCATCTGGACTTGAACGGTATTTGTAAACTCATATATCTGAGCTAAATCAAACGTTTCCAAGATCAACACTATTTATTATATATTCTAACATAAGAGAGGCAAGAAGGCAAGAAGAATTATTTTATAATCTTCACTTGAACATAAGCAATACTGACAAGGACGACACTGGCATTTAGTTGACAGGTGACAGTAATTTTAGTAAACAACCAGTAACTAAATTCAGTGCGCCAACCCTAAATCAGCAACCAAAAACAGGGTCACGTTGCTCTCGGACATTTATGAAGGCACTGTACTGTTTGACTAAAGATTGGCCAAAACGAACGACATTTGGGTGTAGGAAGTCAAATGTAAATGACTTACCTTCAGTTGATACCGAATACGTTATACTACCTCTCCCACTCACAAAACTCGATCTAATAAACAATTTTGCAAAGGCAATCGATAAAAAAGGGGATTTTTTTTCTATTTAAAGTCTATATTTCCAAGGTTAAGTGACACAAAGTTACAAAAAGGGATTTTTATCGGTCCACAAATACCCCTATTAATGAGAAACCAAAATTTCAATCCAAAAAATAAATATAAAAAATAATAAAAACACTGTTCTTATATTTACAATGAATTTCCACCAAGTAAAAGTAGAATCAATTAATTTCAAAAAATGAATGACAAAGCGTCAATAGATATTAATAATAATATACATTAATCCGACGATTCAGTGACTTAGTAAGTACGTTTCGTTGATGTTGCTGTCATCATGTAGGCGTAGGTTAGTGGTTAGAGCAATGGCGCGTAAAGCTAAGGACGCGGGTTCGAATCCCGCTGGGGAGATGATGACAACAATAGCTTTTTCCTCATTAATTTGAGGTAGTTTGTAGTTGGTTTGTGAATTGAATTCATATTAATGTATTTAAAATCGCCACTATTAAATAATTCTCGGTATTTCACCTTTATTGAAGTTGATTATAATTTGAAACATTTTATTTGAAGAGTTTGTTGTCGTGTATTACAGATATTCATTTTGTTTCATATTAGTTTCAGATGTTAGTTGCACTGTATTTTCGCTATAGATGAAAATATATTTACTTTGTTTTAACATTGCGTTTATTGATATCATTCAATGTCATGCATAATTCCTCTTTTAAAATTAAATTAATTAACCCGATAGTGTATTTTTGTAATAGTAATCAAGAAGAAAGTTTTATTTAATTATTAATCAATACAATTTCTTTTATGCACAAAATTTCGCTCATTGACCGAATTTGGCAATTCAGTACAACATATACACAATGTGTTCAAAAAATCATTGAGCTATTTACATGATGTCGACACTGGGAATTAATACTACTACATTGATAGTCAATACAATAAACCGTCAAGTAATGAATATATTGTAAAGTTCTAGCAAATAGATTGTAAATAATATAGAAATCATACTGAAGTTATTTATTTCGTTATAACATAATTATTAAGTATGTGGTATGTATTAAGTGACTTTATCGAATCAAACCGAGCCGAAAATCATTACAAAATGGGTGATATTCCAGTAGTTTAACTAACAACAAAAAATCCAATTGAAGAAGGTACAGTTGAAGTTAAAATTTGCTAAAATAAATTGCTTTTAAGTTGCCTTTACGGCAGAATTAGTCGTCTCAAATTAAGACATTGATAAAAGTATTTTATAGTTAACTACGTTAGAACGCTCACCTTTTAAATTCTATTTTGAAGCGTTAAATAATATTGATTTACATAACCAGGCAAACAACGATAAAATAAATTTCCCTCAGAAAATAAAAAAGTTTTAGAGGCAGAGTGGCAAAATTATTCCTAAATGACTTAAAGGGCAGAACGTCGTAATGAGGAGTCGTTGAATTAATTGGAACAGACTTCTACCCATTCTAAAAGGAGATGATGGAGCGAATCATCACAAGGAAAAGTAACTATAGAAACTTCAGAAGTTCAACTCTACAACCATCGGATCATTAATTTGATAAATGACTATTAATTAGAACACTTTTGACGCTGATGGTTGCCATCAGCTTTAAAGAAGTTTAGAGGAAAAATATTCTTAGAACTTAAAAAAATTTAATTTAATTTAAATGATGCTGCGTGTCAGTTGCTAACGTTACTTCTCCTAACCTTTTGTAGCCAAATTAGGTATATCTCATGGTTCCTATTTGGGCAGTCTTAGATTTATTTTATTCATTAGTGGTGTTGCTAAAAACTTCAAACATTTTAAATTATGCCTTTGCTATAAGTATGAACTATTAATAGACGATTAGAGAAAGATCAATGGATGATGTACAATTTTTGTAGAGAAATCTGTCTCTGATGACTAGATGGCCAATAGAAAATGATCTGATAGCAGGTGTAGGTAATATTGGAAAAAATCGATGAGGCTAACGTTGGCAAAAGAATTGTAGACGTTGGCGAGATGGCTACTAGATATGAGGAATGATTGATAGATAAGGTAGATATGGGCTAGAAATATGCCCTGATATTGTGCATTAGGAAGCACGTTATACCCGGTACAACTACAATCACAGATGAATAGATGAATGCAAGGACAACAATGACCTAGAAAAAGAGGGATGTATCCACCAGAAAGTCAATCCTCAAGGAACCTTAAAAATTTAAAATTCACGTGAACACCATTGAAAGAAGTTGGAAACATATGAAGTATGCCTTGACCAAATCTGGATTAAGTGACGAAAGGATAACCGATCACATGTGGATGATAAAACGTCAAATCCAAGGATTATTATTATATTATATAATTATTATTAGAGAACTATATTAGTTTGGACTCTTTGTGTCCAATAAATCGGAGGAGGTGACGAAGTAAAAAAAAATGATAGGTATGACTGTACAAAAATATTTAATTTATTCGACTAATGGGAATAAAAGTTAACACTCGAAGTTGAAGTAGAAAAAATGTTAAAGTATGAGAACGTAGAGAGAGTTCAAGTTGAAGCTAGGAAGGTATGATCAGAACTATCTTGTTTTTTGAAAAAATAGATTTTAGAAAGATTGATAATGAGGAGCTAAACGAGGGTTAGTTTAAGTAGGGAACCAATGAAGTAAGAATAAAACCTGGAAAGGCCGATAAGAGAAATACTGAGAATTAGAAGTTTGAACCCAAGCACCGAAGATACTGATCATAAAATAGCAATTAAGAAAAGAAGAATTTAGACATCATGCGGTTAGTACGTGAAATTGAAGAAGGATTATAGGAAAGTACAGAAGTAATAAAGTTATTGTTAACAGATTCAGACAGACAAAGACAGTTTTGGAAATAGAGCTATTAAAGAGGACTACAACCTTATAGAGCAATAAAGTTTATAGGGTGAAGAATAGCTACAGTTCAGAGCAGGTAGATAAGAAATAGAATTACACCGAAAAGAATATTTACACAATAATACACAAACACTATATACAATAAATACAGAATGATACAATAGGAAATAAATCCGAATCGACAAAATCACACACAAATAAATATATATACAATAAATACATCCGCACATAATTAGCCTAATGAATAAAAGTTAAGCAATTGCTTTTCCTTAAAAAGTAAAAGCAAATGCTTAAAATCTGATGAATAAAAGTTTGAGCAATTGCTTTTGCTTTAAGCAATTGCTATAAAAATAAGTAAAAACTTTTTCGTCGACCTTTTGCTTAAAGAATTGGAGCAATTGCTTGCATTTACTTAAAATGGGATGAATAAACCTAGCAATTGCTTTTTCTATGTAGCAATTTCTTGTAAAATTTACAAGCTTGGTGAACAGCAGCTTGAACGCCTTTAAAATTATCATTCGCGGCTCTTTCGTTAGATTTAGCAAACGTTATTATGGCTGAATCCTTGAAAAGTCGCAAAAGAATGTCTTATAGTGAGCACAAAAGTTGCAGAAACGATGATTTTCGAAAATTATATAGGTATAGAACAACCATACTTATAGTGCGGTTATGGCTTTGACTTTTTGAGTGGTTTACAATACCTCCTGATGTTTAAGGCAATAAAGTAATTTGGAAGGTATTTGTACCGAAGCTGTTAGGTTAATGGTCCGTACTAAGAAAAATTATTTGAGTAAAGTAAAGTATAAAAATTATTATAGAATTATTTCCATCAACGTACTCCTTTAATTCGTAGATATTTAAAGTTCGATTGTTAGAAAAAATTGAATATTATTATTCTTCTGTTTGTACCTGTTTATGTAGAATTTCTTAATCGTTTCTTAGTTTTTGTTCATTTCATTTATATTATATATATAATATGAATTCATTAATATAGGTACAAATATTTAGATGATTATCAACTGTTTATGCATATTTAACATTTATTTCTTTATTTTTTTCTATTAAAGTTTCAACAGAAATTTATAATTAAAATTCAATAATTTTTAAAATACGGACCTGAGATTACTTCAACAAGGGTGTTTGTATCGGTCAATTTTTATGACTGTCTGGGGTTGAGTTCTCATAAAAGTAATTGAAAGCCAAACAGCAATTAAGCCATAAACGCACTATAAGTATGGTTGTTCTATACATTCGAAGAAGAAAATGTGGAGTGGTTGGCGCAATATTTTTTGGAAGATAGTGGCGAAAGGCGGGGTGGTGCTTTATCACATTTAATGAAAATGAAAGTGTTTTTAAGAAACATATCCGATCCCGGGTTTCAGAATTCAACTGCGGAAGAATTAGGAATTCATCAAACCACTGTTTGCAAATATTTGGATTAAATTTTCAACAACTGCAGATGAAATTGTGATTGCCAAAGAACAGTGTCAGTTGAGCTACCATTAGACAAAAGAGAACTGAAATTTGGGAGTCATCAAAAGTTCGTGGTGAACAAAAGGGTAGTTTGTTTGAATCGAAAGTAAAAATGTTAAAGCGTATCTCAATAAGGGTACAAAAGGAGCAGAAATTAGAAAGCAAAGTTTGGAGAAACGGGAGTGTGTGGAAGTAGAAATACATCCATATCTTAGTTACAAACATATTTATGTAGAAATAAAAACGCCATTGTCAGGGTACATCTTAATTTTTCCTCTACCGGAATAAAGTCATAAATTTAAGAAGGAACAATTTATGGGGGTCAACGACAAATACATATTTCTTATAAGAGATTGACAACCTTGTAGAAATTAACTGGCAAGAGATCTATCCTTCTTTATTAAAGGAGAAATACTTATGTAGGTTTTACACTTGCAGTTCGATATAGATATAGGTCTTGACAATCTTAATAGCAATTGCTTGAAATTGATCCGGATATGCAGCAAAACCAGCAATTGCTTAAAAATATTATTCATACCACAAGTTAGCAATTGCTTTGCTAAATAGCAATTGCTTATAGCATTTGCTTCATTTTTATTCATTAGGCTGATGTGTCGAGAACTTTTTTTTGATTTGCTTCGATTTGATTCTACATATTATATATATATGTATTTGTCTCTGTTTTGGATAATGGAAAAGGTAAAGTTAACTCCTTATACCTGGTTGTCTTTCCGATTTTGATGAAAGTAGCATGTATATAATAATACAAAAAGGATATCTTATATTTTTCTTCGAATCTCTCGTATATGGGGCAGGCAATTTCCATGCTACTTTACATTTTTAAACCGTGGGTGTGTATCGTTTGTCGACAGGCCTAAAAACTTTTAGATCGAGAATCTAGAATGAAATTCGTATTCATGGCTTGTCTAATGATTTAAAGCGCCCTCAAACCATCAACAAAGCAAGAAAGCCAATAAAACTGACAAATAAAGATAAATGGTTCCTGCCTGAATTCTGTTTTGCAAATCTTTGCTAAACAAGTCCATTTTTCAAGTCGTTTTAGGAATAAAACTTTTGTACTAGATGTGACTATTGCGAAATCGTATTTATTCGTTTTATTGATTGATATTGATAGTGTAAAAATATTCTTTTAAATGCTTTTCAAAATAAATTTATTTTGCATATTTATATAATTATTTATAATTAAAATTATATATAATGTGGAATTTGTAATCCTTAATTGTTTAGACGTTACAGGAATTTTACCTGTCTTTTTAGATTGTTTTATCTACGTCTAACATGTGCCTTCAGATTCAATAGTGTAATTCAATGCCGGTAGGGGTATTAGCCCTCGGAGTAGTTGTTTCTTTTGTTTCTAGTCAGTCTTGTTATTCAAGTGAACCGTGCGGTTTGTGTTTGCCAGCGCCTACCTGATGAGACCCAATAGGTAGAAACCGGTTGTAAGATATAGCTTATGGTTCGTTGTGCCTATAGTATAGGACGCGTTCCAAATGTGGGATTTGTAATCCTTAATTGTTAAGACGTTACAGGAATTTTACCTGTCTTTTTAGATTTTTATATAAATAATTTATTAAAGCAGGGGTTTTTAAAAACAAACAGCATTGTTATTAGAAAAACAATTAAAGGAGTGAATTTTTAATCATGGAGACTTTGTTTATTAACATTATTAAGAGGCAAATGACGAACGCTTTAAACGAATTTGATAGAAGTGTTCTAATTTGCCCAAGTAAAAAATTGTTTTATTTTGCAAAGCGTGATCACGTTGCAACAACAAGAGCAGCCAAACCATATACACCTATTAATATTGGAATTAAACGTCCATATGTAATATTGTGAATGTATGCAATTCAAGGATTACTTATTAAATTCCTTAAATGTTCTACTTTTTAAATATATTATATAATACACTAAACTTCCCATACAATCCGAGAAATACTAATAGAATAATAATAAATACTTACAACTTTGGAACTAATTTTTCACCTTTTCCCATTAATTAAAGAGCACTGTAACTAAATTCACCAAAAGAGTCATATAACTTTTTCAACATAGTTTGTTTAATTATGTAACTATAATTACATTTGCGTATATGCGTAAATTTCATTTCTCGAAACAGCACACGCACCGTATTCAAAACTTTAACTAAACATATATTGGATTTTCTCATTGTCAGTAAAAATATAACATCTATGCAGCTTGTTTACACTAGTAATTTTTTTCAAGGTAAATTATTGTATTCACTTGTTAGCGACATCAACTGCCACGTTAATTTCCACGATCGAATGTTAATTTTAGACCTTTTATAACCAATCCAAAATGTCGCACACAAATCTGCATTATAGCGTTCAGATCATGACGATAAGATTGTTTTAATCCCATAATTAGAGCTTGATAAGTTTGCTATTTATTGTACACCTACTAAATTAATACGAACTTTGAAAACAAAAGTCTTGGAATTTATTTATATTTAACGCTAAACATACGTATTGTACATTGTAAGGCTTTTAGGTCATCACAAAAAAAATAATAATAAGTTCCAGTTGTAGTAGCTGGCTACGCAATTGTGTTGTTTTACGCGACGTTTCTGTCTTTTTTGGTTCCGGTCTTCGATCGTTCAGTTTTGTCGACATGAACGTAGTCTATTCCGTACCGTTATCACCCACAGTAAAGGTCTGAAAGCTTACGGGTGACGTTGTCTCCTGCAGCCCTGTAACTGTTATAGTCTAGCTGCTAGACTTGCAGCTACGGTATTTATCGTGCAAAAATGTTTTGTATTTTAAGTACAACATAAACGTGTTATTATTTTTAATATAACTAAAAGTTATAGTTGACAAAAATATTTTCTTACTGCGAATTCGGACCGTCATTTCTTGCAAAATTTTGTGAAAAATTATATATTCTATTGGATTTAATGTATGAAATAAACAAGAATATTAATATGTAATGTAAAATCAATAGGACAATAATAGTAATCATGTAATATTTACATATATATCAAAGTTGTCTACGACATAATAGTTTAATTGACATGTTAATATTATTTATGAGAGTATTAGCAATAAAGTTAGAAACTGTTTTATTTTTTATCCAATATTCTCACGTTAAACTATATTAGTTACTTCAAAAATTTTTACTAACATTATCATATTTATACTATGACATTATGCACTCCTTGTTGAAGTGATGTTCACAAGCCCTGGTAGGGTGAATGTACCTATTGTCCGGCCGCCACCACTTCTCGGCCATTTCGATGAAATTCCGAGTATAATAGAAATATTTCGTAGCTAAGTAAGATTGTAGCAGTACCTACATGTTCTATGATTTCTTCGCCGTCATTGGTCCAAAACGCGCAGAAGTGATTCCTAATTTAAAAAAATTACGTTAGATCTAAAGTGGTAGTCAGTTGTATGTTGTGATATAGATTTGTACGGGTACTGTGTGATTTGGTGAGGAGGCTTCCGGAAATAGTAAGTACCTTTTTAACTTTTTGCGGTAGTGTACGTTTATGCTTAGCAGCATAGTAGTTGAATATGAAATAATCTGTGAAATTAGGTGAATATTGAAAATTAAATGTTTTTAAAAAAAAAAATGGGTGGCCGAATAACTGGTTCATTAAAAGGGCCATCAACCGTTTCTCAGCCAGACGGCCGAGAAATGGTTCAGCAAGATAGGAGTATTGCTTCATTATTCTACGTAGTTAACTATGATTTTTCTTTCTTTTTCCCGTTCTTACATACAAGGAATGGGATAAATTTAATCGAAACCAGTTTGCGGCCTCTATAATGTTATGTAAAAAATATATGATTTCTGAAATGTCGGTGGAGGCCGACAGCTAGTCATTTGTCGACCGTCTATTTATTAATAGTTAAAATTTAAAAAAAATGTCTGATAAACTTATTTCCAGATGTTGATTCAAGGAAAAGTAAGAAAAAGAATAACACCAAGAAACGAAAAGGTCGCGAAAAGAAAATTATTTAACTATACTGAAGGTTATTTAAAAGAAGCACTTCATCAAATTCGTTCGAATAAAATTTCAATTAGGGAGGCTAGCCGAATGTTTAAAGTACCAAGATCCACCCTTCAGGATCGGCTACATGGTAGGCGTTCTGAAAATTTAAAAAAGACGGGTCCTCAGCCTATCATGGGTATTGAGGGCGAAAAGAGGATCGCTGAATGGACAATTAACATTGCAAAATGCGGATTTCCTATCAAAAAAGAAAATTTAATTGAAACAGTTACTAAAATAGCGCGAGACCAAGGAAAACTTGATCTTTTTGTAAATAAAAGACCGGGCATTAGATGGTACAAAAGTTTTTTAAAAAGACATCCAGAAATATCAGTCCGAGAAGCGGAAGGAATTAATAAAGCACGTGCCGTTGTGACAGAGCAGTTCATAAGATCATGGTTTAAAGATCTAAATGAATTTCTTGAAAACAGAGATTGCAGGGAGATTATGGACGATCCCCAAAGGATATTTAATGGTGATGAGACCGGTTTCAGCTTGTGCCCCAAGACAGGCAAGGTACTCGCACCACGTGGATGGAAGAATCTATATCAAATAAAAGCAGGGAACAAGGACAACATAACAGTTCTGATAGTTTTTAATGCCAGTGGTAATATTTCCCCACCACTGGTTATTTTCCCTTATGTAAGACCACCAAAAACTTTGGTCAAAAGCATGCCCGAAAATTGGATACTTGCCAAGTCTGAGACCGGCTGGATGCGCGGGGATGTTTTCTTCGAATACATATGTAATGACTTTAATAAATGGTTAAATGAAAATTCCATTAAAAGGCCTATAATATTATTTATTGATGGTCATAAAAGTCATATGACGTTACCATTAAGCCAGTTTTGTGACGAAAATGGCATAATTCTTTATGCGTTACCACCAAATACGACGCATTTGCTACAACCGGCTGACGTGAGCGTCTTCAAGCCAATAAAAGAAGAATGGCGTAAAACTGTATTAAAATGGCAAAGCAAACCAGAAAATGCCAATGCCGTCATCACAAAATTAAACTTTTGCTCCATTTTCCAAAATACTTTGGAAATGACGAGCATGGGAGACTATATTAAAAACGGATTTAGGAAATGTGGTCTCTATCCTTTGGATCCCGATCAAGTAGATTTTACCAAATGTGTTAAAAATACTTTAGAAAATCAGCATAAGCTTAATGATAAGTCGGACACATTTACGTCGAGAGAACTACTGTCAGCTCAAGATTTCAGATCAGCGGAGAAAGTCATAAAAGCGATTCAAGATCGCCTTTACGAATATGGTATAAGTGCTAACGTAGTAACAAATGAAATAAAATATCTTGAACAAAATATGAATTCGACTACAGTTAGTCAAACTGCAAATGACGTCCAATTAACGGTTGACGTTGGCACAATTGTCTCTATAGATGATGTGAATATCGTCGATATGCTTTTTGTTAGTCAAACGGACGATAACGCTTTGTCACATATCTTTCCTTCTGATGTCCTTTATAACGAAGACTTAAACAAACCCCCCGAAAATAAAGTGCCTGGTGGCGAGTCATCGCATAAAGAGGGAGAAACTTATATTGAAAAGATAATTTCTTCAGAAGTTCCTTCTACCAACACCTCTGAAAACGAAAAGTCTGATCAGGAGCCTTTGGATCAAATGAAAGTACCTCCTGAAGTTATACCTGCTGAAGATCATACTGTTAGTGAAATCTCAAATCGCGATTGTACAACAAACATGACAGAATCATTTGCCAACTATGGAGATGTTCCCGCTGTCGATTCTATTGATAATATTCAGCACAAAACCCCTGAAAAAGAAGTATCTGATCATCAATCTCCTGAAAAAGTGAAAGAAACGTCTCCCACTACTCCATTTAGCAAGCATTTAGTATTTCCTGCATCGACCGATCAAAAGCAGAACTTAAAAAAAAAAAAGAAAAGTTACCTAGCGCAATCTCAAGTAAAGAATGGAGAAAATACTATAAAAAAAAAGATGAGGAGAAGATTAAGAAACTTGAGAATATTCGTAAAAGAAAAGAGCTAAGAGAATTGAAACAAAGACAACGAACAATCAAAAGAAAAAAAATGAGTAAAAATAAGAAAAAAAGTAGTGAAACATATAATAATGATATCGAAAAGGTAAGAATAAAATGTTCTCTCTGCGAAGATGAGTTGTTTAGTGAAACGGAAGAAGACTCAGAAAAAAATATTGGTTGTGATCAATGTCCAAGGTGGTACCACTTAAGGTGCACGGAATTCGTTCAATATACATACGACAAGGTTGCAGATATGGATTATATATGTAAAATATGCAAATAACTAATACAAAAAAAAATATTTTTATTATTTTATTGTTTTTTTTTTTATATGAGAATTTCATTTTTGTTGTTTGTACTTTTTATATTTTTCTATGCGAAATAAAGATGTGTTTAAATGCTTACCCAAAGTTTTATATAAACATATACCTACCCTAATGTTGTTTTATAAGGCGTGGCTGACAAACAGTTTTGTCTCGGCCGTATGACCGAAGACGGGTATTACGATGGCCGACAAAAATGTAGTAATGGTCGAGAAGTAGTAAAAGTGTTACAATTATGAAAATATGTTTTTTTCTTAATATATAACTATAGCTAACTTTTTTGGTATATTTTTTTGATAAAAGCATATAACAAGGCATCGTATATCATGACTCATTTTTCGGTACTGTTTCTTTTTTCCCGAAAAAATTTTACTTGCTTCTCAAAATACAGTTAAAAGGCCGACAACAGGTACATTCACCCTATAATTTGTCACAATAATAACATGAGAACTGTGTTTTTTCGGGCTTGTTTGCCATGGTCCAGTTCAATGGTAGTATTAATCACTTTCACAACATGCTTAAGTGATTCGTTTAACCCGTATTTCAAGGTGAAGCTGTCAAAGCTTTACTTTCGGTAGTAACGTCCGTACGTTTGCGCAAGTAGGCGTAAAATAGCACCAATCGAGAAAATTCTTTGTAATATTGATTTTAAATCGTTCATTCTCTCCTGATCACTGACTACAACTACACAGATCTGTACGTGTCCTCAACAACCGTTTTGCCGTCATAGAGTATTTTTATTTTGTGGTTTCCCTGGTTCTTCCATTTATGATGATGGTGGTTTCATTTGCTTCATTTTTGAATTTTTTTGTTTTTATTACGTTTTTTTGATATTTGTGTCTAAATTCTTCCTTGAATTGGCTTTTTATCGGGATTTATTGTTTTTATTTGTGATAAAAATCAAATTTTGTCAAATATTTGAGAAAGTTTCGCAACATCAAAATATGCTACAGGACGTATAGGATATTCAGACGGTGTTAATTATAATAAGTGCCTACAAAATACTCTAAAAAAGTTAGTAATTCTTAAGTAAAGTGAGATCACAATATTTCAGGTACTGCAAATGAAGTAGTAACGAAAAGAAAAAGAAAAGTGATAAAGAATGTAAACAGGACAATGAACTGAAAAATGTCAAAAATATTAAAAAAATCAAAATAGAGGAATGGAAAGATATTTATCAAAGTTACAAGGTTACCCCTCCAAGTAGAACAAAATCTTTCTGTTCTAGAACTTGTACAAATAGCAAATATTGTTAAGGAGGGCAGCGAAAATATGTCAAAATCAGTTGCCTAAAAATCAGCAGAAATTGAGGATAACGCGTTCGATGAAGGACACCTCGAGAATTTAAGATCACAAACAACTGAGAAAGGAAACTAGAAAGTTTGGTAATCCAAAACTACATCAACACACACAAGTAATACAAAAATAACCAGAAAGGGCAGTTGAAGGTAATAGAAAGAGTAAAAAGTAAGTTGAGAATAAACGAACTAAACATATTGGAACAACCAAGAAAAACAGGTTATAGTGTTTTTTGGGAACAAAATATGAAGCAGTTTTAAATTTACATTTTACTTATGATTTCTGTACGTAGTTGATTATTAAAGCACCTCATGGATGAAAAAATAAATGCGGAACACTGTTTATTCTTAAATAACTGTTATAACAGTTACCATCTAGCATATAAATTACTTGAACAAAAACCCTATTGCACTGAGAAGCTAAGATTTGACCGTATGGATAATACAGTAGATATAAAAATTCTAATCTGAAAGGAGGTGAATGTGGCTCGATAAACGTGAAGTTTGTTGCATTTTAACTGAATTTTCTAATAATATTGTGCAATACACGAGCTGCAACAAGAGAAAGAAAAACCTGAAGCCGTATTTACTTACAATAAGTTCATGAAAGGAATTGACAGGCAAAAAAGAAATTTAAACCTGTAATCACTTTCAATTTTTAACCTGACTCTCTTAATTGTCCTCTTTTTATATTAATACATTTATTTATTATTTATTTTATACCTCATATACCTCAGTATTTATTATTTCCAATTATGTACAAAATTTACAAAAAGTGGTAGTCGGAAACTAATTCCTTTCAAAAAAAAAGTGTGTATAAAGGTTATGCGATTTTACATTGACCATATTTAAAAATTTTCATTTATAAAGGGTGTTTGTATACTTTAGAATATAAGAAAATAATTAAAAAAAAAAAAATAATAATAAAACAGTAGATTTTAATGAAGCAAATTTTAATATTATGTTCTTACCTGAAACAATAACATTTAATGAATTTCACAAAATTTTACAGCATTTGAACTAGTGCAATGACTTCCTTGAAAAGTGAAAATTTTGTTTAATTTTAAGCTCATTTTCTACGTAGCCTCCATTTTCCTGCTTGCATATTTATATGTATTCCTATCGTCAAATATCTATTAACAGATTTGAGTTTTCGGCCATTATCAATTTAGCAGAAACCATATCTGATTCTCTCTTTCATGTTCTAGGTCTGGTACTGCATTCCTTTAACGAATTACCACAAAAAAATCTAACGAACGTTTTGGCGAATGATGGATTGGTAAAAGTGGATCAGTATCTCTGCGCGTTAGGTCTGCCGACTTAATAAATTGCTTTTTTAAGTGAGGATTCGTTAGCTCCAGACTGACAATTTAGAATAACATGAAAGAGAATCAGAAATGTTTTCTGTTGAATTAATAATGGGTGAATACTTAAAATCCGTTACTAGGTCTTTTACAAAGGGAATACAGATATGCAAACAGGAAAGTGGAGGATACACAGTAAATAAATTTTAAATTAAGCGAAATGGTTACTTTTTAAAAAACTCATTGCATTGTTTTATTAGTCCCTGAAAGATTTTCATTAAGTTCACTGAATTTGAATGTTTAACTAAAATATAAGCATAAAATATTAAAGCTTACTAAATTCAGATCCACTCAAAAACTATAATAAGTAAGTAAAAAAAGAAAAACGAATAGTAACGTAAAAAGGTGTTCACTGCAACAAAAATATCCAGTATGTTTCATTTAAAAATATGCAGTTATTCTAGGTTGAAGTTTGTCTTATAGAATCCATAAAAAATCCAACGAAAGAATATAGAAAAGAAATACACAAACAAATGTTTCTGCAGTTAAACTTCTTAAATGTTCCACCAATGTTAATTTTTCCACGAGTTCGAATCAAACCTCAATTTGCTGATGGAACACCACCGGATACGTTATCAGTTCGCCATAAATCAGGATGGATGCAGTTAGACTTTTTTGAAAAATGGTTTAATCATTTCCTTCTTCACACCCAAGCTTAGCAAAAAAATTCTGTATTACTCATACTCGACAGACATAAAACGCATACCCAAAATATTGCAACGATAGATAAGGCACGTGAGAATGGCGTGACTATGTTATGCTATGTAGAAGTATGGTTGAGGAATCATCCAGGACGATGCGTTACGATAAGTGAAGTTGGTTCTTCATTTGGTAAAGCGCATCTCAGAGTCGCAACACCGCTAACCGCCATTAATGGTTTTCGCAAAACTGGATTGTTACCATTAAACCGTAGAATATTCACAGAAGATATGTTTGCTGCCACTTTGCCAACTAATCATGACCTACCTGAAAATGATGCAGTTGATTCTGAAAGGATACAGAAAGTCGTGCTGCCCAATGCAGATGACTCAATGGAAAATGCTTTTGATAGCTTTGTAAGAGAGTCTACACCAGAAGACCAGATAATTGTACAAATCGAAGAACCATCAACTAGCGGCGTTTCCAATATAATTGGTCCCTAAACGATTGCCCCCTACCCAACGTCTGCTAAAGCGAGCCAGTCAAAAAGGAAAATTAGCAAAAGGTGCAAGGCTGCAATACTTACGAGCACCCCTTACAAAAAATAATCAGAACACTCCTTAATCGAGAAAAGCAAAAAAATGAATGCAGACCAAACGAGAGGGACGAAAATAAAATTGATAAATAAAAAGATTACAAACAGTAGGTCTTTAAAAAGTAAGAAACCAATGTCCAAATATAAAAATCCTAAAATTTCAAAAGTAGAATCCAGTAGCAGCGAATCGGATGTCGACGTGGAATGTTTATTTTGTGGAAATTATTATTCTAACGACCACTGCGGAGAAGGATGGATAATGTGCGTTCAATGTGGCAAATGAGCTCATGATGAATGTGCGGTTGTAGAAAGTGATGACGATGGCGATTTCATATGTGATATCTGCTTGCAAAAATAAATGTTTTCACTTATACTTTCCTAATTAAATATCATCTTTAATTCTTTCCTATGTTAAATTCATATCCCATTTTACCATCTGCAGTTTCCCACAGTGTAGGTAAAATGAGAAAATGCAGATAATTCATAATGATAACACGTAACTATTTGTTTTTCATTTTTGACTATTTTCTAATGAACATTTCGTTGAATCAATAATCATACAGTAGCATATTCACGTTGTTCACTTTTACAACGTTTAGCGTCTTCTATACACAGCGTCAAACATTTAGTATCCCATTTTAGGCCAACTTCCCCTAATACTCTTAATTTAAGTTTGCAATGGCCAATTTTTTCGAACAATATTTATTTATTAATAAATAGAAATCTGGCTTGACTCTTGGTAAAACATGTCTAAAATAAGAAAACAAAACACTTGGTATTTGTTCCACAAATTTCATTAAATTACTGATAATATCGTTTCGGCTGTTATGCCATTATCAAAGTGAATAAATATTACAAAAGTTAAGACCATTTAAATACAAGGGATGAAAAGTAAACATCCTTATAGTCATAAATATAGAACATGCCTATGCATAAAATTATAGGAGTGACCCGATGGTTAGTTTAAATAACGGGGAAAGCCCAAACTTCGTCTGGTCATTTGTAACCTGTTTTTTTTCTGTGGTATGGCTCTATTTATTTATAGAATTTCTAACATGTTTAAGCGTTTTCCTTTATTACAATTGTAAAACAGTTTTATACTATTGCAGTCTATGGAATGATTTTTATCTATACAATGCTCAGCTAAGCTTGTGTTCTTTTTATAATTCGAAATGGATTTTTTGTGTTCGTTCAGACGTATTTTTATAGAACGACCCGTTTGATCTAAGTAAATAGATGGAAAATCACGACAATTTATTTGATAGACTCCATTTTTATGTAATTTATTATTTACCAGTAGGGAAGTTAAGTTGGTTTTGTAACCTTTCAAGTATAAATTTTGAAGCTAAAGAAATGAACTTTTTAGAAAAGGGTTTGAAATATAGTCGTAATTATGCAAATCATTTAAATGAGTTAGATAATTTAGTTGTTAACACAGAATTAGCTATAGATATTTCAAAAACCCCGGATAAACAAAAAGAAAAATCAATTTTTGCAAATTCTTTGAAGAAAAAAGTTTTAAGTAAAAATCCTTCCTGTAACTTCATTGAACGTAATCTGGTACAATCAATCAAAAATAAATTAGACGATAATAATCTTATACTCTGCAAAGCTGACAAAGGTAACACCATAACCATTTTAAATGAAATACAAAAAACATTTAGTCTTATAAATAATGATAATTTCAAAATTTTAAAAACTGACCCTACTAATAAATATTAAACGCAAATCAAATCTGTCTTAAAAAGTTGTAACAGTATTTTTGATGACAAAGAAAAATATATTTTAACGTTGATGAATCCAAGCGCACCAGTACTTTACAGCTTACCAAAAATACATACAGCTGGTTATCCAATGCGTCCGGTTGTTTCTTATGTACAAGCACCAGCTTACAAACTTTGTAAAAAACTGAACAATATGTTACCAAATCTGTTAAATTTTAACTCTCCATATGCAACCAAAAACTCATTAAATTAATCAATAAATTAAAAAATCTTTCTGTACCTCCCGATTACAAATTAGTTCCATTTGACGTCGTTAATCTACTTCCCTCTATACTAGTAAAAGAACTCCTATCAATTTTTACAGAACACGTTAATAATAATACTAACTTAACGAATGACGACAAAAGCGATATAATGTCAACAATCAACGTATGCACAAACCAGAGTTATTTCAAATTTAACAATAAATTTTATCAACAATTAGATGGCGTACCTATGGGTTCACCTTTGTCTCCTTTATTCAGTGAAATTTTTATGGCTAATTTAGAAAATAAATTTTTTAAATTGCAGAATAATTTAATACAACTTGTATATTTTTGGACACGGTACGTCGATGATGTATTATGACTGAACAGGTTCAAATTCAGATTTAGACACTTTTTTAAAATTTCTTAATTCTCTATACACCAGTATTAAATTTACTTTAGAAATTGAAATCACATGTCCCTTAAATTATCTAGATTTAAAACTAACGAGATTCAAAGACCATATAGAATTATTGACGATTAAACTTTTAGCAAAAAATAACGATTACGATATTTCTTTGATGGACGCCCTTTTACACAAACAGCAGAAAAAACTGAATTTTAAATCATTTTATCCTTCCATCATAGTAAAAGAAAAACCTTTTGTTTATATATTTTACCTACCTAACATTTCAGACAATTGCCAATAAGTTAAAAAAATTAGAAGTTACTCCGATCTCTGAAAACCAACTTAAGTTCCTTACTGGTAAATAATAAACTAGATAAAAAAGATACGCTTGATAAAAATGGAGTCTATCAAATACATTATCGTGATTGTCCATCTATTTACTTACGAAACGGGTCGTTCATTAAAAATACGTCCGAACGAACACTCCATTTCTAATTATAAAAAGAGAACAGGCTCAGCCGAGCATTGTATAGATAAAAATCATTCCATAGGCTGCAATAGTATAAAACTTTTACATAATTGTAATAAAGGCAACCGCTTAAACATGTTAGAAATTTTAGAATTAAATAGAGCCATATCACAGAAAAAAACAGGTTAAAAATGACCAGACGGAGTTTGTGCTTTCCCCGTTATTAAAACTAACCATCAGGTCACTCCAATAATTTTATGCATAGGCATGTTCAGTATTTATGACTATGCGGATGTTTACTTTTCATCCCTTGTATTTAAATGGTCTTAACTTTTGTAATATTTATTCACTTTGATAATGGCATAACAGCCGAAACGATATTGTCAGTAATTTAATAATATTTGTGGAATAAATACCAAGTGGTTTGTTTTCTTAATATTTATTTACATTAAAAACCAGGACAAAAATACAAAAAGTGCAAAAAAAAGCAATACATAGCTCAAATTTGATTTTTCTCTTAGGCAGTCAAATAGTATTTTCTAAAAAATTCAAACGCCCTACAGAAATGGAAATGGTACATATAAAATCGCATAACTTTTATAGCAAAATTTTTTCCTAAGACGACCATTTTCCAACATATTCACATATAAACTACTGCGTCTATGTTTATGTATAGACATAAAAAGTGCACTGTAGAGAACATTTTAAAATTAGAAATTAAATTAGAAAATCATTGGTACTGAATAATATTCACATTTAATGTACGAACCAATTTAAAAAATGATTAAATTTTCCCCATGTAATTCTACATATTGCATGTTTATATGTGTGGTTTATGGGTATACTCTTTTAATTCTTATGTCATATTGTCACCTACCAACGAACGATTTATATTAGTATGCTACATTCTTAAATTCCAGATTTACTGGTACTTAATTTACGTTCTGGTAACGAATAAATAAGACTTTTGTTTTAAGTATTTAAAATCTAATTTAGTTACAATTGAAGTAAAAATTATAATCAAAACAAAATTAAAAACGAAGAGCTTTACGTAAACGTAAATAAGTTTGTGGATAATTAAGAACTGACCTTGTTAGGATTTGCTGCGTAGAACAAGTAATTTTTATAAAATTTCTTAAAAAACATTTTATCTTAAGATTTAATGAATAATATAGACTCAGAAATTGCTTCACTAGAAAAATCAACTATAAAGCACCAGAAAACAGCACAATGTTTATTCAAATTCCTACAATAATGACACAGTTGGAATTCATTATCTTTAACATTTTCTTTCTATCTTCAATAAAACGCGGTGAAATAGAAAATATTTCATTTTAAGGTCGAACGTTTTATTGTGTTTGGATTGTTTAACGGAAAACGTGAATAAAGTGAAACAAATTGCCTGTAAGGAGTAGAAATGTCTTTCAATTCGAAAAATGTTTTTGAAGTAATTTGCTTACAAACGGAGAAATAGTCGAACTGAAAGGAATATCTACCGGCGATTCTAAAAATGTAAATGGAAAAAATTCCATTAGCATAAATTCAAATTTCTGACATTTATTTTTGATTGATGGAGGAGATAAAGAGTGACTCTCAAAAGTACCTTACTCCGTAATTTGAAAACTCAAGTGTAGGCTGAAAAAATTTCTGTCAACATATTTCAATTTAACTGACAAGTGAAAAAGAAATAAATGATCATAAGGTCTTATAACAAGATACGAAGCTTTACTGAATCATATGGAGATAAGTAATAATCGTAGAAAGGAAATTCGTCTTTTTTTTTGTAAAAAATGATAACTGACATTATTTTCATTTCGCATATCTGTCATTTTTTCACATTTCTCATTTTCTGGTGCTGCAACATTCCGATTTATGGTAATGTAGATTTCATGGAATTAACGCTTCTAAATAAAACAGTTGAGTCATATACACACTTTCATCATTTTATGTAGTATCTTATATTCCCAATAGAATAATAATAATAAATTTTACTCTAAATTATACTCCGTTCTGAAACTATGAGGATATTTTAACAAAAATACAACTGACGGCCGTAAAAATTTTAAGAATATCTAATCCATTTATAAACAAAGAACTCAAGTCAGGAATCTATGAAATTAATTGCGAAGGTTGTCGACTAAAATATGTCGGACAATGCCAAAAGAGCCCACTTCAGTTATGAAGAATATAATACAATTCTTAATAACAGTCGCATCAAATTTGATTTAAAAGATATGAAATAACTTATGACTTGCTAATCCGATGCCCTCAAAAGCTTGTTTGTAAAATAATAAAGAACACTAACTTAATGAATTTGGATATTGTCCCTGCTCATTTGCAAAAGACTTTATTAATAATAGTTCAAGTTTTAATTATAGATCTTTTCTCTCCTAGCTTCGGTTTTCAGTCTTGTTAGGTGATTATTATTAATTTGATTTACTACGGCCTTAAATGTAAAAGCAGTTATTGAAAATGAACGTTTCTCACTGTAACAAATCCCTTTTATCGTGATTGGTTTTTGTGTGGTGAAGAATGCGTTGATTGCTTTAGCTTGGGTCACTTATGATGGTATTCATAAACCGGCCTCAAACTCGTGCTCGCGACGGGCTTGGCCAAGCACGGACTCATCACGGACTTGAGCATGAGATTGTTGTCTGTTTCATAAACCGAACTTCTCCGAAATTCTCGGCTGAGCTTGAGCCCAAGCTCGAAAACCGTGGGATTTCTAGTGACTTTTGTGTTTGCAAGTTTTCTTGGACCAATTAGAAGCATAATAAGAGGTTACGTTGAAGTGGTTGAAGTTAATCGTTGACAGGGAAGAAGTTATTTGCCGCGAGTTTTTACTGTAATATTAATTTTTGTGAAAGTAAAATGTTAAAAAAACCCTCCTAGCGCAGCTTATCAGAGACTATTCCGTAATAGAAAATAAAAGGACAGATGGTACCTTATTATCCGATAAAAAAGAGGCTTGGAAAGTGGTTGGAATTATTGTGACCTGGCGCAACAAACTGCTTCTTCGTTGTATTTTACGTTGCACGGAGGTTTCAGCGATTTAATTGATTATGTAGACAAAGAGTGAAGGATTATTGTGCTTTTATTTAATAAAACGCTGATTTTCTTGTTTTCGATATTACTTTATTATTTTTGAGCTAGGTGATTACTGTAGATTACATTTCATTCATTTCCGTAGTTGTAGTTGTTAGTTGCAATAATTTATTAATTTGTGAAACTACCAAGTGTGTTTTTTTTCTGATTTATTTTTAAAATGCTTCACCAAGTGATAACTGACAGCAGCATTTCGATTATTTATTAATTAATAAATGTAACTGAAACATGTAACTTATTATACATTGGGCAATACTTGCCTGTTATGTATCAAAATAAAAAAAGTACAATTATAAATGTTGCAATGAAACAAGTTCATCAAAAAATAAATAAATATTAATTAGTA
Source organism: Agrilus cyanescens (assembly GCA_947389935.1). NCBI lineage: Eukaryota > Metazoa > Arthropoda > Insecta > Coleoptera > Buprestidae > Agrilus > Agrilus cyanescens. The sequence goes on from OX376710.1 coordinate 10,002,204, forward strand.
ACTGTTTCTCTTATGAGTAGAGTTGGGATTTTATGTAAAAAACATATTTTTTATTATTAGGAATATCACCCTAATATTATGGATGTATCCATTTTACACTAAAATAATACGATTAACGGTATTTAAAAATTACATATTTTGCATAAAATCAAGTTTTAATGAATATTTTTGGCTTGTATGCATAAAATGAATATTTTTTACTTTTTGGACATAAATTGGCATATATTTGACCCATACATGAGTTTAAAAGCTTGAAATGGGGTTTTACCAACTGATAATAATAGGTAAAACAAGTGACTATTACCTGGAAATTGTTAGTGTTCAATATCCGTTATCGCTATACATAACTATGTATATATTATCGGCGGGCGGTAGGATCATTGGTTTATTGTCTCTTGTTTAGATACAATTACCAAGAATTTAACTACTTGAGTAATCTTAATTCGGTTTAATACACCGCTCCCTTCCTAACTACTGTTCAACGGCTTTTATAAATAAATAGTTATAGTTACATGTTATATTTGCTATTCGAATTCGGTCGTGCAAAAGGTGAAGTTCTCAATTTATTATACTTACCTATTCTTTTTAAAATGCCTAAAGCGAATTGTAATCTTGTGTTTCTGTGGATAAAAAAACATCCAGAACTTATTTTGGAGAAAGGAGAAGTATTTTGCAAAGCCTGTGGAAAAATGGTAAGTTCTCACCAATTATTAGTTACATTGGTACCTATATCACGAAATAGGGCTTTATTTATTTATTAATTTATTATATTCAACTAATAAGAGTATTTATGTATTTTTGGTAAAAAGAAGACATATTTATGCGCATATTTAAAGCATTTCTTGTGCATAAAAATCCTAACTCTACTTATGAGTAATCCAAAAACTCAAATTTATTGAATATGTGTTTTGCAATTTGTTATTAAACTATAAAAAGAATGCATTTCATATGTAAATGGAAAAAAACGATATCTTGCACGAAATTCGCGGTCGTTAAAAAATTCAATCCGGTTCTCAGCATCTCGGATGTATCTTCTTGGCACACGTTCTTCCATTTGTTCTTGAACTACATCGATGTACCTATTCTAAAAAATTGTTTAAGTCGTCAAACACTTTTGAAAACACAAACACCACAAATTGTCTCGCAAATGTTTCACAACCTTTATATTTTTCACAACTTATGTAGGTTATATTAATGCGTGCGCCGTCAAACACGATCTTTGGTCTTGCTCAAGTCTACAAAAGCGTTGCCTTGAGATCGTCTCAGGATTCTCGTGCTGTGATTGGCTGGTCAACAGAAGCTGAGCTTGAGGTCGGTTTATGAAACGCAAATTAACTCCGACTCGGACTTGAGCATCGAGTCGGTCTCAAGTCCGGTTTATGAATACGAGGATTAAACCGTTACCATCGTTAAAGAAGACTAGAGTACAATCATTTCTTTGAACGCGGATTCTTGTAGAGGAAGGCCAGAGGAACCACGCGGTCAGTCCAACTATGTCAATACCTATCTTTGAATAATTTTGATATATATACAATTAGTATTATATAATATATACAAACTAAAATTTGATCATTTATAATTAGAGTTCGGATTATATGCAAATGCATACCTATAACATATATGCAGACAAAGACATTGCTACTTACATTTCTGTTTCGTACCTGGCACAGACATATTATTCAAGCAAAAATAATAATTATAAATAGCGACCAATAATGTCTGCAAAATGTAAATATTCCTCTAAAGGATTAGAGAGCTAGTCAAGAGACCTAAGAGCAATAAATCTTTAATAAATAATGCTGAGTTAGCGTCTACTTTGATACGATTGCAACTATAGGAGATTGATAACGGAATTAAAGTGCTGAACTGGTGTTTTTGCCAAGAAGCGATTATATTAACAAGCCTACCGTCCGTTTAAAAAGAAACCTACAAATATCCAGTTCAGCGATTGGTTTGAAGATGGCACCAGTCTAACATTTTATTTTCAACATTTCTGAAACAGAATTAATTTCGTTCGATCACATTCCGTTTGATTTTGCATTGATAGTGACGATACCAAACTCTTGTGAATATTACAATTGTACAATGAGTGACAAAAAGTAAGTTATGGTTCAAAGTTGCTTATAATTTTCTTTTTGTTGTACTTATTTCTAACCAAGAACAATGTAATCATTTTTTGTATTGGAGTTTATGTTTTACATAAGTTGTTCGATCCAGTGACGTGCATTTGAGCGCGTCCTTTTAAAAGGACGGAGGTTTTTATGTTACTATAGATGATTTCTTCAGGTATTGGAAAAAACCAGTGACTTTGACAGAACTCTTAGAGGAATTAGACAGTGATTCTATACCGCAGGTTCCTAAAGCCATTGTGATTTTTTCGCCGGAAAATGCCACCGAAACCTGCGATACAGACGAAGATTCTGGGGACGAGGATGATGTAGTACCTAATAATTTACCTGGGGTGCAGTTGAGAGCTCAGGCCGAAATTGAATTTGAAGCCGAACGGGACAACGACTGGGACAGGGATGATGACCTACCTTTGTCAAATTTTATAGAGAGGTTGCCTAAACATATCAAGACGTTTGATTATACTCTCAATAAAGATTTAGAGGACTCTACGTTTTTGGAATGGCAACCGATTCAAACTGTAAAAAGTAATCGTTCACCTGGAACTACTTTCAAGATGTTTTTTGATGAAAACTTGGTAGAAGAAATTGTTAATTATAGCAATGTGTATGCACATCAAAAAAACCGCACCGGCGACATTCCTGTAGACGAGATGTAGTGCTTCTTAGGGGTGTTACTTGTCAGTGGTTACACAAGCGTTCCAAGAAGGCATATGTATTGGCAGAACTGCGACGATACCCAGAATAAGTTAATATCAGCCGCTATGTCCAGAGACAGGTTTCAATTCATAATGAGTAATCTTCATTGTAATGATAATACTTTGCTTGACAAAAATGATAAGTACTCTAAACTTCGACCTTTATTTAACAACCTAAATAAAAAGTTTTTTGATTGTGCACCAATTGAAGAGAACCACAGCTTTGATGAGGCTATGATACCGTACTTTGGGAGGCATAGCCGCAAGCAGTTTATAAGAGGAAATCCTTTAAGGTGGGGGTATAAATTTTGGGTAGGTGCCTTACGACTAGGATATGTAGTTTATTTTGACCTGTACCAAGGGTCGTCGACGACAATTCCAGAAATTATAAGCATATGGGATTGGGAGCGTCAGTTGTACTTCAATATGCCGATATTTTGCACAAAATGCCTTATCAGCCCTTCCATCTATTATTTGATAACTTCTTTTCGTCTTTATCGCTTCTAAAAGAGCTAAATTAAGGAATATCATGGGAACTAGTACTATACGCGAAAATAGGATCCCTCTATCTCCATTCAGTAATGCGACAGTTCTGAAGAAAAAGGCTAGATGCTCATTTGAATATGGAGTTGCTGACAATGAAAAATTAAAGCATATGACGAAAACATGGGTGGCGTAGCCCGTAGTGACCAAAACATAGGCCAATATAGAGTTTCCATAAGAGGTAAGAAGTGGTATTTTCCTTTGTTTTCCCACTGTGTCGACATGGTAGTGAAAACTCCTTCATAAAAATGATGGTGGTACCCTTGACTAACTATGGTTTAGAAGGGATATCGGTACAGAACTATTAAAATCTCACAAGAGAACGACTAAGAAAGTAACTTCAAAGCTGCCGAAAAACGCACATCAATAAACGCGCTATGATAGACTAGATCATTTAGTTATATATCAAGAAAGTCAGAGAAGGTGTGCTGTTTGTCACAAAAAAGCGAATTTCTTGTGTAAAAAATGCAATATTTCTCTTGACCCGAAAGATTGTTTTAGCAATTACCATACTAATTAGTTTAACGCTTTAGTTTAAGTCTTTTGTAATGCTTTTGGACATAATAAATTTACATATTTATATAAGTTTATGTATTTAGTCGCTGCTCTTAAACCTACTGTCCTTTTAAAAGGCTACCATTTTTTTGGAACGGCGTTTGTAAATTCGGCCCATTTAATGGGTTTTTGTTAATAATAGTGGTAAATTCGGCCCGAAGAATTTTATCGGGCCCAAAAATAAAATGTAAATTCGGCCCGTTACTGTTCAGGTAATTTTGGTAATTATGGTATGTAATTAAATAATTACGGTCATTAACACAGGCAGAAAAAGTAATTAAGTCAAAATGTTAATTTCTCAATCATCAAGTCAATATCATATTCTACCCTTTACGGTACGGGTAGGTTGAAAGTGTTTATTGGTTGAATTTTGGAATGAAATTTTCTAAACAAGTAATATCTTTAAAACACTAGAGTACACGCGTGGCCTGCTATAGTAGACCACGGTAACATATTTGGTTGCAACTTTTTTATTTCACGTGCTTACACGTTGCGCCTTAAACTATTCTTCAAAAAGACAATTCCAAGTAAGGTCAGTAACACGTGCGACACCAGCGGGTACGGGCGGGTCCATAATTTAGCTCCAAAACTGCAGGACTACCATTGTAATCCGCGCGGGCACTGGCGTAACAAAAAATGTGATTGTTATTTCTCTTTAAGTATTTAATGGAGTAATGTTGTGTAAAATATTATTAAATTGTTTCTAATTTTGTTTTATAGGTTAGGTTTCAGTACTTATATTAAAATTTTGCTTATGTTTTCGCAGATTTATCATCATGAGCGTTGCACAAGTTGAGAGATGGCTATTAGAAGTCGAGGAAGATACTGAAGATGACATCATTGAAAGCGACGAGAGTGAAACAGATCCCTTTCCCGATTTTCAAGCTTTGGTTGAAGAGTCTTCTTATCAAAATAACAGTGAACAGGAAGAAACGGATGATTTTACCTCAGAAGAAGAAGTGCCACTATTCATTTTGAGTAGTTTTTTACGGGGCGGCGTTTATGCAGCAAGAAATGGTACTGTTTGGAATAAAGAAGTGCCACCATGTTGTAACTACCTCCGGTTTTACCCATGACGTAGTTGACGTTAACGACCTTGCCGCTTACCTGAACCATCCCTTGCTACAACCCAACATGCACGTATCTAACTATTTTAAATATTCTTCTTCTATTTTAAATATTACTTTTAATTTATTTTTTTTTTCTATTTTGTTTTTGTTTCTATCTATTTTTCTTTTCTTATTCGGTTGTAGTTTCCCTCTAAATTCCTCCTCTATTTTATTTATATAATCATCTCTGTTGTATTTTCTTTTTCCCTCAATGTTTGTTTTCTATTTTCTTTATTTTTTAACGTAGAATCACGTCTCTTTTTTTAAACTCTATGTTTCCTTGCATGACCTATCTTTTCCCGTTGTCTGTTTTCTGTTTCTTTCACCGCGAAATTGACTTACCATCAATTTCGTTTTTTTCGTTAATTTTCGCCTTTCCACCACAACCCCACCGTCAACCCCTCTTTTTCCCAACCCTTGCTGGTACTTGAGCTGGGTATAAAAACCCCATGCTTCGCTCAATACCAGCATCTCTGACATTCCACCCACCAGCGGCGAGGAAGAGGGATATCTGCACTTCCAGCGTGTACCTGTTGGCAATTCCTTTTTTTCTCTCTATTTGGCTATCTTCGATATTCCACCCACCAGCGGCAAGGAAGAAGGAGCTCTAGCCATCTAGACACGCCAAATTTGCCAATCGTCGGTTTATTTTGTCTATATCTATTTAATTGTTTATATTTCTACTTAGTTAAATTTCGTTTAGTGTTAGTTTTAAGTTTGTAAATATTCGTGTTTGGTATAAATAAACATTTTAAACGTTAAGACCATATCAACCATCAACTCGTCCCAGACCTCAAAATATCCGTACAATACCACCAGGCCCTAAGGGAGAAGCGGCTAGAAATGCTACAGAAGCATGTACTTGTTTTGAACTATTTTTTCCGAAGATATCTTAGAGATTTTGATAAACTGCACTAATAAATATATTGACACTATAAAAGACAAATATCAACGAGACAGAGATGCAAGATCTACAGATTTGTTGGAAATAAAAGCGTTTCTTGGCTTATTGCTTGTCATTGGAGTGTCACGATCTGGACTGCGCAATATAAAAGATTTCTGGGATAATTCCAAAGGCACTGGCTTAGAGCTTGTTTATGCTACTTTGTCAACGAACAGATTCCGATTTTTATTACGTGCATTGAGATTTGATGATGTCAATGATAGACAACAACGCCGTGAAGTTGATAAAATGGCACCGATCAGACAAATCGTCGAAATATTTATCAATAATTGCCGTAGCAATTATACACCAAGCGACTATGTGACGTTGGATGAACAACTTGTCGGATTTAGGGGTCGCTGTGGATTTATTATGTATATACCCAATAAGCCTGATAATTTTTGGAAAAGGATATTCATGGTTGTCTACACAAAGTTTCCTTATGTCTATAACTTTGAAATATACGTCGGTGCGCAACCAGATGGTCTATTTCAAAAGTCAAACAAAGTGAATGATGTTGTTCACCGGGTCCTTGAGCCTCTTTACGGTTCGAGTTGTAACGTGACGATGGATAACTACTTCACAAATCTACCGTTGGCTAGAGAATTGTTGAAAAAGAAAGTTACCATAGTGGGAACTATGAAATCCAGCAAACCCGAAATTCCTTTACAATTCAAGGCTTCCAAGACAAGGCCAGTCAACAGCTCATTATTTGGATTTCAAAAAGATGCCACGTTAGTGTCATATGTACCTAAAAGAAATAAAGCAGTTAATTTGCTTTCCACAATGCATTTATGACGCGGCGATTGACCCTGATACTGCAGAAAAATGTAAGCCTGAAATCGTGACATTTTATACTAAATGTGGCGTAGATATTTTGGACAAAATGTGTAAGCAATACAGTGTTGCTAGAAACAGCCGCCGTTGGCCACTCACAATATTCTTTGATCTCTTGAACATAGCTGGCATAAACGCCTTAGTTATCAACCAAATGAACAAGAGTCAAACGAAGATTGTCAGACGCAACTTTATATATGATTTGTCTTTTAATCTTATAAAACCTCTTCTCTGTCGGCGTTTAACAATTGACACGGTACCTCGAGGGCTAAAATATAAAATCGAAGAGCTTTTGGGTGAACCACACCAGGAACAGCACGATCTTACACCAAAGATAGGAAGAGTTGGCCAATGTGAACTTTACTCAAGAGCACGTAATCTATCCACAAAAAAGTGGTGTAAATCCTGTAATAAATGGATTTGCCCTGATCATCAAGCTGTTATGTCCTCAGTGTTACGAATCCTTCAAATAAGACCAAAAATGAGAAACGAACGTTTTGTTGATTACCTCGTAGAAAATTACATTTTTGAAGATGCAACGTTTCCATCGCAATTGTGGGCATCTAAAAGTGCTAGTGCAGATCTTACAACTAATACTTCCGAATCATTCCATTCTCAATTGCAAAAATGTTTTAATTCGTCCCATCCTCCAATTTTCGCTTTCGTTGAGTTTATCACTAATTTTCAAGCCGCAGTATATGTGAAAATTCAAACTATTAATAAACTAAAAAAAGTACCTATATTCAAAAACTTCCAAACGAAGGGACTATCTACAGTGTAAAATTGACGATTTAAATAACGGAAAAATTAATATATTTGATTATAAAAAACTCACGTCGCATTATTATTCCAAAAATTTTTAATAATACATTTTAGAAATTATCATCATAAAATTCGTATATTTTCTATTACTAAATGTAACTTCATGTTAATATACTTAAACGTGTAAATAAAAAAAAATTCTGTTTTTGATAAAGTATTGTTTTATTTTGTTCTAATATAACTATAATTTTTATATTTAATTTAATGTGTTGTTCATAATAATATAGATATCATTATACCTATCAAACACATTAAAAACTAATTATTATTGTCTCGGTAATAAATGCTTCTACTGGGCCCAATTTACATGTTGTATTTTAGTTCGATTAGTTAGATGAGGATGTGTCCTTTCTTGTAGCTATAGCTGCAAATTGATTTATTGTAAAACCAACAAGAGTTATCAATACTAGAATTGTTAACGATACAATAAAAGACGTGCCTTATCAGCAGTAGACGGTTGACACTGCCTACGCTATCCGTATGATTTTGCATAATTGACAAAAACTATACAGCTCTTTACTTTGGTTTTAATTATCGAAATTCAGTTACAAAAGTATTTCCTACGCGGACGGGCCGATATCTTATTGGATCTATACATAACGCACATAGTGTATTGGTATTTCCATAAGAGTGTAACTCCTATCCCTACGGCCACAATTTAATCAAAAATTATAATTAACATTAAAGTAACAAGTTTTTAATAAATAAAGTAAATAATCAATTAAATAAATCTTTTTTTAAAAACACTTAGGGATAGTATCGGCAAATAACTCAAGTAGGTAATAAAGTAGACAATCTACAATTTTGGTTCTTTATTCTTTCAGAGGAATATTAATATTTTACAGACGATACCTAATATTTCAGTTTATATCTTTATTCAACCAAAGTGGTGGGCTATATTTTCGTTGTTGTTGTTATTTAAAGTTAGAGACGTAATACTTTTCATCATTTGTTCTTATAATGTACCTAAACATGACAAATTTATTTAACAAATACTGATGTTAATGTGTTTGTTCATTCAAAATAGGGGTTTTTAATGATTTTTCTTAAAATATAAGTGCATACAAAATGCACATTATAATGAATTTTTTAACGATAATAAATTCATATTTGCATGCATATATTTAGTATTTCTTAATGCATATACATAATCCGAACTCTATTTATAATCCATTTCATCCCCATTTAGAAATGTATGTACAATACAGGGGTAGCTGAGCTTAGAAAACATATGTACATAGATATTTACTTATAACTGGAAAATCCATTAGATGAAAGCTTATCGGAGAAATTTAATTGGTTTTGTTCTTAGACTAGGAAAGAGAGTGGACACGTAACTCCTATGCCGACTGTATGTCGAAAATTGACGCAATATATTGGAACCGCCTCCATTTACTGATCCCAAACAGTGCGTTGACAGCGTTGTGTAAAAGTGTCAATATAATTAAATAGTGTAGTTAGGTTTTAGTGGATTTTTGTTTAAAACAATGCTGATTTGTTCTTCTTACGGCTGTAAAAGCCGCAGTGAAAGAAATGAACCAGAAATCACATTTCACAAGTAAAAAGAATTTTACGTAGTAAGGTTAAGCAAAGAAAATCGTGTTTAATTTGTTTATTGTTTACATACTACTTAAAATATGTTATGATTTACGTACAATAATCATTAATGCATTATATTTTTTTTATTGGAATGGTTTACTGATAGTGAGAGAAACAATAGATACTTTCAAAGTTGTAAGATGCATGCGTTTACCACAGTATTACCATAGGCGGCGTCACTTTTAGTTATAAAAATCTAAAAAAGTAAAATTAATTAATTAATAAAATTCGTCTTAATATTTATTAGTTCCGCCACATCATGTTAATTAAAGTTAATAAAATAATTCTTTGCATTTAATTTCATTGAACATGCATTCTCTTTGACATAAAATAAATAATATTTTCTTAGTAACGTAAGACGCAAAAAAACAGTTCTTAATAATTGTTTACGTTATCAAATAAACAATTGATACTCTGTAAGGAATGATAATTGTACGAATAATGGTAGCAAAACAAACTCCCTCTTAACATTTTATGTTGCGATACTGAGCGCTGTCTCGCGATCCCAATCGTCCTCAATTTGCAGTCGACTATTACCTGTCCCTTCTCTTTCCTAGTCTAAGGTTTTGTTAGTTCACATTGGTTGTTGCAAATAGAATTTTTTAAGACTATATAGGTATTTAAAACCACATTAACTTAACATCAACATTAAGATAAGTTTTAGACTTAAAACCGTCCTCATTAGTCACTACTTTAGTTAAAAACGAGTCAAATATGGAGTGTATGTTAAGTGGAAAAGGTAAAAAATTGATATTATACGAAAAGCATACGTTTCGCTTTGTGAAAAAGGTATTAATAGGATTACGCTACAGGTGTAGTAAAGACAGGCAGTGCTTTTTTTAGTGAGCAATGAATTAAAAAAGAATATATTAAGAAGTAATACCTGTGATAAAATCATCAAAATTAATTTGGACTTCGATAAAATCAAATTTGCGTAGGCACAGGTGGTTTTACATACTCACGTCTAGTCTCTACCGGTAATAAACTATCTTCTCTGTGTGTCTTGCAATAGGTTATGGTAGAGGGTGGGTGTGTTTACATATACATATCCCACACCCCGTACCCTAACCTAACCAAATACCAAATTAACTATTAAATTAAAATTTTGGGGTGTGGGGTATGTACATGTAAACACACCCACCCTCTACCATAACCTATTTCAAGACATAGGGAATTATTATGACGGTTTTTTTATTTTTTTTTTAATAAAAAATATCTCCCCCACCTCTAAAATGCATTTGATGGACTAAATATTCATAAAGATGATATTTTTATAAAACTTCAACCCCTCATAAAATTTTTTCTAGGGGTGACCGACGGCTAATTCCAACGGAATTATATTCGGAAGACCCCCCTAAACACCCCCTGCAACCCCAACCCCCTAGGGGGATGGGGTTGATTAAAAAAAGTGGATTGGCACTATGCATTTAGTCGATTTTAACTATGCATTTATCCGCTCGTTAATGTATACTTACACATAAACCAGATATAAACAGTGTTTCTTCACTGGAGATAAACAACATAACCTAATATACCTACCTACCATAGATCACTTGCAGCGAAATTTGCGTTCGGCACTTATCGGAACCTCGGATAGTCAGTTACCGGTAGCGGCTAGACGTGAGTGTTTTACATCAAACGAAGTTGATAGTATACGAAGATGTATTTACAATGCAAGACGTTCTGTTTTACCTCCTCCATCAACAAATTCTCAGGATACACATTCTTTGCTGAATAACCTTGTTTTGAAGACCAATCGAGATGAAGACTTTCTTCTAGTAAATGACGATAAAAAAACTTTGATGATATTTTCCAGTATTACTTACGTATCTTTTTTATGCAGAACACATAAAATATACGTCGACGGAACATTTAAATATTGTCCAAAGTTCTTCGTTCAGATTTATACTATTCATGGTTTCCAAAACAGACACTATGTGCCCTAGTATTTTGTTTATTACTATCAAAAGGTAGTGGTGCATTCTTTGAAACGTTCCAACGTGTCCAATTGAAATGTGCCGAATTTGGGTTTGAGTTTACACATGCACAAGTTATTGCAGATTTTGAGAAAAGTATCCAAACAGCAGTGGCTCGAACTTAACCTTATTGCAAATTGAGAGGTTGCAGATTTCACTTTGGTCAATCGTGGTTTCGAAAAAGTCAAGAACTCAGTCTCAGTACAGAGTATAAAAATTCAGCGAGTGAAATAAGTAAGGGTCTCTTATATTCTTATTATAGTAATACAAAAAAGATCTGATTATACAGACAAAATGAACATAATTTTAAAAGATAACTGTTATATTCTTACTAAACTTGTTCCAAATAAACGACAAAAACCAAGAAGAAAACAGTTTCAAACGAAGAAACAACAAAAATCAAACAAAAGATAAAACAAAATTTGAAACAATGGCAATCGACGGTGAAGAATTGGTAATTCCACCACAGGATGCACAGCAATTGACAATCGATAACCAAACGGAAAAACAAGAGAAAGTCAAACCACCTCCACCAATAACCATAAAACCAGAAAAAGTTAATACCCTAGACGAATTGATAGAGAGGAACAATATTAAGACAAGGGCACCGCACAAATATGGGAAAGATGAAATTAAAGTCTTCACGGATAAAGCAGACGATTATAGAAAGATGACAAGGTTACTGAAGTTAGTCTACATCGAATATTATACCTTCCGACTCCACGAAGAAAAAGAACTAAAAATAGTAGTAAAGGGAATTCCCCAGAAATGGACATCGAAGAGGTGAAACAATCCCTAAATGAATAAGGAGTACAATACAACACAGTAACGCGAATGGGTAATAAAAACAAAAAACTGCCGATGGTATTAATAAATAGTAATAAGAACGACGATGGCATGAAAATGTACCAAATAGAAAATATTACCCACATGAAAGTGCACGCGGAACCCAAACGAAGACCTACAGACGCTAGACAATGTTATCGTTTCCAAAAATTTGGACACGTGGCATTTAGATGCAACATGGAGCCACGATGCTTAAAATGCGGAGAAAAGCACTGGTCAAGAGATTGCACATATAAAGGCAAGGGCAAATGCGCTAACTGCCAAAAAGACCACCTAGCCTCAAGTTGGGACTGTGAACATGTGAACACCACCCAAAACGCAAAAGACAACAAATAACGAACCAAAAACAACAAGTAGAAAATGCCGCTGTGAGACCGGGAAAATCATTCGTAGAGGTTACAAGAGCAAACGAAACAGAAGAAAACAAGCAATTGGAAGACAAACTGACCAAAATACTGAAGAAAGTTTTACCAAAAGTTCTGCAAAACCTGTATGGATAATAAACCGATAATACTACTAAATTGGAACTGTAATGGACTAAAGATGAAAAATAACGAGTCTATTCATTCCCTCCACAATAACGATATCGCATGTTTAACAGAAACTTGGTTAAACAAAAGGGACAAAATAAAAATACCAGGGTATAGAATCCTGAGGGAAGACAGAGATACCATCGCACTGAAAACAATAATACAAGACAAGGAAACCGACATAGTGGCAATGTACATCCCACCAAGAGGACAAATCAAAAGAGAAGAATTCAACGAAGTAATAGCAGAAAGAATAATAGCTGGCGATCTGAATAGTAAGCACGACAGCTGGGAAGCAGATGCGTAAATAAGAAAGGTTGCTAGAGAATGCAACATGACAGTAATAGGGCCAAAAACACAATAACATTACTTCCAAACAACAGAAGGCAAGGGGACGTATTAGATATTTTCCTAACGAAAGACTTGCCAATATCAAACATAGAGGTTAAATACGAACTAGACTCAGACCACGCACCAGTTACTGCAACAGTCCGTTTCACGAAAGTAAAAGCCGAACCTTACGTAAAGCAAGTAATTAAAAATTGTGCTTCCCAGCAGAAAATGACGCAAATACAGCCATTAACCACCTGGAACAATTAACAAAAAGGGCAATACAAGCAGCAATATACAACGCAACCCACATCAACACAAATCAGCACGCTCTTAATCAGCAAGAGAAAGTCCTAATCAGGCGTAAGAACTACGCAAAGACAAAATGGAGAAGATATGGAAGATCAGAGGACCATCAAATGTTCAAAGACCTACAAAACAGCGTAAAAGATATGCTAAAAGACAAAAAAAGAAAACACTTAGAACAATATATTGGAAAGATGCGAAATATCCGAAAACAATGGACACTGGCCAATTATAAAACAGATAAGAAAGGACAGAAAACAGAACGACCCTATCAGATACGAAACAGGGAAATGGATTTTTACCGACCTAGAACGAGCGGAAACAATAGCCGACTGCCTAGAAAATCAGTTCAGAAACACATACCAAAACAAAAAAACACCGACAAGCACAAACTACGTTAATAAGGCATCCATATTCATATCAGAAGATGATGTAAAAGAAAAATAAAATCATTAAACACAAAAAAAGTAGGAGAGCCCGATGGTATCCCTAGCAGGGCAGTCAAGATGTTTAATCAAACGGTTATCATAGAAATAACCAGAATTTTCAACAAAATAATAAAACAAAGGAAATACCCAGAAAACTGAAGAGTCGACAATTATAAGTATACCAAAACCCGACAAAGATTCAACGGTTCCAACAAACAGTAGACCGATTAGCTTAACGAATACCTTAGCAAAAGTTTTCGACAAAATAATATTAAAGAAGATACAACCAGAAGTGAAAAAAATCAAAAATCATACATCCATGCCAATTCGGCTTCTCGAATTCTCGAAGGAAGTAGGGGCAGTCCACCAAGCACAAATTTGGTAGCAAGCATAAGAGAAACTAAAAAAAAAACAAGAAAAAAGCAATGGTAGCTTTTTTGACATCGAAAAAGCTTACGACAAAGCGTGGAGTGAAGCTATCATATACAAAATGAGGAAAACAACAATCAATGAAGCAATCGAGAGAATAATAGAAGACATGATTAAAACAAGGTATATACTTTCGAGTAAAAATAGGATCGGAATTATCAAGCATAAGAATCGCAAATGACGGAGTACCTTAAGGAACTCCGACTTTACTGATCCTATTCAACATACTAATGGGCGACCTAGCAAAGGTCTTCAAAAGCACGCCTTGCACAAAAATATTCCAGTACGCTATACTATCCCTAACGATGGCCAAAGACTACTGCAAAAAATGGAAAACTAAAATCAATGAAAATAAAACCACTATAATGAAGGTCGGTAAGGGATATCCAAAACACTCTAGAACCATTAAATTCAACGGAAAATCAATACCTATAAGGAAACAAGCAACTTATCTTGGCATAAAAAAAAAACACTGAAGTGGAACGCCCACATCAAAATGCGATGTGCAAAAGCAAAAGCCACACTAAGGAAACTATATTATGTAATGAACGAAAACAGCAAGTTTAGCAGAAAAGAAAAATCATAAACGCGGTAATAATCAAACAAGCAGAATATGGACAAGAGATCTGGGCAGAGGACGAAAATATCAACACAAAAAAGATAGAAACAGTCACTGCAAAAAGCCTAAGACTAATTACTGGCGCACCACGCTATGTCAGAAACGAAGATCTAAGGAAAGACCTCAACATACCACACCCCAAGGACAAAGCGAAGGCAACAAGACAGAAAATGAAAACTAAACTCCAAGCAAGTGACATTCAATACCGAAAAGATGTAGCTCAACTGATGGGTTGACATGAATCCACAAAAGAGAAGATAGATCAGTCATAGGACTATTGTCCTGAAACATCAAAAAAATAAAGAACAAAAAAAACGGCAGCCACATTCGACAGCCGGCCATTGAGAAGCTTACGAGATAGAAAACTGCAAAACATCCCAAACCAACTGAAGACAACGTTGCTAAGACGAAAGCAGTCACCAACCTAGCCGATAAACAGCTCACGGAACCTAAACTCTCTGTTTTGGAAAAAGGTGGAAATTTTGCAATTTCACCACCAGTAATATTGATTGAAGATACAGTAGCCAATGTGGTATCTACCATACGTAACTTACCATCTGAGGTAGCCGAAGAAATACGTACTGTCAGCCAGGATACTGAATCAAGCACAGCCCCTAGGAGCAACTTGACCTTGGAAGAACTCAGAGCCATAAAATCACTCAATTTGGACAATGACGTACTAATTCTACCGGCGGATAAGGGAAACACTACTGTGTTGATCAAGGTCACAGACTTCCAGAGAAAAATCGAAGAGCTGCTGGACCCAGGCACGTACAGAAAAATAGGACGGGACCCTACTAATAAGATTCTTCGTCAAACAAACCGTTTAATCAAAGCTGCTAACTTCGATGACACTACCAAAAAAGTGCTATGTAAATCCGTGGCTCTACCTCTGAGATTGTACGGATTGCCAAAAGTCCATAAAACAGGTATGCCACTACAACCTATCGTCAGCGCGATTGGTTCGCCAACTTATCCAGTAGCGAAACACCTAACCAAGTTACTACAACTTTTCATTGGTAATACGGACACATACATGAAAGATTCGGCTCACTTCATCAGCAAAACTGTATTTTGGTTAGCTTCGATGTGACTTCTTTATTCACTATGGTACCGATTAACGCAGCCTTATCCTACGTGCGTGAACTTTTTTCACCTGATATTGTTGCCCTGTTCGAACCTTGTCTCAGGAACGCTTACTTCGTATGGGATAACATAGTCTACGAACAAACTGATGGCGTCGCTATGGGAAACCCGTTAAGCCCGGTTGCGGACTTCTTTATGGAAAAATTTGAACAAATAGCTCTGGATACCGCTGTGTGCTTTTCCCACTTTGCGCTTATTTTATAGTCGTAGTATACAACGTGAGCGGTTATTTGTGTAGTCAGCATATAATAAGTGTGTTAGTTGGTACGTGACTATAACACTTTCTTGATTCCACATGTTCGCTTGGCAGTGCTGGAAAAAATGCTACCGGAAGATAAAACAAAGACTAAGGCGCCAACCAGGACGTCTGGTCCTCAAATAATAGCAAAGATTACAAAGCGGTCCGCGCAAGGAAAAACATGCAGAAAAAAGTGCAAAGTTTGTTTCAGTAACAAAATTCGCAAGGATACATTGTATCACTGTACTATGTGCCCGAATTCTCCCGGTTTCTGTCTCGAATGTTTTGCAGAATTTCATAAAACAATTTAGGGCTATATGAGGCTGTTTTTTCTGTTTCGTATACTATTTATTTTTATATACAGATCAATGTTATGTTAACTATTATTTCTTATTTCCTTGTTTAGTTGCATAATGTTTAATAAATAACATATGTTTTTAATATGATTATAATGAATTATAAATCCAATCCACATTATTTCTTGAAGACGCATATGTACGTCTAGACGCACTAGGCATCATGAAATATGCGGCGGACGCGCTTGTGTCCAGTATCAAATTTTATACAAAAATTAAAAAAACATGACTTTCAGTAATATTTAAAGGGTTAGCAAACTATTTTGTACTAGTTTTCGTCTTAAACAGTTGCCTCTCATGGCAACTTCCTCTCCTAAAACTATCGCAGCGAACGTGCTAATTAAGTCCGTAACCAGCAGGGCAGTAAGATATGCGAATCCATTTATTTGGTTAATGAATTGAAACACATCAAAACTGCTCTAAAAAAACAATGGTTACTCCTGTAAGGAGATAAAACGAGCTATGAATCCCAGGAAGTCCAAGGTCACGAAAGAAGAACCTGCTTACAAGGGAAGTGCTTTTCTACCGTACGTAAAGGGAGTCACGGACCGTATTGGAAAATCCTGAAAAAATACGACATCAACACAGTATATACGCCTATCAGTAATCTAAGGGACTACTGGAGATCTACCAAGGACAAAAGGGACCCACTCGGAACGCCAGGTGTCTATCGCACACCGTGTAGCTGTGAACAGGTTTATGTCGGCACAACAAAGAGGGGCATTGCTACCCGCCTAACATAAAAGAACATAAAAGAAGCTGCAGACTAGGAGACACAGAAAAATCTGCAGTCGCAGAGCATGCCGTTACGCAAGATGGAGAAGAATATTGTTCAGTGACACCCAGGTTTTGGACAAAACAGTCCACTACTACGCCCAGCTTCAAAGAGAGTCCATAGAAATATTTAAACACAGAAACAACTTTAACAGAAAGGAAGAAAGAAGGCTCTAAACTAAACAAAATTTGGACACCAGCCGTAGCAAAAATAAAAACGCGCCCATTGGTCGATACAACCACGTCTAGCCCCGCCCCCAGACTAACAATATAAATTGTGAGAGAAGCGCAACGGCAGCCAGGTAGCGGCCAGGTGGCCGTGAGGTAATGATGATTAACCGAGCGACTTGATCAGCGGATTACCGCCAAGTCGTTGTCGGTTCGAACCCGAGTATGGGTAACAAGCTTTTCACGATGAAAACCTAACTTTCCATTTGGAGATGAAAATTTGTCATAATTGTAATAATTGATACAAAACAATAAAGATATGGACCAAAAAAACGGCAGCCAGATTCATCAGCCGACCATTGAGAAGCTTAAGAATTAGAAAACTTCTCCGCCGCCCGCAACACCTTTGATAATGACAGCCGCAGCCGCTGACAAAACGTCAGGCAAAATACCAGCCTTTAGCCACGGCTACAAAGCCCGGAAGATCATCATCAGTTAGAATTTACTTAACAATCAAGTAGAATTAACAACAACCCCTTTATCACCCCTTCTGTTTACTTCTTTATCGATTCATGCCTTTTGTATAAATACCAACTAGAATTTAATATTGCCAGTATTTTATGTACTCTTGAGAATGACCGTATGGTCGAAACGATTCATCGAGTGAATAAATTAATTTATGTGTTGAAACTATTTAGCTTTTTATTTATATAACAGCATTATTTGGTAAAAAATAAGTAAAGATGCAGACAGATGAAAAAGCTATCAATGGATAGCACTACTGAAATCTATCTACCAATTAAACAAGAAAATATTTTCTGATTTTGATTTTATTGCTATAGCCCAAAAGAAGGGCTCTAGACCAGTTTCTCCAATACCATCGCTTACATCAGAGTCGTCTTCGCCATCCACAGTTCCAGGAACAGTTCGTTGGTAACCCCTGAAGACATTATGCCAATTCCAACATTAGAGCGTAAGACATTTAAGCGTGGTCGTAAATCAAAGGGATCTATGGTTATTACATCGTCCCTGTATATGAATGACCTGGAAAGTTCGCTCTCACGGAAAGAACCTGCTGTTCCCGCTGCTTTGAGAAAAGTAAAGACACAGCTAGGAAGAAAGGTTCATGTAAGAGATTGAGCCAATTTCACACCACAATCATCGTCATATGGTACCTCTAGACATGCTAAATCAAATGTAACGGCTTCTATCAAAAGAATAACTACTCGTATCGATAGCAGTCATTCTGATTCTAATGAGAGTGTAGTTCCTTCTAAACCTGTAGTGGATTCGGATGAGGATTTTGATCCATTGATTGATAATGACCAACAACAACCAGATGCACAAGATAGAAGTTCTATTTTCTGTGATTCTTGTGTGATGAAGTTTTCGGTAGACTCAAAGGGTGAGCTGTGAGTTCAGTGTGTCATCTGTAGCTAATGAGCTCACAACGAATGCGCTGGAGCCGAAAATGATTTGTGATATTTGTGACTTTTGTCGGTAACATACCTATACTATTTTCAATTAATTGAGTTTCTGATTAATTTTCTTCAATGAAAAGTGTCCCGTAACGTTTAATATTAATTACTAATTGCTCATTTTCCTACCTTCTCTAGTATTCTCGCAAAAAACGAATATATTCAAATTATCATGGTAGATAAGATAACTAAACAGTTTTTTGATCTTGACCTTCTATTTTAAAATCTTTACAATTGTTTCACCCTACAAGGGCATCTTCAGAAGACAAATATAATTAAAATATACAGTAATCTAACTTATATACCTACTAACTTAACTAAACGTTGTCGTGGAATGAGAAAGGATAGATACATTCCACTAATTTATATAAAATTCTAGATTCATACACGTTTTCTATTTCGTTAAACATTAAATTCTGGTTTTGTTTAAAATGTTTTTTGAATTCTAGGGACTCTAGTACATCTATTTTTTCCCCTTGTCTAAACAATGTAAAATATTAAAATTATTATCTAAATTAAATTCATGCTTTTTGCTCTTTATGTGATTCATACAGGATAATTTTTCATTATAGTTTTTGACATGTTAATTTAATCTTTCTTTAAAGGTCCTTCCTGTTTGTCCTATATATATTGCCTCACATTTATTAAATAAAGGCCTAAAATTTATAACAAAAATACTATGAATATTGTAAATTTAGCTATAGATTCTAATATAACTCTGTTAAAAAGTGATAATGTAGTGTCAAAAATAGAAAAAGGTAAAATAACTATTAACAATGAAATATTTAATAGTGCCGTATTTTATATACATTAATATGAATTCAATTAAAGAACCAACTACAAACTACCTCAAATTAATGAGGAAAAAGCTATTGTTGTCATCATCTCCCCAGCGGGATTCGAACCCGCGTCCTTTGCTTTACGCGCTATTGCTCTAACCACTAAGCTACGGCGACATGATGACAACAATACCTTTTTACACATTAATTTGTGGTAATTTGTAGTTGGTTGTAATAGATTAAATTCAGAACAAAAATTAGCCATTGCATTAAATAAAAGATGCAAATCTGAAGATATAATTATCACAAAAGCAGATAAAGGGAAAACGTTGGTAGCTATGAATAAAATAGATTATATAGGGAAAGTAGAACATTTTTTAAGTAGCGGAGATTATACAGTAATCACGTAAGACCCAACAAACAAATTCCAAAAACAAATTAAAAATTAGTAATAGTAATTACATAAATAATATAAAATATTGGAAACGATATGTCGACGATGTTTTTGTAATCTGGGAAGGCAATTTAGATACATTACATCAATTTTTTGACTACATTAATAATTTACATCACAGAATAAAATTTACTTTAGAAATAGAAAACAACAAAAAACTTAATTTTTTAGATTTAACCTTAACAAAAGTAGTTAACAATATTGATATAGCAGTTTTTAGAAAACCTTCTTGGACAGACACGATAATACATCAAAAATCTTGTCATCCTACGCAACACAAAATCGCAGCATTTCATAGCATGGTTAACAGATTGTTGAATTTACCACTATCAGAGTTTAATTATAGCAATGAGTTAAAAACTATAAAACAAATATCTATTAAAAATGGTTATTCATCAAAACTAATTGACGACTTAATTAAAAAAAAACGAAAAACAATCTGTTATCATTCAGTGTATGCTAGTAACATTAAAATTAAAAAATGTGCAATAACTATAAATCAATTTTGTATATAAGGTAATTCTAACAAAATTTCACATAAACTTAAAAATAATAAATTTAAAATTTCTTTTAAAACAAATAATAATTTATAAAAATATTTAGTTAATAATAAATATAAAACGGATAAAATGAATAAGAGCGGTGTTTACATTTTGAATTGTAACACTTGCGAGGCAATATATGTATATAGGACAGACAGGAAGGACCTTCAAAGAAAGATTAAATGAGCATGTCAAAAACTATAATGAAAAATCATCCTTTATGAATCACATAAAGAGCAAAAAGCATGAATTTAATTTAGATAATAATTTTAATATTTTACATTGTTTAGACAAGGGGAAAAACTAGATGTACTAGAGTCCCTAGAAATCAAAAAACATTTTAAACAAAATCAGAATTTAATGTTAAACGAAATAGAAAACGTGTATGAATCTAGAATTTTAAATAAATTAGTGGAATGTATCTATCCCTTCCCCTTCCACGACAACGTTTAATTAAGTTAGTATATAAGTTAGATTACTGTATATTTTAATTATATTTGTCTTCTGAAGATGCCCTTGTAGGGCGAAACAATTGTAAAGATTTTTAAAATAAAAAATGGAGATCAAAAGGCTGTTTACTTATTTTATCTATTAAGTATGGATTTCCATAAAGTAAAGGCTGAATCAATTAATTATTCAAATTTTCATTCCGAAACCAAGTAGCGTATGTCTGAGTACAAAAGTTATATCTATCTTAAAAATAAATTTCAGATTTTTAAAACTTGGCTCATAAACACTATCTGTGGTAGTTTCAATCCTTTTCGATTTCCTAATCTCTATAGATTTATTAAATGTAAAGATCCGGCAAGTGAGGTACCCGCGGGTATTAAGGCCTTTCGGGCAATAAATCCTACAACCGGTTTCGACCTATTTTGTAATTTAATGCCGGTAGGGGTATTAACCCTCGGAGTAGTTGTTTCTCTTGTTTCTAGTCAGTCTTGTTATTCAAGTGAACTTTGCAGTTTATGTTTTGCCAGCGCCTACCTGATGAGACCGAATAGGTAGAAACCATAGTAGAAACCGACTGTAGGATAACCTAATGTTAAAACAGGTAGAAAAGAATCAGCAAAAAAAGCCTACTGTCAAAGGTAAATCACAAAAACAAGTCAGTTGGTACTGTCATGCCTGCAAAGAAGATAGAGTGGACAATGCAATGAGGCAATGCTCACGATGCTCCAAGTGGTAGTAATAGTGTGTCGGTTTGACTGCAGAAGATACTGATGACTTTCAATGTCCTGATGGATGCGAATAAAGGCAATTTATTTATTTTCTAAGACCACTATGCTTCCTATTGCTTTATGTTAATGATTATTGATCTCAAGAATACCAATTTACGTAGTATAAGTTGATTTTTGGAGGAGAAGTATAGGCTACCCTAGTATAATGAGGCCTACAGACTGCGTTTTAAAAATTTTATATATTGTTTTGGTTTTAAGCTAGAGAAGCTATTTTTTGTTTAAACTCTGTAGTAATTTAAGTACATGACTGGTTAATTATAAAACTTGATGATTATGTTGGATATTTTTCATTTTATTACAAATTTCCCTCAGCTAGGCCTTAATACCCTCAGGTACCTGGTCAGTTTTTCTTTGCAAGAATGTTCTTCGTAAAATCTTTTGACTTCAAGGTAATCATTTTTTATTTGCAATAATATAAGAAACCTGCTATATTGTTCGCAAACGCGTCAGAAAACAAAATGAAACATGTAATTGTATTTTGTCAGACAAATAGATTCGTTGAATTAGTACATGCATGCGAATTTATCTTACTCATGTTGTGCTCCGAACGGCGAACATGTGGACACACATACACACCTGTGGATTTGTCTAGCGAACAAGTTTCAGTTTTCAACTGATGATGCTAAAGGACGTTTTGTGTCCAAAGCTGATAGGTCGTTAAAACTGTTAATATTAAGACTGGATAACATTGTATGAAATAACAAACCAATACTTTAAATAGGCGAGTACCTGGAAATTATACACATATTCAGCATTAACAATGCATTTCATCCTACGAGGATTAAATACATCGAACATGAATTGCTCAACGAATGTTCCATTTGGCCGAAATTTCTAATTGCTTAGCCCCGAGGAGAAAGAATGGACTTAAGTCAAACCCCAAATCTTGAATACGATCATACACTACAAGACGCCACCGCTCAAGGGTTGTTTAGTAGCAATTTGATGCTCAGCCACACATCTCTGAATTTCTTACGAAGTACAACATGGTAATGCAGCTGCAATCTTCTTAAAACCCCAATTTAACCCCTGCTGACTTTTCTCTATTACTAAGAGTCAAATCCACACTCAAATGACGTCGTTTTAACAGCATCGATGCTATCCAAGCGACCGTGACACATGTTTGAAGAAAGTTCCTATAAAGGCCTTCGAGAGGTTATCTTAGGTATCGAAAAATCCGTATCGAAAAAATGTATAGATGGTTATGACGTGCACTTTAAGAATGTTAACAATTTACACCGGTCAATAAATCTTAATTTTATTGTTTAGATATAATTTTATTAATGCAGTTTATTATATTGTTTTGCAGTATTGAGGATACAGCTGTTTTCTTTAGTTAAGGGAATATAGTCCCAGTTTTTCAATTCCATTATTCTATTTACTAACAATTTTGCAATCGCAAAAGTAGACAATTAAGTGTATGTCTTGAAAGCAAATTATTCTAAGAAACTGGAAATCATTCTTACCAGATGTTTTTCATTGAAACGGCAAGCTTAACAATAGATGAACACCTATTCGGATGAAGCAAAAGATGTGAGTTTCTGAAGGATCTGAAAAAATAAGTTTTTATTAAACTCAATTAGGAAAGCTGGTATGATTTTGCATATTTTGTCTATTAATAATTAATTATAGAGCTTGTGAAATACATGGCGTTTTATTGTAGAGTAGTGACTCTCTGTAATACTTATTTGTCTTTAGCCGAATAACTTTTGTTAGATGAATGGGGTGAACAAGTAAGCACATTTTGATTTAAATCAATACAATACTTAATACTTAGACTTAAGGTTAATATCTATTATCACAATAAGAAATAAACAACGCTAGCGTTTCACTATTTATTTAGTCTGACTCGACAAATTTGTTTCGGCGCAATCCGGCCATTAACAAGAGCAACAGATGAAACGTTACCGTTGTTTATTTCTTATCGTGATTTAATCATGCAGTTTCACAAAAATTGCACTAAGAATAGTCTTTATAATATCTACTATGTCGCAAATAAAACATTCTTATAGAGCATTTGAAGATCGTAAAGACAGGTCAACTTTAAAAGAAACAATTTTACCATTTATATTCGGTAACTTTATCTATTATAAGAGTTTCTAAAAAGCGAGCTTATCAGATATTGCAGTTTTCTAATGTGTTATTTCATTATTGTTAAAATTTTAATTGATTAGCCAGTGCGAAATAAATGTTCAAGAGTGAGATTACATTTCTGTATAGCTGCCCTTGTTATTAAAGAATTATTAGGTTAGGAGGGGAAGGAGACAACATCGACTATCACTACCAAATGTGAAGTATGTAGAAGATTAGAGGATTTCACACTGTGCCTTCGCTGTAAGACAACAACCCTTAATTAATTCAAAAGTGTGTGCGGAATATCTGAAATTGTACTGTACATAATAACTCACGAATATCAAGAATATACGGCATGCACGCAAGTTTAAGACGAGATAATGTCTAAACTCTGGGCTGGATAGTGCACCTAAAATTGAGCATTCTAAGCTTAATATCATAGATGATCTCAGGAGGGACAATTTCTTCCATCTTAATTCACAAATAACATTATACCGGCTGTTTATTTTTGAAAAATGTCTATAAATTGTAGCATATAACTTTCCTATATAATCTCCCCATATGTAATCCATGCAGTAGTTTCTAAAAAGTGCGACTTTAATTCATAATTTGTAGCGGAATTAAGTAATTACTGTGTTAAAATGTAAGTTGTATCAAAGAAGAAATCAGTTGTAGCAATTTAATTATGCGTAGAGCATCTTCATCTGTTGTTCCTTTGTAATTAGTACATTATAGTCTATAAATCACGATTATTCAGAAATTTAAAATTTAAGGTTAACTTTTCTAAATATACAGATAAACTTCTACTAGTGTTGGTGTCATTTTTAAAGTTTTTTAAGGTGCCGATTGTAATATACAATCAACTCCTGCTTCAAGAAAATTATTACTACAGTGAAAAAATATGGTGAAGTCAAGAATTAAGATGACCCTTTACAGATTTGTTGATGCAATGAAGAATAGTGAACCTCTTCAAGTTGGGTGTCGCTCACACAATAAACTTTTCCCTGCAGAAGAAAAGGGTTTGGGGATTATTGTGAAATTTCTGAAAAGCTTTATTTTGGAATTACACCAAGAGATTTGCAAAATTTATCCTACCAGTACCTAATAACCTCTATATCGAATTAGGTACCTTGTTGTTGTTGCGGCTTTGAATTTTCAAAATGGAAAAATTTTGTGAAGGAGTGGTTTCCACGCCTAATATAAATTTATTCTTACTCAGTTTGATGAATACATACTAAAATTTGAATCCTTCCCCTCCCAAAGAAGCAAGCCATGATTCACAATACTTCAAAAAATATATCAGACAAGTACAAGAAGGGTTACCTATAACTTTCATTTGCAAGAATCCAGACTGTTACTAAACACTGTAACATTACTGATTTATGTGGTCTACCAGATTGCGGACTAGTTTCGTTTTATTTCCCTATTCATTCTAAAATGCGATTTGAAATCGTTGCTTAAATAACTATTTACAACAAACAAATAACCACTTTTATACGTTGCCGTTGCTTTCTCTTCATAATTGTCTTTTTTTGGTAAAAACTGTCATAGAAGATTGTAAAAGATTCAATAAGTCCGACATGGCTCTACAAATACAAATCACTATTGATGAGGTTCTTATAAAAAAATTGCAACTGTAGTATGTGATATGTGTATGTTTGTTGATAAAAATAGAATGTTTCATACTAGTAACACTGGAATACTTAAACTGGTTACAATGCAAGAGTTGAACGTGGACCAACTAACGTTACAAAATACACAGTGGCCGAAAAAAGTCTCCATCCAAAGAGCGTTGAAGCAGACATTTAGCAATAAATTATGTGTTTAATAGATTTAAGAACTTTAATTAGTCAGATATTACTAATAAATGTTTATTGAAGGAATGTTGTGCTTTTAAATACATAACTGATAAATGTGAAAATAGTCAATGTGCAATGGTTAAGAAGGATTAGTAGTAAAACGAATTTTCGATTATACCATTCAATATTTATTAATGAAAAAATGGAAAAAACGACGTTTCGATCAACAATTTTTCGATCCTTATCAAGTTACAAATGAATCAAATTGAAGTTCATGATAAATAAATATGATGCAAACCTAAAAATTAAATTAAATACATCGGACTCTAAAATTTATGAGATAAATTTTGATAAAGTTAAATGTAGAATATTAATTATACATACAAACTATGACGGTGAGTAGCAGCCCACCTATAATTGGTTGAGATAAGTAAACCAAAAATTAATTCAAGGGTACCAAACGAATACTAAAGGGGAAACCGACGATCACCGTCATGTTTGACTTGTTACGTCAGATCACCCTAACCAGCTTTCGCGATGGTAATGCCCCAACGCATTCACACCGCCAAACTCTTTTCCATTAAAATTAAATTGTTAACCTTTCCTGGCTTTTGTACTGACTTCCCAGTCGAAAAAAACACATTCAATCGGATTTGAACGTAATAACGCAAATCGCTAAAAATGATAGTTACCT
The DNA here is from genome assembly GCA_947389935.1 of Agrilus cyanescens. Classification (NCBI taxonomy): domain Eukaryota; kingdom Metazoa; phylum Arthropoda; class Insecta; order Coleoptera; family Buprestidae; genus Agrilus; species Agrilus cyanescens. Next base: position 10,028,639 of record OX376710.1, read on the forward strand.
AACATTTAAAACAAATAATAGTTTAAGTAAAATTATATAAAATAATAAATAAAAAACACCTAATTCAGGTGTTTATCTACTTTACTGTAAAAATTCTGAAAAGGTTTACATTGGCGAGGCAGGTACATCATTCAGAGCACGCATACAGGAACATCACAAAAGTATTTTAGTCAGATTCTGCCTATGGAATTTATTTTAATGAAAATAATCACCATTTTAATTTAGATTGTAAAATGCTACATGTCCAAAATAAAGGAATTAAATTAGATTCACTAGAAAGTATGGAAATCAATAAATAACCGCGAATTCTAAACGATCAACTATTTTTTATGTATACAGCAGCATTGAAAAAATCTAAATAATCTACTCCTGAAGAAGCTAAAGTTTAACGAAACAAATTTCTATAGTCTTATTTATAGACAAAGTTAACAGCCACTAAGATTCTGTTAGAACACTGTTAACGACGCGACGTTACCAAAATCGTATTCATAGTCGAAGTTAGCAGCTTACAAGCACTAGTTAAATTTTTAATAGCGTGCTTGGGTATGATTAAGTGGAATTTGGAAACTAAACATAACCTACATCAAGGTGAAATTTTAGCAATTTATATTATCAATGTGGTTGTATTGGTTTGTTGTTAGTTGCGGTTAGTTATTATCAGTGGTTATATTTTTTGTTAGTGCAGTGTTTTTTTTATTTTTTTTATTGTGAGTAGGCACAAATGTGAAGTGAGAAGAGATAAGTGTTACTTACCTAGTTTAGTGTAAATAATTTATACTCAGAGAAATGGATGCAAGTAACGAAAGTATGTGCAAAAAGCATTTTGATGATTAAAGTGTGCGACAGAATTGTCTTTTTTACATTTTTAAAAGAATACATTACAGGCATGAATTACATAAAATAAATCAAAGAATGACATTTATTGCTGTTTCAAATTAAATGCTGGAGAAAATATCATTCCTTAAAGGCATTTCCATGGACATTTTGTTGTAGACCAATAATAATTAATTATAAATCTTTTTATATAATTTAAAAACTAAACTATTTCGATACTTATTCAAAATTTCAGTTTAATATATTCTTTGTTCGGGTTTTGTTTATTATAATCGTTATCAGCGGCTTAAGTCAATTTGCGCCGGAAACTATTGCATTATTAGGAACTTTCATGGGAAATGTAAATAAAGTGTGAGATGGGCAATGGGGCGGATCACGCGTCCATTGCCTGAGCTTTGGTCTCTTATTACACAATTAAAAGAATGTTATAAATATTAGATTGTAGTAAGTTATTAGTCAGTAGAATCTACTTGATCTATTGATCTACTCTATTTATATTATAAATAAACCTAGTTTAAAAGTTTGTTTATTCCAAAACCTTTTGACCATGCTTACTGATAATTTATGACTTGTTATTATATGCGGGTGACGCCTTATGGCGCATTTGTTATCTTTTCATTCACAGCACCAGCATTTCTCTCCACACTTGACAAAAGCGTTTTTTTTGTCTCCCAAATTTTTACAGCTTTGTTGCACAGTAATGATACAGTCTGAACGCTCCCTATATAACTAAAGGCCCATAGGCATAATGTTTAATTAGTTTCTAAGTACCTAAGGTTGTTATAAATAATAGCTTTTCTAGACTCTAGTTAGTTCTTAAGTTTTACTTTTTGGTGAAAAGTCTATTGTTGTTATAAATTTTGTAATCCTGTGTTTGACAATAAAATTTTATAATTTAACCCCAATCGATAAATCATCTTTTAACTGGCGCTGCGAACAGGATAGTGATAGGGATTTTTCGTTACTATCCTTCAATCAGGAAGGAATAAGAAGAATTTCCCTCTAACCATAGGTTAGCAACGTTCACTATTCGACTCTGGATCAATCCGATTGGAACCACGCAAACACAGCATCAAGAGTGACGGAATTTCTGGATTCAACCCTGACAACTGTCACTAGGGCTTTCCGTTGGAAAAACGTTACTTTCGAGGATTTAAATCAAAGGTTAGTGCATTGCTGTATCTTTTCCTTATTTTACTGATCCTCCTTGATTATTACAATTATGACTACAAACGAACCAAGTATCTCTTTAGCCGAGTTTAAACTTAGATTCGATTTCTTTCATTCTTTAATTCCGACGTATGATGGTAACGAAACTGAATTAGTACAATTTATTAAAGCCGTAGATAACTTCAGTTCTAATGTTGTAACTTCATCACAAGAATTTAATGATTCAAAATTTTTAGCTATAACTAATAAATTACGTGGAGATGCTGCATTACTTTATTCAGTTGAGCGACCTGGCAATTGGTCTTCTTTAAAAAAATTATTAAAAGAGCGGTTTGGCTCAATAGAAAATATAGACTTATTATATAACCAATTAATAGGATGTGCAATGCTCTCTAATGAACACTATGAAAATTTCTATTTACGTGTTCACTCTATCCTTAGTAAATTGATAGAATCGGTAGAAGGTCAACCCGACCGAGACTATCGTAGGCAACATTACAAACGTGAAGCGAATAAAGTTTTTTGTGCTGCAATATGTCAACCATATAGGACCCATTTATTATACAGAAACCCCTTTAGTTTACAAGATTCTTTAGCGAAATGCAAAGAGTTAGACAATCTCAACCAGAATGCTGCCATGTACCAGCAGATGCAAAGAATCCAGTTAGGGCTTAATAAAGTTCCCACTAACATTAATATAAATAAAAGTAGAACAAACCCTATCAATAACTTTCAATCACCGATGACGAGAAAACCGTTATTTACACAACCGCCGGAAATACAACGACGACCCTCACAAAACTTCCCTCCAGTAAATCATCACATGTTACAAAAACCTTTCATCGCACCTAAACCTCATCCTCAATTTAATCAACAACCTAGACAGAACACTAATTCCAATTTTCATCAAAAATTACAAAATTTCGTACAAGGCCGATATATACCACACAAAAACCCGTTACACAATAATGACGTAACAATGAGAACCGTAACATCGCAAAGACGACCACAGGATTATTTCCAATCCAACCCCCATCAAAAACCACACTTTGTTTCGGAAGAATTGACCAACACGGAAGACAAAAATACATATGTCTACGATGAAGAAGGTAATATGTATACTCAAGTAAACAATTTAGATCAACAGGAGTACGAGCAGGAAGAATACGTTGTTCAAGAAAACCTAGGCTTACCCGAAGATGAAAATTTTACAAGAGAAGCCTCGACATCCAAGAATACAATAGATTTAGGTGAATTAAATAATCTTTTGGTAAAAACACCCCGTTTACCCTATATTCAATCTTTAGAACTTAACTGTAAAATTTTAATTGATTCAGGAGCCTCTAAATCCATAATTAACCCAAGATTAGCATACCAATACTTTTCTAAATACATTTTCGAAGACCCGTTTGAAATTAAAACCGTTCATGGAAAAACATTAGGTACGCATAGGTTACAAATTCCATTATTATTTGAATTTGATGAGCCGACTGTAATAGAATTTCTAATATTTAACTTTCACAACTCATTTGACGCGTTAATAAGCAATGTTGATTTGAAAAAAATGAATGCAATTTTAAACTATAATGACTTAACCTTGTCGACACCTTATACAACAATACGATTTTATGAGACTAGGGACAAGATCATTAATTCCTACATACTTAAAAAAATACCTGTTAATATCGATAAAGGTGTATGTGTAATAGGTGATAATGACAAAATTTTACCAGGAATTTATAACATTAATGACGGCTATGCTTTCACTTATTGTCTAAATAACTTAATGGTAGACGAACCGATTGAAGTTGACCCGTTAGATAATTATGTATATAATGAAGACCCGCCTGTAGAAAACAATGATAATTATTTCGACCCATTAAAAGATTTGCGAATGGAACACATGAATTCAGAAGAAAAAAATAAAATACTTAAATTATGCCATGAATATAAACAGATATTCCACAAGGAGCAAACAAAATTAACTGCCGTGACATCAGTGAAACATAATATAAGGACAACAGATGAAGACCCAATCTACAGGAAATCGTTCAGGTATCCACAAAAACTAAAGGAAGAAATACAGAGGCAGATACAGAAACTACTGTCAGACAACATCATAAGACCAAGTATATCACCTTATTCAAGTCCAGTATGGATCGTTCCGAAAAAGATGGATGCCTCAGGAAAGAAAAAATGGAGGATGGTGATTGACTTTCGAGATCTAAATAAGAAGACAATAGAAGACAAATACCCGCTCCCCCGCATCGACGACGTACTCGACGCATTAGGAAAATGTTCCTACTATACTACATTGGACCTGGCTTCTGGATTCCATCAGATACCCATGGACGATAGATCTGTCGAAAAAACTGCATTTTCCGTGGAGAATGGACATTATGAATATGTAAGGATGCCATTCGGTTTAAAGAATGCTCCTGCAACGTTTCAACGGATGATGGACGAAGTTCTCAAAGAATACCTATATAAATTTGTATTTGTCTATATGGACGATATAGTCATTTTTTCAAAAAGTTTACACGACCACATTTTACACCTTAAACAAGTTTTTGAAAAACTCAGAAGGGTTAACCTCAAAGTTTCATTAGATAAGAGTGAATTCCTGAGAAAGGAAGTCCCCTTTCTAGGCCATGTAATAACTACCGAAGGCATTAAACCCAACCCTGAAAAGTGTAAGGCTATCAATAGTTTCCCTATACCTACAAACATCAAAGAATTAAGATCATTCTTAGGGCTTTCAGGCTATTATCGTAAGTTTATAAAAAATTATGCTAAGATTGTACTTCCCCTGACTAAGTGCTTAAAAAAAAATAGTAAAGTAGAATTCAAAAATCCCGATTTTGTAGAAGCCATTCAAAAAATTAAAGACTTAATTTTGAATGCACCAATACTCGTCTATCCGGATTTTAATAAACAATTTGTAATAACAACAGATGCCTCAAATAAAGCTATAGGAGCAGTCTTATCACAAGATAAACATCCAATTTCTTTCTTTTCGCGAACATTAAACACCGCTGAAAAAAATTACTCTACTGTTGAAAAGGAACTACTAGCAATTGTAGACGCATGTAGGCAGTTTCGACCTTACATCTTTGGAAGAAAATTTTTGTTACAAACCGATCAACAATCTTTGATATGGATTAATAGCCTTAAGGAACCCCAAAGTAGATTATGCCGCTGGAAAATCAAGTTGCAAGAGTATGATTTCGAGATAAGACATATAAAAGGTAAGGAGAACTTTGTAGCTGACGCCCTATCAAGAGTAGAAATAAACGCTATAGAAGATAGTCTGGATGACATAGATCTTGACGAACTTCTTGATAAAGAATCTATGATTAACAACCCACCTAATATAGAAGACTACAATTCAGTATTGAACGAGCTAAACGAACAATTAGAGAATGACGCTAGACAAAGAGAAGAAATACTAAATGATTCTTCCCGGACCATACACTCAGCATATGAAAATCCTACCCCCGCTATGCATATCACAGATCGTCCCCTCCAAACATTTTCCTTACAAATACTTGTTAACAACACAAACAAGACCAAAATAACCACTACCTCAAATAATGGTAGAGTTATGTTAATAATTAATGCTAATCTCAATGATATCCTTCAAATATTACCGGAAACTCTTAAAAGCAATGAATTAAAATTACCCAATATCGTGGGAATATGTTTTGATACTTCAATACATGAAAACTTTCAACATCAAATATTTATGATAATATATAATCATTTTATAATTAAAAACAATAACATTAAAATTATTAAAACAACTAATCATCCTAACACAGTATCATCCGAAAACGCTCTAGAATTAATAAGTGCTTATCATGACATAAATCATAATGGAATAGAGGAAACTTACTCTCATTTTAGATTAGAAATTTATTGCAAATATTTAAAACAAATAATAACACACTATATAAATAAATGTGAAATCTGTGTTCGATCAAAGTACGATCGCAACCCATATAAGCCCCCGTATAAAGGACCAATCGTCTCTAGCAAGCCATTTGAAATAATATTCATGGATACTTTCTCAATGAATAACTATCATTTCTTAACCATATTTGATCATTTCTCTAAGTATGCACAAGCATATTATTTGCAAGATAAGAATTATATTACGTATCTAAATAAGATTAGACATTTTATTAACCACCATAACCTTCCCGGAAAAATATTAATAGATCAAGGAACTGAGTTTAATAATGTACACTTCAGAGATTTTTGTAAATTATATCATATCGATTTACAAATGTCAAGTGTTAAGAGCCCAACGGGTATAGCACCCCTTGAAAGACTACATAGTACCCTCAAAGAAAAAATTACAGCTTTGAAATTAAATGAACCAAACGAAACCATTCCAAATTTAATGACTCAGTCAATTTTTATCTACAACAATTCCATACAAAGCACTACTAAACTACGCCCTTTTGAGATAATTTACGGACCTTATAAAGATATCACCCAAACAGAAATCCCTCAGTTCAATACCCCTTCAGAATATATAATTAAAAGAATTAATGAACTCAAATTATTCTATGAACAGATTAAAGAAAAATCACTAGAAAAAAAACCAAAAAGCTCTCTTCAAATTAAATTCTCAAAATCAGGATAAGTTACCCGATGAACTACCCAGAGAAATCTTTATCAAAACAACCAAACGGGCCAAATCACAACCCTTATATAATAAGGTTATACCCCTAAAAATTAATGATAACTCTGTTGAAGCATTAGAATCAAAAAGTAATGTACAACGAAAATATCCTAAGCGAAGGATAAAACGAATAAAGAAAAGTATTTTTCTTATAGGTCACAATGAAGCTAGCAGTGATCCTAAGCCTAGTACAAGCAGTTTTAACGATTCAAATAAAACCCATTGAAAGAACAACTACTTATCTTCAAGAAGAACTAGGAGAAGCACATCTATTTTCCCACTACCACAAATTTTTATATAATATTAATTTAACACAGATACGTTCCACTTATTTAGATTTACTAGCTAAAACCACAATTCTTAATTATCATCATAGTAATAGTTTGTTAGAATTATTAAAAAATATCCTAGGTGACATAGAAGATGCATTAAATAAGTTAATACCCCTTAGACATAAGAGAGGATTAATTAATGGTATAGGTAACGCATTTAAGTATCTGTTTGGAACAATGGATAATAATGATTATGATGAAATGAAAACAAACATAATTAACCTTTTTGACAATAAAAAGAAAATAATTGAAAAACGTGATCAATATATTTCTCTTGCGCATCATATAACTAATAACTATAAAGAAAATATCAATAAAATTCAACAAAACTTTAATGAATCAATTAATCTTATAAATTCAAAATTAGACAATATAGGCAAAGAAAATTAAATAATCAAGTTAACTTTGATTGCTCAACAACTTTTAGGCCAAATACAGACTATTGAAAGGTCCCTCACCTTTGCTCGAGAAGAAGTTTTAAATTATGAATTGATATCAAATAAACAAATACGTGAAATGATGCAACATTTACAGGGAATTTATGGTAAAAATCAGTTGTTACCTCATTCTGAAGATAACCCGATTATATACTTAAAATTTAACAAACAAACTATGATACTTACAGAAACAGTCATAATTGGAATAATCGATTTTCCTATAACCCTACCAATTACCTTTAAACTTAGCCAACTATATCCTTTAATTAATGAAAACCAAATATTGCTGATACCTTCGAAATTCCAAGTCAAATTTGAATTACTTTCCTATTGGTACAAGCAATGTACTAATCTAAATAAAAATAATTATTTTTGTAAAAATAAGGTTTTAACTAAGATTACTAAAACATCTGAGAGTCCTAGTATAATGGTTGAACAGTACCGAGAAACTATTCCACTTCATAATGGAAGTTTGTTAGTCACCAGTAACCAACAATGGACCATCGACTCAAAATCACATTTACCTGGATCCTATATTATCGAATATGAAGACAAAATAATAATTAATCAAGACATCTTCATCAAAAGGGAAATGGAAATATCCAACACCAAGGTTACTAAATACTACATGCCAATACCTAAACCATCGAAACAATTAACACTCTTAACCAAGTTTCCTGAACAAGCAGAAGACATCGATCAACTCCTTAAGAAAATTGAAGATACGCCTATCCACCTTAAAACAATTACTTTTTACGGACATATCTCTATAACTATTGTATGTATTATACTAATTACAATACTCGCGATTATTACGTATTGCAGAAAAACAATAATGAAGAAATACCAAGGATGGAAACAAAAGAAAAACATCGAAGAACAAGAGTTAAAGGATATCGAACCATCAGCCCCATTATGTCCCAAAATCATGTGAAACGAGACGTTTCAATCTAAGGGAGGAGGAGTAATGATACAGTCTGAACGCTCCCTATATAACTAAAGGCCCATAGGCATAATGTTTAATTAGTTTCTAAGTACCTAAGGTTGTTATAAATAATAGCTTTTCTAGACTCTAGTTAGTTCTTAAGTTTTACTTTTTGGTGAAAAGTCTATTGTTGTTATAAATTTTGTAATCCTGTGTTTGACAATAAAATTTTATAATTTAACCCCAATCGATAAATCATCTTTTAACTGCACGTAATTTCGAAGCCGTCCATAATTTTGATGATTTTTGAGATATGTACGACCTATTTAAATATGTGCGATATTAACAATAATATGCCGGTCCCCTTGTGTGTTAAACGGCGCAAATGACAATTTATAATCCAAAAAAGGTGACTGAAGATGAAATCTTACAGTTTTTAGACTGTTCGGATCAATTTTTGAGCGAATTCTGAGGATGACCTTTATTCATATAGTGAAGAGGAAATTGTAAATACTAATTTTTCATTGTTTCTATACTTTTTGTTTACTTAATAGCACATTATTAAATATTATAGTCCAATATAACTATATGAAAGTTGAATTTTTTCTCAACGTATATAGTTGCCTCGGACGGATACATGCCTCGGTTTTTAATACACTATGTTAGGAATATAAGTTGTGGTGGCGTTTTACTACAATAAATAGTGACCTACCCCGAGGCCTCAGTGCCGCGTAAACTATTGGATATTTTTATTACTGATCGTGGTTTCAGTCAACTTTCTGTTTCTTTGCATGCATTAGAGTTTAAATTACATTGTTTATTATGTTTTATTGTTAAATAATTTTTATTTATTTCGCAAATAAAAAGGGTAAGTATCCGCATCAAAAAGGATAGTCGCCCTACTTACTTTCGCGGATAGTTGCCCCTAGAGTGACTAAAAATTTTTTAACAAACAAACATGGATTTTATTTTTTTGTTGTATTTTCGAATTTACTGTGACTCTAACTTGTTGTAAATAAAATAAATATCTACTTACCTGTTTTATATATTTATTCTAGATAAGCAAAATGCCTCGCAAATATAAGCGAAAACCAGGCGTGGTGCCACGCAACATCAGCTGGATAGAAGATAGCTTAGCACTTGCCTTGGAAGGATTAAGACAAAATAAAATGTATCAATGAAATTTCTCGAACATACGGAATATCCTCTTGAATCTTAAGAAGACGCTACGAAAAGAGTAACCAGCAACTGCTAACTCAAGGCATATTTTTGATTTAAAGGTGTATACCAAGCAGTATAAATGCAAAATTCTATCTACATACCTTCTTATCTGACGTAATTGTATTTATTACAAAGACTGTTAAATAAATAATAAAGATTTCTTTAATTGATATACATGTTTTTCTATCCAAAAATAAAAATCATATCGACGTTACTATCCCCGCACGAGGCAAGTATCCCCCGAAGCATTTTCCACGCTAGGCTACTATCCGCCATAGTAGGCAAATATCCTTTTTCTGAGAGGTGAAATAAAACAGTATTTATTCAAAACCATTGTTATATATTGAGAACATTCACTACAAATTTGTTTCGCTAAACATTAGCTTCTTCAGGTGAAGATTGAACAAATATCGTTGATACAAACATATATGTTACATATGATAACAACCACTAAAGTAGTATTATTATTTAGTCATTAAGTGACGTAGGACACATTCCTTTACCATTAGTATAAATAGACCTACCTCAATATTCTGTAGTTCAGTCTAGTTCTGATTTTGCCAATAAACGTACAACAAAGTAATTCGAGTCTTTTACTTAAATAAGTGTTGTCCGCAAGTTTAATTAACTAGCTCGGTTAACGAAGTATCTTTAACATACTTAAATAAGTGTTAACCTAACAAATCTATTAAAATCAATAACTTTTGATAAACCAACGTGTCCATCCACCAAGCGGATTGGATCTTGGACTAAATATTGTTACGACAGTGAAGGAATAAGTTCAAGGATTTTTAATTATCATCTTTATTAATCCTGCACGTAACATACATATATATATATATATATAATATATATATATATATAATTACTGCGTGGGAGGGATATTGTTAATTAAGTTTAAATTCAGTAGGGGTGAGTTCTTAATATCTAATTGGTCGTTTAAAATTCTATTTTGTTTATTGTATCTGTTAATTTCTAAGCCTTCAAGTAGATCAAGTTTTAAACCATTATTTTGAATGTGTAGGATTCTGTAGTCTAAGTTAAAATCATGTTGCGATTCAATAAGGTGGCTTGCATAAGCAGAATCTGATTTTTTATTTACAAAACTTCTATGATGTTCAAGAATCCTTGTTTTAAAAGATCTACCTGTTTGACCGATATAACCTTTTTCACAATTATGACAATTTAATAGGTAAACACCAGAGTAAAACCCTTTAGGCGTTTTACATTTATTGTTTAAAATAAATTTGCTTAAACTATTGTTTGTTCTATATGATACATAGCTGTTGTTGATTTGTTAAATGTGCCTACGTAATTTTACCGAAATAGTTCCTAAATAAGTGAAACAATTAAAGTAAATAGGTTTAAGTTTGACTATAGGGTATATACAATTTATGGTTTTGTTTTTTAACTTTTTGTTTAGTAAGTTTTCAATAATGCTACGTTTGTACCCATTGTTTTCAGCAATAGTATATATTCTATCTAGCTCCGAATTATATTGGTCTGTTTTTAAAAGTACACTAATTAATCTATGTAAATATGAATTGAAATCTGCAAGTTTATGAGGGGTAGGGTGGAATGATTTAGCGTGAATAATTGTATCTGTTTGTGTGGGTTTATGAAAAATTGCAAATTCATGGGCCTACTCTAGTTATAGTTAAATCCAAAAAATTTAACGAATTATCTTTTTTTTTGGTGGAAACTGTTAATAAAGCTGTGAAATTTGTTAAGTAATAATTCGGAGCTAGATAGAATACGGGTATACTATTGCTGAGAACAATAGGTACAAACGTAGCATTATTGAAAACTTACTAAACAAAAAAGTTAAAAAACAAAATCATAAATTGTATATACCCTATAGTCAAACTTAAACCTATTTACTTTAATTGTTTCACTTATTTAGGAACTATTTCGTTAAAATTTCGTAGACACATTCAACAAATAACAACAGCTATGTATCATATAGAACAAACAATAGTTTAAGAAAATTTATTTTAAACAATAAATGTAAAACACCTAAAGGGTTTAATTCTGGTGTTTACCTATTAAATTGTAATGATTGTGAAAAGGTTTATATCGGTCAAACAGGTAGATCTTTTAAAACACGGATTCTTGAACATCATAGAAGTTTTTTAAATAAAAAAATCAGATTCTGGTTATGCAAGCCACCTTATTGAATCGCAACATGATTTTAACTTAGACTATAGAATCCTACACATTCAAAATAATGGTTTAAAACTTGATCTACTTGAAGGCTTAGAAATTAACAGATACAATAAACAAAAAATTTTAAACGACCAATTAGATATTAAGAACTCACCCCTACTGAATTTAAACTTAGTTAACCATATCCCTCCCACGCAGTAATTATATATATACATATATATATATTGTCATGATATAGGGATGGTCACAATACAATTTTAAAAAATATTAACAAATTTAGAAATTGAAACAAAAGTTCCAAAATATTTAAAAAAAAAATATTTTAAAAAAAAAATGTATTATTATTATTACTTATCATATCATAACAATATATATATATATATATGTTTGTATCTACTATATTTGTTCAATCTTCACCTGAAGAAGCTAATGTTTAGCGAAACAAATTTGTAGTGAATGTTCTCAATATATTTCTTGAAAGTTAAGAACATATTTTTTATTAAATTGATTATTTTATTCACCAAATCAATTAAAACACCAGACGATCCCCTAATAAAATTAGGCCAGTTATTAATTAGTTTATTAACAAAATAAAAGAATTGTATTATCCATGTATATCATCTTTAGACGAGATAGGCTAGTGTTCCAGCAACACATCACAAATAAAAGATATAATATGTCTAAAACTATGTATGATAACAGAACCAAATAGACTTATATTGAATTTCGCTATTTACACTGGCCAATTGGACAAAATTGGTTCTAATGGCCACGCACAGAAAGTTGTCCTACACCTATCGATAGGTCATTCTATTTATATGGTTAACTAGCTAATCCTGCGAACTTCGTACCGCCTATTCCTAAAACCAATGAGTACAATGGCTCTGGAGGTGGAAGCAATGGTATCAATTTCACCTGTCCATTTGCGCAACATAATCCATTGGCTTCATTTTTGTATTTCAATGCCTTACAATATTGGCAAACTGAGTTCATAAGTCCAATAGCAACACAGTTGTAGGCACTGTAATCAATTGACATATCGTAACTGAAAGCAGCTCGATTCAGACTTGCACCATTATTAGTCGATTGTCGTGCTTCACGGGTCTGTCTTAACCGAATTCTTTCCGTTCATTGCGATCTTCACGTTTCGATTAGTTTGATAATTGAAGTGAAACTTCTTATGGGACACTATAGGAGTTTTTGGCATGAGAGTTAACTCGTAGAGCTAACAAATCTGTTAAACTCTTTGTCTTTTTCTAATTACCATTTACGTAGGCAGAGTGAGAGGCAGAAAAAGTTTACGAAGATTCGCACAAAGAGGAGACGCCGAGAATTGCCGCCGAGCATACCAAATATAGTTGCGCGCGCATATGGGAACAAACGCCTTGTGAGAGGCATTGTTTATTCAGCGTGATCATGTTACTTATTGAGAGTTTATTAATGTACTTATTCCTGCATAGGAGTCAAGCATTATTTATTTGATATTGTTGTCATTTTTGTTGGTTTTTTAAATTGATATTTTTTTGTTTTCAGTTATTGTCAATGAAGATACAAAAAATGTATGCGTCAGTCAAAAACTAACAGCGTCAGAAGTGAAACTTTTTATGTTATTCGAAAACCGTCAATGAGTGTGCAAAAGTTTTGATAAATGGTTGTAATAATCTTCTTCATTTGAAATTTGTATATCGTATACTCCTTCTCCACAAATAAATTCTTTAAAATTGTTAAAACGATCTTTAATGAATTTTGCTATTATTAATCGAATAATATAATGACATTCTTGAGTTGAAAAAATAAAATAAGACAAACATCTGAATAAGCAATTCCCATAGCCAATGACCGGAATTAAAATTTTTGGTCCATTCATCCTCATGTATCATCAAATAATTTTAAATTACAAAGAGGAATCCTTTAAAAAGTTTCACTTCAATAAATACAACTGTAATGTACCTACCTACTCTTCATAATATAATTTTTTTATAACACTCTGTATATTAAAATTGGTTTTAAATTTGTAATTAGTTTGTAAACATTTTAGAGGATGTTAGTCATTAGTTATCTTTATAGACACAAGAGAAATTAATTATTTAGTAAAATCAATAGTTGTTCTTCTTCTGAATATTTGTATTACAATTTGATAACAAACGATTTCTCTTGAGAATAGTAAACAATAGAAGTCCGATTAATAGAAGTACAAACTGGACTTTTATCAATACGTCATAATACAAGTTAATATAATCTCTTGATCGATGGTCAAGAGAACAGAATAATTTAAAAGTTAATCAAAACCACTATCGACAACGTTACCATCTCAATTCTAATTCATTTTCTATATCTAATTATTTACTAATTCTTCTACAAGTCCTACAAGAAAATAATATAAGTTAATTGTATTTTTAAGTGCTGTTATTAATTAAAATAAAGTGAAATAAAGGAAAATCAGTTCTCCAATTTATTCGACGCTTCAAAAAAATCCAGAAGACCATTACAAGAAAATAATTGGTGTCAGGAGTGGGATTCAAGAGTTGCGAAATCGTGGACACCGAAGAACGACACCTTTGGCAACCCGGACATCTGTGCATTGTGGGAAGGTACCCTCTTGCTTCTGGTGACTGCTACAAGATTTTTCACAACTACGGAAAAAGAGAAACAGCCGTGGTCAACCCAAATAAATTGACCAAAAGAAGCTCAAGTGGAATTCTGGAAAGCCGAAGGAGAATGCTGATAACGTTTGCTCTACTACTGTGAGTACTAATTCTGTTTCCATATTTTGTGATGCCAAATTTGTATCCTGAATTACCTACGACCTCCGAAATGCCTGCTAACAGTGAAACTACTACTCCTAGTCAAGTACGCATATCTTTGGAATTAGCCGAAAAAATGCTTGTAAAGTTTGACGGTTCTAAATCAAAACTATATGAGTTCATTGATAATTGCGATAAGGCTGTATCTTTAATAAAACCGGAGTAGAAAAGTATTCTTTTTGCAATAATAGAAACTAAATTAACAGACAATGCTAGGGCATTAATCAGAAATAGGACTTTTGATAATTGGATTACATTAAAAAATCACCTCTTAGATGCTTATTCTGAAAAGCGAACTGTCAGTCAATGGCAATTAGAATTAAATAGTTGCAAACAAAATGCGAATGAAAATGTAATGTCTTATGCGAACAAGGTTGAGAATTGCTATATCAAGTTAATAAATTCGCTAGATCATAATCTGTCTAAAGAAGCTAGAGAGGCGTGCGTAAATCTTTTAAAAAATCAAGCATTGAACGTATTCATTACAGGATTGCAAAATAATCTTTCTTTAATCGTAAAATCCTTAAAACCTGAATCTTTGGAGGATGCAATAGCGTTTGCTCTTAATGAAGAACAGGAACAGAAATCCCGTGTAGAAATTCAAAAATATCAAAATGTTCATAATAACACTGCCAGATTATGTACCTTTTGCAATAAAAGTGGTCACTCTAGTTTTAATTGTCATTTCAATAAAAATAACAATCAAAGACAACATAATGTTAGACATATTCAAAATTCTGATTCACAAAGGTCAAATCATTCATCTTCTCAAAACAACAATAAATATTTCCAAAACAATTCAAGATATCCTCAAACTAAATCATTTCAAAATAAAACTTGTGCTTACTGTAAGAATGTTGGGCACTTGATAAATGAATGCAGGAAAAGAGAGTACAATAATAGAATACGAGATAATTCGAATAGAGTAAACAATCCTGGTCCTAGTAATTCCCAGTCCCGTAATAATAATTCTTTAAACGCTCAGGCATCTTGTCAGACGGCCGGGACGAGAGTTGCCCAAACCTTACAGGCCGAATCAAAACGTATTCCTCCGAACACTCCAAACCATCAGTAACCAATATCACTTTAATTAACCTGGAATCAATCGTCTCTTTCATAAATTTAAAAACTAAACAATTAATAAATCCAAATTCAAAATTTTTAATCGATACTGGTGCCGATATTTCTCTAGTAAAACTTTGTGTTCTAAAAGGTGACACTCCGTGTTTCGAAAACAATAAAGTTACACTTAAAGGCATCGACAACGTTCAAAATCCTTATAAAACTCTTTGTTATTCAGAGATCGACATAATTTTCGGTGATAAAATACTAACTCATGTATTCCATTCCGTCCCTGACTCATTCCCAATCGATTGTGATGGTATAATAGGAAATGATCTTTTAAAAAAATTTGAAATGCAACTTGACTATCAAAATGATTTACTAATTTTTGAACAAAATAAATTGCCAATACAAGTTCAAAGACGCCCTATTTCTCCTAATTCTAATTCTAGTTCTAACTCCTACTCCAATTCTGATACTAATTTTGAAAATGAAATCCCAAATCCTTTAAATAAAAACGTTTATGAAGTTGAAGCTCGTAGCGAAAAATGTGTAAGAATAAAAACAGTAAATACATCAATAAAAGAAGGTATAATAAGTTCTCAAGAAATTCAAAATGGAGTCTTTTTAGGTAACAGTTTAGTGAAAGTTCAGCCTGATAACACCGTTATTACGACTATTTTGAACACAAACGATTACTCTGTTAAATTAGAAAATGTTAGTGTAAATTTAGAACCTTTACCAACTCCTGAAATAAAAAATGAAAGCCAAATAAATAAAATTGAAGTAGAATCATCTAATTCTAAATCTAACCGACTCGAACAAATAAAAAAGGCCCTCCGCACTTCACATATGAATGAAGAAGAAAAACAATCAATCACGGATTTATGTTGCGAATTTAATGACTTATTTTTCCTAGAAGGTGATCAATTAACATTTGCGAGCGCAGTAATGCACGAAATTCATACCACTAGTCAAATACCTATAAACACTAAACCATACCGATATCCCGAAGCGTTAAAAGAAGAGGTCGACAGACAAATAAGTAAAATGTTAGATCAAAAAATTATTGAACCATCAAATTCCCCTTGGAATAGTCCCGTTTGGGTAGTTCCCAAAAAGATGGATTATTCAGAAAAAAAGAAATGGCGAGTAGTAATCGACTACCGCAAATTAAACTCTATAACGGTAGGTGATAGTTATCTTTTACCTAATATTACAGAAATTTTGGACCAGTTAGGACACTCAAAATATTTTTCTACCATCGATTTAGCTTCTGGGTTTCACCAGATACAGATGCATCCTAACGATAGAGATAAAACCGCGTTTTCCGTCCCTTCAGGTCACTATTGTTTTAACCGAATGCCTTTCGGACTAAAGAATTCACCTGCTACATTTCAACGTTTAATGAATACGGTGCTCTCCGGGTAAAATGAACTAAAAAGCTTTGTCTATTTGGATGATATTGTTGTTCACGCAGATACTTTACAAAATCATAATATCAAATTGCGAAAATTATTTAAAAAACTTTCCGAATTTAACCTTAAATTGCAGGTTGATAAATGTGAATTCCTTAGACATGAAGTTATGTACCTTGGTCATTTAATAACTGAAGAAGGCGTTAAACCAGATCCCAAAAAGGTAATTGCTGTAAAGAATTTCCCTGTACCTAAATGTCCTTCCGATATCAAATCCTTCCTTGGTTTGGCCGGATATTACCGACGCTTTATTAAAAACTTCAGTCAGTTCTCGCAACCATTAACAAAATTATTAAAAAAGAACACACCCTTTAATTGGACAAGCACACAACAAGAATCTTTTGAAACTCTAAAAAATATGTTATGTACAGAACCGCTACTTCAATATCCTGATTTTTCCAAGACCTTCATACTTACTGCCGATGCCAGTAACTTTGCAATAGGGTCAATATTATCACAGGGTGATCCCCCGAATGATCTTCCTATAGCATATGCTAGCAGGACTTTGAACCGAGCTGAAAGTAACTATTCAGTTACGGAACGTGAATCGTTGGCGATAGTATGGAGTGTAAAACACTTCAGGCCATACCTTTACGGTCGACATTTCAAAGTATTTTCGGATCACAGGTCACTGAAATGGCTGTTTAACGTAAAAGATCCAGGTTCGAGATTAGTTAGATGGCGTTTGTTACTAGAGGAATATGACTTCGAAATCTTATATAAACCGGGAAAAATAAACCAAAACGCTGATGCTCTTAGTAGGATTAAGTTAGATGAGGAAAATTTTGTTCAAATCAATAACATTTCCAATTGTCAAGATGAAGATGAAACTTATTCAAAATTCTTAAAAAAAATACAAAACAACTTTAATTACCTGTAATAATCTAAATGAAATCAATGAGAATATTTGTTCCGCTAAAACCGATATTGCAATTACGATAGCTTTAGATTTAGAGGCTGTAAATAACACCCAAAAGAACATTTTTAATCGTTTCCCTGATCATTTAGACAATTTAAAATCTCAAAATATTGAAGTTAACAGTATTTATTCTGTTAAGGTTAATGAAAATCAAAACGTCCATTATCTCATTAATAAAGAAAACTACTGGGATAAGGTAAATTATGAAAATATGTTCGCCCTAATTAATAAATTAAAAACTATTTTAGATAATAATAAATGTAATAGGATAGCTTTACCTAGGTTAGGGGATGGTTTCGATCGACTCCATTGGAACAAGGTTCGATCAATTTTAAGGTATATATTTCGTAAAACGAGGATCGAAATAGTCATTTATCATAACACTCTAGTTCAACCTAATCAGGATGAAATAAACGAAATTTTAAAAGAAAACCATTTCAACCCTACATCGGGTCACTCAGGTTTTCATAGGACATACCAAAGAATTAAGCAAAACTATCGTTGGCATAATATGAAGAGAGATATAAAAAACTTTATTAAGTATTGTGAAGATTGTCAACGTAACAAACTAGTCAGACATAAAATCAAAAATCCAATGGAAATTACCACCACATCAGACAAACCTTTTCAAAAAATCTTTTTAGATATCGTGGGTCCTCTAACTCTTACCGAAAGGGGTAACAAATACATTTTAACCTTACAAGACGATCTAACCAAATTTTCACAGGCTTATGGCATACCCAATCATGATGCCAATACTATTGCTAAAACTCTTGTTCACAGTTTCATTTGTAAATTTGGTAGCCCCGAATCAATATTAACCGATCAAGGAAAAGACTTTACGTCAAAATTATTAAAGGAGGTTGCTAAATTATTCAAAATCAAACAAATTCATAGTTCTGCTTATCATCCACAAACTAACGGCGCGCTAGAAAGGAGTCACGCGACACTAGCGGAATATTTGAGACACTACGTTAAGGCCGATCAAACTGATTGGGACGATTGGTTAGATTTTGCGATGTTCTCCTATAACACTACTATCCATACTTCCACAAAATTCACACCCCATGAGTTGATATTTGGATTTAAAGCAACGATCCCTTCAAGTCTATTGAAACCACCTGAATTTAAATACACCTATAACGATTACCTAGACGAATTGAAACTTAAAATACAAAAAAGCAATCAACTAGCTAGAGAACACTCTATAAAAACAAAGAAAACCAATAAAAGATATTACGACAAGAAAGTAAATAGCGTTAATTTTAGTATAGGCGATATGGTTTTTGTTCGAAACGAACAGAATAAAATAGGTAAATCAAAAAAGCTTACACCAACTTATAATGGTCCTTACAAGATTGTTGAAGTAAATTCTCCAGTTAATTATACAGTATTAATAAACAATAAGAAAACCGTAATACATGTAAATCGACTTAAGCAAGCTTTTGTTACAGGGTCCCAATAGGACAACTTTCAGCAAACAATTTTTATAACATCACAGAAATTCCAAATTCATCTGGAATCTATTATGAGCACATAAGTAAATTACGTTTTATGGAAGACCATTGGAATCTTATCACATATTTAAATATCGATATTTTGAAAGATAAACTAGCACTCATTGAAAACACTTATTTTAAAACTAGTAATTTATGTCAATTACAACCCTATCATAACTTTTCCTTATGCCAAAATTCCTTGAAAATCCTTGCTCAAAAAATTCCTCAGTTACAATCAAAAGATGTAATTCTACATGAAATATTAAATCAAAACAAAAGGGTTAAACGTGCGTGGTTCAATGGTATTGGAACTGTATTTAAAACGATATTCGGAACATTAGACCAAAGTGATGCTGAATATTATGATGCTGCTATTCACGCTGTAACCAATGACGAAAAAGAATTTTCTAAGCTTATAAAAGAACAAGCCCAAGTTGTCAAGTCAACAATAATAAATTTTAATAATACAATTACTAATTTGGAAGTCAATGAAAAGATATTTGCTCAAAATTTTGAAACACTTCATAATTATTCTCGCGAATTAAATAAAAATTATTTTAATCTCCAAATGAAACAGTCAATCGAAGAACATTTAAGTCTTTTAATTCTTTTAACCTCAGAATTATATAACGAATATTCAACTTTGATCAGTGCAGTTATGCTTGCCAAAACAAAAATGTACTAATTTTACCAATTGTCTTACTTTAAATTTGTATAAAAAGAAAAATGAAACAAAATCAATTTCAATAGAACTTGATGAAACAAATTTGGATAATTTTGAAAACGATGTCGAAGTACCTTTGCGTAGAAGCGCAAGGATTGCTAAACTGAAAGATGCACCTTGATCTTCCAGTTTCTTAAGGGGGGAGGTGTAATGTACCTACCTACTCTTTATAATATTATTTTTTTATAACACTCTGTATATTAAAATTGGTTTTAAATTTGTAATTAGTTTGTAAACATTTTAGAGGATGTTAGTCATTAGTTATCTTTATAGACACAAGAGAAATTAATTATTTAGTAAAATCAATAGTTGTTCTTCTTCTGAATATTTGTATTACAATTTGATAACAAACGATTTCTCTTGAGAATAGTAAACAATAGAAGTCCGATTAATAGAAGTACAAACTGGACTTTTATCAATACGTCATAATACAAGTTAATATAATCTCTTGATCGATGGTCAAGAGAACAGAATAATTTAAAAGTTAATCAAAACCACTATCGACAACGTTACCATCTCAATTCTAATTCATTTTCTATATCTAATTATTTACTAATTCTTCTACAAGTCCTACAAGAAAATAATATAAGTTAATTGTATTTTTAAGTGCTGTTATTAATTAAAATAAAGTGAAATAAAGGAAAATCAGTTCTCCAATTTATTCGACGCTTCAAAAAAATCCAGAAGACCATTACACAACACTAGTTACAAAAACTCTCTCTGATGAACTGAGACTTATTTTCCCTACAACGCAAGCTTTCACAAGTCTGAAAGTAGAGTAAGATGACCGGTTCTAATTCAGAGGAGGGGAGGTTACTTAAGGTCAAATTGACGGAAGGTCATTGACTTTAAACTTGTGTGTATGTAGTGGTCGAATGCTTCACAATGAATTGAAACATATGTACATGTATCGGTAATGTGAAACGAAATACGTCTGCAGTCGTATGAAGTTTACGATTTTTATGACGGGAAGTTTTAAATACGTCTACAGCCGTTGAAGTGCCATTGCAATGTTATTAGAGGAATGATGTTAGGTATTTAGTTACACTTACACTGATTAATGCAATTGCAATTGTACGTGATTCATGTAGATATTGTGATGTGGAAGGATGGGAAAGAAGTGCAGTTGTAAGCAGGTAGACAATCGTTAAAGTAGTGAAAAGGAAGAGAAGGCAGAAGTAGTTGAGAAGATTGGTTTGAGAATGGATGTAAGAAGCAGTAATAAAGGTAGTAGTATCGATGAAGTTTGTGGTGGTACAAAAGAAGTAGAGTATTGGAATAATGCGGACCACATGGAAGGATTGAATGATGCGCAGCGTAACACTGTGTTACATAGAGGAGATTACGTAGACACAGAGGAGTATACTGTAAATAAAGCAAATAAGTATGTAAGTGATGTGAGCTCAATGAAAGGGTGGAACGTAGCTCGAAAACTCTTCAAATGTGAAACGAACTTCTCAGCATGTTCTGCGTACGTGCTGTACTGTGATAGGAATAATCTTCGCTACCTACCAATGTGTTGGAGCTGTCGATATGCGGGAAGTAATGGAGGAATTGTGTCATTATATACACGAGTTCCGAATTTATGGATGTTGGAAGTGTACATTCATGACGAAGTTCACATTCATTGCGGATGGTGTGGTGAGATGTGTAGGTACGAGTTTGTTTGCAGTGAGAACCACCGTATCACAAATAAAACCGTATTTGAAGAAGGATATGTAATAGAAATAAGTAATAATCTTGGTTATGTAGAAGGAGCGTAGAACGTGTACATGTATATATTTGTGTTAAGAAATAAATAAAGAGGCAAAAGGTAGTAGACGTTTGAGATATAAGATTAAGGTACAGTTTGGGGATAATAAGAAGTTATATGGAAAGTGTGTCAAGGTCACAAGTCTTTAAAAAGGAAAAGGAAGGTGTAGGAGAGGGGACAGGTAATGACATAGTAATTGAAAGGTAGGTTTATGAAAACATAATGGATCGGAAGAGTTGACGCCTTTGCTCGTAAGTATTGCAAAGAATACAGTACAGCGCGTGCGTATCATCGATCTCGTAAACAAAGCCCGACTTTTCGCAGAGGTACGTATGAATCCCCTGACGACAAGGTCGGCAGCACAAGTTTACGACATCGCAATGATAAAATCTGCAGCTGTGGCAGAAAAGCAGAGGTCCGCTACATTGTAACATACATGACGTGATTGCTACCAAAAAGGTGCGTGTAGAGCCAGGGTGGTCCTGATAAGGACCGATGAATTGGAAGCGTGTTTCAGGATCCAATTATAAGCGAGTCAGGTCTAATCCTGACTGACTTTATTACAATAAATTACAGCTATTTATACAAAGTTTATTTACATATGTCTTATGGTAGAATGCGCCGTCAGCCATTTACGCTAGTGTACGTATTTGCTTTTTATACAAAGTTTATTTGCATATGTCTTGTGGTAGAATGCGTCGTCAGCAATTTACGATAGTGTGCGTATTTGCTTCTTATACAAAGTTTATTTACATATGTCTTATGGTAGAATGCGCCGTCAGCCATTTACGCTAGTGTACGTATTTGCTTTTTATACAAAGTTTATTTGCATATGTCTTGTGGTAGAATGCGTCGTCAGCTATTTACGATGGTGTGCGTATTTGCTTCTTATACAAAGTTTATTTGCATATGTCTTGTGGTAGAATGCGTCGTCAGCAATTTACGCTAGTGTGCGTATTTGCTTCTTATACAAAGTTTATTACCTATTATGATTGTTATTGAAATATGCACAGTTTGGTCAGCAAAGTGCTGCTGGTATACAGGTGTTAATCAGAAAGTATCCACACCTCACTCTACAGCCATTTACGCTAGTGTGCGTATTTGCTTTTTATACAAAGTTTATTTGCATATGTCTTGTGGTAGAATGCGTCGTCAGCCATTTGTGCGTATTAGTTTTTTATACAAAGTATATTTACATATATCTTATGGTAGAATGCGCCGTCAACCATTTACGCTAGTATGTGTATTTGTGTTCCGACTTAGTTTGGCAGGTAGAACTGTTACAATTCTCTTATTGTTATTGAAATATGCACAGTCACAGTTTGGTCAGCAAAGTGCTGCTGGTATACAGGTGTTAATCAGAAAGTATACATAGTAATTGAAAGGTAGGTTTATGAAAACATAACGGATCGGAAGAGTTGAAGCCTTTGCTCATAAGTATTGTAAGGAATACAGTACAGCGTGTTGGGGATAATAAGAAGTTATATGGAAAAAGTGTCAAGGTCACAAGTTTGTGTATAGGTATGCAAGGGATGAAAAATGAGGTGGAAAAGGGGTTGAGAAGAGAATCCGCTGCTGAAAAGTCGAGAAATATTTTTTTAACATGTTTCACCCTCATACTTTAACCCTCGAAAAGTGTATGAAGGGTAGATGATAGGGAGAAAATGTCTGAATAAAAAAAAAGTTTAGTCTTCCATGAAGAACAATTTGCTTCCAACGAAACTTAGAGGATGTCTGTAATGGGGGAAGTTGTGGGAACACTCTGTATTATGTACAATTCGGAAAGAATCACACTCTGTACAGCAGAATCTAAATTCTGCTGACAGAGAATTGTAACAGTTCTAGCCGCTAAACTAAGTCCGAACACAAATACGCATACTAGCGTACATGGCTGACGGCGCATTCTACCATAAGACATATGTAAATAAACTTTGTATAAATAGCAAATACACACACTAGCGTAAATGTCTGAAGGCGCTATAGGATACCCTCGAATACCATCAATTTCCTGGGAACTCGGAATTTTCTTGCTACAATTATTTTTAATTTATAAAATATCAGCAAAATCAATACCTATTATGATTGTTATTGAAAAATGCACAGTTTGGTCAGCAAAGTGTTGCTGGTATACAGTTCCTTCTTCGCACAAACACTTGTGCTGATCTTAACTTTACCCCACTCATATCCTCCTCCTCGAAATTGTATAAATACTCAAGTTTTTACAACGATCAGCACAGATCACTAAGACTGTTCAAGTAAATACAATCAATAATCAATCCAAGTGAATACAATCAACAATGGCGCAATATACTGTACTGTTCCATGGCTCCGTGCCAACTGATATAAACATCAATGTTGACACCATGATCTTCACCAGTACCACACCTGCAGGCTTTACACTATGGAAGGTGACCGATAGAAGACCGATCGGAGCCTTCTGCGAACACATGGAAGCCCAGCTGTCGTGGAGCTCGTTCCAGGGGACACTGGTCATCTGTGCCATGGACCACGGAGCAGCAATGTATATAAAAACATTCAATTGAACTTTGTATTGCTTTGTATTATATATTTCTTATTTTATTTTGATAAATAAATATATGTATAATTTATATTCTCTTTTATTTTCTTTAATTACAAAATATAAAAAGATGCAATTTAACAGAATTTTATTTAATATAATACAATATAATATAATATAAAACATCATTGAATTTTAGTCATTAAATTTACTCAGTAAAGCAGACTTAAGGTTAGCGAGCTTATGTTCGATTTCTTGTACCTCCTTTCTCGTTTCAACTACCGATCTGTTCAACTCCTCCAGCTCCTTCTCTTTCCGCTTCATGTACTCAGTCAATGAAGCGGCCTTTGTCTCTCTTTCATTCAGTACCATTTCTCGTCGCCGCTTTTCCTCCTTAACACTATTTATGGCTTCTCCTACTTGGTCGACTATTTTGGAATAATCGAATGGAGCAGCCGACAACCTTCGTGTGTACGATCGCTTCTTCGGCTTCATCGATATCGAC
Organism: Agrilus cyanescens; assembly: GCA_947389935.1. Classification (NCBI taxonomy): domain Eukaryota; kingdom Metazoa; phylum Arthropoda; class Insecta; order Coleoptera; family Buprestidae; genus Agrilus; species Agrilus cyanescens. The sequence goes on from OX376710.1 coordinate 10,053,676, forward strand.
TTCGATCCCGCCACCGCCATCGTAGAGGTGTTGGCCACAGGCTCCGCCATCGTTACCGTGGTAGCACCTCCAACACACCCCTCACTTTAGCGGATGATGTGAAGGAATCGTTTGGAAAGAAGTTTTCCAATATATCAGCCAGCTCGGTTTCGTTCATATTTAGCTCAGCAGCTAAATCAACACCGTTACCCTGTTCTCTAGCACTCATCTTACCACACCGTACCCACTGCAGTTTCAGTATATATTCCTTTCGCTCCTCTCCTTATGCCATCTCCACCTTACACATCCCTCCCCTTTTCCTATAGCTATTTATTGTCCCTCGCGTTCTGTATTCCTCAGTCGTTGTCGAGATATACCTCTTACCGCCAGCCGCTATGATCCCTTGTCCGGACTGTGATGCTTCCTTTACACGATCTGATAATTTAAAAAGACATCGATTAACTTCTTGTCGGAAACGAGCACAGCTCCAACGTACATCGCCTCTACCGAAGAAAAAACTTAAAATTGCTACGCCTGCTGGTTCTTCTGACCGCTGGTGTAATACTTGTAACATTTACGTTCCACAACATTCCTACAACGGTCACCTTCGCAGCCTCAAGCATAAACAAACTTGCTGCTCTCCTCTTGAGGAAGGAATTACTTTCCTTTCGTCCGCGTTCGGTAACAGAATTGTGTCCTTTCGTATTTCATCCGCCAAGTTCTTCCTGTCGTATACCGACTTTTTCGCCGAAGTTTTTGACAAATGCTTGCGTGTTATTCGTAATCAGATACAACTGCATGACACGCTTAAACTAAATCTTGAACTTTTCGGACGGTATGTGCACGATGCTAAACAATTGGTTGACGTGAAATCCTTCAACACCAATAATAAAGTTGTCACTCAGTCGACGGATCTTTCCAATATTCTCCAAAGCTTCTTCGACGTTCTTGAGGGTAAAGCTTCTGAGTTTCAAGAACGAGAGCCAGGTAATTTATCATTCTCTCATTATATATATTTCACTTGTGTTTACTATTATTTCATTCTTATAGGATCGGCTTTGGAAAGAGTCCTTTTCCTAGAACTCAATTGCAACAAGTACAATCTTCTTAGAGCTTCATCTTACATTCCTCTACCTAAACAAATTGTACTTAAGAGAGCTGTTGACTTCCTATCCGCATTACTCCCGCACGATGGACTATGACTGTATCGATTTTCCTATTAAATTAAACGACATTCCCAAGTTTGAAACGAAGAACCATTGCTCTGTGAATGTTTACAGGACTGAATACGTTTTGAAGGATGGAAAATGGATCTGGGAAATTGTTGGTCCCCTCTACTACTCGTCCGTCAAACGAAGGCTGCACATCAATTTACTCTTGCTACACGATGATCGAGGAAATAATCATTACTGTTGGATTAAGGATATGTCCCGTTTGCTCTCTCACCAACTCTCCAAAACAGAACATCGCAAATTCCTATGTGACGGCTGCTTGCAATACTTCAGCTCTGTGGCTCACCTGCACCGTCATCAGCGGAATGATTGCAACCACGTTTACACGACGCTGCCAACTGCTGATCTCAAATTGGATAAGATGAGTAGGCTCATCCCTAATGTTTTAAAATTTCAAAACTACCACAAACGTATCAAAGTACCTTTTGTTGTTTATGCAGACTTCGAAACCATATTGCGACCCATTCATACATGCTTTTCCTATCCTAACAAGACATTCACCACACCTACCCACGAACATCAACCGCACTCGTTTGATTACTTGATTAAGTGCTCTTTTGACGATTCCCTTTCAATATTCAGAACTTATAGAGGACCTGATTGTGCTAATCAATTTGTTAAAACTCTTGATCAAGACGTTTCTGATATTTATCACCGATTTTTAAAGACCCCGGTTCCTATGATACCCTTGACTGATGAAGAAATTCGACTTTTCTCTGAAACGTCGTCTTGTAATATTTGCGAAGAGCCCTTCCTAATCGATGATGTAAAGGTTCGCGATCATTGTCATTTGACTGGTAAAGTTCGATTAGGGGCCGCTCATTCCAGATGTAACTTAAACTACAAACTACCCAACTTTGTGCCTGTATTCTTCCACAACCTCTCCGGTTACGATTGTCATTTATTTTTAAAAGAAATGGCTGTCAACGATGTTAAATTTAGCGTTTTATATTATTTTATATTATTTTAAATAAAATTCTGTTATATTGTATCGTTTTATATGTGTTCTGACCTAGGTTATAAATTACAGCTATTTATAGAAAGTTTATTTACATAGGTCTTATGGTAGAATGCGCTTTCAGACATTTACGCTAGTGTGTGTATTTGCTATTTATGCAAAGTTTATTTACATATGTCTTATGGTAGAATGCATCGTCAGCCATTTACGCTAGTATGCGTATTTGTGTTCTGACCTAGTTTAATAAATTACAGCAATTTATACAAAGTTTATTTACATATGTCTTATGGTAGAATGCGCCGTCAGCCATTTACGCTAGTATGCGTACTTATATCTCAAACATATACTACCTTTTGCTTCTTTATTTATTTCTTAACACAAATATATACATGTACACGTTCTACGCTCCTTCTACATAACCAAGATTATTACTTAATATGAGTGGGGTAAAGTTAAGATCAGCACAAGTGTTTGTGTGAAGGAGGAAAACTAGAAAGAGAAGTTGTTTGAGTTATAAATGACAATGTAAGTTACAGTGAAGTGTGGATACTTTCTGATTAACACCTGTATACCAGCAACACTTTGCTGACCAAACTGTGCATATTTCAATAACAATCATAATAGGTATTGATTTTGCTGATATTTTATAAATTAAAAATAATTAGTATTATAAGAAATTGTGGCAAGAAAATTCCGAGTTCCCAGGAAATTGATGGTATTCGAGGATATCCTATAGCGCCTTCAGACATTTACGCTGGTGTGTGTATTTGCTATTTATACAAAGTTTATTTACATATGTCTTATGGTAGAATGCGCCGTCAGCCATATACGCTAGTATGCGTATTTGTGTTCGAACTTAGTTTAGCGGCTAGAACTGTTACAATTCTCTGTCAGCAGAATTTAAATTCTGCTGTACAGAGTGTGATACTTTCCGAATTGTACATAATACAGAGTGTTCCCACAACTTCCCCCATTACAGACATCCTCTAAGTTTCGTTGGAAGCAAATTGTTCTTCATGGAAGACTAAACATTTTTTATTCAGACATATTCTCCCTATCACCCTTCATACACTTTTCGGGGGTTAAAGTATGAGGGTGAAACACGTTAAAAAAATATGTAGAGAATATGTCTGAATAAAAAATGTTTAGTCTTCCATGAAGAACAATTTGCTTCCAACGAAACTTAGAGGATGTCTGTAATGGGGGAAGTTGTGGGAACACTCTGTATTATGTACAATTCGGAAAGTATCACACTCTGTACAGCAGAATTTAAATTCTGCTGACAGAGAATTGTAACAGTTCTAGCCGCTAAACTAAGTTCGAACACAAATACGCATACTAGCGAATATGGCTGACGGCGCATTCTACCATAAGACATATGTAAATAAACTTTGTATAAATAGCAAATACACACACCAGCGTAAATGTCTGAAGGCGCTATAGGATATCCTCGAATACCATCAATTTCCTGGGAACTCGGAATTTTCTTGCCACAATTTCTTATAATACTAATTATTTTTAATTTATAAAATATCAGCAAAATCAATACCTATTATGATTGTTATTGAAATATGCACAGTTTGGTCAGCAAAGTGTTGCTGGTATACAGGTGTTAATCAGAAAGTATCCACACTTCACTGTAACTTACATTGTCATTTATAACTCAAACAACTTCTCTTTCTAGTTTTCCTCCTTCACACAAACACTTGTGCTGATCTTAACTTTACCCCACTCATATTAAGTAATAATCTTGGTTATGTAGAAGGAGCGTAGAACGTGTACATGTATATATTTGTGTTAAGAAATAAATAAAGAAGCAAAAGGTACTATATGTTTGAGATATAAGTACGCATACTAGCGTAAATGGCTGACGGCGCATTCTACCATAAGATATATGTAAATATACTTTGTATAAAAAACTAATACGCACAAATGGCTGACGACGCATTCTACCACAAGACATATGCAAATAAACTTTGTATAAAAAGCAAATACGCATACTAGCGTAAATGGCTGTAGAGTGAGGTGTGGATACTTTCTGATTAACACCTGTATACCAGCAGCACTTTGCTGACCAAACTGTGCATATTTCAATAACAATCATAATAGGTAATAAACTTTGTATAAGAAGCAAATACGCACACTAGCGTAAATTGCTGACGACGCATTCTACCACAAGACATATGCAAATAAACTTTGTATAAGAAGCAAATACGCACACCATCGTAAATTGCTGACGACGCATTCTACCACAAGACATATGCAAATAAACTTTGTATAAAAAGCAAATACGTACATTAGCGTAAATGGCTGACGGCGCATTCTACCATAAGACATATGTAAATAAACTTTGTATAAATAGCTGTAATTTATTGTAATAAAGTCAGTCAGGATTAGACCTGACTCGCTTATAATTGGATCCTGAAACACGCTTCCAATTCATCGGTCCTTATCAGGACCACCCTGGCTCTACGCGCACCTTTTTGGTAGCAATCACGTCATGTATGTTACAATGTAGCGGATCTCTGCTTTTCTGCCACAGCTGCAGATTTTATCATTGCGATGTCGTAACCTGTGCTGCCGACCTTGTCGTCAGGGGACTCAATCGTTAAGTCCGAGAGGGGTAGTTGTCCGAATTTGATACTTCTGACATTGCCAAGTGGTACCTTCAGCCTTCAACATCAATAGTGAGAGAGGCACCTTTTTTTTAGCACCGCTCCTTATACCTTTAATTACTTCTTGAAATTTAGGGTAAAAAAATTCTTTATGTTTTCATAAACCTACCTTTCAATTACTATGTCATTACCTGTCCCCTCTCCTATACCTTCCTTTTCCTTTTTAAAGACTTGCCACCTTGACACACTTACCATATAACTTCCTGTTATTCCTAAACTCTACCTTAATCTTATATCTCAAACGTCTACTACCTTTTGTTTCTATATTTATTTCTTAACACAAATATATACATGTACACGTACTACGCTCCTTCTACGTAACCAAGATTATTACTTATTTCTATTACATATCGTTCTTCAAATACTGTCTTCATTTATATCAAAATTGAGTGGGGTAAAGTTAAGATCATCACAAGTGTTTGTGCGAAGGAGGTAAACTAGAAAGAGAAGTTGTTTGAGTTATAAATGACAATGTAAGTTACAGTGAAGTGTGGATACTTTCTGATTAACACCTGTATACCAGCAACACTTTGCTGACCAAACTGTGCATATTTCAATAACAATCATAATAGGTATTGATTTTGCTGATATTTTATAAATTAAAAATAATTAGCATTATAAGAAATTGTAGCAAGAAAATTCCGAGTTCCCAGGAAATTGATGGTATTGGAGGGTATCCTATAGCGCCTTCAGACATTTACGCTAGTGTGTGTATTTCCTATTTATACAAAGTTTATTTACATATGTCTTATGGTAGAATGCATCGTCAGCCATTTACGCTAGTATGCGTATTTGTGTTCTGACCTAGTTTAATAAATTACAGCTATTTATACAAAGTTTATTTACATGTCTTATGGTAGAATGCACCGTCAGCCATGTACGCTAGTATGCGTATTTGTGTTCGGACTTAGTTTAGCGGCTAGAACTGTTACAATTCTCTGTCAGCAGAATTTAGATTCTGCTGTACAGAGTGTGATTCTTTCCGAAATGAACATAATACAGAGTGTTCCCACAACTTCCCCCATTACAGACATCCTCTAAGTTTCGTTGGAAGCAAATTGTTCTTCATGGAAGACTAAACATTTTTTTTATTCAGACATTTTCTTCCTATCATCTACCCTTCATACACTTTTCGAGGGTTAAAGTATAAGGGTGAAACATGTTAAAAAAATATTTCTCGACTTTTCAGCAGCGGATTCTCTTCTCAACCCCTTTTCCACCTCATTTTTTATCCCTTGCATACCTATACACAAACTTGTGACCTTGACACTTTTTCCATATAACTTCTTATTATCCCCAACACGCTGTACTGTATTCTTTACAATACTTATGAGCAAAGGCTTCAACTCTTCCGATCCGTTATGTTTTCATAAACCTACCTTTCAATTACTATGTATACTTTCTGATTAACACCTGTATACCAGCAGCACTTTGCTGACCAAACTGTGACTGTGCATATTTCAATAACAATAAGAGAATTGTAACAGTTCTACCTGCCAAAATAAGTCGGAACACAAATACACATACTAGCGTAAATGGTTGACGGCGCATTCTACCATAAGAAATATGTAAATATACTTTGTATAAAAAACTAATACGCACAAATGGCTGACGACGCATTCTACTACAAGACATATGCAAATAAACTTTGTATAAAAAGCAAATACGCATACTAGCGTAAATGGCTGTAGAGTGAGGTGTGGATACTTTCTGATTAACACCTGTATACCAGCAGCACTTTGCTGACCAAACTGTGCATATTTCAATAACAATCATAATAGGTAATAAACTTTATATAAGAAGCAAATACGCACACTAGCGTAAATTGCTGACGACGCATTCTACCACAAGACATATGCAAATAAACTTTGTATAAGAAGCAAATACGCACACCATCGTAAATAGCTGACGACGCATTCTACCACAAGACATATGCAAATAAACTTTGTATAAAAAGCAAATACGTACACTAGCGTAAATGGCTGACGGCGCATTCTACCATAAGACATATGTAAATAAACTTTGTATAAGAAGCAAATACGCACACTATCGTAAATTGCTGACGACGCATTCTACCACAAGACATATGCAAATAAACTTTGTATAAAAAGCAAATACGTACACTAGCGTAAATGGCTGACGGCGCATTCTACCATAAGACATATGTAAATAAACTTTGTATAAATAGCTGTAATTTATTGTAATAAAGTCAGTCAGGATTAGACCTGACTCGCTTATACTTGGATCCTGAAACACGCTTCCAATTCATCGGTCCTTATCAGGACCACCCTGGCTCTACACGCACCTTTTTGGTAGCAATCACGTCATGTATGTTACAATGTAGCGGACCTCTGCTTTTCTGCCACAGCTGCAGATTTTATCATTGCGATGTCGTAAACTTGTGCTGCCGACCTTGTCGTCAGGGGATTCATACGTACCTCTGCGAAAAGTCGGGCTTTGTTTACGAGATCGATGATACGCACGCGCTGTACTGTATTCTTTGCAATACTTACGAGCAAAGGCGTCAACTCTTCCAATCCATTATGTTTTCATAAACCTACCTTTCAATTACTATGTCATTACCTGTCCCCTCTCCTACACCTTCCTTTTCCTTTTTAAAGACTTGTGACCTTGACACACTTTCCATATAACTTCTTATTATCCCCAAACTGTACCTTAATCTTATATCTCAAACGTCTACTACCTTTTGCCTCTTTATTTATTTCTTAACACAAATATATACATGTACACGTTCTACGCTCCTTCTACATAACCAAGATTATTACTTATTTCTATTACATATCCTTCTTCAAATACGGTTTTATTTGTGATACGGTGGTTCTCACTGCAAACAAACTCGTACCTACACATCTCACCACACCATCCGCAATGAATGTGAACTTCGTCATGAATGTACACTTCCAACATCCATAAATTCGGAACTCGTGTATATAATGACACAATTCCTCCATTACTTCCCGCATATCGACAGCTCCAACACATTGGTAGGTAGCGAAGATTATTCCTATCACAGTACAGCACGTACGCAGAACATGCTGAGAAGTTCGTTTCACATTTGAAGAGTTTTCGAGCTACGTTCCACCCTTTCATTGAGCTCACATCACTTACATACTTATTTGCTTTATTTACAGTATACTCCTCTGTGTCTACGTAATCTCCTCTATGTAACACAGTGTTACGCTGCGCATCATTCAATCCTTCCATGTGGTCCGCATTATTCCAATACTCTACTTCTTTTGTACCACCACAAACTTCATCGATACTACTACCTTTATTACTGCTTCTTACATCCATTCTCAAACCAATCTTCTCAACTACTTCTGCCTTCTCTTCCTTTTCACTACTTTAACGATTGTCTACCTGCTTACAACTGCACTTCTTTCCCATCCTTCCACATCACAATATCTACATGAATCACGTACAATTGCAATTGCATTAATCAGTGTAAGTGTAACTAAATACCTAACATCATTCCTCTAATAACATTGCAATGGCACTTCAACGGCTGTAGACGTATTTAAAACTTTCCGTCATAAAAATCGTAAACTTCAGACGACTGCAGACGTATTTCGTTTCACATTACCGATACATGTACATATGTTTCAATTCATTGTGAAGCATTCGACCACTACATACACACAAGTTTAAAGTCAATGACCTTCCGCCCATTTGACCTTAAGTAACCTCCCCTCCTCTGAATTAGAACCGGTCATCTTACTCTACTTCTGAACTAGACCTAAATTCAATAGGTATGAAACGAAAAACAAAAATGCTTGACTCCTATGCAGGCATAAGTACATTAATAAACTCTCAATAAGTAAAATAATAACCCTGAATAAAGTGCCTCTCACAAGGCGTTTTGTTCCCATATGCGCGCGCAACTACATTTGGTATGCTCGGCGGCAATTCTGCCTCTCTCACTCTGCCTACGTAAATCGTAATTAGAAAAAGACAAGGAGTTTAACAGATTTTCTGCCTCTCTCACTCTGCCTACGTAAATGGTAATTAGAAAAAGACTTAAGAACCAGTTCCGAACGGAACACCTAAATAAGGAAGAAGTAAACTCTTTATGGGACATAATACAACAATTTCCCGAAATATTTCACCTAGAGGGAATCGACAAATTGAGCTGCACAAATGTTCTGGAGCATCGAATCATCACCAAGGACGATGTGCCGGTGCAAGCGAAAAACTATCGATACCCGCAAGTCCACAAGGAGGAGGTCAATAGACTGATCGAACAACTCTTAGAAAATGAAGTAATTAGACCATCGTTCTCCCCGTGGAGTTCGCCGCTATGGATCGTGCCGAAAAAAAAGGATGCCTCGGGAAAAATCAAGTGGAAGCTTAATGATAAGACCGTGGACGATAAGTACCCACTCCCTAATATCGAGGAAATTCTCGACTCCTTGAGTAAATCGGCCTATTTCACTGCCTTGGACTTAACATCTGGTTTTCACCAGATTAAGATGCATAAGGATTCCATAGCAAAAACCGCGTTTTCAGCCAACGGAAAACTCTACGAATACACTCGTATGCCATTTGGACTGAAAAATGCCCCCTCTACCTTTCAGCGGGCAATGAACCTAGCCCTGAATGGACTCACCCCGCATCAGTGTATGATATACATAGATGATATCATCATTTATGGGACGTCCTTAGAAGACCACAAATAAAAATTAAGAAACGTCTTCGAAAGGTTAAAACAACATAACCTCAAGATCCAACTAGACAAGTCAGAATTTCTGAGAAAAGAAACGAATTTCCTAGGTCACGTTATCTCAGGGGACGGGATCAAGCCGAATCCGGACAAAATAGCTGCTGTTAAAAATTACCCCATACCGAAAAACCCGAAACAACTAAGAGGATTTTTAGGCGTAAGTGGCTATTATAGAAAATTTATTCCTGATTATGCTAAGACAACTAAGCCAATGACGAGACTTCTACAAAAGGACTCGAAATTCCACTGGAACGACGAATGCCAGGCAAGCTTTGATAATATAAAAACTTTATTAACAACTGAGCCTATACTTAAGTATCCGGATTACTCCCAACCATTCCATCTCACCACCGATGCAAGTAAATTCGCACTAGGAGCCATCCTATCACAAGGACCAAACATTAAAGAACAGTTTCCAGTCGCGTATGTCAGCAGGACCCTCAATCCGGCGGAAAATCGGTATACAACGACCGAAAGGGAATGTTTAGCGGTAGTTTGGGCCGTTAAACACTTTAGGCCATACCTTTTTGGTACGCGTTTCACAGTAATTACAGAATATGCTGCGCTGAAATGGCTGTTTAATGTGTCGGACCCTTCATCAAGGTTAGTAAGATGGAGACTTAAACTATTGGAATATCAGTACAAAATTATTCATAAACCAGGTAGGCTGAATACCAATGCAGACGCATTATCCCGTTGCTACGCCCTAGACTCCAGTAGGGAATCTTCTCCAAAATCATACGAAGAGATCGTCCGAGAGTTACACTTAGAAAACATCATACAAGAAAGTTTAACACCGACAAGAGAACAAGAAGCCTCGAAGATAATTCAAGAATTAGAAAGTATTGAGGAACCGAGCGGCACAGACAAATTAATTATAAAGACCAACGAAATTAAACCAGACGCCGAAATAATTGCATATTTTATTAAGGACAACGAAAAATTCATAAATACTTTATTAATAGATACTTATGTTAAAGAATTAGAAACCGAATTTAATTTATGCACCTCATCAAATAATCATGCTATAACTTATTGCTTTTACGACTCTTCCAAATTAACACAATTAGAAGTAATCAATACATTACTGCAACTTTTTGCACAACATACCATCCAATTCATTAGTGAAAATAACAATACGATAAAAGACACTTTCAAATTTCTAGAAACCCAGCAATTAGAAAAACCATTTTACATATCGACAAAACTAACTTTACCTAATCACTTCACTTCATTAATCTTCCAATTAATACTAGATTATCACTCAAATGCCGCTCTAATGGACACAAAGGTATTAATGAGACATAAACTAAATTACAAACGAAATATTCATTTCCAAAAATGAAAGCACTGATTGAAAGGATAATTTCGTGTTGCGGCCCTTGTAGACACAACAAATTTGACAGGGTCAACAGAAAATTACCAATGGTAATTACCAAAACACCATTAAAACCGTTTGACAGAGTCGATATAGACACCTGTGTAATTAAAGCCGGTTCAAACAAAAGAAATCTATTAATATTTCAAGACCAACATACCAAATTTGTATAAGTATTCATAACAACCAATGAGGTCACTGGCAAATTTGTGTTGAACTCCCTATTTCAATTTGCTTCAGCATATTCATTTCCGGCTCGTATCCACTCTGACAATGGGAAAGAATTTATAAATAATGAGGTACAAAATCTCATTAAACAATTGAAAATAAAATGGACCCGTTCAGCCGTCTACTACCCTAAGAGCAATGGCGCAATCGAGAGAGTTATTGCAACAATCAAAGAAACAGGGCTCACACTATTCGAAGAATACAAAAGAAAAATTTCCTTCGACAACCTCATAAAACTCTCCGTACACGCTTATAATACATCGGTAAACCAAACGACCAAATATTCCCCATACGAACTTTTATTCGGCTCAAAACCCCCGAATGTCTTCTCCGAATTTTCAGAAGAAAATGCAGTTCCCGATGAGAGACTGGAGAGATTGTAACAGATCTGATCTGAAGCAGTCGAAAACCAAAACACAAACAAGCAAAAACAAAAGGAAAGGTACGACCGACATACGAGAAATCCAGAGCAGTATCAAGTCAACGACCTGGTTTATTTAAAGAAAACTAGTGGCAGAAGAACCACAATAGAAGGTCCATACCCCATAACGAGAGTCCTAAGCGACCAACCACATCAACGCCAATAGCGTAAATATGAAAAAAAGCGAAATTAAAATGAAATTGTTCAACACTGCTCTCATACTAACCGAAGCTATTAATGAACTCCGCTTTGATATTAACCAGATCTTAACCTACATGATTTATAGTAAAGAAAACGTCCTTCCTATAGAAATCCTAAAAGATACTAACATTACGCATGTACTGAAACAAATACAAACAAAAACCGGCACTGTTTTCCACTTTCCCTTCAAGATCAAAGATATCGTTAACTATCAAAAACTAATAAAAACCGGTTTTTCAATTAAAAGTAAAAAGTTAATTGCTCTTTTTAAATTTCCACTTATTAATAAAACCACATTTAGCCTCCTTCGTATATTTTCGATCCCTTTTAAAAGTAAAGTCCAAAATCACTATAATGTATTGTTACCAGACTCAATTTACTTGGCTCTCAATGTTACACAATCACTGTTTTTTCCATTAAATTCCATTCAAGATTTAATACTAATAAACAACAATTACTTTGGAGTAGATTTAAAATATTGCCAACTAAATAAACAGTCCACCTGTGAAACAGATTTAATTGTAAGGAGGAACTGGACCAGCAAATGTGACGTCCAAGTGGCCCCTCTCGAAGGCGACCACCTCCAACCCCTCGATGGTCAACGATGGTTGTTGTTACTCTCGAATACCGCTACATTTACCTACAAATGTCAGCGGGATCCAATACAACAAACCACACTCGCAAAATCTGGTATCCTTCACCTAGAACCATTTTGTTCTGGATACTTGTCAAATGGGTTTAAAATCGAACCTCAGAGGAAATCGTTCAACTACACAAACTCTACCATGGACAGCATTCCCATTCCCTATGACTGTTGTTTAGGAGAGGAAAGGGAAGCTGAAAAGATTTCCATCAGCCCAATCAAAATGCATCACCTCAATCAAGAAGATCTAATCCTAAATAAACGTAGACTGGAATCTCTACGAGAAGACATCTTAAAAGAAAAATTAAAGCCAATCTTCTCAATTACATCTCGAGGATGGTTCTGGCCCACAATTGGACTTTTCGGCATTATGCTAGTCATCGGTTGCTGCCTGTGCCAAAAGTGTCGAATACCCTTTAGTTTCAATCCTTTCTCATGGGGATGCCCTAATTTATGTATAAACATAAACAACACCAATAGACCCCGGACAGTAATAAGCCGAACGCCTTCATACAGAACCTACTGCACAACCGACCCGCCGTCCTACGCTGCATCGGCCCCAAATTTAAACACCGAAATGGCCCCAATGACAACAACAATTGAAGAGGAAGAGGATGAAGTCATCTCTAAATCCGAAATCCACTTCAGGAAATGCAATCCAAGCTTCGTTCTGTATAAAACAAAATAATGCCACTCAAATAATATAGTATGTTAGTTTATAATTATAAGACTGATTCGTATGTCATTTTATTGTAAGACTGATATATCTTAAGATGCTATTATTCTAGCTATATTTTCTTCTCTAGAAATTTTGCATATACATTTTCTTTTTGATATGCAAAATTCTTAAGTTAGGGGGAGTGTTATGTCCAACTGTATGGGTACTTTCACTTTCAAAATAGGTGACCTATTGATACCATCTAAGCATTTTAGGCCGTTGCCGCGGTCCAAGGCCACACTAACGTTCTTATGTTACCGCGCAGGTCTATATATTGGCTGGTCTGCGCAAGTAACTGCCGGCTGGTCGCATGTCAGAGCCTTGGACACTTTCTTATCGAACGACCCTCGTATTTAAACAGAATAAGAATAATATATACAATTTATTTACTATTATTTGTTGAAATGATGAACAATTAATATAATACAGAAATAGAAATTAATTCTTGATTGTCTTTTTCATCATCATCATCATACATAAACATTTAGGTAGGTACTTATATTTACGCCAAAACTAATAATATTTCAGTATTCCATTTTCTCCCGCCTATCTTTCATACTTATCCATTCTTTGTAAACTTGATCTATATTTATTTTTTTTTTTCATTTGCCAAATATATTTTAACTCTCATCAAATCACTTAAATGATCGGCATTTAATCTGTTTCGGAGTTTTGATTTAATTAGATTCACTGTGCTGAATCCCCTCTCGCAGTCGGCACTAGAAGCTTGAAAAGTTCCCATGATATCATAAAGTATCGCTATATTTTCAAACTCCGAATTTTGTAGTACATATTCTACACTGTCGATAAATGACTTTATTTCTCCTGCCTTGGTTTTTTGCAAAATCAGGAATTTAAGTTCAGAATATTCTTCACAAATTTTATCACGGTTTTCTGTATTTAAAAAAAGTGTGAATATTTACTCCCGAGGCATACAACATTGTCTATTCCGAAAGCATAGTTATCAATTTCATGCGATATTACATGTACATCAAAAGCTTCCCAATTTTTTACCGCTGCATCAGGAAATCTCATTTCTAAGTGAATACACACTCCTTCAATAAAACGAATTATAGAAGCATTGTCAACATTATTTCCAACCTTTATTAAAATTTTTTTAACATTTTCACTCCAAAAAACATTTTTTCCCAAATACTGTGCTTCTAATTTTTGTATTTTTGCTTTTATGTAGTTATGTGCATCAATAATATTCAAGCAACTTTTTTGTAACTGTTTGTTCAAAATTGCTAATTCACCTAGAACATCATAAAGAACAAACAGTGCTACAGTATACTGGGGATTATTTAAAATTTGTAAACAATATTTACAAATCGGATCGTTACATTCATTCACCTGTTGATTACAATATTCAATTAAGGTGTCATAATTTTTAATTAAAGCGTCCACTGCAAAATAACGAGATAACCAACGCACTTCGTTTAATGGTTTAAATGTTATCGAATCTCGATTCATAACAGCAGCCAATTCTTCAAAATTTCCTTTTTTAATTCCTGATCTACTAAACAGTTCTAAGAAATGTTTCAATATTTTGCATAAGAGATACATGTTTCCATGCATCATCTAAACCCAAATCTTCTCGGTGCGCAACACAATGTTGTTCAGTAAGGTGAGGTATTTCCTTTTTGAGAAGTGCTGCAACTCCATTTTTTTGTCCTAACATAACACTTGCTCCATCTGATGTAAAAATAACCATTTTTTTAATAATTATGAAGGAGAAAAACGCTTTTTAATGTTTCACAATTTATTGAGATAAACTCTACAATTGTTTCGGGTTATTCGCCCTTTCTCAAGAGTACTTTATTACTCAAATTTATTGCTACAAACAGGTCTTATAAATACGTACATATTGTTAAGTGTGTGTGCGAACAATATTATTGGTTAAACCCAGAAAGGGCGAATAACCCGAAACAATTGTAGAGTTTATCTCAATAAATTGTGAAACATTAAAAAGCGTTTTTCTCCTTCATAATTATTTCAAAAATGTTTCAAAAATCGATCACCGAAGAATCTATTTCCTTCATTTTTTTAATGTCTAGATTAAACTTATCGTAAAAATAATAAATTTTTTCCGAAATAGAAACACTATCTGTATGTGTTAATTTCAAAATACCTCCAAATTCTGTTTTATAAGTCAATTCATTTTTTACTCGAAATTTGAAGTATAAAATTAATAATTTTTGAACTGAAATGTCTGTACTTTCATCTACTATGAGTGTATGGAAAGCTGCTTCACGCAGTTCATTTATAAAAGTTTCCATAACAGTAGAATTAATGCATTCAACAAATTCGAAAGCATAATTTTTACTTCTCCAACATTTTGGTATATTCACATCCTCTTCCATGCGATGGTGAATATCTTGCACAGAATTCATCGAAGCATTAATTTTTATAGCTAATATTACATTTTTATTAAAATTTTAACACCATCTACATCTGATTTTAATCGTTCACTTCGTTCTTTTTTCAAATTACGCTCTTCTTGTGATTCCCGCAATATATTTAATAGTCCCCCTTTGTTTAAATTGCGTAATTTATTTACGGCGTCCAAATGTGTCTTGCTTTAGATGCCGTTTTAAATAAACAATTTCCATTCATCCCATTTTCGTCCAGTACCAAATTCATTTGAAACTTTTGCTTCTGCGCAGAAATGACATGAAACCCCATTTTCATCATTATATTTAAAAATATTTCCCAATTCAGTATTTTCTTTTATATTTGAAGATGGTGTGTCACATTCTACCATTTTTGAAAGCCATTCTATTTTAAATGTGCTGCAGGATTTTTTATTTGCAGTATTTTCGTAATCCTTTACTTTTCGTTTAGACATTTTTTATTTAAAATAATCTAAAATAATGATATGTAGGTAATTAAGATGATCTATTATAAAATATTTTTTTTATATATTTTAAAATTTTAATATTTACCTTTATTAATGCAATTATTCATATAACAATAATTTACACAAACAATAGTTTATTATTAGTACGGGACTTTGACATGTTTCGTCATACAATGGGTTCTTCAGGTGAAGATTGAACATGCATATGATACACCAGTATATATATTTAAATTAATATGGAGTTGTAGCGGGGGTTAGATGTTACATTTAAATGTAATAACGGAGAATTTGAAACTGGTCGTTTAAAAGAACATTTTGTTTATAATATTTTTTTTATTTCCAGTTGTTCCAGTAAATTTAATCTCATACCTTTGGATGTGTCAGATTTTAAATGCTTGATTAAAACTATGTTTAGAATTAATGTCATGATCTACTAGCAGAATAGGCTGACAAAGAAAAGACAAGTCAACAACAAAATTTCAAAATCATTAAAAATTGCTCTTATTCCTTTTCTGAAATAAAAATTCGAATATTCGCGTGATATTGATAAAATAAGGGATCTTATAATAATTCATCACCACAAAACCACATTTTTCTTTAATATAGTTGATCAAATCTACTCTTACTTGATGGAAATTCATGTTCAATATAAATACACAAACACTATTGTTAATTTTCACAGTTTTTTATTGATCTTAAGAATTTTTTCACCGCTTTGCGACTTCGTCAGAAGATACAAAGATACTTATTTTATTTTCATTTTTCTGTCTATTTAAGGGTGTTTAGTTAAGGTGGGGATGGAGGAATTGGCTAAAGATTTAGTAAAGGGGAATTATTTCATTCTATTTGTTCATTTAATAATAAATTACTGTTTTTATGTTTATTAATTTCTAATGTTTCCAACAGACAGAGTTCCAAGCTTATTCCTTCAGTATGTATTATTTTAAAATTTGGATTAAACGTGTTTTTCTGTAATTAAATGGTTCGCGGAGTTGGAATCGTTTTTTAGTTTTTTAAATGACTTCTTATGTTCATTTATCCGCGTAATAAATTTTCTGCCAGTTTGTCCTATATATAACTTATTACATGTGCCACATTCTAGTTTGTACACACCGGATTTATTGTTTTGTGGAGTTTTATCTTTATTGTTTCTTTGCTAAGTATTTGTCCAGCGTAATTAATGCTTCAATGAACAGTCTGAATAACTGTACTCGATGAACTAATAGTTTGCGCATTAGTTGGTCTGCTCAAAATTAACATTTAATGCATATGTGAGTAATTTTGCCGGTGCCTACGACTGGATATTATTCAATCGATCGACGTAGTGAAGTGGTTTGTGGATACACACGAGTTGTATTAGATAATTATACTTGTTAGTGTACGCACTAAGTACTTCATAAAATTATTGAGTACTTTTTTATACCTGTAGTTACAATAGATAAAGCACTCTCATTTCTTCACCTAACCTTAAGTTAAAATATGCAAAAATTCTTCCCCAATAAGATGAACCCATAAAATAGAAGCAAAAATTGGGAAGAATGTTTTTTTTATTAGTGTATATTCAACAACTGACGTTTGGCTTTTGGTGGAAGGCTTTATCAATGCTAAAGTTAAGATTGAATTGTTATCTAAAAATAAACTGTAAAAAAAAATTGTTTTCTTCAGCTTATATTCCGGATCTGAAGATTTGAACTTTCGGTAGGAAATATTGAGACTGGTATTAGTATTGTTGTAAATAATCATTTAGCTTAAATTTTTTAAAACTTTAAAGACTAACTTATTTTTTATTTCGGACAGCTGTCCCAGCCAGGGAATAACAAAATTTAAATGTCAGGTGAAATAGTGTAAGGCATATAATTCAACTACCTATTTGCTAAAACTTAAAATTTCAAGTAATGCACTCACGAAACTACATGGATGTATGATGCAGTGCTGGCGGATGGGCACACTTGAATATAGTTAGACGTGGGGGGAAAATACCCTAGACCCTAGGAATTTTAAATGAAAGGCCCCACGAAAATCTCAAATAAAAATGTAATTTCACTTTTCAAGTAATTAAAGAATGAAACAAACTTTATTCAGTATAAAATCAATATCAATGATTGATTTCTGCAGGAACGGAGGACTTTCACAGGTATATCTGATGAATCCATTTGGTAGATACTACTACACAAACAATAATTATTTTCACTGCAACAATCGATAATTGCCTCACAGCTCAAACTAATTATACTAGATTACCATTCGGTTTATATTGGCGCAATGCTATTTTACAGATTTTGGCTGTATAAACAGGGTGAGTCTTATTTGTAGTATATTGTTTAAAAAGTAATCTTCCCTGGATAGGCACCATGCTCTCATCGATTGCATTTGTAATTTCCAGTAGAATACCTATCTTGCATAGTCTATCATTCTCATCGGCAGTTTCGTTATTATAGAAATGTACGCATCGCAGTAATAAAAGAAATCTATCGCGAGTCATCGTACTGGTAATAAATTCGTTATAAAATATCGAATCCTTAGACTAAGACATATTTAATGAAAGGAGGTTATTTAGCCATATAACCTTTTATTTCATCTTTATCACAATCAACGCATGAGTTTAATCGAGATTTTGAAGAGTTCTGGTTAGTCAACATTTGACGTGCAAAACTATTTGTCTCTTGAAAAATAAAACTTTATAGATTTTCAGTTAGAAATAACGTAAGCATCTGTATGACTTTACATTACATTGCAGATGATTCCTGATGACTATTCTAAGCGATTCAATAAAAAAAAAACAAGTAAAGTAATAATAAGTCGAAGCGGCTTCGACTGTTGCTGATTCATCTGAAAATGTTAGTTGACCATGAAATAATTTTTTTTTTATTACGACATAGAAGAAATTACGGTGAGAAACGCGACGGAATTAAAGTAGTGAGATACTTGACTTACCTATATGTTTTACTAGTAGCCTTGTTGTAATCAACTTGAATAAATCATTTAAATAGGTAATAAGACTTTTGCTGAGGAACGGTAATTTTCTAACACTATAAATTTCATAATGATCAATCTTATCAATATAATGGCCATTTGTGTTGGCGAGCGGTATTTCTTACCTGTATTTCCCCCAACTCATCGTCATTCTCAAAATCAGTAGGAATATGTTGTGGATATTCCTCACCACTAGAATTATTTCCGCCACTAGCAGCGTCTAATGACGACAGCACGTAGTCTCTATCGCGAACCGAATCATGCGAGTCAAAGTAAACCTCAGGATTTTTTTATTTAAATCAAAACCAAGCATTTCGTGTAATTCGTTACAAAATAATGTCGTGGATTCAACGAGAACCATTTTGGAATTTTCCAGAGACAAAAGGGGACAATATAAATACCGACAGGATACAACTGCAGTTCAGTTTATAGTGCGAAAGCGAAAGTGCGAAGTAATACAGTGTGAGTAATATAAATAGTGTTGTAAGTTATCGATTTGTGTTCTGCAAATGTAGTGAAATATTTTAGTTGTTGATTTAGTCTATTTAAATAAATTAATTAATTTTAAAACTAGAACATTCTTTACAGTATTTTATGAACGGACCCTATTTATTGACTTAATTATTTGAAATTAAATAATATTGATTGGGATTAATAGAAATTTCCTATATCATGCTGTTATTTCGAAACCAACTGATACTACAAGAGACGACAACAATAGGCTAACATTGGACGAGAGTTAAACGGATATATGTCTCGCTGAGTGGGTCAAAGATTCAAAGCCACAAATATCCATTATCATGAACATAACTTCAAGAGCCATTCTCTCTATTCAATACAATCGAGATAGGACAATTTTACTTTACATATTACAAGTGGCTTTTAGTATCCTTTCATGAACTATGTTATTCAGAGCGCCCGTCGAATAGCATTTCAATCGTTTTTAGTCATTACTTTAAGAAATGTATTCGTGATGTTTACTCAAAAAGACGTACATTTGAGTCAAATAAAATTAAAAGGGATATCAGAGAATAAACTTTTGGATGAGATGAATGCAGATAAAGAATATGAAAGTTTACCATCCTATCAGGAATCCGTTGTAAGTGAAGATATAAATAGAAATATACCCTATGTGGACGTGAGAAATGTATCAATTGTGATACTGACAGCGAAACATTAATTCCACTAAATGTGCTTTAACAACAACTTAAACAATAAGTGAAAAGTGTCTCAACAATATTACAAACATAGCCTGTATGGAATAAAAGATATGCTTCTTCGGTGAATCTTATGGAATTTGAAGCTTCTTGGGACCACCAAAACGTATTATAGACGATTTATATGATAACACTTCCAGTACTTTCTTCCATTTATTCTTCACCGATCGTATTAGACTCCCGTATTCCAAACATATACGCTCAGCAAAAGTGAAACCTTATAAACCCACTATTATTCAAGAAATGAAAACATTCCTAGGTATAAATTTATTGATGGGAGTAAAAAAATCTTCCAAGCTACCGTGACTACTGGTCACATTATAAAGACTTGCAATGAGGAATATATAAGTTCTCTGATGCCTGTAAAAAGGTTTAGCTGGTTTCTATCAGACTTTCATGTGAATGACAATTCCCAGTTACAACCTCGCAGTGATCCTTATTTGACAAGCTATATAAAATTAGACCGCTTCTAACAGAACTACAATGATTCGTTTCAAAGGAAGATCTTCAATGAAACAGTACTTACCCAAGAAACCTATCAAAAGAGGCTACAGAGTCTGGATGATGGCCGATGAAAGCGGATATTCTCTAAAATTTGATATGTATAGGAAGAAATGGTAACATTGCTGAAAAAAAATTTTGATGCCCGAGTTGTTAAGGATTTATGTGAAGGCCTGAAACAGAAAGGACACAACGTTTTCTTTGATAACTATTTTAACAGTGTGAAACTTATGTAAGAGCTGAAACAAAAGGGAATATATGCATGTGGAACTGTCAATATAATACGATAAAATATGCCAATTTTTGTAATAACAAACAAATGAATCGTGGCGATTTCGATTATTATGTGAATGAAAGTGGTGTGCTTGCTGCGAAATGGGAAGGCAAGGGAAGTGTACATTTACCATCCAATTATCACAACTCTCAAGACACTGGACGTAAAACCAAGAACGGAAATGTTGATGATGTTACCTGACCTCAAATTTTAATCGATTATAATCGATACATGAATGCGGTAGATAAATTCGATCAAATAAAGTACACATATGTATGAAGTCAATAGGAAGAGTCACAAATGGTAGCATAGAATTTTTTTTATTTATTGTATGCTTGTACTGTAAAAGACTTCAGACTTTCTATTATTGAAACACTTGTCCATATTTCTAAGAAGAAAAGAAGCCGTTCGCCAATTCCAGTGACGATTAAAAAACAAGCCCCTTGTCTCCAAGGAAGTAAGAACCCGTGATTCTGCCCATTAACCTATACACGGCACCAGAGGAAGATGTGCTCTTTGTACCACAAAGGTGAAGCAAATTTGAACAAATTGCCAGTGTACTTTTTCGAAGTCAAATAATTGTTTCGAACTATTTCACTAATAATGTTATTTACATAATATGTGCGGTGGCTCAACAATAGTACCACTTTTGTATTTGTTCTATAAACCCTTTTTTTTAACACAAAAAATAATAGTAAACTATCTTCAGTGCCGATTTTTTATAAATCAGTTTTTTTTAAATCCTTGCCCACATTGACCGAAATTTATGGTGCAACCGCTGCCCCTGAAATAGTTAAACCGACACACACTGACACAACTATTCATTCCAAATCAATTCACCTATTTTAACAAAAAATAGCATCTTATCAAACTATAGTACACACACTGATTAATATAGGTACCAATGTCGAAAGTTAATTACGACAAAGAACTAAATCTTATAAAACAAATTGCAGACAATAATGGATACAATCCGAAAGTAATAAGTAGTAGAAAACTATAGATACTTATAAAAAAGCAATTTGTTTGTTTGTGGCTGAAGGCCTCTTGGTGGTACCTTACTAGCCTTCTCAGCCATGATACCCACTCTTTAATCAGCTTATTGTTGGAAAAGTACTTCGCCGTGGGCCTTCGCCTAACATACTGTCCTCTCCATTTTTTAGGTCACACCCGCTATCAGAAAACCTTGCATTGGTCTGAGCGAAATTATCCGGCAAGCGTTTCTATCCAGAAACGTCCCATAACATACTATGTCTACCCTACTATCTTCAGTAACAGAAACCCTCCTGTTTTGTTTGTGCGACCAGTGGTAAGACAAGGTTGACCTGACCCTAACCACGTAAGGAGGTGGGAGCCAAGCGGAGGTCTTGGCTGGCTTTATGATTTTTTGCCCTTTCTCCCAAATCTGGTCCAAAAGGAAATTCCACTGGAGAAGAATTGTCGGCCAACTCTTTGACCGATTTATTAAGAATCGGGCAGATTAGATGTTTCCTGACTTTGGAAATGTCATGGAAAAGACGTTAGAATGCATGTTGAGCCTGTTATGGGAGATAAAATTTTCTCTTTTGTGCCTTTGTTAAAAAATGTGTTCCTCATTTAAGATTGTGGTAAGAGTTTTTCCTAGGGTAGTTAGAGCGCTTCCAATGGCTAACTCATAATCCGAATAAGTGGAATCTCTAGTAATATGAGAAGCAGACAAGATATTCGACAATGGGGCAAGTACAGTTACTAATCTGACAAGATAAAACATTTTAAATAAAGATCAAATATTAATCAAAAGTTACACCGTTGTTAATATGAATATATAACTTAAAATCATTATAAGAATTTCTAAAGAGGATTGCAGGAAAATTTAGTTTTCAATTAAGTCAACGTAAGTCAAAGGTTTGAGGTTCATCCGATACTCTTGACCAACCTAACCTAAACTTATCACCAGCGGAAAGTCTGTCTACGCGCACTCGCGATCGGGGGTGGCGAACACTGATCGTCGGCACTTTCGTGGCGTCGGTGGCAGCGGCGACAGTAGGGCCAGCGGCGGCGGCGGTAGCGGAGAGAGATCTAGGTCTTCGGGCCTCGATGGTCGTTTCAATAGCCAGGCCGGAAGCGGCGGCGGCGGCGTTACGACGGCGGGAACTGCAGATACCCACAGGTTGGGCGCATACCCGTGTGCTAACTCCTCGAAGAGGGCGTCCAGGTACGTGTGGAACGTACGTCCGAAAGGCCTCTGCGTCTGTTTCAGCTTCTGGCGGCGGCGGGCGGCGGCGACACGACGATCGCGGTCCCTCTGGTGTCGGGTCTCGGTGAAGACGTGCCGAACGTCCTGCTCGTGGCATCGATCGACGTGGTGACACGTCGGCGTGATGGTAGCTATGGAAGCTAAAATGGTAGCCACTAAGGCTAAAGGTAGCCACGGAGGCTAAAAGTAGCTACTAGAGCTAAAGGAGAGCCGGGTTGGTTCTGATTCTCTGTTTTTTTTTCCGCAATATGTTAGATTTTTTCAGCCAGCGACTATTTAAATCTGATCTTTATGACTCCTGAAGTTAGGTTTTCATCGTGACCTTACGTTATTCTCTCCCCAATTAGGATAATGTCTTCTCTGTGATGTAGTTTTAGGCGTGCGATCATTTGATCTCTTCTTAGTTTAGCCGTCTCTAAGACGTCAACAATTTTTAGCTCTTCCCGGAAATCGTGCTTTCTAATGTACCAGGGTATATTCATAGTACGTCTTATTAGCTTGTTTTGGATCGTCTGGGCCTTCTGTTTAGTTTTTTCGCTACCCGTTATCCAAATCTCCTGACCGTAGAAAGCTGTCGGATACAGGACACACTTGAGTAATTTTAGCCTGTTTTTTCTGCAAAGTCTACTTCCTTCTCTAGTGATTTTATAGAGGCTCTTGTTGCGTTTAAGAGCAAGGTTACCTCTTCTTCTAACGTGTTGTAGAAAGCACAATTTTTTATCTATAGTAACTCCCAGGTATGTAACTGTGGATTGGAATTTTATTTTCTTTTTGTCAAAAATAACAAAATTGTACTTTGGTCTTTTATTTCCAAACAAAATTACTTCCGTTTTGCTAGTGTTAACGGTTAGCTTCCATCTTTGAAAGTATTTTAGGACGATACTTAGGGTTCTTTCCATCCTTGACTGTGCCGTCGCAATATTAAGTCCGGTAGCAACCACGGCTGTGTCGTCCGCGAATTGAAACAGCTTCGCGATTTTATCGTTTAGGAATCTTGGTATATCGTGGACGTAAATGTTAAACAGCAACGGTGAGAGCGGTGATCCTTGTGGTAACCCTTCAGTAGCTGATTTGCGTCCGGATAAGCTTCCATTGACTTTGACTTTGAAGCTACGGCCTTGTAGCCACGAGTATATGATTTTAATTAACCACCAGGGAATCTTGACCTGTACCATTTTAAAGATCAGCCCATGTCTCCATATCTTATCGTAAGCCTTCTCGAGGTCCAGTAGGGCGCCAATAGTTTGTTTTCTTGGGGTGGAAAATTCTTTTATCGCTTGTAAGAAGTTTGCTACTTGTTGTACCGCTGCCAATTTCTTACGAAACCCAAACTGACAAGATGGTAAAACATCATTTCCCTCTACTACGTCTTGTAGTTTTTCTTTTAAGAAGGTTTCATAAATTTTTGAAAGGGAGCTGATTAGGCTGATCGGCCTTAGATTACCTAACTGTCTAGGGTCCTTGTCGCCTTTAGGGATTGTTATAATTAATGCTTCTTTCCATTTGGTTGGAAAAAACGCCATTCGTATACTTGCGTTGAATATTTCGGTAAGCCAGGCTATGGGTTTGCCGCCTAACATTTTAAGTGCTATGTTGCTTATGCTGTCTATCCCCGGCGCTCTCTTGGTTTTAAGCCTTTTTATGTATTTTTTAACCTCTTCTGAACTTAGAACCACAAAATCAGATTGAGGCTGTTGCTGACACCTGGTCATTTCATAGTTAACTTCTTCTTCTGTTAGTCGATCTGAATTTAATTCGTTTGAAAACTGGTTTTCAAAGAAGCTAGCTGAAGCCTCGGCCTTCGCTACATCGTCAAAAATTTTATTTCCGTTCAATAGTAACGGGACGTTAGGGCAGTGGCGTCTACCTAAGGACTTCATTAATTTCCAATATTTCCCTTCTTCTTCGTCCGCTTCTTCAATTATCATTTCCCATATGTTTTGTTTTCTTAACTCCAGCATCTGTTTTACTTCTCTTTGTTTACGACGATAAATTTTTTTATCGCTTTCTCTCCTATATTTAACCCAAAGTTTTCGAGCGTCGTTTTTTTCCCTTATTATGGCCTTTTCCTCTTTGATTAACCCCAGTTTATTATGGATGTTTGGTGTTCTTGCTACGGAGCACTCCTCAATGATATCCTTGATGTGGTTGGTGAACAGGTCTACCTCAGTGTCAATATCGCTGGTAGTAAGTAATGTAGGCGTGTGTTCAATTTCATCGACTTTGTAGCCGAAGGATATCCAGTTGGTTATTTTTATTGTTCTTATTTCAGTTCTATCATTCCTGCTAGGTGTTAATAAAACAGGAAAATGATCAGAAGACAGTTCGTGGACTGTTCTGATGTTTTTAATGGAACTCGTGTGGTGACTAATGAAGATATCGATAACATCACCACGGGCGCCATTAGACGGGTTAGATGTTGCATCTTCAGGACCTAGTACTTCTGTGTAGTTTAGTTTGGAAGATGTTTTAAAGAGTTCTCTGCCATTGGGATTGACCACCCGGCTACCCCAGGCTGGATGCTTAGCGTTAAAATCCCCGCCAACTATGGTGTTTGGTTGCGGCAATAGTTTTAGGATTTCTGCTTCCGTTATCTTGTTGCCAGGAGGGTTATAAGCTGCTACAAATGTTGTGATTTTTTTTGTTTAGGTACACTTCCGCACCTATTGCCTCGATTGATGATTGGATCGTGTACTGCTGAGTGCAGAGCTTGCTGCGTATGGCAACGGCCACGCCCCCACCCATACTACCTTCTCTGTCTTTGCGAAAGATTTTGTACCCGTTCAAGTAGAACGAGTGACCCCTTTTTAACTTGGTTTCTGTTAACAATAGAATTGCTACGTCGTGTTCAATTAGAAAGGTTTCTAGTTCATCTTTATGTGACGAAACACCGTTTGCATTCCATGTACAGATTACTATCTCTTGATTTACAGCTGGTTGGTTTGGATTATCCATTGAGGTTATTAAGAAGTTTTGGCAACATTTTAATCAACGCCTTTTCGATTGCTTTTTCGATTTTGTCATTTAAGTCCTGGTCGTCACTGGTAGTCTTAGCTTTTTGTGCATATGAAATACCTTCTTTAAGACGGGAGCTTTCAACAAGGTTGAGTTTCTTTTCCTCTTTTTTCGTTTGTAGGTTCGACGGATGTTTTGGACACTTTTTGGAAAAGGACGGGTGACCCTCGTTGCAGTTCGCGCATGTAGCTTCTAAGCCTGGCCCTCTCGGTTACTTACACTCGGACGACGGGTGGTTCTCAGCGCAGAAGGCGCACCGCCACTGTCCCGTACATCTATATTGCACGTGACCATACAGCTGACATCGAAAGCATTGTGTTTCGCTGTTTGACTTCTTTTTCTGCTTTTACGCGGAGGCCAAGGACGCTTGTCACGTTGAATATCTTTTTTCCTTCCTCGCTTTTCTCTGTATTAACTAAAACCATAGGGTAGTTAGTGTTTTTGTCTTTTTTAAGTCTTACGACGGAGTTGAAAGTGAGTCCCTTTTGTCTAAGGTCATCTTCAATTTCCTCAATTGGTATTTCGGGTAAAACACCCCGTAGAACAACCTTAAGTTGTTTTTCCTCCTCGAGACTGTAGGTATATCTGCTCGCTTCCATAGCGTCCAACAACTTAATTGTTTTACGATAATCTTCAGCCGTTTCTGGAAATAAGCGCACCCCGTCCTTCACATGTGAGCTGTTTTTAATTGAGATCCTTGATTTTTCTACAGCTTCTCTAACTAACTGATATTTAGATGTGTCCGTCAGTACTATTGGGGGAGGTTTTTTAGCTTTCTTAATGGAAATCGTCGATGGTTCTTCCTGGGTTTCGGAAAAATCACCTTCTTCAACAATTGGTACAAAAATACCATCTTCTACCTCTCGGAATTCTTTGTTTGATCTGATGGCCAATTTCCTTTTGACCGGGGGGGAAAATTTTTCGTTTGTAGTTATAGCCGGAGTAGTAACACATTTACGTTTAATAATTGTTTTACGTTTCGACGAACCTTCGTCAACATTTTCCTCATCGGGTAGAAAGTGACTTTTTAACATACTGAGACTCTTGGTACTTTTCTCGATAAGTGTTGTAATCCTCACCATTTCCTTTTTTAAAGCCGATAAACGTTCTTCTTCAGCTTTGATTTGTAACAAAAGCACGTCGTCTTTCGGTGCATTTTTCCCTCTTTGTTAATGCTGTCCGCAATTTCTTTCAATTTATCACTCGATTCTAGATCTGAATCGGAATCATCCATAGGGACTTGCGGTGTCCCCATGGCTCTAGCGGATAAAACTACCATCCTAGTAGTGAATATGAGGACACCTTATAAACAAAACACTTAAACAAACGCAATGACTGCACTGCATGCACCTGGTGCCGAAAGGGATGGCCGCTTATATAGAAACGGCCACACCATCCAACTTCGCTACCTT
This sequence comes from Agrilus cyanescens, assembly GCA_947389935.1. Taxonomy (NCBI): domain Eukaryota; kingdom Metazoa; phylum Arthropoda; class Insecta; order Coleoptera; family Buprestidae; genus Agrilus; species Agrilus cyanescens. The sequence goes on from OX376710.1 coordinate 10,081,338, forward strand.
CGTCGATTTGGCTGTACGGTTGGAGAACAGACTCGGGGCAGCGACACACACAAACAACAGCAGTCAAGCCAGCAGCAACAATCCGCCACCAACCGTAAAACAACTACCGTTGTGCCATTTCTGTCCCGGACGGCACTACAACCGCGATTGTCCCGAACGGCCAATGCTACAAGAATCACGCCGGATCGAAAGGACCGCACCAGCAGCTCTCGCTAAGTCTAAACGGTCGATACCTACGCCGCGACCAGGGGCAGCACACATCAACCAGGTCTCAACAAGATCTTCGGGAAACGAGGTTGGGGCCGGGAACGTAACCCGGCCCGTTCAGAACTCGTCCGCCACCACATCAACTCCCTCGGCGGGTTTAACAGTTTACCCAGAATCGACATTACTATCGACGGAGACCGCCTGTCGGCTTTAATCGATAGCGGTTCATCCTTAAACCTGGTTCGACAGGAACACCGCCCGGAGCACACCCAGGCCAAGTCCATATCACTCGCCACCAGCAACCACGAAGCGGCTCACGTTTACGGTCCGTCGTCCCTCAAGTTAGTTGTCGCCAAGGAAGAAACAGACGAGACGTTTTTCACAAGTCCAGACCTACACGAGGAAGCCATATTAGGCATTCCTTGGCTCCGCGCTAACCTCGTCACTATGGATTTCCAACGTCGTTGCCTGCACTTTGGACGGGAACAACGGAAGACCGTTTATTGGAAGGCGTCGCCGCCCGCTGTGGAAACCGGAGACCTGGACCTGAAGATGGACGAAATACCGTCGCAATACCAAGAGGCCTACCGAGAGGTCCTGAGGGAATTTCGGGACATATTCGATACATCCGCGCCGACTACGACCCCAACCACCGCCCACCATATCCGGCTAAAGGAAGATCGTCCCTTTCGGATAGCTCCGTACAAACAATCGGCGCAGAAGCAGCAGGCCATTCAAGAACAGATCCAGGAAATGCTCAGCAAGGGTATCATCGAGCCAAGCAATTCTGAGTATTCCAGCCCCATCGTTATTGTAAAGAAGAAGGACGGGACGCCTCGTTTCTGCATCGACTTCAGGCGGCTGAATTCCCAGACAGTTAGCGAGGCCACGCCGCTCCCAAACATCCAGCAGACGCTAAAACACTTGGGACAAGCAAGGATCTTCACCACGCTCGACCTCAAGTCAGGCTACTGGCAGATTCCCTTGACCGAAGGAAGCCGACCACTCACGGCATTTTCGACGACAGACGGCGCCAGTTACCAGTTTCGCGTGATGCCGTTCGGACTCAAGAACGCGCCTTCTACCTTCCAGAAGCTAATGGCCCAAGAAGTACTCACGGGACACCTACATTCCTTCACCTTGGCATATTTGGACGACATAGTGGTGTATTCGAACTCCCACGAGGAACATGTCCGTCATTTGCGGTTGGTGCTGGAGAGGCTTCGGACGCATGGATTGCGCGTCGGTCCCGAAAAATGCCAATTAGCCCGAGCCGAGATCGAATACCTCGGGCATCGTGTTACAGCGGACGGAAATTGGCCCACCGAACAACATCTCGGCCAGATCAAGGACCTACCGACGCCAACCAACCAACGTCCGACAATACCTAAAAAGATGTCTGATCTGCGCGTGCACCAAATCAGGTATCCGCCAGAGAGCCGCCCCTCTTCGCCCCCGAACTCCACGTCGCCCTTGGGAAACCGTAGCCTTAGACATAATGGGACCATATCCGACTACGGCGGCAGGTAACCGATATATAATCGTCGTAACGGACCTGTTTTCGCGATGGTTAGAAGCCAAAGCCGTCCCGAATGCCCCAGCCAAAATCATTATAGACTTCTTAGACCAAGAGGTCTTCAGCCGCTACGGTTATCCGCGGTTTCTGCTATCGGACAACGGTCCGCAGTTTACCGGCCGCCTCTGGGAAAACTTCTGCCGTCAGCAGGATTTTACGCCGTGGACCACCGCCATTTACCATCCAAGGGAAAACCCGACCGAACGAAGAAACCAGGAAGTCAAGAAAGGCCTACGCATACATTTGGGAAACCAACCACCGGAGCGCTGGGATAAGGTGTTAAACAAAGTGTTGTTTAACCTACGAACCCGGCAGAACGCCGCCACCCTCCAGACTGCAAGTGAAGCACTGTTTGGTTATACCTTACGTCGTCCAGGCCTAGGGAACGTTCCGAATCCAATCGCCTCCGACAATTCGGAACAAGCTCGCGAAGAACGCCGCCAGCGACTGATCCGCCGCCAACAGATCTATCAAAGGAAATACGTCGCGGACCCTCCACCGCAACCGCCAGTGACGTTTCAAGTAGGTGACCACGTCCTGGCTAAGAACCTGAACAAGCCACATGGACTCGCACCAAACTGGACCGGCCCCCACGAAGTGATCGCAGTGCTAGGAAACAACGTATACGAAGTCCTCCGAGACAACATACAGAACAAGCTACACATCGATCACCTCCGACCAGCACCTACAGACCATTGATGACCAAGAAGAACATCTGGCTCTCGTCTTAACTCGGGGGGAATTGTTACCGCCGCCTCCGCTACATAGACGAGAGCGATGTTCACTGTCCGACCGTCAACCGGCAAAACCGAGCCAGCAGCACGGCCGGTAGTATTTATGTTCGGGCGCAGTCAAGCGAGCGCGCCGAGCGCTACGTTACATTGGCCGCGCGACGGAAGGCGGAGCCAACTCGTCCGCTCGGATGAATAAAAGGCGCCGTCCGAACCGTCAATCGTCAGTCGGCTACCCACTTAGTCACTCTTCACTTCTCTTCGGTTACTATCTTAGCTAAGAGAGCTCATCGAAATAACATTCTCTGGCTACCCCTTTAGCCAAGAATCCGACGACTCCAGACTACCAGATTTAGACGCCGCCACATCACCATCCACTGCTGATGCCACGCCACCGACGAGGAACGTCAGTACAACGTTGAAGGGAACGCAGGGAGCGTTACCGACGGCAGATTTCCGGACCACCAGACGCCCTGTCTACGGACGATCTAGATCGTCTCTTCGCCGAGCTCGAAAGGGCCTACCTACCGCCCCGGCCTTTCGACAATCGCCGCCCAAGGATCCACGTAAGCCGCCGTCTCCGAAGCCGTCGCCGCTGCCTAGGCCATCGCCCGTCCCTGACCTGATCTCGCCGTTGCCAGCGACACCACAACGTTCCCGAGACGAGTCGTCACTGTTATCCCCTTTACCCCCGACGCCCCGGAGGCGGGTGTACCGCCTCCGAAGAATCGACTTCGGACAAATAGAAACTATGTGTGCTAGTGTAGTGCTTAAGGAACATTCAGTGTAGGTTCAGTTAGCTAAGTTAGTGTTACGTGATGACTAAGATGTATTAATTGTATAGATGTATTACATGGCGACTATAGAGCTGGACCTATATATATTAAACATAAAGTTCTTTATTATCTTCTTTTTATCATCAGTAATCCTGTCAATTTCAAATGCCTTCCATTTTAAAAGCCAATGGAATGATAAATTAGGTGTGTTATCAGAAGTGAAAGGATTGGCCGTCTATCCTTCCGGAGAAATCATCAAAACAATAACCATTGTTTTTCCCTCAAAGATACCTGAGTTGAAAGAACGAATAGACCTATGCCAACTGAAAAGCAATGACCATTATTCGGATGTTTTAACACTCTTGATAGAGAAGAAGATAGAAAGAGATTTATTATTCTCTGGGGTCAACAGAGATGATCCAACAAATCATCTTTGTAATATATTACCTGATTATTGTCTTAAAGATTCATTTTTAGATGATATCATACAGCAGAGTGGCTCTTCTCAATCGAATTATAAAATCTCCAATCATTCTAGAGATTATCTTGATGCTTTATCAAAGGAAAATAAATTAGATAAGGAAAAAGAACTATTAGAACTATTCCTCTTCTAGATGATCAAGATAATATGAAAGAAGAAGTCATACAAGAACTGAAGAAAAGGTTAGGGAAAAGAAGAAATAAAAGATTCTTACAATTTCTACCTTTAATAGGAACAGCTTTGTCTGCAGCTTCTTTTGGAATGGAAATATTGAGAGTATGAAGGATGCTATAAAGAAAGTTGAAATGAATCAAGTGGAGATCACAAAAACTATTGACTCCTTAATTCTCAATCAAAAGAAATATAAATCAGTGACTAAAGAAATTTTAGTTGTTATAGAAGAGATGCAAGGAGTTCTGAGTAACTTTATAAAAGAGACAAGGTGTGACATCTCATTGGTTTATTCAGCATTGAGTTTGAGAGAATCAGTCTCAGACAATACTAACAAAGCTCAGCGAATTATATTAAATCTACTAAGAGGTAAGATATCTGATGAAATTGTAACTCCTCAAGAATTATTAAATATTCTAATAGAAGATGATACATTTCATGACACAATATATTCTCAAGATTTAATGTTATTCTATAAGTTGACAAAAATCGTTCCTATGGCTTACTATCCATTAGAAGATATGTTAACATGTCTTATAATAACTCCTAAGATTAAGAAACAGGATGTTTCGCTAACATTAAAAATTAGTAGTTTCGGATGGCTTGATGAAGATAATAAGGGAATGTTATGTAGATTAAAAATGCCTGATTTGATTTACCCATATCCAGATGATGAGAACAATATAAGATTCATTGAAGTAGATTATAATTATTGTAAGGATATTGATGATATATGGGTATGCAATGATCAAAGGACTAGCATGAATGTGTTTACTAGATGTGCGGAACAAGTCTTTTTAAGACCTTCTGAGCTGAAAATAGATGATTGCCCTACAGAGGTAACACATATCTCTGATGAAGTCCACCCAAGATCTTCAGGAATAATTGTTGTGGGGAAAAACCAAGTATCAAAAATAGTTATGGTGAAAGATAAACCAATGGAGATATCTATAACTAGATCATCTGATAAGCCATATTATATCCCTTATTCAACTTTTAAGTCTTTAAGAGTTGGTCATAGACATTTCTATTCTCCTCAAGGTCATCCGATAGTTCCTATTCTAGTTACAGAGTTACAGATATTATTAAGTATATAAATGAAATAATTATTGAAAATATTCCACTAAACAACATTATAATTAATATTTAGAAATTAAATTGAATTTTAATGTTTATCGTAAAATATCCTTCAAATATCTTTCTAAATCTTGTCCCCAATAAAGAGAGAATAGAAATATGATAAAACTGTAATGTAAAAATCCCTTCTTGTTTGTATGTTAATTAAAATGCTGTGTTAAAAAAAAGTTATGGCTTCGAATATGTCAACGGGGTCATCTACTTGCGCAGTTTTAGTATGATTCGAATATTTTTGCTACGATTTACTTTTGTACCGCGCAGTCAACTAAAAAATTAGAGAGAACATTGTCAATCACAGACTTCAGAAAAGACATCGCATCTGCACTTTTAGGTATAAACGACAAAATCAAAGCAACTGAAAGAGTTGAGGATAACACTGACAACAGGAAATAAAAATAGATGTACTGAATTAATGCTATTCAACAAAATTAGTAATGAAAAAGAGTTGCAGCTCAAAATAGTTCAAGTTCATAGACAACGAAATTGTAAATTTTTCCATTACAGGTCCTAGAAGCTTAGCCGGTGAGTCATCTTGTGGAGCACCACGAGGCTTAATGAAGATCAAAAAAGAATTATAGTAACAACATACCAAAACAAAGAAGTTCTTATTCTTCTTATTATTATTATTATTATTATCAATTAAATATTATTAATATACATTAATTCGACGATTCAGTGATTTAGTAATTACGATTCGTCGGTGTTGCTGCCATCATGTCCCCTTAGCTTAGTGGCTAGATATTAGAGCAATGGCTCGTAAAGCCAGAGACCGAGGTTCGAATCCAGGCGGGGACATGATGACAGCAATAGATTTCCCTTCTTAATTTGAGGTAGTTTGTAGTTGGTCGAATATATTAATTCTCATTCATGTGTTTATTATCATTATGTTTACATCGAAGGAAAGAAACGAAAAGTTTTTCAAAATGATTTCATTAGTTTGCATACGGGATCAGTGTAAAAAGACTGCTTCAGTTTCAGGAGGTACCTCACGATAAAGAAGGAAGTAATCCAAAGAATTTATGCTTCATTATTTCAGAAAATTAAAACACAAAAAACTTCCACAATTATTAATTTTCTGAAATAATGGATAAATACTTTCATCAAGTAACAGCCAAATCAATTACCAATTTATGTTTCGTTGAAAGAATGTGAAATAAACCTAATGACTTCGGCGTTTTAACACTTTACTTTGTTCAAAAATTTCGATTTGCGGAAAATTTCTGTACAAAAAAGCACAGATTAACTCGACTCAACTCAGCTAATATATGTTGTACTTACAACCGTAAAATTGAACATCGCTATTTTTATTTTAGCATGAGGAAATCGCTAACAAATGTTTTTATGAAATCTGTTCATTATTATTGGATTATATTAAAAATTGAATGCTTGACACTGTTAAGGAGCTCAGTATTTACAGTGACAATTGCACGGAACAAAATGAAGATCATCTGGTGCCACGAATGTGTATGGCTTTTGCTGACACAAAACGATTCCAAAAGCAGAGAATCCTTTACCTATTGCAGTTCATTTATTCCGTCCCAATGATCATAATAGTGGAATAATTAAAATGTTGGATGAATATTATAGAATATTTTCTTTGCACATCGGTACAGAAATTATTGCAAAATCAAGTATGTAAACTATAGTCAAGTTCGCCGTAAAAGAAACATCTACGAGCGATTTTGATTTCAAATCATGGTGGCCCAAATTATATAAACAAACAGTAAACCCCTAAAACAATGATCCTTAATATCATACTATCCGATAACCAACCATTTTCATTATCCCACTTTCATTATTTACTTTACAACTATACGAAACCCGGAAATGTCGCATCAGAATTCATTATTGATTTCGTACGCCACACACTACAGCTTCACATGCCGAAAAATTTGGGTAGAATCCTAGCAGAAATATTTCAAAAAAATAAAAATAATACACAAATAACGTGCTAATTGTTGTATCCCAAATTTAACACCATAAGCAAATGCCTCCACATTGATGCTGAGCACATAGGTCTCTATAATAAAATATTGCAATGGCCAACCAAAATCAGGAAGCTTAATAGACAGTAATACATCTTTTTGTTTGCCATGATGTACTAGTGTGTAGTAAATTGATGGCGGAATGAAAAATGGAAATTTTTTATTTTATAGTACTTCCGAAAGTCTTACAAAACTCGTGATGTAGATGAGTCAATAAAATGTGAAATTAGGAACTGTCTACGAAATGACCCAGCAAAAGCGATACGTAACAAAACAAACTCTGCGTGAAGAACTTTTGAAAAAACAAATTATAGATGTGGGCACGACATCTTTGGGCTTCATTTTAAAAAATATTGGATTTAAGTACCGAAAAGACGTAGGCAGAACGGCTCTCATGGAAAAGTCAAATATAGTATCAAAAGGGGTAACGTTCTTGAGGGAATATTACAAAAATATGACCTCTGATACTAATAATAAGCTTGATGTTGTTTTTCTGGATGAGACGTGGATTTTCCAACATGGAAATGGGAAAACAAAAACGTGGAATGATGGCGACTCCAAGGCTGTATGGAGCAGCAAAGGCTCCACGGGAAAAGGTATATCATTCTGCACGCAGGGAACAAAAACGGTTTCATTGACGAAGCTGGAATTATTTTTTCAAGCAAAAATAAAAGTGCTGACTACCACGACACAATGAACGCGGAACTGTTCGAAAAGTGGATGAAAGAGCAACTTTTACCGAAGTTAGAAAAGCCTTCTGTGATGATATTAGACAATGCAAGTTACCATTCACGTTTATTAGAACGCATCCCCAACTCGTCGTCCAAAAAATGTGAGATTATTGAATAGCTTAATAAAGAAGATATCAGCTTCCCTCAAAATGCTTTTAAGTTCGAACTCCTTCAGTTTGTAAAAACTTACAAACAAAAAGGGATCCCTTACGCCGTTGATGTTTTGGCTGCACAAATGGGACACTCCGTTATAAGGTTTCATCCGTACCATTGCCACTACAATGCAATCAAGTTAATCTGGGCTCAATGCAAGTCTTTTTATGAAAAGAACATCGGAGTAAATGGGTACACTGACGATGCTGTTTATCAAATGTGGAAGGCAGCATTAAAAAAATGCAACGAAAGAAAATTGGAAGGCATGTATTCGACATACCGAAAAAATAATTGAAAGTAATTGGGAAAGGGAGAAAAATCATGATTGTGAAGTTGCGCCTATAACAATAAGCTTCTATGATGATTCTTCATCAAATGACGATTTATCTGATGATTCGGACGATAACTCTTAAATGTATTAATTTTGTCTAGTCAAAAAATATAACGAAAAAGGTTGAATTACCTACTATTATTTTTATATTTGTATGTTTATTAATTTATGATAAATTGTTTAAACAAGTAAACGCACGTTAATATGGATCCATTGTCTTCTTTTTTTATATGCATGTATATTTGCAAAAAAAATCAAATAGAACTAAAATGAAATAAAATCCAATTTATTTCATTACCTACTTATATCAATATAAGTACAACTAAATTCAAATAATTTTAGTGTAATGTGATTGAATAGACTTAAAAAAATCTTTGATCTGGTATCTTTTTGTAAATTAACGTTATTTGAATTAAAAATTTCCATTTTTAAAATATAGGGATGATTAAGTAGGTATTTAACTTTTCTTAAAAAAAAACTTATTTTTGGTATTCAAGTTCCAACTTAACACAAAAGCAATGTCTATTAAATATCTTAAATTATTTGGCAATCAATATAAACAGTTATCTAAAATTTTCTTTCAAATGTACACCTACCATATTTTCTAACAGAATTATAAAATAATTGTTGTTTTAATATAAATAAAAATTTGTAATTTATGGTAACAAATAATTCTGAAATAATTTCAAAACCGACCTTGGCCATTTATGCATTTAAACAAATTGCTATAGCCAGTGCGCTTACTTCTGTTCGGCTATCTCTTTCTATTTTGTCTGTGCGACTTAAGGGGATTCAGTAGTACAAACTCTATGGCATAAAAACATGTTGATTGGTTCTAAATATTATGAGTTTAATATACGGAATATAGATTTGAAAATTTGTAATAAGATAAAGAAAGGTACGTTTCAAAAAACTGTAGAATGCCGTTTTTAATTTTTTTTTTGTCGAAAATAAATGGCCTATAAGAAGCGTTATGTTTAAACCCCTATAAAAGTTTTTAACGATGGAATTATTCAAAACTAAAAACTTACCAAGTTAGAATGAACCTTTATCTCTTAGCGAAACCAAAATTACATGTTTAGGTCTCAGCGTTGAATCATGATTGATGAACCAAAACTCATGTTTTCCGAAAAATTAAGGCAAAATGCTGTCTGGACAGGGGCGCGTTATTCGGTTGTACGAGAAACTAAAAGATAACTCCTCCCATTACGATTACCGTAAGGCGGACATGTACCAAGCACATGAAACTCTGTTTCTATCTCTCATTTCACCGTAGATGAATGATTTCTTTGTCATATCCCTGCTAGCATTATAATATTATATTTTTGGTCTAGCCGACTGCCTTCCCATATACTGACTTATACGAAGCAGTACTTGATAGGTAGCTGGTCAAGAAAGAATAGGTATACCTAGGTATCGTTTTCTATATCCGTGTGTTTTGTAACTGCGTAATGGGTAAACGAAAATCTAAAGCGGCTTATTACCGACGAAGTGTGAAGAATAAAATTAGGTATAAGTTTGCATAAAGAAACTTTTATTTTTAATACAAATCAATCTTTATCTATATTTTCTTTAGAACTGTTAATTTTGTATTCATAATCAGTAACATTTAATTTGTGTCTGCAACTTAGGTACTGTTGAAAAAGATAGATAGCAAACTGTGAATAGGTATATTCGTTCATTACAGATTAAAAAATTACGCCAAGAAGAAAAATCCGACGTCAATCAATGCGAAGGCGCAGAAGTTGTAACACATAGAGAAAATGTGTCTGCCCTAATGTAGTTATATACATCTCAAATAGATAATATATTGCAATTTTTTGTTTCTATTAATGTTAAATAATACTTATCTGCAGAATAACATCAACTAAAAACCTACAATCACGAGAAGGTACAGAGGAACCAACACCTCTACATCGATTAAATTCCTCACCCGATTTAGAAATGAAGCAATCACAAGATTCAAAAATTGCTGAAAACTCCTTAGAAGGAAGGCGTATTGTTGATATTGGGTTTCTTTTTAATCAAATTATAAATCTGGAAAGTCATTCGCCTTTCAAATGTTCATGGAGGGAGATGGAATTTGTAAATGAGAGACGATTGGGGTTTAGAAGCATTTTCAAATTCAAATGCAAAATGTGCAATAAGGTGGAGCAAAATTTTTTCTGAACATGAACCAGCAACTGTCAATGAAGCAGCGGTACTAGGTGTTCTTTCCACTGGAGGTGGATACAGTGGTTTGGAGGAATTGTGTGGACATATGGATATTCCATGTATGTCCCAAAAAACCTACGAAAGCTGCCACCAAGATGTATGCACCACCCTACATGCTACTTTATGGGACAATATAAAGCGTGCTGGAGAGGAAGAACATCGTCTGGCAGTAGAATTGGGAGAGGTGGATAGTACCGGCATTCCGAATATTGCAGTTGTTGCAGATGGGGCCTGGTGCAAGAGATCCTATAGAACAAATTATGATGCTAGTTCTGGCGTAGGATGCATAATTGGAAAGCGCATCGGCAAAGTACTATATTTAGGTAAAAGCAAAAATGGGAATCTTAACATATAATATTTCATTGACACTAAAGATTACCTAGATAAAAACATTGAAACATAATAAGCAATATTATTTCTTTTACTTCATACTAGGGATATTGCGAATGCAAAATTATCAAATTCCTCAGATGCGGATGCGAATATTTCAGTTAAAGAAGTGGTAGTTTTTGGTTATATTTTTTAATAAAAAAAAAGTAGGTAGTAGAATTTGGTGCATTTTATTTTATAAAAAGTAATATTACTGCTTTAGTCCCGCGCACCTAAATAATTGAGTGACCTAAATGAAGATTCCTATTGGGTGATCAGCAAAAATATTAAACGGGAGCGGCACGCGTCGCTCGCTTGCCCCGTTCAGATTTTCTTTGCACGATTTAAACAATTGATATCTGCATCCGCAAAAGCTCTGCACTGGTTGTTGCGGATGAGACTGTGGAAATGGATATCAAGATTAGTGCGAATGTTCCGCGAATACGGATGCGAATATTCGCAATATCCCTACTTCGTACAGACGAAAACAAATAATAATAAACAATATTGAAATAACCATGTTTCACATTTAGACATTAGAAACAAATACTGCACTTTGTGTGCAAAATATGAGGGCGACAATAAGGACATTGTACAACACAACTGTTGTAAAAACTGGATTGGCAGTTCAAGTAGTATGGAGGCAGATATTATTGCGGAAGGTTTTAAAGGAAGTATAACAATGCACGGTTTAAAGTATACAATTCTTATTGGAGATGGTGACAGTAGCGTGTATAGGAAATTACAAGACTGCAAGCCATATGGACATCAAACTAACATCCGCAAAATTGAATGCCGAAACCACCTATTGCGGAATTTTTGTAATAAACTTAAAGAACTTACAACAAAAAGGATAAGTTCTACAAACCAGGTGGTTCCATTGCTGTTGTCCAAATTATTGAAAATTCGCACTGCTGTTGTTTCTGCTATTTTGCATAGAAAAAATGAAGAAAAACCTGTCCACGAAAATATCGAAGGATTAACAATCGATATAAAGAATGCAGTAAGTCATAAAATTGTTTGAACATGAAAAGTGTAATGAAATTAAATATTAATTTACGCATTAATTTTTCTTTGAGGGGATCATACCAAGCGCGTTGCGAAGCGGCAGGTATTTCTTTCAATTCCGGAGGAGAATATGCGAACATTGTCCAGCGTGCAATTATTAAAAAGAGCCCAGGAAAGTACACCAAATCATTTACAGCTAGAAAGATGGCCTTGCGAGATAAATACAGATGTAGACGAAATCTATTCAGGAAAAGCAGGAAACGTAGTATAAATATTACACCACTCGTTGATCCAGACTATGGTTCAGAAATATCACACTTAGACATGTCTCCTGCTGAGTACGAAGAAAAAGTCAAGAGTTTCTTGAAAACATACATCGAAATACCTGCGAGTCAAATTTTCAATATTGAATTAACGACAAAAGGGCAAAGTAGCAATCCCAACTGGATAGCCGAAAGAAATTATAGAATAACATCATCTAATTTTGGTAAAATTTGTAAATTACGGGCAACTACTTCATGTGCAAATACTATAAAAAATTTGCTGTACTCGACATTTACTGGTAGTGCTGCGACCCATTATGGCAATGAAAATGAAGTAATTGCACGTGACGAATTTTCAAAACTAACAGGGCTGGATGTAACGGGAAGCGGACTAGTGGTCGATAAATGCCACCCGTTTTTGGGTGCTAGTCCAGATGGCATAATTGTAGAAGAGGATGCTATTCTGGAAATAAAATGTCCATTTTCTGCTAGAGACTTTACACCAGCAATAAAACAGAAAATTATTAAATTTGCGACAATATCGGAATCTGGCAATATAGAACTGAAAGTAAAGGACAATTATTATTATCAGGTACTAAATTTAGTGCATTCGTCAAAAACTTCCTCTTATATCCTTTTTTGAATACAGGTACAAGGGTTGCTACATGTTACCCAAACAAAACATTGTTACTTTGTTATATATAAGGTACCGTCGGGTAATAAGGCCAGACGGGTAATAAGGCCAAACGCTTAAATAACCTAAATAACTTAACCATGTCATTCATATAGCACCATCTATCGCTCGAGAGCTGTAAAATCAACTAAATATTACAAGAAACCAAATAGTGTGTCATTCTTATTAGTCGTGTGCAGCAGGTTTGTAAATTCTGTGTTCATTTTTATGACGATTATAATATTTGCATGTAAGAAGTAAGAAGAAATTCCGTTAATACATATCTATAAATTTTATCTATTTTCACGTGGAACTTATGGTGATATAGGCTCTCAATTTAAATAATTATTTCGATCTGTATATTAACTGTTAAGTAATTCTAACCCCTAAATATTTCAGCGGACTAGACAGATAATAAGGCCACGGCCTTATTACCTTGCGTGGTCGCCATTTACCTTAAGAATTTGAGACTTTCAATAAGGCCTGATTTCAAATAACTGTTTGTCACGAAATGTTGCATTATTTCGCAGTTATGGGGAAGAAAAAATGCGGTATTAGAGCAAACTGGACAGAGGAGATGATGTCAGAAGCACTTCGATTGATAAAAATGGGTCATTCTCAAGAATCAGTATCAGAACGGTGCGGAATTCCCCGACGTACGTTGAGAAATCATCTTAAATCCGGATCGACAAAAAGAGTAATGGGTGCAAAATCTGTGTTAAATGTGCAACAAGAATATGACTTAGTTGAAAAAATTATAAGGTTTGCACAAAGAGGTTTTCCCCTTACTGCTAAGGTACTTCGTCGAAGTGTGTACAAATTTAGCGAGAGGCTTGGTGTACCACATAAATATAACAAAGAAAAACAGTTAGCCGGGAAAGAATGGTACCGGGCATTCTTAAAACGTCACCCGAATGTTTCTCAACGAAGAGCACAGCAACTAAATCCAGCTCGGGCTCAAAAACTGAATCACTTCATAGTTAACGACTACTTTAATAAGTTAAACAATCTTTTGGAGAAAACTGGATTAAAGCATCGGCCCGAAAAAATTTACAATATGGACGAAAAAGGGTGTAGACTTATGCTTCACCACCAGCAGCGTATGCTTGCTGAGAAAGGATCGAAGAGGGTTCATTTAGTAGCACCGGAACACGGAAAAAACGCAACGATAGTTGGCTGCGCCAACGCGCTCGGTAGTAATGTGGTTCCTCCAATGGTGTTGTTTAAAGGACAGTGATTAAAACCAATTTACTCCGACGGGCTACCACCAGGTGCAGATGTCCATATGACACCTAAAAGGAAGCATGACGACAGAAGTGTTTTTAATATGGTTAGAACATTTCGCCAAATTTATGTCTGTCCCTCCTGTTATTTTAATCTTCGATGGAGCGTCTTGTCATCTAGATGTTACTGTGGCAGATAATGCTGAATCTTTGGGCGTGGAGCTTCTGTGTCTCCCCAGCAACACCACACATGAGCTTCAACCAATGGACAAATCCGTTTATCGATCGTTTGAAGTTCATTGGGATCAGGAGTTACTAAATTATTGGGAACAACATCCTGATAGAAGATTAAATAAAGAAAGGTCCGCAGATGTGTTAACTCCAGTATGGAATAAATGTATGACTCTTGGCAACATCACCAGTGGGTTCCGAGCAACCGGTATCTACCCTTTCAATAAAAATGCTATACCGGAACATGCTTTTGCACCAAGCCTTTCAAGTCGTCGTAGTGATAGTGATGATGCTGAATCTGCTATGGAAGACGAAAACCAATGGCACTCGGAAGATGAAATTCCGTTGGCAGAACTGATTAAAAAAGGGGCCCAAAATAATTCTTTTTCTGACGTGCTAGTTACACCAGATATGCAACCAATTAAAAAGAATAAACATAAAAAAGCTCTCAATTATAGAGCCCAAGAAGTCAAAAGGGCTGTATTTATGGATGTTTCGAATAGGCATGCACGAAAAGGTCTTATTTCGGTCAGACAATCATGCCATTTACCAAGCACAAGCAAAGAAACAGCTACTGACGACTGGATGTGCTCAGTTTGTAACAGCGCTTACGTAGCCGACATGCGAAGTTGTTCCTCTTGTGGCACATGGGTACATGAGAAATGTGTTGGGCTCACTGCTCATGATACTGATGATTTTGTATGCCCGAAATGCTCATCCTAACTTGTTTTTATTGTTCGGCTTAATTACCTGCCTTCGCCATTTACTTACGGCCTTATCATCTGCCTGGTTTGGTAATAAGGCCAAAAGGCAAGCTTTTGTATTTTTTCCCTCTAAGAGTTTGTTTTTTTTTTATTTATAATCATTTTATTTTCATTTTGTTATTAAACATAATAAGTGGATACTTTAAAATACGTTATTGTTTTATTAATAATAAAATATTTCCTCTTAACCCGGCCTTATTACCCGACGGTACCTTACTCCGAAAAAAATTGAGTTCCTTAAAATTTTAAAAGATGACGAATTTTGGTTCACGAAGATGGAGAAAAAATTGAAGAATTTTTATTATTCATGTCTTCTTCCTGAAATTATAGATCCTCGTCATACACGGGGGCAAGAAATTCGAAATCCATCCAGGGATTAGTAGAAGTATGTTCACTCACGCATCTTTATTTTTCAAAAGTAATTATGACGTTTTTTATACAAATGTTAATTTATCTAACCTACTGTATTTCCTTATTATCATTTTTTATAGCTGACTTCGAAAAGAAGGAACAGTTTTTTACGAAATGACTGGGCCAACCGAATAAAATACTGTATTAAAATTCGTATTAAGATAAAAAAATTTAAAATATTCTACAAACTATAAAATTTTCGAAAATAAAAATCATCGATCGAAAGTATTTAAATACTTTGGTTTAAGAGAAAAAATTTATGCACATTTCAGAATTTGGCAATACAAGCTAAACAAGTTTTCCACTTCGTGATCTGGTTCTACGCTAAATCTTCGATATAAGTACATAAATAGGTATGCATCTCTACGCGAGAACCGCTCTCCGTGAAATTAAACGAAAAATAATATGTGCATGATTGGAGTGATCAGAAATGCGAAAGAGAACGATTAGTTTCGATTAATACTGACTAAGTCTCCGCCTTCATGCTCAGATTCCCCTTACGTCGCGTACCCCTGAGATACTTTCGTTGCACTACTGAATCCCCTTAAGGAGTACTTCTAAACTTACAATGGACGCGTTCATAAAGCAGTAACTGAGATTATCCAAGAGTGAAAACGAGAAAAAAGATATGTCAGTTCTCACAGATAATTTATTGCGGACTTTAGTTATGTAGTCAATATAAATGCATAACGTCTATGTAGCATTAGAGATAACCTAGCATGTAGGAGTTTTCTATGAATTGTTATATTTAGATTTGTATGAGTTAGCATTTGAAAGGATATAAGTAGAAGTGAAAACTATTGTTCTAGTTAGAGTAATCACTAACTACTTGTTTTTTACCGATCGTTTACGTACATAGTATATTGCCTTGGAAAAACAAAGTGTACTCTCCGTTTTGTATTTTCTGGATAAAGCTTAAATTAAATAAATAATTTTGAATTTAAATTGTTTTTAAAAAGCAATTTTCAGAAATACAAACGTTAACTCTTTGCCAATTTTCAACGACAACGGTTTTTTCAATAATGACAGATCTTGATGAACCACGGGAAAGATAACACCAGTACTTAAATAAATAGTTTTTAAAAGCAATCTCTAAGTTTGAATTATTTCACACAAGGTTAATTCAGCGTGTGAATTGTGCGAAACAAAATAAGTTATTCCTCGCATAAAACATTGGTCCTTCGAGCCGGATAAACTGCTTGTATAGCAGTGATTGAACAATAAAAAAGTGTCTGTATTACTATAGTGAAGTAAAAGTTCCCATTTCCATAGTAAGGATAACAGTGATAAGAATTGTCATATTATCGAAACCATATCATTTCGTCATGGAATAACTATCTTCAACTACAGAGTGGACGCAACGGAAATAAGCGCAATATTCAATCTGGTGAGTCAAAATAAATCACCTTCCTTATATTCTTTCCATTTATCATTTTTATTACCTGGATCAGGGTCTCATTCTCAACAATTATCTAATTATTACCTTACACAATTCATAATTAATTACTATGGCGGAATTAAAAAGACATATCATGGCCCGTAACATAGCTAAGTCCCAAATAACACGATTAGAACCCTATTTAAACAAGTTAAAAAAGTTTGATATAGGTGACCTAGAAGGTCGTAAAGCAAAATTAGAAGAAAATTATCAATTATTTCTTCAACAATTCAAATTCAAAAATTTTATTCGAAAGAAGAAGTAGAATGCGAAAGTCACTTTTTAAAAAATACAACTCGTAACATCGATGGTCGATACGTCGTCAGATTACCATTTAATAACAAAAAGGACAGTTTAGGAAATTCCTACCAAGTAGCGTTAAAAAGATTTTTCAATTTAGAACGAAAATTATCTAGTAATACAGATTTAAGACATCAATATTCAGAATTTTTAAATGAGTATGCAACATTAGGGCACATGACAGATATTACCGCTACGGATAATATTAACGAAGGTTTCAATTGAATTTGCGGTCGGATATTTGTGAAACATTGTTTAAAATAGAAATTAAACACATAAAAAACGCTTTTAAATGTAGTTTTAAATTTTTTCCAAGACTTGTAAATCTGGCAAATACTACTTTTAATGTTGAAGAGACTAATCTACTCAATTTAGGCTTAAAATTTTCTCCTAATTTTAACAGTCAGAAAGAAATCGAATCGCTTATAGTTAACTTAGAATTAGCATGTAAAGACCTAGAATTAATAAATAAAATGAAAATAGTTCAAACTGTTAAAAACGTAAAAATTCCAAAAAGTAATACAAAAGATAAACTTCTTATTAAAAGTATTTCCAACAAATTGAAAGAAAATAATTTAATTTTATGTAAAGCTGATAAGGGAAACACAACCGTTATTCTTAGCGCCGATGATTATAATGAAAAAATAACTCAACTAATTAATAGTGAAGATTTTCAAAAACTGTCCACTGATCCTACCAACAAATTTCAAAAAGATATTTTAACTTCAATTAAGAACAACAGCTCAGTCTTCCCAGAAAGTAATTTTTACAAATTAAAAACAATGAACCCCACAGCACCAAAATTCTATGGATTACCCAAAATCCACAAAACAGGTACACCTATAAGACCGGTCGTATCTTACATAAATGCTCCATCTTATTACGTATGTAAAGAACTGAACAAAATAATCCCGAATTTAATCAATTTTAAACCCACTTTTTCTATTAAAAATTCTTATGAATTCATAAACAACACAAAAAATTTAGTCATACCTAATAATGCAAAATTAATTTCTTTCGACGTAAGTAGTCTAAATATTATAAAAAATTCATTAAATGAGTCAGATCTAGAAAACAACCACAAAATTCAATTAATAAACGTAATTAAAACTTGTCTTAATCAAAATTACTTTTGTTTCAATGATAAATTTTACAAACAAGTTGAAGGCTTACCTATGGGTTCACCCATTTCTCCACTCTTTTCAGACATTTTTATGTCAAATTTTGAAAATAGTATATTTAATAACAAAAATAATCTAACAGCAAACATATTACACTGGACCAGATATGTTGACGATGTCTTTTGTATTTGGACTGGTACAGATAGGCAACTTACTAATTTTCTAAAATATATTAACAGCATAAACAGTAGGATCAAGTAGGATGTAGATTATGGATTAAATTTTTTAGATGTAAATGTTAAAATTTTAAATAATAAATTGGACTACGATATCTATAGAAAATCCACGAGTACTGACGTCATTATACATAAAAACTCTAAACAATCATGGCAAATTAAACTTTCAGCAAACTTTAAGCATTTCATAGCCTAATCCACAGGCTGCTAAATTTTCCTTTAAATAAACAAAATTTCCAAAAAGAACTGAACACAATTAAAACTATAGCTAAGAATAACCAATACAAACCCAAACTAATTTACGATATGATTAAAAATAAACAAAAAAGGTTAATTCTGAATAATTTTTATACGCCGAAACCAAAAGAAAATAATTTTAGGTTCATTACCTATATTAACAATAACAATAAAATACACAAACAAATACGAAAATTAGGTTTAAATCCAATAGCTGTAAATAAATGTAATTTGAAAAAGATGTTGGTTAACAATAAACAAAATACTAACACACTACATAAAAGTGGTATTTATAAATTAAATTGTAAGGATTGTGACTCTTTTTATATTGGTCAAACGGGTAGAAATTTCGAGATTCGCCTAAATAAACATAATAGAGACATAAAAAACAAAAAACCATCAACCGGAATAAGTCTACACTGTTTAGAAAATAACCATCACATTGACAATGATAAATTAGTAGTACTACATACAGAGAATAAAGGTCAACGTTTAAATATTTTAGAACAAATTGAAATAAAAAAAGCATTCAAAAATAATCTCAACATCACTAACGATAAATCAGAATTTAAGAATACTCCGCTTGTTGACGAATTTCTAAGAGTTACAATCTATAATTAGAGGTTTTCCCAAATACTTCAATCTGTAACGCCTGCATACCTGCAAAATATATATAAATACAAATCTATTACATTTCACCCTCAGTAAACAATTATTACTCTTGAAAAAGACCTAAATCGGTCGAAACATATGTAGAGTGTTTAAATAAACCAATTTGAAACATTTAAAAGCGTTTTTTATGTGTTTAATTTCTATTAACGAAGGTTATTATTTACCTCACCATGCTGTTCTTAAAGAATAACCTAACCTAACCTAACCTAACCATACAGGATGATCTTATATCATTAATAATGAGATTTAGACTTTTTAATTATGTACTAACGGCTTATATAGGAAAAATGTTCAGACAGATTCGGGTAAGCGATGAAGATGCGAAATATCAAAAAATTCTTTGGCGCAATAGTGAAAACGAGGAAATTAAAACATATCTCGCAACTTCCCCATTTTTATCAGTTCGTTGTTTAAAACAATTAGCGATCGACGAAGGTAATAAGTATCCACTTGCAGCAACTGTTCTTACAAGAGACTTTTATGTGAATGATTTATTAACCGGCACAAAAAATTTACAAGATGCGATCGAATTACAATCACAACTTACTTCCCTTTTGAATTTAGGAGGATTCAATATAAAAAAATGGTCATCCAATCAATCATTACTATTAAACGATTTAAACGATTCAAATTTACAATTTATCTCATTAGACTCAACTCAATCACAGAAGGTTCTCGGAATTCAGTGGAACCCTACTAATGATATAATAAATTACACAATTAAATTATTTAACGATAAACAGCGCATAAGAAAAAGATTAATATTGTCACAGATCGCGCAACTATTCGACCCATTGGGTCTTTTAGGTCAAGTTCTAACCTATGCAAAACTAATCATGCAAGAACTTTGGAAATCATCATTATCCTGGGACGAATCAGTTCCATTTTTTTTACATTCATCATGGCTAAAATTCAGAATTGAACTCCCTTTGCTAGATAATTTTAAAGTAAAACGCAAAATTATACCCGATAATTCTATTAAAATCGAATTACACGGTTTCTGTGACGCCAGTCAAAAGGCTTATGGGGCGTATATTTATTTGAGATGCCAAACTAATTCTAACGAAATATCTACCCAGCTTGTATGTGCTAAATCACGTGTGGCACCTCTAAAAACAATAACGGTACCACGACTCGAATTATGCGCCGCAACATTGTTATCAAAGTTATTTCAATCAACAGTAAAATCCTTAAACCTAATAATGATGACGTCTACTTTTGGTCAGATTCGACTATAACTCTTAATTGTATTCATACATCACCGCATCTTTTAAAGACTTTTATAGCAAACCGAGTGCTAGAATTATTATCGAATAGGGTAATTACGGGAGAGATGCCCTAGCGGGAGAGATGCCCATTGCGAATATTTTAATTATTAAACATCCGGTAGCGTTGCAATTACGTTCAAACGTTGAGCAGTAGTAGATCACGTCGCGCACGTGTTTGGATGCAGTGAAATTGTAAAATTTTTATAATTATTGTGTGTTATTGTTTGAGACGAACCTAAAAATTTTTTACGCAGGTGAGTAACTTTTTGATGAGGTTTGTTTGAGGTGCATGTTGAGAAATTGTTATGTTTGTCTGAAATTTAATGTTTTAAGGTTATGTTAAGGGCGGTCTGTGTGTCGATGAGTATGTGCTCAATTTTAAAATCTTGTGGGCATCTCTCCCGTATTATTGGGAGAGATGCCCAAGCCACAGTCTGGTGAGACGCCCCACTGCTTGGAAGTTATAAGTTTATTCGTTTTGCTATAGACTAAAATGCCAACCAACTATAATCGAATAATAAGTGGATCTCGCGGAAACTGGACCCAGGAAAACTTACAATTGGCAATAACAAATGCCAAGGAGGAAAAAATGACGAAGCCAGTAAAAATTTTGAAATTCCTAGAAGAACTTTAAAAAGAAGAATTGAAAAAATAATTCCGAAAAAACTGGAATGGGGCCAACCAGTACACTGGGCAAGGACGCAGAACAGAAATTGCTGAATCACATATTTAAACTACAAAGACATGGATTCTCTCCGTCGAGGCAAGATGTGAGAGAAATGGCATTTCGATTAGCTGAACGTTTAAATCTGACGCATAAATTTAACCGAGAAAAATTTTTAGCAGGCTACGATTGGTAGCATTCATTTTTGCGCATCATCTAGTGATACTTCAGAATCTAGCATTTCGTTAGATGATTCTACCGATGAAGACTGCTTCGGTGACGAAACCAGTGCATGTGTTGGATGCGGTGAGGAGTATCTGAGAACTAATACCAAACAAGATGACTGGATTCAATGCATCAATTGCAAACAATGGATGCACGAGTCCTGTACAAAATTTGTCAATATATGTGACCTATGTGCCAAAATTCTTGCTAAAAAAATAAAATAAGATTATGGGCGTCTCTCCCATAGGTAATGGGCGTCTCTCCCCGACTGTAGGGGTGAGATGCCAGAAGTAACATTTTGAAAAAAGTTCAAATTTATGTTTTTGTAGTATAGAATAATGTTTTATTTTATATATTTTATATGCAATATTATATTTTTTGTTAGTATGTCACAAACTTTTAAATAAATCTTTAAAAACAAGTTGGTAATTTTAATTTGTAAAAATGTGTGGCATCTCTCCCGTAATTACCCTACTTCAGTCAATGATTGGTATCACGTCTCAACACACAATAATCCCGCAGATCTTATTTCGCGTGGTCAATTACCATCAGAATTTCTTGAATCAACTTTATGGTTAACAGGTCCTTCTTGGCTTAATGAAAGAAGGGAGAGTTGGCCAATTAAAACATTAGAAAAAATTATTATTCCTGAACTACGCCCACAGGTAGCATTAAACAGTAGTCAAGTCCCATCCGACATTTTTCTACGATTTTCATCAATTAATTCACTTTTAACAGATTTGTAGCATGTTGCCTACGGCATATTAAGAATACTCGATTGAAATAAAACTCAAAGGTGAACTAACACCACACGAAATTGAAGAAGCTCATTTACGGGTTATCAAATTAATTCAGTCTCAATCGTTCTTTGACCAAATTGAAGCATCTGAGGCATCCACACCTATTAAAAACAATTCAAATTTTTTTTGTCTTAATCCATTTATTGATGGTAAGGGTATTATTCGTGTAGGAGGTAGGCTACAAAATGCACAAATTGCCTTTTCCCAAAAATACCCTATATTACTTCCACGATCGCACAATGTAACTAAACTAATTATTCGGGATGCACACATAAAAAATTGGCATTCTGGCTTACAATCGAAATTGAATTATATTAGAATGAAGTATTGGCCTTTAGACGGCAAATGTACTGTACGATCGATTTTACATAAATGTCTTCGATGTTGCAAATATAATCCTAAACCAATCAATTATATAATGGGAAATTTACCTACAGGTCGCATATCACAAACACGTCCGTTCGAAAACGTAGGGGTTGATTATTGTGGACCCTTCTATATTAAAAAAAAAAAGAGAGAAACAGGAAAAAGGTAAAGGCATAATATGTAGTTGTTTTTGTATGTTTCGTAACAAAGGCATCACATTTAGAATTGGTAACTGATTTAACAACAGCGACTTGTATAGCAGCAATAAAAAGATTTTTTGCCCGCAGGGGTTTAGCAAAATTGCTCTAATTTTGTAGGAGCAAAAAATTAATTTTTTGAAGCAAAAAAACTACTTCATTCGGAAAATTATCATAATACCATGACCCATTTATTGGCCAATGAAGGGCTTACGTGACATCTATCACCCCCTCGCGCTCCACATTTCGGTGGTATTTGGGAAACGTGTGTTAAATCATTCAAGTCACATTTATACAGAAGAGACAAGGATAGTTTTTTCACTTATGAGCAGTTTTATACATTCCTTGTTGAGATTGAGGCAATCCTGAACTCACTACCATTATCACCCTTATCATCCGATCCTCATGACCTTCTCCCGCTTACCCCAGGTCACTTCCTTATAGGTGATTATTGCGAAATATCCCAGAAAATGATCTCACAGCCATCGCGGTAAACAGACTATCTCAATGGCAACATATACAGAAAGTCAAACAGCATTTCTGGAAACGCTGGTACAAGGAATATCTTCATGAGCTGCAAACATGTAGCAAATGGCACCGTGGATATACCACTACATTAAAAATTGGAACACTTGTAACAATTAAGGACGACAACTTACCACCGCTGAATTAGAATATGGGTCGTGTCATCGCCCTTCATCCAGGAGAAGATAACATTTAGTCCAAGAGCTCACCGTAAAAAATGCTGACAATCGAGTAACAGAATAAAATGTTTTTGGAATGTTAGTACTCACTGGGAGTATAACAAAAATCATTTAGTGCCTGGGCAGAAGTTGTGCCCAAATTTGGTAATTATTTTCTACGGTACATTTTTTGGATACTAATCATACCAATGGCGGAACAACTTCAAATTACTCTTAAAATTCAGTATTCACAGAGTAAAAAATAAATCCATACAAGTGCCTCGTTAATTCTTGTGCTAATGTTTTGGCACTTAACTTTTTTCAAATTTTTTTTTGGACCGTTACTGTACCCATCGAGTAACAGCTTCAAACTACCACCAAATTAAAGCTTAAACATTTACCTATTAGAAAAAATATCAGTGCCACGTCTATGCTTGTTCCGATTACCTGGCACTTATACTTTATACCTTTCTGTCTCTCAAAGTCCTATGCTGTTACTAATACAATCCATTACAGAAGTATTCACGTAAAAATAAATAATCATTCAATAAACAATTAAAATAATTTCAAAAAAATAGTTTTTATTAGTTTAGTTATTTTATAAAGTATAAATATTAAACATACATTAAAACATACATATTTATGTATTATAATAAAACATTACCATTATTATCGTTATGATCATCGTCATCATCATTGTCATAATAATCGTCAATATCATTTTCAATTTCATTACATTCTTCGTCATTAGCTTCTACCACGACAATGTCTTCAACTAAAAGAGGTGTTGGATCACCTTCAAACCAAACTGATTCAATTTTATTGTCATTCAGTTTCCATCCACATTCTTCTAGTGAGAAATTGACGCAGTTTGCTTCTGTAGCATTTTTCCACATTGACGTAACATAAATTGTTCGTAAAATTTTTTGTTTTAATGAATTCCAACATGGTGGAATCTGAGTTGAATCAAATCTTTTTACTTTTTTCATAAAATATTCCGCTACAGATGTTGACGAGAATTTGCTTTGGAAAATAAATAATCTAGCATCATTGACATTCTTACAATTAATTCCGTAAAGCCTACAAGTATATTCTTGTAATATTTCCATACTTCTAAAATTATTAATTTCATCAATATTATTCAAATTAGCGAATACTTGATGAACTTGTACATTTCTTTTTAATTCTTTAAAAGGCTTAATTTTACCTTTTTTATAAAAGCTAGCTGTATAATCGCATCCCGTATATGCATGAAAGCCAGGCAAAGCACGACACATAAGATCACCAAGTGTTGTAGCTAATTGAGTACAATTGACGAAATTTATAACATTAGGCTTCGATCCGATTGTACTTAAACCTATTTCTAATGCTGTTAACTTGTGTATATTTCCAAGTATTATTACAAGTATGTCAGTGTCAGACGCTTTAACCATTACTTTTTTATTATTTTCTAACTTGCTCAAATGATATATGATTCGAGTGTCGGCCTGTTCATGATTGCATGCAAAATCTTCTTTAATATTTTTTTTTATAGAATCATTTACAGTTTGATAGGAGAAACATTGATTTTTATTTGTAATATAAACCTTTTTATAGCCCAAAAATGATGCCATACTATTATTACACCAATATTCTGTTAGAAAATCTACTAGGGTGGACGGCGTCTTTATGCATCCTATACTATTCTAATTTCATATCTCTCTTATCTCAGTAGCATACATCAACCATAGTAAGGTATAGGACAAAACTATACAATGCTTAATGACGAAGAATGTAATGAAATTGAAAATGATATTGACGATTATTATGACAATGATGATGACGATGATCATAACGATAATAATGGTAATGTTTTATTATAATACATAAATATGTATATTTTAATGTATGTTTAATATTTATACTTTATAAAATAACTAAACTAATAAAAACTATTTTTTTGAAATTATTTTAATTGTTTATTGAATGATTATTTATTTTTACGTGAATACTTCTGTAATGGATTGTATTAGTAACAGCATAGGACTTTGAGAGACAGAAAGGTATAAAGTATAAGTGCCAGGTAATCGGAACAAGCATAGACGTGGCACTGAAATTTTTTCTAATAGGTAAATGTTTAAGCTTTAATTTGGTGGTAGTTTGAAGCTGTTACTCGATGGGTACAGTAACGGTCCAAAAAAAAAATTTGAAAAAAGTTAAGTGCCAAAATATTAGCACAAGAATTAACGAGGCACTTGTATGGATTTATTTTTTACTCTGTGAATACTGAATTTTAAGAGTAATTTGAAGTTGTTCCGCCATTGGTATGATTAGTATCCAAAAAATGTACCGTAGAAAATAATTACCAAATTTGGGCACAACTTCTGCCCAGGCACTAAATGATTTTTGTTATACTCCCAGTGAGTACTAACATTCCAAAAACATTTTATTCTGTTACTCGATTGTCAGCATTTTTTACGGTGAGCTCTTGGACTCTTTAGGACATTTGTCATTTGTCAGCAATAACAATAAGTACAACTCATTTATGGATTTATATATACGTTGTTTACTACCCTCTTCAATTGGGGTTGTTATGGCCTGTTGCCGGGTCTGTACCTTCTGAGAATTCACGTTGGGTCTGGGTACCTGCCCGCCTTACATTTTTGTTTTTTTCAATGATGACAGATCTTGATGAACCACGTTAAATAGTTTTTAAAAGCAATCTCTAAGTTTGAATTATTTCACACAAGGTTAATTCGGCGTATGAATTGTGCGCAACAAAATAAGTTATTCCTCGCATAAAACACTGACGTCGTCCAAAACTCTGCCCCGGTCTATATTCCCCACTAAACGTGTAAGTCCCAATTTACACACTAGCGCATGACCTTATTCGACCTAAGGCGAACTTATTAAAGGCAATGCTTAAGACGGTTTTAACTTGCATTCGGCAATCTCCGGTACACTTCTGTTGGAGCAACCAATGAAATCTATTTATGAAGTGTTGGTTAGGTGCTTGGACCGTACCTATCGGTATCCTATCTAGCACCCTGGCGCATAATCATTCACGTCATTATACGTTACAATATAGTATTTGTAATGTACCTCAATAAAATCTCTTTAATTCTAAATAATTTCTCTTAAATTTAATATAATGTAACATATCTGATAAAATATATTTTTTATTGTAATTAGTTTAACAAAAAGAATGTTAACAAAATCATTATTTAAATGACTGAAGTATTCCAACGCTCGCGGTTACCTTTCACCCAAATGACTGGTACGTGATTTCTAGAAGGTATACAGTCATTTATCTGATAAATATAAATGTACTTTTTATGACTACTCTGTATAAAAAAGGAAAAATTCGCGATCAAAAATATAGTAAAAAGTTAACAGTCAACAACTAACTCGACTATAGAAGAATTCTATATCGCTCGTATCTACCAAGTAAGTTCTATTTTGTCTCAATCTTATTAATTGTTATTGTGCAAGTTTAATTAGTGTATAAACTCAATAAATAAGTTAAGTGAAAAGTGTTTTCTCAATCCCAACCACCCTGGTGTTAAATTCCATTACATATTTATTACACGTGGCCAATAATTTCTATTAAAATGGCAAACAGAACAAAATGTAAAAATATTACGGAAAATGAGAAAGTTTTTTTCACAAAATTACTGAAGGATTATGCTTACTTAATTGAAAATAACTACAGAGAGAAATTCCTCAGTTAAAAAAATAAAAACAGGACATCGAGATTTGGAATCGAAACTGAGCGACATGCTGTCTTTTATGGAAGCTTACGAAACAGATCTGTATAAAAATGGGGAGACAGTAAGACATATGGAAAACACCATTTAAGATTTGTAAGAAACATCTTTTTAACTTACGTTTACAATATACCACGAAGTGGCTGTAACTCAAACCGCCTTTATATTTCACGTAACAATGTGCTTTGTTTTAGATACGATTTGAAGGAAGCTAACGTTTGATAACGGACAAATACCTATAATAATGTGCAATTAGAATGGTTTTTATTAAATTTTTTTCTTACCAATAATTGTATTCAACGTTAATTTGTGTTATAAAAGAATATATGTTAAGTTTGTACAATCGTACATTGTTTTTCTAAAAAATTGTAATGAGCGTATGTGTGCGAGAGCGGGCAGTGTAGCGAGCGTATATGTGTACGAGAGCGAGCAGTGCGGCGAGCGTGTGTGTGTGTGCGATAGCGGCGACAAGACCGGACAGCAGATAAGCGGTGCTCAAAGAATGCCGTCGTCGGTCAGCGCTTTGATGACGATAAACAAGGCCATAAATTAGATGAACACAATAGGCACTCCAGTAAAGTCTAGTATGTAATTCTGGAACTTTCTGGATTACTCCTAATCAGTATAAATACCTGTTGACGTGGCCAGTAGTCAGTCAGTTCACAGTGAGCTTCCGAACAAGTAATATAAATAGCGAACTACAATATACCGAGTGATATAAATGCGCATTTTCCTTGTGATATAAATAAGTCGTTGAATTATTATTAGTGTTTAAGTATTCTATTAGTGTTTAAGTGTTAAATAAATAGTTGTAAAATAAATATCCGCTAAATAAATAAGTTCTACTAGAAAAGTCGTTACATTGGTGTCAGGTGTGGGGTGCTCAGCCAATCCATCCCCCAAAGAAGAGAATTTTCTAGTAGAGGAAAAATAGTTAAATACATCAAAAGTTGTTGGAGTTGAAAGTTGCCGAAATGAAAAGTGAACTTGAGGAGCGAGACGAAGATACGTCTGGTAACAAGCTCACTTTACAAGGGCGACTCAAGGAAGCTTTGCAACGAGAAGGTTTCGATCCGAATACCTACGAATTTGAGGATGAACTGGAAAAGAAATTCGAAAAGAAATTAAAGGAAAATTCAATGGAATTGGAAGGGAAACTGAAAGAAAATCTGGAAAAGAAATTAACCGAAAATTCAAAGGAACTAAAAGGAAATCTGGAAGAACTGAAAGAAAATCTTGAAGAAAAATTAACCATAAATTCAAAAGAACTGAAGGGAAATTTAGAGAAATTCGACGCAAAATTGGCCGAAACAGAACAGAATTTTGCAGGAAAATTTTAAGAAATAGATTCACGAATTAAGGAAATAGAAGAAAGGTTTCTATGTACGACAATGTCCGAACAGATCGATAATGAAACTAGAAGTGTGAAGCAGGAGAATGAACACGGGGTTTCATCGAAAGCATATACGAAGCCACCTAAATTCGACGGGAAAACATCATGGACCACTTTCCTTAAGAAATTTGAAACGGCCGCGAAGTCGAACGCATGGACGTTGGAAAATAAAGCCTCCGAGCTGGTCTGCGCGCTTCATGGTAATGCCGAGGAGATTTTGGATACCATAGTGAAGAAGTTAGAGATGCGGTATGGTCAGGCACATATGACGAGCGTCAGTCACGTGCAGTTAAGAAACCGACGTCAGAAGGCAGAGGAAAACCTGCAAGAATACGAGGCCGATATCGCTCGTCTGGTTCGCCTCGCGTATCCAGGTACTCCCGACGATACTTTGGAAAAGTTGGCTGTCGACTCTTTCATCGATGGGTTGAGGGATGACGACATACAACAGCGACTCCGATTAGACAGGCCAAAAACACTCGCTGACACGTTGGCTCGGGCACTGGAGTATGACGTCGTTAAACAGGCATCGCAACGGCAAGGTAGAGTGCGTGAGCTAAGGGAGGAGCCCGACGGTCGATACGAAGACAGACTAGAAGAAATAGTTAACAAGATAGTGGGAAAATTAAACAAGAAACCGAGACCAATACGATGTTGGAACTGCGGGAAATTGGGACACGTAAGAACCGCTTGCAAGAACGAAGAGGTTACTCAAGAGCGCGTGCCCCGAGTTCCGGAAAACTAATCAGGGACGACGCGGCGGGGCAAACGTCGGTCCCGGGACACGAGGCCCCAGGTTTAGTAGCACTGACTAAGACAATGAAAGATCGAACTGACAGCCTTTTTCTCACTGGACTCATAAACAGGAAGCAGTGTTCATTTCTGCTGGATACTGGAGCTAGCAGAACAATCATAAGGCCCGGAATATTGACCGAACCCAGTAAACTTCTGTCAACGCAATGGAAGCTCCGTACCGCCACTGGAGAACAAGTAGTGGTCAGGGGTGAAAGTTACGTCAACATCCAAATGGGAAGAACGTCTTTTAAACACTGCGTGTTAGTGGCAGAAATAGAGGACAATGTAATACTGGGTTTGGACGTCCTCCGAAAATATGACTTCTGCTTGAATTTCCGGAGAAAGAATGTGACACTGAACGGCGAAACGTTCCAGTTACACGCCCAGGACACTGCCATGCCACAAGTTAAAAGATTGAGTTCAGGGATGCGCAAAGTTCAAGGTATTCCGGAGGCGTTGTTAAAACTGTACAAGGAGGCGGTTGAAAACCGTAATCAACCTGAACAACGTCGAATAGGGGAACTCCTTGTAAAGTACCAGGACGTGTTCGCATTGGACAGCGGCAAGAAAGGTCGAACCAACATCGTCGTCCATAAAATCAACACTGGCGAAGCGCAGCCCATCCGTCAGAGACCGAGGAGACTACCACTGGCCAAAAAGGAAGAGGCCGAAAAGATTATAAGCGACATGCGGAAGGACGGAATAATAGAACCATCGACCAGTCCATGGACGTCGCCGGTAGTTTTGGTCAAGAAGAAGGACGGATCTACACGCTTCTGTGTTGACTACCGCCAGCTAAATAATGTCACCAAAAAAGACAGCTACCCCTTGCCACGCATCGATGATACCTTGGACACGCTTGCGAGGTCGACAATATTCTCAACGCTAGACCTTAAAAGTGGATACTGGCAAGTAGGCCTGGATCCTGAGGCCAAAGAGAAGACGGCATTTACGATCGGAACCGGGCTGTGGCAGTTCAACGTTATGCCGTTCGGGTTGTGTAATGCGCCAGCCACATTTGAACGACTCATGGAGACGGCTTTGAACGGCTTGATTGGGAAAACTTGCCTGGTATACCTTGACGACATAATCGTGATCGGAAAAGACTTCGACGATCACCTGAAAAACTTGGAAGAGGTACTTCGAAGGCTGCGTGATGTCAACCTTAAATTAAGCCCCAAGAAATGCCAGCTATTTCAGGAGACAGTGAACTACCTGGGGCACGTAGTCACGAAGACCGGCGTTTCAGTCGACCCGCAGAAGATCACAGCCGTACGAGAATGGCCAGTACCTACTGACGTACATCAGGTCAGAAGCTTCCTTGGCCTCTGTACTTACTATAGACGTTTCGTTCCTGGATTTGCCAATATTGCCAAGCCATTGACTCGACTAACCGAAAGTGGCAGACCATTCTGCTGGGAACCGGACTGCCAAGCTGCCTTCGAAAAGTTAAAGCAAGCTCTCGTTTCCACACCCGTGTTGAGTTATCCGATACCAGAGGGGAAATTTGTTTTGGACACCGACGCTAGCAATGTTGGGTTAGGCGCAGTACTCTCACAAATACAACACGGAGAGGAAAAAGTCATCGGCTATTTCAGCAAGACCCTATCCAAGCCCGAACGAAACTACTGTGTAACCCGACGAGAACTACTGGCAGTAGTAAAGAGCGTGGAGCACTTTTATGAGTACTTGTATGGAAGGAAGTTCCTGCTCCGAACAGATCATGCTGCTTTACGGTGGTTACTGAGTTTCAAGAATCCAGAGGGTCAAGTCGCGCGTTGGATAGAAAAGCTCCAAGAATACGACTTCGACATAGAACATCGAGCTGGAAATAGCCATAAGAACGCGGATGCCTTATCCAGAAGACCATGTTCTGAAAATTGCAAGTACTGTGAGCGCCTGGAGGAACATGAAGAAGTCCGGAGGATAACCGTCACGGATGAACAATGGCATCCTGATAACATCAAGACGGAACAGGGTTCTGATCCGGTCCTGAGCTTGTTTCGGAAATGGAAGAATGAAGGCAGCCGACCGATCTGGCAAGAGATCGCCGCTAAATCTGGGGAGGTAAAATCGTTGTGGGCCCAATGGGACTCCATTGTTGAGGAAGATGGACTCCTGAAGCGAATAGTGGAAAACCAGGATGGTACTGAGAGCAAACGTCAATTGCTTGTACCGAAGAGCCTGGTAAGGGAAGTCTTGAAGTGCCTCCATGACGATGCTTCGGGGGGACATTTTGGTGTTAACAAGACCCTTGGAAGAGTCCGTGAGCGGTTTTACTGGGTCAATTGCAAAAAGGACGTTGAAGACTGGTGCAAGAAGTGCACAACTTGTGCAGCCAGCAAGGGACCACAAAAACGACGGCGTGCTCCTATGCGCCAGTACAATGTCGGCAGTCCATTCGAACGGATTGCCATTGACATCGTAGGACCGTTTCCAGAGACCGATGGTGGCAATAAATACATCCTGGTGGCAATGGACTACTTCACGAAATGGGTTGAAGTGTACGCACTCCCAAATCAGACAGCCACGACAGTAGCGGAGGAGCTCGTAAGCCACCTGATCAGCCGGTTCGGCGTGCCCATGGAGCTTCATTCTGATCAGGGTCGGAATTTTGAGTCCGCCGTGTTCCAAGAAATCTGCAAGACTTTAGGCATTCACAAAACCCGGACAACACCTCTGCATCCTCAATCAGACGGCATGGTCGAGCGAATGAACAGGACCATTAACAAGTACTTGTCCAAAGTGGTCTCCAAACACCAAAGAGATGGGATCGCCATCTGCCACTGTTTCTTATGGCATATCGATCATCGATTCACGAAACTACTGGACAAACACCAGCAAAAGTACTGTTTGGTCGAGAGCTACGGTTACCATGTGATCTGAAGTTTGGCTGCAAACCTGGTGAGGACGTTGCCGGAGAAGACTACGTTAGTGATCTTCGCAGAAGACTTGACGATATCCATGAGGAAGTACGTTCCCGGGTGCAGATAGCTAGCGATCGCATGAAGGACACATACGATATACGGGCCACTGATGGAGGTTTCCAGGAGGGAGACATGGTGTGGTTATACAATCCACAGCCCCGTAAAGGTCTTTCGCCGAAGCTACAGCAGCACTGGGAAGGCCCATATACAATCGTCAAGAGAATAAATGACGTTATTTACCGGATTCGACGCACACCAAATGGAAAACCGAAGGTTGTCCATTTTAACCGTTTGGCCCCATACGCCGGTGACAATCACGAAGAAGCACGGATCAGGCTTATGCAAGCTCGTTCTCCGGAGCCCCAGTATGACGAGTTTATGGCCACGCCGAGCTTATATGCCAATTCCAGATTCGGTGTCACCTCCGAGAGATCCGAAGATTTGTTTTCTGCTTCGGACTCGCTGGTTCATTGTGTGCCAAAGACTTGAGGATGGATCGCGGTATTGCCACCGTATTCAAGAAGAAGTTTGGCCGCTTGTCAGAGCTGCGGGACCAACTCGGAGATGGAAAGAAAGTGCTAAGTCTGGTGGACGGAAACCGATCCATTTACTACCTGGTTACTAAGGAGGCGTCATCTGAGAAGCCCACCTACCGCTCGTTATGGAATTCGTTGGTGGAACTAAGAGAGCAACTGCTTTCCACAGGTACCACAAGGTTAGCCATGCCAAGGATAGGATGTGGGTTGGATGGACTGAACTGGAGAGTGGTGCGGAGCATGTTGGAGGTCCTGTTCCGGTGGAGCGGCGTCGAAATAACGGTATACACCAATAATCCCCAACGAGATCCCGCACAGCCAAGGACGGTGGATTGCTACTTCCATATGACGACTGGGTGCCTTAGGGGACAGAATTGCAAGTACCGGCATGATCCTTCGAAGGAACGGAAGATGTGATCCGGGACGGATCACCCTTAAGGAGGGGGCAGTGTAATGAGCGTATGTGTGCGAGAGCGGGCAGTGTAGCGAGCGTATATGTGTACGAGAGCGAGCAGTGCGGCGAGCGTGTGTGTGTGCGATAGCGGCGACAAGACCCGACAGCAGATAAGCGGAGCTCAAAGAATGCCGTCGTCGGTCAGCGCTTTGATGACGATAAACAAGGCCATAAATTAGATGAACACAATAGGCACTCCAGTAAAGTCTAGTATGTAATTCTGGAACTTTCTGGATTGTTCCTAATCAGTATAAATACCTGTTGACGTGGCCAGTAGTCAGTCAGTTCACAGTGAGCTTCCGAACAAGTAATATAAATAGCGAACTACAATATACCGAGTGATATAAATGCGCATTTTCCTTGTGATATAAATAAGTCGTTGAATTATTATTAGTGTTTAAGTATTCTATTAGTGTTTAAGTGTTAAATAAATAGTTGTAAAATAAATATCCGCTAAATAAATAAGTTCTACTAGAAAAGTCGTTACAAAATGTATTAATTTTGTAGCAAAATGTCTAACAAAATGTATGCGTCAGTCAAAAACTAACAGCGTCAGAAGTGAAACTTTTTATGTTATTCGAAAACTGTCAATGAGTGTGCAAAAAATTCGGGATAATCTGTACTTTTTTATTGATTTTTATTATAAATCATTTCTATTATAGTTTTCAGTCAATTTTTCTTTACTGCAATGTATTTTTTTGCACACTCATTGATAGTTTTCAAATAACATAATAAACATAATAAACAATGCCTCTCAGAAGGCGTTTGTTCCCATATGCGCGCGCAACTACATTTGGTATGGCTCGGCGGCAATTCTGCCTCTCTCACTCTGCCTACGTAAATGGTAATTAGAAAAGGACAAGGAGTTTAACAGATTTTCTGTCTCTCTCACTCTGCCTACGTAAATGATAACTAGAAAAAGACAAGGAGTTTAACAGATTTGTTAGCTCTACGAGTTAACTCTCATGCCAAAAACTCCTGTAGTGTCCCATAAGAAGTTTCACTTCAAAAATTGTGGACCAATCTAAAACAACACCAACGGGACGAATTAACGAAGGAATTCCAAGCGGGTTTGGCAATAGGAGGTGGTCCAGAGGTATATACAACTAGTGTAGATCCGGATATCAGCGCAATTGCACCTCATTTAATGTCCACAGCCCCGACAATTTTCTCATCCAACATGCCAGAAAATGAGTTAAACGGTACCTAACCACTCAAAACTAAAATTTAGTACAAGTCTCTCCTTAAATGGAAGTTACTTTGATTAAAAAGATTGTAACATATTAGAGATTTCAATATTATAAAATTTCCGATATTATTATTAAAACTAAAATGGACTAGCCAGTTTATTCTGCAGGGCGTTGCCAAGAGCTTCTGGATGGGGAAAGCATAGAATTCGTAATTGAGAAAGCAATGGGAATCATAATTAACCAGAATGCTGTTAAGGTTGATGATCCCACCTCAATTGAGAACAATATGAATATCAACAATGTTTTAAACGAAAATTTAACTTAACCACATTGTTACGTATGAACATAAAAAATTTGATTTGTCATTGTTAATTTCGCATTAAATACTAGTAAAAGTTTACGTGCATACCTGTATATAATATTCTTTGTGAAATCAGACCAAACAAACGACGAAAAGAAAATTATGGAAATAATGACGAGGAAAAAAATGATAATAGAACGTTTGAAAATTATTATCCAGGAAGAGAGAGAATTATATAACTTAAAGAGTTAGCATGAGGAAGAAATAAATAGGCTAGCAATCACTTATAAAAAACAAAAATTTGATTTGGAAATAAGAGCGGCCACAGCTGCTGCAGAGCTCCAGGAACTATTATTAAGTAGGGAAAAAATAAAGAAGTCTGAGTTAAATAAAAAAGGTGTAAATACATTTCATTAGGTATCTACTTATTATAAAAATCAATAGAAAATAGATATGTATATTGTTATACAAAGTTATTTTATTATTTATCGTTATAATAAAAGACAATTACTATTAATTAAATACTTGTTTCAAATGTCATTTATTAGCACTAGTTATTGAACATTCGTCTGATCAACGCATCTCTAACAGAAAACCATTTAGTGGGTGCCAATGCGAAGGATTTACAACTATCTCTTCTTCTGGCTCCTCTACTTCATCATCTTCAGGCAATACATCATTAAATAATAATGTCATATTATGTAATACAGCACATGCTATGACTAGTGTTGTCGAAGTAACGAGTTTAACAATTAATCCACGCGATAAGCACGGAAATCGATGCTTCCATTACATATATGAATGAAACAGATAAACGCCAATTCCATTGTTTTATTTTATGTTATATACGACATAATAATACTCTGGTACAACATCCAAAAATTCCATGCGAGGACCGACCACGGTAGGTAATGACGAAGAAAAGAAGAAGAAGTCTGGATCCGAACCTGATGATTAGAAACATGATACAGATGATACACCGAAATACAAAGAATGGCATAAAACGCATTCAGGTGTGTTTAAATACGCAGAAGAATTGCCTTGAAAATTTACCGGGGTGACCATCTTAGTCAATGCAATGGCAAGAAAACTTGAAGAAATGTCAGTTATGAAAAAAGTTCTAAATGAACGGTGGGCAGTACAATTAGACTATATAATATAGACAAATTGAGTTTCAGATTCCGTTTTATGTCTATACTTCGCCTAAATTTCCTCCTTTTATTGTAAAAATACCAACAAGTCATTGAAAAACCAAAAATGTTGTGAAAATTAACGGCTAAAGTAACTTATAAAATCTCATATAATAAAATGAATTGCAACAAGAAATAAATTGTTCATTATATATGTTTATCGTATTTCCGTACTTTCCTACATATCTTTCTGTCCACTGACAGAGCTGATGCTGCCTAATTACGGAAAAACATGTATTTTTTCTTGTAACTGACGTGTATGTTTAATTATTTTTTCCTATATGTTATTTTTAGTCTTTGTGTGCTTTTCTTCAATTTTTAATCATATTTTTTCATTACTTGTGATGTACATATAGGAATATTTTTGTGAAGCTTAGTTTCTGCTTTCTGCAACTACTACTGGTATTGTTTTACCGTATAATCTAACCCTGATTATGCTTTAACTTTAAAGGTGAAACGCATTCTGTTGGTTACAACAAAATAAAAGACCTTCACCTTACGCGTGCTTTGTTTGATATTGTAACATTATTTTGGGGAAATACCAATTTCTACATCCTATTAGTAACTCAATTCGCTACGCAGGTACTGTTTTTTGTAAAAAAAAAAAAATGCGATTAATGCTTAATGTGAGTGTAAACATCTAAAATGCATGTAATTGGGATGTTAGTTGTGCAAGTTTTTTTGGTTGTAAGTACGTATGATTTTGGATAAAGAAGACTACCTCCTTTCAAGTAGATGATTTTTCTATTTAGTACATCGCAGATATTGTTTTGTTCTTCTTATTTCACTACAATCAGAGAAAATTATCCCTTGAATTATATTTTCTAGCATTTAATTTATGTGTCCTAAATTAGAAATAAAAAAAACAAGAAAATTGAATATTTAATAAACTGTTTAAGGTGCATTTATTGTGAAACATTGTAATTTAATAATAAAAGAAAAAATATATATGTTCACCAAAAAATTTTATTGTCTAAAAACTCGACATATGTTTCGGGAGTAATCTCATTATCAAGAGTAGAAATTATACTAAAATAAATACGTGCTAGAGTTAAATTTATACTAAGGCAATTTACATAGTAATAGTGGGGAGGAAATTTGTCCTAATTCTAACTGATTGTTGACAATGTTCGAATTGGTGTTAATGGCTTTCTGTATTTCTAAATTTTCAAGCATGGTTAATTTTTTACTTTTAACAATATTTGTATGTAGAATTTTGACATTTTCAATATTGATGTTGTGTTTAAACAATGTACAGTGCTCAGAAATGCCTGTTTTTAAACTATTACATTTGATATTATATACATGTTCTTTAACTCGGGTAGAAATTGATCTACCCGATTGACCTATATAAATCGCGTTACAAGACTCACAGGACAGTTGATAAATTCCACTTTTTTCTAGTGGTTTCATTTTCTTTTGTTATTTTCTAACAGGTGTTTTAAAGTAATATTGTTGTTTTCAACCGCTGTTAAACCTAATTTTTGTAATTTGTGTTTGTATTTATAACTAATGGAATTTATAAAATGTAATGAAACAAATTGTTTATTGAAGGAATTAACACTGAGGTTGTTATTGTGTAAGAGTTTTTTAACTATTTTTTGTTGTTTATTGTGTATTAATTTGTATTAATGAAGTATTATAACCGTTATTTTTAGCTATTAATTTGATAATATTTACTTCTTTGTCATAGCGACTATCCGATAAAGGTGAAGAGATTAATCTATTTATCAATGAATGAAAGACTGCTAATTTTACTTGCCAAGGGTGGTTTGAAGCAGCTGGTATGATTGTATCCGTATATGTGGGTTTTCTAAAAATTTCAAAAAGTAGGTTTTTGTGCGATGACGTTATTTTTAGATCTAAGAAATTTAAGCTTTTGTTGGATTCTTTTTCAATAGTAAAATTTACGTTCTTGTCTAATGAGTTTAAGAATGTGAGGAATAAATCTAATTGTCTACTGGTTCCTTTCCAAATAACAAATATGTCGTCTACATAGCGATACCACTTGAAAATATGTCTAATGAGGGAATTTTTCGAATTAAATAATTTATGTTCGGAATCAGCCATATAGATTTCAGCTAGGACCGGAGATAACGGAGACCCCATAGGGTGTCCATGTTTCTGCTTATAAAACTTATTTTGAAATTCAATTTTCAAGTGGTATCGCTATGTAGACGACGTATTTGTTATTTGGAAAGGAACCAGTAGACAATTAGATTTATTCCTCACATTCTTAAACTCATTAGACAAGAACGTAAATTTTACTATTGAAAAAGAATCCAACAAAAGCTTAAATTTCTTAGATCTAAAAATAACGTCATCGCACAAAAACCTACTTTTTGAAATTTTTAGAAAACCCACATATACGGATACAATCATACCAGCTGCTTCAAACCACCCTTGGCAAGTAAAATTAGCAGTCTTTCATTCATTGATAAATAGATTAATCTCTTCACCTTTATCGGATAGTCGCTATGACAAAGAAGTAAATATTATCAAATTAATAGCTAAAAATAACGGTTATAATACTTCATTAATACAAATTAATACACAATAAACAACAAAAAATAGTTAAAAAACTCTTACACAATAACAACCTCAGTGTTAATTCCTTCAATAAACAATTTGTTTCATTACATTTTATAAATTCCATTAGTTATAAATACAAACACAAATTACAAAAATTAGGTTTAACAGCGGTTGAAAACAACAATATTACTTTAAAACACCTGTTAGAAAATAACAAAAGAAAATGAAACCACTAGAAAAAAGTGGAATTTATCAACTGTCCTGTGAGTCTTGTAACGCGATTTATATAGGTCAATCGGGTAGATCAATTTCTACCCGAGTTAAAGAACATGTATATAATATCAAATGTAATAGTTTAAAAACAGGCATTTCTGAGCACTGTACATTGTTTAAACACAACATCAATATTGAAAATGTCAAAATTCTACATACAAATATTGTTAAAAGTAAAAAATTAACCATGCTTGAAAATTTAGAAATACAGAAAGCCATTAACACCAATTCGAACATTGTCAACAATCAGTTAGAATTAGGACAAATTTCCTCCCCACTATTACTATGTAAATTGCCTTAGTATAAATTTAACTCTAGCACGTATTTATTTTAGTATAATTTCTACTCTTGATAATGAGATTACTCCCGAAACATATGTCGAGTTTTTAGACAATAAAATTTTTTGGTGAACATATATATTTTTTCTTTTATTATTAAATTACAATGTTTCACAATAAATGCACCTTAAACAGTTTATTAAATATTCAATTTTCTTGTTTTTTTTATTTCTAATTTAGGACACATAAATTAAATGCTAGAAAATATAATTCAAGGGATAATTTTCTCTGATTGTAGTGAAATAAGAAGAACAAAACAATATCTGCGATGTACTAAATAGAAAAATCATCTACTTGAAAGGAGGTAGTCTTCTTTATCCAAAATCATACGTACTTACAACCAAAAAAACTTGCACAACTAACATCCCAATTAGTAAGTCATAGCAGATATTATTATCAAATGTATGCCTGTATATGTGTACGTGTCGCAGGACAAATATTTCTTTTGTTCTCTCGTTAGTTGGTAGCAGAAGTCTTTAGTCATAAACTGTTGTCGTTAAACTAAGGACGTATTATTGTTCGTGTATATGTAAACTAGACTCGTTAAAATAAATCATTCATAATTTGAATTATTTAGCCCAATTTTGATTTATCACGTCCCCTTTTTATCACATGTATCAGGGAAGTTGAGAATATAAATAATACCACGTGACGTGATCAAATTTATTGTTAAATCAAGCGAAAAGCTGAAAGAAATTCCCAGAGAAATTGCGAAAGATGATTTGAGAAGTGTGTTTGTTTATCAAGAATTTCGGTATAGCAAAAGTAAAGAATATAATCAAAAAGACAACGACACTACTGTGGGTAGACATAGGACTGACGATGAGCGTATAAATCTGAATTACGAAGCTTTTACGGTAAAAATTTTTATAAAAAGTTAAATATTTGCAATAAAGAGAATAAATACCATAATCTATATGTGTAGGAGTGAGATCAATACCACATACAACAAGCAAATATCAGTTATGTAAGTGTTAATTACGAAATACTAGGAATTACTTGATAGTGGTGATTTAACATACATTAATGAGAATTAAATTATTTAACCAACTACCAATTACCTCAACTTTTTCCTAGTATTACATTGTTAGTAATTTTATTTATAATAATATACATTAATTTTTTTAATCCGGTTGCCGAAAATATCTTCAATTTCCGCATTTGTGTAAGTTAAATTACTCACAATCAATCCGTCAGGAGATCAATTCGCTTTTACTCAAATGCCGCATTATTCATTTTTGAAAAGAAACTGCAATTAGTTGTATGTTTCACCAAAGGTATACTTTGAAATCGATACAATTTTCGATATGTATATCTTAACGCATTATTTTCGGCGAATTCGGAACACGAGTCTAGCATACACATATAATATCGACAGCAACAAAATTTTGTTCATTAATTTGTAGTTGGTTGAACAATTTAATTAACATGAATGTACATAGTTATGTAAGTCACCTTTAAAGTAACCTATAATTTTCCGAAAGTTTTTTAGAATAAATGAAAATATATATTTTAACAAATTATTTGAGCATCGCTTGATTAGATGTCATTAGAGCAATTGAAATGAATGAGCCTGCATGTTTCTACCTCAGCAATCAAAAGAATTTTCTTACCGCAGCGGATGAATTTACGGTATAGTTATCTTTCAGAGAACTAAGAAAATTCGTTACGGGTGGCGTTCATAGATACAGTGAACCCTGATCTCTGTTGTCCGACACGCTTACACGGTCCATTTTATTTCGCAAATACTAACTTCACTAATATAATGCATTATTGAACAGGTTGTAACTTGTACGTACCACCACTATTGTGCTCGACGCGTGTTGTTTTAGTTTAAATTTAACTACATATCACAGCAACATTGATATTTAAAGTAAAAGTTAAAATTTGAACCGCTTAATTGGGAGTACTCTATAATCACGCAAATTCGATGGTTCGACATCGTTCTGTAAAACGTTTGTCGGATTATATATTTTGATTCCACCGCCTGACTTATTAATACTAGCTCATACCGGCGCAACGTTTATATTACTGAAGACATTAACCGCGGGGGCTGTTTTTTGGAAACTTTCGAGTGATATGATCGAATCATATGATGTACCGTTCTCGACTCCTGAGTCAAGAAAGCTAATTTTGCCAAATCGATATTGTATGGGTTATTTCCAATAATATGGTACTTAAGTAAAATATGATCCCCGTTCAGAACTTATATGGATTTGGCCGCCGTATATTCAAAATGCTAGCAAGCTTGACTCTTAGGGACAAAAACCGCCATTAAGGTGTTAAAGTGCTGCACTTTAAAACTTTCACAATAGCATCGAAAAACAATTATTTTAAAAACAATTTGGTAAGCAAAGATCTGTTTAGACCGTCGCTACCACATGGAAATACAACCGAATCTGTAAAATATTCCTTGAAAAGTGCCTCTAAAAATATTCATGGTGATACGTGTTACGATATTAATTGTTAAAAGGTTAGGCCATGGGTGTTTTTATTAATAAAGCACTGTTAATCCAAAAGTAATGGGTCTTGCAAGGAGTGTTGCGGAAGTTAAAGAGCGAAAGTAGTTGTTTATTTAATGGAATTCCACGGTAATATTCACCAATGTATATAAAAATGGAAAATAATGTAAATATTTCTCCAAATTTAGTGGTGTAATATTCAGAAATAAAATTTCCTTTTTAATGAATTTAAAACAATAATTAATCTCGGTTATTACGCCATTAATGCCGAATTTGTAGTGTGTAAGTATATAAAAATAAACACAAGGGAAACGAAAATAGACTAGAGATGTAGGTATTTCAAGTTTATTATGCGCCGCGTCTACTGTAAAATTAGCGTTTTACATTTAAAAACCCGTTCACCAGTTACAGTTATCTAATTCGCTTTTATGTAGCGTAGATTGAGAACACAATTTCCAATAATTAATTAATTTAATAATTTATAATTTTACTTACAAGAAGCTCCTTTTAGAATTTTATGAACTAGTTTAAGTACCTATAATTTTTAAATATATTTACACATCGGCAATCTTACGAGTATTTGGAGCACAAGCTGTTAACGAACCGAGTACAAATCTTTTTAAGCCTTCGAGTAATAAATCGGCGAATGTAAATTGCTGCTATGGTCAGACCAGTGTCTCAGGTAGGTATGTGAACTCATCTGAATGTGTGAAGGAGGCTTTAACACCAGAAAGACTAGAACACAACTTATATTTAAAGACGGGTGGATGTTATTTGACTTATGTTATAGATAGCAGTCCTAATAAATACATCCTCTTTTTTATAAAATAAATAGCGAATAACTTGAAGGAGCTATTGTATTTCAAAATACATTTAATCAGATATCTTACATGTTTTCATAATACGAGTACCATCTCTTATTAAACTAGACTTGTTAAGCGGTATAGCTTTAGTAAAGGAATCAGCTAACTAATACAAAGTTTCAATATATAGAATATAAATAAATTCCTTTTTCTCAGCTAAAATTATATCGTACACCAATATGTTTACTTCTTTTGTGAAATACTGGATTTTGTATCAGTTAAATAATTCTACATTGATTATAAAAATTCACACTTACAAGCCGGCTTTTCACTACAGGATATAATTTAAATTATATCCCGCGAGTATTCTTTACAGTGAGATATGTATTTAATTGTTTTGCAATCGTCTACACAGGAACTGGCGATAGGATGGGCCATGATGTTCGAGGGGAAAGGAAGGCGTAAGATATTAATATAAAACCTTGAAAATATCGCTCGATCGACCGAAAAAATATTTATAGTTTGTAATATAATATATATTACATTTAAGTGTAAACGGTACCAATTAAAAGTACGGTGAGCGATATCATATTATATCTCAAGATTTAATATATATTATATTATATCTCATAGTAAAAAGCCGGCTAGAGTGTTTTGTAGTTCCACACCCATATCTACTAAAAATTGCCTGATCCATAATATTTATTTTGCTGCATCACCAGCAGCCATATATTCAAAATCATTTGTTGATAAAGCTGCTTTATTTTCTTTTCGACTTGCCCAAGTTACAGACCACCATTCTTTAAAAATATGTCACTTACATTTCTGTGGATAAAGTGCAATTGTATTTGGAAAAATATAGTCAGGATCAGGACTATCAACAATCAGACAACGTATCGGAAAGTGCTATTTCTACAGACAACTCAGAATCGGACATACCACATACATACATAAAAAAAACTCCAAAAACTTAAGTAGGTAGGTGTCCAAGCTGTGTTGTAGTTCTCTCTGACTTCTTGAATGGCAATCTAGCTTGCTTGCTTTGACATTTAATGACTCCAAATGCTCATGCCATACTTTAGTTAGTTATATTTTAACTTTATTCATATTCTCCATCAACCTTTCATCTTATTGATATTAATCCTTGCCCAAAAATTATAACTTGTTTCCAAGTTTAACTGTTCACTTCTTGTCATTGCTATAATCTTCAAATTCATAGGAAAATTGACGTCTGTATGTAATGTGTACCGTTGCACCACTATCTGATGTCCTCATTTCATCTCTAGTAAGAAATGATGATGTATCTTCAACATTAAATGCCAACATATTCCGCCGCTCTTAATTCTTTTAATTAGATTTGTTAGGTACTTTACAATCTCTCACAAAATAAGACAAACCTATGATTTTGTTTATTTGTATCATTCTTAAAGGTATTACGTATCTTTTTATTGTTTCTAGCTGATTTGGTATGTTTCTTTGAAATTACTAAAGCAGTCTCTTCTTTCATATTATTCTTAAGGTTTGCTTCTTCATCAATTCTAAATGTGAAGTTAAATTTTGAATTTTCTGATTTTGTGAAGCAACCGATAACTAAGCTTGTTGAAAAGAACGATACATATGTGGAAATGTGGTGAATATTTTGGTCATTATTACTGTATATTTTTTTTTTACTACATTCTTCAACCATCTTTTTTAAGTTTTCTGCTTTTGATACGTGCTGTGCTGTGCTATTGTGTCAATTTGAAGAACAGGTAATTGAATTCTGAGTTACGTTCATACATGATTTCAGTTTGCAGTATCGCATTTTTTTATTAGATAAATTTGGTTGAGATCCATCATAAATATAGCCATTCCACCCACTATATTTGTTCTATTGCAGTTTCCTTAGGTTTTGGACTATCTATATTCAATCATTCCACTCTTGAAACCATTATTTGAAGTTATTTCCGTTAAACGTTTCAATTTTCATTGAATTTCTTATTTCCGTATTGAAAGTAATCACGGACTCTAAATTATTTTTTCAATCAGCGTGCAATAATAAAAAACTAGTTAATTGTTCACGCTAATATCGAAGTGAGGGGAAACGGGAATAGTGAGCTGTTTTGTGCGCGTTTGTTTTGTCTACAACCGATATCTGACTTATGAACGAATTTCGCGAATTTCATATATGTATATGTATTCTATTCATTCATTCGATGCATTGACGTTATTATTCCATTATTATTCACTTACCAGCTTCAGTCAAGGAAGCATCTTTATAAATTCAAACCAATGATATGTCTTTAAATTGTGTTATAAATTGTTTGTTGTGTTCAATAAAAAAAAAGTGATTAACAAAGTTCTGTTGTACTCTATTCGCAACATAAATTTTGGTCCTTCGAGTCAGGATAAGCAAT
This sequence comes from Agrilus cyanescens, assembly GCA_947389935.1. Classification (NCBI taxonomy): domain Eukaryota; kingdom Metazoa; phylum Arthropoda; class Insecta; order Coleoptera; family Buprestidae; genus Agrilus; species Agrilus cyanescens. The sequence goes on from OX376710.1 coordinate 10,126,316, forward strand.
CAACACAATCACCATTCAAGAAATATCAGGTCAGTGTCCATCCTATTTTTTGTCTGATCCCTGTATTTCTGCATGCTTGATTTGGGTACAATTTCATTTCAAAAATGACCGAACAAAAGGAAACACTTGCCAAATTGGTAAATGCACGTTTAAAAATTATTGATGATTTGAATCGATTTACGGTTGCCTTTGAAAAACTATCGGCAACTACACCTCCAGATTCAACTCAGATTGAACTTCGTTTGTCCAAAGCGGAGTTGATCTTGGACGACTTTAATAATATACAAACCGAAATTGAGGACAATGATTCCGTATTAACATTGAAAGAGCATGGAATTGAACGTTCTCGATTTGAAGACTCTTATTTTGATGTAATTTCGCGGGCGAGGCGACTTTTGTCAAATCAATTTCAAAAACTTGATCCTATTAACGATGTCAAGTTATCAGACGCGGTTTCAGCCATTGTGGGGTCTAACAGCAATATAAAGTTACCTCCGATACCATTGCCGACGTTTGATGGAAACTATGAGCAGTGGCTTTTTTATAAAGACACTTTTATCTCGCTCATTCATTCAAATGAGTCCATTCCCGCGGTACAAAAATTCCACTATCTGAGACTTTCTTTGAAGGGTCAGGCGGCTGATTTATTAAAGTCTTTGGAGTGTTCGGCGGCCAATTACGTGGTAGCATGGTCATTAGTTGTTCAACGCTATGAAAACACGGAAATGCTCATAAGAAATCATATCAAAGCAATATTTGATATTCAAGCAATCACAAAAGAATCTCATTCGTGTTTGCGGGGACTGGTTGATGGGATAACACGTCATATTCGTGCGTTGGAGGCTCTTGATCAACCGGTAGATTCGTGGGACGTTTTGCTAATTCATATCTTCTCAACAAAGCTACATCGTGTTTCTCGGCGAGAACTTGACTGGGATGAATCCATCCCTGCGGATTTGTACACAACCTGGAAGCGATTTCAAAGTGATCTGCATTCACTTAATAATTTAAAAATTCCTAGACTCATTTTGTGTAACTTTCCGACTAAAATTGAAATACATTCGTTTTCTGACGCTAGCGAGTCGGCATATGGCGCGTGTATTTATGCAAGATCCATCGGTTGCTGTGGAGATGTGCGCGTACAATTAATATGTGCCAAGACTCGTGTTGCGCCTCTTAAAACAATTACCATCCCAAAACTAGAGTTGTGCGCTGCATTATTAAGTGCTGAACTTACCCAAAAGGTTAAAACAGCTTTGAACACCAAAATAGAATTCGAAAGGGTTGTTTGTCACTGAGAAGGCACAGTATTCTGGCCATATTACATGAACAAATAGATAAAAAAACAAAATGAACTTGTGGTGCAAAACAGTTTGTATAAGGTAAGCCGAATCCAGAAGGGTTAAAAAAGTTCATATGCGCCATACCTAGGGCCTAATTGTGGATTTTTGATTCCAGGCTGGCTTAGTACATTTAGCTCACGAGAAAGTAATTCAAAAGTATCCAGGAGGTTTCAGTGAATGAATGAACTGCACGAGAAGGTGTGTAGTGCGGTCATATGACGACAAGATACAATTGCACTGTCTTAGTTTTTTAAAAGAGCTGTGTGCCAAAAATTCTCTTATAGCCAGCGCAAAATGGATCAACTAGCCTCTGGAACCGAATTAAGCTATTATAACCCCCTAATAACCGTCGCTTCGTTTGATTTCGCCTGCGAGCTGGTCCGCTTTGTTCCTGGTTTGGGTATATTTTTGTTTTGTTTTAACCGCTTTATTAAAACACTGAGATAAAAGAATTGTAGCCTATAATCACTACTTCCAGGAATCTTTTACATAAATTTGCTCCTTCTTAAACATAAACAAAATAATGCCTTAAATTTCTTATATCGCAATTATACTCGTTTAAAAGTGCTTCTCATTAGTTATAATGTGCCTAAAAATTTTTTCTTAATATTCTGTTACCCAATATATGAATTTTTAAAGAAATGATCTTTTTTTATTAGTTTTTCGAATTCCTTCGCTAAAGGAAAAAAAAAAATTTGTAGGTTTTTTTATTACTCACAATTTGTCTATTGGATGTTGGATGTAAACCACCTGATTGTTAGTTTTCTAAATAAAAGCAAGGAACAAAGGAAATTGTCATTTGTTATAGTTCTTGGTGCTTAGAAAATATACCCCAACTCAACAGCTGTTGTGATTTATGTTACACATGATAGTGTAGTCGGTTTGCTGTTAAGTTTTAGTGCAAAATATCGTCAGGAGTATTAACTACGTAGAAGTCTTCATAGTTTATTATATTTATCAATCACATGCACTTAAAATTTGAAGACATACAGCTTCTGTTTGTAAGAAATTAGTCTTTCATAATTTGTTGAACAATGAAGAAATAAATGAACTGTTTCCAAATTCCTTAGGTATGAGAGAACTAATTTCTCAAAAATTGTCTACCTAAATTAATGTTCAAAAGTGGCTTTTTGTTTTACCGTTTAAATTACAGGAAAATAAAGAAAATAAATCCATGTCTTCATTAACCACCACTGAATCTTTAAATGGTAATGGATTAATACGGAGAGCTGCGGAGATATAAACGAAATCAACGGAAATTCTGAAAATAGTTTTATTGAATTTGATATGTCTGATCTTTTAAATTTTCAGTATCATTCCCAGATTTTGAACTCAATACTCTATTGCAAACAACTCCAATGTAGATTAGTATATTAAACAATACTTTAGATAATACTCGTAGATTAAGATTGGTGGATATAAATATACCTAAAACATTTATACTATGTAGTAAACTTTAAGATTTATAATCTTTGTGTGATTTTCTTTCTTTTTAAGGTGTTGAAGTGTTTGTTTATATTTTGTCTTTACTGTACTTTATAAGTTTTTGTTTCTTTGTTTTTAAAATATTTAAAACAGTTATGTTTATTATTATACTTTTAAGGACCTACTACCAATTCAAGATCCACATGAAATATTTACTTTAACAATATGCTACTTTAAACTAAATTGATCAAAAATATGGAATATTTAATTTGAAATTGGTATACACTTGTAAGAAAAATATGCTAAGTTTGCTTTAAACATACACTAATTTTACTTTGACTTGAGGAATCATTTGACATTAATATAATGTAATATTTAATTTGAAATCAACTCTATATTTAATACAAAGAATTATTTGAGATTAAAATAACACTAGCAGTCCTCTTGAATTTGAAATTACATTCTATTTAATCTAAATTTTGCTTAACTTCAGGCTTTAACCAAATGCATTTCTTAAAAGAAATATTGGATCTATTTGCTGACATACGAGCATACCTTATATTCAAAATAAAACCAGACTATTTAAATTGAGTAATCTTTTTTTTCCGTGTGTATACATGTAATACAGAATCTCTAGAAAGTGGACTGTAAGAGTGATAGCCCAAACCTTTGATTTACCTGTTGCAAATTCTTGGCTAGAGTATAAAGCAGACCGAAAAAAATGGGATCTCTAGCACGAAAAGTTAGGGAGATGGATTTGCGGAATTTCCGTCAAAGTATCGGTGAATACCTCACTCTACATACAGATTTTCTTAAAAGGGAACGACTATTAAAAAGGGCAACAGAAAATGACCGGAAAAAAAAGGTAGAAATTAAACCAATATAACAAGATATGACAATTTCGACTATTATGAAAAAAGCAATCTTTTTATTTCAGAAGCGCCTAGATTTTGTTCTAGTTATCACGGCAGCAAGTCGTACCTGTCCAACAAAATTGATTGCCCTAAACTTCCATTTAAACTACCCATTCGAGTAACTATCCTTTCTAAGTGTCCAGTATATTTGCCACTAGTTAAATCGGAAATTTTCAAAACTGCGCTTCCATGTTACCTATTTGTGAAAATAAATCGTGCGACCTTTTGACCTTTTCGCAGGTCATGCACTGCCATTGAACTTACTACAGAGTCAGGAATTAGCTTCGTTCACGTCATAGTAAATTCTTAAACATTGCAGTGTTCACTTGATAAGAAAGTTTTGTTTAGTTACATAGTAAAGGTACGATTGAATTTATTAAAAGCAAAATCCAAAATCTCTAATCATAGTGCGCCAAGTCAAGGTGTGAGGCCAAACCTCAACCTAATGAATCTCAATACTGCACAAAGTTATTTAAATACCTTTCCTTACCAGATAAGCATAATAAGCTACCTTTCAAATTGCTACGTGAATATATGTACATCAGCTCTTGTAGTGCGGCTAGAGCTTTGCGCAATGACCATTACACAATCAATAAAGCAAGTAATCATGTAGGGCTTTGTCAATCTTCGATATCACCGGACCATGTGAAGCCATGAGTGCGTATACTAGCCAAACTGTACAGAACACGATTTCAAGGAATATTAATTAACTAACTATTTAAAATTATTTGCATCATTATATAGTTCTGTTTTATTATTAGTAGCTTCTATGTAACAGATGGCTCTTAAAAAATGTACCCTAACACGAAGAGGCCACGATGTTTATATTTATATTCCATATCAATGTTTATATTAGAAACAATTGAACAATGAAGATAACAAAAAAAATGACAATTATTGTGTTGAAACTACACCTAATGGAGTCATGAAATATTTTGCATTAGTCACTATGTCACAGGTGTAAAAATGAAAAATCCAATATACTGGAACAAACAATTTTTTATGAATAGTGAGAGATTCGTTATTTCACGTTTTTGCATATTATTCATGACGAAAAAGCTAGTCAACGTGATAAAGAAAAAATTGAATTTTTTCAGCTACACTCTTCTCAACATGGAATGGCTCTCATCTAATGAAATTCAGAGATCTTTTTTCATATATTCAATACAACAGACCTAAACGTGATTTGGTATACCTATAGTTCAACAAAACTTGTGAACTAGTTCTAGCTATTGACGTACTTTTGAACATTTATAATGTGATATGGCTAAATCCTTTTTAGAAATATGCTTTCACTTTTTAATTTACAAGGTCGTTGGATATAAAACTTAATGCAACGTAGAAATACTTTGCTCCTGGAGGCGGCTGGGAAAAAAATCATTAACACACGCGTAGAGTCAGTTAGTAGCATAAGTTGCAGCTAAATAAAATAATGCATGGCGACTGTTGCAGACGGTTCTTCGTACACCAAATGAATGGTATATACAGCCAAAATTGCTGATTTTGACTTTCATTCGTGTTTTCTTATAAATATTTACAAAAGTATTCTAAATGGATACCATAGAGAAAAATAATATCTAAGACTATTGCTTGAGTATGCACTTTGATAATTCTCGTATGCCATGGTATAGATTTACTTAGACATGCATTTTTTTGTAATTCGTGGTGGATAGATCACTTCTGTAAAGGTTAGCTAGGGTACCACCACAACAGACAGCATTCTGGTAAAAGTGTTTACTAAGTTATTTATGATGTGATGTTCAGAAGATTGTCTACACTGCGGCTACAGACAAACACGTTATTCCAAGGAAGACTCCCAAGTAAATTCCACCAGTCTAGACATTAGAGTACATCTCAAAAATTGGCCAAATGTTGGTAACAAACATGCCGAGAAGAGAATGGTTTTTCGTAAATGGTTATAGAGAGAATATTACAATAAGAAAATGCTAAATTATTTATATTGTGGCAGCCAGTGCGGGTGCTGTTTTTACTAATTAAGTTGACCACCTTTGAAATTTGCTGAGAGATATACCAACAGTAGATACTTTTAATTCTGATGGGACAAATCTCAAAGACGATCGAGGTTGTAAATGCACAGTCAACGCGTCAAAAAGAAATATTTCTTTCATATTTATATCATCAGCATCTGAAAGCTAATTACATTATTATATGCATGTTTATAAGCCAGATCATATGTGGTCCTCTCGGGTTGAATAAATATTACCAAATTTCTCGTTATGTTTTTAATTATTTTTTTATTTTATTTATTTCCAGTTGAAAATTTACAAAAAGTTCTTGTTAATAATAACTTAAAGTAAATCCTGCAGAGATGTTCATAAGACACCTGTGCGCAGGTCTGGATTACTTAGGAGCTATAGCTACAAAAATAATTAAAAACTACATAAAAAATAAATAAATTTTAACCCTATATTACTAACCTTCGTCAAAACGACGACGCGGACTCGAAAAAAGTGGTATAAATTTTGAGCGCGTACGCACTCCAAATTCCGGCTAATCTCAGTCCACCCGCAGCTCACGCGACCCACGGGAGTGTTATTTTTTTAGGGGCCCTGTGTGCGTCGCCCCGGCCACCAGGAGTCGTCAAATCGACGAAGATTAGTATTAACGTTATTCTTGCAGAGTTATTTTTCATTATTTTAATATACGAGGAACCAGTAGTTCTACTTCTACACATGAGACTGATCAAAGAGAACATGTAGTTAGTCTTGCTATCTCCAAAAAAAGAAAATTGCCCCTCCGCAAGGCGAAGAATGACAAAGAGTTGTTGCACCAAGTGCAAATATCCCTGTGTGGCGAACACAACCTTGACATTTGTCACAAATGCATTAATTAATATATTTTTTTTAAAATGTTTATTTCTTTTGTCGATTCTATTACTTAATATTAATATTTTAATATTTTTTAAGTCTTTGTTTGTTTTTACTTAATATGATTTAGGCATTTAAAAAAATCAAAATGCTTAAATGTGTAAAGATTCTGGTATCAATTAAAAGACTGTTAAAGTAATTAAAATGTGATTTTAGTAAATAAAAAGCTTATAAACATGTTAACAAATGATTATTATAATAAATAAGTACTACACATATAAATATTTTATTCCATAAACCCTTACAAGCCTCCCTATTATACGGCGTAGTCGAAACGACGAAGGTTAGTAATAAGCGTTGTAAAATAAGGTTAGTATTCTAGGGTTAAAGTTTAACATGTTTGGCTGTTTCATACCTTCAGTGTTTTTTAACAAAAATACATAACTATATATCAATATTAAATATTTAATATATTTAAATAATATTTGAGACTATCCAGTCTCTTACCTTATGTTTATTTTTTTTGTAAGATATTAAGCATTTTAAGTTCATTTGGTAAATCATTAAATATTTTAAGAGCTATTCTGGAGTTACATTTATAACTAATAGTTTTCTTGCAATTTGGTACATATAGTAATTTCCTTCTAGTTATACTATGAGAATGAATGAACTTTTCTCTAAATTCATCATAATGGTCGAATTTGTTTTTTTTTTTTTAGAAAACTGTCTTAATCATTTTGTTCCATATATTGCGAAACCAGAGAACTCAGTATAAGTTAACAATTAATTCTCTTTTACTTCTACTTGTAAATTTAGTTAACGAAAAGTGACGGTTACAAGCTTTTAAGGATCGCAAATTTCTAATAGAAACTTTTCCAAGAATAGCATGTTCTGTTTATATCCATCAAACTAATTTCTCAGAAAATTGCTCTAAAAATCGTCTAGAAGGTAGAAATTTGTAGACTAGAGTAATGAACAGTGTTATTGTTGGAAATGAGTGAGACAGTGGATACCTCTTCTGTCTCCAATTTGTATCAAGTGGCGTTAAGAAAAGTATGTAGCGTAGCGTATTATTTAAACCACCTAAAGGGCTGTCAGTAGTAAAAACTAGTAGCGATGATATTTAACACAGAGCGAGGGTATTTATCAAAAAGGAATGAGGGAATTACTGCTTTTTTAAGTAGTACTTGTATATTTGAGAGGATTTTTTATAATAAACGATTAAAACTTGTACACCTATTTAGTTAAACGTTTAAAATATTGATGAGTAGTTTAGATTTTGTCAGTATGTAGTAGACCTTTTTATATAACTTTTTCTTCTTGTGAATGTAGTTGCATGAAATAAGAGTAAAACAGGCTTCTTGATTTCTGACGGTCTGTTTGCAGCTTATTAAACAAGATTACTCAATAAGAGAACCTGATAAAACAATGACAATTCCATTTTTAAGTCTTCATATGAGGTACAAAAATCATTCTAGTTGTAGTAGTATTAGTAGAAGCCGAACTAGCAAGTTTGTTGATAGAAACGGCCAATATTTTCTGTATTTGCACTGCTAATCAAATAAGAAAAGCGGAACCTAGCTTTGCTGAAAGCTTGAATTTAAAGCACAATTTAGCGAATCTTTAAAAATGACTGGAGGTGATTGGTTGCGTGGATTAATGAACAGAAATAATATTTCTATTAGGAAGCCAGAAGCGACTAGCATACATAGAATCACAGCCTTTAATCAAACAGAAATGTACAACTTAATGGAAAAATATTGCACTGATGAAGCCGTTACTTCGTGATAGTTTATCATGACGAAAATAATAATAAAACTACTATGTAATATGTATATGTGATTTAAAAGTTAGTTTTAAGTCAGAAAATAAACTAAAGAATATTTTATTTAATTGTAAAGACCAAATTGAAAAATTCAAGAAATGTGGAGTGTATAAGTTGTCTTGTCCAGATTGTACTGCATTTTATATTGGTCAAACGGGACATTCGTTTGAAACTCGTTATAATGAACATTTAAGATCTTTTAAATTAAAAAAGATAAATTCAACTTTCTCTAACTATATTTTTATGTGTAACAATAAATTCCCAGATTTAAATAGTCTTCAAATAATTCATGTCGCTAATAAAAGTTTCAAATTGAATGTACTAGAATCTTTAGAAATCCATGAAGCCATAAAAACTTGCAATAATAATAACCTTCTCAATGACCAACAAGATCTGTATAAGTCCCTTTTATTTAACGTTTGCAGGTAAAACCCCTCTTTTTTGGGTTTCCACCACATTTTTTCTATGTATACCGTTTTATAAATAGTAACCTTACACTCATTTGTCATTCTGTAGAATCACTTGATAATGGTACGTGTGTAGTACCGAAACTATAGTCGTGTTATTCTATAATAAATTGTGATAGATACATAGTAGTTTTATTATTATTTTTGTTAATGGAAAAACCTAAATTTGTTTCCAAAAATGTCTATAATTTTAACGAAAAGAACAGAAGAGGGTAGGATTTGTAAGCAGCTGGGAGAGAGGAAAAAACGTCACCTTGTTGTTTACCTAGGATGGTATTTTGTAACTTAGTGAAACGTTTTCAATCCCAAATTATATATTTTGTGCAATCTAATCCACTTCCATCGAGAGGGTTTTTTATTTATCTGCGTTTTGGGTGTCTCATCCCGTTAGTCCTGGTCGTGGTGTTTGATCCGTTGATGGCCAGGACATTCTCTCCATTTACATGCAACGCAAGTATTGCATCATTGATTTTGCTTCGATGGTATGTAGTCCTTTTTGATTTTTATGTGGGCATTTGTCACTAATATATATTCTGGCCAACGACGGATGACTTGCTTCGATGGTGCATTTCTTTGATGTTAGTTGAGATGTTTGATTCCTAATTTATCTTCGTGCCTGCGAGGTATAGGTTTGCCTCGATTAATGGCGATTCTTAATGAGTTAATTTTGTTTTTGGGGTTGTTTAACGTTCCTTCATTTTTTGGTAGATTTGGTTAATGCAGTTTTTTCACTTACGTAGTACTTTTCTTAAGGCGTGTTCAATTTGGTGCTGGATAAGTTATTTCTTAATACTTGTTTTAACTTCCTTTTTCATCGCCTCACGAAAATTCACGTTTTACAAACACGTGGCCTTGTCTTTCGCAGCAGTTTCTTATGATAAATATCTGAGATCCATGTTGTGCGTTTTTTTTTTATTACCCTAATTATTTGATTTCATATAATTACATTTCTATAATCGTCGTAATATTGTAATATATTACTTTAAAATAAGATTACAATATTTCCATGTCCACATAATTAAATGTTTTAAATATATCTATTTTTAACTTATTGAAGGTGTTGTTTTATTTATGTTGCATTATATCAAACTACGGAAAACTTCTAGCTCTCATTTGAACAAAGTATGTATTCTTTATTTATTTGCTAAGTAATTGGCACCCAAAATTTTTGATTGATAATTTCATGTTTAATTTTGCTATAACAAATCTCTTTAATTTAAATACATTCTTTTTTTATTTGACTGCTTATATTACATACTTTTGTCATTTCAAAGTTTTGCTTTTTTCTTTTAATTTGAATTGTTTAATGTATTTCGTTAAATTCGTTTTGACATTATATGATGTTTAAATCCTTTGAAATAGATTCATTTATTAACAAATAATTTTTAATATTTTTATTGTGAAGCAACATGACATATGTGCTCGATTTTTGAGAAATTTTTTTGGAAAAACCACATGACATTTTTTCACTGATAACCGAAATATAGGGCGTTTTTGACTTTTAATGTTTTGTTTGTAATAACCACCTTTTATTTCTAAATATCCGTAAATACTTCATCAAAATTAATGATGGATATATCATTGTATTTATTGTTTACCGCTATTGATAACAATTTTAAAATAAAACATTTGGTTAAAAAAATTTACGTTCAACATTTTTAATGATACTAAATGCTCCCAACGTGTAGGTAATTATTATTTATTAGACGCATAGCAACTGTTATACGTACGCAACAGGAATCCATCAGCAAAGAAACTTATTCGCGAATTATTGGCACGCGTCTGCTACAATCATAATAAATTTTTTCAAGATTATTCAAGACAATCGTACCAAAGAAAAACACAATGTGTGCATCTAATAGTTATTATAATAAATAGAAGGAAATGTACAAAGAAATAGAGTAGAAAACCAAATCTGAGTTCAACTTAAACGAAATACCTTAATAGTCCAACAACTACTGAGTTTACCTAATGCATAAATATAAATAGATGCTTTCAAAAATAGGTGTGAATTAGAATGGTTTGAAAGACGGTTTATGCACGTACATGAATACGAACAAATTTAAATCTTCTTTCTGTACAGGCGATGAATAACCATCGTTTAAAGTGTCTAACGATGACGAGGAAGTTGAGTTAATGTAGTTTAGGTGACGTCCCAATAAAATGAGAAAAGTGTATTCCTGAGGAAGCATTTGGGAATTCACTTTTCTCCTAACAACTGCAACAAAAGCAAGACACCATGAAATAAACAGTAATTTATCAAGGGAGCTAGGATTAGGTTCTTCCATCAGAAAATTTCATCATCACAGAGTGGTAAGTCCGATGTTGAAAGGAGACGCACCCCCAATTTTTCCTGAGACAGTCATCGTATTTCGCGGAACGTAACACATTTAATATTCCTACTTATTTGAGAAGAATAATGTAACCAAGAATTTCTCTATTGAATCGTACTGTATTGGAAATTCAGCGCACTGTAACTGCTGTATAGTATAAATAAAAACCTTTGTCTTAAGTAATAAGCAAGCTTCTACAATTCCATCCAATTGTAAGAGACATAGCAGTTACGCTACGATAATGTACCGGCGCGGAGTATAAATCTTGAGAGGCCGTCGACGTTTTTTACAAAATACCTGGACAAAACTTATTTATAATCCTCCCTACACTACCAATCTTATACACTGTGGCTTCAGTTTGTTTCTAGTTGCAAAAAATCAAATAAGAAGCACGAAAATTACCAGTCGCAAGCCGTTCGTAACAATGTGGGATACAGTGATGAGAACAAATAAGTTCGAAATCCTGATCCATGTCTACAGATGATTGGGAGTCCAGGGAAGCCTTCCCCTATTTTAGAATGAAACTAGCTAGTTGTTGAAGTATATAAGATCACTTGTACCAGACGATGAACAGGTAGTCGAAGCCTCCCTCCAATCAGAGGAGTGTACTAAGTAGTAAGATCTGCAGCGGGCAAGAAACCAGCAACAAAGAAACTGACGTTGTTGAACAGGTCGAGGGTAACAAGGACTTAGATTTCAAACAACCTACTTCAACGAACTCAAGACTCACCGTCAAGTACGAAATCTGCACCCCTATGCTGCTTTTCCCTTTGCCATGAAATGGACTCCCAAAGTAAGTACTTTCATTCCTATGTCGAAAAACTATTTCTGAACAGTACATTGCATGGACCAAATAATGGCGGCTAATATCTATTTTAAATATACATAATATTCCTATACTGCCCGCTCCCTATCTCCGCAATGAGAGGTGAAGTCCGAAAACAAAAGAAACTATAGATTAGTACCGTATGCGTTCGCATTCTTCAAACGCGCGTGCGTATCCACTACCAATTAGAATCACGATAATTATTACAATGACAGTTAACAGCTGTTGAAAGGAAAAACCTGTTTACAATATTCTGTTTACCAACATTGAACAGCTGCACAGCTACTCTACCATTGGTAGACTGTGCACAAGCGCGTTTGGAAGAAGTGAACGCCTACGGTTGCGACATACATCGTTTGCACCGGATGTTTTCGGAATTTTTTCGCCAGCACGGGCAGTATAGGAATATTATGTATATTCTATTTTACTAGACTAAGGGTCCCTTGGCATCCCTTTATCTCGAGGTTTATTTGGTTAGCATAGCTGTTGTTATACGGACTCTAGGAGTTATGAGATTAGCCAATCAAGGAAGTTATGATGACTTTATAAACTAACTTTTCAGAATTACCCCTCCCTGCATGTGAGTCAGATGACTCAATCTACGGACTCTTCACTTCTGCAATTGGAGATAACGTAGCCTCTGGAAGAGGAAATTACCTCCATGATCTAGAAAGCGATGAACTTATTCTTCCTAATATTCCAGTCATTGCCGGGTTCACTAACTCAACCAACCACGTGGACGAAGACATTTTGACTACTCAGGCGGATCAACGTTTGATAACACGGTAACACACTAATTGAAGCAGAAGATTTGCGGCCTCTTAACAGGCTAGCCCTGCTCTTTTCCGGACTAAACAGCCATGTAGGGAACCGTTCTTAGATTCTGAAGGTGACTATTCAGGATTTAGGAATTACGTGCTTATGAATCGAGACATGTCATGGTTCAGCAACATCATTGATATATACTGAGCACTTCTTCGAAATAACAGCTAACTTAGCCAATTGTGCACCTCAAGGGTAAATCTGCGGATAATTTCCAGTAGGCTATTGAATTGTTAAGCGCTAGCTGCTAATAATACAGTAGCATTACTAGCCCAAGCCTTTGCAAACGAATACCTACCTCTTTAGACTCAGATATGAGTAGCCATGCCATTTTATTATTTGCACGTTAATTAACACGAATTCTGTTGATTATATACAGCAGAAATATCCAAATATCTTTCTCGATACGTTTTAAATGGTTGAAAAACTTTAAATAATTTGGATGTCATTTTTTTTTCAATGAAACAAAAGAAAGCACTATAAATAAAATTTATATTTAGTAAAGAATATTACTCAATACAAATTTTAACCGAAAAGTAGAATACGCTAAACGTAAAACAATAATGACAATTTTCTAAAACAAACACCAACCTGTTAATCTGTCTTGAAAGTAGGCCACTTCTGTAGGTAACTGCTTGTTTCAGCTAATATAACATTAAAAATCAAGTGAATTCGAACCAGAAAAGGATTTTCTTATGTTCCTGATAAAAACGCGGCGTCTTTTTAAAGTATAACAGTGTCAATCTTTGCTTTTATTTTATAACAGAATACGCACAGAGCACAAATCACCTGTTTGATAACACCCGGCGTAGCTGAGCGTCCGTTACAAACTGTAGGATCGACGTCTGCGTCGGGACGCTCGCTGTGTCCATGTGATCTCGGCGGCAACGCGATAAACTGCCACGCGCAGTATTCTTCCTAACAAACAGGGCATGGCAGATATATAAGTTGATATTGATTAGTACTTGTGATAAGCAACAATTAAAATAAGACTCTTTTGTGCAATGACTTAATTATTTCTCTGTTAATTCGATCCGAAAGTGTCGTGCCTTCATTCATTACTCCACCTTTATGAAAAAATGTTACGCAAAAAAAGCAAACATAATTAGCTTTTGTCGCACCTTTCAAAGTAGTTTTGTAATTTGAAAATTCAAAGAGTGCTCAGGAAACTGTTTACTTCTGATAATGAGATCTTTTAGAAAAATTTACGAGACACTTAACAAAATTATGTATCTTAGTTACGATGTTTTAAGAAAAGTATAAACTCACTACGGAATTTAATTTTTTTAATAGGGTGTAAAATGTACCTACTAATTGCAACAAAATGAATTTTGTAAAGAGCCGTCGATCGTCATTCGCACCTAGACGCATCTCACCGCGAAAAAGCGGCCACTGTTAAATATTTCGTGTGTATTCCCTCCCCGAAGCCTTTTGATTTATTTATTCCGAAACTGTAGCTATACCGACAACTTATTTTCTGACGCACTGTATACACATGTAAGTTTTGAAAATGAGAAAGGTAGCTTCTTCAAAACAATTTTATTAAAATAAAAAACTTTTTTTTTTAATTTTAACAAAGTAAAGGAGACGTGTTGATTCAATTGCGTTACAATCAATTCTGAAATGACTAACTAGTGATATAATTCACAAAACCTGTCGCGACATTGTTTATATTAATAGTCACGGGTAATAACACGATTCCCAGAAACTTCGCCGATGTTGGCCAGTGATCGCGTGACGTAACACCACCTCCCCCCTGAGAAGATGGCTATAGGGTTGCTGGTGGTCATCGTTATGTCCGAATAGCTTCCATGTCGGTGGGTTTAATGAAACAAGAAACCCCGTATTAGTGACAGTGTCATTCTCAAAATTGCGAGTTGATGCTTTTGTGAGCCTGACTGTATGGTTACTCACAACAACATTCATTTTGGACTTATAAAGTTTGACGTTATTAAAATGAAATTTACGAACTACATTAGTACCAAGACGAATCTCTAGGGTCTTATTGTTTTTATTTACATATAGCCTATTTTGAATGTAATAGTACAGCAGACAAATGATTATGCGGTAGATTTATTTTGTCAAAAAGCGGAATGCGAGCGTCCTCGCATCTCAAGATGGAGAGATCTTACTCGAACAGAGTTACTGAAGTTTATAGGGTTGCTTTTACATACAGGAACAATAAGGATGAATAGATTCCAGGATTACTGGAAAAAAGACAGACTTTTTAACTTTTCGTGTTTTTCGGAGCAAATGAGTCGTGATCGTTTTCTCTTAATTTTACGCTGCCTACACTTCGTCGAAAATCCTTCCTCGACTGACCCTACGCCTAACGACCGCCTTTATAAAATTCGAAGTCTTGTAGACCATTTTAATAAAAGAATGTGCGAAATTTATTATCCAGACAAGCAATTATCGCTGGACGAATCAATGGTCTTGTGGAGGGGACGGTTGATTTTTCGGCAATTTATTAAAAATAAAAGGCATAAATATGGCATCAAGCTGTATATGCTTACTGAGCCTAATGGTTTAGTTCTCAAATTTCTTGTTTACACCGGACAGCTAGATGATATGGGAGGAAAAGGTTATGCAGAAAAGGTAGTGCTTCATTTATAAGAAGAGAAGCTTAATAATGGACACTCCATCTTTATGGATAATTTTTATAACAGCCATGTATTAGCTAAAAAATTGTTATCTGCAAATACATATTGTACCAACACATTAAGACAAAACAGAAACAATAATCCCGAAGAAGTGGTGAAGGCAAAACTCAAAAAAGGTGATACTGTTTTTAGATATTCAGATGGTGTAATAGTAAGAAAATGGAAAGATAGAAGAGACGTTTGATATATATCTACTGAATTTGAAAACAATATCACTAAAATAACTAATAAAAGGGGTGAGAAAAGGTCTAAGCCTCTTCCAATATTAAAATATAACAAATACATGAGTGGAATTGATCGTCAGGATCAAATGTTATCCTATTATCTGACAGCACATAAAACAGTAAGGTGGTACAAGAAATTAGCAATTCATATATTTCAAGTTGCTTTGCTAAATTCTTTCTTTTTATATAATAAGTACTCAGGAAACAAATTAAATTTATATGACTTTGATTAAAAGTTATAAAGGCTTTGTTACCGGAACCAAATATAGATTCTCGCACAACTACAAAAAAAGTTACTCAAGAACATTTTCCAAGGAAAATAGCAACAAAAAATTCAACTGGAAGAGTAGTGAGGAAACGATGTAAGTTGTGCCATCGGAATAACATAAGACAAGAGTCTTTATATTACTGCGAAGCCTGTCCAGATAAACCTGGATTGTGTATTACCGACTGCTTTGTGAAATATCATGAAATTCTATGACGTTTTCATTTTTCCTGCCTTTTTCCAATAAGTCTCAGGAAAAGTTTTTTCTTGTGCAATTGCTGCTAAGTTTTTGTTTTCGTTTTATATTTTTAATGTTATTTAATTGAAATACCATTGTAAGCGCTTTACAGTTCAATAAAAATTTAATTTCTGGTGTGTAATTCAACTTGAACTACCTCAGGCAATTTGTCGGACATAGGCGACAGGCGCATTACACTACTTACTGGGTTGAACAATGCTGATGTCGCCAATGGGCGACATATAATAAACAACAGAATCACACACTAAACTTATTTCCTAGTATCATATTATCACTTTTTTCGTTGAAAAACAATACATATTGCTAAAAAATTAGGTTAGCTATACAAAGAGGATTGAATCTAGAATACGCAGCGAACGTGTTAAAATGGCATAACTCGAAATTTAGGCAGTGAGTATCAAAGATTTCACCGTATTGTTTCAAAACTGCAACTTTAATTCTAAACGGCTTTTCACAAAAAAAGGAAAAATATTTCACTTTGATCAAATTTTAACAGGAAAAAATCAACTGAATCAATGAAGTTATGCAATTTAGAACGGTTGCCGTCAAAAATGTTAATTAAATGAATTGCTTTATCCAAATTTAGAGTAAAAGTGCTTTGAGAGTTTGCGCTCAGCGTCGGTTTCGTCATGATTAAAATGAAAACGGAGTAGATCTTAAAATTTAGAACAGAAAATTAGGATTAAAATCACACAATCAGACTCACCCCGCAACACAACTAATATCCTGTGAGAATGATTGCTGCCCCGCACGTCAGTCCGCTTCGGATGGCCTTACACCCTCGGGACCGTGATAGCGTGATACTTTCTACGTTTCTACCCAAGTTCCAGTAGTACACAAGCCAAGGGTGCTTCTTGAGCCGTCTGCAATGGCACTGCAAATTCCCGTTAGGCTAGGAGTTCCTCTTGAATTGTCCCTAATTCGAGTGATACACTGGCTAGGGGTAGTTCTTAACCGTTCGCCACATGCAAACCTTTCAGAAAACGATGAAGTACCTATCAAGATGTTCTTTTTGCTAGTTCGAATACTGAATCCAATCAACCCCCCAGTGTCTCCCCTGTCACGTAGATTCCTCAGATTTCGGTAAATTGAATTAATTTAAAATAGAACAGTATTATGATCTTCCCGAAATTATCCTACCGACTGCGCCAGTTTTGATGTTCGATTAAGAAAAAGGTAGCTTCTTCAAAACAATTTTATTAATAAAAAAAACTTTTATTTTCTTTTTAATTTTACAAAGTGAAGGAGACGTGTTGATTCAATTGCGTTACAATCAATTCTGAAATGACTAACTATTGTTACAATTCACATAACCTGTCGCGACATTGTTTATATTAATAGTCACGGGTAGGTAATAACATGATTCCCAGAAACTTCGCCGATGTCGGCCGGTGTTCGCGTGACGTAACATGAAATGTAAGGTACCCGCGGGTATTAAGGCCTGTCGGGCAATAAAGCCTAAGTAACAAAAAACGTACGAAATACAGTAATTGACGATCAAGGGTTACACTCACACACGCTCAGAACGTATACAAATCGCTGCGAAGTGGCGGACGAACGTTTGCACTTCTCCCCCCGAGGGTGTCGTCAAAATCATTCAGCGGGGCGGTCACGCGGCACGAATTATAAAAATTGGCTCCAGTAAAACGCAAGTTATTTTGAAAATATCATATTTACAAACCTGTATTGACTCTCCGTTTATTAATTCATGTATGCTTGTCCCTAGGTTACCGTATTAAAGGACTTGTAGTTGTAAAATTTTTATTATTATTTTTTTCTGTAACCACGTGGATGGTGGATATTAAGGCCTATAAAATTTTACTATAGGCCTTATTATACTCCTATTTTTTTAAACTGCTATATAAGTAAGAGCGTGTTTTTAAAATGTTTGTTGGTGGGTAGTATGTACGTAGTTATAAATTTTCAATTTATTTAAAAAATAAATAGTAAAGAAGTGAAAGGTAACAAGAGAAAAAAAAAAAAACAAGACGAAAACTTTACTGATGTTAAAACAGGTAGAAAAGAAAGAACGAAGTTTAAAAAGACTTTAAATCCTAAGAAAGCTAAAATCGTATCTGCAAAAAATTATACCGTCAAAAGTAAATCATAAAAGCAAGTGAGTTGGTACTGCCATGCCTGCAAAGAAGATAGAATGGACGATGCAATGAGGCAATGCTCACATTGCTCCAAGTGTCGGTTTAACTGCAGAAGATACTGATGACTTTCAATGTCCTGATGGATGCAAATAAAGGCAATTTATTTAATTTTCTAATACCACTATGCTTCCTATTGCTTTATGTTAATGATTATTGATCTCAAGAATACCAATTTGCGTAGTATAAGTTGATTTTTGGATAGTTTAAAGTATAGGCCTTTTTACCCTACCCTAGTATAATAAGGCCTACAGACTGCGTTTTAAAAAAAGTTATATATTGTTTTGGTTTTAAGCTAGAGAAGCTATTTTTTGTTTAAACTCTGTAGTAATATAAATACATGACCGATTAATAATAAAATTTGCTGATTATGTTGGATATTTTTCATTTTATTACAAATTTCTCTTAGCTAGGCCTTAATACCCTCAGGTACCTTATACCTTGGAAACTTTCATTTGAAGCATCGATCATGATTTTTCATACAAGTTATGTCGATGCCGAAATAACGATGTTAAAAAAAACAATTTATTTGAACAGAAATACACAATATGACTTATCACTACAATGGCTAGCTTAATTCTAACAAAATACAATCGTTGTACATTTTACTAAAAAAAATCATTACATAAGTATTTTACAACTAAAACTGTTGTATCAGCTTTGACATTAGAGAAGCCTCGTGCGGTGCGTAGAAGTGTGCTATACAAGGTCAATATACCATCGTTACAACACCTCCTCCGTTAAGTTTGATGTCCTCATCAAGTTTAAACAATCTTGGGATATATTTGATCGGCTGGGATCATTTTAATTTCGGGGTGCTCCGCTCCTTTTTCTTCTGCTGCTTTTTCTTTCTTGTTAGTCTTCCGGACCTGATATGTTTTTATAATGCGCTTTCTACAACATAGTAAGGGCATTAAGGCCATTATAATTATAATAGGAATAGCAGAAATAGACAGATGTCCGTAGAAGGTGATTGGTTTCAGGTAAATTGGCGTCTTCTCAATTTCCTCTAGTAATTTATTAATATCTTCCGCTTTATTTGGGAATTTTTCAAGAAGATGTATTTTCTTTTGCGGTTGCGGCGCCTCAATATGATATTCTTGTATTTGGGTATTAGTTATAACATCGGGATTTTTCTTGAATAGGTCTTGATCGATGACGGTTTTGTCTTCATAGTCGATGATGAAGCTGCCTTTCCCATGTTTTTGGGAGTCAATGATCCACTCTTGGTTTGTAGTAACGAGAAGACTTCCATTCTGTAGTTGATAAACTTCGTGGTATTGTTTAACTTGGAAACTAGGACTTTCAAAAGCGTGTATAATTTTGGTTTTTATCTCATTTTTACAAAAATAACTACAGTTTTCTATTGGAGTACAATGTTCATACCATTTAGAAATTGTTTCATAGCGAGCTTTAATTTTGGAAGGAATAAGGAGAAGAGAATCGTCTGGACTCAAAATAGGATATAATTGAAATAATTTAAATGTCACTGACATTGATATGGGAAACTGAATTATTCCAATAATCAAATCATCTGTTGATATCATTGTTTGCTTGTTGAATTTTAGATATACAATACGATTGTTTTCAGAATGCGGTAGTAGGTAATTGTGTTTTAGAGTATATTTCAGAAAGATGTTGCATCATTTGTAGTATTTGAATGTTTGAAATTAATTCATAATTTACGATTTCCTCTTTCGCAAATGTTAAGGAACGTTCTATGGCTTGCATTTGATTTAATAAACCCTGAGCGATTAAAATAAATTTAGTTATTAAACTTTCGATATTTAGAGTATTAATTTCTTGCTTGAAGGCGTGGTTTCATTGAATCTTTTTGTTATAGTATTTTTTGAGTGTTTCAGAATAAGAATTAGTAATGTGGTGTGCTAATGACAAAAATTGATTTTGTTTCTCTATTTCTTTCTTCTGATTATCAAACAACCTATTCATATTTTCTTTTATTTGTTGATAATCGTCGTTATTCATAGTGCCAAATAGATATTTGAAGGCATTTCCCATTCCGTTTATAAGTCCACGTTTTTCTCTATAAGGTCTTAGTTTATTTATATTATCATCTACTTGATTAAGAACATTTTCTAAAACGTCAAACATTCCGTTAGTGTGTTTATATTTAAGTATAGCGGTTTTAGTTAATATGTCTAAATATACTAGCCTAATTTGAGTAAGATTAATGTTATAGATACATTTATGATAATGTGAAAAAAGATGAGCATCGCCTATTTCTTCCTCTAAATACGCTACTGATTTTTCAATTGGCGTTACCTAGAGAGCAAGATGTTGATGGTATAGGCTCATAATCACCATTATTATCAGGAGGGGGTTCATTGTCACCTGTAATAGAGATATTCTTTCTTATTCTTTTGATCTTCCTCTTGGAATATTTCTTAGGAGTTTTTTTGATTAGGGGACATTCCTTCTATATGTGTGTCTTTATTTTCTAATAAAGTTACACGGTGGTTTTGTTTTATTATTTTATTTCTAACATAAAGGATGTTAGGAAGTTCATCGGGTAAAAAATCGTTATTGTGTTCGTTAAGTCTGTCTAAGTCCTTTTGATTTTTGTTTTGAGATTTTTGTGCAATTTGGGTATAATAAAATCGAAGTTCTTCAATGCGCCTAGTAATATATTCTGATGGTTTATTAAATTCGGGTATTTCTTTTTCTGTAATTTGTTTATACGGGGCGTAAATTATTTCGAAAGGCTTTAATTTAGTTGTTGATTGTACTGATAGGCGAGGAGCCAGCAATCCTGAAAGACCCGTCATCGCGATTCTAAAATTTTTAATCAAAATTTATAGTTTATACTCACACGTATAAAATGCGCTTGGTCGGCTTGGATTTTATTAGCCGGTAATGATTTAAATAAATTATATATGGTTAAATTCATTAAATGTTTTACCATCATCGTGGATTTTAATTTTCCTATGGGTGATTTTGTGCAAAATGTTGTACTTAATTAGAAAAAAATCGGCCGACCAACATTTTTTAGCCGGAAGGGGTTCGCAACCCTATTTAAATGATATTAGAGGGGGTAAAATTTCTCCGTTATCACGGATTTCTTTTTTATTTTTTTTATTTTACGCGTTTTAATATCAGTTTTAAAAATATCTTGGTATGCCTGCTTAGAAATAGCCGGAAGAATCGCGCATACCAGTTTTTATTATTTCGCTAAGCATCATGCATTGTACTACTTTGAAGACTCTTTCTTTTGGAGTAATTTATTTTTTCTACCTCTGATTTCTCTCTTAAATTTTGAATTTTATATAGATTAATATAGGAAAAAGGAAATGTAGGAAAATTTATTTAAAAAAATTTATTTACGAATTTATTCAAAAATTTATTTAAAGGAAATGTAGGTAAATTTTAATTTTAGTTGATCGTATAATGAACTATCATTGAAATTATAATTTCTTACTTTTCCTGATTCTTCGCTTTCTAACGGTTTCTATTCTTCTCCTAAAAGTGAGTGAGATTTTTTATTCATGTTGAAACCTTGTATCTATGAGTTTATCTTTCTCTAATTTCTAAAAATTCTGAATTTACCTGTCTCCACGGTATGACATACACACTACCATAAGGTGAGGTTGTCCTACGTCAGGGCTGAATAATGCTAACTCTCTTTACTCCGGTTTCTTTTTAGATCAATTGGATTGCTGTAAGAGTAAGTGAGAGCAACATTGAGTTTATCTTAAATTTTAATAGGTCTTTTTCTCTTTCCCCCAGAAGGTCAAAGTTGCCTAACCTTGTCCTACAACATTTTGGGGGTTCAGGTCATTTTGACACGTTAGTCTGCTGTTTTCCTAGCTGTTGAAAGTATCATTATTTTTGGTAGCTTATTACGTATCAGCATTATAAATATATATTTATATATTTATATATATTTATATATATTTATTTCATAAAATTCGCTGTTTTTTTATGGTGATATAGTGACGACTAGTTCAGTGTACTGTTACTTTATAATAAACTATTTAAAGAACTACATTGAATCTCAGCATTTTATTATTACAATTTCAATATGAAGTGTTTCATTTGTAATACATCAAATAACGAGAAGATTATTCCGTTCTCTGGAAGGAAAGACGCTTTTAAAAAATGTGAAAACGTGCTCATTTTCCGTAAAATTAAAAAAATCAAATATCAAAATTTAATTTTAAACTCCAATGATTTGAAAGACAGTGGTTATCATCTTACGTGCTATAAAAAAATTATGCCTATACCAGTGAATCATAGAGAAGAATTCGCCAATTGCACGCAATCTGTAAGTAAATAACTATGTACTATTACATTTTATGCTGTAATAATGAACTAAAAATACATTTAAAATATATGCATGTCTCTATGAAAACTTTTTTAGTTTTTTTTATGCACTTTTAATTATATTTTTGTGTATTTATCATATTAAAATTTACTAAAATATCAAATATCGGAATGGAAACTCTGCTGTAGAACAGAACTAGGTAACGCTCACTCTCGCTACTCTTCAGGTACACTGGTTGCTCTCCAGGTAGTAACTAGACAATAGAAGAGTGAGTGAGAGCATTTGCTTACAATAATATTTGTAGTCGATAGTTTTTATTAATCCTAAATAGGTCATTTTTTAGTGTATATAAGTAACATATGTTATAATATATTACAGGGTCAAAACTTTTCCCCAGAAATAGAAATTGATGATCCCTCGTCTGGTACAGCGCAAGAAACGATTCGTGATAAGGTTGGTAACAATTATAATACTATTTTATAAATAATACTGAGTTTGGAGTAATCGCAGTAATTGTTACTTCTAACTTTACTTCTTCTAACATGACAAATTTTATTATTAGATGGAATAAAACAATTTCAATTAATTAATTATAGAATCAGCCAAGTACCTCACGTGAGGCAGCAGTTGAACCAATGGATATTTCTAAAGAACAAGAGGAAAATGTACAGCAACAGATCATTAGAAATACTCCAAAAAAATAATAATTGTGTTTTTTGTGGGTGCTTGGAGAAAAAAATATAAAATCATCGTCATTATCCAATGGAAGACAAGAATAATTTGAGAGAAAGAATCGAAGAAAATCCACGAGTAATGAATGATGAAGATGTTCAGCAGAGAATTAATGAATCATTATCGATTCATTATCATTCTGTATGCAAAAATAATTTTGAAAAGAAATATAATAGCTCTAATAGAAGAAAATTCTAAAGATGAGCTGTGGCATCAAGTGCGTAAAATTCATAATGAAGCATTAAACATATTTGAAATGTTTTTAGAAAACGAAGTTCTGAAAAAACAGAAGGTATATCTATTTTCATGCGATACAAAGCTTTGTTAACTGAATTATCAGTGGAAAAAGACATTGCATATGATTTCGAGACTTACCGAATGGAGCATTTACACGAAAAGATAATAACAAGATACGGTGATGTCATAGCTATTGGAACGACACAAGAGCATAGTTATAGAAAAATTATATATAAAGTAGACATGCAGATGGACCCTGAATTAGCAGAAAGATTAATTTCTTCATCATCAGATACGCATAGAACACGAGAAGTTGCTTACTATCTTCGCAGTAAAATATTCAATGTTGGACATAAGAAACCAGAAAAAGTTGACTCCAAATATATTTCCGAAGGCGATTGTAATGTTCCCGAAGTATTGCACAATTTTATTTATTATTTGATGAAAGGTCCAAATTTTAAAAGACAGCTATCAGATGAGGATTCTGTAAGAATAAAATCTATATGCGACGATTTAATTTATATAGTTAATAAAGGCAGAGTAAAGCCAGCAAAACACATGATGCTGGCATCATCGTTAAAATCATTGACAGGAAGTAAAAAAGTGCTAACAATTTTAAATAAATATGGACATTGTGTGTCATATTCTGTAGCTGAAGAATTAGAAACAGAAATGACATATTCTTTATACGAAGAAAATAGCATCATTCCAGCAGGTATCACACAGACAAATGACTTATGTACCCACGTCGCATATGATAATTATGATCGTTTTGTTGATACGATAAATGGAAAAGAAACACTCCATGATACCGTTGGAATTATCTATCAATTCAAAACCGATGAAAATGAAGAATTACCTGATGACAATGAAGCTTCAGTAGACGAAGCATCTACTTCCGGATCCCAACGAACCAATAAACGACGTCGATTTGAAGTTATTCCCCATGAAATATCAGTTTATATGAAAAAACCAAAAGCCGTCACATGTCTCCATCCTTATGAGTATTTAGAAAGTATATCAGCAGAGAATTACAACGTCGAGCAGGATGCAGCTTTAAGAGATATTATTTGGGCTATATCAATTCCTTTTGTACCACAAACTCCAATGTGGATTGGTTATAATAGTCGAACTTTAATAGATAACAGTGAGCTACAAATAGTTGATTATTTACCTCAAATAAATATGTCCCCAACATCTTATAGTGCAGTATTGGAAACGCTAAAAAATGCACAAGAAATTGCAAGGCGGTGTAATCAAGAGTACATCATCGTTACATATGATTTAGCAATTGCCAGAATGGCAATGAAAATGCAAATTACCGAAAGTCTAGCCTATGAAATATTTTTGTTAATATGGGTGGATTTTATATACAAATGGCATTTTTTAAGGCCCTCGGAAAGTACATCAATTCCTGTGGTATTGATGTATTACTCGGAGAATGTGAAATTCTTGCATCTGGTTCGATAAATGGTTTTATAAATGCAAAACACTTCAATCGATGTCAACGGATCCATCCTATTTGTTCAGCTGTACTTCAATCTTTACATTTTGAAAAATTTATAAATGAGAATGAAGAGTTACTTGATGATTCCTTTATTAACGACTTGGTCCATATTCAAATAACTCCAACAGAATGTAACACTGATTTAGTTATACCGATTGCTTTAAAAAAATTACTACAAAAATATCAAATATTTATTCAATCGACATTAGAAGGAAAACATGGAAAAACAGCTAAACTTTATATGCAGTATGTAGAATTCATTAAAATATATTTTCGTTTTTCAAGGAGTATCCGAATGAGTAATTTCAATCTATATATAGAATCACTTTCTGAAATGGCTGACTTATTCTTTATATTTAATCAACAGAATTATGCCCGATGGATTTTAATGTATCAAAGAAATTTAATAGATATGAGAGATAACAATAATCCACTGTTCCAACATTTTTTGCGAGGTGCCTTTGGAGTTAAACGAACGGATAAAAATATAGCAAGAGCTCCTGTCGATCTTACTGTAGAACAAACTATAAATGCTGATGCAGCAAATACTTTAACCGGAATATCTCATTTTACGAATTCGATTTCAGCAAGACAGCGATGGGCTTTGGGAAACAGTATTAGAACAAAAATAATCACCAAATTATTAGAATCTGTAAGCTATACACAAACAGACGACATTACTCATGAATTGGAAGTTAACAGAATAGCGAAAGATCGCAAGGCATTCACTGATTTTTCTGTTGCTGTCGAAAAATCCATGAATCCCTTCAGCTCAACAATAAATCCGGCTAATTTATTTAATATTGTAACGGGTAAAGCCGTCTCTGATGAAACCAGTGAATTTTTATTAAATGTAAGAGAAAGAGGTAAAGAACAAAAACGTAAATTTATTGAAGAATGTGCCATTGATGAAAGTGGGTTCGAGAGAGCTATCAAAAAAAATAAAATATTAAATTTTGCAAGCGAATCTTTGAAAAAATCTCACCGTACTAGTGATGGAAAACGTACAACAATTCGAATGGAACGTGATATTTTCGGTCGATTATTGGGAATATCGCTTCGAAAAAAAATAGATATGGAGACATGTTTAAAATATCCACTGTCACCATTTCCACCAGCATTAACATATCCTACAGGAGAAATATTCAAAACCAACAAATCGACATTGGCCAAAAAAATAATCTCTTCAATAGAAACTTCAGCTCCAAGCCACATAGACGTTGAAATTATCGACGGTTTCCATTTATTACACAATTTGGGACCATATGTACCTCAAGCATTCGGCAAGATTGCAGAATTTATTTTGAAAAAAATATGTAACACCACTGCTTCAGAAATTCATTTGATTTTTGATAGATATCTATCTCCTTCTATCAAAGATTCAGAAAGATTAACTCGTAAAGAAGATGAAATACCATTTGCTATCACTGGGCCATTACAAAGCAGACCTACAGATTTCAATAAAAGTCTTAATAATCCAAAATTCAAAGAAGCATTAGTAACCTTTTTATCTAATCATTGGATAGATAATACACTGAGCTCAATAATTAATGACAAAAAAGTTTTTTTAACAGTCGAAGAACAGTGTTTCGTCTACAGTTATGATAATGAAACAATAACTCGAATAATACAGGAAAATTATACATGTCACCATGAAGAGCCAGATACGAGAATTTTTTTTCACGTAAACAAATGTTTGCCTCAACAAAAAATACTTATAAAATCAGTAGATACTGACGTCTTAATAATTTGTCTCGGAAATATCCATAAATTCAAAGAGCAAGAAATATGGATCACAACCAAAACTAATAATGAAATAAATTACATCAATTGTACGCACCTTGCAGAAAAGCTAGGTTCATCAGTCTGTCGAGCTCTACCGGGCTTGCATGCTTATACAGGTTGTGATTATACAGCAGCTTTTGTTGGTAAAGGAAAAATTAAAGCCTACAACCTCCTGTTACAAAATGAAGAATACCAAAATATGTTTGAGCATTTGACGAATCCAGAAGACATAAATAATAAACAAATTACAGATTCAGTACAAAGGTTTACAAATGAGATGTATAAAATAACCAATAATGACGTGAATGCTGCAAGATTTGAATTATTTTTAAAATTTTTTGCAAGTACATGTGACAAAGAAGAATTTTATAAAGGTATAATAAATTTCAATTCAATTAATATTCCTCCATGTTGGAAAACATTAATGCAAAAAATTTTACGCACTATGTTTGTAAACTCTATGTGGCAAAATGCTACTGAAGCTATTTGTATTTTATACGAACCAACGGAATGTGGATGGCAATTAAATGAATCCAGTAAACTTGAACCATTGTGGTACATTGGCCCATCGGCGCCGTTAAAAGTTGAAGAAGTTTTAATTTGCCCACAAGATGAAGAAGAAGAAGGTGAAGAATCATCAGAAGAAGAAAGAAGATTTAATATGGATGATAACGATGTAAATGATTATTAATAAATAAAATTAAATTAAACGTAATCTTTGTATCAACCTTAATTTATTATACGACCAACTAAAATTAAAATTTACCTACATTTCCTTTAAATAAATTTTTGAATAAATTCGTAAATAAATTTTTTTAAATAAATTTTCCTACATTTCCTTTTTCCTATATTAATCTATATAAAATTCAAAATTTAAGAGAGAAATCAGAGGTAGAAAAAATAAATTACTCCAAAAGAAAGAGTCTTCAAAGTAGTACAATGCATGATGCTTAGCGAAATAATAAAAACTGGTATGCGCGATTCTTCCGGCTATTTCTAAGCAGGCATACCAAGATATTTTTAAAACTGCTATTAAAACGCGTAAAATAAAATCCAAGCCGACCAAGCGCATTTTATACGTGTGAGTATAAACTATAAATTTTCATTAAAAATTTTAGAATCCGCGATGGCCGGTCTTTCAGGATTGCTGGCTCCCGGACTATGAGTCATTATACATAAAGATTACTTGTAGCACTAAATTTGGTATCGTTTCTTCAGGGTTGGCGATTTTGAGGGCGGCTACCTTTTCTTTGATAGTGCTATGAATACGTTTGAGAGGAGCTATTCCCGTAGGGTTACTTATACTAATAACATACAAATCTATTGAGCTTATTTTAAAAAATGATCAAAGAAGGTGAGGAATTTATGATTAGCTAATGTAAATGCATCTAACATTACTATCTCGAAAGGACGAGAAGATACGATGGGTCCTTTAAAAGGAGGTTTATATGGATTACGATCATATTTAGCATGAAGGCAGACATCACATTTGTTAATGTAATGGCTTATTAGTTTCTTTAAGTTTGAATAATAAAATTGTGTTTTTAAATGGTAGTAGGTTTCATCAACGCCATTATGGTTAGCGTCATGATATTTAGAGATTTCGTCTAGAGCTTTTTCTTGGTTGTAAGTAGGCGGATTGTAAATAGTTTTGATAATTTTTACTTGATTGTTTTTTGTGTGTAGATGGTCGTAAAGTACCTCAAAAAATTGTTGTTGAAAATTTTCTGTAATTGTTGGTTCGAAATATATTCCTACTTGATTACATATCCTACCTTTAAGTTCTTCGTTTAACTTGTCTTTTAACCAACTAAGATCAACTTCGAAGTTCACTTGAAAAACAAGACTGACTAGAAACAACAGAAACAACTACTCCGAGGGCTAATACCCCTACCGGCATTGAATTACACTATTGAATCTGAAGGTACATACATGTTAGACGTAGATAAAATAATCTAAAAAGACAGGTAAATTCCTGTTTCGTCTAAATAATTAAGGTTTACTAATCCCACACTTGGAACGCGTCCTATACAATAGGTACAACGAACCACAAGCCAATTCTGCGACCGGTTTCGACCTATTGGGTCTCTTCAGGCAGAAGCAGGCAAAACACAAACTGCGAAGTTCACTTGAAAAACAAGACTGACTAGAAACAACAGAAACAACTACTCCGAGGGCTAATACCCCTACCGGCATTGAATTACACTATTGAATCTGAAGGTACATACATGTTAGACGTAGATAAAATAATCTAAAAAGACAGGTAAATTCCTGTTTCGTCTAAATAATTAAGGTTTACTAATCCCACACTTGGAACGCGTCCTATACAATAGGTACAACGAACCACAAGCCAATTCTGCGACCGGTTTCGACCTATTGGGTCTCTTCAGGCAGAAGCAGGCAAAACACAAACTGCGAAGTTCACTTGAAAAACAAGACTGACTAGAAACAACAGAAACAACTACTCCGAGGGCTAATACCCCTACCGGCATTGAATTACACTATTGAATCTGAAGGTACATACATGTTAGACGTAGATAAAATAATCTAAAAAGACAGGTAAATTCCTGTTTCGTCTAAATAATTAAGGTTTACTAATCCCACACTTGGAACGCGTCCTATACAATAGGTACAACGAACCACAAGCCAATTCTGCGACCGGTTTCGACCTATTGGGTCTCTTCAGGCAGAAGCAGGCAAAACACAAACTGCGAAGTTCACTTGAAAAACAAGACTGACTAGAAACAACAGAAACAACTACTCCGAGGGCTAATACCCCTACCGGCATTGAATTACACTATTGAATCTGAAGGTACATACATGTTAGACGTAGATAAAATAATCTAAAAAGACAGGTAAATTCCTGTTTCGTCTAAATAATTAAGGTTTACTAATCCCACACTTGGAACGCGTCCTATACAATAGGTACAACGAACCACAAGCCAATTCTGCGACCGGTTTCGACCTATTGGGTCTCTTCAGGCAGAAGCAGGCAAAACACAAACTGCGAAGTTCACTTGAAAAACAAGACTGACTAGAAACAACAGAAACAACTACTCCGAGGGCTAATACCCCTACCGGCATTGAATTACACTATTGAATCTGAAGGTACATACATGTTAGACGTAGATAAAATAATCTAAAAAGACAGGTAAATTCCTGTTTCGTCTAAATAATTAAGGTTTACTAATCCCACACTTGGAACGCGTCCTATACAATAGGTACAACGAACCACAAGCCAATTCTGCGACCGGTTTCGACCTATTGGGTCTCTTCAGGCAGAAGCAGGCAAAACACAAACTGCGAAGTTCACTTGAAAAACAAGACTGACTAGAAACAACAGAAACAACTACTCCGAGGGCTAATACCCCTACCGGCATTGAATTACACTATTGAATCTGAAGGTACATACATGTTAGACGTAGATAAAATAATCTAAAAAGACAGGTAAATTCCTGTTTCGTCTAAATAATTAAGGTTTACTAATCCCACACTTGGAACGCGTCCTATACAATAGGTACAACGAACCACAAGCCAATTCTGCGACCGGTTTCGACCTATTGGGTCTCTTCAGGCAGAAGCAGGCAAAACACAAAGTAGTTGTTTCTGTTGTTTCTAGTCAGTCTTGTTTTTCAAGTGAACTTCGCAGTTTGTGTTTTGCCTGCTTCTGCCTGAAGAGACCCAATAGGTCGAAACCGGTCGCAGAATTGGCTTGTGGTTCGTTGTACCTATTGTATAGGACGCGTTCCAAGTGTGGGATTAGTAAACCTTAATTATTTAGACGAAACAGGAATTTACCTGTCTTTTTAGATTATTTTATCTACGTCTAACATGTATGTACCTTCAGATTCAATAGTGTAATTCAATGCCGGTAGGGGTATTAGCCCTCGGAGTAGTTGTTTCTGTTGTTTCTAGTCAGTCTTGTTTTTCAAGTGAACTTCGCAGTTTGTGTTTTGCCTGCTTCTGCCTGAAGAGACCCAATAGGTCGAAACCGGTCGCAGAATTGGCTTGTGGTTCGTTGTACCTATTGTATAGGACGCGTTCCAAGTGTGGGATTAGTAAACCTTAATTATTTAGACGAAACAGGAATTTACCTGTCTTTTTAGATTATTTTATCTACGTCTAACATGTATGTACCTTCAGATTCAATAGTGTAATTCAATGCCGGTAGGGGTATTAGCCCTCGGAGTAGTTGTTTCTGTTGTTTCTAGTCAGTCTTGTTTTTCAAGTGAACTTCGCAGTTTGTGTTTTGCCTGCTTCTGCCTGAAGAGACCCAATAGGTCGAAACCGGTCGCAGAATTGGCTTGTGGTTCGTTGTACCTATTGTATAGGACGCGTTCCAAGTGTGGGATTAGTAAACCTTAATTATTTAGACGAAACAGGAATTTACCTGTCTTTTTAGATTAAGATCAACTTGTTCATTTGCAATGATGTTAAGGGTTTGTCTGTTACCTTTTATTATTAATTTAAATTTTGGTGATCCAAATTTAACGTTGATCACTATCTGAAATGAATTTAGGGGTCTATCAGAGATTTGCATCACAGGTACAGGATTTTCCTGTGCAGAATGTATTGTTTGCAGGTCGTCAAATAAATTCGGGTCGAAATCGTTTAAAACTTCATCAGCATTTTCCGGAATTATTTCAGGAGCGTTATTAAATAATGAGTCAACATCTAAATTTTCAAAGTCATCTTCAAGAGCATTAATTTCTACGCGAGACAATGCGTCTGCCACATAGTTTTCTTTTCTTTTTATATGTTTTACATCGAAATCATATTCTTGTAATTTAATTTTCCAGCGACAGCGTCGGTTTTGCGGTTCTTTCAAAGAATGTATCCAAACTAAGGGCTGATGGTCAGTTTGCAAAATAAATTTTCTACCAAAAATATAAGGACGGAAGTGTTTACAGGAATCAATTATAGAGAGAAGCTCTTTTTCAATGGTAGAGTAATTACGTTCTGCACTATTTAATGTTCTACTATAAAAGGCAATGGTGTGTTTATCTTGAGAAAGAACGGAACAAATAGCTTTATCAGATGCATCTGTGGTGATAAAGAATGGTTTCGTAAAGTCGGGATAGGCTAATATGGGAGCGTTAGTTATTAATCCTTTTATTTGTTTTACTGCATTTGTATAATTAGGAGATTGGTATTCTATTTTTGAATTTTTCTTAAGACACTTTGTAAGAGGAGTGACAATTTTGGCGTAGTTTTTTATAAATTTTCGATAATATCCAGAGAGGCCGAGAAAAGCGCGTAATGTTTTAATATTGTGTGGGATAGGGAATTCCTTATTAGCTTTAATTTTGTCAGGGTTAGATCGTATACCTTCTGTAGTTATAACGCGTCCAAGAAAAGGTACTTCCTTACGGAGAAATTCTGATTTATTAAGAGATACCTTTAGATTTACCAATTTTAACTTTTCGAAAATAAGTTTTAAATGATTAATATCTTCTTGGAGAGATTTAGAGAAGATGACAATGTCAACCATATAGACAAACACAAATTTATACAAATATTATTTTAAAACCTCGTCCATCATTCGTTGAAATGTGGCGGGTGCATTCTTAAGGCCGAACGGCATACGAATATATTCGTAGTGGCCGTTATCTATTGAAAATGCCGTTTTTTCTATTGACCGCGGGTCCATAGGTATCTGATGGAAACCGGAAGCAAGATCTAAGGTTGTATAATAACAACCTTTACCGAGAGCTCTAATACGTCGTCTATTCTGGGTAATGCATATTTATCCTCAATTGTTTTCTTATTTAAATCTCTAAAATCAATTACCATCCGCCATTTCTTTCGTCCGGATGCGTCAATCTTTTTTGGAACGATCCAAACAGGCCTTGAGTAAGGAGAAATAGGTCTTATATTATTGTCATTTAGAATTTTAATAATTTGTTTTTGTATCTCTTCCTTGAGTTTTTGAGGATATCGGAAGGATTTCTTATAAACGGGTTCGTCGTCTGTAGTTCCGGATATGATGTTTTACATTAGTAACTGCTGTAAGTTTTGTCTGTTCTTTCTGAAATATGCTTTTATAATGATTGCAAAGTTTAATAATTTTGTACTTTTCTTCTGAATTCATATGATCTGTGCGCGCTCTTTTAATGGGTCAAACTCTATTATGTCTACGTTATTAGGGGGATCTGAGCTGTAAACATAATTGTCTAAAGGTTCGATCTCCATAGGCTCAATAGTATTAAAATTATTCAAACAGTGTACGTAAGCATATCCATTATTTGCCGTGTAAATTCCTGGTAATATATGTTTATGGTTTTCTGTGATGACAAAGTTTCCTTTATGTTTTGAAACAGGTACATGTTTAAGTGTGTATGTGTTTATTATTTTATCTCGTGTTTCCAAAAATGGAATGACGGTGTTAGGCGTGGTGATTGTTGTAGTCAATTATAGCATTTATTAATTTTAAATCAACATTACTAATGAGAGCGTCAAAAGTTACGTGAAAATTGAAAATTAAAAATTCGATTATTGTTTCTTCGCCAAATTCGTACAATAGTGGGATTTGTAGACGATATTGGGCTTTAGTCTTACCGTGAGCTGTTTTAATTTCAAATGGGCTGTAATAAAGATATTCAGAAAAATATTGTTCAGCCAATTTCGGGTTCATTACTGATTTAGAAGCTCCGCTATCTATTAGAATTTTACAATTGAGAGTATATGATTGTATATACGGTAGTCTTGGTATTTTAATTAATAAATTGTTTAGCTCATCTAAATCTAAGTTTTCTGATGTTGGTTCGAGGCTGTTTTCGGAAAATTTTCGTTTTCCTGTATAAAATTGTCTTGTTCTGCTAATTCGTCATTATTTTCGGGGTATGTGTCGTATTCTTCAGATAATGTTTCGGGATTAATAGGAAGATATGCGTTTCCCTCTTCGTCATAAACTATTTGCGAGTCATTTGCTAAGTTTGTTACCTCTTCAATTTTATAATTTGGATGTTGGTTACGTGTAACATTTTGGAAATGATTAACAAAAGGTTTTGTGGGAACACTCAGTATCGGTTGTAATATATTAATTATTACACTCTGTACAGCAAAATAAAAATTCTGCTGACAGAGAACATGCCATTTTGAACCATAAATTAGGTCAACCGCAAATACACACACAAGTGTAAACGGTTGACCATGCATTCTCCATAAACTTAATGTAAATATTTTTTGTATAAATACCTGTATATATTTGTAATAAAATTAATCTAATCATGACTCGCTCTTCATTGGAAGCTGAAATATCCTTCCAATCCAACGGTCCTTATTAGGACCTCTCTCAATCACGTACCTTCATTGTAGCGCTGCAATATCCGCTACAGTTTTCTGAACTGTGATACAGTTCGCATAGAAACATCTTTGGTACCTAATGGGTTGCGTGGAACAAAGTGTTGTTTGGGAAATTGATTCTGAACTTGTGGTTTATTTTGTTGAAGAATAGCAGGATGAGGTTTAGGCGCAATAAAGGCTTTCGGGGCTTGTCCCATTGCTGTTAACGTGGATCGCGATTGTTGTTTCACGACTAATTGTGGTTGGGAAAAGAATGACCTTCTTATTGCTTGTGGCTGATATGATGAAATAATATTATTTACTTTGGGTGGTGCATTTGGAATTTTTGGAGTGTTCTGTGTATGTGTTATTTTGTTTCCTGACTGTACACGTTGCATCTGTTGATACATCATACTTGAGTGGTTAAGATTTTCTAATTCTTTACAACACGTTAAACCATTTTGTAAATTAAAAGGACGTCTATATAGTAAATGTGTGCGATTAGGTTTGTTTATAGCGGCGCAAAATACTTTTGTAGCTTTTGTAGCTTCACGCTTATAGTTCTCCCTACGATATTGTTGGTCAACTTGACCGTCAACTGATTTATTTAATTTACTGAGAATGGAATGTACCCTCAGATAGTAATTTTCATAGTGCTCATTTTGGTACATTGCACACCCCATTAATTGATTATAAAGCAAATCTGTGTTTTCTAAACAGCTAAAACGATCCTTAAGCAATTGTTTAAGAGTGGGCCAGTCCTCAGGTCTTTCAACTGAGTATAATAGACTAGCATCACCTTTTAATTTATTTGTTAATGCTAAGAATTTAGAAATTTGGAATTCTGTAGTAGAAACATTTGTCCAAAAGTTATCAGCTGATCTGATAACCTGGGCTAATTCAGTTTCTTTGCCATCAAAATTTGGAACTAAATTAAAGAAAAAGTCGAAACGAGTCTTAAATTGATGCAGTGGCTGGAGTAGTAGTCATTGTGTAAATCAAGGGAAGCAAGGTTAGAAAGCAATGATATTATAGTGGGTATGGTGTGTGACGAAATTATTCTAATTAAATTTATTTTTCATATATATATTGGTAGTAATATTTACAAAGTTTTACACGTTAGTTCTCCGAGAGTTACAGACCGAATGTCCTTTTTCTCGTCCTTCTCTCGGTCATAAAAATGAACCGTTAGGGTTCGGCACCTTTGCCCATGCAATAGGGCTGGTAAAATCGTACCGTGTTACGGACAGATGGAAAGCAGATGTGTTTCTTCGAATTTGTATCTGCCCGCTACATCACCCCCTTACCAGTGATAACGTAACAAGTGTTTATACCTAAAGAGATACATTACAGCAAAAAATTAAAAAAAAAAAACTATTGATAAAATTTAGGTTACAATTCCTATCGATAATATTTATAAGCTTAACCTAAACTAAATTAATCGAATCCCGCCTGAAAACGTTCGGGGAATTTTATTGTTCTTCCGGAGCGCGAAGTAGACTGTTTTTGCGCAACGGGGTTATCACTATCTCGTCTTAATTCGTGGGGGTTGGGCGTAACGCTTTGTTCGGGTGGGGGGTAACACTGCTCGTCGGACACTAAAAATGCGGGCTTTAGTCGATTAACACTGACGCGAACTTTTTTATCATTTATTTTGATGATAAAGGTTTTGTCATTCCTTTCAACCACTTCATATGGTCCGTCGTAAGGTGGTTGGTTCAGATCCTTGGCAGCATCATGACGCAAGAAGACGTACGGGGATGAAGAAAGCTCCTTGAAAATAAATGTTTTCTTCGTACCGTGTCGGGAAATGGGAGTTGGTTTGCAGTCATTAACTCGTGTTTTTAATCGTGCTACGAAGTCGGAATTTGGCGAGTGTGAGCGATCGCTCTCTCGAAAAAATTCACCAGGTAGTCGAATTCCGGTACCGTACACCATTTCTGCAGGAGTAGCTTTTAGATCTTCCTTAATTGATGATCTTATTCCTAGCAGGACGATTGGCAATACATCCACCCAGTTACTAGCCTCGTGGCACTTGATTGCGGCTTAGAGTTGGCGGTGCAACCTTTATACCATGCCATTTGCTTGTGGGTGGTATGCTGTGGTACGAATGTGTTTCGTTCCGAGGAGTTGGCATAATTCCTTGAATAATCCGGACTCGAATTGACGACCTTGATCAGAAGTGATACGCAGTGGGACGCCGAAACGGGAAATCCAGGTTGACAGTAGCGCTTTTGCAACGGTGGCGGCTTCCATATCGGCTAAGGGAACGACTTCCGGCCATCGGGAAAAACGATCGATGCACGTCAAACAATATCGAAATCCTTGCGAGTATTGCATCGTAATTATATCGATATGGATATGTTCGAAACGGCCGGCTAACTCGGAAAAATCTGCAACTGGGGTAGAGACGTGTTTTGTAATTTTACATTTTTGACACTGAATACACTGTCTTGTCCAATCTCTACAGTCTTTGTTAATGGAGGGCCAAATAAACCGTTTAGATACGAGCTTTTGTGTAGCTCGTATGCCGGGGTATGACAAACTGTGTAAAGAGTTAAAAATACGACG
This sequence comes from Agrilus cyanescens, assembly GCA_947389935.1. Taxonomy (NCBI): domain Eukaryota; kingdom Metazoa; phylum Arthropoda; class Insecta; order Coleoptera; family Buprestidae; genus Agrilus; species Agrilus cyanescens. Next base: position 10,163,061 of record OX376710.1, read on the forward strand.
TCGTAGTTGTTTCGGCACAAAGGGTCTTATCGTATCACTCGATATGTCACAGTAAACAAAAGCGTTGAATTCGGGAAAATGCACCTTTTTGAATTTCAACGTGTTGGTTGCGTCATTAAGGAGATCTTTGAGTTCCGAATCTTCCATTTGAGCAGTTTCCAAAATTTTGTGGTTAACTGCTTGCGAAATTGCGTCGATTCGGGACAGAGCATCCGCCACATGGTTTTCAACGCCTCTGATATGACGAATATCGGTTGTAAATTGAGAGATGTAGACGAGATGGCGGAATTGACGGGGTGAACACTTATCTAAATTCTGTTGAAATGCGAAAACTAAAGGCTTGTGGTCCGTAAATATAATAAAATTTCGTCCTTCAACTGCGTATCGGAAACGTTTAACTGCACTGTAAATCGCAAGGAGTTCGCGGTCGTACGCACTGTATTTTCGTTGCGAATCGAACAGCGATTTCGTGTAGAAACCTAGTAGTTGCCACGTGCTGTTGGTGAACTGTTGAAGCACTGCACCGATTGCATAATCCGACGCATCTACGGAAAATGCTAATTTGTGCGCCTGGTACAGGGTGCATTAGCATTGTAGCGTTCGCTAGGGCAGTTTTCGTATTGTTGAAGGCGGCGTCGGCTGCATCGGTCCAATTTATGGAGGCATTGGCTTTCTTTTGACCTTTTAGTAACGTATTTAACGGAGAAAGTATGTCTGCCGCTCCAGGTAGAAAACGTCGGTAAAAATTGACCATTCCTAGGAATCTCCGTATATGTTTGACGGTCGCAGGTTTTGTAAATTGATTGATGGCATCAACTCTCTCTGCTAACGGTCTTATACCTTTTTGGTTTACGGAATACCCCAAAAATTCGATTTCGTCGACTCCAAAAATACACTTTGATGGATTTATAACAACTCCATAATCGCTAAGTCGCTTAAATAACACGGTCAAATGTTCGATGTGCTGTCTTTCGTTTTCACTCGCGATAAGGAAGTCGTCGATGAAAGCAAAAACAAAATCCAGCCAACGGGTGATTTCGTCGACGAATCTTTGGCAGGTTTGGGCGGCATTGCGTAATCCGAACATAGTGTTCACTGTCTCAAAGAGACCGAAGCGGGTTACGATCGCTGTTTTTTCTATGTCTTGCGGTGCTACTGGTTTTTGATGGTATGCGCGCACAAGATCGATTTTGGAAAAAATCTTTCTTCCGTGAAGGTGGTGGGCGAAGTCTTCTATGTGGGGGGGGAGAGTAACGGTCGGGCACTGTACGGAAATTCAACGCGCGGTAATCTCCACAGGGTCGTAAACTACCGTTCTTTTTGGGCACTACATGTAAAGGGATGACCAGGGACTTTTTGACGGTCGCAGGATACCCTGTTCGATCATCAGGTTAAATTCTGCCTTAACCAGATGTAGGCGGGTCGGGTGCAAGGCGGCGTGGTTTACTATGTACCGGGGGTCCAGGGGTAGTCTTTATATGGTGTTGAATGCCGTGTTTTATCGTTTCTCTTCCGAAAACGGTTGGTCGAGTTATTTCTGGGAATTTCGATAATAGCTCGTAGTATGAAGATTCACCAACTATCGTTTATATGCTAGCCCCTTTCGTTTTAACAGAATGACCATCTGTTGATAACGTCGTTATTGAATCAACTAGGCGCTTATTCCGTGAATCGACGAGTAGTCCATAAGACGACAAAAAGTCTATTCCTATTCTAGGGGTATTTACATCGGCTACAATAAAACGTCACTTAAAACTACGCCTTAATTTAAAATCTAAGTCTACTACTATGGTACCGTAAGTAACGAAGCGCGTGGCATTTGCCGCGAAAAGTTCGTACTCGCACCGTTTAAAGGGCCCGCGCAAACGGTTGCGCGGATATACACATAAATCGGCACCAGTGTCTATTAAAAACGGAACTTTGGAATTCCTGTCCGTCACGAAAATGCGGCGTGAACTGGAACCGTCGTCGAGTGCCGCGTCTGCAGACGACTCTATTTGTTTCCCGACTTCCACGAACAAGGGGCGCGACATTTGGTCGCCTTTTTCTGGAATTTTTGATGATACCAGCATAATTCCTCCCGGTTTGTTTCAGCGTTTTTGTTTGCACTTCTACCCCGACTTTTACTTCTCATTCGCGAGCGAGAAACAGAACGTTGGCGAGAATTTGCAAGTTCACTTAATTGCAGTCGTAATTGTTTTAATTCTTCGCGCAACTCACTCACTTCATTATCTTTGGTCACAGCCGCGATACGTCCTCGATCAGGTCGAATTTCCTGTATCCGGTCGGCCATTTCGGTAAGCGAGGTAATGCTCGTTTCTGTGGTTGCGGCTTGGACTCTTTGAATGTCCGCGGGCAAACGATTTTTCCATAACATCACAAGAAACTCGTCGGGAATGGAAGATGTGGCTAGTTTTTTTAAGTCTGAAAAATTGGGATGTTGTCCGATCGCCAATTTCCTCACTTTCGAGTAACTTCCGCACTCGCGAACTATCGGATTCGGTCAGTCGTTTCACCAGTACACTTATTAAATGTTCATAAGAATTTTCGCTAGGTGGATTAATAATCACGTCTTCCACCTGTTCGATGTACTGTTCCCCTAGGTTTGCAACCGTGACGTTAAATTTAACGGCGTCTTTGGTGATTCGAGCTGTGGCAAACTGCGCCTCTAGCAATCTAAACCAAAGAGTAATTTTTTGAGGCCAAAACTGCGGGATCTTGAGGTTCTGTTAAGTAACGGCGTTTACGCTATCGTTTTCCAGCTCCCAGGTAGCATCTGCTGGTCCTGGGAGAGACATTTTGGCGGGAAAAAAATGTGGCAGGAACAAAAATTAAGCACACACACTTCACTACTTTTTACGATTAATTTACGATCAGGCCGGCGTCACCAATTTATAGTGGGTATAGTGTGTGACGAAATTATTCTAATTAAATTGATTTTTCATATATATATTGGTAGTAATATTTACAAAGTTTTACACGTTAGTTCTCCGAGAGTTACAGACCGAATGTCCTTTTTCTCGCCCTTCTCTCGGTCATAAAAATGAACCGTTAGGGTTCGGCACCTTTGCCCATGAAATAGGGCTGGTAAAATCGTACCGTGTTACGGACAGATGGAAAGCAGATGTGTTTCTTCGAATTTGTATCTGCCCGCTACAATATGAACAATTGTACTTACTTGTCTAAGTACTTCCGAAAAATAGAGAACGCAATGGATTGTCCTAGTTCCTGATGAATAAGACAGTTTCCTGGGTGTCGCTCTATTTCTTGATTATTTCTGCCAATAATCTTGGGTAGGTTCGGGTTGGATTCCAAACGTTGCAAATCTGAGATTTGAGGATTCTTCTTATTTTTTTTTTTTCAAAATGATTAGTGAAGACCCTTTTGGAATCCTGTCCTTTCTAATTAGAAATATATTTGTATAATTCACATAATTACTACTTTATTGCTATGATAGATATTAACACCCATGTTGTATTTCATAAGCAATAAACATGCTGCAAGGACTAGTTCAAATACCTATTTTAAGGAAAAATAATGACCTTTGAATATATGTTTCAACGTTACACTTAGAGCATATTTTTGTAGCAGCTTTTTTGTTACATTCATAAATTACCTTGAGCCAAAACTTCGTATGACATAAAAAATTGGAATATTAAAAAAATGCGCTCCATGTATATTACTTAAAAAACCGCCACCTTTCATGAAAATAGGCATTTATTGCTGGTGAAATACAATATTAGTGTTAATTTTCTTCAAACACATATAATACAGAACATATAAATTATAGAAATGCTTCTTTTTATTTGAATGGGATCTAATGTGCAGTTTCGTGTTCACAAACACAAGACAATAATAAATTTTAAAACAAGGATCTTTATTTGGTTCAGATACAATGGTACAATTAGTAACTGATAACGTTTGTAAGTTAGCAAATGATTTTTTATTACTGGTCTAATTTCAATTACTAACTCAATTTCTACAATTCTGAGCTTATATAACATAAATGTGGGCGCCAGAGGCGCACACTACTCATAACCATATAAGGTAACATTATCATCAGCGATGCAACTAGTAATCGCAGAAAAAATTTCACAATAGCGTGATCGCAGCCGCAGAAAGTGCAATAGCAGGCGTAATAACATACATGGATATAAAACCTCCCCCTTAAGAGAGAGCGTCCCCGCTCGCAAATGATTAAATGGTTTTTAGGGTAGATTAGAGTATTTGGTGGTGGCTAAGGCACCATCTCAACCACTTCAAACTTGTACACCAAGTCGTCTTCCTTTTTGTCTTCCATCCTGAACCGATGGACATTATTTTAAGGCTTTTTATAGCAGTATAAAACTAAAAAACAGATAAAGACGATTAGTAGCATGGTTATAATAGAAGTATGAGCATAAAAGGTGGTCTTTTGAAGATGCACCGGTGTTCTCCCAATATCCTCTAACATTTGTTGGATTCCTTCTCCATTGTCTGGATAAACTTTGAGATATTTGATCTTCTTATTTGGTGAAGGCATCGGTACATAATAAGGGGTTATCATGATGTCAGTGATCGTTGTCCTTTCTCGTAAGTAGACATCTTGATTAATGTTAACCGTGTCATCGAAGTTGATTATATAATTTCCTTTGGGGTGGCTACCAGATGGTGTTATCCATTGTTGATTGGTTGTCAGGAGGATCGAACCATTTTGTAGTTGATGTTTTTCTTCATATCTGTCTATCAAAATGCTAGAACTTGTTTTTATATTAGTTACATTGGTGTCTATTATGTTTTCACAAAAGTAATTTTGCATCTGCAATAAGTGACATTTCTGATACTATTTTGAAATAGTTTCAAATCTAACGTTTAATTTAGAGGGTATCAGCAGCAGAGTATTATTTTGTGATAATAAGGGAATAACGTTGACGTGATGGTATTCCATTGGATAGGAAATAGGGAAACTTATAATTCCAATTATAATTTTATCTGATTGAATCATTGTTTGTTTGTTAAATTTTAAATGTATTGTTGCATCTTAACTTGCGTGTGGTAGTAATTGATTTTTATCATAAATATCATCCAAATGTGTCATCTTAATTGTTGATTTGTTATTAATTCGTAACTTAATATTTCTTCACGGGCAAAAGTTAATGCTCGTTCTACCATTTATATTTGATTTAACAACTGTTGAGCAATAAAAACTAAATGCACGTATTGAATATCCGATGTTAATTCATTTAGTTTGGAATTAAGTAAATTAAATGATTGATTGAAAGAAGTTTGGATGTTATCAATCGTTTGCTTGTACGAATTAGTAATATGGTAGGCGAGTGATAAGTATTGATCTTGTTTTTCAATAATTTTTTTCTGATTATCAAAAAGTTTCAAAATTTTATCCTTTATTTCATCATAATCGTCCGAATCCACAGTTCAAAATAAGTATTTGAACGCGGCACCTATTCCTTTAATTAATCTCCTTTTATTTCTCACAGGTATTAATTTATTTAAAGAATCGTCTATGTTTAACAATATCTGATCCAAGATTTGATAAGTAGGATTTGTGTCATGATATTTTAATAGGGTAGTTTTTGCCAGTAGGTCTATATAGGTAGTACGTAGTTGTGGTAGGTTGATTGTGTACATAAAATTATGATAATGGGACAGCAAATAGCTTCTACCAAATTTTATTCCACGTAAGCAATCTTGTCATCTAATTTAATTATTTCTTGAGCTTGGGCCAGGCTGAGGCTCATCATTAGGATGATCGGAATCATCGTTATCTTTTGGACTTGAAAAAATAATGTGTTTTCTTATTCTTTTTATTCTTCTCTTAGGGAATTTCTTAGGGATGGTATTTATATGTGTTCCTTCTACTGAACTGTCATTAATTTGTGTTACAGTGATTTTGGAATAAGGAACCTTACCTACTTTTTATTCTAGTTGAATTATTATATACAAAGATAGCTTGAATCATTAAATTTGGGATTGTTTCATCGGGGTTACTTTCTTTAAATGCAAATAATTTTTCTTTAAGGGTTGAATGCAATCTTTCAAGAGGGGCAATAGTAGTAGGATTATTTATACTAGCCATATGCAAATCAATATGATATTGTTTGCAAAAATCTCTGAAATGAACGTTATTAAATTCAAGTCCCTGGTCAACTAAAATTTTACCTGGAATATTGCGATGATTTATGAAATGACGTAATTTGTTTACATAGTTAATAGAATTACAATCGTCTAAGCAATATGCTTGAGCGTATTTGGAAAAATGATCAAAAATTGTTAAGAATTTATGGTTATTAATCGTATATGGGTCCATCATTATTGTTTCAAATGGTCTACTCGATGTTATAGGTCCTTTATAGGGTGGTTTGTAAGGGTTTCTGTCATACTTAGTTTTAAGACATGTTTCACATCGCTTAATGTATTTGTTAATCAATTTTTTTAAGTTGATGATAGTAAATTTGCGTTTTTAGTTGTCTATATGTTTCTTCTATTCCGTTGCGATTATGATCGTGACAATTACTAATACTTTCATAAGCTTGATCTTCAGTTACCGTAGGAACATTAGTAACAGATTTAAACAATTTTAGATCGTTACGTAATTTTGATAATACGTCATGGATTGCGAAGTTGAAAAGATTCATTAATTGACTTATCAAAATGAATACCGACTTGTTGGTAATTTTTATGATGTAAGTTTTCAATTATTTCTTGTAACTATTCTAAACAGTTATCATTATTTTCTAAAATGTGAACATTCAAAATTAGACGTTGTTTAGTTTGTTTAACGTTAAAACGATTATTACCTGGTTTAAAGTAAATTTGGAAGTTAAAGAATTGGATAGCACGATCAGTGATAGTCATGACAGTGGTAGGGTTTTCTACATTGGAATGAACAGTGTTAATAGTTTCATCTTCTGTGTTTTGTATTCCGGGTGACGATTCGAGGTCTTGAATTATTTCGTCAAATTCTTTTTCTGTTAATGGTGGGTTATTATATTAAGAATCCAAGTCAATGTCAGCTAAAGGATCCTTTTCTTCCTCCTCTTCTTCTTCTAGGTTGTTAATTTCTAAACGACTGAGTGCATCGGCCACGTGATTTTCTTTACCTTTGATGTGTTTTATTTCAAAGTCGTATTCTTGTAATTTTATCTTCCATCTACATAATCTGCTTTGTGGTTCTTTTAATGAATGGATCCATACCAATGGTTGATGATCCGTCTGCAGAATAAATTTTCTTCCGAAAATGTACGGTCTGAATTGTTTACATGCGTCGATAATTGCTAACAATTCACTCTCGATAGTAGAATAGTTTCTTTCAGCAGTGTTAAGTGTACGAGAATAAAAACTTATTGGATGTTTATCTTAACTCAATACAGCACCGATAGCTTTATTGCTTGCGTCAGTAGTAATCGTAAACTGTTTTGCAAAGTCAGGATATGCAAGTACAGGGGCATTAACAATTAAATGTTTGATTAAGGAAAAAAAAATGATATAATCTGGATCTTTAGGATGAATTTTAGCTTGTTTTTAAGAAATTTAGTAAAAGGTGTTACAATTTTTGCGTAATTTTAAGTAAACTTTCTGTAATAACCTGAAAGACCGAGAAATGCTCTTAATTCTTTTATATTAGTTGCTATTGAAAAATTATGAATTGTCTTTACTTTATCAGGATTGGGTGTGATATCCTCCGTTGTTATTAGGTGTCCTAGAAAAGGTACTTCTTTCCTTAAAAACTCTGATTTATCCAATGAAATTTTTAAATTCACTCGTTTCAATTTAGAAAAGATTTTATCAAGGTGTAACATGTATTCGTGTAAACTTTTAGAAAATATTACAATATCTCCATATAAACAAATACAAACTTATAGAGATATTCCTTTAAGAGTTCATCCATCATACGTTGAAACATAGCAGAGGCGATTTTTAATCCAAACGTAGTACAGATTCGCCGGTTCTATGACACTGAGGAGGAGGAGGGAAGTCGTTTACCTCTAGCAAGTTTAAACATGTTCAATTTCTGCATAAGTCAATGCCCTTAAGTGAACTTCATCTTTTACTGTAGTGAGGATGGTTAAGGGTACTGCTTTCGCTCACCATAACAAGAAAAAGCGGTTTAAGGTTCTTTATTAATAATTAAGTCTACAATCATTTGTACGTTAGATGTGGCTAGTTATTATACTTTATCCTTCCATGATTTCATCATCACTATCCTCATAACTGCTGCTGCAGTAATCGCTCCCGACTCCTTCGTCAGCTCCAATGAGTTCACCTGTCATCTGCAAAATGTCATAATTTTCGACGTTGAAGAATTCTAAATCTTCTTCGTTTGGCCCTCAAAACACCTTGTATAATAATTACCATTACGGTCGTAGAACTTTGCTATTACAATATAATTCTCAACGTCGACGATGTAGTTGTTGCTATAAACAACTACACCAACCGAAATCTGCTTGTAGTTAGCTATATTGTATTCAGAAAAAAAGCCTTCAGTAGTGTAAGATGACCGGTTCTAATTCAGAGGAGGAGAGGTTACTTAAGGTCAAATTGACGGAAGGTCATTGACTTTAAACTTGTATGTATGTAGTGGTCGAATGCTTCACAAAGAATTGAAACATATGTACATGTGTCGGTAATGTAAAATTAAATACGTCTGCAGTCGTCTGAAGTTTACGATTTTAATGACGGAAGGTTTTAAATACGTCTACAGCCGTTGAAGTGTCATTGCAACGTTATTCGAGGAATGATGTTGGGTATTTAGTTACACTTACACTGATTATTGCAATTGCAATTGTACATGATTCATGTAGATATTGTGATGGGGAAGGATGGGAAAGAAGTGCAGTTGTAAGCAGGTAGACAATCGTTAAAGTAGTGAAAAGGAGGAGAAGGCAGAAGTAGTTGAGAAGATTGGTTTGAAAATGGATGTAAGAAGCAGTAGTAGAGGTAGTAGTATCGATGAAGTTTGTGGTGGTACAAAAGAAGTAGAGTATTAGAATAATGCGGACCACATGGAAGGAGTGAATGATGCGCAGCGTAACACTGTGTTACGTAGAGGAGATTACGTAGACACAGAGGAGTATACTATAAATAAAGCAATGAAGTACGTAAGTGATGTTAGTTCCATGACAGGGTGGAACGTAGCTCGAAAACTCTTCAAATGTGAAACGAACTTCTCAGCATGTTCTGCGTATGTGCTGTACTGTGATAGGAATAATCTTCGCTACCTACCAATGTGTTGAAGCTGTCGATATGGGGGAAGTAATGGAGGAATTGTGTCATTATATACACGAGTCCCGAATTTATGGATGTTGGAAGTGTATATCCATGACGAAATTCACATTCATTACGGATGGTGTGGTGAGATGTGCAGGTACGAGTTTGTTTGCAGTGAGAACCACCGTATCACAAATAAGACCGTATTTGAAGAAGGATATGTAATAGAAATAAGTAATAATGTTAGTTATGTAGAAGGAGCGTGGAACGTGTACATGTATATATTTGTGTTAAGAAATAAATAAAGAAGCAAAAGGTAGTAGACGTTTGATATATAAGACAAAGGTAGAGTTTGGGGATAATAAGAAGTTATGTGGAAAGTGTGTCAAGGTCACAAGTCTTTAAAAAGGAAAAGGAAGGTGTAGGAGAGGGGACAGGTAATGACATAGTAATTGAAAGGTAGGTTTATGAAAACATAATGGATCGGAAGAGTTAACGCCTTTGCTCGTAAGTATTGCAAAGAATACAGTACAGCGTGTGCGTATCATCAATCTCGTAAACAAAGCCCGACTTTTCGCAGAGGTACGATTGAGTCCCCTGAAGACAAGGTCGGCAGCACAAGTTTACGACATCGCAATGATAAAATCTGCAGCTATGGCAGAAAAGCAGAGGTCTGTTGTCAAGACATTCTTGACAGCAGAATCCTGTTTCAGCCGTACAGGTTTCACGAAGGCGCCAACAATATCCGCATTGGAGGAAGGTGGTTTCGTCAACAGTTCGCCTGAATGGTGAAAGGACAATAGATACACGAGAAAGGTCCATGTTAATTCACTAGACCCTCCTGGTGAAGTGATGCTCTCTCAGGTTGACAAGGGTTTAAATTGGAAGGTAGGTAGTGGGGAAAGAGTGGGGAGAATAGTGGGGGAATAGTGGGGATGTAAAGGAAGTGGTATAGAGTAGTGTGGTAGCGAAAGTGATGGTGAGCAATATTTGTATAATGAGGTGGCACCGCTTGATATGTCTTAAGAAAGTTTATTGAACAAAAAAAAACACAACAACTTAAACGTAGCAAACCTAATATTAACATGCAAAAAATATAACACTAAAAGAAACGAAGGGCTAAAACAAATGTAAAAAAGACAAATTTAGACACAAACGAAATTAGGAAATGGCACAAGTAAAAGCAGATAATAGAACTTACAAACAAACCCGTTAAATGAGTAAGCAAGAATGAAAGAAATATATACAATAAAAAAAAACATGAAATCAGACACAAACAAGAATATGGAAAACGATGCAGTTTTGAAAAAGAACAAATGACGGTGAAAGGCTAAGTGGCCAGAGCTCCCTCTTCCTTGCCTCTAGTAGGTGGAATATCGGAGATGGCCAAATAGAGAAAAAATACAATGCAAAAAAAAAACAAAAGTTAAGGTGAGATCTCCCTCTTCCTTGCCACTGGTGGGTGGAATGTCGGAGATTGTCTTCCTGCAGCAAAACTGGAGTATTTATACCTATCCGTGACGAGCGACCGGGTGGTGAAAAAGAGGGGTTGAAGTGGGGTGAAAAAGAGGGGCGAAATTTAACGATAAAAATAAAAAATGTTTTTATACCAATTTCGCGGCGAAAAAAATAAACAAGGATAGCGGTAAACGACAGGGCGTGCCTGAAAATATAGGGTTGAAAAAAAAGAACGTGTTTTTAAACTGAAAGTAAGAAAGAGAAAGAAAAAAAATAAAATGCATTGAAACAAATAAAGAGAAATAAGAAAAAAACAACAATACTGAAACACAGAAAAAAGAAAGTAAGAGGGAAACTACAACCGAGCAAGAGCGAGGAAATGAAAAAATAAGAAAATAGAAGAAAAAAAAAATATTAAGTCGAGAATTAAAATAAAAGATAAAAGTGAGTTACTATGCAGAAGTCGGTTGTAGCACGGGGTGGTTCAGGTAGTCGGAAGGGTCATTACCGTTAGCTACGTCACGGAAATACCGGCGGTTGTTATTCTGAGAATAAATTTTGTTGCAAAAGTGTTCGTTGGTTACAACACGCTAGGTAGTAGTAATTTTTAAATTGATGAAGGAGTGGGGTAATTAAAAGAGTATATAAGGCGTAATATGTGTTATTGAACCTGTTGTATTCGTTTAAGAGTTTTAACAGACAGTTGTCGGAGGAAAAATTTTTAGGTGAGAATAATGGTAAAAATTTTCTGTCTAGAATTAAAAAAAAAAAATATTTTGAGGGCAGGAAAATAGAATGAAAAATTATATATCGAAGTCAATTTTTAAAAAATTAAAACATGAGAATAACAATTTTATTGAGAAATTGAAGTGTACACGAGGAGTAGCCAACAATATCTGATCTACCTTTGTTTTACATGAAAACATGTAACCTATTTCTATTTGCTGAATAAGCAATGGTTCACACGCTAGATGAGCCATGTATGAGAACTTTTGTGTATGTATGAGATGATACCAAACACCATGTCTATCCGTACGTTCATGACATTGCTATACATGTAACCTACTTCTATTTGCTGAATAAGCAATTGTTCACACGCTAGATGAGCCATGTATCAGTCCTTCTTCGCACAAACACTTGTACTGATCTTAACTTTACCCCCACTCATATCCTCCTCCTCGAAATTGTTTAAATACTAAAGTTTTTACAACGTTCAGCAAACATCACTAAGACTGTTCAAGTTAATACAATCAATCCAAGTTAATACACTCAATCAATGGCGCAATATACTATACTGTTTCATGGCTCCGTGCCAACTGATATGAACATCAATGTGGACACGATGATATTCAGTAGTACTACACCTGGAGGGTTCACACTATGGAAGGTGTCCGACAGAAGATCGGTTGGAGCCTTCTGCGAACACCTGGAAGCGCAGCTGTTGTGGAGCTCTTTCCAGGGGACACTGGTCGTCTGTGCGATGGACGACGGAGCAGCAATGTATATTAAAACATTCAATTGAACTTTGTATTGTATTATTATATTGCTTTGTATTATATATTTTTTGTTTTACTTCAATAAACAAAATGTCTTGCCGCCTTACAGATTTACTCACTGCACTTTTTTTTGAAGTAGGAACCCCACGTTGTCTGGTACTGAAGCCGTTTACCAAACTCCTGGCGACTACCTGTCTGAACTGTAGGGTGGACAGTAGACTTCCCTCCAAGTGCTTTTGAATGTGAAGTATAGTGTAGATGGTGTGTGCGTTATTTATTGATATATCGAACAAATCAAAGAAAAGTCGAAGGTAGTACTTTATTTTCAATCTTCGATCTATTTCATAGCACACCTTCCGTTGTTCCATAAGGTCTACTCCACCCATGTTTTTATTATATTGTGATACAATTCTAGGGCATCTCACGTCAATTTTGTCCGCTGAACCAGCTTTGCGGCGCTTTACGGTGTCAGTTTCTACAGGTGACAAAAAGTTGGTCAACAAATGTACTCCTTTATTATCCATCCATTTCACATAACTTATGCCATGGAAACTTGTCGTGTGAATATCGCCGCGCTTCATTGTTTTGTCAGTAGGTGCAGTTTTCGGAAGATGTTTCCTGTTAGTTCGAACTGTTCCACAAGCCTTGGTATTCTGATCAATCAGTTTATATTGTAGTAAAGGTGAATTGAAGAAGTTGTCCATGTAAATTTCACATCCTAAGCCTTCGACTTTTTTTGTTAGCTGCAGTATTACTGATTCACCTAATCCATACTCAATCCCAGAAGTTCGTTTGCCTGTGTATAAATCAAATTCAAATAGATAACCGGTCGCGGCATCACATCGGCACCATAATTTGAAGCCCCACTTGACTGGCTTATTTTTTATATATTGCTTCATTGCATTATGCCCCTTGAATTTTATCATATGCTCGTCGATTGATTGTTTTTCTGTATTATTGAGGGCATTTTGAAACGAAGTATTGTAGTGATCTATTATTGGCCGAATTTTATATGCTCTATCATAATCAGGGTTGGTTGTGTCTCTTACTGCTTCGTTGTTACAGAAATGTAGGTTCCTGCGAATTTCTTCGAATCGGGCCCGTGGCATAACATTGGATATGAAAGGTACTGCCATGTCTGGTTCTGTAGACCAGTAGTCTCTCAATGATGGTAAGATATGATAACCCATGACCAAATTCATACCAAGAAATGCTTTCATTTCTTTGAGTTCTACAGTAAATTCCCGTCCATTTTGATGAGCATATCGTATTGACTCCGATACTATATATTGTACTAAATCATCAAAATTAGTTGCTGAACAGAATATGTCGAAGGGAGTCAATAGTGCATTTTCAACTTCTTGACAAATTTGCACTTTTCCGAATTCGTATTCCACGTTACTAAAAACATTTGGTACGTATGTTCTCTGACTCCACTTGAAAACTGGTTGATGATTACACTGTGCCTCGGTCACAGGTTTTGCTGTGGACATTGAAGGCTCAGGGCTTGTTGAGTCGGTGAGTTGAAGTGTCGTATCTTCAATCACCACGTCAATAATCCCTTGATCAACGTCTTGTGTCAAAAGCCTTTGATCTTCCTCATCAAGCAGTAAATGGTCCTCTTCGTCACTATTATCAGCCATCAAAACCTGTTGTATTTCATGTTCTGTAAGTTCGAAAACGCCAAAACCCTTGCGAAACATAATCTGAAACGACACGATAAAAAATGAGGGTATTTGACAAAAAACATGAGTTAGTTGTGGTCCTAATGAATCAGTACAATAAGATAACTTTACCTCATAAATAGTATCTCTCTACGGCCACAGGGACACCGGTGTCCCTTTATGTTTATAATGATTTATCGTAATACTCAACAGAAATAATAATTTTGCATATGTATAAAATAAAAACTTACTTACCAGTCAACTATTATTTCACACTGTAAATGGTCATAAAACAGTTTTACACTTCCGAACACTTTTACAAAATATACGATTAGCGCGCCAAACGAAGTGTCAGTTTCCAAACGCTATAGAGAAAGAACGATATTTTTTATTTTGTGTTGCTAGCATAAAAAATGAAAAGGTTGTATTCAGAAACTATTTTATTATCCAAAAATTAAATTTAGTTTCTTAATTACTGTTTTATTTTATTATTACTATTTGGGACACTAGTGTCCCCGTAGTCGTCAAAGGGTTAAGATAGGTAGCCGATTTAGTATTGTTTTCAATTAGCCCCATCGTGGGGCGAGGTTAAATTAACCCTAAATTTATTTTTTATGTACATATCATATACATTTGTTTTTCGTTGCTATACTTGAATGCCTTTCCCTATATTCCAAACTAACCTAAAGTTGTTTTAGTTTGTCAGTAATAATGTCTAATTGTCAGATTCAATCTGTTCTTTTTTTTTCAAACATTGTTATCAAGTCACCCCGCTTTACGATACTTACCATAAAAAAGCAACGTAATCCTAAATAACTTCAAAAAATGCTTCCTTTAAGCTTCAAAATCTTAATTATCTATTTACTTTAGTTTAAGATTCAGACTTTTAGTAGGAACTTTAATAATGTCATTTTACTCTTAAATTAGAAACATCATGTCTTGCAGAAGAAATTACATTTTCCCTTAATGCCACAGGATTCATGAGCCCAACCAGAACAAATGTTACACTGAAACCAATCTTGATCCCTATTTTCATATATTTTGCTGCAAAATACACAATCATCACTATTTTTATTTATTTTGAAGTTTGTTCTGCTTCGAACAACCATTTTTGCTTACTTCAGCCAATACGGTAGACTAAGACAAATTTGCTGTACCGAATTTTTTTGATTTGTTTTTAATTTTCTATGAAGGAGTTTTATGGACTGTTTTGTAATCAATTTCTTAATAATAATAATTTGTTTTTTTGAATTGCTCTCTTTCTCTTCTAAATTTTTTCTTTTCGGGAGTATTAGTTACGATGGCAGATGAAATTTTTCCATTATTGCATGTGGTGTTTTGTCTTGGCCCCGCTTTAGAAAATGGTCTTATCATCTTGGTGATATAATTTGTAGCCCATCTGAGATGTGTAGGCGCAGAAAAAGAGTATCGCAAAGAGGAACTGGTGCATGATATCATGGAACGATTTAAATTGGATGAACATATATACAGAGTAAAGTACGGCCGAAACAACGCCATATGCATGCAGTTTGAAAAAATGGAAGAAGAGCTAAAAGTAATGCATAATAAAAAAGATCTAAAGGGCTCATGTATATGGATTGACGACGACCACACGAAAAGAGGGGTAGAGATACAAAAATGGTTAAGAGGGATGGTCAAAACAGAAAGAGAGAAAGGGGTAAGGGCCAAGGTTGGATATCTGAAAATAAATCTGGACGGCGAAACCTATAAATTCAATGAGAAGATGGCAAAACTGGAGAGGCAGCTCTTTCAGGAAGTTAGAGTCAGGGAGTAGTAGAGCGAACAATAGTGTGTGTAACATATTGACGTGGAAAACCCATGGTGCGAGGAAGTTTGGTGAATTAAGGGACTTCCTGAAGGAGTTTGACATGGTGATTCTACAAGAGACATGGCTACATGACAAAAATGCAATGAAGGCTGTGCGTAATCTAAGTGACAATTACAAATACAAGGCAAAAAGTGCAGTAAAGAAAAACACCTTCAACAAGAAAGGCAGACTATCCGGGGGGGGGGAGCAAGTACTAGGAATTAAGAAGGGTATTGAGAAGGAATGTGGAGTGAGTGAGTGGGAGTTAGGGATGATAATACGATACAACAAAAAGTTTTGCATAAAGTCAGCGATAGAAGAAGTTATGGGAGAGTATGAGGTAATCTTTGTGTGTGGTGATATGAATGCTAGAGTGGGAGATACGCAGATGTGCAATGGAAATGAGGAAGAAGGAATGAAACTAACGGCGAGAAATACGCAGGATAACACAATAAATAAGAACGGTAAGCGATTGACAAAAATTAGCGAAGAACTAGGATTAGTATTACTGAATGGTAGAATTAAAGGGGATGAAGGTGGCAAAATAACTTATGTGGGGGGGGGGTGAAGAATGCGGTTCGGTGCTAGATTTGGTCTGAATGGTAGACACGGGAACGGAGGACGTGGTTAAACACTTAGAGGTTGTGCCAAGAATAGAATCGGATCATTTACCGGTAAAGTTCTCGATTGATTTAGGTGTGAATGAAGATAGGATGGAGGATGAGATGAATGAAAAAATAATAGGGAATAAGAAGGAAAGGATTTTATGGGGTAACGGTAAAGAAGCGAGGTTCAAAGAAATCAGTAGGCGTAAAGTGAGGGGAAGAATTGTATGAGGGGGAACTTGAATGGGGTTACATTAAGAAACTGATATGGGAAGCTGCAAGAGAAGCAGGTATGATGAAAGAGTTAGGTGAGAAAAAGATAAAAACGAACGCTAACAATAATATTATATTTACGGAGAAATGTAGAGAAATACGGAAAGAAATGTAGAGCCTATTGAAACACTGGTTAGAGGATCGTAGTTGTAATCAAAAGAAAGCAGAATTAAATGATTGTAGGAAAAGGTTTAAAAATGAAGTTAGGGAGGAAACTAAAAGAGGAAAAATGAGAGGCACTAGATAAGGCCAGAGCGGTGACATAATGGTAGAAGGCAATCAATAAGTTCAGGCCATCTAAGAAACAACTAGTGACAGGGGGACAATCAAAAATGGGTAGACTATTTTAGGGGTTTATTAAATAGAAAGCAGAGGAGACTAGATCTAGGCACAAACAATGAACATAAGCCATGGGAGAATGAATTAGGGGTGAATTTAAGTACAGAAGATAACAGGTTGGATGAAGACATAACGGTATGGGAAGTATCCAGAGCGCTAGGAAGGATGTCGAATGGAAAAGCTTCAGGAGAGGATGGGATCCCTACAGAGTGCATGTTTTGAATGAGGAGGCTATCGAAATGCTGTGTGAGACATTAAATAAGGTATGGAGAGAAAGAAAGTTACCGGAAGGGTGGAGAAAAGCAAGAATAGTTCCTATATTCAAGAATGGTTGCGAGAATGAACCAGAAAATTACAGGGGGGTATCTTTATTAGACACAGGGTATAAAGTGCTGACAAATATTCTAGCAGATAGGATCAATACGTGGGTGGAAGCGGGAAACATATTAAATGAGTCAGGCTGTATTTAGAAGAAAGAGAGGGACGAGAGATCATGTGTTCGTATTGAATTCTTTAATAAACAATAGGTTAAAAATAAAGAGAGGAAAGTTGTACGTCGCATTTATAGATTTCAAGGGTGCGTTTGACTCGATAGATAGGATCATTTTGTTAGACAAACTGTGAAAAGCGGGAATTAGAGGAAGAAAGCATGCGATGATGTAATTTATATGATGACGACGACCGCGGAAATCCAGGTAATAGGTAAAACCGCGGTAGAATTCGACACTAACAGCAGGGTAAGAAGGGGATGCGCCTGAAGCGCCATATTGCTTGATATTTTTATAGACGACATAGATGAAAAATGGGAACGAAAAGTAGAGGGTGGGTCTGTAATAGGGAAAATCAAGATAAGAACATTAAAATATGCGGACGATATAGCTATAATAGCAGAGAGTGCAGGAGAATTAGATAAAATGCTTAAAACCCTAGAGGGATTTGTTAAAGAAAATCATTTAGAAGTAAATACGGGAAAGACAAAGATAATGGTTATTGGAAATGGGGGAGAAGGAGGATCAGTGAAAACTGGACATTCAATGGTGATAAGATTGAAATTGTGAATGAATTTAAATATTTAGGGTTCTGGTTCTCAACTAACAACAGCTTAGGCAAACATATAGATAAGATGGCAGGAAGAGCTCAGAAAACTGCCAACTCTACATGGGGGGTAATGAAAAAAGCAGGAAGGGACAGGGGGGACGATCGGATTTATCTGTTGAACTCAATTGTTAGAGGGATGGCTGTATACGGAGTAGAAGTATGGGAATGGTGTAAATTAGGAAGCATGAACAAAGTGCAGGCAAGATATTGCAAAATGACGCTAGGGGTAGCCAGAAACACTCCAAGATACATATGGAGAAATGAGCTAGGGGTAGTTAGCATAGAGTATATAGCAAGAGAAAGGGCGTGTAAATACTTTAAGGATGTATTAGGGACGGATAATGATAGGTGGCCAAAAGTATGCTTAAAAGAGGAAATGAGATCAATTATAAATAAAAAAACATCAAAATGGCGTCAAAATGTATGGGAAGTATTACAATAATTAGGGGCGACAGAAATATGCAGAATGATTTGGGAAGGGAGGGAAAGGGAAGAAATTGTGAGTAACTTGGGGGAAGGATTGAGTATATGGTGGAGAAAAGAGTTAGAGGAGGAATAGAGAGCGATAGAAACTTCGACGTACAACAATCTGTATAGAGTTTTAATTCCGGAAACAGGTGGGTTGGCTATTTGAATGCTGTTTGTAAACAAAAAGATAACAAAGAGATAGGGCATGTTCCGATATAGACTGTGAGCACTGGACAGTAATGCCAGTATACAGAAATGCGTTCCGATATAGGCTTCCAGTGCGCCGTGACAGTGATAGAGAGAAAATAATGAGGTCATATTTGCCACCATCTTTGTACTGGGAGCGTATTACCTCTGGGAGGTAAGGCGCTTCCAGTAGTTTCCACTAGATAAAAATGGCAGACATAGCAAGAACACAGACCACATCACAACATGGACCAATATTTTTCTTCAAACTTATAAAAAGCTACAATTCATTAAAAGGTTCAAAATGAAAGAAATTGAAACATTCTTATTGCTCTGTTTTACGGTTTTTGTAATTTGTTTGTTACTTATACCACTAAACACCGTTTTTACTGAAACTTATTCTAAAAGCAGACCTGTTCAATCATGTGAGAGAAGGAACTTTTCATCATTCTTTTACATTGTGTTCAATCCACTAGATCTGGATGAATTAGAAAATTGTAAAAAACTAAAATAATAATTTTGAAGTGATTTTTAATCTTAAGGTTTCTCTGCAAAAAATATGCAATTTTTATTTTGACATTAATTAGCATGCATATACCTAAGCACAACATATACTATTAACAGTAGTTTTGGTCGGTGCTTTATGGCACTGTACATACGCAAGAAGCTATTTTTTCCACATTACGGTCCGTGCAGATCAACACGCTACCACCACGCGTCGTCGCCGCGAAGCAGCGAGCGGTTGGCCACGCCTCCCCACCAATACTCAAAAATTTATGAAAATTAATGAAAATCGACAAAAACCTACTGAAAACAGAAATTTTAATAGAAACGTATATGATTTTGATGATATTAGTTCGGTCTATCAGTCTTCGGGTAGCTCATACGTACCCTCAACTGAGCAAAACGAAGAGTCTGAAGAGGCCGAAGAGTCATCCAGCAGTGAAAGTAGTTTTGTAATACACAAAGTCCAACCTAAAGTATTTAGTAATCAATTTGAGGAAGAAACCACAGAAAGGAATTTTATCACTAAAGATGGAGATTATCAAGAAGGCGTTGTTACGGAACCAATAACATCTTCTTTACCAAAAGTTCTTACCTACATAAAAGAAGCTTCAAGTAGACCAAGTAAAAATAAAACCGTCTGTAAATTTTGTAAATAGCACGTAACTAATTTTGAAACACTTAGAAAGAAACCATGAATCAGAGAAAGAAGTATAAGAATTAAAAAGATTGTCGAAGTCGAATAAAGAAAGTAAAGCAACACGCAGAAAAAATATAGCTTTACTAAGATATGAAACACAGTTTGAAGAATTTATTGAACGAAGCGAACAAGAAGAGAATATATTACCCTGTTTTCATTGTAAACGACTAGTAAAAGCAACTTATTTAAGGAGGCACTACAAAGTTTGTGCAGTGAGACCAATAAATAAATCAAATTTACGAATACAACACAGGGCTCAATCTCAAACATTGTTAGCTGGCGCTGCTGATTTAGCAAATACCGATGCTGCTGTAAGAGTAAAAAAGGAAGTGTTTCTTAAAATGAAGGCAGACGCAATAGGATCAGTGGCAAAAAAAGATCGCCTTATTCGCTATTATGGTGAAAATTATTTAAAAAAACATAAACGAGCGCAGATAGCAACAGCCTGTTCAAATAAGTTGAGAGAGTGCGGAGACGAACGAATAATACAAACATGACGTTTTTTGAAATGTTGTGCACCACCAACTTCGATTTAATTGTTACGAGCTCAAGGACTATCAGTGGCTATCATGAAGATAATAAAAAATAATCTAAAAGATAGGTAAATAGTCTTGTTATAATAAAAAATTTAAAGCCCCAAGTTTGGCCATACATATGGGGACTACTATTAAACAAATGTGTGATTTATGTTCTCTTTATATATTGAAAGGTGCATTAAAATGCTCTAACATTGAAGAAAAACTGAAAGATATAAAACGACTAAAACAGATGGTTGAAAGCCAATGGAGTTGTGAGATAGCTTCCTTGGCAATTAAAGATTTAGCTGAGAATAAATGGAACAACCCGGTCAGACTACCTCTAACAAAAGATGTCACTAAATTTAGAGATTATGTTATCCAAATTTCAGACAAAAATTTTGAAATTTTAGAAAAAGAATTCAAATAGAAAAGCTTTAAGACACTAATGGAAAATGTTTTGTGTTTAACAATATTATTTAACAGAAGAAGAATCGGAGATACTCAATATGTTCATCTCGAATCCTATTTAAAAAATTTTGAAACTATGGATAAAGAAGAATTTAGTAGTGCACTAAGTGAATCTGAAAAGGCATTGACCGCCAGTTACAAGAGGGTTGTTGCTGGTGGAAAAGGTAGTCGTGCAATTACTATCCTTTTTCCGAAGAATTTTCAGAAGTACATCGAATTACTACTACAAGTTAGAACAGAAACCGATATTGTCCCTAAGAAAAATCCGTATTTATTTGCATGTCCAGGGGTTGAAAATCAATGGATAAGAGCCGATGTCGTTATTAGAAAACTGGCTCAAGCATGTGGTGTAGAAAATCCAACGGCAATTTCATCCAAGAAGTTAAGAAAACAAATAGGAACTTTAATGCAGATTATAAATCTAAACAAAGAGGAGAATGCCCAATTTGCTAAGTTTATGGGACATACAGAAAAAACTCATAAGGAGTTTTATGAGTAAGCGAACTTATTTTTTTATCGAACTTGTACAGCAATCGGTAACAAAGTAGTCCAAATTTTTAAACGCAACTGTGTTGTTTGTTTCAGGATAACCCAGGATGCTTATCAAACCGCGAAGGTCTCGAAATTGCTGACACTTTTTGATAAAGGAAAAGGTTTACAGTTTAAAGGAAAACTATTAAAAGAAATAAATCTGGATGAAGAAGAAAGTGAAGATGATAAGGAAGAAGAGATCGAAGTCACAGATAGAGGAGCAGGCACTAGACAACAACAAAAGCACTTAGTCAGTACAAGCGGAGGATTAAATTTGAGGGACAAACTGGTAAATTTTGAAGAAGAAAATGAGCATGAAGAATTGGAAGTCAATAACAGAAAAGCTTACAATACACAAAAAAAGTCTACCAATACAAACCGGGAGTTATATGAAGACAGTGAAAGCAATGCTGAAACTGAATATGAACTTTCTAAAAATAAAATAAAAGGGAATAGAGTTCGTTGGACTGAGAAGCAAAAAAGTATTGTTAAGAAACATTTTCAAAAACATATAAGACAAAAAATACCGCCTAAAAAAGAAGAATGCTTGAAATTCATCGAAAAAAATAAAAAAACTTTACATAAGTTGGATTTGGTTAAAGTAAAAACCTTTGTTTATAATACCTACAAAAATAATGATTAAGAAATAATTACTGTTTTGGATACCTTTGATGTTCGTTTACTGTTTTCTTTGTGTTTAATCTATTCATTTATATACTGTATGTTCATATTCATCATATATAGTTAACTTTTTTTTATACCAAAAGTAAGCAACAAACAAAGAAGCAATTTTATTTTATTTTACAAAACTTACCAAAACACAAATTTGGGCTACCGAAATAAGTCACTCGGTTATGATTCGAAAGATGAAAGCGGCGACCATATTTGATCGAAAGGAAGTGATCTACAATAAAAAAGTTTTTTTTCTATATGAATTATTATATTAAGTGTACCTATACTTACCTTTTGAAAGTCCTTTGTGCAAACATTACCAGTATTATTAACTTTTACCAAATTGTAAAAGTAAAAATAAACGACTGACACTTTAAATATTTTGTTTACAATTTTTTTTACTTTCATAAACGTAACGATCAAGAAAAAACGCGGAAAAAAATTATTATACTTGATGAAGGTATAAACAACACCCTAGTTTCGGAATAAGTCTAAGTCTAAGTGAATTTAATGTACCAAAAAGAATTGACTTATTAAAGATGTGTAAGTAGTGTTACTGAATTAACAAATTTTGAATTAAAAGTTTTTTTCAATTAAACTTCTTAAAATATTATAATAAATATTAACCACCAAATTGTGTTCTAAAACAGATCTTGAATTCACGACTTGGTACCGTGAATAAGTCTGAATCAATGATCTCAAAAGATAAGTAAAATTCCTATAACGTTTAAAAATAAAGGATACAATCTCACACATGGAGCGTGTTCTTCACAGCCTACGACCGGTTTCGACCTATTGGGTCTCGTCAGGAATCTGTTGTGATCAGTTTCCATACAATAATTAACAAAAACGGTTTTATAAGAAATTGGGTGGTGAATTTTCTAAAATCACTTTCTAGTTCAGAAATTCTATCATGTTAAGTCGCACATGTTCCATTTCCAAAGTTAAGGGAAGTATTTAAGGCACCTTTCCTTTAGTTCTAAAAATGTTCTTATTCTATTATTTTTTTTCATAATAAATTTTGTGATTTCTTTCAACATCGACAAGTAGTTATTCGTATTTCTAGAACGGCAATACAAAATGTAATTAAAAGATCAATCGACTTACCTGTAAAAAAGATTAATCCATACTAAATGAGTATTTCCGTTCGAATAATTACAAACCCACCCCCTTTCTTCTTATTCTTCCCTACCCATTACACCCATCGGTATTAGATACCTGGATTTCAGTGACGAGGTCTAACAAGTATCCAGTGGAACGGAGTACTGGAGGAAGGGTTGAATTCGTGCCCACCTAACGTAGAAAAGTTGCCACTACAAGTAGTTCATTGTAATTCGAGAACGGCAATAGGAAATGTAATATGAATCAATTTTTATTACAGGTAAGTCGATTGATCTTTTAATTATAATGCAAGCGAATCAGCCTTGTATCAAGAGTGCATGGACTGTCTGAATGGAATACGGGGTCGCCAATCAACTCGAAATTATCAACTTTTTTAAACTCTTGGAAAGAATCTATGTAAAGCATTGCCAGCGTTTCACGTTTTTACTGGTTGCGATTCAAACCCTGTATTTTTCCGAAAAGACAAATTACGTCCGTATGTTACTTTACGTAAATAATTTTCAGAATTGAGTATTGAATCTGAAAACAAGAAAGATCTATTTGAAATAATTCAAAACCTTGTAAGTACTATGTATGGCTTCAAAAACAAAAAAGCAAATGTTTTCGCCAACACTATTCGATTTAATTTATTTCTAAAAAAACTATAGCGGAAAGTTGGGTAAAGTAGCCATGGCGGGTAAAGCAGTGACTGCTGATTTACCGATCTTAATCTTAATCTTAATGGTGGCGCTCTCTATTGAAATTATTGTCAACTAAGATCAATGTTGTTTGTGGATATAAGCCTATAAGGTTACAACGGTTACGGCAACTTTATTTCGACGAGATATTGTGAATTACTGTGGTTTTGCGGTATCTGCTATAAGATAAGTGTCGAAAATAGTTACTCATATTTTCTGTAAATGTATCGTTACCTATTTTTGGTGGATTCTGAATGAAAGCGTGATGTTTAAAATTTTTTTTTTGCTGTAGGTGAGATATTTTCAAGTTACATGTGGAACTGAGTATATGTGAATTTTCCGCTCTTAGGCAAATCGGGTAAAGTGGCTATGGTACTGGCTACTTTTCCGGCAGTGGTGGCCGCATTACTCTCGATATTACCCCATGTTCTTTTCTCCTAGAAGTGAATTTTATAAACTTTATTTTACAGACAAAAATGCCGTCAATTTATAAAAAAAAGTCTAATCAACAAAGTTAACATGCGCATTGAAGGAAGCCATTACTGCAGTCCGGAATGATGTTGTAGCGTATTAAACCCCAGCAAAGCGTTTCAATGTTCCAAAAAATACATTAAAAAGGAAGGCTAATGAAAAAAAATATATATGCAACAGATAATAAAAAGATTATTGGAAAATATCGGCCAGTATTTACGCCTGAGCAAGAAAAAGAAATTGTTGACCACATTTTGGAAATGGAAACAATATTTTTCAGGTGAACACTTTTTGATGTTCGCCGTCTGGCGTATTAACTGGCATATAAGAATAATTTACCTAATAACTTCAATGATGTAAAACACCTTGCAGAAAAAGATTGGTTGAGGGCATTCCGAAAACGGCACCATCAGATTTCCTTACCATTACCAGAAGCTACCTCCTTTGCCAGAGCACAGGGATTTAATCGACATAATGTACGAAAAGTTTTTGTTATCTTAAAAGAAAAACATCACTTCCCACCACATCGCATTTATAGCGCTGATGAAACTGGACTAACAACCGTTCAGTCAAAAAGTACGAAAGTGTTAGCCTTAAAGGGTAGAAGACAAGTTGAATCCTTTACTTTCCATACCGCGGCATTCCAGCCATAAAATTCAGCCTCTGGATAAATCCTGCATGGATCCTTTTAGAAAATATTTGGCTGAAGACATTCGTTGTTGAGTAAGAAATAATGCACGTCCTTTAACCCATTTCGATATGTTTGAACTCCTAGGCCAACCATATTTGGGAGTACAATCTGGAGCAACCGTGGCAAAAAACCTAGCAAAGCAGCAATAATAACATCGTAACCCTATAAAGAAGAATTGGAGGAATCGTTAAAGAAAAAGACAGAAAAAAATGAGGAATAGATCCAGCGGAACATCCACAAAAAAAAAGAAAGCCAATAGTGAATAATGTATGTAAAAATTTAATGTTTAATAAAAAAAAGGAAAAATTATTGTAGGAGGGAAGAAGTTCAGAAATGATTCTACAGGTTCAGAAAGTGAAAGTAACTTCATTCCTGATGACAGTTCCGAAGGTAGTCCTGACAGAAGCTGTGGAGAGGATGTTAAATGTATTTACTGTAGGACTGATTCGAAGAAACTTGGGTACAGTGTGTTACGTGTAACCTGTGCTCTGGTGAGGACGAAGCCATTTTTATATGCGACTACTGTTCTTAATGAGACTAATCTACTTGTTGTCGCTGTTTCTTACGTAATCACCCACATCAATGGTCACAATCATTCCATCAGCATCCGCGGTTGCCATTAAAACCACCGAAAAGAAATATTGATAATTGATATTTTGAGATCCGGTATTAGGAAACTACTTTATCCGAATATGCTTCCCATCGATAGCGCCTATGCTGTTTGGTATATTCCAAAGCTCGTTGTATCGATTTGCTATGGTTGTCCATTTTTCTTCATTCGGTACTGACATAGACGGGTTGTAGACAGTTAAAAATTGCTGCTGTTACTGATAGTGCTGCATCCTCGAAATAATGCTAGTGATAGCGCTGCAAAACTACTTCCCGTTGCGAGATACCTGAAACAGTTGTCTCTCTATTAAAATAGAAAAATATTTATGGCTGCAATACTATCTATAAATTAGACATAAATTCAATCTGTCTTTATTGTGAGAAAAAAGTAGTGAATAATCCAATCAGCTGCCCTGAATGCTCTGCAGTTTATCATCCAAGTTGTGCAGTGAAAGTTGGAAAGTTAGACAGTGGTGCTTATAAGAGGTGTTGTGGCTCTGATTCTTTGTCGGATAAGACAGTCATGGATGAATTTAAGAGTCTCCTTGGGAAAAATATTAGTGAACTATGGATTAAAATAAAGGCTAGAACTGATAATTTAGATACAACTATTGAAAACACAAAATCTGAGATTTTACTAGCTGTTGAGAAATCTCTTAGTGCTCAGGATCAAAGGACTGATACTATAATCGATAGTGTGTCTGCTGAATTGAGTGACTAGAGCAAATAATTTATTCTTTTACAAGGTTCCTGGCACCAATAGAAACACAGATGATTCAAAATTCCTTGACTCTCTCTTTTGTGATACTACAATTGATAGTGAGAAACTGAAGTGTTAGCATTGGTAAATTTAACAAGGATAACTGTAGACCATTAAAGGTTATTTTTCCTACTGCATTTGATTCAAATTGGGTTCTTCGTTCATCCAAGCGTCTTAATCTTGGTGATGTGAAAGTCTCCTCTGATAAAACACCAACTCAAAGAATGAAGCTTGCTACTACATTGAATGAGCTAAAATGGAGAACTGAAAATGGTGAAAAGGACTTTAATTCTTAAATATGTAAATGGTGAACCTACTATCTCAAAGAATAAGCCTAATTTAACAACTATTGCTATAAATAAGTCACCAGTACCTGCTAAAAGTTCGTCATCATCAAAAAAACCAGTACAGACTAATAACTGTATGCTTCAATATTCACTATCAAAATGCACGCAGTTTGAAAAGTAAACTGATTTCTCTTCAGCATGCAGTTTCCTCAATGGTACTAGATTTTGATATTATCTGCTTTACTGAGTCATGGTTGGATGACTGTTCAACCTAGTGAAGTATATTTGAGGAATTATGATTTTGTAAGGGCTGATAGAGATCAACTTAGAACTGGTAAGAAACGAGGTGGTGGCCTTCTAGTCTACTTAAAATCAAATATACAGTATAAAATTTTAAAATCCTGTCAGAGTGATGTTGATTTTGTAATTATTGAAATCAATCCTTCATTGTCTACAAGTATTATTTTGGCAGTTGTATACAATCCTCCAATAACATGTACAAATATATCTCAAATGCAGCTTGACTTTGACTGTTTTTTCAAATTTCTTTGTGATTATCATAGCATCAATAAGAGCTGTGATTATGTTGTGTTGAGAGATTTCAACATTCCTGGCATCAAGTGGGTGAAGAGAGAAGGAATACTTATCAATGAAGGCTCAAATCCGTATCTGGCATTGAATTCACTTACTGAGAATCTTTGTTGTGCAGCCAATTCCTTGGATATGAATCAAATTAATAACATTAAAAATAATAAGGGATAAATATTGGACCTTGTATTTACATCAGTAAGCAATTCATCATGTGAAAGCTCTATTGATCATCTTGTTGTTCCTGATGTTTAATCATCCTCCTCTTATACTTCAGCTTCATCTTAGTGAATTGTCAACATTGAACTTCTCATATTGTTTATTTAATTTTAAGAAATGTAATTTTGACTTACTTAATGAGCGTTACAAATCACTTGACTGGTCTTTTATTTTTGATGTTAATCTTTCTTTGTGTGATAAAGTGAGTGCGTTTTATAACAAGTTTTTTGATGTTATTTCGACTGAAGTTCCTTTAGTTAATATTTCTTCATCGAGTCGTCCAATTTGGTACAATAAAGAATTACTTATGTTAATTGCTGAAAAAAAAGGCTCTCACTTTTTATGGAAGCAGACTGGGTTTAATTATTATTATGATGAATTTAGATTACTAAGGACTAGCTGTAATAGATTAAATAACTATTTAGATAAACAATATATTCTTGATCTAGAAAAAGGCATGTTTTTAAATCCAAGATCTTTCTGGTCTTTTGTTAACAACTTTTGTTTGCCTTCTTTACCAGCCTCAATGTATTTGAATGATGATAGAGCTAAATGATGGAAACTCTATAGTAGATCTTTTTGCTAATCATTTTGTGTCAGTTCATAAAACTAATAAAGTAAAATTTGATAATATTAATATTAGATCAGACTCTAATTTATCTGAAATATCGTTTTCTACTCAAGAAGTCTTAAATGCATTGAATGATCTTTCTGATAAACTATCTGCTGGTCCGGATGGCATACCGAGTTGTTTCATAAAATCATTAGCAGAAAGTTTGGCACCTGTTTTAACAATCTTATTCAATGAATCTTTGAGTACAGGTCTTTTACCAAGTGTTTGGAAGGTATCATACGTTACTCCTGTGCATAAAAAAGGTGACAAATGTAATATAGTTTTTAGATTTAGTTGACGTTATCAAGTTTTCTAAAATCTTATTATATGCAGATGACGTGAAATTGTTCTCGTCTATTAAGTCTGACATGGATTATATTAATTTTCAATCTGATATTTTTTCTGTCTCTAAATGGTGCTCAGAAAATGGACTTAATTTTGGTTATGATAAATGTGCATTAATAACATTTTATAAATCAAATTTTATAAATTACTCTTATAAATTAAATCAAATTCATACTCTTCAACGTGTAACATTAGTGAAGGATCTCGGTCTTTATTTTGATTGTCATTTATCTTTTTCGTATCATCTTTATTTTGTTATTAATAAAGCAACAAAATTACTTTATTTTATTTTCAGACAATCTAAACAATTTCGTGATCCTCGCACATTATTATCATTATATAACTCTCTAGTGCGTTCTCAATTGACTTATTGCTCATCTATTTGGTCACCTGTTAAATTTCATGATATTAGGCGAGTGGCATCTGTACAGAACAGATTCTTAAGGCTGATGTCATTCAAATTAGGTAGACCAATGTCTTATCTTGACCATGATTGCTAAAATATTGAATGTTTGTTCAATTAAATCATTTCATGAATATTTAAATGTACTGTTTCTCTATAAGATTATTCATAACCATGTCGATTCTCCTGGACTCTTGGCCTTAATTAGTATTCGTGAGCCAACTCGAGTGATTAGAGATTCTCGCCCTTTTAATTTACCTCTTGTTCATCAGAAAATTATTGAATCATCTTTTATTTATTCTGCATCAAAATTTGTAAATTTACACCCTGAGTTACATGATATTCTTTTACTTAGCTCTATTTCGCAATTTAAAATAAAGTTAAGGAATATACGTTTTGAAATTTAATTTACTTGTTTGATTATGATTACTTGTTTAAGTTTTTTTTTTTCTTAAGTTTAGTGATAATATTTCTATTTTTGAGTTGTATAGCGTGCTGTTGAGATATCGCCATTCCTATACTATTAATTGTTAATTAATTTTGTAAGGACCTTTGTGTCTGTATGTTATCAATAAATAAATAAATATTAGATAATCGATAATTGGAGTTGCATACGGCTAATAGTTCAAACGAAAAGTAATGTTTATAGCTATAAAATAAAGATCAACTCTCTGTTGGCTTTATTATGCGAAGATGTTTGCCGTCTATGGCACCAATGCAATTAGGAAAGTGTGCTTTTTTCTTAAAACCTTCTGCAACTTCTAACTATTGATCCGCTGCACAGTTAGGAATGCAAATGCTCTTCATTACTCGCAATATTTTCTGACATACTTGTCGAATAAACAGAGGTTGTTGCTACGCCCAGTCGATTACAAAAATGCAAACCCATCATTGAACATCCACTTGCTAAACACCAAAACCGAAATCACATCTAAATAGTGAAATACCTATTGTTTTAGAATCAGCCTTTCAACGAAAATGGAAAAGTTTACGAGATTTCTTTTCAAGAAAACTGGCCAAACAAAAAGAACAGAAAAGTGGAAATGAACGAAAATGAAGACAGCAATATGTTTATTTTTGACGACTGAGTTTTCTGCAAAAAATTCTAAATCTACTTCATCCAGTTTAGAAGTTCATCGTTGGGAAGAAAACAAGAAGCTTAGACTAGGAAAGAGAGGGGACACGTAATTCGTATGCCGACTGTACGTCGAAAATTGACGCATTTTTTTGGTACCGCCTCCATTTACTGATCCCAAACAGTGCGTTGACAGCGTTGTGTAAAAGTGTCAATATAATTAAATAGTATAGTTAGGTTTTAGTGGATTTTTGTTTAAAACAATGCTGATTTCTTCTTCTTACGGCTGTAAAAGCCGCAGTGAAAGAAATGAACCAGAAATCACATTTCACAAGTAAAAAGAATTTTACGTAGTAAGGTTAAGCACATAAAATCGCGTTTAATTTGTTTATTGTTTACATACTACTTAAAATATGTTATGATTTACGTACAGTAATCATTAATGCATTATATTTTTTTTGTTGGAATGGTTTACGGATAGTGTAAGAAACAATAAATACATACTTTCAAAGTTGTAAGATGCATGCGTTTACCACAATATTACCATAGGCGGCGTCACTTTTAGTTATAAAAATCTAAAAAAGTAAAATTATTTAATTAATAAAATTCGTCTTAATGTTTATTAGTTCCGCCACATCATGTTAATTAACGTTAATAAAATAATTTTTTGCATTTAATTTCATTGAACATGTATTCTCTTTGACATAAAATAAATAATATTTTCTTAGTAACGCAAGACGCAAAATAACAGTTCTTAATAATTGTTTACTTTATCAAATAAACAATTGATACTCTGTATGGAATGATAATTGTACGAATAATGGTAACAAAACAAACTCCCTCTTAACATTTTATGTTGCGATACTGAGCGCTGTCGCGCGATCCCAATCGTCCTCAATTTGCAGTCGACTATTACCTGTCCCCTCTCTTTCCTAGTCTAAAACAAGGAGGATGAAGTTGCAACAGAGAATCGTGATCAATAATTCGAAATGGATGGTAGAAGAAAAGCAAAATGCGCTAATAGTACGTCAAACTATGAGATTCCTAGCGGTAAGAAACGACATGTGCAGCACGAGGAAGATTAATTAATAAATTTCTCAACAAATAAGTTTATTAAGTACAATAATGATAACGATGCGGATAAACTTTTTCTATTGTCTTTGTCGCCGGAATTAAAGAGTTCCAGAAAATTTAAAACTTAAAGCGAAAAGTGAATTATGTAAGTATTTAAGACAGCAAAGTAATACCGAGTACACAATCCCTGGAAGGAACTAACGTATACAACAAGCACATAACCCATTCCATCACCAATTAGTCTATTCATACAATCAACCACAGTCATCTACTTTTCTCTTAATCCGCCTTTAATGTCCACCATTCCATAACTCATTCAACCATCCCATCGCCATTAAGTAATTATTCCGACGGTTCCCTTATTTTGGGTTATAACAGTGAACAGAATACATAATCACTTCTTTGCGTAAAATATAGTTAGTTATGTTTCATTTATTTCTTTTCTTCCTCGTAATATCTTTAAACTCGAAACAATATTGTCGAGAACAATAAAATATTTAGTGAAACTTCCCATTTGTTGTTTTCTTCTTTAAATTATTCACATTATATTTCACAAGAAATGCACCCTAGATAGTTTATATTTAATCTTTAATAGTAGTTCTTTTCATACCAAATACTTAACTACATTATATACATATGTAAATATTTACCTCAACGTAATTATTAGTTTCTTTTCAGAAGTAATACATTTTCGCATATTTGTATCCATTACAGGAATACTTTCGTTTAAAAGTGACAATAGTTCATCAAAGGTACATTTTGACATACTTAAAAATTGAAAACATTTGTTATTATAGTTACGAACATCTACATACTAGGTGCAAAAGAGTTCTTTTCTATAACGTTCGGCTACTAGTGTATGAACCCAGTAAGTTCCTTTATTTTTAATTTTTTATTCTTTTCTGCGTTTTGAAAGAATTGTTAACAAGAGCGCCACCTCATTTGAAACCATCTTTTCGATTTCAGTGTATAGTACACACTGACGGGGCGTTTCATTCATACATTAATAGCAGTGACTAGTGGTCTTGCAAAACGCTGCAAAAACGCCGTACTAGCGTTTAGAACCGCCATAGTGGCGACCACAGCAGTCCCCAAAAAGTTGCTCGTGTGAAAAGGCTCTTATTGTAACACATTTTATTTGTATGTTTTGCAATCACTGCCGAATATCTAAAAAGATGATGGAATAATAAGTATTTTAGTTTTCTTTCAGCTTCTTCTTTGATATACCTAACTATTGTATAAACAATGAAATATTAAGTGACACTAGGTAGTGGTGATTTTACTTATATAATGTGAATTAAATCTTTGAACCGTTTACAAATTACCTCAAATTAATGAGGGAAAATATATTGCTGTCATCATACCCCCGCCGGGATTCGAACCATGGTCTCTGGCTTTACGCGCCATCGCTTTCCGTAGCTTAGTGGTTAGATAACACGTCCTTCGATATCAGCACACGGGACCAAAGAATATCTGGTCATATGGCTGTTTATTGTTCATACTGTGTAAGAAATAACCCAGCAACAGCGGCTTGGAGATAGATACTGGATCAGCAAGTTCAGCTAGGTATTCACCAGTGTGTAGCTTTCCTGTGGTGTCTATCGAGTCAAAAAGAATTACTTCAGATTGCTCCGTCGTAATAGTGGCGCAAATAATCGGTTCATTGTGAACGTTAGACCACCCATCTATAGACATATTCACATAACTACCAGAAAGATTAGAGAAACACCGTTCTTTTTCTTCAAGGTAAATTTGATCCAATAATTTGCCTGATATATCCTTCCGAGATGGTGGAATATACCCTGGGCGTAATAATGAAATGGCTTTTTTTACTTTTCGATGTTCAATACTTCTGAAGCTATAGTCTGTAGAAAACATGGCCTTTGCTACTTGTCGGTCTATTGTTTCGTTTGGCGTTGTTACTATAAAAGAGATTAAGTTTGCAGATAGTTTCTTTTTTTTAAGAGACGGTTCTGCGCAATCGTCGCCTTTTGCCGAAGAACTTGCAGATGAGCTAGGTTCGGAAAGTGAAGATTATTCTAAAAAATATATTTTACTTCATGATGTTGTTATTTGTTACGCAGTTAGTACCATTAAAACAATAATGTCTATTAATCATACTGTTGTCACTGAGTACGACCACCAAAACCATATAGAAAACTAGTTAGTATTTTTTAGTTTGTTTTGTAAATAATAACTTTAATAACTTAGGTACCTACAATTTCAACATCATCACGAGATTCCGCAATATTATTTTTGCACTTTTCGTAATGTAATTTCATCCTCGCAACCAGACCTTGAATTTCTTTTTTACATTTGTTGCATATAGCCCGACAGCCAGTTTTGGCAGTGCTTTTTTCTGTGAAATGTGCCCAAATCCCATCTCTTCGGCGAGGCATTGTATTTATAATAAATTGATCACGCACGCATCACAGAAAAAAAACAATAATAAAAAAAAAATGAACGAATGAAACCAGTCGCAGAATTGGCTTGTGGTTCGTTGTACCTATTGTATAGGACGCGTTCCAAGTGTGGATTAGTAATCCTTAATTATTTAGACGAAACAGGAATTTACCTGTCTTTTTAGATTATTTGAACGAATGAATGCTTGTTAAAACGACAGTAAGACCGTAATTACAAGCGAAATAAACAAAACACTACACGGGGATTTCCATTTTGCTTGGCATTTATTTGTCAGACAAAAAGGAAATCCCCGCGCTGTGTCCGCGCAATCCCTAGAAGGTTCCGTTTTGCGTAAAAATATAGTTAGATTTAATAATCAAACGAAAAAATCAAAAAAATCGTACTTTATTCGATTTTTTTAAATTTGATATGGTTGATTTCAATATTAGAATTAGGATTCAAAATATAATTAACAAAAAATTTAGAAAACAGAAAACGAAAATTCAAAATTTAATTTCGAAGAAACAAGTTACAAATGTCAATTGTCCAACCCGTTTTACAGACCACATTTTTTACAAAATATTTGAAAATTTTACTAACATTAATTTTTCAAAAGATGAAGTCAATTTATTAGAGAAAGGTTTCCAATACATTAAACCTAAAATTTCCAAAAAACATATAGAACACTTAGGAGTCGAAGTTGAATTAGCATAAGTCAGTCACAATCATCAATTTCCGAAAAACATATTACAGCCAAATTAATTAAACATCAATTTAACCACTATAATAGCAACAACAAACGTGACAATAATTCTGAAATAAATAATATTAAATCTATTCGCAACATTGCCAATAATAATAACATCATTTTTACAAGAGCAGATAAAGGTAAAACGGTGATAGCTATAAACAAAACAGAATACTTAAAGAAAACGTTTGAATTTTTAGATCCTCAAAAATACCATCTCTTAAAAAATGATCCTACAGATAAATATCAATTACAAATCAGATCTATCATCAAATCATCGCAAAATGTTTTTAAAAATATTGAAATTTACAAATTAGTTAATATGAACCCCCAACCTCCGAGATTATACTCGTTGATAAAATTACATAAAAATAATTTACCTATACGCCCAGTTCTTTCGTTTGTTTGTGCTCCATCGACCAAAATCTCTAAATTATTAATAAATGTAATTAAATCTAAATGTAATTGCACGACTAAATATAGCATCAAAAACTCTTTCAAAAATTAAAAACATTAAAGTAACCAATAATGCCAAATTAATTTCATTCGATATACAAAACTTATTCACTAGCTACCAACCATAGATGTTATTAGAATAGTCGAAAAATTATTGCATGAAAATAATCACTCTACTGAAGAAAACTAAGAAATTATAAATGCTGTTTCGGTATGTTTATCGCAAAACTACTTCCAGTTTAACAATCAAATATTTACTTGCACAGATGGTTTAATTATGGGTAATCCCCTAAGTCCTTTATTAGCCGAAATCTTCTTGTACGACTTAGAGGAATCCATAATAAATTTAGGTAATAGTAATTTTTTTTTTCGTACCGGTATGTAGACGATGTCATTACCTGTTTCATAGGTACAAACAGACAGCTAGACATATTTCTTAAACACATCAATAGTTTACATCCGAATATTAAATTTACGATAGAAGAAGAAGTAAATAATAAAATAATTTTTTTGAACTTAACGCTTACTAAAAAGGATAATAAAATCACATTTTCTATTTTTCACAAACCTTCACATACCATTGTAACAATTCATAATAGTTCTTTTCACCCGATCCAAAATAAATTAGCAGCGTATAATAGCATGATACATAGACTTCTAATTGTTTCTATGTCTAATGAAAACTACATCAAAGAACTGAACTTAATTAGACAAGTGGCAGTTAATAATGGTTACAACCGTTCTCTAATAGATAATACGGTCTTCAAGAAACGACAAAAATTAGCCGTAAGCTTAGTTTATCTTATAATTAATAATAAAGATAATAGATATAAATGTTTAACTTATTTAGGTCCCATAACTAATAAAATTTTTCCTATTTACAACAATGTGGTCGTAATTTAACTTATAAAACTAATTTTTCTATAGGAACATTAATTAAAAATAACAAAGATATAATTAACAAAGATAGGTGTTCTGGAGTTA
Source organism: Agrilus cyanescens (assembly GCA_947389935.1). NCBI lineage: Eukaryota > Metazoa > Arthropoda > Insecta > Coleoptera > Buprestidae > Agrilus > Agrilus cyanescens. The sequence continues at coordinate 10,198,601 of OX376710.1, forward strand.
AGTTAACCTGTGGTACATACCAAAAAGTATATATCGGCCAGACTGGCACGAACTTCAAGAAACGTCTGATAGAGCACAAAAACAGCTATATAAAAAATAAATCCGATTCAACTTACGCAAATCATATTACAGAAGAAGGGCATCAATTCAACAATAATCTAGAAATTTTACATTTACATAATAAAGGATATAAACTTTCACTCTTAGAAAATTTGGAAATAAATAAACATAAGAAATTAGATATTATATTAAATGAACAAACAGAAGGCAATAATTCCCCACTCCTTAATTTTTTCTGATCTTCCGCCACCCTTAATACTAACTATTTAAACTCCCACACTTGAAATGTATATTTCCCCACTCTTCCGGGAGACTTCTACCGCTGACAAGCACGCAGCCAAGCCGCTCACAGCCGTTCCAAGCACCGAACAGACTAGCCGTTTTCTTGTACCGATTTACGTGCTTTTCAGCGCGTAATCTCGGGCAAGCAACCCAGCAGCACTAAACCAGGAGGTTTAGTTGGATCGAGTTCTCCAAGGTCTTCGCCTTTGCCCAGCCGATTCTAGGTAAGTCAATCTTTTAATCAATAATAATCACTAACCAACAGTCTTGGGGACCGAGTACGCAACGTCCCCTTGTACTTCGCCGCTCCCTACCCCCACCACCCCCCTATTTCTAACAACCTTGTTCCAATCAACAACGCTTTCTCAAGCATACCCACATACGTGAAGAAATCTTTCAAGATGTCTGCCTCCGAGAGCCCCGCGCTCTTGGAGGGCCTCTCCCGTGAGGCCGCAATGGCCGCAATAAGAGATCTCCAGGCCAAACTAATGGCCTTAACCGAGTACGTGAATCGTCTCCCTAGAGACGCTTCCCCAGTCCCGATGGCCGAAGACACACCGCCCAGTACTTCGGCCACTCCCACCCCAACTAAGGCGCGGCCCAGCTTTGTGCCACCCCCAGCCACCGTCGACGGTTTTTCTAAAGTCGGCAAAAAGCGCAGGAAGGTAGCTCCTTTCCTGTCTTCTTCTTCTTCATCCTCCGAATCGGACTCCGATTCGGACCAACCCTCCCAGAGCACTCAAGCTCCGCCCCCCATCGTCATCCGCCAAAAATCTCTTTGGCCTAAAATCCGGCGTGCCATGGACAGCAATGGCATTACCGACCGCCGGACCATCAATACCTCTGACTCAGTTAGAGTCTATCCCAAGTCCGTTGACGATTTTCGTCGCCTCTCAGCCTTCCTCGACCAATCCAAGGTCGAATTCTCCACCAACCAGCTCCGCCAAGACAGGGACCTCCATGTCGTCATCCGCGGAGTCTGCGAATCCATCCCGACCGAAGACGTCGAGTCTGAATTAACCAACAAAACTTACACAATCCGTGGCGTCCACCGTATGTCCAACGGTGGTAAAATCTGGCCACTTATCTCCGTCCGGCTAGACCGCACCGCTCGAAACTCCAAGTCAATCTTCGAACTTGGTAAGCTCTGCGGGCTCAATGTCAAAGTTGAGCCAAAAAGGGCATCTAAAGACGTCCCCCAATGCCGCCGCTGTATGAAGTTCTTCCATACAGCGAATTACTACCACGCCGCCTGGGTCTGCTCTTTCTGCGGTCGTAACCACGTAACTGCAGAATGCAAGTCGAAAGACAAAAAGGACGCCACCCCCTCCTGCGCAAACTGCAAAGGCAGTCACCGCGCCACCTACCGCGGCTGCCCCAAGGTTCCAAAGAGGACCACCCCCAACTCCAAACCCATCACTCCGGCTGCCCCAAAGGTAGCAATCGCCAACCCCTCAGCCACCCCAGTGCTGGCGCCCCCACTCACCAAGTCCTACGCAAAGGCAGTAAGGTCAAGTTCCAAACTATCTCCCATCCTCCTCAATCTGTTTTGCGCAGACATGCCCTCCCACACTACAATTCTGACTGCCCTATATGCAGACGACATCGCCCTAATAGACTCCAGTCAAGCCATTCTCCATAGTACTGCGAGAATTAACAATTTTCTGCCCCAGCTCCTAAACTGGTATCGGACATGGAAACTTTCCATCAATGATACCAAATCGGAAGCAATTTTCTTCTCCCACAGAACCCGGAAACCTCCTTACATTATGGTCAACATCCGCCCCGTCAAATGGACAAACTCCGTCACCTACCTAGGCGTCACCTTCGACAGAACCCTGAACTGGAGGCGTCACATCATATCCACCCGAAACAAGGCTGTGGGCGCATACATCGCGCTCAAGCCTTTCTTCCGTAATAACTCCATCTCCCATCAAACGAAAATCCGAGCGTTTAACGCAATCATCAGGAGCATTTGCTCCTACGCCATTCCCGTCTGGGGCAGCGCCCTCCCCAACCGCCTTAATCTTCTTCAAGGCACCTACATGCGAATCCTCCGTTCCGCATTAAACTATCCCTGGTTCGTCAGAAATATCCAAATTCTGAAAGAAACCGGTTTGCCTTCTCTCCCCGACGCCGTAATAACATTCGCGGCAAACCTCCGGGCCTCAGTGTCAGGCCACCCAAACCCTACCATCTCGACACTATCCAACTACGCCCCCAAACCAAACGACCGTTTCAGAAGGCCTTGTCACCTTCTACCCTGAGCTGCCCTTCTTCGCTCATCCCGAGTTTCGCTCTTTAGCGCGAGTGCCCACCCTACCCATCTGAGGTGGGCCACCGTCTTCGCTCGCACGCTCCCTCCCCCCTCTCCCAACTCTGCCCACTCCCGAAACCAACTCCCAATCCCAACCTCTCCACATCTATCCGGGGATGTTAAAACCTCACGGTAACTACTCCCGTCTGATGAAGCTAAAGTTTAGCGAAACGTATGTTACGGTGTTTATAAAGTTTGTAAAGTCGAATAATATAAGTAGACAAAATTCAGAACACCCTTTATTTTGGTTCGTAGTGGTACAGTAGTACAAAGGAACTGCCTCTCTTAATCGTTATATTCTTATTTTATATTAATCATACCTGTTGCGTATTATACATATCTAATTCTAAGAGTTCTAGAATATTCTTTGTTTATTGGTAACTAACATTATGAGACCATATCGCCTCCTGTTCTTGTAATCGTAATATATCGTGTAACATAAACATTTATAAACCTGATATGTAGAAATAACACACACTGGAAGCCTGATTCAGAGGTGACCTAATTAATCAATTTACTCTTACAGGGTGTTCGATAACTTGAGCGTAAGAAATTGCTAACATTTGTGAAAATCTTTCATTGTGTTTTACTGTTTAAAATGAATTTTCATCAAGTCAAGGTCGAAAATAACAATATTGATGTGTATATTTTGCACATACCTACGGGACGAGAATAAATATAGGTATAGACAATAAACGAAAACTGATGAAATATCCGTCTGCAATACTTATTAAAAATAACAAACGACGTGCAAATATGTGTGTGGAGACTGTCGTATATTTATTTAATATTTGTTATACAATGTATACAGTAATTGAAAATAACAGGTACCTACCTGACGTTGACTTAATAAACTCCTTAGACTAGGAAAGAGAGGGGACGCATAATCGTCGACTGTAAATTGTGACGCTTGGGACCACGAGACAGCGCTCAGTAGCGCAACATAAAATGTTAAGAGGGAGTTAGTTTGTTACCATTATTCGTACAATTATCATTTCATACAGAGTATCAATTGTTTATTTGATAAAGTAAACAATTATTAAGAACTATTGTTTTGCGTCTTACGTTACTAAGAGAATATTATTTATTTTATGTCAAAGAGAATACATGTTCAATGAAATTAAATGCAAAAAATTATTTTATTAACGTTAATTAACATGATGTGGCGGAACTAATAAACTTTAAGACGAATTTTATTAATTAATTAATTTTACTTTTTTAGATTTTTATAACTAAAAGTGACGCCGCCTATGGTAATATTGTGGTAAACACATGCTTCTTACAACTTTGAAAGTATTTTTTGTTTCTTACACAATCAGTAAACCATTCAAACAAAAAAAATATTGAGCATTAATTATTCTTGTACGTAAATCGTAACATATTTTAAGTAGTATGTAAACAATAAACAAATTAAACGCGATTTACTTTGCTTAACCTTACTACGTAAAATTCTTTTTACTTATGAAATGTGATTCCCGGTTCATTTCTTTCACTGCGGCTTTTACAGCTGTAAGCAGAACAAATCACCATTGTTTTAAACAAAAATCTACTAAAACCTAACTACACTATTTCATTATATAAGATTTTTTACACACCGATATCAACGCATTGTTTGTGATCGTTTAATGGAGGCAGTACAAAATAAAGGTGGCAATGTTCGATTTAGAGTCGACTTACGAGTTACGTGTCCCTCTCTTTCCTAGTCTAAGATAAACTCCCTAACCGACCACTTACGTAATGCAAGTATTACATCCGGGTAGGTTTTTGCTGCAGTGCATTATGCCCATAAATTGAATGGGCGAATACTTGTATTTTATCTTGAAATTATTCAAGTATAATGCATGTAAATGTTATAATCCTCAAATTGCGAAAAAAAACCCTATTACAGTTATGACAAAAAAATTAAAAAAGCGAGGTTTTTGTCTAAATCCGGAAGTAGTTCCGCATAAATATTAATGACATTTGTCGTTGGAAAAACTTTCTTTTCAATTACCAGCAAATTATCTACAAAAAACAAAATAGAATTCACAATCAGTAACATTTTCCGCGCTTTTTCATGTAAGTATGTATTTACATTTGGCATTGTTTTTTTTTTCGTTGTTTATTTATTCCAATTACTTTAAACGCGCAGCGAGTTGTCTTTACATGCTGTATTTTGTAGAAAGATTTCTAATAGACTTCTGCTTTTGTAAGTAGGTATTATTAGCAAATACAATGTGAGTTAGTTTTTCGAAACATAAAAACCTACAACATTAGTAAATAGGTAATTGCACTATAGGTAAATAATACATTACAATTCAACGTAGAATAAATTGCAATTGTTCGTAAAAGCCAAGTATTCCTAAAAGGATTTTTAGGGATACTGATACTAGATCCGCTTAAATTGTCTCAATGGAAAATACTGAGGATTATTATCGTAATTTGAATCCAAGAAGAGATTATGAAGAAAGGCGTAAAAGCATTAAACCTCTCGCAAAACGACAACCGGAAAGTCAGAGGCCTTCGGGTCAACGTAAGAACTTCAACCGCAAACGAATCGACAACTATTGACAAAAGAAAGGAGTCCAAGAGATGGAAATCCTGGACCAGGAACTGAATAAAAAGTTACTATCTGGTGTAAAGGATGGTGAAACTGCAGCTGAGCGCTTAGAGGCATACAACATCGCCAAAGCTAAGCAAGTGCCAGTTACAACTAGATCCGTTGGCTTTGGAACATCTAACATATTTATTTTATTACATCAAAGACAGAATGTACCCCAACGTGGATCGATTTACCAACTCTATCGAGTTGGACTAGCTGCATTCGAGTGTCAAATAACTACATCACTGAAGGCTGAGAATGTTGAAGATGACGAACGAGGACTTTGCATCTGAACAGTTACATCCAGCCTTTCTCAAGGCTGAGAAAACCATCGTTGTTCTTCCCGACCAACTTACCATGCCAATTAATATGGTCGGATTGGTAACAGTTTATGAAGATACTTATGTCCCCAGAATACCACGGGACCAGTTCTCACGTCGTGGTCGTTTCGTGCCGCTACCTAATCAGGTCAGCTTCAATAATCTCAGAAGGACTGTCGTCGCCCTCGCGGATGCCGCCACACCGCAAATGACACGACAATTATTTTATCAGAACAACCCTATACCTGGCTGCATTTGGGAAGGCGCGCCAAATAACCCAATATTGCTGAACCTCGATGAAATCATGCCGGATGAATATCAATCCAGCGACCTCCAAAATGATGAGGATTTGCAATACAAGGTGGAGTACATGAGTAGTAAGATGCCTAAGTATGTACTTCACAGATACCATCAAGTACGAAGCGGCTGGTGGAAAAGGCATGTTAACCTCTAACATGATGGGAACATTGAGGGTTTCTGACCGGGCGGAAGGGCAAGATCTACGTGACTATTATGCACAGACTTTGCGTGTTACTGGAGATGTGACCGAATTTAACAACATCGTTCGGTTTAATCCAAACGAACAATTGGCTGGAACACTCAGCTTACTGGGCGAATTACCTAGTGATGCAGCTGTTCAATATCCAATATTCTGTGTTCGTGATCCCAGAAATGCTTCTGAATCAAGCTCAATGGAATATAGAGCAGCCTGGAACTTAAAATACGCTTGATAGTCTGATGCACTTACTTTGGCTGGCCTGAGAGAATAATTGTTGGGAAGTGTAATCTCGCACCAACACCAGACCAAATTGTCTCTCTTCCATACTATAATAAATTTTAATATAATTTTGTTAATTCTGTTCGACGGCGTTAAGACAGGTATACCTACAAAACATACATTTGTATGTACTTCATTTCGTTATTGCAAAAACGATTTGTAGAACGTCCAGATGTTTATCCTTTCATGGTGTATGCAAAAGTTTCATAATGTTGTAACTGATAACTGATAACTGGATAACTTGTGGGGTATTTACTGCAAATTTAATGTAATTTTTCAACTCTAACTAATCGCAATCATCCTTTGTTGTTGATTTCCGAAAAACAAATTTGTTTCTTCAGAGTTGTTATTTATGCCCACACTAGGAACTGAAAGATATAGGTGTAATTTCTAATAAAGTGTTAAAGTGAAATATTAAAAAGTGGGTATAGGTACATTGCCTCTTCTTCATAATTACAAAGTGGCTTTACTCACATGCAAGACTACCCTTCTTCGCTGTTTCCTGATCTTAATCCCCTTGTGAGCTTCATCAAGTCCCTCCTACATACCACCCCCTAACCCCTCCAATGATTATTTGGTAAAATCATACTTGCTACATCCAAATTTTCTATATAAATCCATTTTTTCGGACTTCCAATCGAGCATACGAGCAGAACACTACATCTTTCGTCTAGAGATATTAGATCATCTTGTGCAAGAGCTACCAGCCGACGGATTTCGATTCGAAAACCCAACCCTACCATCTCGTGCGTCATCAAATCCGTTGACCTTAACGTTACGGCCGCTGATGTTCTTTTCGCTCTTCGGGACCAGAACATTCAAGCCAAAAACGCCTGGAAAATCAAATCCCGTCAGACAGGACAAGACAGTCACTTATTCCGAGTAATTTCCAACTGCTCGAAATCTATCGACAGACTCCTTTCAAAGATGTTCTCTACCGTCTACCGCTGCGAACCCTCGCAATCCCCCGGACCTCAGCCTCTTCAGTGCGGTAAATGCTTTGTATTTGGCCACAACATTGCTTCCTGCTCCCAACTCGCGCCACTGTTTCCGATGTGGCGGCAAACACTCTTCGTCCTCTTGCCTTCGACAGTAAGTGTCCTGAACGACCTAAACCACAAACCCTAACCCCATCCAAAGTCGCCCCGGTCAAGTGCGTCGACACTATAGCTGACGACATGTCCGCCGCCGAGTCCTCCGACTTCTCTGCCACCACAACCCTTGAACCAAAAAAGTCTGAGGGTTGAAGACGCCATACGTTTTACCTACTTTTGCCTGCAATCAGTCTGCAGGGAACGTCAATACATCAATGCATATTAAGATATCTACAGTAAATACCTGCGGCTGGAAGCAAAAGAGAAACCACATCATCAATACCCTACATTCCGATACAATTCATATAGTCCAAGATCCCAGAGCCGTAAGACACAACATATTTTCTAAAGCATATTACTTTCGGTTCACAGTAGTCTCTTGTGTACTTTTTAATACCTGAATGTTTGTGGAGCTTGCCCGGTGACACCTGCGCAGGTACCAGGTGAGAAAGGTAACTAAAAATCAGAGCTACTTAACTTAAATTTTTATGACTGATTTTTATATGTTTTGTAGAATATTACTCTGAAGTCATATAAAAAAAATCAGACGCTTTCTATGGGCCAAAACTTTTATCAGACGCTTTAAAGCTCTAAAAAAACTAAATGAACTTAATTTATTTTTAAATTTTTTATATGTTATTAAGGTAACTATTACAATTCTATATTTAATCAGTCAGACAAATTGCAATGACCAAACATCCCCTAAACATAAAAATTACTCAACCATGAGTATGAGCGCGAGAGCACTATACATGCGTTTTAGATCGAGTGAGACATCCATGGTAACTCGGTTCCCCTTCTTGAAACCACAATCTATTACAGTCCTACTGTCTATGTATGTGTATACACTAGGCGCACACACTGTTTATTATACAGTATAGTTCTATACTCGGGTTTATGTGACCACATGTTTTTATCAGTTATATTGCGTGATTTGTGAGTGATATCAAGTTATTTTCAATAGAAAATATGGAAGAATTCGCGGAACCATCATTAAAATGTGTATTTTGTAAAAAATCTCATGATAAAATAATTTTATTTTCAATAGAGACATTAAAAAAGTGCCAGACTATTTTAAAACACAGAACAACCCATACCCTAAAATTCAAAGACGTAGTTTTACCGGATGATTTGTATGAAAGAGGTTACCATCGTGAATGTTACAAATGTTTCACTGCTTTGCCGAAAAAATATTACTCTCCAATCTCAGAAAAACAAAAAAATGATAAAAAAAATAATTCATCGAGTATTGTTGAAAATAAATCTGTAGCATCGACATCAGGCTTATGCAGTGTTGATATCACTAATAATGATGAATATACAGCATCTACCTCAAGTCAACTAACTGATACAGCATCTACCTCAAGTCAACTAACTGATTTTCTAGCTCCAGACTCAGCTATAGCATCAAACTCAAGCCCAGCTAGTATTGTTCCTGAACCCATTGTAATATCTGAGCCAGCTATTGTATTAGAATCAGTTGAACCGGTCCCCTCTAATTCTGAAGAATCTTCTGTGGCGTTTGAGTGTGTTGATGAATCCTCTCAAAATAATGTTTCTTTTGATAGTAATTCAAGTGCTGGTGAAAATCACACATGTATATATTGTGATCAAAAGACTAAAAGACACAAATTAAAAAGACTACCATTGCATGCGTCTGATAAAAACGATTTTCTAAAGAAATTGAATAAAGAAGAGGAAGACTTTGCGGAGTTAATTGAGAAAGTTCAAGATGTTGCCAGTTCAATCATATATTATCACAGTAAATATCAATTGGAGTATTCTTATAAAATATCATCTCGGAAAAACACAAATAAAACATCCTGGCATGATCTTCGTGAACATCATAAAGCTGTTTTCATCGACATTTGTAATTTTATACAAGAAAATATTATGAATAAAGGTCGGTGTTACTTTCTTACGTATCTTCATAGAAATTATATTGAGCTTTTTAGAGAGAAAGTAGAAAACTGTGAAGAAGAGATGGGTAATTTTACTCCACAAAACCTGGAGAGTAAAATTAATAAAGAATTTAAGAAAGAAATAAAAATTTTTACGTGTCAACATAAAAAGATAGTGGCTTCTAAATATATTACTGCTATTGATGATAACTTGTTTGAAATTTTAAAAGATGAAGATATTCTCAATAAAGCTGCTTCGATACTAAGAAAGTCAATGTTGGAAGTTGAAAAAAAGAAATTGCCGAATAACGTAACAGTACGAGAATTGGGACAGTCTTTGTGTAGAAGTTTGCCAGGATTTCACGCATTGACTGGATGTGATTTTAATCCCGCCTTTTTTAAAAAAGGTAAACAAAGACCGTTTAATATAATGATGAAAAAACATGAATATCAGCGAGCTTTTATGCGATTCGGAGATCCAGAGTCATTTACCGATGAAAACATACTACAAGATATTTTCAATCAAGTACAAAAATTTATCTGCGATATTTATAATGTTTCTAGTGTATGTGACGTTGATGCTGCCCGGCTTCAGCTGTTTTTAAATAATTATACTGTGTCTGATATTAATGAAGAATTCAATCCAAAAAATCTAAAAAAATTCGATGCAAGCAATTTACCACCATGCAAAACTGAATTATTTCAACAATTTCTCCGAGCTAATTATATAACCAGTGTATGGAATAATGCAAATAAAAAACGGCCAACTACTTTTACGCCTGAAAACAACGGATGGACGTTAGAAGATAACCAGTATCATTTTTATTGGTTTGATGGTGACCAATTACCCGGATTCGTTAGTGAATCACTTCAAGAACCAGGTACCGTACTTTAATTTCTGGTTTACAATTTATTATATTGGTCGTTCCGTTTTTTAATTGTTTATCCTTTTGTTTTTACAGAACATGCTGCTAGCAACAATATCAAGTCAGATGATGATGATGATGATAACTTGGATGGACAGTTTCACGATGTACTCAATGATGAAAATTCTAATGATTACTATGATGATGAAGATGATTAAAAAACAATCAAATAATTTATATTTAAAATAAAATAAATAAGAATTTTCTTTAAAACACAACTGCTCCGAAAATTTATTTTTCCCTATATATATGCAATACATTAAATTATTTTTAAAATGATTAATTATTACTTTAATTATAAATTTTATCTTAATCAAATAGATGTACATATTAATAGCAGTAAGTATTTTTCAAATATTAAGATATTTTACTCTAAAGCGCATGCGTATAGTGCTCTCGCGCTCATACTCATGGTTGAGTAATTTTTATGTTTAGGGGATGTTTGGTCATTGCAATTTGTCTGACTGATTAAATATAGAATTGTAATAGTTACCTTAATAACATATAAAAAATTTAAAAATAAATTAAGTTCATTTAGTTTTTTTAGAGCTTTAAAGCGTCTGATAAAAGTTTTGGCCCATAGAAAGCGTCTGATTTTTTTTATATGACTTCAGAGTAATATTCTACAAAACATATAAAAATCAGTCATAAAAATTTAAGTTAAGTAGCTCTGATTTTTAGTTACCTTTCTCACCTGGTACCTGCGCAGGTGTCACCGGGCAAGCTCCACAAACATTCAGGTATTAAAAAGTACACAAGAGACTACTGTGAACCGAAAGTAATATGCTTTAGAAAATATGTTGTGTCTTACGGCTCTGGGATCTTACCCTAATAGTCTCGCAGTATAAGAAACCCTCTCTAAACCGGCAGACAAATTCCATATCTCCGGCTACAAAATCTTCATAACCAACAAATCCCCAACCCAAAGAGGTACTGCACTACTTATTCACAGTACTATCGCCTTTAGCCATTTACAAATACCACCCCAATTCCAACATTTAGACGCATGCGCAGCCATCATTCATACACGACGACACGGCGACTTCTCCATCATTTCATACTACAATAGACCCACCTGTAAACTCCCACTAGATTTCTTGACCTACATTTCCAGTTTCCCAAAAGCAATAGTTCTAGGCGACTCCAATTCTAGACACACTTCTTTCGGTGACACCCTCTCCAACGGCAACCACACTACACATTCAAACACAAATAATCGCACAACCTACATTTAAAGAAATACGCGACTACAAAAACATTAACTTCGACGAACTCCGGGAACACATAACAAACGCGAATCTAACACCACCAATAATACGTAATACAGCCGACATAGATAACGCGATAGAAACATATACCACATCAATCCAAAACGCGATTAACACAACCGCCCCTACAAAACGAATATACATTGGTAGAAAACCTCTGCCTCCGGAAATTGTAGCGCTCATCAAACGAAAACGCGAACTATACCGTCTCTTCATACGCACGCGAAACCCACTCGTTAAAACCGAATGGAATAGATTTAATGCTCTCGTTCGTCGCGAAATTAAATAACACCATGAAAAAAGGTGGCACGAATCTTGCTCAAAACACCCTTCAGCCACCTACTCGTCAGTAACACAATTTATAACTCACCAGCAGAGAAAGTTAGCGTGTTTGCCGACACAATCGAAAACCTACACATAACGCACACTTCGCCACAGCATGACACAGCGGATTTCGCACTAGAAACCGCGCTTCACACACCGCATAACATCATACGCGAAATAACTGCCGATGACATAGTGGAGACCTTCGTAAAACTCAAGAACAATTCACCTGGAGAGGACGGTATCACAAATGCCATAATAAAAAATCTGCCACCACCCGTCTTAGATTACCTCACGTGCATTTTCAACGGCATCCTGACTACCGGCTATTACCCTACAAGATGGAAAAGTGCAAACCTTATAATGATCCCTAAACCCTGCAAAGATCACAAAAACCCAAAAAATTATCGTCCCATCTCTCTAATTAATAGCAGTGGAAAAATTCTCGAGCGAATAATCGCGGCCCGACTTTCCGATCACTGCGACGCCAACAAAATTATACCCAACTCTCAAACAGCATATGAACGCTGGCGGTTGCACTCTAGCAATCGCACTCGATTTCGAACGCGCATTCGACACTGTTTGGCATAACGACCTACTTGGATTTACATAGTGCCTAAATATTGCCATCTTTAGGTACCATATTCATATTTTCTTGCCTTATATAATTTAATTTATAATAATTAACTTATGTAAGAAATAATTCGTATAATTATCATATTATTATTTACAGAGGCAAAAAAAAAACGTGAACTAATCTAAATATGGCAATATTAGGCACCTGTCAAAATCTTGGATAATTAACGATTATTTCTACTTCCGTTAGATTGAATACTTATTATTGTTGTTGATTTTATAGATGCTAAAGAAAAAGACGGTTAAGTGGTCGGAAGAAAACCTTAAAGAAGCGTTAATAGCCATAGGGAACGGATTGAGTATCAGCAAAGCCTCGCAAATGTTTCGTATTCCTCGAACAACTTTAGGGCTGCATCATAGAAAACAAGATGCAAAGAAACGTCTTGGGAGACGCAGTATTTTATCAAAAGAGCAAGAAAATGATTTGGTAAATAGAATCCATCGGCTGGCAGATGTGAAAATGTAACTATAGTGGCATGTGGAAATGCATTAGGACAGGCAATTCCACCAATGATCCTTTTTAAAGGAAAACGATGCAAACCAGAATGGGGTGATCATTTATCCCTGGGATCTAAGATTAACATGACTATCAAACGGAGTAGGACAAGTGAAACGTTCATATCCTGGATCGACCATTTTGCCATGTTTGAGAACTCGGGACCAACACTCCTCATTTTTTATGGTGCCAAGTCACATCTCGACGCATCGATTGTTGACGCTGCAGAATATCAGGGAATTACCCTATTCTGCTTACCTAGTAATACCACGCATGAACTTCAACCCATGGACAAGGTGGTTTTTCGTAGCTATGAAGCATTTTGGGACCAGGAAGTATTAAACTTTTTAACAACACAACCTGGAAAAGCTTTAACAAAAATAAGGTTTGGAGAAATATTTTCCAATGTGTGGTTAAAAGCAATGACGCCGTCCAATATCCTCTCTGGACTTAGAAGTACAGGTGTCTATCTTTTTGCTCCAGATGCAATCCCAGAATCTGCGTTTGCACCCAGTATCGTGACAAGAATAGACGAAAATAAAAATGAATCTACTAAAATGACTGAGCCAACAAGTCATATTAATGGGCCAAGTGGTGTATATTCATCAAAAGCTAAAAAGAAACAACATACTGCTTACTTGGGATGTGATTCATCAGATTCAGAGGCTTCAATCGATCATGACTCCTACACAGAAAGTGACAACGAACCACTGATCAAATTAATTTCTGCTTTTTTAGGGAATATTACGCAGGAAGAAGTGCCTTGTGATGATTTGGATGCGTCGTTTGCAGATTTGGGTTTTTTGCTTACTCCTAAAATAAAAGTTGCAAACTCATAAAGAAAACCTGCTATTAATTCAAGGGCCCAAGAAGTAACGAGAGATTTATTTAGTTCTCAGCCAAGTCATACAAATGAAATCGGCTCGAAAAAAAGTCACACAAACGAAACCTTCTCCAAAAAAAAAGGTGCAAGTAAAATCCGTTCGTGAAAAATTTTCATCTGTGGTTGCCTCTTGGTTCTGCTTCTTATACAAAACAGAAAGGCAAATTGATATGAGGTTGTGTTCGGTATGTAACAGATATGTTGATGAAGAATGTGTCGGTCTGACTAAGGTCGATAGAGAAGTTTTTATGAAGGATCCTTTTCGCTGTCTAGGGTATTGAAATAAAAGGCCTCTCAAATACGTTGATGGAAAAGAATATATATTGGTTGAAACACAGTTTTCAGTAACAAAATACGGTAGATGAGTGACTACGATATGACAATTTGTACACCGTACAATATCCGAACGGCCTTCTTCTATACACTCAGTATATTACGCCAAAGTATTACACTCAATAATACCAACTGATTGCTATTGCCACATTCAGGTCTGAATGTTAGCGACAGAATGTTCGACCCCTACGCGCTCCCCGGTACGCGACCTGTGTCGACACGTAATCTGGTAATTTCGGGGAATCACCGCGAGAAAACATTATCGGTGCCACTGCAATCACGTCGCAGAAGTACAACTCAAATGCGTACCGCAATAAAGTAAACAAATAAAAATAACCTGTGGAATGAATAAAAATGAATAAATACAGTTACGAACAAAAGACAGGATTAAATGAAATCCCACACTCGGCCATCCGACTATTAGTCCGACTCGGACTCCAACTCGGTGTTCATCCAGGGTTTCATGAACTCAGCGCATGTGCTTGTTCGTATAGGCCCTTCATGGTTTTCTACCTTACAAACATCATATCTCTCGTTTTCTTTTACCTTGACGACCTCGTACGGTCCTAAGAATTTTCGATGAACTTTGAGTCCAGTTCCAAATTGAGTTCTCTTGATGTTTTCCTCCTGGATTTTTATTAATTGTCTCTTACAAACCTCTCTTAATTGTTACCTCTCTTCAGAAAACTGCCTTATGGCTTCCTCTTCAATTAAATCTTTCAGTTTGAGGTCCTCCTTTGTTCTCATTTTAACACCCGTTAATACCTCAAAAGGTGAAGTATTGATACTTCTCTGATACGTTGTGTTCAATGCTCGTTGAACTCAACATACTTATACCATTTGGTTGGATCCTCGATGGTCAATTTGGTGAGTACTGGAATGATAGTTCGATGTATTCGCTCAACCTGTCCGTTACCGCGCGCAACGCCTGTTGTAATGGTTATGTGCAAGATTTGCTCCTCTCTGCAATAATCAGCGAACTCTCCCGATGTAAATGCGGAGCTTTTGTCTGAGATTATTCTGGCGGGATTAATAAAATTCTTCTGCTGTTTAATCAAACAATTTACCGCCTCTTTAGGCGTGGTAGACTTGACCGGACAAATCCAAGTAAACTTGGTAAAATCTTCCACTACCGTGAAAATATATTGGTAATTTTTATTAGTTTGAAGGAATAGGTCCTAAATGGTCGATATGATAGGTATGAAGCGGACCTTCCCGTTTTGGTATAGGATGAAGCAATCCTTCCCCTTTACCCTCCTTTCTGTTTCCCAAAATGCATTGAACACAATTGGAAACGACATTTTGTATTTTATTTGTCATCTTTGGAATGTAATAATCCCTTTTTAATAGTTCTTCTGTTTTCTTTACTGCGAAATGTCCTTCGTCGTGTGCTGTTCGTATGATTTCAGTCTGCATGGCCTTAGGTATTACTAACAATTCCGAGCCATTTACATACTTGTAGAGGATATCGTTCTTGATCAGATAATCCTCGTGTTGTTGTCCCGACTCTAACAGTTTTCTTATTGGAACTATTCCATCGTTATTCTCTTATGGCCTTTTTAATCTTTGTATCAGTCCGTCTTTTTTGGTGATCGGCACTATTGCTGGATAACGGCTCAATGCATCAACATGCGACATTCGGCTGCCCCTACGATGTTCGATCTCGTAATCGTAATCTTCTAATAAGAGTGCCCACCTAGCAACTCTCGTTGTTAAGTCTTTTTTCTGCATTGTTTTCTGGAAAGCCGAACAGTCCGTTACTATCTTGAACTTTGAGCCCAACAAGTAAACACGGAATTCTTTCACCGCCGTTATGATCGCCAAAACCTCCAACTCATAAGAGGTATACTTTTCCTCGGCGGGCGTTGTTTTTCTGCTCAGATAATATACCGGATGTAATTTTGAGTCCTCTCTTGATTTTTGCATCAAATATGCCCCATAACCGTGCCTACTGGCGTCAGTGTGCAATTCAGTGTGTAACCCTTTCTGAAAAATGTATAAAACAGGATAGCTTGTCAGTAGTTTTGTTAGCTTCAAAAATACGTCATGTTGTTTCTCTTCAAAATTAAACAACATGTCCCTCTTTAGCAAGTCACTAAGTGGTTTAGCTATTGTGGAGTATGACGGAATAAAATTCCTAAAGTATCCAGTCAACCCGAGATACGATTGAAGTTGTTTATGTGTCGTTGGTTCAGGAAACAGTTTGTTAGCCATCGTTTTTTCCTCAGACGGTTTCACCTTACCATCCTCCATGATGTATCCTAAAAATTGGACTGTTCTCTTAAAGAACTGACACTTGGATCTCTTAATTTCCAGGCCATATTCGCTGGCCAAATCTAAAACCATTTTCAGTCGTTCGATCCCCTCTCGTTCCGTTTCGCTAGAAATAATAAGATCATCCATGTAGTAGATTACAATATTTTTTGACGTGAGCGGCCTAAAGATGTGATTTATGTAACGCTGGAACACCGATGGACTGTTGCACAGCCCAAATGGGCACTTGAGAAACTCGTACTGCCCATTGTGCGTCACAAACGATGTGTATTTGACGCTGCCTTCTTCCACATACACATGAAAAAATCAATTTTTAAGATCAATCGTTGAAAAGACCCTCGCTCCTTGTAGTTTGCCTAGCACGTCTTCAATAAGTGGCAATGGAAATCTGTCCTTTATTATTACAGTGTTAAGCTTCCGGTAATCGCAACATATTCTTGTAGCCCCACTCTTCTTCTTAACGAGCACTATTGGGCTAGCAAAGTCTGATGAGCTGTCTCTAATTATTCCTGCTTCCAGCTATTCCTCAATCTGTTTCTCCACTTCTTCCTTCTCTAGTTCGGATAATCTGCGCGGTCTCTGGCTGATCGGTCCCTCCGTCGTGAATAGAATCTTCATTTTAACGTCAGCAGTTTTGGTCTTCTTCGGCTCATAATTGTTGATCATGTCCATCACTTCCTTTCTGGATTCATGATCCCCAATGTGATCCAAATCCAACTGATTCCTCTCAACATTTGTATCTACAGTGATGTTCATCAAAAAGTTTTCATTCTACTTCTTAAACACAACGATACCATCCTCCTCAATTCGAACATTAGCCTGACTTAACAAATTATTGCCAACTATTATTCGAAACTGAATGGCGTTCTCAGGAACAACGTGAAACGTAAGTTCAAAAGTTTCAGCATCTATGATGACATTCATTCTAAAACAACCCATTGTTTTCACATTATTGTTCCCAATGCCCTTAAGTGTAACGGTCTCGTTCATTACTGTTTCGTTTCCAAAATATTCTTCATACACGTCTTGGCCCATGACAGATATATCACTTCCCGTATCAAACAAAGCAGGTAACACAACTCCCCCAAAAGTTAGTGTTATCCCATTCCGATGTTTGGCCTCAATCACAGCAACATCAGCCGAACGTGTCCTAGAAGTCCTACATGCCGCTGAGACATGCAAAAACTCATGGCATTTGAAACATTTTATACTCCGACCCTTGTCTGGACAGTCTTTTGCCAAATGTCCCGTACCTCCGCAATTGAAACATTTCCGACTCTGTGGCTTCTCGCTCTTAACCTTGTCGTCATTTGTTCCTCGGTTATGCCCAACCTTCGAATCCGATTTTAAGTATTCCTTCTTTGCTTTAGGAACATTCCCATATGGTGGCGGTTTCTTTTTGCAAACACTCTCGTACAGTTTTGCCTTTTCCTTGAGTTCCCTGAAGTGTTTGGCTCCATATAGAATAATTTTATTCGATGAATCATCCTGAATACCATCGATTATGTATTGTATTATCACCTCTTCTTCAATATAAGCGCGACTGACAATTTCTCTCATGGTTAAGATGTACTCTTGAACTCTTTCATCGTGTCGTTTCTTTCTGGACATCAATAGTTTGTGTACCTGTGCACTGTTGACCTTGATCTCAAATTCGCCAATCAATTTTCTTTTCAGTACACCTCATGTTTTGACACCCTTCTCCGATTGTATATACAGTTTAGCAAGTCCTCGCAGAGACGTTTTTGCAAAAATCAATCTCTGAAGATCATTCCATCCCATGATGTCGGCAGTTTCCTCAAAATCTACCCACTTCTTGATTGGGTAATCATCTTTTCCGTCGAATGGTCTGATATTGTCTTCAATATCCCTAAACGTGAGTGAGAAATTATCCTTTCTGTTGGTAGACCTAACTCCTGGTGTATCAACTGAAGGAACAGCGGCTCCCGCCCGGCCGAAGACCTCATTTTCTTCACCGGATGCATCTTCATTATTTTCGTCAATTTCTTCGTCGTATTGATCAAGTTCCTCTTCCTCGGATTCCTCACGATTTTCAACGTCGCCGTCGGTGTCATCGTTTTCATTGTTATTGCGTTTGAAGTTTGTTAAAAACGAACAAATGCGATCGGCTATTTCTTCAGCATTACCTTCATAATCCAATTCAAGTATGCTACATACAGCAATGAGGTCAGCCAGTTGTAAATTATTTGTGACATACTGTACTTTAGCGGAATACTCGTCAGTGTGTTTATCCCATTTAAAACCTGCAAATTCACGCATCGCTTTTCTAGACTTACGAGGTTCGCCTTTGTTTTCAAAACAAATTTTATGTAGTGCTCTGATTGCAGTAATCTTAGCCCGTGCAATATGATATTCAATTCCCGCAAAATTTCGCAGAGTCGACACAAAAATGCAATAGAAAAATACAATTCAATATTCCCAACCATTTAACAAAATATAAAATTGAAACTAAATAATTCACCAAAATAAAATGCAAATTGAATAAAATCTGACAATCAAAATATTTGAAATAATAACAAACAATTAACCTTTCCTCTTCGAGTTGATTTTGTTGTTTTAAGTTCGAATTAAAATTGGAAAGAAAACATGCATCAAACCTTATGTTAACACAGTCCGGCGTGAACGGTGCACTCGCAAAATCCTCGAAGTTCGGACGGCAATCTACAGGGATGAGCAAAAACAACGGCTTCTCGACATAATCTTGATTTTCTGACAAACACTGAGTGTTGGTCTGTCCGTTGCACCAAAAGTTTTTTTTTTTTTAACTTCTCTTCGTACTTTGGTTCCACAAATCCAAATTCAGTATCACTGCACTGAATCACACAGTAAATGCTCGTTTTTCACAATTTACTTCGTCTCACTTTCTGTCTCGTTTTCGTATACAGTTCTCACTGTTCTTCTCTTCTTTTCATCCCTCCATATATTCACCTTTCCATCCCGGACGAGCCCCCAAAATGTAGGATCCTTTTCGCTGTCTAGGATATTGAAATAAAAGGCCTTTCGAATACGTTGATGGAAAAGAATATATATTGGTTGTGTAATGTAGTATAAATTAGGGTTAATGCCCTCAGTTCCTCGATTGCGAAGGAGGTCGCTATGGCTTGCGAAATATTGTAATTACAAAAAGATTCATGTGCGTTCATTAAACGGCTGATATGTCGCATTCTGAATTGTTACCGAAATACGACACATAGACAAAAACGTGTAATATTGGGAACGATTGCTTTCGCAAGTGATAGTGGACTTTAAACAGGGTAACGATGAGCTGAGGCAAGTAATGTCCAATATATTTAAGTAAGTTATTATTACAAGGGTTCGAGCAGAACTAACGTATAGCTGAATAGAGAAATATTAAACTAAGAAGTTTCATTCCTCTCAATATCATCCACCAACATCACATGGCGACCCTGCCTCTCAAGAACTGAAGTTAAGAAGATTTAGTGATAAGGAAATTTAAAATAGAATAATCATGGGAGCTAAAAATAGTGTACAAAAATCAGAAGAAATAATAGTAGAAGCCGCTGGATCAGGAAACAATAACGCCTCACAAAGTGCAAATCAAGGACTATTTAGCGATCTAAAATTTGTGATAGTAATGTCGATCCTTATGGTAATTATAATGGTACTATGTAATGTGAGTGTTCTAAGTGTGTGACAGTGATATGTCTGTTGAGTGCGTCACCAGTTTGGAAGAACTTAGTGAAGAAATTAAACTATTCGGTGAGAATTTAAGAAAAGACAGTATTCAGAGACGAAGGGACCCTGCAATAACCAAACGTAAGCGACAAGAATTAATTGTAATTAAAACTAAATTAGATAGCTTAATAAATGTAGCAGTAGAATTAGAAAAACTAAATCGCTTAAGGAAGATAATTTAAAATTAGTAAATAATTGTATAAAACACAACATAATAAAAATTGTTATAATAGGGGTAACAATTATTACAATCATAATGTAGGTTGCAGAAGTAGGTCAGACCGCCGACCGCAAGGTCGCTCAGTTTATAATAAAAATGCTGGAGGAGCAAATAATAATCGTGTTAATAGGACTCATAGTAGTAAATTCTCCAATAATGCTGAAACTGAACAATTACAAACGCATTTGGCAGAACCACATGGCAGTGAAGTTGACGAGTTAACATTTTTTCGTCCCTTCAATTAAAAATAGAACCGCGAATAATACAATTGTTTTCAGTATAAATAGTTTAAATTGTATTAATATTCAATATGAGAGTAACTTTATGAATTTTTTAATAGACACAGGAGCATCAATTAGCGTATTATTTAAAAATAATTTTAATGAGAAATTAAATAACATAGATTTTAAAGATACTATTAGAGTAAAGGGAGTTGCTGGATCAACAGTAACTCATGGTTCAACCACCCTTACATTTACGATAGAAAACAGCCAGTTTTCACATAAATTTTATTTAGTTGATGCAATAGATAAAAATGTACACGGAATAATTGGTTCTGATTTCAGATTTCGTTCAGAGTGGATTATAAGCGTGTCGACGTACCGCTAATATCAAAATTCATTAATAAACTAACCATTTCCCCCCGATGCGAGATAATACGGAATTTTAGGGTAGACTTTGACACAGATTGCATCGTAATGCCAGAGAGATTGTGTGAAGGTGTATTTGTAGCTTCCATCATAGCAAGACCAATGCAAAATGTAATACCAGTACGAATTTTAAATGTACAAGATACGCAAGTTACAATAAAAAACTTTAAGCCAAAACTAGCTCGATTAGACGAATACGAGGTAGCGTGTCTTCCAGAAATAAATGAAATGAATGTTTCGAGGGTAGATAAAGTTTTTAAAGAAATAAACTTTAATAAGCTGAACATGGAAGAAAATAATGCCTTACAACATATAATAGCTAAATTCGCAGATGTTTTTCAATTGCCAGATGACCCATTAACGGTCACAAACGTATACACACAAAATTTCGTTAGAAAAAGAAACCACTCCAGTGCACGTAAGGCCTTATCGTCTTCCGCAGACACAAAAAGCTGAAATTCAAAATCAAATACAACAAATGCTTAACGATAAAATAATTGAACCCGCAAAATCACTATGGTCAGCACCGCTATTAGTAGTACCAAAAAGAACGGACAAAAACGGAAATCGAAAATGGCGCATTGTTGTTGATTATCGGCTGCTAAACCGACGAATAAAAGACGATAAATTTCCTCTACCAAATATAACCGAAATTCTAGATTCTTTAGCCGGCGCGGTATATTTTTCACATTTAGACCTTTCACAAGGCTACTATCAGGTCGAATTAAATGAAGACAGTCGAGAATACACAGCGTTTACAACAAATACGGCACAATATCAAATGACCAGACTACCGATGGGAGTTAAAATTAGTCCTAGTGCTTTCAGTCGTTGCATGACTATTGCAATGGCAGGTCTTAATTTAGAGTCATGTTTTATCTATCTTGACGATTTAATTGTTTTTGGTAGAAATTTAACGGAACACAACAGAAATTTAGTAAAGGTATTGAGTCGACTGCGAAAAGTAAATCTAAAACTAAATCCGCAAAAATGCGATTTCTTACGAAAACAAATTTTGAATTTAGGTCATGTTATTTTGGATGAAGGAGTACTACCTGATCACGAAAAAACAAATGCTATTAAGAACTATCCAACACCTACAGACGTTAAAGCCGTCAAAAGATTCGTAGCTTTTGCAAATTATTACCGCCGTTTTATACCGAATTTTGCTGACATAGCTAACTCTTTAAATAAACTAACAAGAAAAAATGCTATTTTTGAATGGACGCAAGAATGTCAATCAGCTTTCGAATTATTAAAATCAAATTTAATAAAACCACCAATCCTACAATACCCAAATTTTGACGAGACAAATACGTTTAACAGACGCTTCAGGAGTAGCGATCGGAGCAGTTTTGTGTAACCAAGACGATAGACCTGTTAGCTTACTCAAGCCGAACTCTCAATCCATCAGAGAAGAACTACAGTACGATTCAAAAAGAATTGTTAAGTATTGTATGGACAGTCAGACACTTCCGACCTTATTTGTTTGGACGAAAATTCATCATTAGAACAGATCACAGACCACTCGTGTATCTTTTTAGTATGACAAATCCTTCTAGCCGTCTTACAAAGTTTAGATTAACTTTGGAAGAATACGACTTTGTTATTGAATACGTTAAGGGTAAGACGAATGTTGTTGCCGATGCTTTATCGCGCGTAGAAGTATCTGGCAACGAATTACGTCAAATCAGTTGAAAAGTAGATAGCACAATTAACATCATAACTCGTGCTAGGATGAAACAGTTAAAGGATAGAAAAAGCCCTGACATACCTAACTTGGCTGGGACTGATCACCCTGGTTTAGTCGAGGTGTTAAAGCGACCAAAAAACGCGACAGAGCAAAAACCAATAAAAAATGAAGATTTCCAAACTTTAAAAGCTTGTAATAAAATGGTGAAAATCAAGAATAATCTATTATACGACAAGATAAAATGCGTAATTTACTTAAATATAATGACTTTACAGACAAAGTCTAGTCTTAGGACAACTTTGAGTGACAAAAGAATTGCTAATATTAAAAACTAATAATGATAAAGAAATCGTTAACGAAACAATAAATATTATAAACGCATTTAAAAAATTGAAGAAAACCGATATATAAATTTCATTTTTAAATAATTCTATAGAGATTAACAGCAAATCAACTCAATTGTTGATACTAAATGATTTTCATCTACTTTCTACAGGTGGACATGCCGGAATAGGGCGAATGTTCAACTATATCAAAAAGTACTATTATTGGAAAGGACTTTATAACGATATAAAAACCTATGTACAGAAATGTGACTCATGTCAAAGGTTTAAACACGCAATTGCACCAAAGACACCACTAACTCTAACGCCCACAGCTAATGCTGCTTTTCAAAAAATATTTTTAGATTTGGTAGGTCCACTAGAGATGGACGAGTATGAAAATAAATACATATGAACTATACAATGCGACTTATCAAAATTCGTTGAGGTGTACCCTCTGCGTAATAAAGAATCCGACACCGTAGCTAAGGCATTCGTCAATAATTTTGTTTTAAGATACGGTATACCAAACGAAATAGTAACAGATCAAGCCAAAGAATTTATGTCTAAGCTTTTTCAACAAACCTGCGAGATGCTAGGAGTAAAACGACTAAATTCGACACCGTACCACCACCAAACGTTAAGCGCTCTTGAAAATTCTCCTAAACACCTTGGCGCATTTTTACGGGAAAAAATAAACAAATTTCGAAACGCTTGGAGTGAATGGTTACCTTTTTGGAGTTTTCTCATACAACACCCAAGTTCATTCGGAAACTAAATATACACCGTTTGAATTAGTTTTTGGCCGTGTTGCGAAGTTACCATCTAGCATTGCCGACAATATTATACCCATGTATAGTTTTGATAATTATCCAATCGAATTAAGATACCGATTACAGCAAGCATCAGCAGACGCAAGACAAAATTTGATTAAATCCAAAGAAAATAGACA
This sequence comes from Agrilus cyanescens, assembly GCA_947389935.1. Classification (NCBI taxonomy): domain Eukaryota; kingdom Metazoa; phylum Arthropoda; class Insecta; order Coleoptera; family Buprestidae; genus Agrilus; species Agrilus cyanescens. The sequence continues at coordinate 10,222,629 of OX376710.1, forward strand.
AACAGAGCATGACCAGAATTCGAAATCAGTAATTAAGTATAAGAATAACGACCTAGTTTTAGTAAAAAATGTTATTACCAATAAAATGGACCCTCTATATAAAGGACCTTTCAGAGTGATACAGGACATTCATGCAAATGTTAAATTAAGTGTTAAAGGAAAGGACCAGATAGTGCATAAGGATAGAGTTAAGTTATATTACAGCTGAAAATAACAATAAAAATGACAAAAAAAAATTTTTTTGTAACAATCGCAATCGAGGAACTGAGGGCACTAACCCCAATTTATACTACATTACAGTTGAAACAGTTTTCAGTAACAAAATACGGTAGATGAGTAACTACGATATGACAATTTGTACACCGTACAATCTCCGAACGGCCTTCTTCTATGAACTCAGTATATTACGCCAAAGTATTACACTCAACAATACTAACTGATTGCTATTGCCACCTTCACGTCTGAATGTCAGCGATAGTGATATACACCTGGCTGCCGCCAGACACAAAATTCGTCTGTTGTCGCGTACCGCTGGGCCCAGACAAGCATCACACGGCCGCCCGGCGGGCTCACTTAACGTGCGCCCGGACCAGCGCGTCGAAGACGCTCGCTCGCTCGTACCCTCGCGATACCGTCGCTACATCCCCCACGCCATCGAGTACCCTCTCCCAGTACCACCCTGCCGGCCGAGGCTAGGAATGCCAGTGACAACCCCTATAAATACTCTTGAGGGTGCTAGAAACGGCAGTCTCGCTGAGCAAGCGACACTCTCTGGTCTAACTACTGGATAAGTAGAGCAACCACCGGGGATCCTTACTGAACAAGTAGAGCCACCAGCCCTGAAACCCCAACGCCACTACTCCGGACCGACTCCGATGAACTCCCGAAACCGCCGCCGCCTCCGCCGGTCGCCCCTTGAGAGCCACGCCGACCCAAGACGTCAGACGGAAGTCTCCGCCGATCTGGAAGCCCCCACGCAGGACGAGCTGAGGGACCTGTTCGCCCGGTTGGAGTACCACTACTCCCCCCTCCTGGGTGTTTTCCCATCCGTCGACTAGGAACCGCGGCCGATCCTAAGCCTCCCCCTCCCGGCCTGGGCCAACGAGGGTAACCGTACCCCAACGACCGCCGCAACGCCTGTGTAGTGCTATTTCCGTTTAGTGATAAGGTTTCGTAACGTTAGGTATAAGTTTAGCGTAGTCGAATATATATCACTCATGTAAATATACCCCCCCCCTGTCAATCAAGACTGAAGAATTGCCCTCTGTATTTGGTTCCTTGTATTTATTTATAATAGATTGTCATCGGTCCGACCCACTGACAGTAACAACCGCGGGGCCGCCACAACCCGGTCCGAAACCGGTAACAATAGAATGTCCGACCCCTACGCGCTCCCCGGTATTTGTAGATTTCAAAAAAAAAAAAAATTACAATGCAAGTAAGTACATGACAAAAAAATTAAACAATTGATATAAAAAAACAAAACTTTTTAGAAACAATATCCAGGCAGTGGCCTTTACATGACCACTGTTTTGAGGCTGGTCGAGTTAGTCGATACCCATAAGGAGGTGCGGCCAACTTATGCCTGGGCAAGGACCCTGTATGAACAAGTAATATAATCCTTCTGTTAATTCTTTTTTGCAAATTAATCATTTTAATTTAGTTAGAGTATCCACCGAGGTATCAGAAGCGGGCCAGAACAATTGGCAGGATTTATAATCTACTAAGGCGATACCTCAACGGGGGGATTCTGGTTCTGCCAGAAATTTGCCCCGTGGAGAGTGTGGGTCGTGGGGGCGATCCACGCTCCCCACGGGGTAAAGACGAGGGGAAGGATCTTCCTTCCGCTGATGTTGCCTCTGGCGAGGCAACATCAGAGGAAAGTGACGATCCTTCAACCGATGTTGCCTGTGGCGAGGCAACATCGGTTGAAGGTTCAGAGTCCCTCTCCTCTAGTCAGAGCTTAGAATCCCCCCGTTTTGAACCACATCGGGGTGTTTCACCGGCCGCGGCGGCCACCTCTTCCGATGCTGGTTCGGTCTCTTCCAAAAGGAGGCCCAGGAGGACGGTGTGCGAGCTAACTGTAGAGGCTGCAAAAAGATTTTTGAATAAAAATAAATAAATAAAAATGAATAATACATCACATTTGTTTTACTTCTCACAACAAACAAAGTGACAGAACATGTGACAGAAGAAGAAATTCTATAGAGAAAGCCTACATCATTATCCATAGAGACAAGTACATACATCAGAAAATAGGCCGTGTTCCGATATACAGAACTAAGCAGTGGTGGGTGGGTAGCCATTGTTTATCGGAACATGCCCATTTACTTCACGGGAAATTGGGTTGCATAACTCTGTTCTTTTTCTTATTGACACGCTAAAATTATATGTCACTTACTTTGTTCGTTCGACTGGCCTTGGGAAAACTTCGCTTCTGCCAGACACCTATGAAATAAATAAATAGATTTTATTTTGTGATTAACTTTAAAAGCAGGTTGGCCTATATTTTTGTCACTTGCCCTGACTTGACTCTTGTCATAAGCCTCTTAGGTTTGCGTAACCTCGCAGGGCAAATTCTGCCTTTTTTTTTATAAATCTACAACAATAGACTGTTTTAAATTTTACCTAAAAATTTCACTTCCCAACAAAACATGTGTTCCTACTCACTTTGAGGTACATTGCCCTGACAGTTGTGTTGCTTATGACAAGGTCGGGGTCTTGTTGCAGTTCTTCTTCTATTTTGGCAACGGTCTCCTTTCTGAAACCGCTGCCAAAATACATTGCTTCGGACTGAAAAGAATAATTTCTAGTTAATTACATTCTAACAGTAGCGCTTGGCCACGGGAGTAAATTAAAAAACAAATCAAATTATAAATATATGGTATACCTTCAATTCTAGAGAAGAACTGAAGAATGGTTCCTATAACGTACCAGGTTGATCTAGTTAAAAATGTTGAAATAAAAAATAAAAATTCCTTAGGGTGGTAATAATTGGCTTAGGTACCTTATATAAAGATTTTTTTTCGTTTTTTTGTTTGTCCACAACTCGTAATATGTTATTTTTGATTAGGTTCTACCGCCCACCCCACTACCCTTTCAGCTTCGTTAAGAAGGCGCGAGGAATATGCAACAGTAGGTAAGTTTTGTTTTTCGTCATTAGTGTTGTTTGATGTTGTACTTTTATTATTGATTTACTATTTTCGATTTTCATAAAGTAAATGTGACTTGTTTCTTGTAGGTTACCGACGCCAGCACCGTACGGCTATTGTAAGTCTATCGAAGCGTGCGCTTCGTAGACCACGACGGTGTGCTCACTTTAAAGCATATTCATCAAGGGCTGCGTGGGGAACCTGAATACACGGTTCGTTTTTTGCAGGAGGCGTTTAAAAGGCTCAGTAGAAGTAGTAATTATCAACGAGAGATGTCACAATTTCTAGGTAATTTGTCTACTGCTGCAGTGACGTTCCTAACTTCACAGTTAATTCAAGGCAGTCGCCTCGGTCACACACCACGCTGGACGGGATTCCTAAAAAGCCGTTTGTTTATCGATTTACAAAACATCTCCCAGATGTTACCGCTTTCTAAGTCAATTGTTCTGTTTACCATCACCCAGAACCCTGGGTTGGTGTACGCAGCACATTGACTTAAATGCAGGAATAAACGACGGATTTTTTGGTTATTTGTCCACCGTGTCGCAGAATATGGAGCTCTTATATCGATACTATGTATCAGTGTTTGATGAAGTTTATCTTCAGCCGAACATTACTATGGGTAGGCAATGGAGATTAGTCCAGTCACTTTACAGAAAGATAATAAGCTGGAAACTCGTGTACAGCTTCATTTTGGCGTTCTAAAAGTTGTCTCAAAAGTCTCATATTATCTCGCGTTTGCGTCGTAAGTTATTCGAGGTCAAAGGTCACGAAAATCGGTTTTTTGCAATTATCTCCGTTTCTATGGTTCCAATCACTTCAACACTTATGAAAATTAAAGATAAAAAAAATTTCCACAACTTTTGTCTCAACTTTTTTTCTATACACCCAACCCTTTTCGAGATAGAAGGCGGAGAGCACCCAGCGCTCAGGTTTACATACTTAATACAAGGTCAACCGTGAATCCATCGCATCAGTTTGTTGCAGCAGTAGATAAAGTGAAATTACTTATTTTGAAGACGTTTGTTTCTAATATCAATTCACCTAATGTGCATGCTTCCGTCTTATCACAGCTCCCCACATTATTTAGTGTATGTCCTTTACACGATTTGCACCATAACGACGTTGTGGCTCGTGCACTGATGGTAATCATGTTCAAATGTAGTTGCACACTGATTAACAGGAAGCTTTCCTACAAGGATCAGCGGCATAACAAATTTGTGGATGATTACCTGCGGCGTTATGGTGCATGGATAAAAAAGAATTAAATGTCTTTGTTGTTTAGGTATACATGTGCATTTCAATTTTACTTGGATATGAACAAAATTAACAAAAGAACTCCGGATAATTTGCAGGATATTTTTATGCAACGAAACGCATATTACAAAAGTTTTACTTCTACGAAAGTTTAATTCAGACATTACTATTAAATTAACTATTCAGAAGTTCTATTTATCAGTACATATTTCTTTCATTTCTTTGAAAGTATTTTTTACTTTTTCAATTACTTTCTGTGTACCTCTTTGTTTTGTATTTTTTTATACACACATCATCTGTAACTACTATGTACGATTCGATATTTGCATTGCTTTTTTTTACCTATTTTATAAAATAATTTTTAGAAATTGGAATGGATTGTTTATACTGACGTCGTTATATAAAAATTAAAAGATTTGTATTAATGTTAAGTATGTCACGAACGACGATACAGAACGTATTTATTTTTAATACTTATCACGTTATATATTTCTTTATACCTTTTTTTTGAGTTATATTCTGCTAAGTAACTTGTATCTTTTTTTTATCAGTTTTGTATACGGCACAGTCGTCAACTGTATGGCATTTGCGTTGCGTGTATACTAATTATATGTATTATATATGTATATTTTTCATTTTTTAATATATATTCTTTGCTTTACAATTGTCTTTTATTTTTGTACCATTTATACAAAATATCAATTTATATTGACTTGAAAACTTAGAAATCTCTTACCCTCATTTCACAAAAGTTCACTGAAGATCATGTTTTTACTAAAAATAGTCAGTGAACGTTTGTGAAATGAGGATAAGAGACTTCTAATAATAATTACAAAAGAAAAAAAATAGTAGAGCTATTTAAATTTGCCGCCTTTTAATTATTAGTTAGGTACGATGATAATAGGTGGCGTGTAATTTATAATTACTACGTAATGACCATTCATCTTTAGTATATTCTTTGATTAAGAGTATCCATAAAAAGACCGAATTAGTTGTAATGTATGTAATGTCGACCGGTAGCGCCATCTGACCCTGCCCCAGTCGTACTACACGTAAATTTATAAATTACTAAATCGGTATTACGATATTATCGACTTATAAATTTTAGCTAATGACCAGTAGATGACGCGACGGCGCCGTAGATTTACGCGGCGGATATGACGTGATTCCCCACATGTTCGCACATGTTCCCCACAAGCTATAGCGAGTGTCGGCGTTGTTGTAATTATTAATTTATTTATTTTATAGTTGTTAATTGTTGTGTTCTTGTGCAAAAAACTGTTTGTGTGATAAAGTAAGTAATGAATTAATGAATTCTTTAAAATAATTAATTGTTTTCTGAAATAGTGCTTGTTAGAAAGTTCACTAATTCAATCAAAGCTAGTTAAAAACCCTTAAATAGTCATAGTTTACTAATATTTTGTTGTATTGCAGCTATTTAAAAATGAAACTCCAAATTAGAGTATGCTGTGTGGAAGGATGCGAGGAAATTACCCCGAGGTAATAATGCAATGATATTTAGTATACAAGAGAATACATTTATTTGTTATAATTCTTGTAGATACAAGTTTCCCAAACAATCCCATTTGCAAAGCGCGTGGGTGGAAAGGGTGTTTTCTGTGCTGCAGAGAGAAAGCCTGCCAGCCAGTTTACACCACTATGGTGTGTGCGGTAGGCATTTCCACCCTAGATGTAAATTGGCAAATGGGAAATTGAGGCCACACGCAGTGCCTACTTTGTATTTACCTTGTAAGTATTTCAATTGCAAAAATTTAACAAAAAATAATTTGAAATGTTCCATACAGATTATAACATTCCTGAAGCTGCAAGTTATGTTTCTGAAGGAAATGTTCCAACGAAAGTGGCAGGTATTGTAATTGGTAGTTGTTGTGAAACTTAAGTTTCAAAGAAAATGTTTTGTAGAACTTGAGATAGAGAAGCAGGAGAAGACAGCCATGTCTCCCTTAAAAAACAGTGATGTACTGCTTCCAGTAAGAACGTATGGGGGGAAAAGAAGAATTGTTTCATCTGCAGGTGGTTATACAGATAACAGTTTCAAATATCCAAAACATGTAATTATTTGTTATAGAAAGTACAAACATCATTGGCAACGTGCAAGCCAGTACTTCTGCAGTTTCTGAAACTTTATCACCCCCTGTAGAAGCAAGAAGCAGTACTAAATTAGGTAAATAACCGTTTCATTGCACATACAAATATACCTGTCTTTAGGTAATTTATTTATTCAAATGAAAATTCAAAAAGAGGATCACTATATTTGACTAGCAATATGTTTTTTTAAAATACTTAGTTGTATTGTTACTTAAGAAAATGATTTCATTAGAGGGATTCGAAAAGGTTCGAAGAGGGGAACTGTTTTGGGCAAGAACGGACATCTGCTAAATTATTTGGGGGGCGTGAATGATTCCACCCTACACTTTTTGAAGTGTCAGTTAAGAAACCAGAAGCTGCAACCCCGGGGACGACGGTTTACACTTAATGACAAAGTGTTTGCATTGTCACTTTAGAAGCAAAGTGGGAAAGCCTATCGGTTTTTATCGCAATTTTTTAGTTAGCCATCACGTACAACGCTTGGTCAAATATTGCAGTCAACTCCAGTTTTTCCTGAAATGAACGACCACATATTTGAACATTTGCGAACGATGGTGTCTAAACTTAAGAATCTCGATAAATTCTGTGTACTCATGTTTGACGAAATATCTTTGCAGCCTGGACTTCAGTACTCCAAACGGCTGGACTTTGTTGAAGGTTTCGTAGATTTGGGCGGAGGCTTTCGTAAGAATCGCTTTGCTGGCCATGCTGTGGTATTCATGATCAAAGGCATTCGGAGTGGTTGGAAACAACCTGTTTTTTTCGGATTTTGTGAAGGTACAACTGCCACTGTAGACTTGGTCCGGCTTATAAAAGACCTTGTTCGGCGTCTCCATAGCATTGGACTGAAAGTAGTTGCATCTATATGTGATCAGGGATCTACCAACCGAGCCGCTATCAACACCCTCCTCAATGATACAAGGGCACAGTGCCTTCGTTCAGGGGAGGAGTGTCGATATCTCGGTTATGTAATCGATGGTGAAGAAGTTGTTCCAATATTCGATCCGCCTCATCTGCTGAAAGGTATTAGGAACAGTCTTCTTACCAAAGATTTACATTTCACGCAGGACGGCAAGGAGAAAGTAGCGAGCTGGTCACATATACTGCAATTATATCAGATAGATCAGCAACAGGGTCTTTATAGGCAGTGCTACAAGTTAACGGACGAGCACGTGCTACCTCATAAAATTCGGAAAATGAAGGTAAAGATTGCAACGCAAGTGTTTAGCCACAGCGTTGCTGCTGCCATGCGTACCAGGACATGTTACAGCCCTTTCGTACCGAAAGATTCTGTTTATTTTCTAGACCCTTCCGCAAATGACACCGCCGATCTCCTGCTGTTCTTCGACATGCTTTTTGATAGCGTCAATTGCTCGCAGATGAATCAATCTACCGTTAAACGCCTACGGTGCGTGGTGAAACACAATTCCGGTCATCCTCAGTTCTGGCAGTCTGCCATTGCTGTCCTGCGAACCATGTCCTTCAAAGCCAACAATACCAAAACCACCATTCCTAGCCTTAAGAATTGGATTTCTACTCTGAAGGGATTTCTGTATTTGTGGGAAAGACTGAAAGGGTCCTTTCAATCAATTTCTCCTAGGAATTTCAATCAAGATCCCTTGGAGAATTTCTTCTCTCAAATTAGAAACCATTAGGTGAGAAATCCCACCTGTTCTTCTATTGTCATTTCCTATAAAACCATCCTTTTAAACAATCTTTCCTCGCCACGTTCTGTTGGAGCTAACTGTGAAGTGGATGTTTCAAAAGGGCTATTGTCGACATTAAAACGTTTTGTCGACGAACGACACGATGTGGAACTGAATGATGTTACAGAGACAGTTTATCAAACAGAGCTTCCCTCCCTTGTTGTGAAAGACTTTGCTACGCCGTACGTTGCTGGTTTTGTGGCCAAACGGTTCTTTAGCAAATTTCCTTGTAATTCGTGTAGGTCTCTCTTAGAAACCACACGCGAATTACCTGAAAATGTGTTTGTTTATTGCAAAGAGTACAAGGGTGATTCATTGTTTCACCCTTCTAGTAATTTTACCGCTTTGATTAGAACTATTACTAATCAAGCGTTGCAGGTGCTACCGGGTCTTCTGCACCAAACTTGTGTTTTGAAAAAGCTGCTGGATTTTATTAAAATTGACTATTTCCTATGTTCGGCTCATATTCACAAACAAAAGTACTTTTCAAAATTACCGCCCAGCTCATTTTATTCAGTTATATTAAGAAACTAAATTCCATTTTGAAAGGAAAAATCCAGAAGCCTTACGCGGATCCCCTCTTCAATCTTGCTGTTGCTAAATGCAGCAAATATAGATGATTTATTTACTTATTTATTTATTATTTATTAGGTATATTTACCATTCAACCAATTATTTATTTATTCAGTTATTTCACATGTCACTCAATTTTTTGTTTGGCGCAACCCATAATCGTACAGAACTCTACTTTTATACGCAATTCTAATATTGTTAATAACAGGTTCTTGACGTTTTGAAGTTTTCTACTATTTTTTATAGCAAATTAAAACTGTCCATTCTGAACAAAAATCATATGACTAGAAACGTTAAAACGTAGAATTTTTTTTGTATCTACTATTGTAATTAATTGATGTTATGCTATTTATTTGTATTTTGTACTAATTGTAGTTATTATTGTGTTTATACTTTGTTATTAAAATTGTTAATATTGGAATGTTTTTCTTTTTTTTAATTTTGAATTAAAATAATTTAAATTTGGTGTAATTTTTGAATTACACGCCTTAAGTGATGCTTCGTATATTTATGTGCAGATGGCAGCACATATTTGAATCTACATATATATCGCAAGTGTAGTCTAGTACGACTGGGGCAGGGTCAGATGGCGCTGCGTGTCGACCAAAAGGAATTATGAGAGTCGGACATCTATTTCCTAATCTATGGTTTATTGCATTTAGAAGAAAAAAATTAACTGAATTGCGCTATAATATTTAATTATTCGAGACGATTCGGTTGTTTATTTAATTTATTAATAGTAGGTGTAAGTATTTCATGAATAATGCGCATTTCTCTCGTATATTCTATTAGTGCGTGTCACCCAACCTAACTAGTGTATGTTTATCTGTAACTGTTTAATGATTAAAATATACAGCAACATTAACATACCCCCGTTTTTTAGTTTTACCACAGACAATTTCTCGATTCAAAGTTGCACCATTATTATTCGAATGTTGCGCTTTACGGGTCTGCCTTAACCGAATTCTTTTACATTCATTGCGATCTTCACGTTCCTGGGCAGTATGATTTCGGGTTGTTGTCTGCTTGCAACCGCACATTTTTTTCATAATTGACCACCAATATTTTCTCGCTGTGTTCGCATGGCTCGTCGTTAACTGATAAAAATAATGTCACCAATAATTACACCTGATCGTCAAGATTATGACCGACCAGTCCTCTGCACACACGTCTGCTCCGATACTATCCACTCATCTATCACTAAACAATCTCGGTAACGAACGGTTATCGAACCACGATATTCTACAACAGCTCGATTCAAACTTGTATCGTTATTATTCGAATGTCGCGCTTTACGGGTCCGTCTTAACCGAATTCTTTTAACTTTTATTGCGATCTTCACGTTCCTAACCTAACCTAACCTAAAACAAAATATGTTCTCGGTCAGTATTCTGTCGAAATCACCAGACACGGATCGCGATTTCGAGAATACTGACCGAGAACATATTTTGTTCTATTTATGTATGTGTGCGTTTCACACAGTCGTAGCTATGCGTGAGGACTGGTTTAACAAGCATTGCCTTAATGAAAAAGGCATCTTGTTGAACACTACAGTACCTCTTATTAAATAGCATTTACCATAGATGGCACTCTAGTGACATCTTTGGTCCTTATTAACCTAACCTACTCTCGCTGTTTTCGCATGTCTTGTCGTTAACTGATAAAAATAATGTCGTCAATAATTATAATGTAACCAATAATTACACTTGATCGTCAAGATTGCGACCGACCATTCCTCTACACACACGTCTGCTCCGATACAAAGCAAGTAACCTACCCACTCCTCTATCTTTAAACAATCTCGATAATGAACGGTTATCGAACCATGATATTCTACAAACCAATCCAATGTTGTCCGCTTATGTACTCATGCAAATGTAGATTTTATTACCAACTTTGCAGCTCCCTCTTTCACCCCTCATCTTCCTCCTCCGAATCGTATAAATACCCTCAGATTTCGTTCGTTCGGCAGAAGACTTCTTCTCGTTAAACCAACAACTAAAACTTCTTAAACTATCGTGGGTGCATTCTTGGAGAAACATTTTTAATAAGAAAAAGGAAAACACAAACAAATGTTTCTGCAGTTAAACTTTATTATACTCGACAATTGTTTCGAACCTAAACGGTCATTTTCAAGAGTACTAGAAATGGTTACTAATCTTAAATTGGAAATAACAATGTTTATATAGGTACTTAAAATTAGGGGGTAGGGGTTGTAAAGGGTAAGAATTAGAATTTAGAAATGACTAAAGGTGTGTTGTAATTTAAAATTTCGTTTTGATTATTTACCAAGTGTTTACCTGCTTGAAGAGCATTTTTTATTTCAAGATTTTCTAGGAGAGTAAGTTTTCTGACTTTTGGTTGTGAATGTAATAATAACATTTGTCTATATCTATACTATGATTATGGGTGACACAATGTTCGGCTAGGCCCGTTGAACAACCAATTCTATTTACAAAAGGACGGCCTCCCCATGGGGTCTTCTCTTTCACCCTTACTTGCTGAGATATTTATGTCTCACTTTGAGAAACAATTATTTAATTCCAAAAATAGATTCTTGAAACATATTCATTTTTATTGCAGGTATGTTGATGATATCTTTTGCATTTGGCTAGGTACTTTAAGGCAACTAGACAACTTCTTATCATATCTCAACAACATTAATAATAACATTAAATTTACTAAAGAAGTCGAAGTAAACAAACATTTAAATTTTTTAGATTTAACCGTTTTTCGTGACAACATCAAATTCAAAAATTTTAGAAAACCAACAACAACAGACACTATTATTCCTGCTTCCTCCTATCAATCATTTCAAATAAAGTTAGCAGCTTTCCACAGTTTAATCCATAGGCTCATTCATATACCACTTTCTAAAGCAGATTATGCAGAAGAACTGAATTTAATTAAACAAATTGCTGTAAATAATGGTTATAACGTTAATCTGGTTCAAAAACTCCTTCACAATAAAATCCGCAAAAAATTGCTTTCAGAATTCCTTTATCACACCCCCAAGTCTAAACTTAATAACTTTTGTTCTATTAAATACGTTAAAACCACTAGTAATAAAATTAAAAATAAATTAAAAACCTTTAATTTACAAACTATTGAAATAAACAACAATAATTTGAAAAAACAACTAGTCAATAACAAACTTAAAATAGATAAAACAAAAAGAAGTGGTGTATATCAACTAAATTGAATGCAATGTGATGCTATTTACATTGGGCAGAGCGGACGTTCATTAGACATACGTGGAAAAGACCATTTAGATAACATTAAAAAACAAAAAACTTCAACGGGCCTAGCCGAACATTGTGTCACCCATAATCATAGTATAGATATAGACAAAATGTTATTATTACATTCACAACCAAAAGTCAGAAAACTTACTCTCCTAGAAAATCTTGAAATAAAAAATGCTCTTCAAGCAGGTAAACACTTGGTAAATAATCAAAACGAAATTTTAAATTACAACACACCTTTAGTCATTTCTAAATTCTAATTCTTACCCTTTACAACCCCTACCCCCTAATTTTAAGTACCTATATAAACATTGTTATTTCCAATTTAAGATTAGTAACCATTTCTAGTACTCTTGAAAATGACCGTTTAGGTTCGAAACAATTGTCGAGTATAATAAAGTTTAACTGCAGAAACATTTGTTTGTGTTTTCCTTTTTCTTATTAAAAATGTTTCTCCAAGAATGCACCCACGATAGTTTAAGAAGTTTTAGTTGTTGGTTTAACGAGAAGAAGTCTTCTGCCGAACGAACGAAATCTGAGGGTATTTATACGATTCGGAGGAGGAAGATGAGGGGTGAAAGAGGGAGCTGCAAAGTTGGTAATAAAATCTACATTTGCATGAGTACATAAGCGGACAACATTGGATTGGTTTGTAGAATATCATGGTTCGATAACCGTTCATTATCGAGATTGTTTAAAGATAGAGGAGTGGGTAGGTTACTTGCTTTGTATCGGAGCAGACGTGTGTGTAGAGGAATGGTCGGTCGCAATCTTGACGATCAAGTGTAATTATTGGTTACATTATAATTATTGACGACATTATTTTTATCAGTTAACGACAAGACATGCGAAAACAGCGAGAGTAGGTTAGGTTAATAAGGACCAAAGATGTCACTAGAGTGCCATCTATGGTAAATGCTATTTAATATATTTAAACTAAAACTTCTACAACTACACATTCAAGATGTATTACTTTGTGATATTCACCGAGACATCTCTTCAAATTAACACAAACAAGTTCAACATTTTACACCACCAACGTTGAGAGACATCAGGAGGGACGGTCACCAGTTTCACAATTAAGGATAAGATGCCTCCCATAGAATTCATGATTGAAGCATCTCCGACTGTTGGAGGTGAAGGGTTCTGGAATCGCGCAATATGTTCGATACGGAATATGCGTATCATCTCATTTCTATATTTAAATATACATATACATATATGTAATTTGTAAGATAATAAATTAGATTTTAGCGATGTTTTATGCGTATTATTTATCAATTTAAAATAAAATTTATACTACATTACATACAATTATTTCATGTTTCTTTTGTAAAATTTCATTCAAATATATCCAATAAATGTGTGCGTAAACTAACTAACTGCTGCTCCACCTCTTCTACTCGCTTTCTACCTTCCACCATCAGTTTGCTGCTGCTTTCACGACTTTTCTTCAGGTCCTCCAACTCCATCTCTTTTCGATGTATCTGCTCCAACAGTAGAGCGTCCTTCGTGTGGTTCTCCTTTATTTCTGCTTCACGTTTACGTTTTTCACGTTGAAGAGTCTTCACTGCTTGCCTAACTTGGTCCACAAGCTTTGAATAATCCAACGGACCGCTCGAAATTCTTCTGTTGTACGTCCGCTTCTTCGGTTTCATAGCTATGGATTTAACGCCCCCTACCATAGTTCGCGATGTACTAGCGACAGGCTTTTCCGTGACCACATCTCCTACACTCGTCTCTCCTCCACCGGACGATGACGTCTTACCAATCAACTCATCGTTGGGGAAGAACTGCTCCAACATCGCCGACGGCTCTGACATCAAAACGCTTCATGTCGTAAACCAGCGCAACACGAAGCTACATCGTCTATACCGAGCAAAAAAACCAACTGTGCTGCACCTGGGATGTCCACCGACCGGTGGTGTGACACCTGTAAAGTTTATGTTCCGCAAAATTCATACAACGGTCATGTGCGCACCTTACAACATAAACAAACTTGCTGCTCACCTCTGGAGGAAGGAATCTGTTTTCTCTCCTCTGCTTTCGCTAACAGGATAGCTTCGTTTCGTATTACGACAGCGAAGTACTTCCTGTCTTATACTGACTTTTTTAATGATGTGCTCGACAAATGTTTGCGTGTTGTACGTTTCCAATATTCTCCAAAACTTTTTTGAGATACTCGACACCAAAGCTTCCGAGTTTCAAGAACGAGAGTCAGGTGAATATTCTTTTTTACATCTATTACCTTTCTATTCATAACACGGTTACAAACAATTTACCTATTTTTTCTCTTTTCTAAAGAATGGATTTTAGAAAGGGTTCTTTTCCTCGAAATCAACTTCAACAAGTACAATCCGTTGAAAGCCTCGTCGTATATTCCTTTACCTAAACAAATTCTACTGAAGAAGGCTGTTGTAAATGTGCAAAACGATGATCAAGCCGGCTTTGCGTGGGCAATAACGTCAGCTTTATACCCCGCGCAAGCAAACTCACACAGAACAACTTCCTACCCACATTACTCTCGTACTTTGGACTATGACGGTATCGAATTTCCTATGAAATTAAGAGATATTCCCACATTTGAATCCAAGAACCACTGTTCCGTGAATGTCTACGGCACTGAATCGGTTTTGAAAGACAGAAGGTGGATCTGGGAGATTGTTGGTCCCCTATACTACACACCCATCAAACGGAGGTTGCATTTCAATCTACTGCTACTCGATGATGATAAAGGCAAAACTCATTACTGTTGGATCAAGAACATGTCTCGTTTACTTTTTCAGCAGCTTTCCAAGACAGGACATCGTAAATTCTTATGTGACGGTTGCTTACAATACTTCTCCACTTTAGTACAGCTACATCGTCATCAACAGTATGACTGCAACCACGTCTACAGCACCCTTCGTAACGGAGATTTCAAGATGGGTAAGATGGGTAGGTTCGTCCCCAACCACATTTTAAAATGTGAAAACTATCACAAACGTATCAAAGTACCCTTTGTTGTATATGCAGACTTTGAAACCGTATTGCAACCAATGCATACATGCTTACCTGATCCTAACAAGCACTCTACCACATCTACCCATAAACATCAACCTCATTCGTTCGCTTACTTGATGAAGTGCTCCTTTGATGATTCCCTCTCCAAATTTAGATCCTATCGGGGACCCGATTGTGTTAATGATTTGTTCAAACACTCGATCAAGACGTTTATGATATTTATCACCGATATTTGAAGATCATAACACCCATGCTACCCCTTACAGATGAAGAAATGCATCTCTACTCGGAGGCCACTTCTTGTAATATCTGCGAAGAGCCATTTCTAGACGACGTGCGGGTCCGCGATCATCGTTCGCATAGGTGCCGCTCACTCTATATGTAATTTAAATTACAAACTACCCAACTTTGTACCTGTCTTTTTCCATAACCTCTCCGGATACGATTGTCATCTATTTATAAAGGAAATGGCTGTGAACGATGTTAAATTTACCGTAATCGCTCAAAATAAAGAAAAATACATTTCTTTTTCTAAATTACTACGAGTTAATGTTGTACAAACCAATACAGATGACTCAGCTCAAAATGTGTTTGTTAAGATTAGATTTCTCGAATCTTTTCGTTTCATGGCTTCTTCCTTCGACAAGCTATCGGAAGAACTAGATTCTTCTCAATGTTTGCAAGTGAAAAAGTATTTTCCAGATCCTCAACAATTTGAGCTTGTGCGACGGAACGGTGTTTTTTCTTATTCCTACGTGGATGACATTTCTAAGCTTGATGAGACAATGCTTCCGCAGAAAGACGATTTTTTCGATAAACTAACTTCCCTTCCCGTTTCCGATGAGGATTATGAGCGAGCAAAAACAGTTTGGAATACGTTCTCATGTTCAACTCTTGGGGAATATTCAAACCTATATTTAAAAACAGATGTTCTTTTATTAGCCGATGCTTAGACTAGGAAAGAGAGGGGACAGGTAATAGTCGACTGCAAATTGAGGACGATTGGGATCGCGAGACAGCGCTCAGTATCGCAACATAAAATGTTAAGAGGGAGTTTGTTTTGCTACCATTATTCGTACAATTATCATTCCTTACAGAGTATCAATTGTTTATTTGATAACGTAAACAATTATTAAGAACTGTTTTTTTGCGTCTTACGTTACTAAGAAAATATTATTTATTTTATGTCAAAGAGAATGCATGTTCAGTGAAATTAAATGCAAAGAATTATTTTATTAACGTTAATTAACATGATGTGGCGGAACTAATAAACATTAAGACGAATTTTATTAATTAATTAATTTTACTTTTTTAGATTTTTATAACTAAAAGTGACGCCGCCTATGGTAATACTGTGGTAAACGCATGCATCTTACAACTTTGAAAGTATTTATTGTTTCTCTCACTATCAGTAAACCATTCCAACAAAACAAATATGATGCATTAATGATTACTGTACGTAAATCATAACATATTTTAAGTAGTATGTAAACAATAAACAAATTAAACACGATTTTCTTTGCTTAACTTACTACGTAAAATTCTTTTTACTTGTGAAATGTGATTTCTGGTTCAGTTCTTTCACTGCGGCTTTTACAGCCGTAAGAAGAACAAATCAGCATTGTTTTAAACAAAAATCCTCTAAAAACTGACTACACTATTTAATTATATTGACACTTTTACACAACGCTGTCAACGCACTGTTTGGGATCAGTAAATGGAGCCGGTACCAAAATATTGCGTCAATTTTCGACGTACAGTCGGCATACGAGTTACGTGTCCCCTCTCTTTCCTCTACAGCTCCAGGGCTTGCCTGGGATAGCATGTTAAAGTTCTCGCGTTAATTTACAACTTCTTACCGTTATCGATATGCTAAAATTTTTTCAAAAAGGGGTACGTGGAGGAATAAGTCAATGCGTTCAAAGAATGCATTTCGCTAACAACCCTCACCTCCCCGATTACAACGCCTCCGTTCCCACCTCTTATTTAATGTATTTAGATGCTACTAATTTGTATGGGCATAGTATGAGTCAACCGCTTCCTCTTTCACACTTTCGTTGGCTAACCGAAACCGAAATTGATGAATTAAATGTTCTCTCGTTAGATGCTTCTTCAGAATATGGTTATGTCTTAGAAGTCGATGTTCAATATCCCCAATACCTCCATGATTTGCATGCTCATCTCCCCTTTTTAGTTGAAAATATTATTTCTCCTTGTAATGCTAATGGTAGAGTCAAAAAATTGATTCCGAACCTTATGAATAAGACAAGATATATTGTTCATTACCTACCGTTGCGACAAGCCCAACATAATGGATTAAAATTACTTAAAGTGCATAGAGCTATTCAGTTTAAACAGTCACAATGGTTGAAACCTTTCATTGATTTAAATAGCCGAAAACGGAATTTGTCTGAAAATAAATTTGGGAAATCGTTCTTCAAATTAATGAATAACAGCGCGTTCGGAAAGACGATGAAGAACGTTGATTAACGAGTCGATGTGAAACTGGTTATCATTGGCAAAATTCAGTACGTTTCCTGGGAGCTGAGAATTTAATACCTAAACCTAATTTTAAAAATTCTAAAATATTCACAACGTTGCTATTCAGATGAATAAATTACGTATTGTTTACGATAAACCTCTTTATGTAGGTTTTACTATTTTGGATTTGTCTAAAGTTGTTATGTATGACTTCTACTACAGGTTCCTTAAACAAAAATATCAACAAAACGTTTCTTGGATGTATATGGATACCGATTCCTTCATTCTTAAAGTAGTCACAGAAAACTTTTATCGAGATATTATCGAAAATATTCAGCACTTTGATACTTCAAATTATCCGCGCGATAATAGTTTCGATATTCCCATTATCTCATCTGTGGTTGGTAAATTTAAAGATGAGTTCCCAAATAATCCCATTAAAGCTTTTATGGAACCGGAGCTAAAGCTTACTGTGTCGAATCGGTTCATCAAGTCGTTAAAAAAGCTAAAGGTGTTAAGGAAAACGTTATAAAGTTACATCTAGGTATTGACGATTATCTTCGCGTTATTAGTGATGATTCCACCATTCTAAAAAGTATGAATATTTTCGTCTCCGACCTCCACACTGTGTTCACACAAATGAAAACTAGAGTAGCTCTTTGCCCTAATGATGATAAACGTTTCTTAATTCCGAAAACAACTAATACGCTTACTTGGAGGCATTATAATATAAAAAAATCGGAAAATACGATTTCAAAGCAGGATAGTAAAATTGATCGATTAATCAGCCGTATATTGACAACTTAACCGTTGGGGAATATTTTATTCAAAAACTGTTTCAGGCTTCCTCACTTCCCGACGAATCTATTGAAACTATTTATGAACATCATATATAATATTGATCAGTTGGTGTATTATATGTGTTTATGTAAATAATGTATCGATCTCATATTTTACAAGTTTATACCCAATAGCAATTATACCCACATGTCTGTTTAAAAAATAAAATAAAAACTTTATATCGCAGCTTTGTAATTTTCTGGTTTTAGAAACTGCATTTTTCCTGAATATGGAAAGAAAACACTGAATGTTTTAGCTGTTACAATTTATTGAGTCTGTAATATATATATATATATATATATATATATATCGTCCTTTTATCTATTTTTCCATGTTTCTATTAATTAATAATAACTTCCATATTATATATTGCTTTTATTGTCGTATGTACCTTTTGATAGCGTACAGAGAAGACTTAACAAGTCCAAAGTTATTTCTTAATTGCTATGTCGTTAATTCATGTATAATAAGTTATTTTTTGTCATTGTTGATTTCCTATGACCTACTTATTACGTAAAGAAACGATTTACTGAATATGCATTTGTGCATTTCTATTTTTTGCAATTTCCGTAGGTAACAGGTCATCGACATATTTTGTTAACTAAAAACTAATTGTACTTATTTTTTATGAATACATTATATACAGTATATCACAGAGTCAATAACTTTAACAATGAATAAGTTTTCTTATAGTCTTCAATATTAGTTGATGGCCATTTGCCAGAGTCAGGACCGCTTTGCCAACCAGGAGCCTTTTCCGTTCCTTCTCGTAAAATATTTTTTTCTATCCAGTTCATCACTGTCTGATGACGACCGTTAATGTTTGGACTTAAGGAATATGCAAGTCGGAACAAGTTGATGAGCTTAATACACTTTTTCAAATATTTCGGTTGTGCATAGTACGCTATATCCATTTAAATCATCTACACACTTTAACAATGTTGTATACGTTTTCCTTATGTTAACGATGGAGAATCTTTTGCTCCTAGCTAGAACAGATCTGTTTGTTAGCATTTCCCTTAGAAAATATACATCATTCCGAGTGTAATTATAACTCATTTTGTTTAAAATCCCTTGAACTTCATCGCCGGTTATTTCCACTTTTTCACCACAAGCTTTTAAAAAAATCATCAACGACTGTATCACACCGATGCTTTATTTCGAAAATGAAATACAAAACATTAAACGATGGGTTTTGCAACATTGTTAAACATTTGAACAACTCCTTTGGGACTTCTACTCCCAACTTCGAACACACCACTCTAACTCGATCTAAATCATTGCTCTGCGGAAATTGATAACGAGGACTTGCCTTTCCGCTTATACAACTCATATGATAAGGAATCCATTTTTTTAGAAAAATTCGATTTCTAAGTCGTCTGGATCGCTATCCTCGTTTACTAAATAGCCTGATATTACAAGTTTATCGTATGCACCTTTCAACTCAAATTCTTGCACTACGTTTTCTAACTCTGAAGCTACCAAAAGTTTTCTCTCAGATAAGAAACCCTCTTTGAAAAATTCCACTTCAATTACATAATTTTCTACCATTACTACGTCTTTAACTTTCAATGCGGCAACTAGCGATTGCAACTGATGACACTCACCATGTCTAATCTTATTTATAAATCATTGTTTGAGGGAGGGGGTAAACAAATTCGTCAATGTTTCACCATTTATTTAGAAATTTGTAACCAAATTACAAAACGTTTTTTTTATGAATCCAGCTATTATGAGATTTGTCCAGCCCTAACCATTTCACGTAAACCATGTCACCTCCACGTCTTAATACTCGCTCCACTAAATAAATGTCAGCATGTGCAGCTTTCTGTAATTCCAAACCATAAAATCCTCCTTTTATGTCTTCCCCTTTATCATCCTTTAAGTAGTACATAATTGGATCAGACAGTTTTATACGAGTAATTGTGAATAGTTCGTTGGACCAATTCGGTGTATAACCTTTGTTAAACAATTCGCGATATTTGCTTATTCGTACTCGGTCTCCCACTTTAAATCGAATTCTTCGTAAATCCACCTTTTTCGGATTTTTGTAAGCCTTCTCCAAAAGTATTTCTTCGTTTCGTCTATTGACTTTGCATAGTTTCATTCCGATAGTTCTGTAAACCTTATTGTTATAGTCGGTTACTATATTTTGTAATATATTCAACCATTTGTAGGATCCTTGTAAACTGAAGCGCTGCCACATTTTTGATTTTAGTGTTCGATTTACCCGTTCCACAGCCGACGCTTTCTTGGTGCTATACGTTGAGTAATGGTTAATTTTATATTTTTGCATAACTCGTTTCACTTGTTCGTTGTAAAATTCTTTTCCCAAGTCAGTTTGCATATTCTTAGGAATACGTTTACTTCTTTTGAAAATTAACTATAAAGCCCTTCCAACATATTCACCTGTTTTGCGTTTTACTGCTTGAGCCCACACAAATTTTGAAAAAAACGTCTATTACAACCACAATGTATCTGACACCTTTATTTTCTCTCGCATACGGAATCATTTCCACTAAATCGGCTTGATGAAGATCATCTAATCCTTTCACTATCACTTTACGACGTGTAAAATTAATTCTCGCAGGTTTATGCAGTTCTTTCACTAGTTCTTCTTTCACGTTTAACATTTTCCTTATAATAAAGAACTACATGGACGAAGCTGCTGTTGTTGGTTTAGAACTGCTCGATTTTGCACTACCTGTTCCTCTTTGTTGTTGCAGAGTACCTAGCCTTACTTTCAGCTCCTTTGCTTCCTCTTATAGTGATTCCACCATTTCCACTAATTCCTTTTTCAGATCATCTTTCTTTTTATTAGTTCCTTGAATTTCTTTCTCTGCAAATTCCTTAACTTTTTTATACTCATCCTGAATCGCGATTTTAATTAATTCAAAACTCGCGTCTATATCATTTTTCACATCTTGCACAATTTCCGTCTTCAATTTCTTCGGTACTTCTTCATCCCCTTTCCTAACAAACGCTTCTACATCTTTACGCTCTAGTTTTACTTTTGTTGAAAAGACGTCCATGATTCCGACAGCATTCTTTTCTATTATATCGTTCACCTTGTTTGTTATTTCTTTATCCCTATCAGTATTATATTTTTCAAGTTCTCTTTCCAAATTTTTAATCGCTAACTCCATATTATTACCAATAGTTTTCATCATCATTTCACCACTTTTGGAGACAGCTGTTTTCAACTCTTCTCGTAAATCCTTCATCCTTCTGACACCTTCACTGACAGCACGATCCTTTACCTTTTCACACTCGATTCTGATATGCTCTTTTGTTAACCGATCTTTCTCATCTACATACATTTTAGTAGCTGCATGAAACCCAGCGGTAGGCTCGTTCAAATGTGTAATACGCTTATTAGCCACATCAACGAAATACAACACTTTATCGAATGCTTGTCTAATATCGGTTACATCATCTTGCGATAAGAGACGTTGCACCTTCTTATCCAAAAATCGCACATTCACAGCATCATGCTCCTGCTGAGGATCACCGATTCTTGTTAAGCGGTTATGATTGAAATCATGAACATTGCTGAATGCTTGCGAAAACAATCGTTTTTTTTTTCTAACGCACGTCCGAACTTATCAACCGTCATTGCCTACCAATAAGCTTAATAATTTGTTTATACGATTATATTGCACTCACGCAACACTTCTAAAATTGATAGAATTTCGTTTTCATGATTTGTGTTGCCTGCTTGTTAAGAAGCAACCAATAACTTTAAACGATCACACAACTCATTAACGTCATCAAAATATTTGTATTCGTTCGGTTTTTCGTTGTATGTCAACAACGACAATCCTCCCTCCACCTTAAGAAAATTTCGATGTTTGTTGTATTAACTTGTAAACTGCTCCCGTGCGTTTTAATATATCGCGTAGTCTTTCCTTTCTTTAATCGATGTCTGATATTCAGAACGTAATTTGAAGAGTAGCTCGTATAATCCCACAGTACCTATGTATTTAAATTTTCCATCGATTACAACGTTTGGTCCGTCAAAATCCAGTTCAGAATCACCAATAAAAAATTTATTTGTGTTCCATTCGTATTGAACTTTATCAAGACGAGGATTCAGAACGTCAGCGTTAAATGTGCCACCTTCATAGTCTTTAATAATTCCTTGTATATAGTCTCGAGGTAGAGGATCGAATTCTTCCAAATATTCAGCAAATCGAGAGCTATTAATATAGTCTATGTACGCTTTCCTCAATTGTTCAAAGTCATCATTATCCTGGTCTGTGTTTTCATGACCCGTTGTTGGGTCACCTTCATAAACACTTTCTTCCCTTAAGAATGAAGGAGCACCTGGTAGCAAGGTACCTGGAGCATTCGAAGGGTCAAGCTTTCTAATTTTTATTGGTGTTGACGAAGCTGGAACGTCACCTTTCGACCAATTACTCACTTCTGGCTTTAATTCTTTTTTGATCTCTTCACCCAGCTCTGATTTCAAGTTAAGAAGCGATTTTGTAAGTGGTTTATATGCTTGCTGCAACAGGAGATTCTGTCCTGCTGTCGATTCCTTTAACATTTGCAATTTCCTCTTTACCGCTTTCCTAACTTTGATTAGTTCTTTCTTTGCTTTTACATCCATGCTCTTGTCAAGGTTGTCTTTTAACAACTGATTGACTTTATATCACTTACATTAATATATATTTATCGAATTCTAAGCGACATCTTCCCTCATTTATACCACAATCCTTGTTTATCACTAGAAATCCAAACTTCTCTTTCCAACACTCTGCACAAATATTTTTAAATTGGTCAAAAGTCATGCCTGTAGCGACATGGTCAGAAAAAACGTGTTTGAGATTTAATTCGTCTTGTTTAAACAGTACAATTAAATTAGCATTATCTCTAATTAAATGTTTAGGGATCTGAGCATATGTTTGATTAAAATAAAAATGTATCGATTGAATTATGTCTTCCCATGCTAAAGTATTCCCTTATCTGATTATATTTCGCAACATCATCAAAGATGAATACAGAATTAGGTCTTGCCTGTGATGGACCGATAACTTCATCCGAGTCTCTGTAAGAAAAATAACCTATTCCAGCAATTGGTTGCAACAATTCTGCTAAATACTTATATTTTGGTTGATACAATGACTTTGAATAAACATATTCATTTTCAAACCGTAAACCGTTTGGTTGCTCCAAAAGTCCCATAATCACATTTGTTTTTCCGCAATTTGAAGGCCCTGCAACGATACATCGTATTGTTGATGGTAATAAAGGACCATGACGATTTATTTTCGAAGGGATGTTGAAGTCACGTTTGGTTATCGGTAGAGCAGATGGATGTTGTACTATCCGCATGTTTATTTATTATTAAACGATTTCGCTGTGTGTTCACGGATATATAAATTTAGTGTTACCCTTATTTATATAGTCAGTTGGTTCGTAATAGTTAAAGCACTCACACCATACCTGTTACATGAAACGTAGCGTTCTGAATAGTGTTATAGATAGATTACCTTTTGAATTACATCTACCAGACTATAACTTTTGTGGTTCAGGGACACGATTAAACAAACGATTAGCTCGAGGTGATACTGGTATAAATCCTCTCGACGAACATTGCAAATTACATGATATTGCATACTCAATTTCGTCTGACATTCCGCAACGTCGAAGAGCAGACAAGGTTTTAGTGCAACAATCTTTACAAAGACTGAAGTAATCGGACGCGTCTATAGGTGAACGTTTAGCAGCTTTAATAATCGCTTCCGCTATGAAGGCTAAGACGAAACTTGGAATGGAACATAAAGGAAGGCATCGACTAAGTCACCATAAAAAGGGCGGTTTGATTCCGTTTAAGAGAATAAATAAGAGAAAACGAATAAGAAAAGGAGGAGTTCTACCGTTTAGTAAAAACTGCGAAACTTGTTCTTAAGAAGAATAAGCCGCTCCCTTTGTTGGATGCTGCTAAAATTGCGTTAAATCAAATTCGGAAACTTGGAAAGCAGTCTAAATATCCTAGAATCATTCCTATTCCGAAAACAGGCGGTTTTCTACCGCTAATTCCTATTTTTGCTGGACTATCGGCACTTGGAGCTCTCTCTGGTGGTGTCGCTGGGATAGCTAAAGCTGTAAAAGACTTGACTAGTACAAAGTC
This sequence comes from Agrilus cyanescens, assembly GCA_947389935.1. Lineage (NCBI taxonomy): Eukaryota > Metazoa > Arthropoda > Insecta > Coleoptera > Buprestidae > Agrilus > Agrilus cyanescens. The sequence continues at coordinate 10,247,131 of OX376710.1, forward strand.
CGAGCTAAAAATAATAATAATAATGATTAATTTAAAAGGTGTATTGATATCATTACTTATGCTTCATCCCCTAGGTAGGTACTTTTAATATTTATATCTAATTCATTAGGTCATCTAAAATTCAAAATTAGTATTGTTAAATTATTATTTTTTTAGATTTAGCTTCCTCACATTGAAAAGGATCACAAAGCTTAGTGATCGAAACGTCTGTGTTCTGTAATTAATTTATTATGATTGTCAATAAATGAATGGTTTAGATCGGTATCAACTCATTTATCAGAAAAAAACCATTGAAACATTAAACTCCTTTTCACTTATCTACTGTAATTGGATTGAGAATTTTACACTTGTGAATAATGGGAACTAGTTTCTTCAAATGGATTGGTCTTAACTATAGATTACACACAGTCAAGCTTATGAAAGACTGGATTAACATCAATTTAAAACTTCAACTCCTCACCAATCAACTCATTTTTCTGGAAAGATGCAGACGACAAGACATCATTCCCAATCACATCAACTACCTGAGGATGAAGAACGGTATTTATTTTAAAAGTAGAACGATAAGTCACAAATTTAATATTTTTATTAATGATACCAAAATTAAACTTTTAAATTTTGAAATTCAAGACGCTCACATAAATTTACAGTTCCATCAGAACAAATTATTCAATATACAAAATAATCTTATGAGATGTCTTCCAAAACATATATTAATTAACTTTTTCAACTCTAATCATAACAAAATCTACAAAGAATTTAAGAAACAGAAACTCAAACAATTAAATAAATTCACTAACATTTTTAATAAACAATGCAAGACTAATGATAACAGCAATCATTTTTTCAATAGTTATAACAATAAATGGCTCATCAATCTTAGTAAAACAAACGTACCTACTAATGTTGGAAAAATTTTAAGTCTAGGTGGTAATTTCTCGATCCCTATCATTGATAAAAAATCTCTTCCAGTTATTGACATTATTAAAAACTTTGAAATCAAAAGCAATATTATCAATGAAACTGATAGAAACATAGTGAGGACTGACATCACAAATACAATCATCCACAATATCTGTCAAACCAATCACATTTCATTTTTTCTGAAAAATTTTATCAAAAATTTAAAAATTTGCAACAATTTCCTAAAAAATAATAATCATTTACTAATAACTAAAGTTGACAAAGGACAAATTACTGTAGTGATGGACAGAGTAGATTATTATAACAAAATGTCAGATCTTTTGAACGACCATACTACGTACACTCTAATAAAAACTAACCCTTTAAACAGCATAAAAACTAAAGTTAATAAACTCATAAAAGTTTGGTTAGAAAATGATTGGATCGATCGTTCACAATATTACAAATTAACTTGTCACAATGGCAACCTTCCACGATGCTATGGACTTTCTAAAATTCACAAACCGAACACACCATTAAGAATTATTATTTCATCTATTGGGAGTCATACTTATAATTTAGCTAACTTTATCCATCACATTCTTTCTATCTCTGTCCCTCCACCTGACTCATATATAAAAGACAGCTGGACTTTTGCTAACTTTATTAAAAACTTCAAAATTAATTCTAACTACATTTTAATATCACTTGATGTCAAATCTTTGTTTACTAATATACCAGCTGATCTTTGTGTCAAAGCGATCGATAAGAGATGGCAGTATATATGCAACAACACCTCATTACCTAAAAATCAATTCATCAACGCTATCAACTTAATATTGGATTCAACTTTTTTCGTTTTTCAAAATAAATATTATAAACAAACCTTTGGCACACCAATGGGTACTCCTTTGTCACCTATGTTATCTAACTTAGTTATGGAAGATTTGGAAACTCATTGTCTCAACCTTCTATCTTTCACTCCTCCTATTTACAAACGTTACGTTGATGACACCTTCGCTATAGTTCCTAACAATAAAATTAATGAAATTTTAGATGTTTTTAATAATTACCATCCCAGACTACAATTCACTCATGAAATTGAAACTAAACATCAATTAAGTTTCTTAGACGTTACGGTTGAACGTGACCAAGATAATCTCATCACTAATTGGTATAAGAAAGAGACATTTTCGGGTAGATATCTTAATTTTCTTTCTAATCATCCAGTTCAACATAAAATTAGTGTAGTTAATAATTTAGTTGATAGAGCGATTCATTTATCTGACCAACGTTACCACATAAACAATATCTTCTTCTTCTTCTTCTTCTTCTCCATTCTCCTTATGCCTTTTCAGGCGTCGGAGTTTGGGTTGCTTTCAACCCATTTCTTCCATATTTTCCTGTCTTGTGCTATTCTTCTCATTTCTTCTTGTGTTTTTCCTCGATGTTTTCCCAGTTCTACTATTTGTTCTATCCATGTTCGTCTTGGTCTTCCTTTCTTCCTCTTCCTACTGGTTTTTGTTTCTAATATTTTTCTAGTTATTCTTTCTGTGTCCATTCTCTCGATATGTCCATACCATTTCAATTGTTTCTTTTCTATTTTCTTAATTATTGATTCTTGTTCTACCATTTCTCTTATTTCGTCATTTCGTACTCTATCCCATTTTGTTTTGCCTGCTATTTTACGTAGGTGTTTCATTTCAATTGATGCTATTTTCTTTTGGTGTTCTTTTTGTATCGTCCAGTTTTCGCTTGCATATGTTATGGTTGGTACCGTTATTATGTTGTGAATTCGTATTTTTGTTTCTTTCTCTATGTCTTTATTACTTAGTATGGTTTTATTTATTGTATAGTATATTGTTGTTCCCTTTCTTGCTCTGTTTGTTATTTCCGCGTCTATCTTTCCATCTTGTGTTATTATAGTTCCTAGATATTCATATACTTTTACTCTCTCTAGTTTATTTCCCTTACATTTTATCTCTCTTTCTGTTTTGATATTTTTGTTCTCGTTTATTATCATCATTTTACTTTTATCTATGTTTATTTCCATTTCCATCTTCTCTATTTCTTCTATCCATATGTTTACTAGTTTTTGCATTTTAATTTCTTTATCTGCTATTATAACTATATCATCTGCGTATAGTAGACAATTGATTTTAATTGGTGTTAGGTTTTTGTATCCTATTGTTGTTTCTAGGCCCTTTATTCTTTCTTTGATGTTTCTAAACAATATCAACTCAGTTGGAAATATACTTTTAAACAACTATTTTCCTTTGAACTTCATAAATAAACACATAAACAAACGTCTACAGAATATTAAAATCAACAACTTTATTACTAACAAAACCACTACAGATAAAATAAATCTAGAAAAATCTATTATCACTCCTTATGTCGGCCCTCTATCAATGAAACTAAAAAATATCTTAAATAAATACAACATTCACACTATTTTCAAATCCACCAAGAAACTTAACACGATAATTAAAACTGGGAAAGATGAGCTTAATAAATTTGATAGAACTAATGTAGTATACAAGATAGATTGTAAGAGCAATAATTGTAACAGTGAATATGTTGGACAGACCAAAAGACACCTAAAAACTAGAGTAAAAGAACATAAACGCAATATTACTGAAAAGCCTGATTCAGTTATATCTAGACATGTCATTGATCTCAACCATGAAATGGACTGGGAAGGAACTACTATACTTGACAATGAACCCCAGTACTATAAACGACTCATCTCCGAAATGACACACATAAAAAAACATCCAAATACTCTTAATGATCAAAAAGATTCTGAACAACTTAATAAAATTTATGATAAATTACTTAAAGCGATTTAAAATTCCTTTCTGGCTGTCTTTGCTCTGATCCAACATATAAACTGAAACTTACTTTTTTGATAATTTGTTTTTTTTTTCTTATTGACCTCATTTGTGTCACCTTTTACTATCACTCATAAGTGTAATTTTTCCTCATTCTTGGATGTTAACTCCTCAAGTTAACATCCACTTAACTTGCTTTATAATTTTATTCAATATAATTTAATATCCTTAATTATTTCAAATTTTCTAAACCATCATTATAATTTTTCCCTTCATTTTTATTTGTTAAAGTTTAAAATAGTGTGAATTAAAAAAACTTTCCTCATATGCAAACCGTATGTTATTTAATGATTAATTTAAAAGGTGTATTGATATCATTACTTATGCTTCATCCCCTAGGTAGGTACTTTTAATATTTATATCTAATTCATTAGGTCATCTAAAATTAAAAATTAGTATTGTTAAATTATTATTTTTTTAGATTTAGCTTCCTCACATTGAAAAGGATCACAAAGCTTAGTGATCGAAACGTCTGTGTTATGTAATTAATTTATTATGATTGTTAATAAATGAATGGTTTAGATCGGTATCAACTCATTTATCAGAAAAAAACCATTGAAACATTAAACTCCTTTTCAAATAATAATAAGTCCACTGATTGTTTTAAACGATGAAGAATATCAAATAGCGTTATTAAATTTTGAGGCGTATAACAGTATTCCTAATATAGATGAAAACAACAACAAGTTCTATTTTGAAGCTTCCACGAAACCAGTCGTAGTTCTTCCAGAAGGATCCTATGAAATCAACGATATTAATGATTATCTTCAAGAGAAATTGGGAGGTACTACTGATAGTATTCTCCTGTCTGGAGATAACACTACATTAAAAAGTCGTATAAAGTGCACTAAAAAAGTTGACTTTACTCCGGCAGATTCTTCCGCAAAGATATTGGGTTTTGAAAATAAGCTTCTTCCAACGTTACAAGTGTCCGATCATGTAGCTGACATTTTCAAGGTAAACGCGATATCAGTAATGTGTAACCTTGTATCCAACTCCTATATACATACTAATGATGATGCTAAAGGACAAGATGGATATATACTACATCAATTCTTTCCCAATGTACCTCCCGGATTTAAAATTGTTGAGAATCCTACAAGTCTTATATATTTATCGATTACATTTCCCTTAAAATAGTTGATCAAGACGGTAATCCTGTTAATTTCCGTGGAGAGCGTGCTACAGTAAGACATCACTTACGAAAAGTATAACAACATGGTTGTGCGATATAACTATACCCAAAGGTATTCAAACAAGACAACCACTATAAAACAAATACCGCGCTCGCAGACGTTTATTTCGCGTACAGCATTTAAGCGAATAACACCCTCCAATAAACAGTTCCTTAAATCCTTAGGATTGCGATTGAAAGAGACGAAAAGTTAAAATGGTTGCAGAAATGCTCAATGTCACCGAGAAAGCGGTATTCGACAACGCAATTGTTAACGCTGATAAACATACTCATCAACCTTATGCGAATTCAACTTTTAAAAACAACCACACCATACGCATTCCCATAGAAAATGAAGACGTTTACACCTTACCTTGCAACAGTTTCATATACATAGAAGGGCGTTTATTGAAAAAAGATTGAACTGTACCTACCAGTACTAATTTTATAAATAATGGAATTTTATACCTTTTTGATGAAATTCGATATGAATTGGGTGGAAAAGATATTGACCGAGTCCGTAATCCTGGTATGACTACAACAATGAAAGGTTACACGTCCTACAATGAAAATTAAAGTAAACGTCTCATTAATAGTGGATGGTTGCCTCCTACTTTAGGCGTTGTACAAGGAGTTTCCCTTCATAGCAGAAAGCTAATTGATGCAAATGGTTACTTCAACGTTTGTATTCCTCTTCGTATGATTTTGGGATTTGGGGAAGACTTTCGAAAAATAATACTTAACATACGACAAGAATTGGTTCTAGTTCGTAGCAGCACTGATAATAATGCTCTCTATTGCTCAGCAACACCGGTTGAAGAGGTAATTATACATTTGGATCAGATATGTTGGAAAATTCCTCATGTATGTGTTGCTGATACCGAAACGTTTGAAATTATTACGTTACGTTGATCGCAATTTAAATATGGAACTTTCGTTTCGTAGTTGGGAACTACATGAATATCCCTTACTTAATAAATCGCATTCTCACAACTGGACTGTGAAAACTACATCACAATTAGAAAAACCTCGCTTCACTATTTTCGGTTTTCAAACCGACAAAAGTAATGATATTACAAAAAATATGAGCGTTTTCGATCACTGCAACTTAACCAATTTTAAAGTTCATTTAGGATCAACTATGTACCCATATGATAATTTGAATTTAGATTTCGATCTTTCCAGATTCGCTGTTTTATATGAAATGTATGTTAACTTCCAACAATCGTACTACGGCAATGTAAGTGAACCTTTATTGGATCCTAAGGAATTTCTAACGATTGCTCCTCTTGTAATAGTAGACTGTTCGTATCAGAATGAAATTGTGAAATCTGGTAGTATCGATATTCGTTTAGAATTTCAGACTAAGCAGAATGTACCAGATAAAACAGCAGCTTACTGTTTAATTATTCATGACCGAATGATACGTTACAATCCCTCTACAAATTTGGTTCAAGAAGTATAAAACCCAATTACCACTTCCCCACTTTACTCCCTTTATTGCTGGTGAACGGTGAGCACTATGACTTTCATGCTAGACATTCAAGGTTTTCAGTGTAGTGAGAATCGATTTGTTTTCAAAGAGGTAGCTGTTGCTACGCTCAAGGAAGAACCACTTCATCATTTCACATTTGAACCACCATTTCCGTGGCACGCTCTTCCTGTTCGTTATAGGAGTCAAAATCGTTGGTTAACCAGAAATTTACATGAGATTTTCCGTACTCTACGATTTATGATACTATTTATCCCATATTAACGGAGTCAACGGTTGTGTATATTAAGGGATTACAAAAGAAAGTCTGGTTGATGGAATACTTTCCTAATATCAACTTTGTAAACATCGAAGACATCGGTTGCCCATCTCTCTCAAATTTAGCAACTGATATTAAAGTTAGGGTATGTTCCTATTATTTATTTAAAACAGATCTTGAACCGACTTGTGCTTATTAAAATGTTCTACTGTTAAAATATTGGTTGTCTTTACACTCATAAATCCGTTGTATTTTTTTTATTCGAATAAATAAAACATATTCAACATAAAAATTGTTTTTATTCTCTTAAAACAACATTATAGATTTTACATTTGAATTTCAATATCAGCTGATTTTCCCACAAATCCTTTGAGACGAATCAATGGTTGACCTACTTGTTTATCAATTTTATCATTTATATCCTCGATCTCTGTATCTGTGAAGGCTTCTGCATGTCTACATGGAAGAAATACAACGAAGCTGTACAAATCGGTTAACATTTTGTATGCACCTTTTTGAAGCTTTGCACGGGATATGTTTGATTCAGTTCTAATGATTTTAGAGAACGTATTTCTTTTTCTTCATAACTCACCCGCACACTATTAAACTTTTCAATAAAGGTTTCATGTTCTACTGACTAAAACGCACCCTACTCTGCTAAACAAACATCTACCGCTCCTTCGCATAACTTATGCAGAATCCCCTTCCACTAATACAAGTAACTGTGGAGAGGGGGTTGTGTAATAAGAATACTCTACCAGCATTGACCATCTCAGTTGTAATGGAGAATCTGATCATGATCAGGGTATCGTCGTTACTGATTTTAACATATTTCTATAACAATACTCTCTACATTTCGCAACCGGACAATACGGTTGGTGTAAAGCCTATGTATGTAAAAATTCTAATAGAGATGTTGATATGTCCTGTGTATGGATGAAAAAATGGGAATCAATTATTTTGAAAACTGTTAATAGAACAAATGTCTTCACTGTTGAAAACGTGCAAAACCTTCACTCCGTAAAATTTATGTTTGTCGAAAAAAATGGACAATCACGAAAATATATCGAAAGCCGATGGATTCATCTTCGTGGTGATCAAAACAGAAAAGACATTGCTACAAAGGGTTACTTGACAGATTCTTTCCTATTTCTACAAGTTGTTAGCACTATTAATGTAAGCCTATTGTTCAATATTTTAATTGTAGCACTTACATACTTTATTTATATCAAAATAAAGAATCGTTAAATTTAACGTTTCCATTGAATTCTAACGTCTCGAGAGGTAAATACAGATAATAGAATATCCTACATACAGTAAACTGGAGCGAATGGTTGGGTGGGAGATGGGAAGGGGGAGTATGCTGTTGTATTTTCTAAATTTCATGTATGTACTTTTGCCTATAGTAGGTAGCCGATTCTAAAACAAGGACGGGTGAGGAAGGTCGTTACCCGACGGGTTAGGTTAGGATATCGACCTTCCTCCCCCGTCCTTGTTTTAGAATCGGCTATCATACCCTACTATGCACACACTTTAAATCTGATTGCTAGTAAGGACGCCAAGCCTTGTTGACTGATAAATCGACATGTCTTGGAAAAATGCATTCCACAATAATGGAAAAATGTAACGATTTATGGAGTGCTGCTGCTCGCCCGAAATCAGCTGAGGTGATACCTAACATTCTTGGACATACATTAACACGACCTGGTATAATCAGATGGATTAGTTACTATGACGCTTTGAAAAATATATTGAATATCAGAAATAGTTACTCTCAATTAGCTAGAGAACTTGGTATTAGAAATCCATTACGAGACTTTGAATTTCAATATATTGAGGAATACTGCCAATGCGCTGCTCCAGTTGCAACCGCTTTGGACATATTGCAGGGCGATGACTCATTTTATGGAATATTATTACCTTGTAAGCAAGATGTGAGGTTTCTAAATAAACACAGTTAGCAGATACTCAGTTCAACAAATTACAATATAAAGATTTTGTTTTACAGTACTAAGCACTCCACTGAATAGTGATGTAACAATTAGTTGCACAGACTTTATTATGGTACACAAATGCCGATTTAACTTGATTGGTTATAACTTATAACACAAAGATGAAACCGATAAAGCACCCATCTCTAAATTAAATTATTTATGAGATTTAGTCCTTGATATAGCGCCAGCATAATACAAATCCTTCCGAACTATCTTTAATTAATTGAAATTTCTGTAATAATTGCACTAGAATATGCAACTATTTTTTGCTACTAAAATATTTATAAGTACACTTTTCTACCTTACATGTATTAATTAATTATTGTAAGGCATATTTTATAAATCAATAAGAGAAACAAAGCAAACTTCTAAAAATATTTTTGAAACAAAGATGTTGACCAACAAAATTATTTTCTTGTTAGGTTTTAGTTGTAAATTAACTCTGTTAAATAGTTTAAAAAATATTTGTGAAGCGAGTGTTCAAATCGAAGTATTTGTAGAAGTATTTATAAAATAAAAATAAAAATACATTAAAATGGAAATAATGGATACCTTTATTGAAATTTATTTCAAATATGTATATATAAAATATATCTATCTATCTTACTGAAATACTTTACAAGTTTATGTTTTGGTGGACATTTTAGTTCACTTGTGTTGTACAACGTTACGCTTTTCTTTATATTATTCCATGTTATGAATATTTTTTAATCTTATTTCTGTTTTCTTATTTTTCAAATATATCACCTTAAACTTACCTGTAAGTTTCTTACTCCTATTTCACGGACGTTCGCTAATATCATACTTTCATCAAAGATGTTCAGAGATTGTAGATAGCACAACACACAACATGTCCATTATCTTGCTTCGTCATTGGTGGAGCAGATGTGGCCTTTAGTAAGGTCATTGTGATGCCTCGATTTACTTCATTTTCACGTGCCTTCGCTGTTAATTCTGCTAGGATACTGATGAGATATACTATATTATTCTACAAATAGTTTTTTTTGTCAATTCCTACAAAACATGCAGCAAGAAATACTCGATAGCATAAAAATGCAATCAATAAACAACACTGTCTATGCTGAAAATTGGAGTTATTTCTTAATATAATTATAATCCAAATAGCGCAAAAGCATTTAGTAAAAACATTCACAAGATAAGGATCTGCACATTATACACCATTCTGTCCAAAGTATCGTCTTCGTTTTCAATCCAAGCAACTTAAGCTGATTACCGTACCCCACTATATATAGAATTACTTTTTTACATTGCTACAATCAAAAGCAAGCTTAAATTAAATTCACCGAGCTCTTGATTTCAACAAGCTTATCTAAAATCCTGTACCAAGTTACGTATACCATAACAGTTTCACCAGGAGAGTATAAGAAAACTCGTTTAAATTAATAAATATGCTGTGTTTAGTAAAACAATAGAAAATGTAAGGAAGTGCATAAATGACAAAATGGGACAAAATATGACACTGATCGCAAGACCAACTACGGTATCTTTGCTGAATGCCTTGTGGAGTTAGAAATACATTAACTAGTTGTTCTCATAAATAAACCGTAAATTACACGTATGTGTAACAATGAACCCTCTTGGGATATTGTGTGTAAATAGAACAGTTATAGGTTTAATGGAAAGTGAAATAAATGAACATACACAATGGCAATTGAATTCAATATATGGTTAATTTAAGAACCAACGGAGGAGGTGAAGGAGAGCTTATTAATATGGGGAAAATAAAAAAGGAGGTGGCCCAAGCAACAGGTATATCTTTGTAGTAGTGGAAAAAATCCCATTAAGTTGAATAATGTGTAGATGGTTAAAATAAAACGTAATTCATTAAGGTATATCAACTGCAAGCATTACAAGAATCGTGAAAGAAGCCAACGATGCAGCGAACAAGGGAGAAACCGCATTTACGGCAGAAGTTCCACATAAAAGGATACGAAAGTGTACAGTCACGAATGTTCAAAATCAAGATTTTGAAGTGGAAGATATTAGAACCATGATTTACAACTTTCATTTGACAAACGCGTGTCGATTGACTATGGAAAGCCTGCGTAAAAAATTAGAAGAGGACTTCAACTGGAGCGGTAGTGAAAAATCCTTAAGGAAAATTGTTAAGATGCTAGGATTTAAGTGGGGAAAACACAAAATGAGAGACGTGTACTTATCGAGAAATCAACTATTCGCCAATTGCGTATAAATTACTTAGAAAAGATTATGTATTTTCGTCTACAAAACCGTCCTATTGTTTATTTGGACGAATCCTATATACATGTTGGACAAACATCAAGGAAAACTTGGGCGGATAAAAGTAATATGGGGCTATTTTCAAAAATCTCGAAAAGTCGACGTCTAATAAATTATGGTTCATGCGGGTACATCAGACGGCTTTATTAAAAATGGGTTGTTGATTTTTCCGTCTGGTTCGAAAAGCGGAGACTATCATGATGACATGAATAGCAAAAATTACGACAAGTGGTTACAACAGTAGCTGATTCCAAACTTACCTCTTAACTCAATAGTAGTTACAGATAATGCACCATATCATAATGTACAAGTTGACCCAGCTCCTACTAGCAATGCAAAAAAAACAGGATATGATCAATTGGCGGATATCTAAAAATATTGATTTCACACCAAAAATGTACAAACCGCAACTTTATGCATTAATTAAACAACATAAGCAGCAGTTTACACAGTATAAATATGATAAGCTTTTAGGCAGTCATGGACATACTGTTCTACGGCTACCTCCATATCATCCCGATTTAAACCCGATAGAGCTAATATGGGCTATAGTAAAATATAGGGTTGCAAAGAGGAACGTTATATTTACTCTCGCAGATTCACAGCGACTCGCAGAAGAGGAATTTGCTAAAATTACTACAGAAGTTTGGCAAAAAAGGTTGTAGGGATCGGTACCCGTAGCGTAATCTAGCGTTCAATCGAAACAATTAAATTCTATCAGGAAGAGAGAAGTCGATATATAGACGCGTACCGCGATAAAACTTTTGGGGAACCCCAAACAGAGAACAAAGAATCAAGCCTGGAAAGTAGGTAAAAAAAAAAAAAGGTGTGGTGCGTGAGGGACATACATGGAGTGTGTGCATCGAGTGCGGGTTGTGAATGTGTTGTGCTCCGAGTAATAGTGAAATAAAGGTAATTTATTTCTGTTATATTTGATGTTTAAGATGCTGTTATTCTGTTCGAATTTTTGTATTCAAAATCATTTATTGTACAGCTAAATTTAATTTGTAATATAAAAGATAGGAAGCCAACATGAAGCAATTGCAGATTTTGAACGTCATTAATACAAGATTGCACAATATCGTTTTATTTCAAGCATTCATTTTAAATGATAATTTTCATTTTGCTTGGTTAGATTATTTTGTGTTGTTTGATTTTGTAAAAAAAAAGAAAAGGTTTAAGTATTGCTTTTATGTAAAATTATATAGTTCATTTCATTGTTCTTATTTGTATGTGTTCTATCATTCTACGTACATGTGTATTGTGTTATTCGAGATTTTATAAGTTTATTTTCCAGAAGTAATCATTGTGTTCTATTTACGTTTAATCAACTCTTGTTTTGTCAATCATGTATTTGTAACCCTATGGTTTTAAAGAAAAATCAGTCTAATTCATGCGACATTTCGAGAAGAGTTTGTTTTATCCAAATTGTTTGATTTTGTTTTTGGTTTTGTTGTATTACACCACATCAATCTACCGGGTGCATTTGATATGTTTTGGCCTTGTTGAGTGTATTAATATTTTCTCCCGTGTAGGGTAACAGATCTGCGGAGTATTCACGAAACTGTTTATTTATGTGTCCCTTTTGGCCTACTCATTGGAGTTAGAATATTTAAAGTGAGGCCCAGATCGTATCCTAAATTTTCAACTCATAGCTGAATTGCCTCCCGTATGGGACTTCAGTACCTTCTGGTTCGCCGGATAACTAACACAAAACCTTCAGTTTTGCATGTTGTTTGGATCTTTGATCGTTTGGGTTTGTAACTGTTAGATTGTACGCAAGTGTATTTAGTTTTTTTTTTATTATTCAAGATGAGTTTGGCTCTTTGCAGTTTATTTCGTTTCTAACACTTTTCGGTGTCGCTTTGAATCAGATTGTTGGGGCAGGGATCGTGGTTTTCTCTGTTCAGGCTCTTTTTCCACGTGAGCTCCAGGTTGAGCCTGACATTTTTATTTGATTCATTTTTTTTTTTTTCTTTTCCAAATTAGTTAGGGAATTTATTTCAATAAAACTGGATTTCGACAATTACAACGTTTCATTCTTAGAAATTATTTTCTCACCTTCCCGCTTAGCGTTTTTGCCGGTGCATCCCAAAATTGTGTTTACAACGAGGGTTCGCTTTTAATGACGATTGTATTGGCCTGGGTAAGTGTTACTACAAGGTGTGCCCATGTTTTGAAGATAGAGGTAGAATATTTGCAACGCGAAGAAAAAATCGACGTCACAATCGATGAATTAGTAATTACTATATCCGGCGAGTACAGTGACACAGAAAGTGAATTTAGTGATAGTGATGACGAAAATAATTAGACTTATAATGTTTAATATATACAGTATTACCTAAGGTAAATATTGTTCATTTATAACTAACTGAAATACAGACATTAGAAAGCAATTAAGAAATAATAGAAGTAACAGTGATCGTAATTTAATTATATTAATTTATTTAGTTATTTCTCTTTATTGTGTTCATTTCGTTGTAATACTTATTATAAAAGTAATTTTTGACAATTGTTTACGTCTGATTTTGTATTTTTTTCAATAAGCGCTTTATTTTTTTCTATTTTTTATTATTACATCACAAAATAAAGTTTCGACCGTCCTCTTTATCAATGCAAAATTTAAGTCATTCAAAAAGAATAAGCTTATAAAACCAACATATATAGGTATTATTATTTGTGATCTCTTGCATGAAATAAATTTTGTTGACTACTCGCCACTGAACTTGGTCACAGCAATAACACTCTACCACTTTGGTCCTCAAGACGATAAAAGGTAGGAATTTATTGTTCCAGACACATCATTAATTATTTCAAGAAAACCAATCCTAATTTTGCTACTTGTAGCTCCAACAGTATCTCCATTTCTCTTATTGGGAGAAAATTAAGTAGTGAAGGAGTTCGACCCGGATCATTCAAGGTAAAAGCCGTGTTAGAAATTTTGAATTCACAGCAGTCAAACAAGTTAAACAATTTCTTGGTTTAGCGGGCTATTTCCGTAAATTTATCTGAAACTACGCGCATCAGGTAGAACCTTAAACACAAAAAATATATCGAAATATCATGATGCAAAGAACAAATAGCATCTGCTCAAAACATAAAAAGCGGCTTTATCTTCAAACCCCATCTTAGCGATTTTTGACTCAAAATGACCAAGGGAGTTACACACCGACTCGAGTGCAATAGGGGCGTTATTACAAAACGTGTTGCGGGCCGGCTTAACTAGCCACGGGCGGTTTCGGCAGTGTGTGCGTCGTGTTTGTAGACGTGTGTCTCGTACCTGCTATCTAAGAAAGTAATTAAGCGTTTCGCCGAAATGTAAACATTCTTTCGACGTTTCGAATTTTCCAGACTTTTCCCGACTCGTTCGCCGAGTAGTTAGTAATAATAAGCTGACAGTGACGGTAGTAACATAAGAAATAAATAGACAGTGATAGTAGTGAGAATACAAATAAATTGAAACGTGCATATAAGTGAATGGTGTTAATAAATAGTAATCTATAGTAGTAATAGGAGAGGGCTACTGAGATCATGTCCCGTTAGATTGTTGTTATTTCTGTCTAACGTTAGTTTTCCGTATAAGTCCATCCTTCTCGCACCTATGGGAAAAAGGTGTATGTGTTCTGAGATCATTTACGGTTACTTTAATGATGTGACGTAGCAAGGAAGGAGCGCATTTTTTCCCGTCGGTCGCGACCGACCGACGTACGTACCTATCAAGGAATAGGTATGTGTTAATTGTTTTTCCGGTTCGGCTGGACATGCCGCTGCCGCAGTGCAAGAAATAATTATTATGAATTAATGAATGAATTTATTAAAGTATGTACCTAATTGCTTCGTTATGAATAGGTAGGTAACAATGGTAAATAAAAAGTATTGTTATTCAGAAATAGTTTTATTCTTTAAAAAAAAAATGTTAAATTACAACATTATTAGATGGAATCCAACTGTTTTGAGATTTATCGAATCCAAGCCATTTTACGTAGACTTGATCACCTTTTCTTCGCAAAATTTTTTCCACTAGGTACACGTCGGGATGTTTCGCCTTTTGCAGTTCCTTATCGTAAAATCCTCCCTTTATATCGTTACCTGTTAAATCTTGTAAATAATAGACGATCGGATTAGAAAATTTAATGTTAACCACTTTAAAAATTTCGTTGGACCAGTTTGGGGTGTAACCTTTTGCAAAAACTTCGCGATGTTTGCTAATGCGTACGTAATCTCCAATGGAAAATTTCTTTCTCTTCAGATCTACTGTTTTAATGCGAGAATATACGGTATTCAATAGTAGCTTTTCGTTTTCCTTCTTTATAGCATTTATCGGTTTCATTCTGATAGTTCTGTGTTTCTTATTATTATAAACTTGAACTAGTTTAGGTAACAAATCTAACCATTTGTAATTTCCTTGCAATGTAAATTTTTTCCACATTATACCTTTTAAGGTTCTGTTGGCTCGTTCGACTATAGAAGCCTTTTTACTGCTGAAAGTTGAATAGTGATTAATTCTGTATTTTCTCATTAGATTCTGAAACCATTTATTGTAAAACTCTTTTCCCATATCAGTTTGCAGGTTTGTCGGCGGTATACGTTTATTTTTGCGTAATATATCTTCAAACGCTTTCGAAACATCTTCTCCGTTTTTTCGTAAAACCGGTGACGCCCATAGAAATTTAGAAAACGTGTCAATTACTACAAGAATGTATCGATACCCTTTATTTTCTTTTGCATACGGAATCATTTCAACTAGATCGGCTTGAAACAGATCGTATAATCCTTTAATAATTGTTCTTCGTCTAGTAAAATTTTTTCGAGCTTGTTTATGTAATTCAGCTACCACTTGCTCTTTAATAGTGGTTGTTGTTTTACCGTTTTTGCCAGAATCTTTTTTTATATTTGCTTTCCGTATTTTAACCATTATTATTAAACAGAAGATGTGGTGGTGGTGGTGGTGGTGGTGGTGGTATCGATATTGCTAGGCAATACACTTGACGGCGTGGCTGTAATTAAAGAGCTCTTCTGTATGTCAAGTTGCTTAAAAATAGCATCAATATACAAAGTATTTAAACGAAAATTAATGTTTAGTGAGTCAATGTTAGCCTTGAGAGAGTGTATTAGTACTAATAATTCGTTTCGAAGAATTTCACGTTTTTTATCTCCTTCGGACATTGCATCCTTTTTGACTTTTTCACATTCTAGTCTAATTTGGGTCTTAGTAACTTTATCTTTATTATCAACATATGCTTTTGTAGCTGCATGCCAAGATGCTGTTGGCATCTCTAAACGAGTTACATGTTTGTTATCGAAATCAATAAAATAAGAAATCTTTCTAAAATCTTCAGCTGTCGCTAACGTATCTATTATTGTATCCAAGTATTTTTTTGTGACAATCTCATCTTCAATCTGTTCCCCATCATCGTTGTCGTCGTCGCGGTCTTCGCTCGTTTTAACTCGAGCGAATAACTTATTATTTTCAATCAAGAATTTATCTATCGTTTCAAACTTTCGTTTAGAACCCCCCGACAATGCTCGACCGAATTTATCAACAACCATATTGAAACTAAGTGATAATATAAATTATTTATTCTATTATACCACACTCTCGAAGTTCTTCGACAATAGATGTGATTTCATTGGTATGGTTGGTATTTCCTGCAGATTGAGATGAAATGAGTAATTTAAATTCATCCATAGACCTTTACCCAAAGGATTTTTAACTGGAGTCGAAGTAGCTGCTATGACATTGGCAGCAGCGGAAGGAAATAGAGGTCCGATCATGAGTTTCTTGATTAGCTGATACTTTTTTCCTTTGTTTCCAGCTATTGGAGCGATACTCTTGTAGCCAATTTTATGAGCATTTGTTCTATACACTATATCTTTATATTTCGCCAAATCAGATTCCTTATAACCACTAGGCTCCTTTTTAAACAAAAGCTCCAATAATCCTCGGGATAGTGTATACCTTACATTTTTTACGGTTATTTTGTTAGTTCCAAACTTTATTTCGGAATCTCCGATAAAATATTTTTGTCTCTCTGGATTAAATCTTACACCATATTGTGTATCAAAAACTCCTTTAGTATCATGATTTAGAGATGTTATATAAGTTTGAGGGTTATCTAATCGAACGAGCTGCATTATTTCTCTATAGACATCCCTATCTTTTTGCTTATCTCCGACAGGATTCTTTTTGAAAAGTAACTCATATAGTCCAGGCGTTCCGACAAATTTACGTCCCATTATTTCTAGATTTTTACCGACCACCTTCATTTCTTCATCACCAATATATAATTTGTTCTGAAGCCAGTCGTATCGAATATCATTGCTATTGTCATATTCTCCTTCAGTATCGCTTATTATTCCTTCAATATAATATCTCGGTAATTCTTCATAATCATCTAATATATCTTTAAAAGCAGGATTGTTTACGATTTTCTGTATTTCTTGTTTAGTATAATCAAATATTCTATCTTCTTCCTCTTCATTCAGTGGTAGCATTGTAGAAAGATCGGAATCTTTTACCGAGGTATTTAATGAGGTTGGTAATGACAACGATGGTGAGAATAAATCTGGTGCTATGAACGATTTCTCAACATTTTCTTCATCTTCTTGTTCTTCTTCCTTTTTAATTTCTTGCTTAATTTTCGGTTTAGAAAATTGTATTTCTTCTTTTAATTGCATTAAAGGTTCCACCAAAGGTTTATAGGATTTCCGCAATATATCTTCTTCCTCTATCGCACCCTCTTTTAAAGCTTGCAATTTTCGTTTTACATCTTTCCTCACCTTTACAAGCTCCTGTTTAATTTTCGAGTCCATTACAATGATAATATATGATCCTCACTCGTTTACTGCTTTTATATTACTCAGAGGTAAATCGCAATGGTTATAAATATATATATTGATCAAAACCTTTACGGTATCGACCGTTTTTAACATCACTATCTTTATAAATACTTATAAACCCATATTTGTCATCCCAACAAACTTTGCAAATGGTTTTAAACATTTCAAATGGCATGTCAGTATTGACATGATCTGAATAGACATGCTTAAGATTTAGCTCATCCTGTTTGAATAATATAATTAGATTTGCATTGTCGCGTATTAGATGTTTTGGAATATGAGTATATGTTTGACAAAGATAAAAACAATCGACGTTGTAATGACGTCCCATACTAAAATAATCTCTGATTACATTCTGATTTTCGCAAGCAACATCGTCAAATATAAATATTGAATTAGATTTCGCATTTGATGGAGAAATAATATTCTCAGAATCTTTGTAAGGGTAATAGCCAATGCCTTTTATTGTCTTAAAAAGCTCGTCTAAGTATTCATATTTTGGTTGAGTTAGCGATTTAGAGTATACGTAAACATTCTCGAATCGGAGACCATTGGGATGTTCTAAAAGTGAAATTATAACATTTGTCTTTCCACAATTGGAAGGACCTGTAACGATTGATCGTATTGTTGACGGTAGTAGGGGTCCATGTCGATTTGCCTTTGGTACATCGTTAAAATCACGGTTAATAATAGGCAGCACGGCTTGTTGTTGAACTATTCGCATGTCAATAATCTAATGAAAAATATGGTTACTGTTTTTCTATTTTATAAGCTGATAGCTCTGCATGAATTGGTTTATTTCGAAGAAAACTTTGAATAAGAGAGAGAGAGAGCAATGCGGAAAGAAGTGCAACGAGGCAATGGTTTACTTAATAAACTAATTAATTCTTTACCATTCGAATTTCATATACCGGGCTATCGCTTTTGTGGACCAGGTACAAAGTTAAACGAGAGGTTGGAAAGAGGGGACAAAGGAATAAATCCTTTAGATGAATCCTGCAAAGCTCATGATATTGCATACTCTAATTTTAAAAATCTAGAACAAAGACATAAAGCAGATAGTATTTTAGCTAGAGCAGCACTTAGACGAGTTCATTCATCGGATGCAAGCATTGGAGAACGTTTAGCTGCTCGAGCAGTTGCAACCGCTATGAATGTAAAAACAAAGTTGGGTATGGGAGTTCAACAACAACAACAACAACAACAACAACAACAACAAAGAAGAAAACGAACTAGTAGTTCTATGAAAAAAAGAAAGGATGGAAGAATAAGTTTTCGAAAATTTATAAGAAAAGCGGCGAATGTTCTAAAACAGAAAAAGCCAGAAAATGTCATTCGAGCAGCACGATTAGCAATGTCACAGTTAAAAAATGCAAATCAGACCGATTCTCCCAGGATAATACCGGTTTCAAAAAGCGGTGGATTTCTTCCATTAATACCACTTTTCGCTGGATTATCAGCTTTAGGTGCTTTGTCCGGAGGAGCAGCCGGAATCGCGAAAGCGGTTAATGATGTTAAAGCAGCCCAAAGAAGTCTTAGCGAATCTGAACGACATAATAAGGCTATGGAAAAAATTGCTCTTGGAAAAGGTCTTTTCTTGAAACCTTATAAAAAAGGTTTGGGACTTTATTTACCTTATCAAAAAAAAAAAAAAACCTCTCTAAGTCTGCCGCAACGAGCACTAACCGATGAAGATTTACATAAATATGTTAAAATACTTCAAATTCCTCACTTTCGCGGAATATTTATGCGTGACAGTTTACCTAAAAAAGTGCGCACCATCGAATGTGGAATTGTAAATCATGATAAGAAAACGGGCATGGGTACGCATTGGACAGCATACAAAATTAAAAACGGCAATGCAGTTTATTTTGACAGCTTCGGAAATTTGCGACCACCTTCGGAAGTTGTGAAATATTTAAATTCTGCTCAACCATGCAAAATCTTTTATAATTATGATCGCAAACAGATGTACAACTCATTCAACTGTGGTCATCTAGTATTACAATTTCTATATAATATCACACCACCCTTTCACTTTTAAAACGTTAGCGCAGACGATAATAGTTCCATTTAATCTAACGTTAACAGAATCAACATGTACACGTTTAATTTAACCGGAGACAAATCAATATTGCAAGCTAATATTAGTCCACCCATTGTTTTGGATGACAATTTTGAGTATTCTTTAGGACTCGTTAATTTGAAACGTACAATTCTATTCCAAATATAGATCAAAGTAACAACAAATTTTATGTTGGGAATAGAGTAATAACGATACCGGAAGGATCGTATGAGCTTGACGACATAAATCGTTATATCTACGCCGTTCAATTAGGCGATCCGAGAGCAAAAGGTAAAGATATTATATTTCTTAATATAACTGGCAACAACAACACTTTACTTTCGGAAATTAAGTGTACAGAGCAAGTTGATTTCACAAAAACGGATTCACATCGGACGACTGTTAGGATTTAAACCGAGAATTATAAAGCTAATAGTCATGAAGTGTCTGATTATCCTGTAAATATTTTTAAAGTAAACGCTATATGCATCCATTGCAACCTTGTTTCCGGTTCATATAGAAATAACGAAGAAGCTCATTTTATTCATCAACTTTTCCCAAACGTTCCGCCAGGCTACAAAATAGTGGAAAATCCAACCAATGTTATTTATTTGCCTATAAATTCGAGAATTATTGATTCAATAGTCATTAAAATAGTTGATCAAGACGGTGAGTTGGTTAATTTTCGTGGAGAGACCGTTACAGTAAGACTTCATTTGAAACGTCTCTCTCGGTCTAATAGATATTAAACCATAATGGTTTGCCGTTATAAAAATTTTTACAAACGTAAGGAGATTTATAGGAAACCAACATTATCACAATCGTTCAGTGCAAAAGAAGAAGTGAAGCGATTAACACCTCAAACGCACGCTTTTTAAAAAGTTTAGGATATCAAGTTAAGAAGCTAAAACCATCATGCATTCTGAAATCTTGAATGTTACCGAACGTGCATTATTTGATTTATCTATAACCAATGCGGAAAACATACTCATCAACCGTATACAAATACAAACGTTTAAAAATAATGATGAAATCCGCATTCCAATTGAAACGAAGATGTCTACACTTTACCATGGGATAGTGTATTATATGTTGAAGGAAAATTGCTAAAAACTGACGGTACACCCTTCAGTAACTGCCAAATTTATAAATATGGATTGCACATCTTTTCGACGAAATTCGTTACGAAATCGGTGGTAAACTGTTGATCGTGTTCGAAATCCTGGAATAACTAGCACCATAAAAGGTTATGTTTCTTACAACGTAAACGAGAGCTTGCGTCTTCAGAATGCTGGTTGGGCTCCCAATGATGATACATTTTCGGCAATAGATCAAAATGGAAATTTTAACGTATGCATCCCACTACGTATGCTTTTAGGTTTTGCAGAAGATTTTCGAAAATTCTTCTCAACATAAAACAAGAACTTATTTTAATAAGAAGTAGTATCGATACAAACGCTATAATAAATACAACTGCAGGTGAAACTTTAAAGTAGATATAAATAAAATTTCTTGGAAAATTCCACACAATATCTGTAGCAGAAACTAGAACGTCTAAACTTTTAAAATATTTGCAAAGAAATCAACAAATGGAAATTAATTCCGTAGTTGGAGTTGCATGAGTATCCTTTATTGCCTCAAACAAATAATCACACATGGGCTGTGAAAACTAACGTCACAACCTTGAAAAACCTCGTTCGTGATAGTTTGCATTCTCAACAGATAGAAATAATAAACCTGAAAAAAATAAGCCCACTTTGATCATTGCGAACTTAATAATATTAAATTACATTTGGGCTCTTCTATGTATCCTTACGATAACCTTCATCTTGATTTTAAGAATAATAAATTTTCTATATTTATATGAAATGTATGCTCAATTTCAAACAGTCTTATTACGGAACGGTTAGCGAGCCGGTAATGAAACCATCAGATTTTAAGAAAATTGCTCCCTGATTTGTAATCGATTGTACACATCAAAGCGAAATTGTGAAGGCGGGCCGCTATAGATGTACGTCTAGATTTTGAAAACTAATGAAGCAATTCCAGCAAATACATCTGCATATTGCTTAATTCTACATGATCGTATGGTTCGCTACAATCCAACCAACAACATTGTTCAAGTATTGTAACTATAAGTAGGTAATATTACAAAGATGAAATTCATAGTGGATGTGCAAGGATTTAAGGCAGCGGGTAATACCTTCATATTTAAGGAAGTTGCTTTCAGTAAAATAAGCAATGAAGAAAAAATTGCATGGTATTTATTATCGCCACCATTTCCTTGCGTCGCAACTTGCAGCCCGTTATAGAAGTCAGACATGGATGGCTTACTAGAAATTATCATGGAATCGAATGGAATTTTGGATTGCACAGTTATTACGCGAACAATAGGTGAAATAGGGAAAATTTAAATGATTGTACTACTATTTATGTCAAAGGCTTGGAGAAACGAAGATGGTATCAAAAGAATTTCCCTATCTGCAGAACATTATAAACTTGGAGGATTTAATATGTCCATCTCTAACAAAACTTATTGCAGATTATAAAGTCATCGCTACAACTACTACATCACTATGAACCTACCACCATCAACACCATCACCATCAAAATTCAAACTATAATTGTGCATTAGAAAACGTTTTTGTTCTAAGAAGTTGGTTACTAAAAGACTATATGTAGATGTGTATAGATAATGAATAAAAATATTATTTTTCCACTTTATTAATATTTATTAACAGGTAATGGGAAATAATATAAACAATTAAACATCATCTCCCCTCCACCTACCTAGTCCTCTTCAATTTGTTATAGAACTATTAAAGAATTTTAGTATATTTTTACCATGGTACGAGAAAGCATGTCTGATTACTACATTACTATAAAGTTTTACGTAAATGGTGTGCTGATTGATAGCAAAACGCTCGAAGCTAAAGGTTTAATAAACATTTTTGAAAAATTTGATGTTTCTGCATATGATCAAATAGAAATATTGGGTAATTATTTCAATCATCCGGTCACAACTGATTCATCTGATAATAATAATAATTACAACAGCAGCAGCAGTAGCGATAGTGACGAGTTTATTTATTTTCACAATTAAAAAATATCTACTAACAAGAATGGATCCAACCTCTTATGCAACTTACAATAGCGATGTGAATAATTTGAAAAAGGAACTTTCCTATGCATTTGTTCGAAATAATGAACAGACAGCCAAAAATATTTTTATGCGATTAGGATTTCAAGTGCCCTTCGAAGCCTTCACATGGATTACAGAGACTTTTCCATCTCTATCGTTGCTGGATTTGTTATTTCACCGTCAAATTATATGCGATGATTTTGTACAATCCTTTTTGAATACAGTTCCAGATGATTTAGACTTTTTAATAAGTGTATTTGATGTAGTGAGTATATTAACTGAAATGAAGGAAATGAAAACTTTGTGCACCAATGATATATTTTTCCTTCAAGATCTCCTTTCAAATTATAATCCTTGCAATTTAGAAAAATTTCCCATAAGTAATATTAAGAAAAACTATAAAAATGTATTAGCATGTTTGGATGATATCATACTAGAAACTGCTTATTATGCACAACCAAAACTATTGTACTATATAATTCAAATTATGAAAGCCAACAAACTGGCTTATAAATTTGAACCATTGCATAATTGTAGACAGAAAGCAGTCTTTCAATGGCTTGTTGGTAATTTAGAAAAAGCGAAAAAAGGATTGCCAGTAGGTTGGCAAGATGAAAATAGATCAGATTCTGTAAAATTGCCATCAATTTATTCTAAAGACTATAAAAGTGTTTTCAATATTTTGCAAGAATTAATGTAAGACTTTTTTGTATATTACTTAACATTAATAGAAATAAAATACTCATATTAATAAGATTTCTGTTTATTTTAAAAAATCCTACAAATCTTTAATTCCCAATTCTTTATAAATATTATCAAATAGGTAGCAGCATTGTTCGTTTTTCGCTGTAGTCGGCGGCGGCGGCGGCGGCGGCGGCGGTGGCGGAGGCGAGGATGGTAGTGGTGGTGATATCAATGCATAAGATTCTTTCTCGTTTCTTTTCCTTTGTCTTTTTTTCCCTTTTTCCATTACTATTCTTCTTTTCTTCGGTTCTTTAAAAATATCTCTTCTTTTCTGCACTTCTAACGCTAACGTTTTCCCTGTATGGTAAATTTCTTCATTATTACCATTATTAGGATCGATGGTTTTCGGATAATTTAAAATTTCAGATAGCGGACAAGCTACAATATTGAACAAATCACTATCAAACACGCCAGTGCTTGATGTTCTCCATTTTTCTTCTAAATTTGCAATACTGCTATGCCAATTCTCCTCAGCAGTCGCTTGCACAACATTTGCCAGTTGGATTAATTCAAATGCTGAAAGAACTTTGATTTTATTTCCCGGTTTTAACTGTACAACTGCCATTTTGCTTTCTAAAGTTAAAACTAACGCATTTGTTTCGAGAACTACTCTTTAAATTGGTTATTACCACTACTATTATCCATTCCTCCTCCTCCTCCTCCTCCTGCTCCTTCTCTTCCTAGATGTTAAGGTCATTAACGTATGTACAAATAAAACACAAGTATCTAATGGTTTCAAGTTAGTTTATTGAACATCATTATAGTAATTAACTAACTTTATATAATAATTAAGCCATTAGGAAATCATTAAAATAACCTAACTTAAATTATTGTTAGTATTATCAGTAGTAATTTTGTAGTGTCCCCATGCTAAAGTCTTATACGTTTCTGGTATATGGAAACGTTTATCATCATCCGCAGACAAAGCAATTTTATTAATGCATTGAGAATAAATTATATGCTTTAAAGACCTAAATACATTTTGTCGCTTCAGTACTATCTCGTTTTCATTTAATACATATTTAAAATCTTTTTCCGTTAATGACTTTATTACATTCTTTTTAACACCTTTAGCCTTTTTCATTATCAAACTTCCTTCTATATTCACTTCATACATTTTAGCTTTAAGACCGACAAATTCCCAAATAATCTTACCACAAACTTCATCTTTCATAAGTGCTGGGATGGCTTTGTTTACCAAAGGCATTTCAAAAATATTATCAATAGAATAATTTGAGGTATCAAATCTATGTAAATTATTCTTCATATCATTATAAACATTATCCGTTTCTATGAAATACAACAAACTATCAGTATCTGTATACAAAAGTGATGCTTTGGAACCATATTTTTTTTTTATAAAGTTATAGTGAAATTCATACATTACAAATTTGGCAATTTCCAATACTGCAAACCCGGCGTAAATTGGTTTGTCATAATAGATTTGAGACTTTAACAATTGTACTGCTGCAAAATTTTCATCAAAAATGGATATACTATGAAAATTGGGTTGTGAAACTAATTTCTCAACTCCTTTTTTATGACCCAAATCTTTCCACGAATTGACTAAATTAACGTTAACCCTTTTTTCTATATTTTCGATACATTTTCCATAGTTTGCATTATTTATTAATTTGTACATATCTTTTTCAAATGCGTTTGCGGCACTTTGTCTTAGACGAGTATTAAAATCGATAAACGGTTTCATCCAAGCAGATTGCTTGAACGTGAGAATTCTATGAATCTTTGACAACTCTAAACCATTTTCAATACATTGCTTAAGAGTCTTTATATGAATAACGTAATTTTGCTTATCGAAAAAGGTTTGCAATAATTTTTTACATTTTGAATTTGGAGGTTTCATTTTTTCAATACACATTGGAAAATCATTGTGCAAATCATGCAAATGTTTTGGATAATGAATATCGACTTCCAAAACATATCCTTGATCATCAGAATCTGTATAGTTATTTATATTAAATGAATCAATTTCGTTTTGTGAGAGCCATCGAAAGTTCGATATAGGCAGTTTTTCCGAAAGCGCATATCCATATAAATTATTTGCATCCCAATATGATATGTAAGATGTTGCTTGTGAATTGTTGTAATTAGAGGGAATATATTTATTGTTGGCCTGTGCGAAACGTTGAACCACTCCAGCATAACCACCTCGGATATTTCGTTGAAAAAAGAGTACCATTGAACAGTCAGTTAACAACTCCAACTGTACATTGGTAAATTTTAGCATTGCCTGCCATGACAAGCCGGGTAAACTATAAAAATGGACCGGATCTAATTTGTATGTATTCAAACATAAATTTCGGAAATTTTCGAAAACGTCGCATAATAAAATTACGTCTACTTTTAAGTAGAGGTCACTGTATTCACCTAAATTTTTACATGAAAATTTATGCCAAATATCGTTTGCTCTTTGATAGTCTGCATCAGAAATTGAAGTATCTTGCATTGAATCGTAAAAATCCATTTTTGAAGGTAAACATTCGTTATTTAATTTTTCCAACGTATCTAAATAATTGTATGGGAAAACACCCTTTTGACGCATTAATCTAAATTCTTCATCATTTGGAAAAAAGTTTCTTAATTCTATAATTTGATCATCTGATAAATTTGCAGCGAGTGTCTCCAATTTTCGATTCATAAATCGATAAGAATCTACAAAACGTAAATCTATGTAACTGTTTTCATTATTTTTTCTATCGACTAAAATTTTCTTTGTAAATGAAATATACTTTTCTTTATTCACCGGAATGACATTCATTGGTTCGTCATCTTCGGCGGCAAATTCACGTATAAAAAGATGACAATCATAATTGCTAAAATTGTGAAAGAAAACCGGGATAAAGTTAACGGTTTTTACTTTCAAATTACAGGAATTATGACAACAGCCTCTATATTTGCCGGTGAGGTGACAGTGATCTTTAATTTTATCTGAACCTAAATCTCCGTTACATAAATAACAGTTTGTTGCCGATGCGAAATTTTCTAAATCCTCTTCAGTTAATTCTTTCATAGGAATAATATTTTTTAAGTATGTATGGTATATATGAGAAGCTTCATTTTTAATCATATTACAGAAAACTTTTGCACAATTTTCTCCCCGAAACGAATAAAATTTCGAAAGTGAATCGTCATAACAACACTTAACGTAATAGGCAAAACTAAATGGCTTATGAATATGAGTAGATACTGTTTTAGTATCATCTATCGACGATTCTGAAGATTGTCGAATTGGAACTAGCAAAGATTCAAAATCGGCATATATAACAAAAGGAACTTTAATTTGCTTTTCTATTTGTTTAAATTTTAAAAAATTATTTCCAGCTGAAGGTAAAACGGTTACACATTTCGCACAGTCCTGTTGCATATGATTAGCTAAAAGATTTTCACTACCAAAATATTGCAAGCAACCATCACAAATATATTTAACAGTTTTTCTCCGACTTAGCTGCTTCGAAATAAGACGACTTAAATTTTTAATATAACAGTAATGTTGTTTATTTTCTTCTTCGATGTATAGTAAGTTAACATGGTTTAATTTTCTACATTGAGAGAAATAATATGGTCCTACAATTATTGACTTTTCTTTTTGTTTTTCGAGACCAAAAACATTTACACTTACATTAGGATTCAATTTTTCAAACAATTTAATGTTACAAAAGGTCATTGGAAAGGTCATACCTGTTAAATTTAGCTTTGAAAGATATTTCCTATAACTTGATACATGATTTTTACGACATCTGACGGGATATAGTGCGGAAAGAATTGCCCAGATGAAACACTTATTATCTTGGTTTTTAACGTTAATAACAGCCTTTTTGCGCTCAATGTCCAATGGAAGTTTTACATAGGTGGAAGCTTTCAGTGGATTGTATTTCACCAAATTGACTTCCAAAAATAAAAGTTCCTGAAGTGCATATCCACTATCACGTTCCTTAAAACAAGTATAAGCGTTTTATTAGTATTATTATTACTATTAGACTAGACTAGTTTTAACTTACCTGGAACTCCTCAAGCTTTTTCTTTAAATTTGCAATTAAATTTTCAATTATTTCGTTTACATTGATAGATTTATTTACAACTTGGTAGGGAACCAGAAAAGATTTTACTTCCAAGTTGTATTTTCCATCATTATCATCTGAGACTGCTGCAGGCTTCAGAAAACTTCCATAAAGTTCGAAATTTACTTTCAACACGTTAAAATCCTTAAGTTTTTTATTTATGATGGTCACGATTTCATTCCGTATATTATGAATGAAGTTTTCTAATAATAAATTGCTATAGTCGTTTATAGGTAGATTGGCAATTTTTGTATTATTATTAGGTATCAAACGATAGGAAACCACTTTTCGATTGAACGCTGATAATATTTCATGAACATTAGAACCAAGAGTGACATCACGTTCCAAACATTTATTCTTATGGTTAATAGATTTAAGATGTGCAGAATAATTTACGGATTCAAGTGTACACTTGCAAATATCACATGTTGTAAGCTTAACTCTTTTAGCTGGAGGCTGCTCCATGATGTTACTAGTACTCGGAAGCGAATGTAATTGTTCATTCAAATGTTGATTCCTATGCATTTATAGCACCTTAATTTTTTAATAACACTTCATGCATATACTTATATGTAAGAATAATTTTTATTGAAAAACGAATAAAATTGTTCACTTAACATTGATTAATTTTACTAACACACTCACGCGTATACTGGAGTGAAAAAATGTCTTACTTTAGTTTTTCGAAATTAATTTCAGACGTTTCTGCTCCATTTGGTAGTTTTTTGACACCTTTTAAAACAAGGCCCGTGTCCACGAATTCTGAAAACTTTTCATCAGGAATAATTTTGGCCCATCTTTGTGGCAAAAAACATTCAAAGTCTCCTAGATCGACCTTCACCTGTCGACCATATCGCGTTTGTACGGCGAAAACTCGTTCAATGCGATATAGTTTCCCAATTTCTAACGTTTTTAACGATACCGTTGTTTTGAACTCTACCGAACCGGCCGCATTTAATTGTTTTAGATAATCCATAGTTAAAATACTTTTTAAAGGCTAAACTTAGTTAAAGTATACTAGGTAGGTGGTAGGTACTTTGATTAGGAAATAACCGACTTTAAAAATAATGGCGTTTGCACCATTATTTATAACTATTACCTATCCCTCTTCAACAGATAGTTAGATTTAATTAAGGAATACTTTTATGCTATTGGTTAAAATTATTTCGAATCGTTGTTATAATCATGATGATGGCGGTGGTGGTGGTGGTGGCAGTGAGTGAATGTTAATAATAATTTCCGGCATATAATGATGTTAGTGGAAAATATTCTCAATTAATAAGTCTGTACACTTATACCTATCAGTTATTAATCGCTTCCGTCACTAACTAGTCCTTATTTTAAAAATGGCTTTAATTCCAAAATTAGATAATTATTTTTTTGTAAAAGATAGACAGTTAATGAACTGTAAAACTTTTTTTTCCAAATTTAAATTTAATCATCATTCTATTAAATGGTTTTTACGTGAACTGCAGCATTCGAAGATTTATAGTTTAAACAATATTCCTATCGAAAATTCATACAGAATTATTTTAACTTCAGATCAAAAACCTGTTTATTTAGTGAAAAGTTTGAGTGCATTATGTTTGGAAGTAGTTTTTAACGATTATAAAAAAATTAAAAAGGATGAGTTAACTATTTCGTTAACAGTACGAGCATTGGAGAAACATAGATTCCGTATTGAACTGTTGGGGCCTTGGCAAATGTCTATGCCGAAAAATGATATGTCAACGTTTGAAGTCCTATCATTTATAAAAAAAGAATGTGACCTACTTAACATTAGGGTAATGTCAACGGAACAAAATTTCTCAATAATAACTGTTAATGACAATGTCATTTGTTCGTCATCTGTATTATATATATACCATATATAAGATATTGTTGGTGAAGAGAGGATTGTCTGCAGGTAAGCAAACATATATTATACTTACAAATCTTTGCAAATAAATTCAAACTCATTATAAGTCCGCAGTTAAGATTATTAATTATTGGACATCCGTTGCAGGTGCATTTGTACGATTACATTTTTGCTATAATTGTAACATTTTGCCATATACGTAGCTATTTAAAATTGTAGTTTCCCACAATAATATCCTGCTTTTTATCTGTTTAAGTATTCAACTCAAATCAGTAAAAGATATTTATTTCAAACTTCATGGACAAAGCAAAGGCTGAAAAATATTACTTCTGACATCCTGTCATGCAGGTGGTACCCGTTTAAGCATTTAAAAAAATTATCAGCTCACATAACTACAACATATTGTTTCAAGTTTCATATTTTCCCATATCAGTCATGAATAAATCAACATACCAGTTTGAACATTTTAAAAAATTATCAATTCACATAATTACAGCATATTGTTTTTCAAGTTTCACATATTCCCATTATCAGTCATGAATAAATCAACGTACCAGTTTGAACATTTTAAAAAATTATCAACTCACATAAATACAGCATGTTCAAGTTTCATTATTTCCATTAGCTAACATGAATGCGAATGGTAAGTTTTGTGAGCAAGAGACTTACTTATCCTATATTACATACTTTTAATTTAATTTATTTTTCAGAGAAACTAATGGTTATAAATTGCATTGCCAATTTAAATCTTCCGGAGTTGGAGGTAAAATATTTTGATATTTAAATTTCTTAATTTATTTTTTTATTTTTTCAGGATATAGACCGTTTTATGGTCATTTGCCATAGTCCTCCGGAAGAGGCTATGTATTTAGGCTTGATAAGTATGCCCACGGCTTGTCCGAGGGCATACTTAACGGTTGAAAGACCGGAATGGTGTGAACCATGGGCAACCATTTGGTTAGGTATGTATGTAGAAAATTTTAAATGTATATATATTTATATTCTTTAATTCTTTTTAGAATAATGGATTGCCCATTAAAAAAATTTATATTTTATTATTATTTTTTTTTTATATAATAAAATTTTGTAAAAAACTCATAAACATTTGTGTTTTATTTCTTACATGATAATATAGTTTAAACATATACGTGTCTCCTCAATTAAATGAGCAATTTTACACGGATTCCATCTAATAATGTTGTAATGTAACATTTTTTTTTTTTGAAGAATAAATCATTTGTGTTATGATTTGTGCAAAATAGATCAATAAACAATACCTTCCTCGAAAGGAATTTTTTTAAAGAATAAAACTATTTCTGAATAACAATACTTTTTATTTACCATTGTTACCAAACTACCCACCTATCTACCTATTCATAACGAAGCATGCAATTAGGTACTTTAATAAATTCATTCATTAGAGTCGAACGCGTAAGAAAAATAATAATTATTTCTTGCACTGCGGCAGCGGCATGTCCAGCCGAACCGGAAAAACAATTAACACATACCTATTCCTTGATAGGTACGTACGTCGGTCGGTCGCGACCGACGGGAAAAAATGCGCTCCTTCCTTGCTACGTCACATCATTAAAGTAACCGTAAATGATCTCAGAACACATACACCTTTTTCCCATAGGTGCGAGAAGGATGGACTTATACGGAAAACTAACGTTAGACAGAAATAACAACAATCTAACGGGACATGATCTCAGTAGCCCTCTCCTATTACTACTATCTATCTTTAGTATTAATTAATAGTGTTTGTTTAATATTTAAATCAGTGTACATAAATTGTTGTTCCTGTACTTAAGCCTGTAAAAATAAATAATAAATAAACGAACACTGCATTAGTAAACAAACGACTCCTGAACAAAAGTTATATCATTCATATGAACTGGAAACAATGGCGGTAGTTTTATCTTTGCACCATTTTAGTCTATTTAGTTGGCATTCAATTTAAAATAGTAACAGATTGCATTGCATTGCGCAATTCTTTTGTCAAAAAGGATTTACTACCCCGAATACGTAGGTGGTGATTACAAGTTTAAGAATGTACGTTCGATGTAGAACATACATAGATCGGGTACTAAAATGAATCATATCGACCCCCTTAGTCGTAATTATTTTATTAATCAGCACGTTAATATGAACGAATAAATATGACTGAACGGAGGACGATTGGATGGTTGTTGCGCAAGATGATGAAATTAGCAAAAAAAAAATAAAAACTAAATTAGACGCGGGGGTGCGAAATATAGACACAAAACAATTTTTTGAAAACTGTAAAATTTATAAAAAACTCTCCAATTAGAAGACAGCTTGGTTTGTACCAAATGGTTGTGAATGGCAGATATGTAGGCTATGCCACGACGACTCTGGCCATTTAGGCTTTGAAATGACACTCAAAAGAATTTCTGAACATTATTGATTGCCCAAAATGCGACGTTTTATGAAAAAATACCTGGAATCATGCCTATCTTACTTACATTACAAACATCCTGCGGGTAAAAATGTACCCAACAGAAAAGGTTCCAGTGCCTTTTGATACTACACATTGACATCTGAGGCCATTTGAGAAAAACACTATAGGTAATAGTTATATTTTAACTATAGTAGATGGTATACAAACTTTAAAGTGCTTGAAGCAATAAAAGACACGTAGAGCGAGCATTACTCAGTTTATTTTATATTTTCGGAACACCACAACGTATAATCAGTGACAGGGGGCATGTTCTGCAAGGTACACGGCTTTCATCATTCATCACGTGTAAATGGCGAGTGTAAATCTACCAACCGAACAGTATTAAACAGTTTAGCAGTAATGGCTGCAGGCGCACAAGAACGAAACTGGGATACATTTGTAAAACCTATTCAAGGTATTTTTAATTGTACTAAAAATAAAATTATAGTGGTTTCCTCACTAGAAGTACTAGTGGCACACAAGGGTAGAAATATAGCTCAAGCAAAAATTCTTAGCGCCGTGCAGAATGAAGTAGAACGCCCTGATTTAACGCAAGACATACAACGTAATTAAGGGGATCGTCAAAGACCAAAGCACCCAAAGGAGGGATTTGATAGGAATCGCGTATAGGTAAGGAAGTATAAGTTAGAGAAAGTTATAATGGTTAAAAAGATAATTATGCTACTTACTGATGGTAATCGAAAATTATCACGATCGTTTAGGGGACCTTTCAATGAGGTTGAAAATCGAAGGGAACACTCGTAGCTGTAGATCAAATAAAACAATGGAAATGAGTCTCAAAACAGTAATGCAAACTGATTAATGAGATTAACTTATTAACATATGGCCAAAATATGAGAGTTAAAAGTTAATGAAAGATAAATATGGGTTGTTATATCTAGGATACTAAGTGGCAGGTTGTGTGATTGAGAGTATGCGTTTGATTCAATATACAGTCAAACCTGAGTAAATGAGAACTGGGTAAGCGAGAAAACTCTATTAACAAGAGTATTTACCAGGTCCAGTCATTTTGCCCTCCTAAAACCTTTATAAGTGAGAAACATACAACCTGTATATAAGTGAACCTCTTCAAGTGAGATTGATATTTGCCTTTTCCTCTATAAGCGACAATTAAACGTGTCTAACTTTTGCTATTTATGACTCATTCTTAAATTTCCAGGGACTCTTATTAATTCAAACCAAATGTGCATCTGTTATTGCTTTGTTATTATAGTTCAAGGAACACATTCTGTTCAAAAAGCCAAATGTGCGCACCGATTGGTTTGTCGAGCTTATTACAGTCAGTTCATAAACAGCATTTGCGAAGAGAAAGTTACTGTACTTACTCATAATGTCTAAACGAAAACTCAATGTGTTGTCTTTAAGCGATAAACTAAAAATTGTAAATGCCTTCGAATCTGGGAAATTACGAAATCAAATACAGAGCGACTTTGGCTTAACAGAATCCACCTACTAAAAAATTGTAAAGCATATGTTTACTTGCTTGAAAGAAAACATTAGCCCTGAGATAAATCTACTCTTGGCCATGAAATTTGCAAGAAGAGCATGGTATGCAGTGAGTGACGTAACTGTCAAAAACTGCTTCAAGAAAACTGGGTTCAGTATCTGTCCAACTAACCAAGACTTTCTGATCGAGCAAAATGAGCTTGAAATTGCACCTAGCAATAAAGAATGGGCCAAGCTCGTGTCCCATGATACCACTGGTAATGTGTCAACGTCAACCTTGATCTCTCAGTTATTCAGGTTTGACTGTTTATACAAAAAAACATACCAATTTTATGCCATGTAAACACAGTTGCGGCATACGGCCATGTGCGAAAAGGTAATATAACAGTGGCATAATGTTACGACATTCTTAGTAATATTTGATATTATCCAGATTTGCTAAAAGAGCATTGAAATGTATTAGAGACCAAGTGTGGTCACTAGTCTCTGTGTTGATTGATACCTCAAAAATTGAGTTGCACCGTTAGAACAAGGCCACTGTGACACAAGGTCAGACGAGGATCACAGGTTCCTGCTAACAGGCGCTAGAAGTGTTTGTTAGGATTTACAACCATATCGATACTCGTATAAGAGAACAGGGACATCTTTAATTTCTGTTACTATCCAAAATTCAGACCATAAATATTCCAGGATTTGTATTGGGAACACTTTCCACTACAGTAGTATGCATTAACCATTATAAATCGATATACAGGGAATTTTTTACTAATTGTCGCTTTACCCTCAATATATCCTCTTCGTTCCCTTTGTCCAGCCGGCGGAAGTTTTTTATAGTCACGTAGAGAGCCTATTGCACTGAGTTACCTGATTTGGTCTCGATGTCCAGCTCTCTGTCATGTAAAAATTCCGGAGCTCTCGCTCTTGCGTACTTATTATTTCATGAACCAGAATGTGGTCTATATGTTGAAGTAATAGGACCGTCCACTGTGATCATGGCAAACAAAGGTAAATTACGGCAGTTTACTCAAAATTTGTACAACAAAATATGTCTAACTATAAAGATTGATTGTGGTAGAATTTGAATATTGTAACGGTTTTTGTTTGTAATTTTTACCATCTAAAGCTGCATGTTTGGATTGTCCAGCATGATAGACAACGGGACTTAATTTGGCTTGAACATGCTTTTTGTTATTTTGCAGAACGTAGCAATTTGCGATTCCTAAACAACTTTAAACTTGAAAAACTTGCTGATAAAAGTGATTTATATTTGTCTGATAGTGAAGATGAAACTGTTAAGTTTGTATTCGAGATTAATTAGCTTCTAAGAATTTAAGATGTATAAGCGAATGTTTTGTTTTGTTGAATTGCTTTTGTAAACATTTTTATGTTTATACTTTGTGCTCGGCTTGGCGACCGAGATTCGATATCTGTTCTTTATGTGTTGTTCTTATTCTAAAAATAGTCAGTCATTGACTTGCTTTATTGCGATTTGTTTCGTTCAAGATGCATCAAGGGTTTTTAATGAGGAAGAAACCTGTTTTTTGCTATGCCCTAAGAAAGATAAAGTTTTGGCCTCAAAGGGAACCAAAAATGCATATGAAGTGGACCAAGGGGTTGCAAAGTCCAACCGCCAGTAATGTGCACGTTTTTCGCATCTGGTTCATGACACCACCCATGATCATGTATCCGTATAAACGCCTTCCAGCAAATATTGCTGCTAGTGTTCAAGATGACTGGGGCATTGGTACAACCGATAATGGATGGATGAAATCGGAGGTATTCTATGAATATATTTCATAAATATCTCACGGCAAATAATATTCAAATCTTATTTGTTGATAGCCACAAAACCCATCTAACATACGGGATAAGTACTTTATGTACCAAATTAGATATAATTCTTATTGCATTATATCTGAACGCAACAAGAATTCTTCAACCCGCCAATGTTCCTTGCTTCAAACCCCTAAAGACACGATGGAAGCAGGCAGTATTGAAATGGAGAAGGCATAATCTACTAATTCATCTGAATAAACAACATTTTGCTCCTATACTACAAGGAGCCATTAAAAGTTTAAAACCGTCTACCATTAATATGGTTTTAGGATTTGTGGTCTAGCTTTTTAGGACCCTAATGCCATTAACTTCAGCAAGTGTTTCGGAAAAACAAAAAAAGATGAAGACCAACGTGATAACTTAAATACCAATAATTACAGTTTAGGATATCAAGATTTTTCTAATATTGTCGGGCCAGCCAAACTTCAAGACTTATGCTCGTATGACGGCACGGGCACATATTTATTTTAAACAATTACAACTGCATATCTTTGTACTAACACAATCAATTCAAATAAAAGTTAATTTAAAATAACCGACTTTTTAGTTTTAAAACTAGCTACTTGAACCCCTTATCTACATAATTAATATTGATTGATTGTTCACAAACTATCCATATTTTGATGGAAAATAATTTACAAAAAGCTTACTTGACAATCCATGACAATAATTCGAAAAGCACAATTCGTACAACACAATTTTTACCACAGACACAGGTGCTTTTTACTTGCTGTAAAAATGCTTGAATCTCTCTGTATATATATATATATATATATATATATAATATAGTACGCGCACGCGCATGTTTGCTGATACGATTGCTGTTGTGGCGTTTCGTGGAACCATGTGCACAGTATTGGGCAAAATTTAATTTTTGAAAACTGTTGGAAAACTGAAACAATAGGGTACTTGCCTGATATTAAATATTACATATTTATTTATACAATCAAGTTATACGATAACATAATTCGAAGTCAAATTTCAAATTGGTCAAAAAATAAAAAAGTTATAGCCAATTAAAGTTTTTCGTCTATCTCTATCTTGCAAAGCGATGTTTTGCGTATAATTTATATGGCGGTACTTACCTGTGACGTCACAACTACGTATTGTGATTTTTAAACGTTTCTAACTTTTTAATTTTTAAAAATATTGAAAACTATTTATACCAGTCTCCCCCCCCCTTGGTTGCCACCTTGTCGTGGTGGGGGGGCCCGGTCTGCAGTTTGTGATCTCTAAGAGCAACCACCCCTTTTAAATATGATGAGCGAAGTAAATCTATTAAAAGTTACTGATGCAGCCCTTTCGGATGGGGCAGATCCGGCAGAGTTGGGAGTAAGACCCCCCGGGGTCGTAGAGCAGGCTTCCGCTTGGTCGTCATCCAGCGACTGCTCTTCGAAGAACGTAGCGCCCCTACGCCGGTGTGGGGTGGCTACTAGAGCTACCGGCAAGGCGAAGCGGAGGGCTCCTCGCGATAGCGGCGGGTCTGAAGCGGATGGTGACCCGCCCAAGGTCGCGTCAAAGCCTGCGGAGGCTCCCTCCGGGGCCACTGCGAAGCTGAGGGACCATCGTGATAACGGCGGTTCTAAGGCCAAGCCCGCGGGTGTAGGCGAGGCTGAGGAAAGGTCGGCAAAGAAGCCCAGCGGCTACGAGACCTCTCCGGAGGTATTAAAGCCCAAGGGTAAGAGTGGTCCCAAAGTTGGACTTAGGGCGAGAGCCCTGAGTCTAGCGGAGGAAAGAAGGAGCAGGGCCCAGGCGTCGGAATCCTCTTCGGAGGAGGAAGGCAAGTGGGTCCGACAAGGTGCCAAACCCAAGGCGAAGGCCAAGGGCGTAGGCACCAAAGGCGACAAGGGAGGGAAGGCTGCGGAAGGGTCGAAGGGCCCTAATGCAACAAAGCCACACCCCTCCCTAAAGGCTGATGATGGCAAAGGGGCTAAGACCAAGGCGGAGGCCAAGGTTGGGAAGCCCAAGAATGCCACAAAGAGCCTTGTCGTCAGGGTGGAACGGGTCCCGAGACCGAAGGAGTCGGTCGCTGAAGGGCCCAAGGTGGCGCCAACAGTAGTTAAGCCCAAAAGGCCTGAGAGCGTTGTGCCTCCGACGACGGAGGTGGCTCGAAAGGAACAGCAGGCAAAAGAGATGAAGAGGATTAGGCAAATCGGGGATCGACTCCGTGGCTTTCTCCTCGATGAGGCAAACAAGGTCTCTAAGGTTGCTGTCCGGTTTATACTGGACCAGTACGTCGAATGCGAGGACATCCTGTTGGAAGTCCTCGTTGAGAAGGAGATCGCCTTGACGGCGCGTCCGATTGTGGCGGCTCCCCAGGTGGTGCGACTAGGGGTGACGTTCGCGGACAAGGTGAAAGAGGGGAAACCCAAACCGGCAAAACCTGTACAGGTGGTGCCAACACGGGTGAAACCTCAGAAGTCTAGCCAAAGTATAGCTAAAGGAAGCGAAAACGTGGTCAAGCCCGGTAATCGGGCTGCCTCTAGGGAGAAGGGCGTTGCGGTGATCGTGAGGTCGTCCGGCAACAAACTCTCTGCTGATGAGGTTAAGGCCAAAGTGTTAGCAGTCGGTAGCACGCTCGGCAGAGTTCGGGTGTACACCCTGCGAAGGGTGATGGAGGGAGTAGTCATCGAGACGAAAACCTCCGCCGAAGCAGAGGTCTTGCTGAAAAGCGACGAGCTAAAGAAGCAATGCCTATCGGTTAAACACCCTCAGAAGATAGGGCCGAAAGTCCTGATTAAGGACGTGCCTTCGGCCCTATCAGACCAGGAGGTCCTTAGTGATCTCCAAGCCAAAAACGTAGGGGAGGTGATCTCACCCGAGTAGTTTGACTCCCGGGTGGCGATCAGAGGTAGGAGGAAGGCTCCTGCGGTACGGAAAGGTGTGAGTGGTGCATGCGACTCTGAAGAGACGTGGGTGACCCTGGAGGCCACACCCCGAGTCAAGGAGTACTTGCTCGGGGTGAGGAGGGTGTACCTCGGTATGCAGGCATGCCGTGTAGAGGACACAGATGACGTCTTACGGTGTTTCAGGTGCCTAGGGTTCGGGCACAAAACCGGGAGCTGCCGAATCGTATCCGTCTCCGCGCATTGCTTCCGCTGTGGTAAGAGCGGTCACAAGCTGACGGACTGCGACGGTCCTGAACGCTGTGTGAACTGCAGGGGAAAGAAATTGCCTGACGGTCACCCGACCAGGTCGAGATCTTGTCCCGTGTACAAGCAGGCAGTTAGAGAGAAAGCAAGTAAGTACGCGTAAATGACAGAAACGACCATAAAAGTCCTCCAGTTGAACTGCAGGAGATCCTATGTGGTCATGTGCGAAGTCGGAACGCTGATGCGTGAGAATGGGATAAGCGTGGCCCTACTACAGGAACCATATGCCGTAGATGGTGGCGTCCGGGGGCTCCCCACCGGAATGGTGATCGTGGGGAAAAAGGACAGAGCGAATCCCAAAGCGATTGTGGTTGTTGATGACTCTGAGGTTGACGTAGTTGACCTCGGCCAAGATCTGACCGTGTGCGAGGCGTTTGCCTACCTAAATGGCCCCTCCTGTGAGACGTACGTTTGTTCTCAGTATTGCCAGTTTGGTGGTGATATCGAGGATAGCGTGCGTATGATGGAGAGGGTCATAGCTAAGAGCGGCAGGGGTGCGCTGCTTATCGGCCTGGATACCAACGCTGAGTCGCCACTGTGACATAGCAAGGGCATGAGGGGCCGTAGCGAAAAGGTCGTGCGTGGGGAAAGCCTAGAACAGGTTATACTGACCCAGGACTTAGAGGTTCTAAACGTCCCAACGGAGGATTATACTTTCGCGACGGACGTTGGAGCTAGTGATATCGATGTCACCCTCGCGAGAGGGCTGCGCGGAGATGTCATGTGGAAGCTAGAACCTACCTGGTCTATTAGTGATCACAATCCCATCCTTATTGAGTTAAGGGACTGTGCAGCCAACCAAACATCTGGTGAGCCGTTCACGCTCCCGGCCTGGTCCATTAGGGAAGCCTATTGGCCAGAATGGGAGGAGGTACTCCGACAGAACGTCTACCAATTGGCGGACTTCCAGAGGTTACCCGTCCGTGGCATGGTATCGCGGCTGCAAGGGTGGGTAGTGAAAACGAACGATCAGTGTCGGAGAAGGGTTAAGGGACCTAGAAGGGCCTTACCCCCGTGGTGGACAAGCGAACTCCGAAACCTAAGGAATGACCTCAGGCGTAAGAGGAAGGACGTCCAAAAGGCGCGCAGGAGAGGACTGCCGGATGTGGAGGCCCTTAACAGGGCATACCGCGAAGGTGTCCGCGAGTACAAGAGAGCGGTTAGAATGGCGAAGGATAGGAATTGGCAAGAGTTTGTCGGAGAGCAAGGCAATCGCGACCCGTGGGGACAGGTCTACAGGATCTGCCGCGGGAAGAACAAGAAGCTGACTTTGGGAGAGATCAGGGTAGGTCAGGAAGTTGGCCGAACCTGGGAAGAAAGTACAGCTCTACTCCTGAGAGTGTGGTTTCCCGAAGGTCCCCAACCGGATCAAGGGGAGCCCACAGACCGGGAGTCCGATAAGTGCTATGACAGGGAAGAGATTGAGTTAGCGGTAGGCAAGCTCAAGGCCGACAAGGCACCTGGTGTATATGGTATTCTGCCCGAAATGGTTAAACGACTGTGGAGGGTGGCCCCTGCGCACGTTGCGTGCCTCTACGATAGGTGTGTGCAGAGCGGCACCTTCCCTAGGGAATGGAAGCTTGGGAGGGTGGTGACACTACTCAAGGCTCCAAACAAGGATCCAACCGACCCCGGATCGTACAGGCCTGTGTGCCTCCTTCCGGTTTTGGGGAAGGTTATGGAGAGGCTGATGGTTTTCCGACTGCGAGCTAAGCTGGGTGACCGGCAAAGTGATAAGCAGTTCGGTTTCAAGTCGGGCCAGTGCACGGAAGGTGACTGGAGTGAAGTGATGCGGACGGTGAATGGGTCTGGAAAACGCTATGTTCTGGGCCGTTTATCGACTTCAAAAGCGCGTTCGACAACTTACACTGGAGCTGTATCGTCGCAAAGCTCCAACAAGTGGGATGCGAAGAGCTAGCGCTGTGGCGTAGCTACTTCCATGACAGAGAGGTTAGAGCCTACGGATCGAGAACCCACGTGAGTAGGCTGGTCAGGAGAGGATGTCCCCAGGGTTCCGTCAGTGGTCCAGAATGCTGGAACTTAATGATGCATGACCTGCTGATTGAGTACGGGGATAGTGGTACCTGCGTTGTGGCCTTCGCCGATGACCTGTTGGTATTGGTAGAGGGAAACAGTC
The DNA here is from genome assembly GCA_947389935.1 of Agrilus cyanescens. Classification (NCBI taxonomy): domain Eukaryota; kingdom Metazoa; phylum Arthropoda; class Insecta; order Coleoptera; family Buprestidae; genus Agrilus; species Agrilus cyanescens. The sequence continues at coordinate 10,287,887 of OX376710.1, forward strand.
GCAGGGAGTTAGAACACTGAGGTAGCACTGCTCTAGAGGTTGCTGAGAAGTGGGGAGAGTCGGTTGTAGTAGCCGTCTCGACCCAGAAGACGTGTTGTATGCTGCTGAAGGGCAGGCTGGCGGCTACGAGGCCACCCTGTGTTAGAAGCGGCAACTTCACAGCGGAGTATGTGCGCACCGTGAAATACCTCGGTGTGTGCGTGGGCGAGAGGTTAGCATTCGGGCCGCACCTCCAAGCATTAAGGGGCAAACTATTAACAGCAGTAGGGCCCTTGAGAAGAGTGCTGCGCACGGAGTGGGGGCTAGGCAAGCGGGCCGTACGCTGCGTCTTCAAAGGCCTGCTGACGGCTTGTGCCCTGTATGGATCAAGCGTTTAGTACCAGACGCTCCGTACACAGACAGGAAGGGCGATGTTAAGGTGCGAAAGGGTGGCGTTGCTGGCATGCCTGAAGGTGTGTCGTACGGTCTCTACAGACGTCATGCAAGTTCTCATGGGAGAGATCCCGTTGGAGCTAGAGGCGGAGAGGCGTGCGCTCACTTTTAAGGCGAAGCGCGGACTACCGATGGAACCCGGTGACGTAGTCAGGGAGGATGAAATCGCCGGACTATCGGACAGAGAGGTGCGCAGAGAGTTGGAGCGAAGGTTGTCACGAAAGTGGCAAGACGGGTGGGACCTGTCGGTAAACACATACCGTTTCATTCCGGACGTTCGTACCGTGAGGTCGAGCAGATGGTTTGACCTTAGCTTGGTTGCAGGTTACTTGATCACCGGACATGGTAGCATGAACGGGTTCTTGTACAAGAGAGGATTGGCAGAGAGTGAGGCGTGTATTTGTGGGGACCCCGTCGAGAGTTGGGAACACTTGCTGGTCAGGTGCCCTCTCTACGACGATATCCGAGATCTTGTACATCTCGGCGTATTTTGGGAACCCACGGGGGAGCCGAATGTAAGCCAGGTCCTGGCAACGAAGGAGAGTCACGACGCCCTGAACGCGTTTGCGAAAAGGCTATTTGAGAGACAGCGGCAGCTTGTCGATGCCTGACGAGTTGAACGTACTAATATGATGAGATTGTATACGTACTATAAGTAATTGAGTAGACGCACGGGAGTGGGGTAGGACCGCGACGCAGAGTGCCGGCAACAATGCGATCGCACCTATCACTACTACGGGGAGGACCGACCCCGCGTACCCGAGGTAACCGTACTAAGCATATAGTGTATAAGCATATTGTGATGGTTAGCATATAGTGTGAGTTGACGCAGGGGGTGATGCTGGCATCACTTCGGGGAGTACCGACCCCGCGTACCCGAGGTGAACGGGAAACGGATGTCACCCAGCGAGGGGTGCTCCGGAGTAACCGATGGAGACCAGTATCCCTACTCTGGTACCTCGGGGGCGAGGGGGCCCAGGAGTTCGCTCCTCCCCCGTCATTTGGTGTTGGACTCGAGGGGGCAGTTGGTTGAAAGCCCGCATGCTGGGTTAGGGGGTTGTGTAGCCTGGGTCCGCCCCGTCACGCAGTTCCCAAAAAAAAAACACGTAGAAGGGTTAGATAGGCCCGAACTGGGGGTCACTCGCCTCGTTGGCCCCCAGTAACTTGGCCGTCGGAATTTGACCCGACAGGTCGTTCCCGGGAGTCGACCCGGGAACCTTCACCATTCCACCAGGTTCGACCTGTGCGGTTTGGCGTGTGAATAAGCCCATCACGGGCAGGTGTCGCACGTTAAATCTCATAAAGTTATACCAGTCTATCCGGTCCTCATGGAGCCGAACCCTCTGCATATTGGGGTGAGCTACTCCTTGAGGGTGGTTGAGCTACCAACCGGACGCCTCCCCAGGTGGCGGATAGGGGGAACCTACATGAATCTCCCATGCTCGGATGAGATGGGGGTGTAGGTCTCCGTGAATAAGCCGTCATCGTAGCTGATTGTACGATGATTGGTGAATAAGCGGGGCGGACCAGCTTACTTGACCCAGCTGTAGTGTCCTGGCTAAGGGTATTGCATGAGTTAACGATGCCAGAGCACTAGATGAGTAGATGCTCTGTGATACCGATTTCCACTCTTGCTGCGGTGGTTATGTTCTCACGGGCTTGAGGTAGGCGGGCGGGGATCTTGGCTTAATCGCCCGGGTTGCGAGGTTGGAAGCCTCTCTAAAAATCTCCCGAAATCCATAGGTGAGCTGCGGCTCAAGGTGTCAGGCCTCAGGTGAAAGGTCAGGGGTACGCCGGCCGCTACTGACTCCGACGGCTCGGCAAAGGACGCACCCAGTTTGTATTAGCCTTCCCCCGGGTAAGAGCGAAGGCCCGGGGGTGATGTTTTATGTCGTCTCCACTCGTGGGATATGTCATCGATTCCTAAACTCCAAAAACCAAGATGCTGATGATGATTCGGCCAGGGATTCCTCTGACGGGGAGTCTGAGAGCCGATGGGAGGCTGTGAGCGCGAAGGCCAAGGCCAAGGCTAAAGCTGTAGCCAAGGCTAAGGGTGAGAGCGCCGAGCCGAAGACCGGGTGGACTGCTGCTGTGAACCCGAAGGCCTCCAAAGCTGTAAAGTCCCCTAGCCGCCTGGTGGTCCGCAGACCGACGGTAGAGACGCGAGCGTAAGCTAGCGCGTCGAACCCTCAACTTGCCAAGACCTTGGTGGTGAGAGTCGTAGCGGATACTAGGTCGAAAGTGTCGACCGCGGATGTGCCCGCTGAAGGTGAGGAAAAGGAAGCTCGACGGTCGGATGAGTCGGCCGAAGAGCAAACTAGAGCGGTGGCCCGGCAACCAGACGCTAAGGTTGCTAAAGGGCCAACGACGAGGACCAAGCAGCCAGCTGTGTCGGCTGCAAAGTCCGAAAAACGGCCTTCTAGACCAGAGTCGGTAGAGAAGGGGGTGGTGGTGCCACGGAACCCTCGAGGCAAGGCAAAGGTGTCTGAGTCCTCGCAGGAAGAGCGGGCCCTGCAGTTAGCCAGGATTAGGCACATCGGGGATCGTCTCCGAGCCTTTGCCTTGGAAGACTCTAACAAAGTCTCCAAGGCGGCGTCCAGGTATATCTTGGACACAACCGCCGAGTATGAGGTGCTTCTGATGGAGCTCCTTATGCAGAAGGAGATCGCGTTAGCATCCCGTCCGGCTGTGGCGGCATCCCAAGTCGTGAGACAAGGGGTGTCGTTCGCGGATGCCACCAGGGGGGGGGGAAACCGACGACAGGACACAGACGACGTGACGCGCTGCTTTAAGTGCCTTGGGTTCGGGCACATGACCGCAGGGTGTCGTAGCAAACTGTCTGCTGTTTGCTTCAGATGCGGTGAAGAAGGGCACAAGCAACTGGGCTGTAAAAAGCAGGAGCGTTCTGTCAACTGTAGGGTTAAGGGCCTGCCGGCCAGTCATTCGACCAAGGCAAAGTCCTGCCCGGCATATAGGAAAGCAGTCGCGGAAAGAGAAAGCAAGTACGTGTAATGGCTTCTACAACCAAAGTTCTCCAGTTGAACTGTAGGAGATCCTACACCGTCATGTGCGAGGTCGGAACAATAATGCGTGAGGAAGGGATAAGCATAGCCCTGCTGCAAGAGCCATACACTGTTGAAGGCAGTGTCCGGGGCCTTACCCTGGACATGGTAATTGTGGGTAAGAAGGGCGTGGCAAATCCCAAAGCGGTAATGGTCGTTGACGACTCAAGGGTTGATGTGGTTGACCTTAGCCAGAATCTTGGTGAGTGTGAGGCGTGTGCATACCTGGATGGTCCCTTTGGTGAGATGTACGTCTGCTCTATCTATTGTCAGTTTGGTGCCGACATAGAGACGAGTATTCGGTGCATGGAGGGGATCATTACTACGAGCAGGCGGAGGCCTTTACTCATAGGTCTCGACGGCAATGCAGAATCGCCATTGTGGCACAGCAAAGGTGTGGTGGACCGAAGTGAGAAGGCACGAAGGGGTGAGTACCTTGAACAGGTAATCCTGGCCCGTGAGTTGGTCGTCCTAAACGAGCGTACTGAGGTTTACACCTACAGTACCAGTGTTGGGGCGAGTGATATCGATGTCTCCCTGGGTAGAGGGTTGTACGGAGATGTCACATGGACAGTTGAAGAAGGATGGTCGCATAGTGATCATAACGCCATCTTGATCACTATTAGCGCCGCTCGAGCGCCCCGGATCGAGGAGCCATCCGCACTTCCGGCGTGGTCAATAAGGGAAGCTTGTTGGTCATTATGGGAGGAAGCATTGTCCGTTGAACTTATGCCTTTGGTAGAATTCGTGGCTCTAAGCCTCGGCGAAGTGGTTGCCCTGATTGAGGAGTGGATTGTTCGCGCTAACGACCGTAGTCTGAGACGGGTTAGGAGGCCAGCGAGAGCGAAACCTCCCTGGTGGACGAACGACCTTCGAAACCAAAGGAACGCCCTGAGGCGGAGAAGGAAGGGAGTCCAAAATGCACGCAGGAGAGGATTGCCAAACGTGGAAGATCTCGAGGAAGAATATCGCGAGGGCGTCCGATCCTATAAGAGAGCTATTCGAAACGCTAAGGAAGAGAACTGACGTGAGTTTGTCAGCGATGACGGAAACCGACACCGTGGGGGCAGGTATATAAGATCTGCCGCGGGAAGCGCAATAAGTTCACGCTCTGCGGGATCCGAGTTGGCGACGTTGTCGCGAAGAACTGGGATGAGAGCTCGACACTTCTCCTGAGTGCGTGGTTTCCTGAAGGCCCTGCGTGAGTACGAGGGGAATTTGCAGAAAAGGACGGAGCTCATTTTGACAGGAAAGAAGTTGAGTCTGCTGTGCGTAGGCTCAGAGCTGGTAGAGCACCTGGAGTAGATGGGATTCTGCCTGAAATGGTCAAACGGCTATGGAAGGTGGCCCCCGAGCACCTTGTGTGTGTCTATGACAAATGCTTGAAATCCAGTACATTCCCTAAACAGTGGAAGCTTGGAAGGGTGGTGACCCTTCTCAAGCCCCAGGTAGAGATCTGACCGACCCCGGATCGTACAGGCCTGTGTGTCTGTTGCCGGTCCTGGGGAAGGTCCTGGAGCGACTGATGGTTGGCCGACTGCAATTGGAACTTGGCGATGGTAGGAGTGATATGCAGTTCGGGTTTAAGCCAGGCCAGAGCACTGAGACCGCTTGGCGGGAAGTCATGCAGATGGTGGGCAGGTCCCAAAAGACCTACGTATTGGGACTGTTCATCGACTTCTCAAGCGCGTTCGACCACCTGTACTGGAGCCGAATAATCGATAAGCTCCGACAGATCGATTGTGAGGAGATAGGGCTTTGGGAAAGCTATTTCCAAGACCGAGAAGTAAGAGCTTATGGATCACGAACCCATGTAAGTAGGCTCGCCACAAGAGGGTGCCCCCAAGGCTCTGTCAGCGGTCCGGAGTGCTGGAACATGATGATGGACGACTTGCTGCACACATATAGGGCTATGGGAACGAGTGTTGTTGCGTATGCTGACGATCTATTGATCTTAATTGAAGGGAGCAGTCGCAGAGAGATTGAAAATCGTGGTAGTACTGCCTTGAGCGTGGCCAGTGAGTGGGGGACGGCGGTAGGTGTTACCGTCTCGCCCACGAAAACGTGCTGTATGCTGCTAAAGGGCAGGTTGGCCCTCAACAGGCCGCCTGTTCTGAAAGCCGGCAATATGACAGTTAGGTATGTACACACGATAAAGTACCTAGGTATTTGCGTAGGAGAGCGATTGGCCTTTGGGCCACATCTATACTCTCTCAAGGCGAAACTTCTTGCGGTTGTGGAGCCTTTGAGGAGGGTACTGCGTAGAGAATGGGGACTTGGGAAGCGGGCCATTAGCATATTGTATAGGGGCCTGCTGACTGCTTGCGTGCTTTACGGATCGAGCGTTTGGTATCCGGCTCTTCGCACGCAAGCAGGAAGGAGACTGCTCGAGCGATGCGAAAGGGTGGCTCTGTTAGCCTGTTTGAAGGTGTGTCGCACCGTCTCAACGGCAGTCATGCAAGTACTCATGGGAGAACTGCCGTGGGTGCTGGAAGCCCAGAGACGAGCGCTCATATTCAAGGCGAGGCGTGGTATTATAGCGATGGATCCCGGCGATGCAATCAGTAATGAGGAAATCGCTGGCCTATCTGCTAACAAAAGAAGAGAGGCGATTGGGACGAGGATGTTGCAAAAGTGGCAAGACGGATGGGACCTGTCGGTAAACGGCCGAGTCACATACCGTTACATTCCGGACGTTCGTACCGTGAGGTCGATCGAATGGTTTGATCTGAGTTTGGCCGTTGGATACTTGTTAACCGGACATGGTAGCGTGAACGGTTTCTTGTATAGACGGGGCTTGGTTGAAAACGAAGTGTCCGTGTGGGAGTCCCGTAGAGAGCTGGAGCCACGTCCTATTGGAGTGCACTCTCTATGACAACATCCGAGAGCTGGAACATCTCGGTGTCGTGCAGGTCCCGGTGAGCGGTGAGTGGAACGTTGAGCAAGCCGTCTTAACGGGAGAAAGAATGAGCGCCCTTAACGCATTCGCTAGATCAGCATTCGAACGAAGGCGGCAGCTTTTGTAGCCGCTGTTGTATATAGTTGTAAGTAATTATATTGTGATGATATGTAACTGTACTGTGATACGTAATTTTAACCGAACCCGCATATTGCGGCTAGGTTGACGCAGGGGATGGTGTTTGTGCTAATGTGCAGGTGCGTAGTGGGCACCATTTCGGGAAGTACCGACCTCGCGTACCCAAGGTAACCGTACTAGCATATAGTGTAAGGTGACGTACTAGCATGTAGTGTAATTTGACGTACTAGCATATAGTGTAGTGACGCAGGGGGTGATGCTGGCATCACTTCGGGGAGTACCGACCCCGCGTACCCGAAGTGAACAGGAAACGGATGTCACCCAGCGAGGGGTGCTCCGGAGTAACCGATGGACACCAGTATCCCTACACTAGTACCTCGGGGGCGGGGGGGCCAGGAGTTCGCTCCTCCCCCGTCATTTGGTGTTGGTTGGTTGGGCATTTGGTTGAAAGGGTTAGATAGGCCCGAACTGGGGGTCACTCGCCTCGTTTGGCCCCAGTAGCTGCGGCCGCCGGAATTTGAACCGGCAGGTCGTTCCCGTGGGTCGATCCGGGAACCAACATCATTCCACCAGGTTCGACCTGTGCGGTTTGGCGTGTGAATAAGCCCAACTCGGGCAGGTGTCGCACGTTAAATCTCCATAAGTTATACCAGTCTATATGAGAGATGAAAAAGCTTCAATTTAACTAAGTAAAAAACTTAGGCAAATACCCTATTGTTAGAGTTCCTCTATTAAATTTTTGTGAAGCTATTCCCTTTTTATTGTTGAATTATTAAAACGTTTCACAAACACCTTTCCGCACAATTTACTGAATTTATTAAATTTAATTGTATTGGGGAAACCAAAAAAAAAATTAATTGCTTGCATTTTATCTTTTATGGTGTATGTACTTGTTTTATATTTATGTATAATTTTGATTATTTCGGTTTCGAATTTTAATTGTAAGGTTGACTTTTTGTGATCAATTATTGAGTACCTGATAAAGTTCTGAGAGGGACGAAACGTCGTACAAAAATAATAAAAATCACGAATTAATAAGTAGTTATACATACATATATGTCTAAAAGTTGCCCGTGAACATTTTTTAGTTAATTATTTGTTATGTTATGTTAATATTTTGCTAGACTTACAAAAGTATCACTTGTTAATTATTTTTATTGTTATTGTTTCTTTTATTAAACTGTTTATCAGAAAAAGAAGACTAGTTTATTTCATTTATAAGTTTTCTGATACCCATTTCTTTAATAATTTTTTTCTTGAATTATGGTTATCTATAATCTTAGTTCGTTAGGTAGTGAATATTGTTTTCTAATTTCAGTTTATTTTGCATGCACCATTTAACTCTAATTTAATTATTTGTTATTTTGATGGTCAACAGAGCGGAAAACGCAATAAGATATTACGATTAATTACGGTAATGATGAGTGAAGAAATATAACTATGAAAACAATAACAAGTACAACAACAAGCAAGGAAATAACAATTAAAATGAAAGTAAGAGCATTATAATTTTATTAAAAACAGATTAAGTATGCATTAACATTTTGTTTAAATTAAATCATTTATAGAGCAAATTGTTTAAATGATTAGTTAAGGAATTATTTGAAATATAAAACCTTGCAAATTTATTTCAAAATTCTTAGTAAGTGAGATTATAAAACTGAGCGATTTCAAAGCTACGTATTCTTTGAAAAACTCGTTTGAATTGATTAACAAAATATCCAAATTGACTTTACCTTCCAATACTTTGTAAATTCATATCCTTCGATGTTTCTAATTTATTTGCTAGTATACCCCCTAATGAGGTGAATAGAAATAGTAAACAAACCGGTCCTTTAACGGCCTGATGTAGAGAGGTTTTAGTCGATAGGTCCGAGGTCGGGTTGGCGGGGACGTCTGCTGGGGAGGCGAGGACGATATCAGTGGCTGCGACGTCGATGGCTGCGGGGACGGTTCCTGTATAAACGCTATCTTTCCCGTCTCTCAGTACCAAGTGAAATGAAATATAGGTACGAAATACTTAAGAAAAGACCCAGTTACAGCACAACCAGCTCGAACCAAATGACTGGGATAATAATCCCTGGGCAATCCGTGTCGTTTTGTTTGATATTTTGTATAATTCGGCAAAGGTAATTCAATTTATTAATATTTCACTTGGTATTACTATAATAATTTTCCTTTTTATGTGCAATCTAAGAATTATAGTATAATAGCCTTTTCACAAGTATAGTAAAAAAAGTTATAGCCTATTAAAGTTTTCCGTCTATCTCTTTCTTGTAAAGCGATGTTTTACGTGTAATTTATATGGCGGTACTTACCTGTGACGTCACAACAAAGTATTGTGATTTTTAAACGTTTCTATTTTTTTTTAACTTTTAAAAATATTGAAAAACTATTTATACCAGTCTATTTCCGGCCCTCATGGAGCCGAACCCTCTGCATATTGGGGTGAGGGACTTCTTCAGGGTGGTTGAGCTTAGGCACATCAGGGATCGTCTCCGAGCCTTTGTCCTGGATGACTCTAACAAAGTTTCTAAGGCGGCGTCCAGGTATATCTTGGACACAACCGCCGAGTATGAGGTGCTTCTGATGGAGCTCCTTATGCAGAAGGAGATCGCGTTAGCATCCCGTCCGGCTGTGGCGGCATCCCAAGTCGTAAGACAAGGGGTGTCGTTCGCGAATGCCACCAGGGGGGGAAACCGACGACAGCGAAACCCCCAAGTGTACCTAAAAAGATCAGTGCCCCTAATAAAAGTAAGGCCTCGATACCCGAAAGGGTTCCCCCGCCAAAGGAGCGGCGAGTTGCTGTGATCGTGAGGTCACAGGACGACAAGCTCTCCAGCGACGAGGTGAAGGCCAAAGTTCTGGCGTCCAGAGCCGCACTCGGCAGAGTTCGGGTGTGCGCTTTGAAGAGGGTGAAGACCGGGATCGCCATTGAGACGAAAACCGACGCCGAAGCTGAGGAGCTGCTGAAAAGCGAAGCTCTGAAACAGCAGGGGCTCCTGGTTAGTAGCCCTGCAAAGATAAGCCCAAAGGTCCTAATTAAGGATGTACCTGCGGTTTCAGTGACGAGGATGTCCTAGCGGACGTCCTGAGCAAAAACCTAGAGGGTGTGATCTCACCCGAGGAATTTAATTCCCGGGTGCGAATCAGAAGTAGGAGGAAGGCTCCTGTTGTTCGGAAAGGTCCAAGTGGTGCATGCGAACCAGAAGGGTGCTAGACTGTGCTGGAGGTTACGCCTCTAGTGAAGCGGCACCTTCTAAAAGAGAGGAGGGTGTTTCTCGGTCTGCAGTCGTGTTGGGTTGAGGACACGGACGACGTGACGCGCTGCTTCAAGTGCCTTGGGTTCGGGCACATGACCGCAGGATGTCGTAGCAAACTGTCTGCTGTTTGCTTGAGATGCGGTGAAGAAGGGCACAAGCAACTGGGCTGTAAAAAGCAGGAGCGTTCTGTCAACTGTAGGGTTAAGGGCTTGCCGGCCAGTCATTCGACCAAGGCAAAGTCCTGCCCGGCATATAGGAAAGCAGTCGCGGAAAGAGAAAGCAAGTACGTGTAATGGCTTCTACAACCAAAGTTCTCCAGTTGAACTGTAGGAGATCCTACACCGTCATGTGCGAGGTCGGAACAATAATGCGTGAGGAAGGGATAAGCATAGCCCTGCTGCAAGAGCCATACACTGTTGAAGGCAGCGTCCGGGGCCTTACCCTGGACATGGTAATTGTGGGTAAGAAGGGCGTGGCAAATCCCAAAGCGGTAGTGGTCGTTGACGACTCAAGGGTTGATGTGGTTGACCTTAGCCAGAATCTTGGTGAAAGGTCAGGGGTACGCCGGCCGCTACTGACTCCGACGGCTCGGCAAAGGGCGCACCCAGTTTGTATTAGCCTTCCCCCGGGTAAGAGCGAAGGCCCGGGGGTGATGTTTTATGTCGTCTCCACTCGTGGGATATGTCATCGATTCCTAAACTCCAAAAACCAAGATGCTGATGATGATTCGGCCAGGGATTCCTCTGACGGGGAGTCTGAGAGCCGATGGGAGGCTGTGAGCGCGAAGGCCAAGGCCAAGGCTAAAGCTGTAGCCAAGGCTAAGGGTGAGAGCGCCGAGCCGAAGACCGGGTGGACTGCTGCTGTGAACCCGAAGGCCTCCAAAGCTGTAAAGTCCCCTAGCCGCCTGGTGGTCCGCAGACCGACGGTAGAGACGCGAGCGTAAGCTAGCGCGTCGAACCCTCAACTTGCCAAGACCTTGGTGGTGAGAGTCGTAGCGGATACTAGGTCGAAAGTGTCGACCGCGGATGTGCCCGCTGAAGGTGAGGAAAAGGAAGCTCGACGGTCGGATGAGTCGGCCGAAGAGCAAACTAGAGTGGTGGCCCGGCAACCAGACGCTAAGGTTGCTAAAGGGCCAACGACGAGGACCAAGCAGCCAGCTGTGTCGGCTGCAAAGTCCGAAAAACGGCCTTCTAGACCAGAGTCGGTAGAGAAGGGGGTGGTGGTGCCACGGAACCCTCGAGGCAAGGCAAAGGTGTCTGAGTCCTCGCAGGAAGAGCGGGCCCTGCAGTTAGCCAGGATTAGGCACATCGGGGATCGTCTCCGAGCCTTTGCCTTGGAAGACTCTAACAAAGTCTCCAAGGCGGCGTCCAGGTATATCTTGGACACAACCGCCGAGTATGAGGTGCTTCTGATGGAGCTCCTTATGCAGAAGGAGATCGCGTTAGCATCCCGTCCGGCTGTGGCGGCATCCCAAGTCGTGAGACAAGGGGTGTCGTTCGCGGATGCCACCAGGGGGGGGGGGGGAAACCGACGACAGGACACAGACGACGTGACGCGCTGCTTTAAGTGCCTTGGGTTCGGGCACATGACCGCAGGGTGTCGTAGCAAACTGTCTGCTGTTTGCTTCAGATGCGGTGAAGAAGGGCACAAGCAACTGGGCTGTAAAAAGCAGGAGCGTTCTGTCAACTGTAGGGTTAAGGGCCTGCCGGCCAGTCATTCGACCAAGGCAAAGTACTGCCCGGCATATAGGAAAGCAGTCGCGGAAAGAGAAAGCAAGTACGTGTAATGGCTTCTACAACCAAAGTTCTCCAGTTGAACTGTAGGAGATCCTACACCGTCGTGTGCGAGGTCGGAACAATAATGCGTGAGGAAGGGATAAGCATAGCCCTGCTGCAAGAGCCATACACTGTTGAAGGCAGTGTCCGGGGCCTTACCCTGGACATGGTAATTGTGGGTAAGAAGGGCGTGGCAAATCCCAAAGCGGTAATGGTCGTTGACGACTCAAGGGTTGATGTGGTTGACCTTAGCCAGAATCTTGGTGAGTTTGAGGCGTGCGCATACCTGGATGGTCCCTTTGGTGAGATGTACGTCTGCTCTATCTATTGTCAGTTTAGTGCCGACATAGAGACGAGTATTCGGTGCATGGAGGGGATCATTACTACGAGCAGGCGGAGGCCTTTACTCATAGGTCTCGACGGCAATGCAGAATCGCCATTGTGGCACAGCAAAGATATGGTGGACCGAAGTGAGAAGGCACGAAGGGGTGAGTACCTTGAACAGGTAATCCTGGCCCGTGAGTTGGTCGTCCTAAACGAGCGTACTGAGGTTTACACCTACAGTACCAGTGTTGGGGCGAGTGATATCGATGTCTCCCTGGGTAGAGGGTTGTACGGAGATGTCACATGGACAGTTGAAGAAGGATGGTCGCATAGTGATCATAACGCCATCTTGATCACTATTAGCGCCGCTCGAGCGCCCCGGATCGAGGAGCCATCCGCACTTCCGGCGTGGTCAATAAGGGAAGCTTGTTGGTCATTATGGGAGGAAGCATTGTCCGTTGAACTTATGCCTTTGGCAGAATTCGAGGCTCTAGGCCTCGGCGAAGTGGTTGCCCTGCTTGAGGAGTGGATTGTTCGCGCTAACGACCGTAGTCTGAGACGGGTTAGGAGGCCAGCGAGAGCGAAACCTCCCTGGTGGACGAACGACCTTCGAAACCAAAGGAACGCCCTGAGGCGGAGAAGGAAGGGAGTCCAAAATGCACGCAGGAGAGGATTGCCAAACGTGGAAGATCTCGAGGAAGAATATCGCGAGGGCGTCCGATCCTATAAGAGAGCTATTCGAAACGCTAAGGAAGAGAACTGACGTGAGTTTGTCAGCGATGACGGAAACCGACACCGTGGGGGCAGGTATATAAGATCTGCCGCGGGAAGCGCAATAAGTTCACGCTCTGCGGGATCCGAGTTGGCGACGTTGTCGCGAAGAACTGGGATGAGAGCTCGACACTTCTCCTGAGTACGTGGTTTCCTGAAGGCCCTGCGTGAGTACGAGGGGAATTTGCAGAAAAGGACGGAGCGCATTTTGACAGGAAAGAAGTTGAGTCTGCTGTGCGTAGGCTCAGAGCTGGTAGAGCACCTGGAGTAGATGGGATTCTGCCTGAAATGGTCAAACGGCTATGGAAGGTGGCCCCCGAGCACCTTGTGTGTGTCTATGACAAATGCTTGAAATCCAGTACATTCCCTAAACAGTGGAAGCTTGGAAGGGTGGTGACCCTTCTCAAGCCCCAGGTAGAGATCTGACCGACCCCGGATCGTACAGGCCTGTGTGTCTGTTGCCGGTCCTGGGGAAGGTCCTGGAGCGACTGATGGTTGGCCGACTGCAATTGGAACTTGGCAATGGTAGGAGTGATATGCAGTTCGGGTTTAAGCCAGGCCAGAGCACTGAGACCGCCTGGCGGGAAGTCATGCAGATGGTGGGCAGGTCCCGAAAGACCTACGTATTGGGACTGCCAAAGGGCAGGTTGGCCCTCAACAGGCCGCCTGTTCTGAAAGCCGGCAATATGACAGTTAGGTATGTACACACGATATAGTACCTTTGGGCCACATCTATACTCTCTCAAGGCGAAACTTCTTGCGGTTGTGGAGCCTTTGAGGAGGGTACTGCGTAGAGAATGGGGACTTGGGAAGCGGGCCATTAGCATATTGTATAGGGGCCTGCTGACTGCTTGCGTGCTTTACGGATCGAGCGTTTGGTACCCGGCGCTTCGCACGCAAGCAGGAAGGAGACTGCTCGAGCGATGCGAAAGGGTGGCTCTGTTAGCCTTTTTGAAGGTGTGTCGCACCGTCTCAACGGCAGCCATGCAAGAATTCATGTGGGAACTGCCGTGGGTGCTGGAAGCCCAGAGGCGAGCGCGCATATTCGAGGCGAGGCGTCGTATAGCGATGGATCCCGGCGATGCAATCAGTAATGAGGAAATCGCCGGCCTATCTGCTAACAAAACAAGAGAGGCGATTGGGACGAGGATGTTGCGAAAATGGCAAGACGGATGGGACCTGTCGGTAAACGGCCGAGTCACATACCGTTTCATTCCGGACGTTCGTACCGTGAGGTCGATCGAATGGTTTGATCTGAGTTTGGCCGTTGGATACTTGTTAACCGGACATGGTAGCATGAACGGTTTCTTGTATAGACGGGGCTTGGTTGAAAACGAAGAGTGCCCGTGTGGGAGTCTCGTAGAGAGCTGGAGTCACGTCCTATTGGAGTGCACTCTCAACGACGACATCCGAGAGCTGGAACATCTCGGTGTCGTGCAGTACCCGGTGAGCGGTGAGTGGAACGTTGAGCAAGCCGTCTTAACGAGAGAGAACATGAGCGCCCTTAACGCATTCGCAAAGTCAGCGTTTGAACGCAGGAGGCAGCTATTGTAGCCGCTGTTGTATATAGTATAGTAGACGTAAGATTATATTATGATGTGATATGTAATTGTAAATACGTAATTTTAACCGAACCTGATTATTGGGCTAGGTTGACGCAGGGATATGTGCTGGCACGTAGTGGACACCACTTCGGAGAGTACCGACCCCGCGTACCTGAGGTAACCGTACTAGCATATAGGTAATTGGAGTACCGACCGCGTGTACCCGACGTGAACGGGAAACGGATGTCACCTAGCGAGGGGTGCTCCGGAGTAACCGATGGACACCAGCATCCCTACACAGGTACCTCGGGGCCGGGGGGGCCCAGGAGTTCGCTTCTCCCCCGTCATTTGGTGTTGGACTCGAGGGGGCAGTTGGTTGAAAGCCCGCATGCTGGGTTAGGGGCTGTGCTGCCGGGGTGTCCACTCCGTCACGCTGTTCCCGAAACGCACATCTTATAAGGGTTAGATAGGCCCGAACTGGGGTCACTCGCTTCGTTGGCCCTCAGTAGCTTAGGCCGCCGGAATTTGACCCGGCAGGTCGTTCCCGGAAGTCGGCCCGGGAACCAACACCAGGTTCGACCTGTGCGGTTTGGCGTGTGAATAATCCCAACGCGGGCAGGTGTCGCACGTTAAATCTCAGTAGGTTATACCAGTCTATCCCCCCGGGATTGCCACCTTTTCGTGGTGGGGGGGCCCGGTTTGCAGATTGTGATCGCTAACGGCAACCAACCCTTTTAACTATGATGAGTTCAGACAATCATGTAAAAGTTACTGATGCAGCCCTTTCGGATGGGGCAGATCCGGCAGAGTTGGGAGCGAGACCCCCTGGGCTCGTAGAGCAGGCTCCAGCTCGGTCGTCATCCAGCGACTGCTATTTGACGAACGCAGCGCCCCTACGCCGGTGTGGAGTGTCTACTAGAACTACCGGCAAGGCGAAGCGGAGGGCTCGTCGCGATAGCGGCGGGTCTGAAGCTGATAGTGACTCGCCCAAGGTCGCGTCGAAGCCTACGGAGGCCCTCTCGGGGGCCATTGCGAAGCTGAGGGATGACCGTGATAACGGCGGTTCTAAGGCCAAGCCCGAGAGTTTAGGCGAGGCTGAGGAAAGGTCGACAAAGAGGCCCAGTAGCTACGAGACCTCTCCGGAGGGATCAAAGTCCAAGGGCAAGAGAGGTCTTAAAGTTGGGCTTAGGGCGAGAGTTCAAAGTCTGGCGGAGAGGTCAAGGAGCAGGGGCCAGGCGTCGGAATCCTCTTCGACGGAGGAAGGAAAATGGGTCCGACAACGTGCCAAACCATAGGTGAAGGCCAAGGGCGTAGGCACCAAAGGCGACAAGGGAGGGAAGGCTGCGGAAGGGTCAAAGGGCCCTAACGCAAAAAAGCCGCACTCCTCCCTAAAGACTGACGACGGCAAGGGGGCTAAGACCAAGGCGGAGGCCAAGGTTGGGAAGCCCGAGAATGAAAAAAGAGCATTGTCGTCAGGGTGAAACGGGTCCCGAGATCGAAGGAGTCGGTCGCAGAAGGGCCCAAGGTGGCGCCCACGGTAGTGAAGCCCAAAGAACCTGAGAGCGTTGTACCTCCGACGACGGAGGCGGCTCGAAAGGAACAGCGGGCAAAAGAGATGAAGAGAATAAGGCAAATCGGGGATAGACTCCGTGGCTTTATTCTCTATGAGGCTGTTGTAGAGTGGCAATAGTCAAGGTGACGGTTTGTAAGACATATGTGTGTAACGCCTATTGACTCATTGTTTAGTCTACTGATTGATATATTTTTCTGCTACTTCTTTGTGCTTTGTAAAAAAATGTTAGTTAATTCTGTAAGAGACTTCAGAAAAGTAAATTCGTTCTTTATCAATGCACTGCGTTTCTTTTAACTCTGGAAGAAATCCAACAGGTTATGGGCCCAGAAACGTGGATAATAAAATTAAAAAAAGGACAAAAAGTATGATTTAATTTTTAAATAAATATAGACGTGCAAGTCAAATCGGATCGTGACCTAGTGGGTAGTGCACCGATCTCGCTACCGCTTTATCTCCAGCAGTAGTTGGTTCAAATTCCATCCGACAAATTTCTTTTTTTTTTTTTTTAATTTTACTTTTACTTTGGAAAACGTTTAAAAAACACATCTGAATTTTGCCATGAACCGGCGATAGGTTACGGTAAATTTGTTGAAGGTTATGCACCACCTTCCAAGTTTTGACGGGTAGTACTATTACAGTAAAATATGGGATGTGTTATGAAGGCTAGCGATCATGTTAGAAAACATGGTAATTGTACGCTTTTACTTCCACCTCCCCGTTTTGATTCAAATATATAAGTATGTTGTAGTATTTATCGCCCCTAGCAAGATTATGCATGTATGCAGAAACCACCGCTTCACATGGTTTTTCCACTTTGAGAATTCAAAATCCAAACACTCTGAGAACTTCTTGCAGGATAAAAGAGGATGAAGGTGGTGTCAGACGAGGGGCTGCTGTAGGAGGTAGTATGGTGGGGGTTGGGGGTTTTGTAGAGGTTAATAAGGGAAGGGGGTGGTAAACATTATGGATAAAAAGTTTGGGATGGGTTCGAGGGTGTGGTAGGGGGAGAGTTCTTGACCCTCTTAAAACCACCAACCCCTACAACCACTACCCTTTGTAACTACCACCTAGAACGCACTCACTACTACCCCCACCACCCACCACAACAGTATTCTTAAACTTTTTCGAGATGACAAGGGAGAAACGGTTACGATAGGGTGTGTATGTGTGTGTGTGTGTGTGTGTCTCCGAGCATGTTTTTTGAGAGGCGGGGATATTGTCAAGGATGGGAATTAAATTATGTAAAGGTTGTAAAGCGGAACTTAATTCTGCTGACAGAGAAGTGTAACAGTTCTGGCCGCCAAACTAGGTCAGAACACAAATACGCACACTAGCGTAAATGACTGACGGCGCATTCTACCATAAGACACATGTAAATATTATTTGTATATATACCTGTAAATTATTCAATAAAGTTTAGTTGGTTAGTCTAGTCTAATCCTGACTCGCTTATAATTGGATCCTGAAACACGCTTCCATTTCAACGGTCCTTATCAGAACCAAATCTCTCTCTACACGCACCTTCATGGTAGCTCCTACGTACGCTACAGAAGTTACGGAAGCGGGTGAGTGTACGCGTAAATATAGATAGTATTCATTATAGCTATCATGCTAGACATAAAAATATAAATTTGTAAATCAAATAATATATACACAGTAAAATATGTATCTACTAAATATTATAACTTTTGCGCAAATAATTGGATAATAATAAATATTTGAAGCAATAGAATGGTAAATGCGTTATGTAGAATACGTTTTGGTATTTAAGGGCCTCTTTGAAATAATAAGATGTGCTCTACGTCATAAAAACTAAAAGTTAGGTTAAAGTATTTTAAGATTTTTAGATAATACAAAATTTAAAAAATACACATAATTTCCGCCACGAACCGCCGATAGGTGCTATGCACTAATACGGTAAATTCAATGCACTAATAGGAGTAGTAATAGGCACCAGTAAGGTAAGTGCTATGCACGATTAGGGTAAGTGAGATTACGGTACAAAGCGGCCCCTCTGATTAAATTTGTTACAGTGCTATGCACCATCGTCCAAGCTTTGACGGATAGTATTCATAACAGTAAAAATGGGATGTGTGGTGAAGGATACCAATCAGTTTAAATAGAAACGTTTGCAACAATTTTCCGAGATTTGTAAGTTTTCTCAAAACAGCATAATTATTATATAGACGATTTAGAAAAAAGTTTGCAAAAAGCAACTGAGGTCATGATACTAAATTGTCAACCGGCGATAGGTTACGGTAAATTCTTTGAAAGCTATGCACCACCTTCCCAGTTTTGACGGGTAGTACTATAACAGTAAAATATGGTGTGTTATTAAGGTTATCGATCAGGTTATGGTAATTGTACGCGTTTACTCCCACCTCCCCCGTTCGATTTAAATATTAGTTATGTTGTAGTATTTATCGCCCCTAACAAGATTATGCATGCATGTATGCTGGGCGCAGAAACCACCCCTTCACATGGTTTTGCGCTTTGAGAATTCAAATTCCAAACACTGAAAATTGAGAATCACCTGGAAAACGTTTAAGAATACTGTTGTTGTGGGTGGTGGGGGTAGTAGTGAGTGCGTTTTAGGTGGTAGTTACAGTGGGTAGTGGTTGCAGTTGTTGAGGGTTTGAAGGGGGTCTAGAACTTCCCCTACGACACCCTCGAACCAATCCCAAACTTTTATTTTATCCGTAATATTTTCCACCTCCTTCCCATACCATTCCCTACACAACCCCCAACCCCCATCACACCACCTCCTACAGCAAAGCGCCACTGACGCCACCTTTATCCTCTTTTATCCTGCTAGAAGTTCGCCATAAACCGCCGATAGGTGCTATGCACTAATAGGAGAAGTGCTATACACGAGTAAGGTAAATGCTATGCACCATTAGGGTAAGTCCTACGCACCACCGTGAGGTTACGGTACAAAGCGGCCCCTCTGATTAAATTTGTTAAAGTGCTATGCACCACCATCCAAGCTTTGACGGATGGTATTCATAACAGTAAAAAATTGGATGTGTGGTGAAGGGAAGCAGTCAGTTTAAATAGAAACTTTTACAACAATTTTCAGAGATGTGTAACTTTTCTTAAAACAGGATGACTATTATAGACGATTTAGAAGAAAGTTTGCAGAAAGCAACTGAGGTCTTGATACTAAATTGTCAACCTGATTATGATTTCTTAAATGCTAATCACCACCGCCCAATGCTGGACGGATTCAACTAGTTTCGTATAATTCGGTAAAGGTAATTCAATTTATTATTATTTCACTTGGTATTACTATAATAATTTCCTTTTTTATGTACAATCTAAGAATTATAGTATAATAGCCTTTTCACAAGTATAGTAGGCAAGGCTGTAGCTATAAATAGTTTTTGCATTTAAATATTAATATTGAAGGTATCACCTTTTGGAGACATTTGAATCTTTCATTTTTTTTTTTTAATTTCTTTCTTTCATTCATTTATGCGACCTCTTGTAGTCTATCAAATAAAGTTCAAGTTACGGGATCATAAAAAAGTATTCTTCCAAACTTATTTCTTAAATAGCGTAGTGGTGGGAGTAACGCAAGAGACGCGACGCGGCAGGTAAATTGTTAGGGAACCACCACAAAAAAAAAACGATACGTACCCACATACATTGTAAGACGTGCAGAAGATAGACAAGGTTAAAAATAAGGGTGAGTTTAATCCTCTTTAAATATTTATCATTTATTTTGTGTGTTTATTTGTTTTATATATTTTTTTTAATGTAAATTAGAACTTTATTATTTTCTTTTGTACGTTTGTTCTTTTCGTGTTTGTTTTGTACCAATTTTTGATCTAAAGTTATAGTTTAATTAATTTGTTCATTTTTGAATTATTTTCAAACTCATTTAAAATGTAATTTTTGGAATTTCTTGTAGTTTGGATACAAGGGTGTGTCCAGTTTGTATTAAGTTCTTTGTTTCGGACTAGTTCGCGTTAATCTATTTTCTCACATTATTTTAAGTCAAAAGTCTGCGATTTGAATTTTTATTATCGTTCTGTAAATAAATCTAAATTTTGTTTGGATTATCGGCCATTTTGTTTTACATGTTTTGAGTAAATGGGGAAGTCCCAATCATGTTTGTAGTTTCAGAATTGTAGTTTTGATGGTATGCATAGATAATTCAGCCCTGAATGAATGCATTAACATTTTTTTCTACCGGCGTATAGGGTGAGAGACTATACGTTTATTCAACTTTAGCTCTCTTCTGCTGGGGGTGATGATTAGATGTTTTGTTCAGATATCGGTCCGTGTGTGTGGCCCTCCTGTAAACGGTGTTAAATTAAAAGTTGCCGGTTTTTTTATTACATTATGTTGTTTGTAGTTATAATTAATACACAGTTAAAACAATCATGTATTTAATTTTTGATTTAGATAAGACAAATTTAAAAACCAAATTAGTTTAAGTTAACGAATTACCTTCGACAAAATTCGACCCAACTTCGACTGATTTCGACCAAAAACACCCCAAGCCGTTCAGAAATGTTTTTACACTCCAGATACATACACTCTGTCACGTGACTTTTTTCCCCTGGGTAAAAAACACTCTACCCACACTCTGCCTTTTTGAACGCAGCCTTATTTTAAATTAACTTTTATTACTTACCAGTAGTATAGATTCGCCGGTTCTATGACACTGAGGAGGAGGAGGGAAGTCGTTTACCTCTAGCAAGTTTATACATGTTCAATTTCTGTATGAGTCAATGCCCTTAAGTGAACTTTATTTTTCTTACTTACGCCATAACAAGAAAAAGCGATTTACGGTTCTTTATTAATAATTCAGACTACAATCATTTGTACGTTGGAAGTGGCTACTTATTATACTTTATCCTTTCATGATTTCATCATCGCTATCCTCATAACTGCTGCTGCAGTAATCGCTTCCGACTCCTTCGTCAGCTCCAATGAGTTCACCTGTCATCTGCAAAATGTTATAATTTTCGACGTTGAAGAATTCTAAATCTTCTTCGTTTGGCAGGCCCTCGAAATACCATCTGCTTATATTTCTTGTATAGTAATTACCATTACGGTCGTAGAACTTTGCTATTACAATATAATTCTCAACGTCGGCGATGTTGTTGTTGCTATAAACAACTACACCAACCGAAATCTGCTTGTAGTTAGCTATATTGTATTCAGAAAATGTCTTCAAATTCTAAAAGTTCTAAATTTTCGTTTTTTTTGTGGCACAATATTAATTGCATTATGTAATTGGAAATTGAAAAAAAAAAACAATATAACAAATTCTTTTTACAGAATTAGGTATGGATTACTATGGGTCAGGGTTGAAAATCGATACTGTCCACAAAATTGATAATACCGATGAGCGCGTCGAGCCAACATTCAAGTGGGCTCGAAAAATACAGAAAAATGTAAGTATGTCTCTTCCTGCAGTTCAATTTAGATTACCAAAATTACTGTTTTTGTTACAGATTTACTCAACATCATCAAAAGACGTTAAAAACAATAACATCAATAAAATTTACCGGTTCCTATATAGACACTTAAAGGACGGGAAGATTTATTAGAAAAATGGATTTTTGAAAGTCACAGAAAATGATTTCCACGGAGGCGAGAGGATGTTCAGTCAGCAGTACAATTTTTTCTGGACAAAAAAACTCGGCCAAACGCTTTCAAAGAAAATACTCCAGGCAAACACTGGTATGATGGATTTTTAAAAAGACATCCTTTGCTTGTGCATAGGACTCCAGAAGGCGTTACACCATCGGGTGCTAATGTCTTTGAAAAAGACATAAGATGTTGGCTTAGGAAGGTATAAAGTTATCTTGAAGAAAAATTTTTTGTAAATATCCTTCAAGATGCATCAAGAGTTTTTAATGAGGAAGAAACCTGTTTTTTGCTATGCCCTAAGAAAGATAAAGTTTTGACCTCAAAGGGAACCAAAAATGCATATGAAGTGGACCAAGGGGTTGCAAAGTCCAACCGCCAGTAATGTGCACGTTTTTCGCATCTGGTTCATGACACCACCCATGATCATGTATCCGTATAAACGCCTTCCAGCAAATATTGCTGCTAGTGTTCAAGATGACTGGGGCATTGGTACAACCGATAATGGATGGATGAAATCGGAGGTATTCTATGAATATATTTCATAAATATCTCACGGCAAATAATATTCAAATCTTATTTGTTGATAGCCACAAAACCCATCTAACATACGGGATAAGTACTTTATGTACCAAATTAGATATAATTCTTATTGCATTATATCTGAACGCAACAAGAATTCTTCAACCCGCCAATGTTCCTTGCTTCAAACCCCTAAAGACACGATGGAAGCAGGCAGTATTGAAATGGGGAAGGCATAATCTACTAATTCATCTGAATAAACAACATTTTGCTCCTATACTACAAGGAGCCATTAAAAGTTTAAAACCGTCTACCATTAATATGGTTTTAGGATTTGTGGTCAAGTTTTTTCTAATATTGTCGGGCCAGCCAAACTTCAAGACTTATGCTCGTATGAGACCGACCCGAGCTCAAGCTCGGTTTCTGTTGGCCAGCCAATCACAGCACGAGAATCCTAAGACGAGCTCAAGACGACGATTTTGTAGACTTGAGCAAGACTCACGCTCGTTTTTGACGGCGCGCGCATTAATATAACCCACAAAAGATTTAAAAAGTTGTAACGGTTGTTTGACATTTTGGAGGCAATTGTTGGTGTTTGTGTTTCCAAAAATATTTGACGAGTTAAATGAACTTTTAGAATACATCGATGTAGTTAAAGAAGAAATAGAAGTACGTGTGCCAAGAAGATACATCCGAGATGCTGAAAATCCGCTTGAGTTTTTTAACGAACGCGAATTTCGTGTTAGATACCGTTTTAGCAAGGAATGTGTTACAGGAACCCTTCGACTTCTTGTTGCTGCAGACCTGGAAAAGCCTGATAATCGTGGTTTACCGATATCACCATTAATACAATTACTTAGTTCTCTGCGTTTTTTTGCTACTTTTAATTTTCAGGCCATTTCCGTGTATTTGCGAGGAATTACTCAGCCTACAGTAAGCAGAAATAAAAAAAAAGGGTCTACTTCACTAGCGGGTCATTTGAATGAATACGTAGCATTTCCTCGTATACAGCAAGAAATTCGTTCAAATTTTAGGAGGTTTAATGAGGTTGCCCATTTTCCTAATGTAGTAGGTTGCATGATTGTACCCATATTAAATGTTCTAACCCAGATGGTGTAATTGGACAATTGTTCCGTAAATATAAGCTTTTTGCAAGCGGAGAACCCTGTACGACCGAAGGGCATTTCTTAATGACTTATGAAACAGGATTGCAAAAAATAATATGTTAAAAATTGTCTCTACTGGTATAGATATACAGATGACATTATTGAAGTCATCAGACCCATGGAGGACATGGGAAGTTAAATGGAAGCCGAAGACAAATTTGAAGCAATCAACGTAGATGGAGATATTACTATGGTACCCGCTAATGATAAAAACAGGGAGAAAGAGAAGGCGACGGAAAATACAGCTACCGTCAATAACAGTTAAAACAGAGGATGCAGAACTACTTAGCGAAATGTTAGAAGTTTACAAAATTGCCCTGAGATTGCCACTAAAATACACTGGTTCAGGGACAAAAGTTTTCACTGAAAACAGTGACAGTTACAGGAAAACTACGAAGGTCTTACAACAAGGCAACTACAAATACTTCATGTTCCAATTAGATGAAGCAAAAGAATTAAAAGGTGTACCAAAAGAAATTCCTCCAAATATGGAAACCGAGGACATCAAAAGATCTCCAGACGAACAAGGTTTCATCTATAACCCTTAATCGGTCGTTGTATCTCACAAGATACAGTTACTTACTATAGTATCCTATGCCGGTAAAGCAACATTTAAAAGGCATCGGGCGCGGTATCCTACAAGATACAAGCACAATTCATTCTGTGAAGTTGGTTGCATAGCTCATTCAGATCTCAAGTGTCTATTTTGAAAAAGTTATTTAGCCATGGCGGCGCACGGCGAAGAAGAACTGTTAGCAGCGGTACATAAAATATAACTTTTTTACAATAACAATTATCTAAAATTAGTTGCATTTATGGAATCACGTAAAATAAATGATAAAGGCATATGACTATTGATTATGACATTGATATTTTGTTCCTGAAAATTTAGTTTTTCTGTTCCGCTGTTTATGTAGAATATTATGTATCTCATAGTACACATTGCCCTACTAAGAATACATTTTCACTTTTTCTTAGGAAATTTCTACACGAACTTTTTACGGGAGGAAAGCATCTTCGTTAGTTGTATTATTACCTCCTCTTGACCCTACAGTATCAGATATTGGCGAATCTTCCAGTGACGAAGAAATTATTGAGGAGGACGTGGTTGAAAGTGCGTCCAATGCTAAAGACACAAAAGTTTTACCTGTAGAAGATTGGGTGGATAGTGATTCCAGTTGGGATTCAGAAGATGACAAACCTCTAAGACCGAGTGTACCAAATGTAACAAAAAGTTCACCAAATTGTCAATGGAATAAGACGGACTTCCTTTATAATAAACAACCTACCGAAGTTTATTTTGAACAAACAGATGAACTCCGTACACCCTTGGAATACTTTTCCCAGTTTTTTGACGATACCCTTTATGAACTCATTGTAAACCAAACGAACTTATATTCCGCACTGGTAACTGGCTCTTCCATAAACACGACTGTGGCGGAAATAAAGGGCTTTATCGCAATTCACTTGCTTATGGGAGTAGTTCGAATGCCTTTTTTCGACGATTATTGGGCCATATCTACTAGATACGAACAAATAGCCAATGTTATGCCCGTAAAAAGGTTTAAAAAGTTACGGCGCCTGCTACACTTCCAGGACAATAATTTGGATGCTAATGGTGACAGAATCTTCAAAATCCGTCCAGTTTTTGAGTACATCCGTCAAAAATGTTTGAGTATACCTCATGAAAATATGTTTTCTATTGATGAAATGATGATTGGATACAAAGGTACAAAAGCAGGGAACCTCCGCCAATATTTACCAAAAAAACAAAAAAAGTGGGGTTTTAAACTTTTTGTCAGGGCAGGAGTTTGCGGAATGATCTATGACTTTCTACTGTACACAGGCTCCGAAACATTCGATAATGTGTTATTCTCTGAGGTTGAAGACACCTTCGGACTTGGTGCAAAAGTGGTAATTCAACTATGCAAGAGCATACAAAACCCGCAAGATGGCTTTGTCTACTTTGACAATTTTTTCACTTCCCTTGACCTAATAGTACATCTAAAAGATGAGAGGAACATAAATAGTTTAGGCACTATTCGTAGTAATAGGCTGAAAGGATGTACACTGGAGACTGACAAAAATTTGCTCAAAAGTGGGAGAGGAAGTTATGATTACAAAGTAGATAACGTCGCGGGGATAGCTGTCGTCAAATGGGCAGATACGAAGTGCGTTACCCTGGCAAGTTCTTTTGTTTCGAGTTCTCCAGTTCTCACAGTAAAACGATACTCCACGAAAGATAAAAATAAGATTAATGTAGTAGGTCCCCAGATCATAAAACAATATATGCATATGGGCGGTGTAGATTTAGCGGACATGCTTATAGCGCTCTACAAAACTCCACTAAAATCCAGACGATGGTACCTCGGAATTTTTGCTCAGCTTATTGATATCTCTGTTTCCAATGCATGGCTTTTATATAGGCGCGATTTGGATGCAACTGGAAACAAAAAACTCGATAAATTGAAAACTTTTCGGGGAAATATAGCCTATTCGCTTATACATTCGGGGAATCTCAAACGTGGCAGAAGATCAAAAGAAGATGCACAAACTGTAAAGAAGATAAGAACCCCGTTAGCGCCAAGGCTACTAGATGATGTAAGGTATGACAACCTTGGACATCTTCCCCATTTCACCGCCAAAGGACGTTGCCGGCTTTGTGTAACAGGGCAAACATCCATCTTATGCAATAAATGTAATGTCAGATTGTGTTTGGTCATTGGAGCTAATGCTAGAAATTGTTTCTCAACTTATCATACAAAGTAATTCTAATGGGCCTTGTATCTTGTGGGATACATTAGCTATTTTTTTGTATTTTGAATAAAAAATTTCAAAAAAAAATATTTTTTTGTTCTTTAGAGTCAAACTAATATGAATCACAGCAAAAAGCATTTTTAACTGCTCTAAAACCACTTAAGACCGATTAAGGGATAACACGATTACCAGAATGAAAAACAAGAAAAGAGTACCAATGGTGCTCGTGAATACAAACAAGAATCAAAAGGGGGAGTTATGATGCTGACCAAAAATCAACTGTGCGCCGGTCCTATAAACTATGAATTAGTTCACAAAATGGAAGCAGTGGGAGCTAAAATTAAAATAAAAGACAAAATTGTTAATGTAGTATCAATGTAAATTCCACCGACTGGAGTAGTAAACCAGATAATATTATTATATATATATTGTTATGATATTATTTTATTGGGGCTAATTAACCCGTGAACGGGTTACCATACGGCAACACTGTTGCTCAGTCATACTTCCCCCGCCATCAAGTAAGTTTTCGCTTAAGTCACTTTACAGATTGTGTTATTCTGTTCTATAATTATATAGAAGTTTGCTGTTAGGTGACATTTCAGTAGAAAGGTGACAGTGTATTGAAAAACTCGTTTTTAAATCGGCGTACCAAAATAGGTAGTAAAATCATGGACTTTCGTCTAGAGTAAGTACAAATCTGTTGCTTATATAAATGTAATGCATGAAATAGGATAACATAAAGATGGTTTTAGATTATAGGATCGACATTTTTAAGTTAGGTTATGCCATATATTCCATATTCGCACATAATGTTGCGTTACCATATGGTAACGCTAGCTGTGTGAAGGTGCAAAAATTGCTTATAAATATTTATTCGTACTTTTGTATTTCAGGTCAGGTTTTACTTTAGAAGAGGCATTGAACATGGTTTATAATGATAATATTGAACCTACAAATATTTACATTGAACCTTCAGATTCAAATGTTCTTACAGATGAAGACGACGGGGCATTAGCAGACAACTTGAACAGACAGCAGTTGACGGCAAGGGCGGAAATTGTATTGGCTAATAATAAAAGGTTAGAGGATACTGAAAATAATATAGTTGCAGAGAACAATATTTTAGAAAGAGATGTTGAATTTTTGAGACCTGGGAAAGATGCAATCACTTGGGTCAAAGGTGATCTCATTCCAAATGAAAGGTGTTTTCCGGACCGTGATTTCTCAATCTATAAAGATATGTCTTTCGTTGAAATATTTGAGAAATTTATCAATGAAGATGTTATAAGTTTACTTGTTGAAGAATCAACAAATTATACTCTGTTTTTAAATGATGCAGACCCTAAAATATCAGCTGATGAAATGAAATGTTTCATAGCAATTCTGTTTCTAACTGGGTATTGTAATTTACCAGGACGAGATTTTTACTGGGATTGTCAGGATGATATGAATAATCATATGATCAGTAATTCTATGAGAAGGGACAGATTTAGGCAAATTTTGAAATATCTGCACTGTGCATATTATTTGAAGAGTCAGGGATATAATGCTACGGGGACAATAAGAGAAAATCGGCTACCAAGATGTTGTCCACTATTTCCAAAAAAAAGTTTAATGAAAACAAAAAAACGTGGTGAATATGAATACTTTCTTGACAAAGAGGACGGCATCATTGTAGTGAAATGGGCTGACAATAATGTTGTCTCTGCAGCATCCACCTGTCACGGCATCACACCTATTTCCCAGATCAAGAGATTTTCTCAAGCTGAAAAAAAAATTATTCAGGTAAACAGACCATCCATAATAAGAGAATATAATCGGTTTATGGGAGGAACCGACCTTCTAGATGAAAATTTATATAGGTATAGAATTGGCATCAGACGAAAAAAATGGTGGTGGTCAATATTTACATGGCTGTTGGACGCAGCTATGACAAATGCATGGACAATAGCGCGATTATCAAATCCTTTATCTCGCATACCACAACTGGTTTTCAGAAGAGAAATTGTGCAAACCTACTTAATAAGATACGGTACTCCACCAAAAAGAATCGGTAGGAAAAGAATATCAAAATCAAGCATTAATCTCCGTAGAATATCCGATGACATCAGATATGATGGTCGGAATCACTTTTTAGTTCCAAATCCGGAGAAGAAAAGAAGACGTTGCGCAGGAGGAGGTTGCTCATCTAGTGTTCGCAGTATCTGCAGCAAATGTAATGTGGGGTTATGCTTAGAATGCAATTATAAATTTCATAATAAATAAATATAAGAAATAATAAATACTCCAATTTTGTGTTCTATATTTGGCTAGCGTTACCATATGGTAACGCCTGTTTTTTTTAAATAAACATTGAATTTTTATGAAATTTTACTTTTTATTTGCAAAAATAATAAACATTTAATATACCCCATCGCTACATTCACTTGAAATCCAAAATCAAAATTTCGCCGTTAATGGGTTAAATATGTTATGATATTATGGGATGATATTCAAAACAATTTTTAAATTTTCTTTTTAATTTACTGAATTCAAATTTAAATATCTAAGAGCATGAAACTTTTAACTCGGAGTAAGTTCCATAATATATAAAAATTACAATTACCTTTTAAACTAAATTAAATTCAAATCTTACTATATAATTAAAACTAATTAAGAACTATAAACAAAATTTAATTAAATACTAGACAACTAAGAAAATTCTATAAATTAAATTATTTTATGTTGAAAAGTTTAACTCACTCACTGTTTAAATGCCAAACAATGTTAATAGAAAAATCAGCTTTTATCAAAACAATTCCATATCCACGTTAATTTTTCTATTTTTCCTTTTGGATTAACTTCATCTTCATCTGCTTCTTCTACTTATTCTTCTTCTTATATGATTATATTGAAGCTGCTTTTCTTAAAATTTCTAATTTTCAATAAACTTTGATTTTCTTCATATTAACACATGTAATACTTCATCATTTCAAATATCTTCAATTTAAATTAATAATGTTCTTTTAATTTAATTTATTTTTTTTTAAATTTCTAAATTTCTGTTCTTAATATCTTTTTTTAAGTCTCAACCCCTCGTAACCATAACAAAATCTCCAGTGTCTTGATCTTTCAAATAAAATTTAATTTTCTTTTTTAAGCAACTGTCATTTCAAAACATTTTAAAATTAAATTTTATTGTTACAACTTTAAACTTTAAATTAACAACTAAACATAACTGATAATAATACATTTTTTCTTTTTAATATATATATATTTTTTTAATATTTAGGAACTTTTGTTTCATTTTCCAAATTTGTTAATATTTTTAAAATTGTTTTGTAGCCATCCTTATATCATGACATAATCCCCCCAAAATTTTAAAATTTTAGGCAAATTTTTGGATAAAATTTTCAAATTTTCTTTATCTTTTAATAAATAAATATCTGTATATAAAAAATTTCTCGTTTGAGAATTGACTCGTCGGTATAGACGTGTGAAATGTGCTCGGTCTTTAAAGCCTTATTTGTTGGGCAGTTCAAGAGATAATAATTCAATTTTTAGTGGGCTCTTTGGATATAACTGTGTTAATGTGTTTTTGTAGTTTTCATGCTGATCAGTGATGGATTTAATGATGTTTTAGAGGATTAAAACCTACATAATTGTGTGATAAACATATTACCAGCGTGTGGCCTTCGAGGGGTCGACCCGGGCCAGCAGGCGGAACGAGTTTTTAGTCACAAAAAGTGGAGCTGATACAGATTTTTTTCAGCTAGATATATATTAAATGGAAAGGCTATATTTATGTTATATGTAAATGGCTGAGAAAGAAGTAAATAAAAAAAGGAAGAAGGAATTAATCGCAGAAAGTCCGGAACAAGAAGAAAGAACGACAAAAAAGAAGAATTCGGATAGACAACTAGCATTGGAGATGGAAGAAATAAAAAACATGTTACAGGAAAGATGGAGAGAAGAAGAGGACAGGCAGAAAGAAAGAGAAAAAAAAGAAGACGAAAGATGGGAGGAATTGCAGAATAAGATGAAAGACAGGGAGATAAAGGTTAATCAGAATTTCGATGAGATGAATAAACAAATTAAAGAGATCAGAGAGAACAAGAAAATAGACAAAATGAAAATAGATGAGCTGACAAGAAAAACCAAGGAGATAGAAGAGAAGATTGATAGTTTGAACAGTAATACAGAAGGGATTGATAATGGGAACAATAATGAATTAAGAAGGAAAATAGAAGATCAAGAACGAAGAATAGGAAATATGGAGAGCGAAATGGAAAGAAGAAATAAATATGAAAAGAAGTGTAATGTAATGATATTTGGAATAGATTTGGGATCTGGAAACTGGAAGGAGGCGACGGCACAAATGTTTAATGAGAAAGTGAAAGTTAATGTAGGTATAGTTGATGTATGGAAAGTGAAAGAAAAAGTGTACGGAGTGAAGCTAGAAGATGTTACACAAAAGCTGAAAATATTAAAGAATAAGATTCAACTAAAAGGTTCAAATGTGTACATTAAGGAAGACCAAACATTGGAGGAGAGAAGGATAAACAAAATTATATGGAATATGGCAAAGCAAGAGAGAAATAAAGGGAAGGAAGTAAGAGTGTCGCATAATAAAGTGAAAATAGGTGAGGTATGGTGGATTTGGGACGAAAAGAAGAAGATGATGGTAGAAGAATCAACAAATAGGATTTTTCGTTAATAATGTGAGGGATAATAATGAGCATAGTGAACAAAAAAAAGTTAATTTGATGGCGTGGAACGTTAGGGGGCTGAAATCTAAAGGTAATATTTTTTGGAAATTTATAAATAGATATGAGATAGTGTGCTTGAGTGAAACGTGGTTAGAAGAAAAGGGAAAATGGGATGATAGTATAAAGCTAAATAAAATGTATAAGTGGTCAACTATTAGTGCAGTAAGGACATCAAAGAAAGGTAGAGCAAAAGGGGGAATTTTGGTCGGAATAAAGAAATATCTGAATCTGGAAATCAAAGAATTAAATAATGATTTAGTAACAATTAAGGGAGTTATAGGGAAAGAAAAATGGTTAATTATGTTTGTTTATCTTAATGAAAATAGAATAAGTAGGCTAGATGTAATAGAAGAGCAGATAGAGTTAAATAAAAATAGTAATGTAATGATAATTGGGGATTTCAATGCAAGAATTGGGAGAGAAATAGGGGCTGTAGTAGACGATGATGTGAATAATAGAAATTCACAAGATGGACATATAGATAAGGAGGGAAAAGAATTAATACAGTGGAGTATAAGGAATGGGCTAGGTTTTTTAAATGGTACAATTAAAGGTGATTTAAAGGGAGAACACACGTTTATAGGGCGGGGAAAAACAGTTATCGATTATGCAATGGTAAATGGTAGAGCTTGGACTGACATAGAAAGCTTCGAAATCTTGGAAGAAATTGGCTCAGACCATTTACCTATAAAAGTAGAATGGAAAAATGTAGTGAACACAGACAGGGAGATGTATGACAAAAGAGCAAAGATTATGTGGACTGAAAAGGCAATTATAACATATAGGCAAAATTTAAAGGAAAGAATGAATGATGATATACAAACATGGGAAGATTTGATAAAGGTAATGAAAGAATGTATGATACAAGACAGAGTAAGAAAGTGGAGATACAATGAGAGATGGTGGAACTTGGAATGTGGGATGAAACGGAAAGAGTACATGAGAACGTTGAGTTTATGGAGAAGAAATAAATGCGAGGAAGAGCTCTTTAGAAGAAAGAGATGGGAATACAGGGAACAAGTTAAGAAAAGTAAATATGATTATAGCGATGAAATGATAAGGAAATTCAAAGAGGCAAGGGGAACAAAAGAATTTTGGGAAATAGTAAATACGCTTAAAAAAAAACAGGTAAATAGAGGGTTAAGTAGCACAATAAATGAAGAAGAATGGTTTAGACATTTTAAAAGAAGGTTAGGTGGTAGGGAGGAGAGGAGTGTATGGGAAATAGGTATAGAAGAGGTAAACAGGGCGGAAAGAAAGATAACTGACGTAGAGAATGAGGAGATTATGAAGGGTTTTAGATCGTTAGCAAAGAGAAAAGCTTGTGGGAGGGACGGGATACCGGGGGAAGCTTGGATTTATGCAATAGACTTGATATCTGATAAGGTATATGGCCTATTTAAAAGCATGTACGAGGGCAAAGGTTTACCAAAAGGGTGGAAATGTGGGGCAATAGTACCAGTGTTTAAAAAAGGTGAGAAGGATAACATAAACAATTATAGGGGCATTACTATCATGGATACGGGGTATAAGATATATACGGAGGTAATTAAAAATAGATTAGAGGAGAAAGTAGTCGAAAATAGCGTATTAAATGAAACTCAATTTGGGTTCAGAAAAGGAAGAGGTACAGTCGACGCGATCTATTTACTAAAGAATATAATACAAACAACTATGGAGGCAAAAAAAAAGACATTCACCGTATTCGTGGATCTGGAGAGAGCCTATGATACGGTAAATAGAAACGAGTTGATAAAGAGTTTAAGGAAGAGTAAAATTGACGAAGGTCTGATTTATGGCATAATTGAAATATATAAAGAAACTGCGGGGTGTATAAGGATTGATGGCAGGGAGACAAAAAAATTTTGGATGGATACAGGGGTAAGACAAGGATGCAAATTAAGTACGCAGCTGTTTAATATATATTTAAGTGATTTAGAAAAAGAGATTAGTAAAGTAAAGGAGGGGGGGATAGTAATAGGTAGAAAGAAAATATGGACGATTTCGTATGCCGATGACATAGCACTAATAGCGACAAGCCACGGTGCGATGGTGGATATGATGAGGACCCTGGAAAAATACTTAAAAAGAAAAGGTTTGATACTAAACGCGAACAAGACGAAATATATGGAATTTGGGGAAGTTAGAGGTAGAAAGGGGAAAGAAGTTAAAAAGATAATGTGGAAAGGAGAAGTTATAGAGAAAGTTAAAAAATATGTGTATCTAGGATACCTTATGGGGGAGAACAATAGTGATAAAATACATATTGATGCACAAGTAGCAAAAGCAAACGCCTTACTAGGAAGTATATGGGGAATAGGAAATAAATTATGTAAAGATGACTGGAGTCGGAGGAAAAGGCTATTTGATTCTATAATTAGGAGTATAGTACTATATGGGGTAGAAATTTGGGGTTGGAAAGAACAAAATCAGGTGGAAAATATACATAAGAAATATATAAAATGGGTACTGAACCTCGACAGAAATACGCCGGACTATGTGATTAGAAGGGAATTCAAATGCGGAAAGATGGTAGAGGGAACCAGGAAAAGAGTAGCAAACTATGAAAAGAAATTGGAAGAGATGCGGGAAGGGGATATAAGAAAGGAATTATGGAAAAGGAAAGTCGCAAAAAATGGGGGAAAAAATAGATATGATAAAGACAGAGATGAAATATTCAAAATGTTAAAGATTAATCAGGATCAATATAGGGAGTGGATCAGAATGGGAGAGAATGTAGGGGAAATTATAAGAAAAAGAAGTGAAGAGATGATAAGAGGAGAGGACCTAAGAAAAATAGATAAATCAAAGTATGCGGAATACTTAAAGGGGTTACTTTGGGAACATTGGCAGAGCGATTGGATACCGGAATATGTGAACGGATGGAAAGGTATGAGCGTATTAGCAAGGTTTAGGGTGGGAAATGAAAGTAGAGGATGTAAGTACTGGCTGAAGAAGGAAGAAAGAGTATGTAGGATTTGTGAAAGGATGGAGGAGACGGTGTTACACGTAATAAGTGGATGTGAAGAGACGAAGGACTCAGATGAGTGTAAAAGAATATTAGAGGGGAAGGATGACGGAATGGAAATATTAAAAAATATATTAAAAACGAGAAAAGGCTATGAGTAAATGTGGTGAATGGGGTAGACTAGGGAGGATTAATATATTTTGCTGCTGTTTTTTTCTTTTTATTTGGTTCTTTTTTTGTAAGAGATCGCAGCATGTATTTATTTATATTTATTAGCTATAAGGCAAATGGATTTTGTTATTTTATTATAAGTGTAGTAGTCACACGTCTAGAGAGACGAGACTGAATTAAATGTATAAATTTTTTTGTTTGTATTAACTTAAGGTTTAATAAAAGTAATACAATATAAAAAATTTCTCTAACTTCCTATACATTTCCTAAATCTTGTATTTTTAAATCTAACTTTTTCTTATTAAAAATTTCTGTATTGTTATTTTTCCTAAACTTTTTAATTTAAATTTTACTCTTTTCCTTATTAAAAACATCTGTACGACTTTTACATTGAAATTAAAATTATAATATTTTCTGCTGTCTTCCTCTATTAATTTACAAACTATTTCATTATATTTCAGGTCAGAATCTACTATTAAACTGACTTCGTGTACATTTTCTTTTTTAACTCCATTTTTAACGTAATCTTGCCATTTTATTATTTTACTCATTATATAATCATTGTAATGATTACTTTTTTCTATATTTTCATCTAATTTCATTATTTCTCCATTATTAATCTCATTTTCTTCTATATCTTCACCTATTTTCATCATCTCTGCATTATTAGTATTATTATTCTTTTTAATATCTTCATTTTTCATCACTATATTTTCATTATTAATATTTTCTTTCATATCTTCATTTATCATAATGATATTTCCATTATAAATATTAAAAACAGCCTTATTAATAGACGATAGTAGTCACTACTAGCAACCCACTAAGAGTACACTAAGAAAATCGCATTAATAGTCAGAGTTAGTAGGGTACTAGGCTTAGTGGCCACTAAATATCTTAGTGGCGCGAAACCCCATCTTTAAGAGGGAATAACGTTCTAAACATAACCTCTGAACATATCAGAGTATGACAGAAAGCTATTTCACTGTCACTGGTTTTGTTTAATACAGTTTAATCTCTCATTTTGCATTTTAATTATTTTTATAGAATTAGTAGCATTTCCCTTAGTTTTAATTGTTTAGTGTAGTGCGATATAAACATATATTTATATAGAATTAGTAGCATTTGCCTTAGTTTTAATTGTTTAGTGTAGTGCATAATTATTGTTAGTGTTATTTAGTGTTAAGGCGGACATTTAAAAACAATAAGAAATGGCATTAACTGAAAATGTAAGTAATTTATTTTGATTGCAACAGAATCATAAGTTAGTTATTGTGCATTGCAGCGAAAACGAGCACGTTCCCAAAATTGGAACGAAGACGAGAAGGCGTTTTTTTTTTAATGTTTGAGATCTGAAGTCAATATAATTGAAAATAAGAAAAAATGCACCATGTTAAACCGCGATAAAAATGCGGCCTGGGATCGTATACGGGATAAAATGGAAATTGAGGGTAAGTTATAAAAAGTGAGGTATATTAAATTTGTTATTGCTTCTAAACAATTGATTACCATATTACTACTTACTAGTTTTTTTTTTGTTTTTACCATGGCTGGATGATATACCGAACGAACAAATGGATCTGTAAGTAACTGTACAATTACCTCTCATTTTGGTTTGAGGCATTTATTGGTATATTAAGGTGGATCGTTGGCTATTTCATGTTTTATGTTTGCTTCTTTTCTGTCTTACAATTGTGCATTTTCTGTTTATGGGTTCTTCTTTGTTCTTATTATTTAGCTTGGTGTGTGATACAGCAAAGGAGTTTGTTTTATGCAAAGTTTATTAATGTAACGAATTTTTTTTAAATTTTTTATTGTTATTAGGGTACCCAAGAGATGTCCACAGGATGAAGGAGCAGTGGACTCGTATGAAATTAAATGCTAGAAGAACAATCAGTAATTTCAAAAAGTCCAGCAATCTTACAGGTGGTGGCTATCCAGACACTGAGCCTGGTGATTTGGAGTGGAAAATAAAAGATTTACTTCCACATGAATTCACAGACGATTACAGTCCATTTGACTGTGATGCTGTATTGAAGGTAGAAATAAAAAAGCTTATGTGAGAACATTTTATATTCTCCTTTTAATTATTCTAGAACTCATCTTCTGAAGTGGCAGGTTCAGAGTTTTTACTACCTGTACAGCCAGAATGTAAATATACAAATGTAATTAAGTCAAGGGTTTTTTGTAACTATTAAATATATAGGTGAAAATAAGATTTCAGTGCCTGTTGAGGAAGAATTCATCTTAAACTACTCAACAGGAGAATTGGAAAGAGAGAGTACAGATACTAGCGAAAATGTCGAGGCCTCTACAATAAGGGGGGTCCAAAGAAAGACGAAAACAAAAAACATGTCGGCGTATGAGGGAAGGCTACTTCTGTTGAATGAGAAACGAATAGAAGAGATGATGCGGCAATCTCGGGAATTGCACGACCTGCGAATGGCGAATGAAAGGGAGTACCATAAACTACGTATGGAATTATAACAATGTAAATGTAATAAATAAGAAAATAAACATAATTGCGGTACTATTCTCGTGTTTCGTCGAGTTAAATTTCTTTTATAAAAATTAATAAAAAAAGGCTAAGGAAGATACAACGTATGTATTTACATTTTAGTCTCCTTACGTGTCCTGTTACAGGAGGCGACGAAGAAAATAAACTAACATCAACGGTAAACAAAAAGATGGTAATAAAGGAACAATAGTAGTAGAAATAAAGTTCTGAGAAAAGAATAGGAACAGAACAGGTAAGTTAGAAACAGAACTATAAAGAAGAATATTTACAAACAGATTCAAAACAAATATATATTCAATTATACAAAAAATACTAAAAATTTTATACACAGAAGTAGACTGTAATCGCCACAACATAAAGCCACCAAACACTTGCAAGCGGATACATACATAATTACTACTACAAATTAACATAAAAAAAATTAAAAAACATACAAAACTAGTTAATGTTTTTAACCTAAACACAGACAATCAAAAATATGAAACAAAAAATAATTAAATAATTGAAGGTCACGTGGTGATAACGGACTGCATTGAATTTTGTCGCTTTTTTTCTGGGAGTAGAGAAAATATTCGTAAATGAATATAAAATAAACTATTGAATGTTTGAGCACGAGTTTTTTTTTTTTTTTTTCCTGGAAGAGGGGAAATCTTCAAAAGACACCCTGCCGCCCGATGCGACTGGGTAGTGTCGGATTCCTGAGGAAGGTGTCCTCAGACCTACCGACTAAAATCCCTCTACCTCTGGCCGTTTTAGGTCCTTGTTGGACCTCTTCAGCCGGAGCACGAGTCTAGCTCCAACTGTCTGTTAATAAAATATACTACAAAAAAAAAAGTTGGTAATTAACAATCAATTCAATTTCATTACGAACCATTATTGAAAGTTGCGTTGAATATATTCAGCACGAAATACATTTCCTCTAATATTTTCAGGTGGCTGTACTACAACCTCCACATCATCTCTGCATTCATCACCTGAATCGTCTGAATCGTCACTCAAATCTAAAAGGAAATTGTTAAAATATAGCATTTTTATTTCAATTATGAACAAACCATTATCTAATCTTTCATTTAAAATTATATTGTGAAGTACAGCCGTTGCCACAATAGCTGCTTTTGTGGTATTTAATTTTAAATTTAGGCCATTGAAAAAACATCGAAATTTATTTTTCCAAATGCCGAACAGCCTTTCAACAACATTTCTTGTTGATGAATGGGCTGCATTATACCTAAGTTCGGCATCTGTTACTGGATTTAATAGCGGTGTTAACAAGTGTCTTGATGCAGGATATCCACTATCCCCAAGTAAAAAACCTTGTATTTCACCATTCTGAAATTGAATTTTAAAATTTCATTTCTGAACTGCAATTTCAAAAACAAATAATTTATTAACCTCAAACCTCCTCTTCAGAGAGGATTCATTCCAAATTCTGGAATCATGGGTGCTGCCCCTCCAACGAGCCACTATATCTAAAATCCTACATTTGGCATCGCTGACAACCTGCACAATAACTTTAATAAAAAAAAAAGAGAGAAGGAAACTGTTTCAGTACATACCTGCACATTTAGAGAATAAAATCCCTTTCTATTTAAAAATATTAAGGGATTTTCACCACCTGGATTTTTAATTTTTACATGGGTGCAGTCAATCGCCTCTACAATACCAGGACAACCTGCCATGCGAAAGAAGTCTGCTTTTGTTGTTGGCAGTTCTTCATTTCTTGGAAATTTAATAAATTCCTCCCTACGTCTGGCAATTGCTTCCACAACACGCTTCACTATTACACTTAAGGAGGGTTGTGAAATGCCATGTTGGTCAGCTTCAAAAACAAAAATGGTTCTGCAATTGTAGAAATTTGGCATTCATATACCTTACAAATTTCTAAACCATAAGCTCCTTTAGCTAGGTAACGCAACGTAGTTAGCACCTGTATATCTATTGGAATTGGCAATCCTCTGTTGGTATTAATGTTCCCTATGTCGTCCTGTACCAACTCTACTATAAAACGTGCCGTTTGTTTCTTCATTCTGTATCTATATTTTATTTATTTAGTTACTCGTAATTGCCACATATTCAAGCTGATATATCTACATGCAGCTATATAAAATAAATACCTCATTCTAAAGTTCTTTTCGTCAAAAATTTCAAATGGATTGCGACGAGGTAAATATATTTTAGGATTCCTCTGAATTACATTTGCTTCTTCTGCTTCCAACACTTCTTGATCAATGTCCAACGCTTCAAAATCTTCCATCTTTAACTTGGAACTCACACACTTTGAAAAAAACACTGACACTAAACAAAAACCGCAAAGACAATGACCGATTCAAAACTTAAAAGTAAGGTTAAATGTCTAAATTACCGCCTTTTCGACGTTCAGTAGGTCGTTTGCAACAATTTCGCGCAGTTGTCAAGTCGTTACGATGCAAATCATCCTATTAGCTAGTAGCATGTTAAATGACAACTAATAATATGACACACTTAGTGGTATGTTAGTGGCTACTAACTAGTGGCGTGTTAAAACTCTACTAAGACGTTGACTATTAATAAGGCTGTAAATCTTCTTTCCTTTAAACTAGAAATATCTTCTTGAAGATTTTCTTTAATTACTTTGTTTATATTTTCCATCCTATCTGCTATCTTTTCAATCTTTTCACTAAATACCAACATATTTTCTTCTATTCTTCTGAAACTTCCATTTATTTTTTCATTTAAAATCCTGTTATCTTCTTTAAGTTCTAGACTTAATTTCTTATTGTCTTCTTTAAGTTCACCAAGTTCCTCTTTCAATTCCTTATTATTATGGTCAATTTTTTCACCAAGTTCTTCTTTCAATTCCTTATTATTATGGTCAATTTTTTCACCAAGTTCTTCTTTCAATTCCTTATTATTATGGTCAATTTTTTCACCAAGATTTTTGTTCTCTTCTTTTAATTGTTCCAACTTTTGTAATAACAAAATCATAGCATCATTATTTCCGGAATCCAGTTTTATAACTTTTCCAGAACGCAAGTACATAAATCTAATAAACTTCTACCATTTTGAACTTTTGAATTCAACTAAATTTTTTAATATTTTTAAAATTGTTTTGTAGCCATCCTTATATCATGACAACATATCTACATTACAAAAGGTATCAGATTTGACAAGCTAGAAATTAAATGTGAATTAGCATCTGACCACGCTCCCGTAATAGCAACCAAAATCTTTTTCCGATAATTAACAGCGAGTTGTTGTCTTTACGAAAAATATTTAATGTGACCATAAGATCATCATCACCACCTATGCGAATAGATGACTGGAACCGTGCTGTGATGATTACGAGGAAAACCGCATTTGAACATCCTGGGAGGTGTTTACCTATAAGCGCCGACTTTATATACGAAGAACAAAATACTAAGGCAGCCAAGGAAGTTGTCTTCAAAGCCTTGAACGCCATACCTCAGGACGTTAAATACAAAGAAGTACAAGAACACTGGAACGAGAGAGCGGTACGCGGAGTGTTAGGAGCCAGTAAAATGGTACTACATGGCGGGTATAGCAAAGACACAATCATACGACTACTGATCACTTATAAGAACATGTGCGGCTAGAAGCAACTATGAGTGACACCCTGAAAGTAACTGATCGGCGGGGGAAGAAAGTATTGGTCGAGATGCTTGACGATGATGCGCTCGCGAAACTACAGCTAGGCGAATGGCGGCTGCAACATTAGACAGGCTGATGGTCATTCATGAAGATGAAGAGACTGAAATGGTGGAAATTCCGCTTTGCTAAAGGGTTGCCACCGTTGTTTGCACTGTCTGAAAACGACGCAATAGAGCAACTACCGCGCTTTGAATCACTGCCTAGGGTAAGCAAAAAATGGCCAAATAAATCAGCCAAAGCTTACGTAGGAATGCAAAAAGCCTTGTTGAATAGCCTTCCTGCGAGGGTCGAGAATGAGATGGTTGAGCTGGCGTTAGGAGGCACAATTGGTGCTGCAGCCAAAGTAATTCAGCAAAGAGATGCTATACGGTGGGCAATTAAGTATTGGCCGAGTCGAGAATATGAAGGGCAACCAGATCTACATGGGCAAGATTGGCGGAAGGCTGAGAGAGATAGGGTAAATCTAGACTGTCTGAGGTATGGTGTACCGCGTCAGAAGGAAATGTTGACGGAAGAGGATATTGCTGGAAGGATGGGAGTTCCATTCTTCTGGGCTAGGAGATTGCGGACTGCAAAACTCGGGCCTTACATCAGCCCTGAACAATGGGGCAGGTATCAGCAAATAACAGATCAGTTTCTACCGGTAACGGCTAATGCATACGAATTGCAAACAAACTTAAGAGCAATTATGAGCTGGGCAATCACTCCCATAGCACCATTCCATGGTAACCATAACAAATTACGGCTTAGGAAGATATTGTACATCTATATGGGTAATGGAGCAGGGAAAACTCACATCAACAGATTGAATCGAACTGCGCAGGACCTTGATAGTGTTTGGATGGATGTGGCTGGTTCAATCGGCGAGGGCAGATAATGCATGGAATAGAAGTTGCTTTGGACCATACAGTAGGACAATGCAAGAGCTGCTGTCATTAGCATGGAGCCGGGGACCAGTGTTACTGGGTCAAGTAAGTCCTGACCTAATGATCAAGGCCGCTGGGGAAATCAAGGTGGAGCTGGAGCTGGCGTATTACGACCCTGGAGAAGATGTTAGAAGGGCCAGGCTTAGAAGTAGATTAGATTGGGATGCTGACAAGGTTGGACGCCGAATTGCGCGGTCGAATGAGGCATATGCCAGGGCAAAGGAACTGGGCGGCAGTAAACTTGAATCTGTGGGTACCCTGCTAAATGCAATCAATAACTACGATGCTGCATACCGGGCAGAAATGGAAAACATTGAAGAGATTGATGGAACAGTGCTTGCCAAGTTTGTATTTGACTATAGTGGACCACTTTCACGTAGACTAGAAATTGAGATGGAATAATAACACCAACGCAAGCGCCGGACGGATTTTTGATGACGACTAAGGCAAAATGAAATGACACGAATAGAATTAACAATAACATGTGAACCCAACTGGGAACGGGACCAATATCGCCGCGCTAAACGGCACTAACACTCAATTTAAAACCGCATTTTTTTTTTTCGATAAATTACAAAGATTTAATTTTTTAATATATTTGTAGTCTATTCTACATGGAATTCTTTAAAATGAAAACAAAAATAAAACTATTGCATCTTCCCGATTGGAATCAACGAACAGTGGCATAAAATTCGGCAACATCTACAACGCCCTGGGCGGGCTATGCCGACGACCTGGTTTTGATGACGTCATCCCTAGACGACCAACAACATCTGGTCAGGATGACTGACAAATTCCTTCGACGAAGAGGCATGGCGTTGAACAGTAGTAAATGCACACACTTAAGCGTCAACCTGTTACCGGCCAGGTTAGGTTAGGTTAGGTTAGGTTAGGTTAGCTTAGGTTAGGCCAGGAAGAAATTGTACACCGCCACCAAAAGCCGGGTGTACCTTGGCCTTGACGCCATTCCTCAGGTTGGACCCGAAGATCTATTTAAATACCTTGGGTTCAAGTTCTATCCGACCGGAACCCTAACCCCTAGCCCGATTGAAATCACCACCGCCCTCAACCGTGTGAAGAGTGCCCCGCTCAAACCGTGGCAAAAACTGTAACTGGTAACAATATATTTGGGCGTTTCTCTATAAACTGGGCAACTCATTGTCCCAGGCTAATGTTATTTAAAAAAGTAATAGATCCTAAATATTTCATAGATAATTCCTAAACTCAATACCTTCATCTACCGCTGCTCAACATTAAAAATCCATTAAAATAAACTTTATTATATTAAAAACGATTTTATAGTTCTTAAAAACCAGTCCCCTGGCATGTCACCAAAGCAGTATAGTTACTTCAGACTAAATTAATCGAGACAGTATGTATTATAATTAATCGATTTGTTGTATTATTAAATTAATATTGTTTGATTGTTAATTAGAGCTATTTATTTTACATAAATATTATTTTACAATTTAAAAAAAGTCAATGAAACATTGTCTTCGCATTTAGTGGAGAGTGCCCTGGTCTATATTTTAGATTACGTGTCACGTAGCCGAAAGGTTAAACAACGCCTTTTTTGCGTGTAACGAAACGCAACAAGTCTGAAGTTTGCGCGGTTGCCGCCATGACGACCCAAGCGCCATCTTATTTAGTCGTGTGCGAGCGTCCTTCCGTGGAAGCCGCGTTGTAACCTGACAGCCAACAGTCCTCTGGTAAGAATTATTTTACTTCTATTTATGTATTTTGATGATTCCTTCAAATCTTTAAATTGTTACAATATATACATATTTCCTATGTGCAGCAAAATAGCATAGATCAATTACATTTTGTACTACTCATCAATGAAATCTAATTAAACAGTCCCCTGCCCTGTAGAAAGACAGGGGACTGTTTCCGCACCCAGGGGACTGTCTAAATCAGTCGACGAGACGGTTCGGCGGCGCGCGCCTAGTTTCATTTTCGGTAGTTTCCCCATCCCCGGTCTAAATTATATTTGTTTTGAGAATGGCGCCAAAAAAAAAAGCGACTAAAGAAGAGATTTTGCAAAAAAAAAGGGAAGCAGAGCGAAAGTGATATGAGAAGATTAAAAACGACCCTCAGAAAAAGGAAGAATTTTGAGAAAAATAACGCCGTAAGTACCTTAAGAAAAAAGAAAAGGGAACTAGAAAGCTTGTTGAGAAAATGACTCCACGTGAACACCGAGATGCCAAGAAGAAGTGGAAAGAGCACAGCACCATGTATCGCAATAAGAAAAAAGCAAATATTACTAACTCATTTATTAAAGAAAATACTCCAGATTTTGATGTACCTACTTCATGTGAAATCTCAACACCTGAAGTTGCTGAA
Source organism: Agrilus cyanescens (assembly GCA_947389935.1). Classification (NCBI taxonomy): domain Eukaryota; kingdom Metazoa; phylum Arthropoda; class Insecta; order Coleoptera; family Buprestidae; genus Agrilus; species Agrilus cyanescens. The sequence continues at coordinate 10,331,042 of OX376710.1, forward strand.
ATAAAAAAAATAAATAAAAATAAAGAAAAGATGCTTAGATATGAAATGAAGAAAAAAAAAAGATGAAGAAATTAAAGAACTGCATAAGAAAGTATTGAACTACAAAAAACGTTTATCACGACTAAAAAAGACTATCAAAGTTATGTCGATGCCGAAATAACGATTTAAAAAAAAACAATTTATTTGAACAGAAATACACATTACACAATATGACTTATCACTACAACGGCTAGCTTAATTCTAATTCTTTTTTACTTGTCTGAGTTATTGAACAAAAATCATTACATAGGTATTTTACAACTAAAACTGTTGTATCAGCTTTGACATTTGAGAAGCTTCGTGCGGTGCATAGAAGTGTGCTATACAGGGTCAATATACCATCGTTATAACACCTCCCCCGTTAAGTTTGATGTCCTCATCAAGTTTAAACAATCTTGGGATATATTTGATCGGTTGGGACCATTTTAATTTCGGGGTGCTCCGCTCCATTTTCTTCTGCTGCTTTTTCTTTCTTGTTAGTCTTCCGGACCTGATATGTTTTTATAATGCGCTTTCTACAACATAGTAAGGGCATTAAAGCCATTATAATTATAATAGAAATAGCAGAAATAGAGAGATGGCCGTAGAAGGTGATTGGTTTCAAGTGAATTGGCGTCTTCTCAATTTCCTCTAGTAATTTATTAACATCTTCCGCTTTGTTTGGGAATTTCTCAAGAAGATGTATTTTCTTTTGCGGTTGCGGCATCTCAATAAGATATTCTTGTATTTTGGTATTAGTTATAACATCGGGATTTTTCTTGAATAGGTCTTGATCGATGACGGTTTTGTCTTCATAGTCGATGATGAAGCTGCCTTTCCCATGTTTTTGGGAGTCAATAATCCACTCTTGGTTTGTAGTAACGAGAAGACTTCCATTCTGTAGTTGATAAACTTCGTGGTATTGTTTAACTTGGAAACTAGGACTTTCAAAAGCGTGTACAATTTTGGTTTTTATCTCATTTTTACAAAAATAACTACAGTTTTCTATTGGAGTACAATGTTCATACCATTTAGAAATTGTTTCATAGCGAGCTTTAAGTTTGGAAGGAATAAGGAGAAGAGAATCGTCTGGACTCAAAATAGGATATAATTGAAATAATTTAAATGTCACTGACATTGATATGGGAAACTGAATTATTCCAATAATCAAACCATCTGTTGATATCATTGTTTGCTTGTTGAAATTTAGATAAACGATAGGATTGTTTTCAGAATGCGGTAGTAATTGTGTTTTAGAGTATATTTCAGAAAGATGTTGCATCATTTGTAGTATCTGAGTGTTTGAAATTAATTCATAATTTACGATTTCCTCTTTCGCAAATGTTAAGGAACGTTCTATGGCTTGTATTAGATTTAATAAACCCTGAGCGATTAAAATAAATTTAGTTATCAAACTTTCGATATTTAGAGTATTAATTTCTTGCGTGAAGGCGTGAAAGGTTTCATTAAATCTTTTTGTTATAGTATTGAGTGTTTCAGAATAAGAATTAGTAATGTGGTGTGCTAATGACAAAAATTGATTTTGTTTCTCTATTTCTTTTTTCTGATTGTCAAACAACCTATTCATATTTTCTTTTATTTGTTGATAATCGTCGTTATTCATAGTGCCAAATAGATATTTGAAAGCATTTCCCATTCCGTTTATAAGTCCACGTTTTTCTCTATAAGGTCTTAGTTTATTTATATTATCATCTACTTGATTAAGAACATTTTCTAAAACGTCAAACATTCCGTTAGTGTGTTTATATTTAAGTATAGCGGTTTTAGTTAATATGTCTAAATATACTAGCCTAATTTGAGTAAGATTAATGTTATAGATAAATGTATGATAATGTGAAAAAAGATGAGCATCGCCCATTTCTTCCTCTAAATACGCTACTGATTTTTCAATTGGCGTTATCTCTAGAGCGAGATGTTGATGGTATAGGCTCATCATCACCATTATTATCAGGAGGGGGTTCATTGTCACCTGTAATAGAGATATTTTTTCTTATTCTTTTGATCTTCCTCTTGGAATATTTCTTAAGAATATTCTGATTAGGGGACATTCCTTCTATATGTGTATCTTTATTTTCTAATAAAGTTACACGGTTGAATGGTGGTTTTGTTTTATTAGTGCGCTGTTCATTTCTAACATAAAGGATGTTAGGAAGTTCATCGGGTAAAGGATCGTTATTGTGTTCGTTAAGTCTGTCTAAGTCCTTTTGATTTTTGTTTTGAGATTTTTGTGCAATTTGGGTATAATAAAATCGAAGTTCTTCAATGCGCCTAGTAATATATTCTGATGGTTTATTAAATTCGGGTATTTCTTTTTCTGTAATTTGTTTATACAGGCCGTAAATTATTTCGAAAGGTTTTAATTTAGTTGTTGATTGTACTGAGTTATTATACATAAAGATTACTTGTAGCACTAAATTTGGTATCGTTTCTTCAGGGTTGGCAATTTTGAGGGCGGCTACCTTTTCTTTGATAGTGCTATGAATACGTTCGAGAGGAGCTATTCCCGTAGGGTTACTTATACTAATAACATGCAAATCTATGTGGTAAAGTCGGCAAAAATCTCTTAAATGTACATTGTTAAATTCTGTGCCTTGGTCAACAATAATTTTTCCGGGTAGGTTATGGTGATTGATAAAGTGTCGAATTTTGTTTATACAAGTTGTTATATTGGTGTCTTGTAGGTAATAGGCTTGAGCATATTTTGAAAAATGATCAAAGAAGGTGAGGAATTTATTATTAGCTAATGTAAATGTATCTAACATTACTATCTCGAAAGGACGAGAAGATACGATGGGTCCTTTATAAGGAGGTTTATATGGATTACGATCATATTTAGCTTGAAGGCAGACATCACATTTGTTAATGTAATGGCTTATTAGTTTCTTTAAGTTTGGATAATAAAATTGTGTTTTTAAATGGTAGTAGGTTTCATCAATGCCATTATGGTTAGCGTCGTGATATTTAGAGATTTCGTCTAGAGCTCTTTCTTGTTTGTAAGTAGGCGGGTTGTTAGAAATTTTGATAATTTTTACTTGATTGTTTTTTGTGTGGAGATGGTCGTAAAGTACTTCAAAAATTTGTTGTTGAAAATTTTCTGCAATTTTTGGTTCGAAATATATTCCTACTTGATTACATATCCTACCTTTAAGTTCTTCGTTTAACTTGTTTTTTAACCAATGATGTTAAGGATTTGTCTGTTACCTTTCATTATTAATTTAAATTTTGGTGATCCCAATTTAACGTTGATCATTATCTGGAATGAATTTAGGGGTCTATCAGAGATTTGCATGACAGGTACAGGATTTTCCTGTGCAGAATGTATTCTTTGTAGATCGTCAAATAAATTCGGGTCGAAATCGTTTAAAATTTCATCAGCATTTTCCGGAGTTATTTCAGGAGCGTTATTAAATGATGAGTCAACATCTAAATTTTCAAAATCATCTTCAAATCATTAATTTCTACGCGAGACAATGCGTCTGCCACATAGTTTTCTTTTCCTTTTATATGTTTTACATTGAAATCGTATTCTTGTAATTTAATTTTCCAGAGACAGAGTCGGTTTTGCGGTTCTTTCAAAGAATGTATCCAAACTAAGGGTTGATGGTCAGTTTGCAAAATAAATTTTCTACCAAAAATATAAGGACGGAAGTGTTTACAGGAATCAATTATAGAGAGAAGCTCTTTTTCAATGGTAGAGTAATTACGTTCTGCACTATTTAATGTTCTACTATAAAAGGCATCGGATGTTTATCTTGAGAAAGAGCGGAACCAATAGCTTTATCAGATGCGTCTGTGGTAATAATGAATGTTTTCGTAAAGTCGGGGTAGGCTAATATGGGAGCATTAGTAGTATAGATTCGCCGTTTCTATGACACTGAGGAGGAGGAGGGAAGTCCTTGACTTCGAACGAGTTCAAACTTGTTGAGTTTATGCCAATGACCTTAATTGGAGTACTGAATTTTTTCATTGAATGAGCGTGAGGTTGCCTCGATAAGCGTTTTAGTTTCATGTGAGGCATTGGCCGGCCTTTAGGTCATACACCATGTACTTATGTTAACAACAAGGCTATTTAGAATAGCGGATGAGAACGTTGTTGACCGAAAATTAGATTATTAAACTATTATTTCGTCGAATGGTTGTGAGGAGGGTAAAGTATCACGGGTCGGCTCTATGTGAGTGGGGGGTAGAGTATTTAGAGGCGAGAACCTTTACATTCTTACTAAAGCCTGTGTAGTCAGCTGAAGAAAGGTGTTCATTGTAAGTAAACATGGTTGTTGTAATTCTTCCGCCGGGAAATAAATTTAAAGTATTAAGTGTTTACGAAATAATTCAGTTGGGGGATGTACTTAAGCAAACACAGAATTTGGAAGAATCGCTACATATTTTGGAGTCGTATTGGATGCGAGCAGCTGATGTGCTTGATATGGATCTGATTAGTTTGGCTGCTGCACCCATGACGGAATTTTTGACACATCGCTTAGAAGAACAGAAATGTCATCAGTTAGCCAAAAAAATTCAAGAAGAAAGGACGAAACAAGAGAAAATACTGCAAAAGAGGGAGTCGTCTATAAAACAAAACTACGAAGAATGTCGTTTGTCAATAAAGGTGCAGAAGGAGGAAGTTAATAAGCATTTAACGTTGGCATTAAACGACAAGAAGGGTAAAAAGCGAGCAGCTCCTGCCGAAAGTAGGGCGGGATTGGATTTTGCTCGAAGTAAGGATAACGTCAAACGAAGGCTTACGAAAAAATCATCGAAACAATGTGCTACAGAAAGCGTTATAGAAGAAAATCCATCTACTTCCTTACCAAACCCTAAGAAAGATGCTAATGAAATAAGTAGAGGGGAATGCGTAACGGAAACAACTCAAGATATATTAGAGGAATTTCTTAAACCAGTACAGAAGCCGCTCTCAAAAGCCTTCACGCAAAACGCTCAAGGAGATAAGGAATGGGAAGAGATGTTTCAAGCAATGGAAGGGCAGAAAGCAAGTCAGCAGCAGCTAAATGAAGTAATTATGCTGGGTGGCGATGATGACGTTTTTAATAGCATAGTTTTAAACAATCGTTAGTTGAAGACCTTGTAATATACGCATAATGTAATGCAGAATACTGTATTATTTCTGTAGTTTAAGCGATATTTACCAAAATGCAATCCAATAATTTTAAAATTTAATCTTACTGAACAATTGTGTAAACAAAACCCTGTGAACAAATTAAATATATGTATTTATCGATCAACGGTAATTTATAAATATATATTTTTTACTAGTTTACATAAAGTTTTAAGGTCACTGACAAGGTGTTTGGCCGTTCATGGCCGTATGAACATCTAAAAGCTATAAAAAACACCCTCTTTCCCCCCGGTTCCCAAGCACCAAATTAGACCGCCAGATGCGATAAAATGGGGTCGAAACCACCCCCCCCCCCTGTGACCCCAAAATTGCCTCCACCCTCCGCCCTTATTTCTACGGGTGTCCCGGCGAATACAATAAAATAATACATGTTGTAGGTTCAGCCCCCAATATTGACTGTGTCACCGCAGCTTAACAATCTAGGTAGCGTCCCTATCATAATTTGCTCAGAGCTCGATTTAATACCATTGTCATAATGAAATTTGCTCAATATCATCAAAAAGACAATAATATACTAAAACATGCAAACATACAAGGTTTTCAGTGAATAACTCACCTGATTTCAACAGTTCCATGATTTTCAATGAACTCGCGATTCACGTTTTGTTCACTACAATAATCACATACAGAATGCTAAAAGAATATCGACACCTTACAAAGTTGCACTTGTTTCGTAAAGGAGAGGAAATCTTCTGCTGAACGAACGAAATCTGAGGGTACTTATATGATTCGGAGGAGGAGGACATAAGCAGACAACATTGTATTCGTTTGTAGAATATCAAGGTTCGATAACTATTCATTATCGAGATCGTTTACATTAAATTGAACTCAATTAAATAACCAACTACAAATTACCACAAATTAATGTGGAAAAAGTTATTGTTGTCATCATGTCCCCGGCGGGATTCGAACCCGCGTCTCTGGCTTTACGCGCCATTGCTCTAACCACTAAGCTACGGCGACATGATGACAACAACATCGACGAAACGTACTTACAAAGTCACTGAATCGTCGGATCAATGTATATTATTATTAATAACTATTAACAATGAAATAGTAAATAGTGGCGTATTTTAAATACATTAAATTGAACTCAATTAAATAACCAACTACAAATTACCACAAATTAATGTGGAAAAAGTTATTGTTGTCATCATGTCCCCGGCGGGATTCGAACCCGCGTCTCTGGCTTTACGCGCCATTGCTCTAACCACTAAGCTACGGCGACATGATGACAACAACATCGACGAAACGTACTTACAAAGTCACTGAATCGTCGGATCAATGTATATTATTATTAATAACTATTAACAATGAAATAGTAAATAGTGGCGTATTTTAAATACATTAAATTGAACTCAATTAAATAACCAACTACAAATTACCACAAATTAATGTGGAAAAAGGTATTGTTGTCATCATGTCCCCGGCGGGATTCGAACCCGCGTCTCTGGCTTTACGCGCCATTGCTCTAACCACTAAGCTACGGCGACATGATGACAACAACATTGTTAATAGTTATTAATAATAATATACATTGATCCGACGATTCAGTGACTTTGTAAGTACGTTTCGTCGATGTTGTTGTCATCATGTCGCCGTAGCTTAGTGGTTAGAGCAATGGCGCGTAAAGCCAGAGACGCGGGTTCGAATCCCGCCGGGGACATGATGACAACAATACCTTTTTCCACATTAATTTGTGGTAATTTGTAGTTGGTTATTTAATTGAGTTCAATTTAATGTATTTAAAATACGCCACTATTTAATATTTCATTGTTAATAGAGATCGTTTACTTAATGACAAGACATGTGAAAACAGCGAAAGTAGGTTAATTGTTTTGTATCTCGAAGCAGACGATCAGGTGTAATTATTGGTAATATTATAATTATTGATGACATTATTTTTATCAGTTAACGACAAGACATGCGAAAACAGCGAAAGTAGGCTAATTGTTTTGTATCTCGAAGCAGTGGACTGGTTGTTCTTGACGATCAGGTGTAATTATCGGTAACATTATAATTATTGACATTATTTTTATCAGTTAACGACAAGACATGTGAAAACAGCGAAAGTACGTAATTTGTTTTGTGTATCGCAAACTTCGAAGCATTGGACTGGTCAGTCATAATCTTGACGATAAGATGGAAAGTGACTGTAAAAGAATTCGGTTAAGGCAGACCCGTAAAGCGCGACATTCGAATAATAATTGTGCAAGGTTGAATCGAGAAATTGTCTGTGGTCTGTGTCTGGTAAAACTAAAAACCGTGTTATGTTAATGTTGTTGAATATTTTAATTATTAAACAGTTACAGATAAACATACACTAGTTAGGTTAGGTAACACACACTAATAGAATATACGAGAGAAATGCACATTATTCATGAAATAATTACACCTACTATTAATAAATTAAATAAACAACCGAATCGTTTCGAATAATTAAATATTATAGCGCAATTTTCTTAATTTTTTTTTCTTCTAAATGCAATAAACGACAAGTTTAATTTCCTGACATTGCCTGACACTATGGCCTGACATATATAAACCATAGAATATGTTATAACTACCACTCATATGTTTGGGTACGTTTATTTATACTGAATCTATTTACAGCGTTATTTCTAAACTGATCTAAAGGAAATAAGATATTTAAGCCTTTCAAATATTTAATTGTGTCGGCGTATACTTTGTGGTAATTCATTAACATGATTAACTTTGTTAAAATAAAATAATACAAAAAGAATTCCACTTTTAATCACATATATTGCTATACTTCTACACATCTAATGAAAGTATACAACTTGGTTAAACAGTTACAGGTAAACATACACTAGTTACGTTATGAACCTTTTGACCTTCCAATTGAATTCAAGCGTAAATGCTAGGAAAGGGAGAGGGAGTGAGGCTGGAGGTTATTGAGAAGGGATACACTACTTTTGTATATAAGTTAACGCAGCTACCAGTGTCAATACGTTCGTTTCTACGTTTTACATAAATTAACCAACTTCAACACGTTTGCACCATGAGTAGTAACCAGTATCCATCAATCCATTTTACCGGGCTATATACACCCATCGCGTCGTGATTAATATATAATATGTTAGACGATTTAATATTAAATTTTGAAATCGAATCAGAGACTTTTCTCGATTTTATGACCGGTATTCGAATGGTTTTTAACAAAAATGTGCCTATTGAATGTTTGCATTATGTTAAGTGTCAGTTCATCATGATTGGTATGTTTGAAGCTGACGCTATACGAGTAGACATGGTTGATGATTCGCGACTATAAATTATAAATTTTTTATTGAGAATTTTGTGTTAGTTCGCTATTTTAAAGTGCATGCAGTGCAACTTTTACCAATATACTTAGCAGTAACTGAAGTGTTTGTTATCATGGTCTACCAATGTAATCAGTGTCAGAAGAAGTTCACTAGGATAGATAATCTTCGAAGGCATCAAAAGCATTCCTGCAGAATTTTCAATACCCCGAACGCGGTTGGTGAGCCTAATAGAAAAATACGTAAAGCAGACGGTGCAGCCTTTAAAAGTGATGCGCAAGCAAGTACGTCGGACGCTAAGTTCTGCAAGGAGTGTAATGTTTTTGTACCAAAGCAGGCCCAGCAGGGGCATTCCCGGTCTCTGCAGCATAAAAGTAAATGCGCTGTCAACGTATGCGATGGAGTTCAAACTATAAGATCAGCATTTCGACAAAAAGTTTCGACGTATCGAATATGGCCAAAACAAAATTATATCGACTACGATGATTTTTTTATGGAGATTAAAGAAAAAATTTTCGACCTTTTGAATAGCCAAATTCAAAAACTTAAAAGTGTCAAAATCTGCATGGAACTGTTTGCTTTTTTTATTCATGCTCGAACTGAAGAAATTGATTTAAAATCGTTTAATAGTCCAAATGCTGTTCTGTCGGAGTCATCCGATCTTTTGGCCGACTACGAGAATTTCATCGATATTTTGAAAACTAAAGCAGTGGAATTCCAAGAGAGAGATTCCGGTAAGATTATATTATATATTATATTATATTAAATACCTCGAATAAAATGCGCACATTTTTTAAGATAAAATAGCAAAAAATTATTTTTCTTAATTTTTATTAAATTAATGGTAGTAATAATTTATTTTGCAGGATGGGCCCTTGTCAGTATTGGGTTTCTCGAAATAAACTTCGGGAAGTTCAATCCTATGCGGGCAAACTCCTTCATTCCATTACCTAAATTTATCGCATTGAAGAAAGCTGTCGTGAATATAAAGAACAGCGATGACCACTGCTTTGCGTGGTCCGTAGTATCAGCTCTCTACCCGCCTTCAGGAAACCCTGCTAGAACATCATCTTATCCCCATTATTCAACAGTGCTTAAACTGCAAGGTATCGATTTTCCAGTTAAACTTAAACAAATTTCTTTATTTGAAGAACTTAATAACGTTTCTTTGAACGTATACGGGTTGGAAAACTCTTTTTCTAACGGTAAATACTCAACAGAAATTGTTGGGCCTTTGTATTATACAAAAAATAGGAAACAGGTGCATATTAATTTATTAATCATAAGTGATCTTGCTGGTAATCAGCATTACGCCTGGATAAAAAAATTCTCCCGTTTGATTTCAACCCAGATTAATAAAACCAATCATAAAAAATATTTTTGTGACGGATGTCTTCAATATTTTTCGAACAGTCGAAGTCTTTTAGAACATCAAGCTAGAGATTGTAATCATATTGTAACAGTCACCCCTTCAGCAAATTTAAAAACTGATGTTAATGGTAGTTTAGTTCCTGAAAATATTTTAAAATTCGAAAATTTTTCAAAACAAATCGATTTACCCTTTGTTATTTATGCAGACTTTGAGTGCATTTTCAAACCAATTTTAACATGTCTTCCCGAGATCCGGGACAAACCTTTCACTGTGCATACGCGTTATCATGTACCCTATTCCTTCGGTTATTACTTGAAATGCAAATTTGATGATTCCTTCTCGAAATTAAATATTTACAGAGGTGAAAATTGTGTACAGAAATTTGGGAACGATTTAGAAGTGTTAACCATAGATATATATCATCATTATTTAAAGTTAACTCTACCTATCGAACGACTAAGTAAAGAACAAGAAATTCAGTTCCAAAATTGCAGGCAATGCCATATTTGTTGTAAGGAAATTTCGGAAAGTGACGAGAAAGTGAGAGACCATTGTCATTTAACAGGTCATTTTAGGGGTGCTGCCCATTCTATTTGTAATTTAAATTATCAGCTCCCGAATTTTATACCAGGAATTTTCCATAATCTAAGTGGGTATGATGCGCATGTTTTCTTTAAGACGCATTGCACATTAGGAAGTAAAATATATGTGATAGCCTTAAATAAAGAAAAGTACATAACTTTTTCTAAAAGCATACATGTTGAAAACAAAACAGAAAACGGTAAAATAAAAAAAAAATTCTTAAAATTGCGATTTATTGATTCTTTTAGATTTTTGGAGTGCTCTTTAGAATCATTAGCTTCGAAAATGAGCGATAATGATCTAGTATCTGTAAGACGATTTTTTCCCAAACAAGATGAATTTCAATTGATGAGAAGAAAAGGGGTATTTCCTTATTCTTACTTGGATTCGTTTGAAAAATTATTAGAAACAAAACCGCCAAATAAAGAAATGTTTTTTGATGATTTAACAAAAACTAATATTAATTCAATACAATATAAGCATGCGCAAACAGTATGGGAGAAATTTAAATGTCAAACATTGGGAGAATATTCGGATCTATATTTGAAAACAGATGTATTATTACTAGCAGACATTTTTGAGAATTTTCGCAAAATCTGTCATAAAACATACAAGCTAGACCCCTGTCAATATATAACAGCGCCATCTTTATCATGGGACAGTTTTTTACGTTACACAAATGCGCAACTTGAGCTTCTTACCGATATTTCAATGCTTCATTATTTTAAAAAATGGATAAAAGGTGGTATATGTCAGTGTATAGAAAGAAAGCATATTGCTAATAATAAGTACTTATCTGATTATAATCCCAATGAAAGATCGTCTTTTATAATGTATTTTGACGCTAAAAATTTATACGGGTATGCCGTGAGTAAGAAACTTCCAATTTCTGCATTCGAGTGGCTCACTGAATCCGAAATAAGCGTATTTCATTTAGATAATATTGGAACGGATTCACCTTTTGGCTATATTTTAGAAGTTGATATTCATTATCCGAATTCATTACATGAGTTTCATTCAGATTTTCCATTTTTTTCCGAAAATATTATACCTCCTAGCAGCAAAACCAAACAAACCAAACTAATTACAACCTTAAATCATAAAGAAAAGTATGTAAGCCACTATCTTAATTTGAAACAGGGTATGAGGCATGGTTTAAAAATCGCCAAAATCCACAGGGTGCTAAAATTTAAACAAGAAGCGTTCATGAAGCCTTATATTCAGCTAAATACCGAAATGAGAAATAAATCAACAGTAAAATCGGATAAAGATTTCTTCAAAAAAATGGTTAATTCAATTTTTGGAAAGACCCTGGAAAATGTTGACAAAAGAAGCGATATACGAATTTCTACGCGGTGGGAAAATGCTGGTAAAAGTTTGGGAGCTGAAACGTTAATCGCGCGACCGAATTTCAAAAACTATAGCATTTTCTCAGAAAATTGTGTTACAATTCAAATGGAAAAAGTTAAAGTTGTTTATAATAAGCCGATTTATCTCGGTTTCTCCATTTTAGAATTATCAAAAACTGTTCTATATGGATTTTATTATGATTTTCTCAAAAGAGAATACAAAGATAATGTATCTATTTTATACGTGGATACTGATTCTTTAGTTTTAAAAATCTATCATGATGATTTCTATGGTGAAATAAAAAAACACCTGCAAAAATTTGATACTTCCAATTATCCGGAAGGTAATATTTACGACATTCCTAAAATGAATCAATTGTTGGTAAAATGAAAGATGAATTCGCTGGCGTTCCTATTAAAAGCTTTTATGGTACTGGCGCGAAAGCGTATTGTGTTAAATTGGACGATTCAACAATTATAAAGAAAGCAAAAGGTGTGACACGTTCCGTAATTCAAAACCGCCTAGATGAAAAACACTATGTTTCCGTTGTAAGTGAGCAAAAACAGATAATGGAGCAGATGTTAGTTTTTACTTCTCGATTGCATCAAATGTATAGCTTTAAGCCCTAGCAACGATAAGCGTTTCATAATTCCAGGCACTACTAAAACTTTAGCTTGGGGTCATGACGACATCCCTAAAATAATTTCATTACATAAAGCTATTGAATATGGCAATGAACTAATTAACAAAGAAGAAGAGGAAGAATTATTGGTTTCGCAATTAAATAATCTTTTTGAAAGTAATAATGTTTCTGAAGAATATTTAAATGAAGTTTATTTTCTATTAACTGATTCCGAATTATAAACTGGTTTAAGTGGTATTTATTTCTTACATTCTTTATTTTACTTTTTTCATTATTGTTAATATTAATATTTTTATTACCATTAGTATGTTGATATTTACTTGTTACCATTGTAAACAGATCATAAAATAAAATGAAAATTAAAAAATGTAAAAGCTGCTTAACAGAAGGAATATGATTATTAAATGGATACTAAACTAAAAGCGTCTTTTATTTCTGAACAGAGAGGGATGATGTAGAATATAAAAAGCAGCTCATATGTTAAACAATCAGTATACTTGAGGATACCATCATGCGCATCAAAACAGCTATAATAGTTTTATCGTATTTTTTCAATAACACGTTATATATTTCACGACCGGAAAATAGTAATGGTGATATAGCCTACGCTTGTGTTAAATTTGAAAATGAGTTTAAGGGTTTTTGTGAGTGGCCAAAAGAGTGGATTCGTTTAATTTTAATACCAGTCAACAACAGCAACGTATTTGTTTTAAACATAACAGGCCAAATGAGTTTGGTGAAAGTAAGATTTTCTATAGCAAAGGATAGAAATTTGGAATATATTGACAGCCAATGGCTGTCGGCAACTGAAATATTAGAAAAGAATACTCCAGGATACGTATGGGATTCAATGCTATTCCTTCAAGTTGTATCGTGCATAAGTTTGGTTGTATTTCTATGCATATTTATATCAATTATGGCTTATTTGGTGTTGCTAATAAAATTTAAATAAAGCACTTTATCATTTTTTACCGAGCTGTTTTATTTCTTTATAATAAATACAACATTACATTAAAGAATGCAGTAATTTCAAAGTGTGCGTGTAGTCCTCAACTTTGATGGAAGGCCACTTTGCCGAATCAGACCCTGTTTGCCATCCTGCTCGCTCTCCCCTTCCCGCTTTGAATAAATTTCCAAGAATCCATTGATAAACTGCTTTTTGTTTTCCAGCTTGAAGCGGGTTGTAGTTATAGACCAAGTTGTATACTTTCCTTAGATGTATAACATTTGATAAAATATGGGGTTGAGCATAGTAAGATGTTTCCAATATGATATCTTCCAAGCAGCATTTCATATTTTTGTAGTTTTTTGCAACATTTCTGAAAAGAAATTGATCACAACTTGTTACGTTGTTGTTTGTGAGAAGCTCTTGAACAAAGAATATATCATTCCGGCAGACAACATCTTTTGCATCAATAATGATACTCATAACATCAAAAACAGTTAAATATTGTTTTTTAGCTGCTTGTTCCACAAATTTTGATATAAAGTCATCACATAATAGCTGTCTATGAAAAAGCAAACTGAGCAAAGGCAGAGGTGAGTCTACTCCTTCAGTTATCCATGTAAATGCTTCGAACGGTACTTGAAATCCCAAACGTATAAATACATTTTTTGCATCAGCTTCGTTACTGTTGCGGAGCGCATTTCTCAAGATATCTGTTTCACTTTTGTAACACTCGTATGAGATAGGATCCATTTAGTTAAATGAATGCTTCGGCTTCAGAATCGCTTTTATCACTGTTATCAGAGTAGTCAATATCGGGGTTGAAATAATAGCCGCAGATTTCAATATGGTCGCACTCAAACACGTTAAACTTTTCACAGATTTGTTTAAACTCTTTAGCTTCGATTGTTTTGTACTTTACAAGAGTATCATTTTTGTAAATTTTCACCACGATGCAATAAGAGCTCATGATACTACCACTAGGAAAGATATGCTCACGCGCATGCAGCTCTCTATCTCTCTCGTCGTACTGACGTCATCCAGTGACATGACTTTCGCTCGCCACATTTAAAATGACTGTTTTCATGTTGCGCTTCTAATTTTTTAAAGTAAACATGGTATTTTGTGCGGTGTTTGATTGTTACAATAATAACAACAAGAAAAGTAAAGATTACAAGAATTGTCGATATTTTACATTTCCAAAAGACAAATCGGTATGTAATGTCTGGGTACATAAGTGTTTTCAACAACATAAGTTTAATATTAAGACAGCTCGAATTTGTTCGGATCATTTTGTGCCAAATGACTATAATTTAAAAGAAAGATTGATGAAGGATCCAATAACGAAATGGAAACTTAAACCTCATGCCATTCCATCAGTTAATCTTCCTAAAAGCGCAAGTTTAGTAGACTTTAACAACAAACGTTGTAAAAGAGTAGGTAGGCGAGATCTGATGAAGACAATTAATGAGTAAGTTTTTCTGTTGATCATATGCCTAGTATGTATTGCATATGTACGTTATTATTATATCCATGTTTCATTTTACGACAGGGTTATAACAACGAACAAAGAAAATGAAATTTCCATAGATTCACCAATTGCAGAAAACGAATTAATGGTTACTCAAGGAAAGAATACTATTTCTACCCAAACTGAGCGGTGTTTCCTCCTTGTTCTGTTTTAGAATGTTGATGCTTACTTACCTGATTGCTTTTAGATATCCACAAGATGATATACGTGAAAAATTAAAATATCTCGAAGAGAAATGTAGCAAACTTAAAGATATTATTAAAAAAAAAAAAGATCTTAAACTTAAGTCTGTAGAAAAAGTTTTTACAAAAGGCCAAATTCTAAAATTTAAGTCTGACAATCAGTCACAGATAAAATGGTCTGTAGATGATATTGCTTCGGCGATTTCTCTTTATGCAGCAGGCCCACGTTCCTACAGACTACTACGAAAGAGAAATTACCCTTTACCTGGAGTCTCTACCTTAAGAAGGTGGGCTTCGAAAATTGATATTCAACCTGGTATGTTACAAGCATACAGAACGTTACTCGTTACCGAAATATATTCAACGAAAATTTGTTTTTAGGTATCTTAAGTTTTGTCTTAAAGCTAATGAAAAATTCACAACTATCTAAACTAGAGAGATGTTGCTTGATTCTTTTCGATGAAATAAAAATTCAAAGTACTTAACAATACGATAAAAAGAGAGATGCCACTTTAGGTCCAAGCAAATACGTACAAGTGATCATGGCTCGTGGCATTTGTGAAAATTGGAAACAACCAATTTTTTATGATTTTGATCGTTCAGTGACAAAGGAATTATTGTTTGAGATAATAGAAAGAATAGAAAATTCAGGATATCCTGTGTATGCAATAAATAGCGATTTAGGAGGAAGTAATAGGAGGCTTTGGTCCCAACTAAACAAATCAGAAAAAAAGACGTGGTTCTACAGTGCACAAACCGAAAGGAAAATTTATGTTTTCTCCGATATACCGCACATGATAAAACTTTTGAGAAACCATTTCGTCGATACTGGCTATTTACTAAATGGTAAAATTATAAATACGTTACCTATTGTAGAGCTTTTGAGAAATACGGAAAAAAGTGAGTTAAACGTTGCTCATAAAATTAATGAAAGCTTTTTGACAGTTAAAGGTGCTCAGCGCCAAAAAGTAAAATTAGCTACTAAATTATTTTCCCACACAATATCACAAGCTGTAACGCGAATGGGGAGTCTCGGCTTATGTCAAAATGAGTGCAATTGGATGGAATGTGCAATTTTTTTGAAATTTACCAATGATTGGTTTGACGTTTTTAATAGTAAAGTTCCACAAACTGATTCTCGAAATCGAATGAAAGCGTATGGGTTGGCACTCGATGTACAAAATAGCATTTTAGATGAAATGGCCGAAAAAATGACTAATCTGAGAAAAGTTGGTTCAAATTGCAAGTTGCCATTTCAAAAGGGAATTCTTATTAGCATTTCTTCATTGAAAATGCTCTTTATAGATTTGCAAAAAGATTTTAACATCAAATATCTGCTAACGTACCATTTAAACCAGGATCCCCTGGAAAGCTTCTTTTCAGTAATCAGAAAAATAGGAGGTCTACATGACCACCCCTCTGCTCTAGACTTTCAGTATAGACTTAGAAATTATATAATAGGCCGAAATGATGATGTTATTAACTCTTCTAATGTTGAACAGGCAAATGATACAGAAAATATGATAGCAGGTGAACACTTAGAAACTAGTTTTGATAAAGACAACAAAACAGATAATGCTACAATTATAACTGAAAAAATGCTGAGCATTATAAATAAAGCACCTGCGAGTATTATAAACGATAATATTGAAGATGATTTTACCGATCTTCAGTGGGATGGTCTAGAAAATATAGCTGGATATATTGCTTTCAAGCTAAGAAAAAAAGAATGCCTAGGATTTATTCCAGATTCTAATGATTTTTCATCTTCATGGATAAATCATGTATCCGAAGGTGGTTTAATGAAGCCAACGGATGATTTTTTATCAAAATGCAAACAACTTGATTGTATTTTTGAAAAAATTAATAATACAACATTAAAATTAGGTAAAAATTATATACAGGAACATTTACAGCTTTCAGAGAATATCAGTTTAAGTAATGACGCTAAAAGACTATATTTTCGATGCAAAATGTATTTTCGAATTAGAGTTTTAAACCGCAAAATAAAGGAACAATCGAATGTTAGAAAGAGGAAATTTACGAAAATAGTTACATAATAACGTACTTATGTATTTAATAAACTCTTGTATTATTTGGTTAATATTTCTGTTTTATTTAATACCTACTTTCCTACTTATTTGCCTACATTGGATAAAGTTTCAATGCACTGCCTCGCTTTATTTGTCACTCAGTGACGACATGCGCGGCTACAGCTAAAACACGTTCATCAACTGAGCGTATCTTTCCTAGTGGTAGTATCATGTAAGAGCTTACCATGTTTACAGGGTGCAAAAATGTTTGTTACTATAAATTCAAGTAGTAAAATGTTTCATTTATAACTGCAATGTAAGAGCATGCGCTGTGATATTATCGAAGAGCTTCTCCCCTCCACTGGAGAAGTCTTAGCATAAAAGCACGGATCAATCATCCTTTGGTAGTAGTAGTAGTAATACCACCTACTCTGAATAATAGTACTATCGTTAATATTGGTATAGATAGTTTTGTAAAAACACTCAACCAAATCGGTATCGGTTTTGAGGAAAAGGAAACGCGTTCAATAAAATCGTTAAACATTGGAGAAAAGTATCCCGTTCAGCGTGTGAAAATTGTGCACACTCAGTGGGGGCCACGACTTTTAACAGATTTGAAAGACTTCGTCGTGTTCCTACCTCGTCGGTATGCTGATGCGCTTACTGATTCGCAAGTAGAAGAAATTAACAAAGAACTCCGTCAACATTCTCAAGCAGCATTCATTCGCGTAAAGGGGTTTGTTGGAAAGGCTGCAGACATAGAATTTATCAAGGATGATCTATCCGCAGTACCTGAACTCGCTGCAAATGTTTCATCAAAAGTAGGATAAACTGGATGAAGATGCAGAGCTCTTATATATTCGGCAGACTTTATCAAATACTGATTTAACTGATGGTGTTGAGATAAATGATAGTAATTTAAATTCTTTTAAACGTATTTTTAGTAGAATTAAGATTTTGAGAGGAATTTTCCCCTCTTTAAATGTTAAAATGAAATGTGACTACAGAAATAAATAAAACCATTTAATGTAAATGTGTATTTTTATTAAAAAATCATTAATATTTACAAAATAACATTTCTATTAGAAATCCAACTATTATGACTTTTATCAAATCCAAGCCATTTAACAAAAACCTTGTTACCTTTTCTGCGCAATACCTTTTCGATTAAATAAACATTAGGATGTTTCACTGTTTGTAGCTCCATATCGTAAAATCCTCCCTTTATCTCGTTACCTGCTAAGTCCTGCAGATAATACATTAATGGATTGGAAAATTTAATTTTGGAAACCTTAAAAACTTCAGTAGACCAATTTGGGGTGTAGCCTTTTGCGAAAACCTCACGATGTTTGCTAATTCTTACAAAATCTCCAACAGAAAATTTCTTTTTTTTTTAAATCAACCGTTTAAATATGGGAATAAGCTGTATTTAACCCTTGGCTAGGCGCGTTGGCGTATAGCGTACGCTAATTGTTTCTAATCAGGTGTAATTTTGTAACGTATCAAATTATCACCTCCAGCTTCCAGCTAACCTTATAGTGGTACTTCCCTTAGTGAACTATTGCACGACGAGCAGGTTGGATCTATTAGTTTGTGGAATTTGTACGTTTGAATTAGAGTGTGTAATAAGTGGCGAACTCCGTACGCCGTGCGCCTAAATATGTAAGTAAAATCTATTTTTATTTCAAATATATTTTTAAGTCCATACGTTACTAAAAATTGTTAAATAGTGATTTTTACTGATATATATACCTATATATACGTATTTCTTTTAGGTCGAAGAAGTTAAATATTGCTCAAATGAGCACTGAAGAAATTTATAAGCTTTTGGATGAAACTGATGACAATATAGAAATACAGGGTGAGTCGTCAGGATCAGAAGAAGAAGAAATTGAAGAAGATAAGGATTGTGATGCCGACAGTGAAATTGATATAGCTGACTTAGAGGACGAAACGTTGGATAAAGAAATTGAAGAGCACACAAATGAAGCTTATTATATAAAAAGAAAATATAAAATAGTCAAAAATAAAAAAGGTTCGAAATCGTCAAAAAAAGAGGTAGTAGAAGAATTCAAATGGGCTAATAAACCGTTGAAAAGTAAATTTGCAAAGATTTCAAAGAAAAATATATTGGTAAAAAGATTTCCTGGTCCTAGAGATAAACATTTTTCGGATAATTTAAGTGCATTTTCAAAAATTATAGATATGGTTATGATAGACGAAATAGTGAAATTTACAAATATATACATATCTAGAAAAAAGGGTTCTTACTGCCGAGAAAGAGATTGTCCAGATACAAGTAGAGACGAAATTATGGCTTTTATTGGGCTTTTAATTTTGATTGGTACAAAAAAAATGAGTAAAACAAATTTATGCGAGATATTTGCAGCAGATGGAACAGGAATTGAAATTAGTAGAGGTGCCATGTCGATAAAAAGGTTCATATTTTTACTTACAGCCATTAGAATTGACGATCCTCAAACGAGGGATAAAAGAAAAGAAACTGATAAGTTAGCCGCAATTAGAACTATAATTGATAGATTTGTAAAGAACTGTAAGGAATCATATTCACTGGGTGAGTTTATTACAATCGATGAGAAGTTGGAACCTTATCGAGGTAAATGCAGTTTCATCCAATATATCCCTAATAAACCGGCCAAATATGGCGTAAAAATATATGCGTTAGTGGATGCAAAAAGTTTTTTTACGTACAATTTGGAAATTTATTGCGGCAAGCAACCAGACGGACCATTCAGTGTTAGTAACTCTCCTTCTGAAGTAGTACATCGATTAGTAGATGGCTTAGAACATTCAAATAGAAATTTAACGTGTGATAATTGGTATTCTAGCTGTGATTTGGCTAAATCTCTTTTAGGGAAGGGTATCACTTTTATTGGTACTCTAAGAAAGAATAAAAAAGAAATTCCTTTAGAATTTTTGCCAACCAAATCCAGAACTGCCGGAACATCTATGTTTGGATTTCAAAAAGATCTTACACTTGTCTCCTACGTTCCTAGGCAAAACAGGGCCGTCCTTCTTATTTCTACAATGCACGATGATGACTCTGTTGATGCAGAAACTGGAAAACCCCAAATTATCTTAGATTATAATCGTACTAAAGGAGGTGTAGACGCTGTAGACCAAAAATGTAGTACATAAACTGTAACACGAAGAACAAAACGATGGCCTTTTGCCATTTTTATGGCACTTGTAAATGTGGGTGGAATAAATAGTTACATTCTTCACTCCTACGGAAAAATGGAATTCGACCTGAACCATCAAAGACGAGTATTCCTGAAAAACTTAAGCTTGGATCTTATGAAACCCCATATGCAACTCAGACAACAACAAAAATCATTACCACTTCATATTAAGTTCATATTGGAAAACATATTAGGCAGACCCCCTGCGAAAGAAGTTTCTGGTATTGCATCTACCCATAGAGGCAGGTGTTATCTTTGTGGTCGTGCAAAAAACAACTATATTACCGTGAAATGCAGAAAATGTAGCAAATTTTCGTGTAAGAAGCATAGCAAAATATATGTTGAGTGTGATACATGTGTTAACTGTAATAAAAATACGGAGTCTGACTAGATGTAATTTTTACAATCTTTTTGTTGGTTTTTACCATTTTTACCAATTTATTAGTTTTATAAAGGTTATCTTTAATAAAAAATGTTCTTTTTGTACTTAACAAATCAATAAAAAATGTTTATGATACAAAATTGCTACTTCTTCATGATTTTTACGTCTGGCGCATTGTGTACGCCGCGCGCCTATTTGTGTAAAAATCGAAGCGCGCCTAGCCAAGGGTTAATAAATGCTTCTCACTAGCTCTTTTCACCGCACTTGGTTTCATGCCGATAGTTCTATGCATCGTATTATTATAAACATGAACCAATTGAGGTAGTAAGTCTAACCACTTATACGTTCCTTGCAAACTAAACTTTTTCCACATCAACCTTTTAATGTTCTATTGGCTCGTTCTACTATAGAAGCCTTCTTACAGCTATAGGTCGAATAATGATTAATACTATACTTTTTCATTAAATTTTGAAAACATTTATTATAAAACTCTTTCCCCATATCGGTTTGCAGATTTGCCGGTATGCGATTACTTTTCCGAAGTATTCCTTCAAACGCTTCCGAAACATTCTCTCCATTTTTCCGTAATACCGGCAACGCCCATACAAATTTAGAAAATGCGTCTATTACTACAAGAATATATCGATACCCTTTATTTTCTTTTGCGTAGGGTAACATTTCAACTAGATCAGCTTGGAACAGATCATTCAAGCCTTTAACAATTGTTCTTCGTCTAGTAAAAATTTTTCGAGCAGGTTTGTGTAATTCAGCTACCACTTCTTCCTTAATATTGCTCGCAGTTTTCTCAGTTTTTCTCATTTTCACCATTATTAATTGCCAGTTGTAGTAGGGGTGGTTGTTGTGGAGATGGCTGAGGTAGGTGATTCAGTCGAAGAAAACGGTTTGATTATTACAGAATTCTTCTCTAAACCAATATGCTTGAAGATTGCATCATTGTACAAATTATTTATACGAACATTTGCGTTAAGTGAATCAGCATTAGACTTGAGAGAGTTTAGTAACACTAATACTTCGTTTCGAAGACTATCACGTTTTTGATCCCCTGCAGCCATTGCATCCCTTTTAACTTTTTCACATTCTGTTCTAATCTGCTCCTTAGTTACTACGTCTTGATTGTCCGCGTATGCTTTTGTTGCAGCATGCCAAGAAGCTGTAGGTAGTGCTAAACGAGTTACACGTTTGTTATCAAAATCAAAAAAATTAATTTTTTTAATGTCCTCAGTTGTCGTCAATGTATCCAATAATGCATCTAGGTATTATTTTGTAACTACCTCATCTTCATCCCCCTCATTAACTCGAGCTAATGCCTTCCGTTCAGCGTCATAATCCACTTCGAACCTTCGTTTAACTGCCGCTGGCAATGCTCGTCCGAATTTATCGACAACCATATTACAACTAAGTATGGATATGGATTATTTACTCTATTATACCACACTCTCGAAGTTCTTCAACAATGGATGCGATTTCATTAGCATGATTACTATTACCAGCAGTTTGTGATGAAATGAGTAATTTTAAACGATCACATAATTCGTTGACATCATTAAAATAAACATATTCTATGGGTTTCTTATTTAAATCCATCCATACACCTCGACCCGATGGGTTTCTAATCGGAGTCGAGGTAACGGTAGCGGAGGTTACGGCTGTGGATGGAAATAGAGGTCCGGTCATGAGTTTCTTGATTAAACGATATTTTTTTCCTTTGTTTCCAGCTATTGGGGCGGTGCTCCTGTAGCCAATTTTATGAGCATTAGTTCTGTAAACTATATCTTTATACTTTGCCAAATCGGATTCTTTGTAATCTATAGGTTCTTTTTTAAACAAAAGCTCTAACAATCCGTGAGTTATTGTATAACGCATAGTTTTGACGGTTAATTTATCAGCCGCAAACTTTATTTCAGAATCTCCGATGAAATACTTATTTTTATCCGGATTAAATCTTACGCCGTATTGGTTATCAAAAATTCCTTTAGTATCATGATTCAGAGCTGTTAAGTAAGTTTGAGGGTTATCTAATCGAACGAGCTCTATTATATCCCTATAGGCATCCAAATCTTTTCTCTGTTCTCCGGCGGGTTTCGCTTTGAATAATAATTCATAAAGTCCAGGTGTTCCGGCAAATTTATGCCCCATTATTTCTAAATCTTTACCATCCACCTTCATTTCTACATCGCCAATGTATAATTTGTTCTGAAGCCAGTCGTATCGAACATCATTTCTGTTGTCATATTCTCCTTGAGTATCACTCAATATCCCTTCAATATAATACCTCGGCAATGGGTCATAATCATCTAATTTATCTTTAAAAACGGGATCATTCACGATCTTCTGTATTTCCTGTATTAGTGTAATCAAATAATCTATCCTCCTCTTCTTCAGTCATTGGAAGCATAGTACTAAGGTCGGCAGCAGATGTGGTTGATGAGGTTAATGAAGATGGTGCGATGAATGAGCTAGATTGTGGTGGTAAGAAAGAATGCTCAGCATATTTTTCTTCTTCTTCCTCCTCTTTTTTAATTTCTTGTTTAATTGACGGTTTGGAAAACTGAATTTCTTTTTTTAGTTGCATTAAAGGCTCAACCAAAGGTTTATATGATTTCCGCAGTAAATCTTCTTCTTCCATCGCTCCTTCCTTTAAAGCTTGCAGTTTACGTTTGACAGCATTTCTCACATTTACAAGCTCTCGTTTAATTTTCGGATCCATGTTTACTTGTTTACTGCTCTTATATAACTCGTATGATTTGATAAACTATAGATATATATATATCGATCGAATCCTATACGATAGCGTCCGCTTTTAGGATCGCTGTCCTTAAGAATACTTAAAAAACCATATTTCTCATCCCAACAAAGTTTGCAAATGATTTTAAACTTTTCAAATGACATGTCAGTATTAACATGATCTGAATAAACATGCTTGAGATTTAGCTCATCCTGCTTGAATAATATAATTAGGTTTGCATTATCTCGAATTAGATGTTTTGGAATATGTGTGTATGTTTGACAAAGGTAAAAACAATCGATGTTGTTATGGCGCCCCATACTAAAATAATCTCTAATTACATTCTGATTTTCGCAAGCAACATCATCAAATATAAATATTGAATTAGATTTCGCATGTGATGGAGAGATAATATTCTCAGAATCCTTATACGGATAGTAGCCAATGCCCTTGATTGGTTTGAAAAGCTTCTCTAAGTATTCGTACTTAGGCTGATTTAAAGATTTGGAATATACATATACATTTTCAAAACGCAGGCCATAAGGGTGTTCTAAAAGTGAAATAATAACGTTCGTCTTTCCGCAATTAGAAGGACTACAATTGATCTTATTGTTGGCGGCAGTAGAGGCCCATGCCGATTCGCCTTCGGCGCGTCGTTGAAATCGCGGTTGGTAATGGGTAGCACCGCTTTTTGTTGAACTATCCGCATGTTAATAGCCCAATGAAACATTTCAGATAATGTGTTCTATTTTATAAGCCGCTAACTCAGCATGAATTGGTTCATTTGTTAAGACGACTTGAAGAAGAATCCACGTCCTGCTTGAGAAAGAAATGAGGAAAGTGCGGCAAGGCGGTGGTCCACTAAATAGACTTATTAATTCCCTACCGTATGAACTACATTTACCAGGTTATGGTTTTTGCGGGTCAGGCACTCGACTAAAGGAGAGGTTGGCAAGAGGGGATAAAGGAATAAACCCGTTAGATGAATCATGAAACGCTCATGATATTGCGTACTCTAATTCAAAAAATCTAGAGCAGCGACATGTGGCTGATAGTATTTTAGCAAAAGCAGCACTTAAACGAGCTCATTCATCAGACGCGAGCTTTGGAGAACGTTTAGCAGCGCGAGCAGTTGCTTCCGCTATGAATGTCAAAACAAAGTTAGGTATGGGGGTTCAAAGAAGAAAACGAATAAGTAAAAAATATTTTAAAAAAAGAAGGAGTGGTGGAAGAATACCATTTCGAAAATTTATAAGACGAACGGCAAATGTTCTGAAGAAGAAGAAGCCAGAAAATGTTATTCGAGCAGCGCGTTTAGCGATGTCGCAATTAAAAGGAAATAAAAACAATTAATTAACTCTCCCAGGATAATACCCGTTCCAAAAACTGGAGGATTTTACCATTAATACCACTATTCGCTGGATTGTCAGCCTTAGGTGCGTTATCGGGAGGAGCGGCAGGAATCGCGAAAGCCGTTAACGACGTCAAGGCTGCTCAGAAAAGTCTCAACGAGTCTGAGCGTCACAATAAAGCTATGGAAGCAATCGCAGTTGGGAAAGGTCTCTTCTTGAAACCATACAAAAAGGGTCTAGGACTTTATCAGACCAAAAAAAAAAAAAAATCCCTCTAAACTTACCTCGCCGGCCGCTTACTGATACCGATTTATACAGATACATACATTAAAAAACTTGGAATTCCTCACTTTCGTGGAATATTCATGCGGGATAGTTTACCCAAGAAAGTGCGCGCCATCGAATGCGGAGTTGTTAATCACGATAAGAAAACGGGGGAAGGTACTCATTGGACGGCATACAAAATAGAACATGGTAGAGCAGCTTATTCTGATAGTTTCGGAAATTTGCGACCGCCTCCGGAAGTGGTGAAATATTTAAATTCCTCTCAACCATGTAAAATTCATTATAATTACGATCGCAAACAAAAGTATAACTCATTCAACTGCGGTCATCTAGTATTCGAATTTTTATTCAATACTACACCGTCGCTCCACTTTTAAAGGCAAGTTTAAGTTAGCAACCCCATTTGACATAACGTTAACAGACCATCAACATGTATACGTTTACTTTAACTGGTGTTACATCAACTTTGCAAGCGAATATTAGTCCTCCGATTGTTTTGGATGACAATTTTGAGTATTCATTAGGTCTAGTCAACGTTGAAACGTACAATTCTATTTCAAATATAGATCAAAGCAATAATAAATTTTACGTTGGTGATAAAATAATACAAGATTGTATTGGTCTTTACTTGGTAGAAATCCATCATTACGTAAGAAATTAAAACACAATTGGTTTTTTTAGATTTCTACTTATATTGTTTATTAAACATAACAGCTGTTTCGGTAGATAATACCTTCTTCAGATGTAAATGTATTGTTATGTCCTAATTTAAAATTTTTTTATTTTACATTTTTTTTGTCTAGATACGTAGTTTATACATTTAGTATTAGTCGTAAGAATTTTCAATTCTTTCCACGGTTGCAAATTATTACCTGGCTTTACCAGCCCCCTTTGTAAGCGCCAAGGGTCTTGTTTGTGTATTTATAAAGTTTGGTACTTTCTGTTGGACATTCCATCCTTTTGTTGTGCTGGGTAGTTCCAGGTAATTAGGTATATTCACCTTCCTACACAGTATTTGCACTTAGCAACAACAAATTCCTTTGCATAGAATTTGAGTTAGTTATCATTACATTTTTGACTACGGCACAGACCAGTCATGTTTTCTTAATTTATCCAATATTTATTTCATACTCATTTTTTTGTACATATTATTCGGACGAATTGTTAGTTAGTAGTAAGACTTTTGGATTTTAGTGTTAGTATAAAATTTAATTAAAGGTTTTCCAAAACGACGTGAATTTTATTCTATCTACCGCGATCCGAAAATAAGTAGTTACACAATAAAAAATTAGTTTTGGCGTGTAACGTACAGTGAACTGTACATGTATATTGGTGAACTAACACGAAAAATAAGTAAAAATCTGAACGACTCAAATATTAGTATAGCATTTAGATCTAACAATAGCTTAGGTAAATATATTAAAAATAATAAAAGTAAAACAGATAAAGGTAAAAAGTCTGGTGTATATAAACTTAATTGCGGTTCCTGCAGTAAAGTTTATATAGGCCAGACTGGTAGAGCTTTTGACAAACGTATAAAAGAACATAAGGATAGTTTTACTAAAGAAGATAATAAATCTAACTATGCTATACATTTAAATAGCGAAAAACATAAATTTGACGATAATTTCGAATTACTCCATACATCGAATAAAGGAAGGAAGTTAAATCTATTGGAAACACTAGAGATAAATAGACTAAAAAACAACAATACTTTATTAAACGACCAACTAGATTTTAATAATTCTCCTTTATTAAATTTATTCTAGTTTCTAATTCTTTTTCAATTGTTTGAAAAAAAATTTTCAGTATTTTTTAATTAATGTTGTCTTTAATTTTGTTTTGTTCCCATTTATTGCCATTTTGGTTTTTGTAATTTTTCTACATAATCTTTGTAATTGTTCTTTATTTTACAATTATTTAGTATTTATTTAGTCTTTTATTTGTATTGTTATTTTTCTTGTAAATTCTCTGTCTCGTAATTAAGTTACCTATATTGTTACTACCTGGTTCTCCCAATTCATTGTAAACTTTCCTAATTAGGTATAAATAGAAGCCACTTTGTTTGTAAGACTTAGTTGTATTTTACATCTGAAGAAGGTATTATCTACCGAAACAGCTGTTATGTTTAATAAACAATATAAGTAGAAATCTAAAAAAAAAACCAATTGTGTTTTAATTTCTTACGTGATAAAATAATACCTATACCGGTAGGATCGTATGAGCTTGACGATATAAATCGTTATCTACGCATACAATTACGCGACCCGAGAGTAAGAGGTACTAAAGATGTGACATTTATAAATATAACTGGCAACAACAATACTTTACTTTCGGAAATTAAATGTACAGAGCAAGTTGATTTCACAAAACCGGATTCTATAGGACAACTGCTAGGATCAAACCGAGAATTATTAAGCTAATAGTCATGAAGTGTCTGATTATCCTGCGAATATTTTTAAAGTAAATGCAATATGTATTCACTGCAATCTTGTCTCTGGTTCGTATAGCAACAACGAAGAAGCTCATATTATTCATCAGCTTTTTCCAAACGTTCCGCCGGGCTACAAACTCGTAGAAAATTCCACCGTTGAGAATTATATTGTAATAGCAAAGTTCTACGACCGTAATGGTAATTACTATACAAGAAATATATGCAGAAGGTATTTCGAGGGCCTGCCAAACGAAGAAGATTTAGAATTCTTCAACGTCGAAAATTATGACATTCTGCAGATGACAGGTGAACTCATTGGAACTGACGAAGGAGTCGGGAGCGATTACTGCAGCAGCAGTTATGAAGATAGCGATTATGAAATCATGGAAGGATAAAGTATAATAAGTAGCCACTTCTAACGTACAAATGATTTTAGACTAAATTATTAATAAAGAACCTTAAACCGCTTTTTCTTGTTATGGTCTAAGTAAGAAAAATAAAGTTCACTTAAGGGCATTGACTCATTCAGAAATTGAAGAAAAAGTTCAGTACTCCAATTAAGGTCATTGGCATAAACTCAACAAGTTTGAACTCGTTCGAAGTCAAGGACTTCCCTCCTCCTCCTCAGTGTCATAGAAACGGCGAATCTATACTACTAGCGTTAGTTATTAATTTTTTTATTTGTTTTACTGCATTTATATAATTAGGAGATTGGTATTCTATTTTTGAATTTTTCTTAAGACACTTTGTAAGAGGAGTGACAATTTTGGCGTAGTTTTTTATAAATTTTCGATAATATCCAGAGAGGCCGAGAAAAGCGCGTAATGTTTTAATATTGTGTGGGATAGCGAATTCCTAAATAGCTTTAATTTTGTCGGGGTTAGGTCGTATACCTTCCGTAGTGATAATGTGTCCAAGAAAAGGTACTTCTTTACGGAGAATTTCTGATTTATCAAGAGATACCTTTAGATTTACCAATTTTAACTTTTCGAAAATAAGTTTTAAATGATTAATATGTTCTTGGAGAGATTTAGAGAAAATGACAATGTCATCCATATAGACAAACACAAATTTATACAAATATTCTTTTAAAACCTCGTCCATCATTCGTTGAAATGTGGCGGGTGCATTCTTAAGGCCGAACGGCATACGAATATATTCGTAGTGGCCGTTATCTACTGAAAATGCCGTTTTTTCTATTGACCGCGGGTCCGGTATCTGATGGAAACCGGAAGCAAGATCTAAGGTTGTATAATAACAACCTTTACCGAGAGCTCTAATACGTCGTCTATTCTGGGTAATGGATATTTATCCTCAATTGTTTTCTTATTTAAATCTCTAAAATCAATTACCATCCGCCATTTCTTTCGTCCGGATGCGTCAATCTTTTTTGGAACGATCCAAACAGGGCTTGAGTAAGAAGAAATAGAAGGTCTTATAATATTGTCATATAGAAGTTTAATAATTTGTTTTTGTATCTCTTCCTCGAGTTTTTGAGGATATCGGAAGGATTTCTTATAAACGGGTTCGTCGTCTGTAGTTCGGATATGATGTTTTACATTAGTAACTGCTGTAAGTTTTGTCTGTTCTTTGTGAAATATGCTTTTATAATGATTGCAAAGTTTAATAATTTTGTATTTTTCTTCTGAATTCATATGATCTGTGCGCAGATCTTTTAATGGGTCAAACTCTATTAAGTCTACGTTATTAGGGGGATCTGAGCTGTAAACATAATTGTCCAAAGGTTCGATCTCCATAGGCTCAATAGTATTAAAATTATTCAAACAGTGTACGTAAGCATATCCATTATTTGCCGTATAAATTCCTGGTAATATATGTTTATGGTTGTCTGTGATGACAAAGTTTCCTTTATGTATTGAAACAGGTACATGTTTAAGTGTGTATGTGTTTATTATTTTATCTCGTGTTTCCAAGAATGGAATGACGGTGTTAGGCGTGGTGATTGTTTGATTGTTGTAGTCAATTATAGCATTTATTAATTTTAAATCAACATTACTAATGAGAGCGTCAAAAGTTACGTGAAAATTGAAAATTAAAAATTCGATTATTGTTTCTTCGCCAAATTCGTATAATAGTGGAATTTGTAGACGATATTGACCTTTAGTCTTACCGTGAGCTGTTTTAATTTCAAATGGGCTGTAATAAAGATATTCAGAAAAATATTGTTCAGCCAATTTCGGGTTCATTACTGATTTAGAAGCTCCGCTATCTATTAGTATTTTACAATTGAGAGTATATGATTGTATATACGGTAGTCTTGGTATTTTAATTAATAAATTGTTTAGCTCATCTAAATCTAAGTATTCTGATGTTGGTTCGAGGCTGTTTTCGGAAAATTTTCGTTTTCCTGTATAAAATTGTCTTGTTCTGCTAATTCGTCATTATAATAATAATAACACAATTAACGAAATTTTCACAAACTTTATTTAATAACGTAACATATGTTTCGCCAAACTTTGGCTTCATCAGACGGTAGAGTATTTACTACTAATTGTACAAAAGAGGGTTGGATGTTTAAATAGTTTACAATATGGTTTTATGAATTTTGTTTAGAATATATTTAAGAGTGGGGAATTGTTCCCTTCTATTTGATCGTTGAGTACTGTACCTAGTTTTTTATATTTATTAATTTCTAACTTTTCTAGTAATGATAATCTAAATCCCTTAGTTTCTAAATGTAAAATGTCCAAATCACAGTTAAATTGGTGGCCTTCTTCAGTAATGTGGTTTGCATAGGTGGAATCTGTCTTGTTTTTTATGTAACTATTTTTATGTTCTTGTAGGCGTTTTTTGAAGTTCCTGCCTGTTTGACCGATATATACTTTTTGGCATGACCCACAGGTTAACTTATACACTCCAGAACACATTTCTTTATTAATTTTGTCTTTATTGTTTTTAATTAACTTACCTATCGAAAAATTAGTTTTATAAGCTAAGTTAAGACCACAACGTTGTAAATAGGTATATACAAGAACATAAAAATAGTTACATAAAAAACAAGACAGATTCCACCAATGCAAACCACATTACTGAAGAAGGCCACCAATTTAACTGTGATTTGGACATTTTACATTTAGAAACTAAGGGATTTAGATTATCATTACTAGAAAAGTTAGAAATTAATAAATATAAAAAACTAGGTACAGTACTCAACGATCAAATAGAAGGGAACAATTCCCCACTCTTAAATATATTCTAAACAAAATTCATAAAACCATATTGTAAACTATTTAAACATCCAACCCTCTTTTGTACAATTAGTAGTAAATACTCTACCGTCTGATGAAGCCAAAGTTTTGGCGAAACATATGTTACGTTATTAAATAAAGTTTGTGAAAATTTCGTTAATTGTGTTATTATTATTATAATGAATTTTCATCAAGTGAAGGTCGAAACTATTCAATAATTCGTCATTATTTTCGGGGTATGTGTCGTATTCTTCAGGTAATGTTTCGGGATTAATAGGAAGATATGCGTTTCCATCTTCGTCATAAACTATTTGCGAGTCATTTTCTAAGTTTGTTACTTCTTCAATTTTATAATTTGGATGTTGGTTACGTGTAACATTTTGGAAATGATTAACAAAAGGTTTTCTGAACTGCGATACAACATCTTTGGTACCTAATGGGTTGCGTGGAACAAATTGTTGTTTGGGAAATTGATTCTGAACTTGTGGTTTATTTTGTTGAAAAAAAGCAGGCTGAGGTTTGGGCGCAATAAAGGCTTTCGGGGCTTGTCCCATTGTTGTGAACGTGGGTCGCGATTGTTGTTTTACGACTAATTGTGGTTGGGAAAGGAATGACCTTATTGCTTGTGGCTGATATGATGAGAAAATATTATTTACTTTGGGTGGTGCATTTGGAGTTTTTGGAGTGTTCTGTGTATGTGTTATTTTGTTTCCTGACTGTATACGCTGCATCTGTTCATACATCATACTTGATTGGTTAAGATTTTCTTATTCTTTACAACACGTTAAAGCATTTTGTAAATTAAAAGGACGTCTATATAATAAATGTGTGCGATAAGGTTCGTTTATAGCGGCGCAAAATACTTTTGTAGCTTCACGCTTATAGTGTTCCCTACGATATTGTTGGTCAACTTGACCGTCAACTGATTCATTTAATTTACTGAGAATGGAATGTACCCTCAGATAGTAATTTTCATAGTGCTCATTTTGGTACATTTCACACCCCATTAATTGATTATAAAGCAAATCTGTGTTTTCTAAACAGCTAAAACGATCCTTAAGCAATTGTTTAAGAGTGGGCCAGTCCTCAGGTCTTTCAACTGAGTATAATAGACTAGCATCACCTTTTAATTTATTTGTTAATGCTAAGAATTTAGAAATTTGAAATTCTGGGCTCGAAGTAGAAACATTTGTCCAAAAGTTATCAGCTGATCTGATAAACTGGGCTAATTCACTTTCTTTGCCATCAATATTTGGTACTAAATTAAAGAAAAAGTCGAAACGAGTCTTAACCCTTTGAGGACTACTGCAAACCACACTGTCAAATCAACCGTATTATTTTTCTACCGGTTTTACTTGGTAACCACAGTGTTTAATGAGTTGCCAACTTACCATTCTAACTCTGCTTGTCGATTGCAACGGTTTTTATTGTCTTCAGTGACATGTTTGCTGCCGAATAGATAGCGCTTCGAGCGTGTTCGAGGGTATACATTAGTTTCGTGTTTTTGATCGTTTTTGTGATAGTTTTGCTTCAAAATAGCAGGTAAGTGTTCCAAAATATGCATATTTATGATCTGTTGTAAAAAATATTGTGAGTAGGCTAAAATAGGCGATTTTCGTGTGGTTTCCCGTGGTGATCACTAGGAACGATTAACGAATATGAGTTTTTATTTTGGTATTTTAGACGTAATGTTATAGGTTGTTTGAAATCATTTTTAATGGTAAAACTTGACCACGAATGTGATATGTATATTTTATATCATTAGTTCCATGCGTTTTAGATAATATGGCGGCTTGGAATTTTTCTGATCTTGATTCAGATCGTGTTTTCGCCATTTTGGAAGAAATACCAAGCGATGGGGAATCCCTTACAGAAGACCTAGAAGAGGTTATGATTGATGAATTGTTAACGGTGGATGCTTCCAACGATAAAGAAGTATTTGACATCGAAAATATGGACGTAATTATCGAAAATAATGACGTGATTCCCAACAACGATTTAAGCCCGCTTCACACGAGGCAAGTTTACGCGCTGGATTTGCTGCTGGGACTTCTACCGGCAATTGAGCTGGCTGAGGAGATAGAAAATGACGTCACTGCGGGCTTGGTTGCTTGGGATCCTGCTAGATTCTACCGATAGAACGTGTGCTATTTTTTCTGTTTGATTCTCTGCTGGATTTCAGTGAGAACCAATGAAAAAGCAGTATTTTATCACGTGGGTGACATGCGCATACAAAGCGTCGGATAATATCGTAAACATATACAATTTAGTGATTGTGTTTTTTGGAAGTGTAATGAGTAAAGAAAATACAAATTCAAAATCTGAAGTGGTCAAAGAATCAAATTGAGGCATTAATTGATGCCTTTAAGGATGAACAATGTTTATATGCATCCGATTTAGCAACATATCATAATAAACATCTTCGTGGAGAAGCCTTAGAACGAGTATGTCAGAAAGTTTTAAGGTTAAGGCCAACAACAACAAAGGAAGAATGTCAAAAAAAGTTTAAGAATATCAGGAGCCAGTTTAATATAGAAAATGCAAAAGTAAAAGCATCACTAAAAAGTGGTACTGGTACTGATGATGTAAGTGTTTTCTATTTTTCAGTTAATAATTAAATTTAATAAACTCATTAGTATCTGTCTAATGTACCCTACAAAAATTAAATTATTAATGTAAATGATTGGTTACCAATCTGATCTGAGCTTTAAATAATTTTCTTAATATCTTTAAAATTTTGTTTTACTTTTTGACTAATGTAGAAAAATATTTCAATTCGAAAAATGTAATATACACTTGCAATAATAAACAAACCTTTTACATTTATGGATTAAAATTTACTTGTTAATTAGCAATGAAGGATATTTAATTATTTATAAAAATATTTTCAGGTTTACAAACCTAACTTATGGTATTATTCTTTGCTGTTGTTTTTGGACACTTATGTGACACCCCGTAAAAGCAGAAATTCTCTGGAACAAGACGTTCAAAATATAATTTCACAAAGTCTCGTGAGTAACATAATACTTAATGCCAAGATAACTAATTAATGCTTAATATTTTTTGCTTCTTTACACTTTTCATAGTTCCATTTGAGTGAAAAACTAATTTCTGCTACTTTTTAGAGTACTGTGATACACGTACCTGAAAGGCAAATACTGATAGATGAAGATACAGACTCTTTGGACCAACAGCAGCAATTCCAACTATGTACAGATGTAACGAACCTAAGGTTAATCCCTGTACTTACACCTACTCCTAGTGATGTCCAAGAAGATAGCCCTTCCTCTGTACAATGTAATACCACCAGCCCAGCAATATCAACATCATCCAATTCAGATGCTCAACAAAATAATTGTCCGTTTATAACACCTGGTCCAATCAGTCCAGCATTGTCAACAGCATCTACTTCTGGAATGTCTAGTGATCCACAGCGTCGATCTAAAAAAAGGAGTAGACAAGATTGGACAGAAGATGATTTCTCTGGAGCTGTGAATAATCTTGCTGAATCGTTAAGACAACCAATCATTATAAACAGCAGCCAAGATACGCGGTTTTCATCAGAAGATTCGTCAATCAATGGGTTCTTGTTGTTCGTAGGAGCACTACTGCGAGGTATTCAGGATGAAGAACTGAAGTTAGAAGTTATGGACAACGTTATACAAACTGTAATGAATGCAAAATCATTAGATTTGCAGCGTGCTAAAAAAAAGTAATAGCCAAGCTGTAATGCTACTTTTGGCTCAATAATTACGTTTATATGTTCATTCCATTTTAGTACGTTTTAAACAAAAATAAAGATATTGGTTTTTAGGTTATTTTCAGTCCACTTCGAGTCAATTTGAAATATTTTGGTGACTTGTAGTCCATTTTTAATGATAATAATAATAATAATGATAATTAGCTTGGTTAATTTCAGATTAGTGTTACACAAATTACAAATAATCATTTATTTTATTCAAATTATTAATTAAACATAAATTTCTATTTTTCATCAAATATAGTAATATTGTTATGTAAGATAAATACATTTAAGATTAATAAACGATAATAGCCATTATTATTTATTTAATTTAATATAAAGTTTATTAGTGTTCAAATATCATTTTTGTTACAAGTTATCAATCTCAGCAAATAGCTTACGTTACAATTACTTAAGTTTTGACAGTTCTGAGGTATATACCATTGATTGGAATTTTTTTTTGAAAGTAAATAATTATGAAGAAGCACGCAAACATAAGTAATTGTTTCCACTGTCTTAACGTCAAGAGGTATGGTTGAAAGTAAAACTCGCCATCTATTTGCAAGGATACCAAAGGCATTTTCTACCACTCTTCGAGCACGGCTTAACCTGTAGTTAAAAATTCTTTTTTCAAGTGTCAAGTCTCGATCCGGATAAGGCTTTAATAAATTTTCCTTTAAACTGAAAGCATCATCACCAACAAAAACATATGGCAATTTGTAGTTGTATCCAGGTAGCTCACATGGAGAGGGTAAATTTAAAGTTTTATTATCCATTCTGATACCTAATGGACTTGTACGAAAGACAGTCGAATCATGCATACGACCATTTCGTCCAATATCTACAAACAAGAATTTGTATCCAGCATCAGCAAGAGCTAAAAGCACGATGCTGGCTGTTCCTTTGTAATTTCTGTATTTTGATCCTTCATTTCGAGGAGGACGAAAATTAATATGTTTTCCATCTAACGCGCCTAAACAGTGAGGGAAATTCCATGTTACTTCAAATTTATGTGCAACAAATTCCCATTCTTGCACCGTTGATGGAAAAGTCATTACTTTAGGCTGAAGCACTGTTATTATGGCTTCTAGAGTTTCATGAATGATTTTGGAAATAGTGTTAGCTGCGATCCGACTGGAATAACTAAGGTCTTGAAATGTATTACCTGTTGCCAGGTATCGAAGAGTTACAGAGAGCCTGTACCTTGGTGATATGGCTTCTCGCATAACTGTATTTTTCTTATGGATGAGTGGCGTCACAAGTGACAACAATTCGTTCCAAACATCATCTTGCATCCGCGTATAATTTGTAAAACTTGCAGGATCTTCTGGTCTAAAAATATATTAATTGAATATAACTCAAAAAGAATAATCTCATCATATTTAAATAGCTTTGTAAATGGTTAACAAATATTACTATAAACCTATTTAACAATTAAGGTTTACTTACCCAAGTTCATCAAAAAGCATGTTTAAAACATTACTTTGCTGGTTACGCCGTAATAACCATGATCGACTCCATAATCTAGGAGGCTTGTTTAAACATTTTTGTCTTCGTCTTTTTTCACAAATTAATA
This sequence comes from Agrilus cyanescens, assembly GCA_947389935.1. Classification (NCBI taxonomy): domain Eukaryota; kingdom Metazoa; phylum Arthropoda; class Insecta; order Coleoptera; family Buprestidae; genus Agrilus; species Agrilus cyanescens. The sequence continues at coordinate 10,367,064 of OX376710.1, forward strand.
AAAAAGCAATAATTGCAGTTCGTCTACGATTAATAACTTCTGCAATAATATTACTGACAGCCATTTCTGTTGACATTTGAACTATCACTGCGCATGCAACAAAACCAGATAGCTTTAAAATCCAGCTTCAAAACTTGCATCGTGTGAAGCCAACAATAAAAAAAACCATCACGACTTCTAGCATCATCACACGCTTGAAAGCTAGCAGTGAAATCAAGCAGCAAATCCAGCGCGTAAACTTGCCTCGTGTGAAGCGGGCTTTACACTGGGACAGCGATGATGATATACCACTCGCTAGACCACCCGATGTATTTCTTCCAGTTTACTGGACTAACGATGTTTCCAACCTTACGAAGCCATGTGACTTCGTAGAATCATCTGGTCCAAATTTGCCTGATAATATTGAGACGCCTACGGATGTATTCTTGCATTTGTTTCCCCCAGATTTAATTACCCACATAGCTTTTCAAACCAACCTATACGCATTTCAAAGATATGGTGAAGGAAGGAATTTCAAACCTACAACTGAAAAAGAGATTAAAACCTTTTTAGGGGTTAATATCCTTATGGGTTTGAAAAAACTACCAAGCTTCAAAGATTACTGGTCCTCTAGCGAGGAAATGAGAGACCATTTTGTCAGTTCCGTTATTAGTAGGGATAGATTTGCTTGGTTGCTGAGTAATATTCATCTCAATGATAATTCAATTCAACCACAAAAAGGCGAACAAAACTACGACAAGCTGTATAAAGTAAGACCTTTACTCTCTAAGCTTCAAGAAACATTTATGTCTTCCATGAAGCCTGGTGAGTTTCAATCCGTAGACGAGAGTATGATAAGGTTCAAAGGGCGTAGCAGCTTTCGCCAATACATGCCGACGAAAGCGATAAAGCGAGGCTACAAAGTTTGGGTCCGCGCAGATTCCACAGGATACATGTGTGAATTCCAAATTTATACTGGAAAAGCTGATCAAGTAACAGAAAACAAATTAGGTCATAGAGTTGTGGATCTAACTCGAACGTTGGTAAACAAAAACCACAAATTGTTTTGCGACAATTATTTTAATTCTGTTGAACTTCAGCGAAAGTTACGAGCTGATAAAATCTATGCTTGTGGTACGATCCGAAAGGGGCGTAAACACTTCCCTGAACTCAAAACAGACAAAAATATGAAACGCGGAGAAGCTGATTGGCGTGTTTCAGAAGATGGACTAGCTGCACTCAAATGGATGGACCGCCGAAGTGTCCTACTTTTAGGGAACCACCATGATCCCTCAATTATGGAGACTACTTCCAGAAAAAAATAAAAATGGTTCTACTGAAGATATATCGTGTCCAAAGATGATTCGCGATTACAACACTCATATGGGATACGTTGACCGTTTTGACATGATGAAAAGTTTTTACGAACTTGACCGGAAATCCCATAAATGGTGGCATCGGATCTTTTTTTCCTTCGTTGATGCCACCGTAGTAAATGCCTTTATTCTCTTCCAACAAAGAGCTAACTGTAAGAGTCTTACCCAAAAACAATTTCGATTGTCTGTGACGCGAGGACTTATGGGTATTGTTGAATCTACCAAGCGAGGTAGAGCTTTATATAGAACTCCTAGCAATTTTAAAAAGGTTGTACCATATGAAGTACGTTATGCTAACGCACTTCATATGCCTCAGAGATCTACCTCACTCCGGTGCGCAAACTGTAGCACAGTCAAAGATGTACACAGAACAATTTGGAAATGTTCAACCTGCCAAATTGGGTTATACCTAAACAAGGACAGAAACTGTTTTGAACAGTATCATTCGAAATAAAAGAAGAATTTTGTGTCATTTGTTAAGTGAGTTTGTAAAGTAATCTTAGTGGCTTTACTATTTAGTTCCTAGTGGTTAGCACTGGTAACCACGTCCTGCAGGATAATCCTGTATAGTTTTTGTTTATTTAAGTCTTGTATAAACTTACACTTACGTTAATAAACCTGTTCTTATCAAAATTTTCATTATTTTTTACTTTCACAATTTTGCTAATTAATTTCGGCCTCAAAGGGTTAAATTCAGTAAGAGAAATTGTTGCAGTGGCTGAAGTGGTAGTCATTGTGTAAATCAAGGGAAGCAAGGTTAGAAAGCAATGATACGAACAATTGTACTTACTTGTCTAAATACTTCCGAAAAATAGAGAACGCAATGGATTGTCCTAGTTCCTGATGAATAAGACAGTTTCCTGGGTGTCGCTCTATTTCTTGATTATTTCTGCCAATAATCTTGTGTAGGTTCAGGTTGGATTCCAAACGTTGCAAATCTGAGATTTGGGGATTCTTCTTATTTTTTTCAAAATGATTAGTGAAGACCCTTTTGGAATCCTGTTCGCAGCGCCAGTATGTCGATGCCGAAATAACGATTTAAAAAAAAACAATTTATTTGAACAGAAATACACTTTACACAATATTACTTATCACTACAACGGCTAGCTTAATTCTAATTCTTTTTTACTTGTCTGAGTTATTGAACAAAAATCATTACATAGGTATTTTACAACTAAAACTGTTGTATCAGCTTTGACATTTGAGAAGCTTCGTGCGGTGCATAGAAGTGTGCTATATAGGGTCAATATACCATCGTTATAACATCAATCCAAAGCCTAAAGATACACCAAATACAAAGTTACAAAAAAATGGCATACTGCAGAATCAAGAAAATAGCACTTTTCGGTGAAGTAGTGAAACAACAAATACAAGATAATTTTTCAGAGATGAAAACCGTAAAAGAAAAGACTTATAACAAAAATGGTTACTGGTTACTGAAAAACACCGGTGTGATAAGCTACAAAAGAATAAAAAAGGCAAAAACGGGTCATCGACTGGAAAGAAGAAACAAAATTTCAGATGAATGTGTAAGAACAGTTGTTAATTTCTATGAAGATTATTCTAATAGTAGACTAGGAGCGGGAAAGAAAGAATTTATAACGAGAAAATCAAAACGAAAACAAAAGCGATACATGCTTGACTCATTACTAGGGTTGTTTAATCCAACGGGAATAAAATCAAATTCTACTGAGATAGTGATGAAAAATTTAAGCTGTTTTTGCGACAATGATTGTTGTATGCACTTTAATATCGAAAAAATAATTTATGAAGACGTCAAAACTTAATAAAGAAGATGTGTACACTGATTCACAATCTGAGAATGAGGCTGGACCTAGTTGTGTTATAGTACAAGTATTCAAAACTGGAAACTATATTGTTGTGAAATTGCTTGGCAAAACAAATATGGAATATAGATATGTGAGCGTAATTGACAAGATTGATGAAGTAGATGGCGAAATCCGGGTTACATTATTAAAACTCTGTGATAATAAGGCCAATTATTTAGATACGATGATGATGATATGGCAGACATTACAATGGAGCAAGTGGTACAGAAGTTGTCTAATCCAGATATAGTTTTAAAAGGCAATTGAATGTTCTACAAGTTTGATTCACCTGTAGATGTTTTCGAGAAAAAATAAGACCTTAACTACTAATTTTTTTTTACCTATTTTTACTATATTTTAGAAATAACTAATTATTTTTCGAGACTGATTCTGTAGTGTAAGTTTCAAAGTACTGAAAGTCCTTTCTATATATGTGATTTTAATTAATAATAAGTGAATATTAAGATTACAGTGCTAAGTACAATATTACATAAAGATTGTTGATTCTTGAATTTTTTATTGTTCAGTTACTTAATTCTTAAGCTCCAAAGTTTATAATAATAAAGAAAAAACATTTAATTTCGGTACTAAAATTGTATTTTTTATTGAAGTTCACAGTCCCCTGGCTTTGACAATAGTCCCCTGTATAAGTTTTTCAGAAAATGCTTAATATTTTCTAAAGTAATGGGAATATTTGTGGTTCATCTGGCGTATATTAATAAGTAGACGGATATTTATTCCCTAAATAAAATTTATTATATTATGAGCAAAAAAAGTTGCCTAGACAGTTTCCGTAGAACGAGTTGCCTAGTTTACAGACAAACGCCCATTTACTCCCCAAATATTATTATCAGTTTCAGAAACCTTCTGTGTCCGCCAAGGCGCTTGGCCAAATCGACAAGGCCACAACCTGACGAAATGGGACGACCTTAAACACCACACCATCTTGAACTCGTCCCACGTACTCAGGCTCGCCGAACATCTGGCGTCTATGTGTGAGCGGTACGGACTGCATAATAAACAGCGGGGATACTGGCGCAGCCGAATCGAGGTTTCTGCGCCCTGCTCCGGCCTCGCGGCCCATTCCAAGCCGCCACAAACTACCAACTGGATCCGCTCCCCGCCCACCTTCTGGGACGGATCCACCTACATTAAAGCCATTAAATTACGAGCCGGAGTACTACCAACAGTGGGAGTGTGGGAACACTCTGTATACATCAATTTCGCCGAAGCAATTCACACAGTACAGCAGAGTTTAGACTCTGCTGACAAAGATATTGTCTTTTTGTACCACAAATTGGGTCAATCGCAAATACACACACAAGTGTAAACGGTTGACCACGCATTTATCCATAAGCTTAATGTTAATATTTTTTTGTATAAATACCCGTCTATTTTTCTAATAAAATCAGTCTAATCCTGACTCGCCTTTCATTGGAAGCTGAAACATCCTTCCAATACAACGGTCCTTATTAGGACCTCTCTCTCTCAACACGTACCTTCATGTAGCGCTGCAACATCCGCTACATTGGTGACCCCGACGTGATCTGAGAGATCAACCAGTTCAACGCCGCTCTGTCGTGTTCATTTTGCCAGGGGATGAACTCTCGTCAGAGAAGAACTCTACGTCGCCAGTTGGAACGTTCCAACCCTATCCAGCGTCAGGTCGAACCCAGGGTAGAATCTCAATACTTACCCCGACCATCCAGCAGGACGGAGTACCATTCCCGTGCTTTGGACGACCTTTTCTCAAGGCTGGAATACGAGTATTCCCCCTTGTTGGGCGTCCCCTCGCTTCCAGAGACGTGTCTACAGTGAACAGTTTTTTTTTGTGTGCGTGTTTGGTGTTTGTGTCTTTGTCCTTTCTCTCCCGTATACAGACCTCATGGGCTCCTCCCCTTCTAAGGAAGAGGTGATCATCGCCCAGACAGGAGTCGCTAATTCCTTTAGTGCTGGTTCTGCAATTCTTCAGTCTCCTTTGGACAGCCTATCGGGAGTACCGAGGACACATACGTCGTAAGGTGTCCAAGGTTGCACAAGCAAACCATAGCGACGCCTGAACATACTTCCCTGCAAACTTGCCACCGCAACGTTGCCACCGCCGTCACTGACGCCGCTAACGACGCCGCCGCTACTACCACCGTCGTCACCGCCGCCATTTTTCGTGCCGCTATTACAGCCGTCGTCGCTCAATCATGCCGCCACCCGCCGCCAACCCCTCATCATCCGTGGACCGCCTCGCGGTCAAACTTCCCCCCTTCGTGCCCTCCGACCCGGAATTATGGTTCTGCATGGTAGAACGTAGTTTCGAGGCGTCATCTATTACCACAGAGGCCACCAGGTTTGGTTATGTCCTTGGCAACCTGGATCCCCGCTATGCTGCGGAAGTACGGGACATAATCATTAACCCTCCAGCCACAGATCCCTACACCACTATAAAGAGGGAGCTTATTCGTCGGCTCGGTGCCTCCCAAGAATCTCGGACGAGACAACTCTTGGAGCACGAGGACCTTGGCGACAGGAAACCATCACAATTCCTGCGCCACCTACGGAACCTTGGTGGTCCCACAACTCCGGATGAGATGTTACGTGCCATTTGGACAAGTCGTCTTCCCCCCGCCACCTGCCGATCCTTGCGACTCTAAAAAGCAAGGACCTGGATGAAGTCGCCGAACTTGCTGACAGCATCATTACAGCAAGTTCGGCACAGACCATTGCCTCCGCCACCCCCACAACTGCTCAGGTCATGGATCCAATTCAAAAGTTGACAAAGATGGTATGTGCCCTTCGGATGGACCTTGACGAGGTGAAGAAGCAACGTTACTCGAGAGACCGAGGACAATTTCCTCATAACAGGAGCCGTTCCCGCTCTCGTAGCTCCTCCTATAGACGACATTTCGATAATAATGGCATCTGTTATTACCACAATGTGTTCAAAAATAAGGCACGAAAATGCACCCCCCCCCCCGTGTAAAATGGCCTCGGAAAACCAACCCGGAACTCACTAACCACTACCACCATTCCCACATATGGCACAATCAATCTGTCGCTCGATTTGGGCCTACGAAGAAATTTCATATGGCGTTTCGTCATTGCTGACGTCACAAAACCAATTTTTGGTGCCGATTTCCTGACGCACTATCAATTACTGGTCGATCTCGGCAAGCATCGACTACTGGACCAGCTGACGCATCTTGCTGCCCCTGGCCAAGTCTCTGGAACCACTTAACCACTGATCACACTCATCTCGGATAATCATCATGGCACATCGGTCTTCCACAACGTACTGCTCGAGTATCCATCATTACTACGACCGAGTGGCCAAATATCCGTCCCCAAGCATACAACAAGGCATTACATAACCACCACCCCCGGTCCTCCCGTGTCATGCAAACCACGACGCCTAGCCCCGGACCGCTTCATGGCTGCAAAGAGGGAATTCGAAACCTTAGTGCAACTGGGCATCGCTCGACCATCCTCCAGTCCTTGGGCATCACCACTACACATGGTACCAAGAAACAAGACCAATGGCGACCATGTGGAGACTACCGCTCCCTTAATGCAAGGACCATCCCCGACAGATATCCTGTCCGCAACATCGATGATTTTACGCATGCACTTGCGAACAAAACCATTTTTTCAACCATCGATTTGGTTCGTGCATACAATCAAATTCCAGTTGCAACAGAAGACATTCCCAAGACAGCGATAACAACCCCATTTGGTCTCTTCGAATTCCCCTACATGAACTTTGGGTTACGTAATGCCAGCCAAACATTTCAACGATTCATCGACGAAGTATTGCATGGCCTAGATTTTTGCTTTGCATACATCGACGATATTTTGGTAGCATCGGAGTCAGCAGAACAGCACCGTCAACACTTACACACTGTATTTTCACGATTACAGTCATACGGCATTCTGCTGAACCAAGCAAAGTGCAAACTTGGCATGAAGGAAGTTTCTTTTCTGGGTTACTCGGTCACGGCAAATGGAATACGTCCTTTACCTGACCGAGTTACGTCAATCAGCAACTACCCAAAACCTACCTCAGCAAAACAATTGCGTCAATTCTTGGGTATGCTGAACTTCTACAGAAAATTCCTGCCAAATGCCGCGCGCACGCACTCGCCACTCAATCAGCTACTAAAAGGGAAAATCAAAGGCAACGCACCGCTTCAATGGAACACCACGGCTGATGAAGCATTCAATACAAGCAAGCAACAGCTTGCGCAAACCACTCTCCTTCATCATCCACAGCCAAATGCTACGCTCGCAATATTTTGTGACGCTTCCGACCACAGTTTGGGCGCCGCGTTACAACAAATCCACCTTGGAAGATGGGAGCCACTGGCATTGTTCTCTACAAAACTCTTCGATGCAGAGACAAGGTACAGTGCTTTTGATCGAGAACTGTTGGCAATTTTCCGCTCCATAAAACATTTTCGACATCTCCTTGAGGCTCGTGATTTCATCATCTACACGGATCACAAGCCACTCACCTTCGCCTTCCGTCAGAACCCTGACAAGTGTTCACCCAGACAGTCCCGCCATTTGAGTTTCATCAGCCAATTCTCAACAAACATTAAGCACATTTCCGGCAAAGACAACGTAGTGGCTGATACTCTCTCGCGCATATCAGAGTTATCAGCCCCCATCGATTACGAGGCCCTTGCAACGGAACAAGAAACTGATGAAGAACTCAAATCCTACCGCAAATCAAACAACTCCCTAGTGCTGAAACAGATCCATATTCCTGGATCTAACAAAGCCATTTTTTGCGACATTTCTACTGGAACTGCAAGACCTTTTTTGACACCGACTTTTCGTCACGCTGCATTCGAACAGCTGCATGCACTCAGGCATCCCGGAATTCGAACATCATGCAAACTAGTAACACAACGTTTCGTTTGGCCATCAGCAAGCAGAGATTGTGCAAGATGGGCTCGTGAATGCATGAAGTGTCAAAAGGCTAAAATATCCCGACATGTCTCAGTTCCCTTAGGCACCTTCGATCCGCCAGCAGAAAAATTCGATCATGTCCATATCGATATCGTCATACTACCACACTCGGAGGGTTATCGATACTGTCTTACCTGTATAGATCGATTCTCACGCTGGCCGGAAGCCTTCCCCCTCAAAGACCAGGAAGCTGCAACTGTAGCCCGAGCTTTCTACGAAGGTTGGATTTGTCGATTCGGTACACCACTACGAATCACGACGGATCAAGGACGACAATTCGAGTCACAACTCTTCAACGAATTGTCCCGCCTGACGAACTCCAAACGAATTCGTACGACCGCTTACCACCCTGCAGCAAATGGAATGGTGGAACGACTACATCGCCAACTCAAAGCTGCCATAACATGCCATCAAACCAACAGCTGGACCCAGATTTTGCCCACTGTTCTTCTAGGCATCCGTGCAGCCTGGAAAGAAGATCTTAAAGCCACAACAGCCGACATATTATACGGAAAAGCGCTCCGTCTACCTGGAGAATTTTTAGCACCACCTACCAAGCCAACCGTTACCACACCTTCATCTTATATACAACAACTACGTCAGCAATTCCAGACGTTACGACCTTCGGTTGCATCTCGGCATGGAGAGAAGAAGACCTTCCTTTTCAAGGACCTGCAGACATCAGATTATGTCCTCATCCGACGCGATGGACCCAAAAATGCCCTCCAGTTTTCATACGATGGTCCATACAGAGTCCTTAAAAAAGACAAGCATCACTTTACCGTGCAACTGCCAAATTCAGAGAAAGCCGTGTCCATTCATCGTCTGAAACCGGCCTACACAACTACAGATGAGAGTCGAGCAGAAGTTCCCACCGATACAACAACCAATGAGGAAGATGCACAAGAAAAGACCACCCGCTCTGGACGACGAGTTCGTTTTCCCCAGTTCTTCCAAGCTTCATCACTGGGAAGGGGGTCCTGTGGGAACACTCTGTATACATCAATTTCGCCGAAGCAATTCACACAGTACAGCAGAGTTTAGACTCTGCTGACAAAGATATTGTCTTTTTGTACCACAAATTGGGTCAATCGCAAATACACACACAAGTGTAAACGGTTGACCACGCATTTATCCATAAGCTTAATGTTAATATTTTTTTGTATAAATACCCGTCTATTTTTCTAATAAAATCAGTCTAATCCTGACTCGCCTTTCATTGGAAGCTGAAACATCCTTCCAATACAACGGTCCTTATTAGGACCTCTCTCTCTCAACACGTACCTTCATGTAGCGCTGCAACATCCGCTACAGGAGGTTTACACAACCAGCACCTCCCCTTCGACCAACGACGTTGCAGGGCTGGTTGCCGTGCAGTGGAGATCACCACCCACATCCTCCGAAAGTGTCCTCTGACACATTACGAAAGAAATACGGAGGCACGACAACCTGGTGGAAATAGTTGCAAAAGCAGCTAGAAGAAAGGGCTGGGACACTAAGGTGGAACCGCGCTTCCGTACGCCTGACGGACACCTACATAAGCCCGACCTCGTTTTCCAGCGGGACGCAACTGTTATCGTTGCAGATGTTGGAATATCTTGAGAAAGGCCAGAGCCGTTGAATGTTTCGGACGATGCCTTCCTCAATGCGGTTAGAACACTCCATCCAGGCCGGGAAGTATCCGTCTACGCCCTCATCGTGGGAACTCGAGGCACATGGTGCTCCAGAAACGACATCCTACTAATCATCATATCCAGTCTCATTTGTTCCACCTTACGAGGCGGCATATATTCCCACACGGCCTTCAACCGCATCGTCTGGCAGCGATGACGAAAAACCGGACACGACAACACCGAATGCGACGAACAACAACAACAACGACATAAGCGCTAGGAGTCAACATATTTTAAATACAATGTACTATTTAATCTTAGGTACAAAATATGTTGTAAAAATAAACAATTTCGCTGAGTTTAGTTTAATGACCGAAAGGCAAAATTACAACGCCATTTAATTTTGTTAGGACACATAATTACATCCATCTGGGTGTCAAAATTAAAATTTGTAACATCTGCGGTCTGTCTCAAATTGCCTTCAGCGATTGTAGTCTTGCCACGGTGGCCAACATCCCAGCCGAAAATCTGTGTGTTTTTCCCCCACTCTTTGTAACTCATATATAAGTAATTTTAGTCTATGATGATTTTGTCACACACGCACGCACGTCGCGAGCCAGCAGTCGTCGCTTACGCTTGTGTTTCTAGCTCTGTGCTGAGAATAGTTCTGTGTTCGGTTAGTTCCCTTTAAAGGGCCTTAAAAATTAGATTATTTTGAGTGTTTTTATGTGATCTGATGAACATTTTCTAGAACTAAATACATCAGTTAAATTTCAGTTATATAACTTGGTGTTATAGAGCTATAGCAATAAATTTAGATTTTTACTATAAACAAAGGACTTTATAAGTGTTAGTGTTGTGTATTTTCTATTAAAATAAGGTAAAATGGACAAAAATATTAGTTTAGAAGATGCTTTAGTGCTAATTAAGCAAAAAGAAGAAGAAAATCAAGTGTTACGACAACAAATCGATCACTTACAAAGAAGTATTAGTGAGTTAAACGCTACGGTTCAAGAACTTGTCGCACGTCTGACAGTTAAAAATTTATTAGTCAATGAAGAATACTCTTCGGAATGTGACTGCTCTGTACAAAGTACAAATAGTAACAGAACATCAAACAAACCGAAAAGAAAGAAAACCCAAAATCAACAAAAAAATAATAAGCTTGTAAAACTTAATAACAACGAAGTAAAAATTTCAAATAGATTAGATGGCCTACCTGAAACCGATCTAGGTAATAACCCCATAAATCACAATCTAACAAAGGATAAGGACTATGAAATGGAACTCGATGACCTAATGGTTACTTACAAGCAAAAAGAAAAAGTTCCACCCATTATTTTACGTGAAAAAGACAAATGGCCACAGGTTAGTAACTTATTGAAAAGCAAAGGTATTGTCATACTCAAAGCAAAATCTACAAGTGATGGTATTCGACCTAATATAGAAAGTTCAGATGCATTTAGAAAAACAACAAAACTGTTTAATAATCAAAAAATTCAATACCATACCTATCAAATGGAAGAAGAAAAATTACTACACGTAGTACTTAGAAGTATTCCTGAACCGATCGATGTTGAACTTATAAATGAAGACTTAAAAATCAAAGGTTTTAACCCGGTTAAGGTAGCCCGCATGACCAGGTTTAATAAAACGAACAACAAAAAAGAACCACTGCCACTAATATAAGCAACCTTTCCAAGGACAGAAAAAGAAATCTATCAACTAAAAGATGTAATAGGACTCAAAATCAGTGTAGAAAATCATCGTCATAAAAGTGGTATCAGTCAATGCTTTCGATGCCAAAAGTTTGGACATGCGCAGAGCAGATGTACAGCAACCGCACGGCGCGTAAAATGTGCGGGAAAGCATCACTCATCACAATGCCCGAAACCAAAAGATGCGCATCCTACCTGCGCAAATTGCAATGAAAACCACACGGCTTCTTATAAAGGCTGCACCAAATGGCCTAAACTGAAGAATGAACAAACAAAAAACAAGATTTCAGTTGTAACAGAAGGTGTAACGTATGCACAAAAAGTTAAAATCAACGAACAAAACACCAAAACCACAAACGAAGAGTCAAATCTAAAAACCCTTTTTGAAAACTTTCAACATATGTACTGTAACATGCAGAAGTTGGCCACTCAGATGAGTCTTATGTTCGGTAACAGCAACAGTAACAAAACAAGTTAATGGCTGCACATCAAATAACAAACATTACATATTGGAACGCCAATGGAGTTTCGCCAAAAAAGATCGAACTTATTCAATATCTTCAAGAAAATTCTGTTGACGTAATGATGATCGGAGAAACACAAATAAAAGGCCTGCAATCAATTCAAAATCCCAAACTATCAAGTATACAGAAATGATAGAAAAGATCAACCAAAAGGTGGTACGGCCATCTGCGTTAAAAGAAATATTAAACACGTACTCTGCCCATCCTCAAATAGTCAAATCGAAAACACCATAATTGAAGCAAAACTTCACAATCAAACAGTGAGATTTGTTTCTATGTACTGCTCTCCAAATAAGTGTATAACTGACCAAGATTTAACAAATATTTTCAACCACCCTGGGCCAATCATTGCAGCAGGTGACTTAAATGCCAAGAATATCATTTGGAACTGTCATACCTCAAATCGATCAGGTAAGGAATTGTATAATTTCTTCACCCAACATCCCATAGAATTACATATACCAACCTCACCTACTCACTACTCTACAAACAGCCGACCTGAGATACTTGACATCGGTAAAACAAAAGACATCCCATGGAACATTGAACTGGCTGTACACGAAGAACTCAGTTCTGACCACAACCCCATAATATTAAGAGTTACCTTAGAATTAGAAAAAAAGCAAGTAACATTTAAAAAGACAAATTGGATAAATTACAATAACTATTTAAAAACAAATTCTAAATCAATATGCAAACCGACTTCCCCTGAAGAAATAGAAACTGAGATTCATATTCTACAGAATGAAATACAGTCAGCGATAACTGCAAACTCAAAAGAAATAGAAATAAATGCTTCAACCCAAATAAAACCGCTTCCCGAAGAAATAGACACTCGTCACTGAAAAAAGGAAAGCACGCAAAAGAGCCCAAAGAACATTAGACCCTCAGGATCAAACTGTAGCAAACCGACTCGCATTACAACTTCGAGAAAAACTAAAAGAAAATAATAATGCAAACTGGGAAAACTACCTGCAAGATTTAAATAATGATAAAGATGGACTATGGAAAGTTATCCGAAAAATAAAAAACAAACCAAATACTATCCCGTCACTACACACCAAAGATGGCGCTGTTGTTTACACGGATCAAGAAAAAACTGATGCAATAGCAGATAACCTCGAGCAACAGTTTAGCTTGAATGACTTACATGATGCAAAAACAGAAAACCAAGTACTGAAAACCCTACAGAAGCTAAACAAGTTAGAAAAACAAGAACCAAAAATCAAACCAGCCTCTTTAGCAGAACTGGAAATACTTATAAAAAATCTAAAAAACAAAAAAGCACCAGGAGTTGATCAAGTCTCAAATCAAGCAATAAAGAACCTACCGAAGAAAATGAAAATTAAACTATTACTCATCTTAAACGCCTGTCTCAACCTAGAATACTTTCCTACAATATGGAAGTGTGGAAAAATAATAACCATTCCAAAACCAAATCAAGATCATGGAAAACCACAAAATCACAGACCGATCACCTTGCTGAGCCACCTGTCAAAAATCCTAGAGAGACTCATACTACAGAGACTCAATGAAACATTAGAAGATCTAACTATAATACCCAATGAACAATTTGGTTTCAGACACGGTCACAACACTGAAATGCAAGCACTGAGGATAGTTGAAAAAATCGCAAAAGGTTTTGAAGATCGAGATTCAACTGCAGCGGTTTTTCTCGATATATCCAAAGCTTTCGACCGTGTCTGGCATGAAGGTCTGATACATAAAATGATAACATTTGGAATAAACCCAAAAATAGTCAGGATAATTCAATCTTTTCTGAAAGACAGAACTTTCATGGTGTCCTACAATAACACAAATTCGACAATTAGAAAAATAAATGCAGGTGTGCCCCAAGGATCTGTCCTTGGTCCTGTACTTTATAATATATATGTATACAGCCGACATACCAAAACAAGCAGAAGTAATGACAGCACTTTATGCAGACGACACAGCGTTCCTGTCAACAAGTCGAAGCCCAAAGATGGCCGCCAAAAGGGTTCAGATAGCCATAGCCTAGGATGATGCTTATCCAAACATAGGCCCCAAAATAAAATCAAATCAAACTCAAGACACTTAACATAAAAACGAAACTATAATCAACTTAGACTTAAGAGGTCCAAGATCATATGATTGACCTAAATTTTGTATCAGAAGAAAGAAGATGATTTTGTATTACTTCACCACCTGAATAAGACACTGTGTATCGAAACAATTGCTGTGGTAACAATAAATGATTTGTAACTCTACTTAGTGTTTAATTTAAAAAAAAATTGTCCCCAGCAGCCACATTCAAATTGCTTTTCGGCGATGACGTTTTGGACCTCATTATCAAGTTTGGCAACACATATACACAACAAAATAATCGCAATGGGAATATAACAAAAAGGGAAATGTATTGTTTCATAGGCGTAATGATTTTGAGTGGCTACTGCTCCCTTGTACTGGCTAAGTATCGACGACACCAACTTAAACTAGTTTTTGCTACCATATCAGGTGATCGTTTTCAATACATCATCAGTAACATCCATTTTAATGATAAAACTCGTTTGATAAAATCAGATAATTTTTCACAACTAAGGCCTTTGTTTGATATGCTCAAATAAAAAGTTTGCTCCAGTAGAAGAAAACCACAGCATTGATGAAGCCATGGTGCCATACTTCGGGCGCTATGGCTGCAAAGAGTTCATACGAGATAAACCCATATGTTGAGGATACAAGCTATGGGTTGGAGCGACCAAACTTGGTTACGTTGTTCACTTTGATCCGTACCAAAGGTCTTCGTCAAGTTTGCAAGTAAGATACAGTCATTTGGGATTAGGCGCCTGCGTTGTCTTACAATACGCTAACATTCTGGCGAAAACTGAATACATGCTGTACAATTTATTGTTGGACAACTACTCTACGGAAAGAGTTAACACTTAGGAATATCAAAGGCACGAAAACTATCAGAAACAACCCGATCCCTCAATGTCCTCTGATAAATTCCAAAAGTTTAAAGAAGTTAAGAAGAGGTATTTTAGAGTGTGTGTGTGTGTGTGTGTTAGTAGATTCCGAGATTGTGCTATCTAAATGGAATTGGCTACCAATACTTCCAAGGTTTCTCCATTGTATAAGCTTTTCTCAATCCGAAAAGAAACACAATCATATTGACCAGCCATATGTGATGAAAGCGTACAACGAAAATACGGGAGAATCACCACACGTGGAAAGAAGTGGTATTTTCCTTTACTGACTCATACTGTGGATATGGCTGTACAGAATACTTAGCATCTCCATAAACAGAACGGTGGAAAACTTGATCAGCTGTAGCTGTCGTTGCGGAGGGCGATTAGAACCGAATTGCTTGAAACATATTGTTATGTATTGAAGTATTTAAGTATATTTTTTACTGATTTGTAAACATTTGTCAGCATACAAAGTTGTTTCTAGAACTTAAAAATCGATGGTTGGGTCAGTTTATTGCATGGACCCGGCAATTTATCTTTTATTAGGGTTTAGCAGGTATGCGCGGTGCATGACCGCTTATTCATAGAATAGGTTGTTTGTTCCATCCACATTTTCACCCTTGTCCCTCCAACCCCTACAATAAATAAGTATGAACACTTTAAAAAAGCAGTTGTTGTTGTCCTTCCGACGTTGTAAGAAATCGAACTGGATGTAGTTTTAAGTTGTACATAAACCTGTTAGTTATTACAACAGAGTTTCATTTACTATCCTATAATTTGAACTAGTCACACAAAATTAATTTGGCGGGTGACGGCGAGTTCTAAAGAACAGTGCAGCAACATAGAGAAATTTGCCACTGTTTTAGCAAATTAGTACTTGCACCCGAAAACATATCAACGCACATAGTAACCATCATAAACATTCTCGTCTTAACGAATTGAACCATCTCATATTGTGTAGGGAAAATCAGTGGAGGTGCTCTGTATGATATAAGAAGGCCGACTTCATATGTACCAAATGTGACGCTCCTTTGCATCCAAAGGACTGTTTCTTCTATAGTTACCGTAGTTTGTAAATAAACATTTATATGGGAACACGTTCTTTTTCTTGGTTAAGAAAAAAATGGTTATCATCTAAAAGTAACCCATAACCATACTGTCCTTATAAAAGAATGCTCTATTATAAGAAAACTGAAAGTTCCATATTTGTTTAAATATTTTTCCTGAACTCCTTTGATGTTCATTTATAATATCTTACAAATAAATATGGGTTAACGTCAACGGCATCAAACTCAAGAGCACGAGCCAACGTATGTGCGAGAATCTTCGATCTCTCCAGCCAGAGTCGTTGCTGTCTGACTTCATCCCTTTGCCCATAGAAGAAAGATTCGACGGCCAGATTTTCCAAGGTGTCGTCTGGCGGATTTGGATAGGCAAGACGTAGCAGTCCTGCGATGTACTCTTGCAAGGACTCCCCTGCCTTCTGACGGGGAAGTTGCACATGATAAACGGTTGACAACTGTGCTTGATCGTACCGCATTTCTAGTCCTCTAACTAGTTTTCGGAGATAAGCAACTCTTCTGGTAGAAGTGTGTTTACGATTTCCTCGGCAGTCACGAAGAGCAAGGGTAACTGCCGTAGCTTTTTCTTGATAAATCCAGGCATTAACTCTTGCCGCTGCCTCGAATTGTTAAGGGAAAATGGCCAATCTTGAAGGTAGTAGATAAATCAATAAACCTGAACTCGCAATTCATTTCATAAATTTCGTTGTAAGTTAAGAACAATTTCAATACAACAAAACTTTTGTACCTAATAGCCACATTCTGTGGTTCTGTTCGAAACATCTTATTTAAACATCATACGTTCGTTGAATAAAGCTGAAACCAGGAAAAACATTAGGAACTATTGATTTCAATAAAATAGTCTTAAGGACTGGGACTACTGCTTACTAAATAGTGGCTGTGAACTTGGGTTTCAAAGTCTATGATGCAAATTTAAAGTAACTTTGAAATTAAAAAAGGGAAACTGACGTAGGCAAAATACATTACTAAGGTATCCGCGGGTATTAAGGCCTGTCGGGCAATAAAGCCTAAGTAACAAAAAACGTACGAAATACAGTAACTGACGATCAAGGTTACACTCACACGCTCAGAGCGTATACGTCGCTGCTAAGTGGCGGACGAACGCTTGCGCTTCTCCCCCCGAAAGTGTCGTCAAAATCCTTCAGCGGTGCGGTCACGCGGCACGAATTATAAAAATTGGCTCTAGTAAAACGTAAGTTATTTTGAAAATATCAGATTTACAAACCTGTATTGACTGTCCGTTTATTAAATAATGTATGCTTGTCCCTAGGTTACTGTATTAAAGGACTTGTAGTTGTAAAATTTTTATTATTATTGTAGTATTCGTGTGTTTGTTTATATGTACTAAGACACATGCGCTAAAAAATATATTGTCATGATATAGGGATGGCTACAATACAATTTTAAAAATATTAACAAATTTAGAAAATGAAACAAAAGTTCCTAAATATTAAAAAAAAAGTATATTAAAAAGAAAAAAATGTATTATAATTGTTTATTTAAAGTTTAAAATTGTAACAAATAAAATTTAATTTTAAAATGTTTTGAAATGACTGAAGTATTTCAAAATTATGATACTAATCTTGATTGCTTAAAAAAGAAAATTAAATTTTATTTGAAAGATCAAGATACTGGAGATTTTTTGTTGTGGTTACAAGGGGTTGAGACTGATAAAAAAAATTAAGAACAGAAATGAAGTTAAAATAAAATAAATTAAATCAAAAGAACATTATTAATTTAAATTAAAGATATTTAAAGTGATGAAGTATTACAAGTAATATTATGAAGAGAATCAAAGTTTATAAAAAATTCGAGATTTTAAGAAAAGCAGTTTCAATAGAATCATACAAGAAGAAGAATAAGTAGAAGAAGAAGATAAAGATGAAGTTACTACAAAAGGAAAAATAGAAAAATTAATGTGGATGTGAAATTGTTTTGGTAAAAGCTGATTTACGATTGACATTGTGACAGTGAGTGAATAATATGTCTCCATAATTCAATAGAAAACTTTTGACTTCTTTAATTTAGAAAATTTCATTTTTTTAATAATTGTTTATAGTTCTTAATTAGATTTAGTTATATAGTAGTAGAATTTTTTAGAATTTAATTTAATATTAAAAGGTAATTGTAATTTTTTAAAATATTATGGAACTTACTCCGAGTTAAGAGTTATACATGCTCTTAGATATTTAAATTGAATTCAGTAAATTAAAAAGAAAATTTAAAAATTGTTTTGTATATCATCCCATCATAACATATTTTAATAAGCCCTCACCAATCATATCATAACATTTTGGCGCCCAAAACGTGGGGCTCTTAAAAACAATTAGACGTTCTTAAAAAAATTACTCTCTTAAAAAAAATTAGACGTTCTTAAAAAAATTACTCTTAAAAAAAATTAGACGTTCTTAAAAAAATTACTCTTAAAAAATTAGACGCTCTTAAAAAAATTAGAGGCTCTTAAAAAAATTAGACGCTCTTAAAAATATTTTAATAAGCCCTCACCAATCATATCATAACAATATATATGTGTGACACGCTCGATGAGCTCGGATGGCTTATGATAGAGGCTGGGCAGATCTCTTGTAACGGCTTATGTACGATTACATACTATTAATAAATTGAATAAAGATATACGAGAGTTTTAATTAATAACCTCAGTTACAGCAATTATTTTTTCTGTAACCACGTGGTTGGCGGATATTAAGGCCTATAAAATTTTACTATAGGCCTCATTATACTCCTATTTTTTTAAACTGCTATATAAGTAGGAGCGTGTTTTTAAAATGTTTGTTGGTTAGGTTAGGTTAGGTTAGAGAAGCTATTTTTTGTTTAAACTCTGTAGTAATTTAAGTACATGACTGATTAATAATAAAACTTGTTGATTGTGTTGGATATTTTTCATTTTATTACAACTTTCCCTTAGCTAGGCCTTAATTCCCTCAGGTTACATAAAATGAAATAAAGGAAAATTCATTCAAAAAAATGTAATTTTACTTATTTCTTAAGATTCCTTTTTATTTTATGTAATTTTGAACGTGTTGCTTTCTTGAGTAGGTACTGATATGATATTAGGAAAGATAAATACAATAAAACGACGTTTATACGTATCACGATCATTACAAAACATTTTAATTGAATATACCAAATTGTACAATTACTGTATATATTTTGACAATACCATATTTACTTACTAATGTATAAATATGAATAACCAAATGACTAAATAATACTCGGAAAAAGTTTAACTTGTATCACTTCTACCATCACCCATCGTTGGCAAACTTCGCACCATTTATTTATTTTTTTGGTCTCTCCTTTTTCACTGATTCAGTTTTGATGCAGTTCATATACATTTACTTTAGAAAAAAGTATAAATGTAGATTTTAATTAATCAATTCAACATAATTCGCTGGAAATAACCCGTAAGTTCCATCTGGACCAAGCCCTTGCCACCATCCTTCATCAACTTGATCAATGTTTGTGATAATATCACCAGGATCAAACGTAATTTCGGTATCATCCGCTGAAACCAACAAATTAATATTATGTACTAGGTACGTAGAAATGTTTTTCACAATAAAAATAGATGATTTTTTTTACTGTTGAGGTAAGTCCCCTTTGGAAATGCAGCTATAAGTACCATTATAAAAATGTGGATACCGGTTTTGAGTTTACTTTTTTTAACTAATTTAATACCTAGTTATTTAAATAACGTATATAGAACGAGTTCAAAGGTCGAGCTGTTGGTAGTAAGACGCACTTTATGTCGCTCCGAAATTAAATTCGAATACGGAAGGTTTCGAGCAAAAATAAAGTGAAAAATAAGTTTCAACAATTTGTTAGAGTGGTCAGTGCCAGTAAACCAATATAGTGCAGTAACAAATACTAAAGGTAAAACAATAACTAAGAGAAATTTAATACTCAGGGCGTTAACCTACGATCAGCTGGTAGGCTTCAAATTCTCCGAGGTGTTGAACCGGAATATTGAACGCTTGGCGCCAAATCATCATCATAGAGTAGGCAACACATCATACCTCAAAATGAATGACAGTGCTTCAGAATACACATCGGACGATGCACTCAAAAGAAAACGTTTGGACTGTTCAACCGGGGATATATTTAGTAGAAGTAAAAAAACGATAAGATCACCAAGAAAGGAAAACCAGGCTAAAGAAGAAATGAAAAACATGATGGAAATGATGAGCAATATATGGGAAGAAATAAAGGAAATCCGAAAAGAGAACAAGGAATATAAAGAAGAGATTAAAAATATAAAGAAGGAAAACGAGCAACTCAAACAAGAAATGGCAAATTTAAAAAGAAGAGTGGAACATCTAGAAGTTGTTGAACGAAATATAGAAAAAAACAGAAAGAGAGAAGATAAAAAACAATATAGTGTTATCAGGTACAAAGATAAAAGAACTGTGCAAAAACAAGTGCGAAAATGATATAAAACTAACGCTAGAGAAGTCACTGAAAGAGTGGTTCAAATTAGAAAAAACGGTAAGATTGGTCAAGAAAATAAATGACAGCATGTGGATAGTAGAAGTGGAAAACTTTGAAAAGAAAATTAAAATTATGCAATTGAAAGGGAAATGTACGTATTTGAAGGAAAACAATATATACATAAACAGCGAACTTACAGATACAGAAAGGAGAATACAAAAAGAAATAAGAATGAAAGCGAAAACAGAAAAAGAAAAGGGAAACCAAGTCAAAGTAGGATACCAAAAACTTTTTATAAATGGCAGGAAATGGGTATGGAACAAAACAGAAAAAGTATTACAATCAACTGAAGATCACATACAGACAAAAAACTGACTAGGAAAACATTAAAGGACGGGAAGATGACGGACCGGATTACAAATGGTTTAAGACTTAAGGATTCAGAATATAATATTTGGACTTTGGGGGTATGGAATATTAAAAGTATCAATGGAAAGGAAGAAGAACTATATGACGAATTTGTAAAGGAACGACTGGATGTACTAGTTATAACAGAGACGAAAAGAAAAGGGCAAGGGGAAATTGAATTACAAGGTAGTCTATTAGTGTATTCTGGAGTAGATAAACAGCAAAGAGCGAGAGCAGGTGTCGGGTGCCTAATAAACGAGAAGTGGAGAAAAAGGATAAAAAGGGTAGAATTCATTAATGAAAGAATACTTTCGCTAGAATTTGAAGATAGTAAGAGTACCATTACAGTAATAGTGGCATACGGCCCGAACGAAGATGATACAGTAGAAAATAAGGACAATTTCTGGGACCAGCTAATAGTCACAGTAGAAAGTAGTAAGGGTAAAATTTTAATAGCAGGGGACTTAAATAGTAGAGTAGGAAAAGCGGACAGGTGGACGAACATAGTAATAGGAAAACACGGAGAAGTAACAAGGAATAGCAACGGAAACAGACTGATACGTTTCTGTCGAGAAAACGGATTTATTGTAGCGAACTCTTTCTTCCAACACAAAGACATACACAAATTCACAAGAGAAGTGGCAAGTAGAAATGAAAAATCTATTATTGACTACATCCTAGTTGAACAAAATCACAGAACGATAGTAAAAGACGTTAAAGTCAGAAGAGGAGCTGAAATTGGCAGCGATCACTACCTTTTGGTAGGAAAAATTAAAGAAAATCAAAAACAAACCACAATCAAAGCAACAAATACCAAGCAACCAAAATATGACTCAGTCAGAGTGTATAAACTAAATGAACCTGATATAGCAGCGAAGTACACTGAAGAATTAGAGCGACAGCTGACAGAATATGAGAGTATATCCGAAGAGGACGATATAGAATCATTATGGAATACTTTCAAGGATATTTTAATAAAAACTGCAAGAAAGGTATGTGGTGTAACAAAAATAAATAAAAGTAAAAAACAAACAGCGTGGTGGACAAATGAAATAAGGGAACAGGTGAAAATTAAAAAGCTAAAATGGAAAAAGTACCTTAAAGAAAAAACCGAAAATACATACGAAGACTACAGGAAGCAGCGAATAAAAGTCAAGAATTTGGTAATAGATGCAAAACAAAGAACATGGGAAGAGTTCGGGGAACGGATAGAAAACACTAGAAAAGGCAACCAGAAACTCTTTTATAACATGCTAAAGTCAATCCGCAAGGACAATAGAAGAGGAGGCACACAAATTAAGGACAAAGAGGGCAAACTATTAACAGAAGAGGACGACATAAGACAACGATGGGCAGAATATTTTAAGGAGCTACTATGCATAAAACAGGAAGAAGAAACGGCTAATCAAGAACGAGCGTATATAGAAGAAAAGGAAAAAGAAAAAGAGGAGGAAGAAGAAGACGAGGAGGAAGTACATGATATAACTACAAAAGAAATTGAGGAAGCCATACAGAAAATTAAAAAGGGAAAAGCAGCAGGGCACGATTCCATTAGGCCGGAGATGTTAAAAGCACTAGGAAATACGGGAATTCGATTTCTCAAAAATCTGTTTACAAAAATTTGGAACATAGGGAAAATTCCAAAAGATTGGGAAATAGGCGTAATAATACCCATATTCAAAAAAGGGGATAATAAAGACTGTAGGAATTATAGGGGAATAACACTACTAAGCGTTGTAGCTAAAGTTTACGAAAGAATTGTTGAAGCAAAATTGCTACAGAAAATAGAAAACCAGCTTATCGATACGCAAAGTGGCTTCAGAAGAGGTTACAGCATCCAGGACCACATCTTTACTATAAAACAAATAACAGAGAAAATATTAGAGCAAGACAGAGAGGCATGTATAGTATTCTTAGATTTAGAGAAAGCTTTCGATAGAGCAGATAGACAAGAAATATGGTACATTCTTAAACAAAAGAAGTGGGTAAAAAATTATTAAAAGCGATAGAAGGTATGTACAGAGTATGTAGAAATGTTGTTAGGACGAGAAACATAATCACAGAAGAGTTTACTACCAACCAAGGTTTAAGGCAAGGAAGCATACTAAGTCCTCTCCTATTTATTATAATGATGGATGAAATTATTAGGGAAACCAGGGAGAGGGTGAAAGCGTTACAAATAGGATACAGAAATCTAGAGATAACAGAAATTACAGAATGCGCCTTTGCGGACGACCTTGCGATTTTTGCGAAGAATGAGAAAGACATGCAATTCAATATAAATATCTGGAACGAATCGCTGAAAAAGAAGGACATGAAAATAAATATAGAAAAAACAAAAGTAATGCACATTGGAAATAACAGAAGTAACATTCAAATAGAATTAGACGGAACAATAATAGAACAGGTACGGGACTTTAAATACCTAGGCTGTACACTAAATGAGGAAGGAAAGCAAGAAACAGAAATAAATCAAAGAACAACAGCAGCTGCAAAAGTTTTCGGTGCGTTAAATAAAAACTTCATCAGAAAAAGAGAGGTGTCCAGAAAAACAAAGATAGACGTTTTCAAATCCGTATATAGACCAGTATTGACCTTCGGTTCTGAATCATGGGTGTTATCTGGAAGCCATAAAAGCAAGTTACAAACAATGGAAATGAAATATCTCAGAGGAATTCTAGGAGTCACAAGGTTAGATAAAATAAGGAACGTGGACATCAGAAAAGAATTAGGATTACAACCAATACACAACATCATAGAACAGAATCAGTTGCGATGGTTCGGACATGTCAATAGAATGAACAGAGAAAGGCAGTCAAGAAAAGTATGGGAAACGGGAATAATCAAAAGGAAGAAGAGGGGAAGACCGAGAAATACATGGACAAGTGAAGTAGGGAAAATCCTAGAGAGGAGTGGAACGACGCTGCAACAGGGCAAAGAGCTGGCACAAGATAGGAAGAAGTGGAGAAGTTTTATCAACAGTGAAATATTAAGATATTAAAATATTAAGATAACTTTACTATCAACAGATATAAACGTACAATAACTAGCAGTGAAAAGCCTTACACCATTACGGTAGAAAGGCCCTTCGATAATATATATATATATATATAGAACGTACTAAATAGCTGAAACCCCAACGCAATTACTTTATACTTAATGCATGTATAATTACCATAAATATTATTAAATATCGGGATAGTGAATAGACAAGAAAATATAATAGGTACCAAGTAATTATTTTTGTGAGACATTTTATCATCTTCAATCAATGACGGATTTGCCCTAAGACCCAGACCGACCAGATATAAAAGGCGGCCAATCGTGACAAAAAATTCACTGATTATAACAAGAAATTACTCAAACTACCTACATATTCTAAAGGCTAACTCACATTATGGCGAACCGCACTGCACCGCATCGTATAACAATAATCTTCCTAAATCACTTTCGTAGATTTTACGTATAAAATTTACTTAAGTATAATGTAATATACAAAATGATTTTCCTAAGAGTGAGCGAATATACAAAGATAAGGCGCGAAAGTTTTCAAAATATTTATTCGAAAGTCAGCTTCTATATGGCGAAAATGTTCCACGAAAGTGGCTAATTTATTCCGAAACAACTAGATGTGTTTTTTGTGGACCATGTCTTCTTTTTAATAGCGGGAGAGTCAGCTCGACAAAAAGGAAGGTTTCATTGATTGGAAAAATTCTTATTGTCGAGTATCAACTCATGAGAACTCTCCTACTTACAAATTATCTGTCCTGCATATGAACGAACGAAGACATACGTTAGGCCGCATTGAACACGCATTAACATCGCAATTAGATGAAGAAATAAATTATTGGAAAACTATTCGGAAAAGAGTGGTTACATGTGTAAAAGCGCTAACTTCAGGTAGTTTGCCTTTCAGAGGACACGATGAGAAAATTGGTTCATTTCATAATGAAAACAATTTGATGTCCTTAGAGCTTATCGTTAAGTTCGGTCCGTTCCTAGCCAAACACATTACACGTTATGGGTATCCAGACTCAGGATTTACTAGTTATCTCTCTTCAGAAACATGCGAAGAATTCATTCGGCTTATGAGAAATTAAGTTTTGATAACAATTGTAATGGAAAATTAACAGTGAAATATTTTTCTCTGATCATTGACTCGAGGCCGGATATATCCCATGTAGACTAGCTCTTTTATATAATCAGATATGTTCTGTCTAATGGATCACATGTAGAACGTTTCCTCAAGTTCATTCCAAACACAGGCTATAAATTACAATAAATGACAAATGCTGTTATCTCAACTTTAACTGAATCGGGAATTGACATTTCAAACTGCCAAGGGCAATCTTACGATAACGCAACTAGCATGTAGGGTACATACAACGACCTACAACCTAAAATATTTATATTACTCGTTCGGAAGCTAACTGTAAACTACTGTCACTGACCACGTCAACAAGTATTTATACAGACAAGGAACATTCCAGAAGAATTCAGAATGACGTACTAGACTTTACTGGAGTGCCCATTGTGTTCGTTTTATTTATGGCCTTATTTATTGTCATCAAAAGCGCCGACCGACGCCGGCATTCTTTGAACTCCGCTTATCTGCTCTCGGATCTCGTCGCCGCTCTCGCATACATACACGCTCGTTACAATACTATAGCAAACATACTAGCGTAGAACAAAGCAGATACCACTCATATGAATTGGAGACGATGGCTGTGATATTTTCTTTAAGATACTTTCGAACTTATCTGTTAGGTATCCCCTTTAAAGTTATCACAGGCTGCAATGCTCTGAGAACTACTTTTACCAAAAGAGACCTGATACCACGTGTCGGTCGGTAGTGGTTAGAGGTCCAAGATTTTGATTTTACCATTGAATATCGTCCTGGTAATAAAATGAGTCATGTCGACACACTTAGTAGACAACCTTTACCCCTAACTGAAATTGTCAAGTAGAGTAGAGAGCATACTAATGTATGGGGTGGAAATCTGGGGCTGGCAAGAGTACAAAGGGATAGAAGAAATTCAGCACAAGTATATCAAATGGACACTAAATTTAGATAGAACACCGGGATGCATTTTCGGAATTCGCCGACACATTAGCCGCTCGGAACAATTCGGATGACGCGAATCGCAGATTCTTAAAGTCCCGACGTATAAGACCTAATGCGTCGGCGATTTAGGCAACACAGATTTACGTTTGAAATTGAGCATATCTTGCGTTGTGAATCAGATTGGTGTAGTAAATAGTTTCTTGAACTATTACAAATTAGATTGTCAAGTAAAAATATATCGAGTTAATGAAATGGATCCAAAGACATTGCCAAATGTGAGTTACAAAGATACGTCCTCTAATACTATTAGATTGCAACTAAGTGATAAAGACGATTTTGAGGTATATATAGATTTTTAATATTTTCAGGCTAGGTTTATGTTATATTTGCGGAGGTGTCCGTTCGACCGTCGGACGTACGATCGAATAATTCCAGTAATTCGACGGTCGTTTACGGAGGGTAATCTCGCCCGGAAAATTATTTGTTCTCATAATTTCTAAACTAAACAGCTGGCCAATCGAAACATTTGAAAAACGACAATGCATAGAAAGATATCCGGTTTTCGGCATCGAAAAGAAAATTTGGTTGTTAATATACCTGTTTGACAAAAAATTGATTACATACAGTGTGTCGCGGCGGACTATACAGGGGGTGAGCAAAATTCGTTTTTTCTCACCAAAATTCGAAGTTCTCTTATTTTCTACAAAAAAAATACATTTATACTATACTTATGTGTTTTTCTAATCAATGTTTTGTTGTGAAAAAATGAATTCTAAAAATTTTTTTTTATCGCCTATATTTTAAGAGATTCCTTTGTTCATAAAAATAGGTTCTTTTATTGTGATTTTCATTTCACATAATGTTAATAAAAGATCGATATAAATAATGATTAAGATGTAGATTTCTGATGAAAACAAAATATGTAAGTAAATACTGCGTTGGCCATTAGTTTAAATGACTTAATACCCTGAAACGAGTGTTTGCGTTTTTGTTTTTGAAAAATAACCATAGGAGTAGATATGCATATCAAAATAATTTTAATTTGTTGAAGAAGAACCTTAATATGGAATATAATTAACACGTATGGTTACTTTTACAAAAAACGTAAAAACTTGTTTGGAGGTACATATAACTTCCAACTTGGAAACGTATTTGTACCTGTTTTGGCTTCGTCATGATCCTGTATATTACACCTTCAAAAAATATTTTAGGGGTGAGAGAGCCAATTCAAAACAAAGGATCATGGTGTGAATCTAGATTTTTTTGACAAATTCGTCAGCTACAAAGTTTGGTGAGAAAAACATGACTTTCGTTTAGGCTGAAGGCACAATCAGAAATACAAGCTACTAAATACTAGCGACAAAATTCCGAA
Organism: Agrilus cyanescens; assembly: GCA_947389935.1. Lineage (NCBI taxonomy): Eukaryota > Metazoa > Arthropoda > Insecta > Coleoptera > Buprestidae > Agrilus > Agrilus cyanescens. Next base: position 10,394,389 of record OX376710.1, read on the forward strand.
ACACAGAAATCAATGGTGTAAGGTATATTAAAAATACTGGATACAAGCTACTAGTTACAAATTACAAATACGGGAACTTTGGTATTTTGTTGCCTGTAATTTTGTATCTAGCCAATGAACATAGAGTATTTCACGCATGGCTCTTGTCTTCCATCTGATAGATGTTTATTCGCGGTTCGCGGGTGTTTCGGTTTGTTTATATCTATACATAACCTCAATTTTAATATTTACATTAATTTTTGGCTGAGAAAATTTTAAATTATTTAGTGTGAATCAAAACTGTCGAATTTGAAACTTAATTCTCATTGGCCCGTTCTAGTATCAAGTAATCAATTGTGTCTTCCCCCTTTGTAATTCCAAGGTTTTTCAATTGTAATTAGTATCTTGTAACTTGTATTTTTGATTGTGCCTTCAGCTTTAAACCCTGGGCTTTAATTTGAAAAAAAAAACCGGAATACTTCTGTCCATGTCAATTTTGCTTGTTAAAAAGAAACAAACTATCCAGACTTTTGTTTTTTTTTTTTTTTTTGTAGAAATGGTTGACTGAACTGGAAAATGTTAGAAAAGAAACTCGGAGAGTTTCAATGACGTTTAAGCTTGGTACTAGAAAACCATGTATAATATTCAAAAGATTATATCACTGCCATTTTAATGTAAAACAAAAGAAGAAAAATGAAAGTTGTAGAAAAAGGACTTCTAGAAATATAGACTGTCCAGCAAAATTATCGGTAACTATAAAACGATATATTCCAGACACAAAGTCGAAAAACAATGATGTTTTTGTGCCAAAATGGCCGTGTATTGTGGAGTTTCGTGATGAGCATAATCATAATTTAAATTCTGCTGCTGCGCTTAGGGAACGGCCACTTTCTCCGAGTGTGAAGAATCGTATTATAGAACTTTTTGAGAAAGGTCACTCAGTCGCTTCCGCGTATCATTCATTTATTTTATCAATGATGGAGGAACATGGTGACAACTATGAAAACATTGTTATGGATAGACACTTTACTCCTACTAAGACTGACGTAGAATCCATATGGAAAAGCCATTTCAAAAAAAAACTATGGCGAGAGAACTGGAGAAAGTATGTTACTCCACTTAGATAATATGCTGAGGGCATTATCAGACAAAAACGGTACTCTCTTCAAAGTAATTCGGAAAGAAGACCATTATGCTGTAGCACTCTGCACACCAATTATGCAAAGAGTTGCAACACTTTACCAATCGTCAGAGATTATGTTTGTTGATTCCACGGGCAACTGCGATACACAAAATCATAAAGTTTACTACTTTATAACACAGTCCGCTATTGGGGGATTACCTTTGGGCTGCATACTGAGTAGTAGCCAAGAATCAAATGTATTCTTAGAAGCCGTGAAAGCACTTCATGATATTTTACCCATTAAAATTAAACCAAAAGTTATACTTACGGATGACGATTTGGCCGAAAGAAACGCTTTAAAAAAGATATGGCCTGATTCATGTTTCTTATTGTGTACATTCCACGTTTTGAAAGCCTGTTGGAAATGGCTTAAAACAGCCAAGAATAAAATTTCTTCAAATGATGTGCAAAGCTGTTACAAATGCTTTCGAAATATTCTCGTATCCAAATCATATGAAGATCTAGAAAAGTCTTGTTTGGAGTTTACTGAGAATTGCAAATATGATAATTTTACAAATTATGTAAGTAATATGATGGAGAGAGCTGACACTTGGTGCCTCTTATATCGACAACATTTACCACTATACTGATACTAATAATTACATAGAGGTTGTATTTAGATTGCTCAAAGATATTCCCTTGGAAAGGACGAAAGCGTTCAATTTACCTCAGCTATGTGATTTTATTACTAGCAACTTTGAATTTTATTATAAGCAACGAATTTTAGATGTTTTGCTAAAACGAGTGCCTAAGACGGTTATTAGTCGTTATTTGCCTGATGAAAAAGACGTGACTGCTGAAGATATAGTACAGCTTAATGACTTTGAACATGAAATAAAGAGTCACAGCGATAGAAATGTCACCTACGTCGTTGATTTATTAGTTTTCAAGTGTACGTGTCCACAGGGATTCACTAGTAAACACTGTAAGCACCAAGCAGCGGTGGTGAAAAATTTCAATATACATTCGGTATTTAATACGTTATCCCTAAAAGTCAAATGTCTTCTCTACCAGATTGCAACCGGAAAGCAGGCAGATGAGCAGCTATTTTCGCCGATTGAAGACATTTCAGTGCAGCAGAAAAGTGACGAAGATGTTCAGGCGGATCAAGTTTCTTCAGAAAACGTTAATTCTGTTATGAATATTGGTGCCCATGAAGATAATATGGTTGATATTACATACGAAAATCATGATATTGCCGCAATAAAAGAAAAATGTGAAAAGGCACTCAGAAAAAATAATGGGACATTTGGATAAAAGCCCATCAATATTTTATCCTGCTATTGAAGCATATTTAAGCAATTGTGAAAAACATGCTAACTCAGAGCAGAGTTTATTATCTGGTTTGCATACAGCTTTTAAATACATGGGCGTAGTGTGTAAAAAGAAACGACCGCAAGCTACACGAAAGAGGGGTAAGCATATCTCTGTACAGCCTACATCAATTGGTCGCAGAGACAGCAATGGGAGGAAGGAAAGCAATGTGCAGTGGAAGAAAGTCAGATCAAATTAAAAGAACAGCTAGAAAAGCACCTCACTCCTTAGCCGCATGTGTTGAGAATAATGTTGGTTTGGGGGGAAACAAATCAAAAAAATGAAAATACCATTTTTACTATTTCTGCATTACATTAAATTTTGTACTATTAAAGATTTATTTAGTTAATAAACGTTGCAACAGGGTTTTCTGTTTATTTTTACTAAATACATGTACATTTTGCCCGTAATAAGACTTCTCGGACATTATATATAGTTTGGGTTAATAATAAATACATAATGCTTGTTCGCATCTTTCTGGTATTTCGTAAATCGCCGAGGCATTAAGTCTTATACGTCGGGTCTTTATGCATCATCCGAATTATTTCGAGCGGCTAATGTGTCGGCGAATTCCGAAAACGCCACCGGGATATATGCTACATTTAGAGACAAAACGAGTAAAACTAGCAACAGAAGCAGGAAAAAGAGCAGTAAAATATGAAGAAAAGATAATTAGACACGAAGGAAACGACCTACTTACAGAATGGGTAAAGATCAAAAATAAAATAAGTACAGATTGGGAGATAAACAGAAAGAGGGATAAAAGAAAAATGGAAGAGAACGAGAAAGAAGCACTTGGAAAAAAGAGGATGGTATCTTGATTATTATAATAGAAAAATCGAAAACGAAACAAACACATGGAAACAAAGGCAGGATTTAGAAAGAAAACTGGGAAACTCGAAATACGCAAAAGAATATAAAACACACATATTCGAAAGGTGCAAGTTCACGGGAATAGATGGAAAAAGCTGGAAACAACAACTTTTGGGGAAGGATTGCCTGGAAAGAATGTGGAACATAATACGGAAAACAAAAGAGAATGATTAAAACGACAGCACAAACTAAAGACGCGCATTCAATTAACAAGATTTTATTTTATTTAATGTAAATACTTATTTAAAATATGTAACAATTTTTGTTAATAAAGCTATTATTACTATTTTACAAGCTATGGTGTCTTGCTGACCAACGAGGCTTCATCAAAAAGTTCAGTATTTATCAAGGAAAGGACGAAGAAATGAACGCAAAATATTCCGGCTACACCTTAGGAGAAAGAGTGGTATTAGCAACCCGAAAACTAAAAGGTGTTTCTAAATCGATTATCACTTGTCCTAAGGCCATCAAAGATTACAACTCCTATATGGGTAGAGTAGATACAGCCGATCGGCTGATTGTGTTGACAGAAAGTCTCCAAAATGGTGGCATAGGTTGTTTTGGGGCCTACTAAATTACTAGATATAGTCTTTGTGAATGCATATATTGTTCACGGCCTAACACATGAAAAAGTTACAGTGAAAGAATGTAAAAAGTCAGTAGCACTGGGATTGGATGACTATAAAAGATATTGCTAGCAAATATAAAAGAGTACTAAAGGAAAATGAAGTACTGGGCCATCTAAAAGGCGCAGGACAGGCTTCTCAACGTTGAAAGACGTGAGAACAGTAAACAGAGGAGTACACTGGCCTACATTTGCAGCAAACAGGGGTAGGTGTGATGTATGCAGCATGAAGAAGGTACAGTCGAAACCACATTCTAAATGTTCACATTGTAGTTTTTTTATGTCTAAGGGCCGGTTTTACAAACACGGAATATAGCACGGAATAGTGCTATTCGGCGAATAGAGGCGAAGAATGGTTTTACAAAGTACGTTTATTCTACGAATAGCGTATACGCCGAATAAACAGAAGAATAAACTATTCCGCCGTTGAAGTAGCCGTTAAAATGCTTTTCCTTGGAATAACCTCAAATTAAAAGTTTGCTTTATATTTGTTCATTGGTGATTGACGTGGCAATATTTGGCTCTTCAGATGACAATTTATATCAGAGGCGAATAAGAAGGCCTAAAAAATTCAAAGAACGGTAAATACAATTTACAGCAAAAAGTACATCTAGTTGACAATGTTACCAATGATCCAAATTGGCTTTTAGTAAAGACTACTTTGAAAAGGAATTTTTGCAACGTTTTTGTATAAAAAAACAAACAGCAAGAAGGTTGTTGGCTGAAATCGAGCATTATATCAGAAGTATAAAAAACTATTCAAAATAATGCGGTTTCACCAGCAACAAAATTTTTATTAACATTGAGATTTTTTGCAACAGGTTAATTGTTAACTGTTGTTGCTGACTTTGCTGGTGTCAGTGAGGCAGTAGCGTGCACTACTGTTATGCAGGTGAGCCAGGCCATTGCACTGTTAAGGCCACAATATATCAAAAGAGCCACTACTGCACAAGGAAAGCACATGTGATGGAGAAATTTTACGAAATTGCTCAGTTTCCGTGTGTTTTGGTTGCAATTAATTGTACGCACATCAGACTGCAGTCTCCTGCCTAGGGCGCTCGTCAAACGACGCTTGCGCAATATATCAACGGAGGTATGGAAAGAACGATGGAAGACTGCAACTATCGGAAGGACTACGGTGCATTTCCTACCGGAAACGAATTACGATTTGAAAGTAACGGGAAATATGGACTTCCACATGGTACAATTGATGACAGGACATGGAAACTTCCGATCTTATTTAAAGCGCATCGGTAAGATCGACGACGACGCATGCGATGCGGCGGCGGCATCGACACTGCGAACACGTCCCGTTCTACTGTAACATCGAAGAACATCGCGAGACGGCTGATCGGGATCTCACGCTTCGGGGACTTCGATGGCCTACCTGCTACGAGGAGGTCAACGACCTGCGGAACGAGGACTGGTGGGACGCTTTTCGAACTTTTTCGGGTCGCGTTCAGAGACTTAAAGCGAACAATTAAATTGCCCTTGTGTTGTGCGCGTTCGCGGCCAGCTTTTTCGGTTTTTAGGGACTGTTGCCCTGTGGTCTAAACGATGCGGCGACTGAAGCCTGCGCCGTCCACCACAAATGCCTAAAACCACTAGACCATACCTAGAAGGCGAACAAAGGGATGGCGGATATGGAACTGCACCAGGACGGTTGTGCTGATGCCGGGAAGGGAGGGTTCGATGCTGTCTTTGACGGTATGACCCGAGCCTCCAACAACTTGACCACAGGCATATGCAGTAATCGCGCGAAACGATGGGTTTTTGTACGCGGTCGCGGTCGGGTTTTTTATTTTCTGTTTCAGGTCAGATAGCGGATTCCACCCTGGAGCTAAACAACGTGGCGACTGAAGCCTGCGTCGTCCACCATATTTGCCTAAACCACATACTTAGAAGGCGATCAACCGGATGGCGGATATGGAACTGCACCACGTCGGTTGTGTTGATGCCAGGAAGGGAGGGTTCGATGCTGTCTTTAACGGTATGACCCGAGCCTCCAACTACATGCTTCAGACGTGTTAAAAAGAATCTCCGAAACGATCGTTACTTATTTTTTATTTTGTGCGGTGCTTGCAAACGCGTATTCAGCTACCTACGAGATTGCTAGTATCCGGTCATTTTTAAATTCAAAATTTTGTCGTATTCATTATTCGGGGTTTTCAAATTATAATTCTTCGGGAAATTCATTTCTGATGTTCTAGCCAAAGGGATTATAATTGTAACTGAGTTTAATTAGATTAATTATTCTCTAAGTTAGGTTAATGAATTTAGTTTTTTATATACATTAAATATTTACCTGTACATATTAATATTAGCGAAGACCGCCGCTGTAGTAACCTTCGGGTGGAGCAGCTGCACCATGTAAATATTTTCAATTAATGAATTATAAGGCAACAACGCAGAAAATTTCCACAACCGAAAAGGGTATTTCTCCTGAAATGTGCAGGTTGCTGATAAATGATATTGTTGTCAGTTGGCCTGATTCAGCACACGATTTGACGATTTTTAATGGTAGTCGAGTTAAGGCAATGTTTGCCACAAGCAATATGGGGAATGGTATTTTATCAGGTGATTATGCCAATTGCAATTATTTACTAACTCCACTAGCAGATCCTAACACACAGGCACAAAATTTGTATAACGAAAGTCATATACGAACCCGTAATGTCATCCATCCAACGTTGTGTAATAAAGCAAGACTGTATATTTTTACAAAAAAAGCTGATTATCACACGAAACTGTCATTTACAACGCTTGTCCGAAACAAATGTTTACTACCAACATTCAAAATATATAAATTAAATTAAAATAAAAACACTTGGAAATATTTTCACTGTTTTTTAATTACTCAATACGCATTTGGCCTTATTGGGGCATCTTCAGGAGTTTACTACATCCATCCTACAATCACCAATGAACAAAAAGCAAACTTTTAATTTGAGGTTATTCCAAGGTTAAGAACTTTAACGGCCACTCAACGGCGGAATAGTTTATTCTTCTGTTTATTCGGGGTATACGCTATTCGTAGAATAAACGTGATTTGTAAAACCACTTTTCGCATCTATTCGCCGAATAGCACTATTCCGTGCTTTATTCGGTGTTTGTAAGAGCGGCCCTTAGAAGTCTAATAAAAATCTGAAAAAAGTTTGTAGTTTTCTTTAGGATACCTTTTTAGGACTGTCAAATAAAAATACCAATTTTCAGTATTTTTCTTTTAATTACGTTTAATTGCGATAACGCAATAACAAGAATTAATAGACCGAGAAAGTACTTTACGAAGTGATAAGGAATTTAACATAAAAAACAGGAGACTAACTTTGACTATAGCGGAGGCAGTGCTGGATTAGCCACGTAGCAAGTCAGCAAATGCTACGGGCCCCGTGTTTTTCGGAGCCCCGCGCCTATGCACAAAAAGGGTTTTAAAATAAAATAAGGTATGAGATTAATACGAATGAATACGGCATATGATAGTAAAGTGTATATTTTTGTCGAAGATATTGTTCTTTATCATCTCTCGCACTTAAAAAGGGCTTGTGGTATATTTCTTATACATATGTACCAACATGTATTTGTAAATGTTAGAGCGGCCTGAATGTAGGCGCCCATTAACCCATTATCCTGACGTTAAAGTAGCCCTTATACAAGCCGTTGGCAGGTTTATGGTGAACTGATACACAAAAATTCTTTTTGGTACTTTATACATATGTAGACAGAATACCGGTCACCCAATTTTTGAAAACGTTGTTTGGTACCATTCAGTTTGCTTTCTATTCGTAACGAAGCTAATTGTAGCCGAGCGTATTATCTATCGAATTTGTAGTTTTTGTACAATTATTGTGATATTTTAATAGTAAACTATCGAAAGTACGATTAATTTAATTTTTTTAATAACTAACTGAACAGTTGGTGAGTCATTGATTCTTACTGAGTACCTTTAAGCATGCACAGATTAAATTACGACAAATTTCCTTGTTAATGTGCAGTTTAATTTTTTATTATAAACTTTATAACGTTAGCAAACCAGGGCCCCCGTTGTTCGCATTTGCTACAGGCCCCGCGCTAGCTTAATCCGGCGGAGGCAATTCAGCTACACTAGTAATGGTGAAATGGGCCGACACAAAATGTAGAACTCTACCGAATTCCAGTGCATCCTGCAGTCCAATTGTGGAAGTCAGGCGTTAGAATAGAGGAAAAAAAGAAGGCGAATGTTCAATGTCCCCAAATAATCCATATCTCCTGAAGTTCGTTTTAGTTACTCAAAGCATCAACCTCAGTTCACCACCAGAAGTTCGCATTTATTATTCCGCTTGTCTGGCTCTTCTATGCTTGTCAGTTTTTCTACTGCATATTGTATTACGTTTGCTTTCTATTGTAATACTATATCTAAGTTTTGACACTTTTATGCTTCAGCTTACGAAAATAAGCTAAATTTTAAATAGATGATACATTTCAAAATCCAAAATAAGATTAGTTTTATTTTGGAATTTTTCCTTCCCAACTACATATAAAAATATTTATCAACAATGAAATATCGAGAAACATTTAGTAGTGGTGATTTTAAATACATTAATATGAATTAAATTCAAGGACCATCTACAAATTACCTCAAATTAATGAGGAAAAATATAAAAAAAAACCAATTTAAGTCCATCAGAATGTTACTAGTTTCATTCTGTTTACTTATTTTTTCTTGGGTGACACAGCTATAAATTTTAGCCTCATTTTGTAATATGAGCGATTGACCCCGGTTTATACTGTGAAAACAACTATTCTTCACTATTTCTCGATATTAAAAACCTTCAAAAGAAAGTAACGACTGGAAAGCAGTAAGCGCTTGCAATTTTCTGCTGGGACACAATTATGAACAATATACTGAATAATTTAGTTAATGGAAAAGAGGAGATGAATTTCCGTAATTAAGACCACTGCGTTATCAAAGTTAGCAAGTGTTGCACAGCAGAAATATTTGTATGTTTAAAATTGTTCAATTGTATTTTATTAATATGCATTGTACCTATTTTAGTTTTGTGAATTTATCGTTTGGTACTAATTGTAAATAGCATTCCCACATAAAAGACAATATGCTCTTATGAAATTACACCTAAATGTGTCGAATTAAGTGCCTAAATAAACGAATAAAAGAAATTAATATTAATAGATTGTCATACCTGCTTGATAATCGTAAAGTGCACGAGCTTGTAAACCTGGTCCTTCAACTAAATCTTGATAAATTACCTCATCAACAAATTGCTGTTCAGTAATTTGTTGGATGTACTCATTATTGTGCAAACTTTTATCTTTACTAGTATTTACATTTTTTTGAGGATCTCTTGGAGAACGCTTTATCGTTGAAAATTGATCAGAATCTTCATCACTTTGTCCTTCTTCAATTAACTTATTTTCTGATACATGTTGCTTTTGCTCCAGCTGTTCTGAAACACTAACATTAACAATTACCATCTAGTAAAATCAAATATCTATTGGCAAAAGGCAAGGCAGATATTATAAGCTACTAGTTGTAATAAATACATACATACACAAGATTGAGTACATCACTGTGAGACTACATGCACTTGTACATCTATGATGAACGGTTTCTGAGATAATTTAATTTATAGTAGAAAAAGCGCTACCGCAACCCAAATTATAGAAAAATCATAAGTTCCAACAAATATGACCTAGAATATTGAATTTTTTTCTAATAATAGCTGAATCTCAGAGCTAACCCTCTGACAAAATTGAACGTAATAATTGATACAGGGCGTTCAAAAAAAATTATACAGTTTATTGCTTGGGGTGGTTGTTATAAATCTACGTTGGACATATTAGTCAGAATACAGAATAAGCTCATTAATATATTTACTGACGGTAATCCCGTCTTAGGAATTAGACTCTTTTATATTAGAATCTCTATGCTATCATTACAAGAGTTGTAAAAATTCATACGAGAATCACAAAGGCTCCACAAGGAACAAAAGTATTATTATACCCAGTTAACAAAACAATAGCTTTCAAAAATTCTTACGTTGTTGCTATCAAACATTACAATACACTGCCAGTGCATTTAAAAACCTTACAGCATAAAAATAAAATTATTCGTAAGAAATTAAAAAACTGGTTGGCATCTACACAACGTTCATCTTATTATTTATTATTTATTTATAGTATTATAGTTTCATATATTTTCTTACATTATGTCCATTATTATAGTTTGGTACCTACTTATAAAAATAGAAAATTTAGAAAGACAAGACAATGTGTCTTGATAGGATCAATCATCTTATCGGGCCTATGTACAGGTGTTACCGACACCTCTATAGGTGCATGCAATATGTATTATGTGTATTATATAATTATGTTTTGTATATATATATCTTATGTATCCTCGTAATAAATAAATAAATAAATAAATAAATAAAACTTCAAACACGAACGACATCGTTTCTTTAAATGGCACTACCATTTTATTGCTTTATTCGATTCCTTTTTTCATCTTCCTTTGATCCATATGGCTACTTCCTCTTATTTTACTTGAAAATTTTTGAGTGGTTTTGAAATTTTACTTAAAATTGCTATTTTTAATATATTTCAACAATTACCGATAATCAATGCAAATCCGAGCGAAAAATCGTCCTTTCGATTAATTTATGTTACAAAAACAAACAAAAATGAAAACTTCAATTGAAGTACATAATTATTATAAACATTTTTCTTGAACATCTTCCTAACAGAAATTAATTGAAAGAAAGATTTCTAGTGAGATCTTGCTTTGATTGTGGGATTATGGTTAGCAATTATCAAAGGCACACTCTTATTTGGCCAAAATTAATGAAATTACCTATTTTAAAAATTTAAAATTACTCCAAATTTTTCAAATAAAACAACAGGAGGCATCCACTTAGAACAAAAAAGACAAAAAGGGAATTAATTGAAAAAATAAAGTATGGTAGGTGTCATTTGAGAAAACGAAGTTGTGTTTTAAATTTTAAACATTTACAATTTTCTTTTGAAAGCCCTGTAGAAATTATTAAGTTCAATTTTTTCAAGGCATTAGCACAGAGATTCAGATATCACTACTAAAATTTTGACACACTCAGTCATATTTATTGGAAGTAATAATTGTTTACAATTTGAGTTGGTACAGCAGTGACCCAAATAAGTAAACAGACATTATTATGTGTATTCCTTCATATTTACTATAAATGCATTTTCATGGAATAACTAACATACCAAACTACAGCCAGCCATAAACATTATTGTATTATATAATGTGTATACATACTGTTCTTGTGTAGAAGATGGATTCACTTCAACACCTGTTTGAGAAAATGGTTGTGTCTGACTTTTTAAAAGTGAACTACGAACAGGCTTTTCTGGGATTTTTTTAGGTTGAACAGCATTTTGTTCAAAAATTGATGTATCTACCAATTTCCTAGGACTATGATTTAATTTAGCATATTCTTTTTCACTATTTTGACTTAAAACATCAGTCTTATTACTGTCATTAGCCTCATGGATCTCCCTCTGTTTGAATTCTTCTTCAATAACTTTACGTTCAAGCTCTTTTCGCTTCCTCTCTTCTTCCTTTCTTTTTTTCTCTTCTTGTTCTTCCTTTTGCCAAAAGCGATCTCTTTCATTGGAGTTAATCTCTGCAACTGGGTTTACCTTCTTGTAATTTGTGCCCACAGGTGCTTTCACATCAGAAATTTCACTCCTATGTGTTATAAGCTTTATTGACGAACCGCTTTTAGACAATCTATCAAGAATTGTCTGGGAATCAAGATCGTCTTCGCTTCTGGCATTAATTGTAAGATGAGCACCTTTGAAGAAATTCTCTATATCACGTAAATGATTTGCACACATCCCTTTACGAAGCGTATGAGCACCTTCTCCTTGCCAATTAATTAAAGCATATTTTGGAAGTGAAGTTCTTGGATCTGTTATTTTTAAAAATGCATACATTACTTTGCAACTATTTAATTCTTCAGTCAGTTCTTCTATTCCACCAGAACCTGTGGATATTACTTTAAGTGTGTTTGTTTGCCCTTCATATCCAAATAAAGCCCTAAAACTTGCAAAGTAATGACAAAATTATGTGTTTTGAACCAAATTACTAACCAATTTGATTCATTTTTTTCATCTAGAACTTCCTTCCATGCGTGCAAAAGTGAATCATGGTATCGGCTTAGATTCAAAGACATTTGGAACTACTTGTAACTAAATACGACTGCTTTTATCTTTATAAATGACAATTTTACGTTTTTGTATCACTACTCTTGTTTGCACATTAGCATCACTCACAAACTCAAACTAACAACAAAAATTACGCAAAGTGAACAGATTACGGCTATCACCATGTCAAAAAATATACACCACGTATTGAAATTAATTTACTTATTCTTTTTCTTCGCGTCATAGATGGCTCTTGTGAAGGTGCTATCCATTCAGCCAATATTTTTATAGGAATGGAGGATACGTTCCACTACAGACTACACGATCGGCACCCATTCTAAACATGGGGCTAATCACTTAATGGAGGATAGTTGGAGGAGGAGGGGCAATAAAAATTTAGTTCATAATTATCTTAAAAATGAAATTATGGACATAGAATACTGATACAAGTGAAATATTTTCAGTTCGTGCTTTTAGATGCAAATTTAGTTAGCTGAAGTTTCAATTTATGTACAGTATAATCCCACTAATCCGGCACTTCGATAGGTCCGCACGTCCAATAATCCGGCACCCTCCGCCCAAGCCTCCCTCGCCTCTCTATACCTGTGCGTTTGTCTAACCTCAAAACTTATCACGTGCACGTGCTTACGTATTTGTTTTTTTTTTAAGTGAGAATAGCTTATAGACCGCGTTTGGTTTTGACAAGGTTTTGACATCAGATCAGTCTGATCAAACGATTGCATTCGTTTATTCAATCTAGATTAAACAGATGTAAATCTGGAGCGTTCTTTTATTAAATCAGATGCGTCACATATTGATAGATTTTTCAGATTAATATTTTTCTTGTCAATTGTCTCTCTGGTTGTCACAATGGTTTTTTGAATTTTTGCAAATAGTTATTTAAAAGCGTTTTGTTTTGACGGTTATTTTCAGTTATTTTGTCTTATACGTCCATAAATTATAGGTATATCAAAATGATGCCGATTCTTCACTTAGTAGACGAACAGAGTGAAGAATATGACATTGAGGTCACTGAAGAACAATTTCAGCAAGAAAGAAAAAAAGAAAATCGCATGAAAACACCATTGGAAGAAGGCATAAAAAAAAACTTGCTCGTCAGGATAGATTTAGCTCTTTTAGAATACTTACTGTAGCAGTGGAAAAAAGTGTCCTCCAAAAGACATGATGTGTAGTGATTTACTTCAATACTTACCCTCTACAAATACAAGGGGAATAGATACTTTTAATATTGTGTTAAAGTTGCTACTCGATGGAAGGGGTAGGCGGAGCCAAAGCGTCTCTCGGCGAAATAAAAGCTGCCGCTGAGCCAACAGTCGTAAGTTGCCGTCATGTTGCCGTTTCGCAGTCGTTATTAACGGATGTGTACGGACGCGTTGATACGAGGTGTATAGTGGTACATAGTGGTGTATTGATTTTTATTTTAAAGCCATTGCGTTTGTTTAAGTGTTTTGTTTATAAGGTGTCCTCATATTCACTACTAGAATAGTAGTTTTATCCGCTAGAGCCATGGGGACACCGCAAGTCCCTATGGATGATTCCGATTCAGATCTAGAATCGAGTGATAAATTGAAAGAAATTGCGGACAGCATTAACAAAGAGGGAAAAAATGCACCGAAAGACGACGTGCTTTTGTTACAAATCAAAGCTGAAGAAGAACGTTTATCAGCTTTAAAAAAGGAAATGGCGAGGATCACAACACTTAAACACTTATCGAGAAAAGTACCAAGAGTCTCAGTATGTTAAAAAGTCACTTTCTACCCGATGAGGAAAATGTTGACGAGTGTTCGTCGAAACGTAAAACAATTATTAAACGTAAATGTGTTACTACTCCGGCTATAACTACAAACGAAAAATTGTCCCCCCCGGTCAAAAGGAAATTGGCCATCAGATCAAACAAAGAATTCCGAGAGGTAGAAGATGGTATTTTTGTACCAATTGTTGAAGAAGGTGATTGTTCCGAAACCCAGGAAGAACCATCGACGATTTCCATTAAGAAAGCTAAAAAACCTCCCCCAATAGTACTGACGGACCCATCGAAATATCAGTTAGTTAAAGAAGCTATAGAAAAATCAAGGATCTCAATTAAAAACAGCTCACATGTGAAGGACGGGGTGCGCTTATTTCCAGAAACGGTTGAAGATTATCGTAAAACAATTAAGTTGTTGGACGCTATGGAAGCAAGCAGATATACCTACAGTCTCGAGGAGGAAAAACAACTTAAGGTTGCTCTACGGGGTGTTTTACCCGAAATACCAATTGAGGAAATTGAAGATGACCTTAGACAAAAGGGACTCACTTTCAACTCCGTCGTAAGACTTAAAAAAGACAAAAACACTAACTACCCTATGGTTTTAGTTAATACAGAGAAAAGCGAGGAAGGAAAAAAGATATTCAACGTGACAAGCGTCCTTGGCCTCCGCGTAAAAGCAGAACCGAAAAAGAAGTCAAACAGCGAAACACAATGCTTTCGATGTCAGCTGTATGGTCACGTGCAATATAGATGTACGGGACAGTGGCAGTGCGCCTTCTGCGCTGAGAACCACCCGTTGTCCGAGTGTAAGAAACCGAGAGGGCCAGGCTTAGTACCTACATGCGCGAACTGCAACGAGGGTCACCCGTCCTTTTCCAAAAAGTGTCCAAAACATCCGTCTAACCTACAAACGAAAAAAGAGGACACGAAACTCAACCTTGTTGAAAGCTCCCGTCTTAAAGAAGGTTTTTCATATGCACAAAAAGCTAAGACTACCAGTGACGACCAGGACTTAAATGACAAAATCGAAAAGGCGTTGATTAAAATGTAGCCAAAGCTTCTTAATAACCTCAATGGATAATCCAAACCAACCAGCTGTAAATCAAGAGATAGTAATCTGTACATGGAATGCAAACGGTGTTTCGTCACATAAAGATGAACTAGAAACCTTTCTAATTGAACACGACGTAGCAATTCTATTGTTAACAGTAACCAAGTTAAAAAGGGGTCACTCGTTCTACTTGAACGGGTACAAAATCTTTCGCAAAGACAGAGAAGGTAGTATGGGTAGGGGCGTGGCCGTTGCCATTCGCAGCAAGCTCTGCACTCAGCAGTACACGATCCAATCATCAATCGAGGCAATAGGTGCGGAAGTGTACCTAAACAAAAAAAATCACAACATTTGTAGCAGCTTATAACCCTCCTGGCAACAAGATAACGGAAGCAGAAATCCTAAAACTATTGCCGCAACCAAACACCATAGGGTAGCCGGGTGGTCAATCCCAATGGCAGAGAACTCTTTAAAACATCTACCAAACTAAACTACACAAAAGTACTAGGTCCTGGAGATTCAACATCTAACCCGTCTAATGGCGCCCGTGGTGATGTTATCGATATCTTCATTAGTCACCACACGAGTTCCATTAAAAACATCAGAACAGTCCACGAACTGTCTTCTGACCATTTTCCTGTTTTATTAACACTTAGCAGGAATGATAGAACTGAAATAAGAACAATAAAAATAACCAACTGGATATCCTTCGGCTACAAAGTCGATGAAATTGAACACACGCCTACATTACTTACTACCAGCGATATTGACACTGAGGTAGACCTGTTCACCAACCACATCAAGGATATCATTGAGGAGTGCTCCGTAGCAAGAACACCAAACATCCATAATAAACTGGGGTTAAACAAAGAGGAAAAGGCCATAATAAGGGAAAAAAACGACGCTCGAAAACTTTGGGTTAAATATAGGAGAGAAAGCGATAAAAAAATATATCGTCGTAAACAAAGAGAAGTAAAACAGATGCTGGAGTTAAGAAAACAAAACATATGGGAAATGATATGAAATATTGGAAATTAATGAAGTCCTTAGGTAGACGCCACTGCCCTAACGCCCCGTTACTATTGAACGGACAAAAAATTTTTGACGATGTAGCGAAGGCCGAGGCTTCAGCTAGCTTCTTTGAAAACCAGTTTTCAAACGAATTAAATTCAGATCGACTAACAGAAGAAGAAGTTAACTATGAAATGACCAGGTCTCAGCAACAGCCTCAATCTGATTTTCCGGTTCTAAGTTCAGAAGAGGTTAAAAAATACATAAAAAGGCTTAAAACCAAGAGAGCGCCGGGGATAGACAGCATAAGCAACATAGCACTTAAAATGTTAGGCGGCAAACCCATAGCCTGGCTTACCGAAATATTCAACGCAAGTATACGAATGGCGTTTTTTCCAACCAAATGGAAAGAAGCATTAATTATAACAATTCCTAAAGGCGACAAGGACCCTAGACAGTTAGGTAATCTAAGGCCGATCAGCCTAATCAGCTCCCTTTCAAAAATTTATGAAACCTTCTTAAAAGAAAAACTACAAGACGTAGTAGAGGGAAATGATGTTTTACCATCCTGTCAGTTTGGGTTTCGTAAGAAATTGGCAGCGGTACAACAAGTAGCAAACTTCTTACAAGCGATAAAAGAATTTTCCACCCCAAGAAAACAAACTATTGGCGCCCTACTGGACCTCGAGAAGGCTTACGATAAGATATGGAGACATGGGCTGATCTTTAAAATGGCACAGGTCAAGATTCCCTGGTGGTTAATTAAAATCATATACTCGTGGCTACAAGGCCGTAGCTTCAAAGTCAATGGAAGCTTATCCGGACGCAAATCAGCTACAGAAGGGTTACCACAAGGATCACCGCTCTCACCGTTGCTGTTTAACATTTACGTCCACGATATACCAAGATTCCTAAACGATAAATTCGCGAAGCTGTTTCAATTCGCGGACGACACAGCCGTGGTTGCTACCGGACTTAATATCGCGACGGCACAGTCAAGGATGGAAAGAACCCTAAGTATCGTCCTTCAAAGATGGAAGCTAACCGTTAACACTAGCAAAACGGAAGTAATTTTGTTTGGAAATAAAAGACCAAAGTACAATTTTGTTATTTTTGACAAAAAGAAAATAAAATTCCAATCCACAGTTACATACCTGGGAGTTACTATAGATAAAAAATTGGGCTTTCTACAACACGTTAGAAGAAGAGGTAACCTTGCTCTTAAACGCAACAAGAGCCTCTATAAAATCACTAGAGAAGGAAGTAGACTTTGCAGAAAAAATAGGCTAAAATTACTCAAGTGTGTCCTGTATCCGACAGCTTTTTACGGTCAGGAGATTTGGATAACGGGTAGCGAAAAAACTAAACAGAAGGCCCAGATGATCCAAAGCAAGCTAATAAGACGTACTATGAATATACCCTGGTACATTAGGAACCACGATTTCCGGGAAGAGCTAAAAATTGTTGACGTCTTAGAGACGGCTAAACTAAGAAGAGATCAAATGATCGCACGCCTAAAACTACATCACAGAGAAGACATTATCCTAATTGGGGAGAGAATAACGTAAGGTCACGATGAAAACCCAACTTCAGGAGTCATAAAGATCAGATTTAAATAGTCGTTGGCTGAAAAAATCTAACATATTGCGGAAAAAAAAAACAGTCGTCAGTCGACTACCTCTCTTAGCCACTTCAACATCTCCTTGGCTACTCTCTCTTCCAGGAGAATATCCATCAACGATCTACATACCGACCCTCTTCGGCTACCCACTTAACCAAGGGAATTATCTACGACGCCAAGCTACCGTTTCACCTACCCGCAGTACGACAAACATGTATACCAACGTCAAGCCATCGAGACCACTGATACCACGTCACCGCAGAGGAGCATCCGCACAGCGCTGGAGACGCGAGTACCAACGACGCATCGAAGGGCCACCCCAGGCCTTGGCCGCCAACCATTTGGACCTGGTTTTCCAGGAACTAGAAGGATCGTACGCGCCGTCACCGGACCTCAGCCGATTGTCCGTTTCGCCTACAGATCCCCGAAAACCACCGTCGCCACGGCCTTCGCCATTGCCACAGCTCACGCCGGTTCCTGCCTTGTTGTCCCCGTTGCCAAAGACTCCCAGCCGCTCCCGGCGAACCTACTGTCTCCGCCGAATAGACTTTGGGTAACAAGTGAACAACGTTTCGTGAATAAGTAGTGTTGTGCTATATAGAGGGAAAACTGTGTAACCACCCGCACCCGGGTGTTACCATATTATAAATAATTCACTTCTATTTATTTATTTAGCAGGTGGGTTTTTATGTGATAATAATTCTATTTAATTTAATCGCAGGTATTTTTGTCACTTCGTCTCAATATTTCTTTTATTTCGTATTTCTAATTTCGATTATTTTTCTGATTTTATTTTGAATGAGAATAAGATTGAATAATTTTATTTTAAAATATTCTTCGGACTTAATGAGTAAGAAAAGGACAGATTTCACCCTGGAAACATGCACTTGGCGTAAACGGCGTACCTCTGAGTTTCTGGGTCACCACCATGTGGTTATTGCAGGAGAGAGAAAGTAATACAGTAGCTTCTGGTAAATAAGCGAGAGAGAAAATCAGCTGGTCTGGTCGTTCGTCCGTAGGTAGTCGCTGGTATATAGGAGGGTAAAGGGAACACCTTAGGGCGCTTAGGGTTGGTAATAAGAATGAGCGAGAGGGCCTTAGAGAAGCGAAAGGGAAAGTCTGCGAATTTGATCTTTCTGTTAGAAGTTAGGCGAGGGTGTAGAGAGGAAAAGGGAATATCTTCGGACGCTGGGAATTCACGTTTCAATGAGAACAAAGGAGAGAGCATTATCCAAAAGTGAGACCGAGATATCTGCGCTCGTGGTGTCGTTTGATAGGCTTGTTAGGGATGTAGGAACGTAAGGGGAAGCTCGCGAGATGCAGAATTCGTGTGTTGGAGAGGGCAGAATTTTGGTATAAATAGCCGCAAGTATTTACGGGATTGCATAGGGAGTTGGAATATTGTTGGCTCTCTATCTCTGGTTTGATTCGAACTGTTGCGAGGCTAGTCGGAAAACGGCTTCCTCGATCTGCAGTAGAAGAGGTCAAATAAATATTTGAACGCATTACATTTGATTCGAACTGTTGCGAGGCTAGTCGGAAAACGGCTTCCTCGAGCTGCAGTAGAAGAGGTCAAATAACCATTTTGAACGCATTACATTTGATTCGAACTGTTGCGAGGCTAGTCGGAAAACGGCTTTCTCGATCTGCAGTATAAGAGGTCAAATCGTCATTTTGAATGCCTTACATTGGATTCGAACTGTTGCGAGGCTAGTCGGAAAACGGCTTACCTCGATCTGCAGTATAAGAGGTCCTGTAACGCAATTTAAATTGTATTGAACGAGTTAAATGGCTGTTGGTTTGCGCAGTCCAACATCCACTGGTGATTGGTTTAATTCGGTCTGTTCCCGTGGTCGTAACCTGGTTTCTTATCGCCGCCACCCTTTATCGGAGTCGTATACAACCCCGCCACTGGCGCCTGCTTATCCACCATTGTCCGGGAGTCGTACTGTTCGAAGCCACCGCCTGACCGATCTGTCCGGTACCATAAACTACCCCATGAGCGGTCGTTCGTCCGTCAACCCCGAGCCTGATGCTGCCGATGCCGATGACATACAATACAAAGGTGGGTAACTTACTGACCGATATTTTATTCGTATTTTGAGGTCGTCTAACCTTCCCAGATTTATGATTTTATTTACTGTTATTTTCATTTTGAATTGCATTGCTACCATTGTCTTATGTTACCCTTCAGGGTTAATATATTTTATTCTGTTTGATTGCGATTATCTGGTGTCATTAATTTTAAGATACAATTGTCTAATTCGAGTCCTTTTTGGACCATGTACAATTCTTCACTGATTCATGTACTGCTTCGTGGTACTAGGGAGGTGTATGACAAGCACTTTAATTTGGTTTATTAAATCAGTATAGCCTGAGAAGTTTTGATCAGTTGTTTTAGAATGGGTTCATTCTAACTTTGGTATATTTACCTACAAAATTACGTAAACGTAGATGTTGACTAAATTGGCCTGAAGCTGTAGGCGGCAGGAGTTTAGAAGGATCTATCTACGGTTTACGCTCCTATGATTAATTCAGGTGAACGTGTAGCTACAGTAATTAGAACAATTTGGCGGTATCTATTCTTTCAGTTGAAGGTATCCGTTTTGGTTTGTTTTGAACCACTAACACTGTTTGAGCATCTCGAGGTTTTGCCTTGGGAACAGATGTGTTTAAAAAGATAGCAGATTTGCAGTTGTCTAAATTTAGGCGAAACTCTTAATTGAAGAACTCTTGATCAGAGAGAGGGAAGTCGAGTAAGTTGACATACTTTGTTGTTCTGAACTGCCATAAAATAGAGGCGACGTCCACTAAGAGTGGCGTGTCTCGAACCACCTTAATTAGAGGCTATGTTCACCAAGGTGACGTGTCTCGACAAACCAATATAGGGCTATGTTCACCATGTGTGACGTGTCCGACAAAATAATAAAGGTTTCGTGGTTACCAAGTGTGCCCGATTCCTCATACCAACAAACTATATACAAACTCCCGTGACATGGCATCTTCAGACAACAGGTATTCTAACATGGCCTACCAAGGTAGCCCATGGGCTTACAGCGGTTGTGGCTTTTTCGACGGTTAAAGTTCACGATCTGCACGACTTTCCTTCTCCCAGTTCAAGACGAACATGCGAGGGTTTTTCCTACACAATTCGTTGTTGCACTGTTTGACGATGTTCGAACTTTGTACCAACACATAACTTTGGCTATTAAATGTCTTTGATAGCACATCTGTCCCAACCCTAAATTCTATGGTAAAATAAAAAGGTGCTTGTCTTCCCGAACCGATACCAAGGGCAATTGGAAATATGTATATTTGTAAATAAATCTTGTGGTTCAAATTTCTTGTGTTTTCTTTGTTAGCACATATAACTTGTACGGAACTCATAAAAGAATCTATCTTAGTACATTCTATTATCACAACGTAATTAAAAGGTCCTAACACTAGACGATTCACATTCACAGCCAAATTCTTCGATTTAATTAAATAAATAAAGATTTTTGAAAAGTTAAATTTTGTTTGTTTTTCTTTTCTCGATTTTAACTAGAAAGTGAGGGTACCCCCCTACGCCTGGTTACAACTGAATTAATTTAGGTTAGGTCCACTATGTACGAGAAGTATGTACCCTTGTAAATATGACTATATTTTTTTATTATTAAATTTGTATTTGGAAAATTAAATTTCCTCTCTACTTATTTATACTAAGGATGCTTTATCCGTTATGAACATTGGCTATCCGAAACATACGAGGAGTGTTAAATAATAAAGTGACTGTGAACCGTTACAAACCATCGCTAGCCCGATAGTTGCCGCGTTATACCAACCAGGTGTGCGTTGCGGTAACAGTAGTAGACCACGTCAAGACAATGGAATCGGGGGCAGGAAAATTTAAAATACTAAAAGTTGGCGATTGACCAAAGATGGTAGTAAAAAAGATAATTAAGTTAGTTTAATAATTAACATCTACTGAACAGAGGAAACAAATTACCAAAACAGTTTTTGGATATGGTTGTTGTAAATAAAAGAACAATATCCTAAAGAATAAACAATTAAACTGTACACGTATATTTACATAAAAGAAACGATGATTAAAAAAAAAGAAAGGTTGAAATAAATGACGAAGTTGAAGAAGTAGTTAACAGAAGTTAGTTGATAAGAACAGACTGTAGTTTTTAAAATGAAAGCAAGAATTGAACTGATTAATGAATTGGAAGATAAAATGTTAGGAAGACTATGAAGGTGGAGCAATAAATATGTACCCTACTAGGTAGGGGTTGAAGAGAAGAGAATGACCTGTGGAAAGTTTAAAGACACTAAAATACTAAGAAGAAGGCATACTACCTGAAGTCCAAAGAAATCCATCATTATAAAGATATTAAGTTGTTAGTACATGAAACTGAAATGTTAAAAGGGATTAATGGAAAGTACAGTAATAAAGTTATTTACAGAAGGAAGAATAGAGAGGTATAGTTATAAAAGAATTTGAAAAGAATACTTGAACGGATATTTACAAAAGATACAATAAAATCAACAAACACAATGACAGAATAATATTTACAGTAGATATTAAAATTTGGAAATTTGAAATAATATAATAAAAATAATAATAGGTATAAAGAAAATAGCACTATAAAAGTATAATAAAATTTGATCTTATCTACAATAAAATATGTGGCGTGTATTGCAGCCACAAGTTGCAGAAATATTTCGTGGAAAAATGTTTAAGTTCTCAGAAAATTGTGTCTAGAGACAACACGGCAACTAGTGCGTCTACTACTCGCAACCTATATCAAATTACGCGTCTACTAGCTGCCCACAACAGTTCCGGTCTGCTCCAAAGCGGTACCGTCGCACGGACGTAAGATTATAGCAAATGACGTCATTTTGCGGAGAGAAAGTTGTAAACTCTCAAAAAAGGCAGCAGATACATGTTTGCAATAAATTGTTTCAGTATATGATCTATTTTCAAAAAATTCACATTTGTTACAAAATTTAAATGTGTACAATTGATGTAGGTATACCTTCCGATAAGCAGACACATGTTAGTAAAACTTGATTCAATTAGCAGTTATTAAATGAAATTCTTTTCCTTATCATTAGGTAGGTATCCAATTACACATTTTTAAATCTTAAATCAAATGTGTATTTGTTTGAAAATGGTGCATTGGGTGAAACAATATAATGACCGCAATAACTTGAAACCCTCATCGTTTTCTTCTCTTTAAGAATTTTAAGAGTAAGTATTTCATAAGATAATATGTAAAAAAAAAACAGTATTTTAGACCTTTGACACCGCAAGATTTGTTTAGCGAATTGTAAATCAAAAAGACTTTTTAACTACGGTGCAACCTTATAATAATGAAAAATCGAAATATAAAACTTTTTAACGAACTTATGAATAATTAGAAAATTCGTTAAGCCATAAATAATGTACATATACCTATTGAAGTCGATAATGCGAGTGTTTATGCACGGTACAATGAATAGAAGGTAGGATATTCCCAAGTACGAAACTCGTCCACTTGGCACAATGACGTCAGCAATTGAGTAAAATTTGAATTCATGTGTGCTCCTTAAATGAGAACATAATGAGAATCATAAGAGAATTAACTTAATCTTCATTTTTTTAGTTGCTTAGACACTTTGAGGTCTGTTTATAAAGAAAACTGACAGCTGACTGTTATTTGCAGATTATTTTAGATGTCAATTATCCATTTTGGTTAAAGTAACACAGGAAATATATATTAAAAAGAAAGGTACCTACTGATGAGAATATTATAAGAACCATAAAATTTCAATATCATGTAGCACACTTGGTATGAAAAAAGGAAAATTTATCACAGATTACAAGAAATTGTTAATGAAAACCAATGTGGCAAAAACATTGAAAATCGGCGTTTGCATCTCACTGAAAAATCGCTTAACGATTTTTTAAGACAAGAAAAATAGGTAAATCTCTTTAGAAAAGAGAAATAGGGCCGTGTATACGCTGGGAGTAAAGAAATGATTACAAAATTCCAGAAATTTGCCATAATTCTCTTCGATTTAGAAATTTTCATGTTTTTGATTAAAATGGTTACGGTTTGGAAAATGTTTTGTCAATAATTACATAAATTTTGCATAAAATTGATAAATAAAAAATAACACTATTTCAAGTTCAAATATTTAATAAGAAATATCATGATTAAAACAAATTGCAGATCACACACACGCGTTTTTGATATCAATTTTATCCAATCTTCCTGTACGATGTACCCATTTTTTTGCCAGTTCCTCATCTTGTGGAAAATGGAAAAATTTAACACTAGGACAAGAGTTCTTTTTTGACTGGTTGTCAGAATGGCATCCATACACTGCACAACGCATTTTTCAGCAACCAAAATAAGTTTTTTTTGTCGTTAAAACCACCTAAAACGATCATATCAACTCCTGAATAACCAGTATAACCGTTACACACTAATTTCAAATTTACTCAATTGCTGACGTCACTCGCGGTTAATTCTCTCCGCCCATCATGCGCAATATCCTACCTTCTATTCATTGTACCGTGGCAGAGAAGAGAGACTTATCTAGAAGAACAATCCAATAACATTGATAGTATCGGCGGTAGGGTAATTGTAAAACATCTTTAATAATACTTGAGAAAAACACAATGTTGTCGTTTTACACTTTTATTTAAAATCTAAATAAAAGTGTAAAACGACAACATTGTGTTTTTCTCAAGAACAATCCAATGTTAATTTTTAACCGCGTTTGCTGGGATACATGGGTTAGTTCTGTATCCCAGCGGTTAGGTAGCGCTGGCGATCCAGACATCAAGCTCCGCCCTTTTGGCATAGTGGGGGGTCATTCTCGCAAAAGAGAGCGTCAAGAGCATTCAACGCAATTTAGCGGCTGAGAAGTTAACATAGAATGGAGTATGAGTTTGTGAAGATTGTGTAGTGCAAAAAAGCGTAATTCAAAATTTCCAAATTAGTCATTATAAAAGATTTTCGTAGTTAAAATGGATGTTGTGAAGTAATTTCAATATTTTTTTTTGACAATGGCTACCGATTATTTTTTTTCATTCTTATTCCGAAATACTCGTTTTAACCGTACATTGGTCGAATCAAATTTTAATATTAACATCAGTGGTCGCAGACGGTCTGAGAAACCAGCCAATAAAATTCCATCAGAAATAAAAGAATCAGAATAATGCTGAGAGAAACACAAAACTGTATATAGAAATAACAACCATAGGTATTTGAGATATTTTCAAAATTTTTGTCCTAAACACGATAACATTTTCAACATAGTGTAAGGTCTCATGGTCGTGTGATCATAAATTCCACGAAGCCTTCCAGTCGTAATGTTTATAAACACGCAGAAGCCATACTATAATCAACCAAAAAGAAAAACAAAAACTCGGGGCCCCACAGTCCACATAGGAGGAGCTGGAGAAAACATTCAAGCATTCCATATTTAACAATCAAACTTGTATGACGTATACATATTGATATCCGTAATTTTTCAATAAAAGTTCGTTTTAAAACAATTGAGAGTTCCAACTCGGCCTACTCCTAACAATAGACGAATAAAGAACAATATAAAAAAAAAATTGCGAATTACAAAAACTAAAACTCTTAAAACCTCAACCAAATGTAGTAAGTCTTCTAAAAATATGTGGTAATATATTTCTGTACAGATGTGTCTGGTTTTATTATCATTATCACAAATTACATGTGAGTCATATCATGAAGTTACTTATGCCTTTATGACTAGTTATTATGTAATAAGTAGATAAGAGCTGCAGGTATACAAATGTACATGTTAGGTATATCTCGATTTAAAGGTGTTGAAGATAACATGCATTTATGATGGCGAACTAATCCAAAAATTGCAGTAGGTCAGTAGTATAGATTCGCCGGTTCTATGACACTGAGGAGGAGGAGGGAAGTCGTTTACCTCTAGCAATTTTAAACATGTTCAGTTTCTGAATGAGTCAATGCCCTTAAATGAACTGTATTTTTCTTACTTACACCATAACAAGAAAAAGAGATTTAAGGTTATTTATTAATAATTAAGTCTACAATCATTTGTACGTTATAAGTGGCTACTTATTATACTTTACCCTTCCATGATTTCGTCATCACTATCCTCATAACTGTTGCTGCAGTAATCGCTCCCGACTCCTTCGCCAGCTCCAATGAATTCACCTGTCATCTGCAGAATGTCATGTAGTTCTTCATTATAAGGAAAATGTTAAATATGAAAGAAGAACTAGTGAAAGAACTGCATAAACCTGCGAGAATTAATTTTACACGTCGTAAAGTGATAGTGAAAGGATTAGATGATCTTCATCAAGCCGATTTAGTGGAAATGATTCCGTATGCGAGAGAAAATAAAGGTGTCAGATACATTTTGGTTGTAATAGACGTTTTTTCAAAATTTGTGTGAGCTCAAGCAGTTAAACGCAAAACAGGTGAAACTGTTGGAAGAGCTTCACAGTTAATTTTCAAAAGAAGTAAACGTATTCCTAAGAATATGCAAACTGACTTGGGAAAAGAATTTTACAACGAACAAGTGAAACGAGTTATGCAAAAATATAAAATTAACCATTACTCAACGTATAGCACCAAGAAAGCGTCAGTTGTGGAGCGGGTAAATCGAACACTAAAATCAAAAATGTGGCAACGCTTTAGTTTAAAAGGATCCTACAAATGGTTGAAGTTATTACCAGATATAGTACAGGAATATAACAATTCGGTTCACAGAACTATCGGAATGAGACCAAGCAAAGTTAATAAACGAAACGAAGGAACACTTTTGGAAAGTATTTACAACAATCCAAAGAAGGTGGATTTACGAGAAATTATGTTTAAAGTTGGAAACCGGGTACGAATAAGTAAACATCGTGAATTGTTTAGCAATGGTTATACCCCGAATTGGTCTAACGAATCATTTACGATGAGCTACATAAAATTGTCACATCCAATTATGTATTACATAAAGGATGATAAAGGGAAGACATAAAAGGAGAATTTTATGGTATGGAACTACAGAAAGCGAAATATCCAGATGTTTATTTGGTGGAACGTGTACTAAGACGAAAAGGTGACATGGTTTACGTCAAATGGTTGGGGATTAACCAATCTCATAACAGCTGGATTCATAAAACGAACGTTTTGTAATGTATCCCCAGTTTTTTTTTGTGATAATAAAGTCTGCAATGTTAATAATGATTTTCTTTACCCCTTCCCCAAAGTATGATTATAAATAAGATTAAACGTGAGGAGTTTAATCAGTTGTAATCGTTAGTTGCTGCATTGAACGTTGAAGACGTAGTAATGGTTGAAAGTTACGTAATTGAAGTTAAATTTTTCAAAGAGGGTTTATTATCTTTGAAAATATATTTGGTAGCGTCAGAGTTGGATAGCGTGACAGAAGAATTCGAATTAAAAGGTGAATACGATAAAATCGTAATAGCAGGCTACTTAGTGGTCGATGAGAGCGATCCTGACGATTTTGAAGTATATTTTTTATAAAAATGGATTCATTATCGTACGAGTTGTATCCAGCAGAAAAGCAAATCCTCATTCTCAACCTTCGAAGAGCAATACTATCAAACGATTTAGATAGAGTTAATGTTGTGTTGTCGAAGTTGGGAGTTGAAGTACCAAAGGAAGCATTCAAATGGTTTACTGTAACACAAGAGACATCTTTCGATATTTTATACTGCATATTCGAAAGAAAGCAAAGGTGTGACGAATTGGTGGATGAATTTTTAAAAGGTTGGTATGAAACAGTGGAAATAACCGTTGATGATGTCGAAATGATTTTAAATAAAACAAAGTATAATTTCATGCGACACGACGTATATTTTTTAAAGGAAATGTTAACAAACGGATCAGTTCTAATGCGGTATAAGAAGTTCTCCGTAATGAATGTCAAGAAAAAGTATGTATGTATGTATGACACTTTGAGGTCTGTTTATAAAGAAAACTGACAGCTGACTGTTATTTGCAGATTATTTTAGATGTCAATTATCCATTTTGGTTAAAGTAACACAGGAAATATATATTAAAAAGAAAGGTACCTACTGATGAGAATATTATAAGAACCATAAAATTTCAATATCATGTAGCACACTTGGTATGAAAAAAGGAAAATTTATCACAGATTACAAGAAATTGTTAATGAAAACCAATGTGGCAAAAACATTGAAAATCG
The DNA here is from genome assembly GCA_947389935.1 of Agrilus cyanescens. Taxonomy (NCBI): domain Eukaryota; kingdom Metazoa; phylum Arthropoda; class Insecta; order Coleoptera; family Buprestidae; genus Agrilus; species Agrilus cyanescens. The sequence goes on from OX376710.1 coordinate 10,422,207, forward strand.
GCGTTTGCATCTCACTGAAAAATCGCTTAACGATTTTTTAAGACAAGAAAAATAGGTAAATCTCTTTAGAAAAGAGAAATAGGGCCGTGTATACGCTGGGAGTAAAGAAATGATTACAAAATTCCAGAAATTTGCCATAATTCTCTTCGATTTAGAAATTTTCATGTTTTTGATTAAAATGGTTACGGTTTGGAAAATGTTTTGTCAATAATTACATAAATTTTGCATAAAATTGATAAATAAAAAATAACACTATTTCAAGTTCAAATATTTAATAAGAAATATCATGATTAAAACAAATTGCAGATCACACACACGCGTTTTTGATATCAATTTTATCCAATCTTCCTGTACGATGTACCCATTTTTTTGCCAGTTCCTCATCTTGTGGAAAATGGAAAAATTTAACACTAGGACAAGAGTTCTTTTTTGACTGGTTGTCAGAATGGCATCCATACACTGCACAACGCATTTTTCAGCAACCAAAATAAGTTTTTTTTGTCGTTAAAACCACCTAAAACGATCATATCAACTCCTGAATAACCAGTATAACCGTTACACACTAATTTCAAATTTACTCAATTGCTGACGTCACTCGCGGTTAATTCTCTCCGCCCATCATGCGCAATATCCTACCTTCTATTCATTGTACCGTGGCAGAGAAGAGAGACTTATCTAGAAGAACAATCCAATAACATTGATAGTATCGGCGGTAGGGTAATTGTAAAACATCTTTAATAATACTTGAGAAAAACACAATGTTGTCGTTTTACACTTTTATTTAAAATCTAAATAAAAGTGTAAAACGACAACATTGTGTTTTTCTCAAGAACAATCCAATGTTAATTTTTAACCGCGTTTGCTGGGATACATGGGTTAGTTCTGTATCCCAGCGGTTAGGTAGCGCTGGCGATCCAGACATCAAGCTCCGCCCTTTTGGCATAGTGGGGGGTCATTCTCGCAAAAGAGAGCGTCAAGAGCATTCAACGCAATTTAGCGGCTGAGAAGTTAACATAGAATGGAGTATGAGTTTGTGAAGATTGTGTAGTGCAAAAAAGCGTAATTCAAAATTTCCAAATTAGTCATTATAAAAGATTTTCGTAGTTAAAATGGATGTTGTGAAGTAATTTCAATATTTTTTTTTGACAATGGCTACCGATTATTTTTTTTCATTCTTATTCCGAAATACTCGTTTTAACCGTACATTGGTCGAATCAAATTTTAATATTAACATCAGTGGTCGCAGACGGTCTGAGAAACCAGCCAATAAAATTCCATCAGAAATAAAAGAATCAGAATAATGCTGAGAGAAACACAAAACTGTATATAGAAATAACAACCATAGGTATTTGAGATATTTTCAAAATTTTTGTCCTAAACACGATAACATTTTCAACATAGTGTAAGGTCTCATGGTCGTGTGATCATAAATTCCACGAAGCCTTCCAGTCGTAATGTTTATAAACACGCAGAAGCCATACTATAATCAACCAAAAAGAAAAACAAAAACTCGGGGCCCCACAGTCCACATAGGAGGAGCTGGAGAAAACATTCAAGCATTCCATATTTAACAATCAAACTTGTATGACGTATACATATTGATATCCGTAATTTTTCAATAAAAGTTCGTTTTAAAACAATTGAGAGTTCCAACTCGGCCTACTCCTAACAATAGACGAATAAAGAACAATATAAAAAAAAAATTGCGAATTACAAAAACTAAAACTCTTAAAACCTCAACCAAATGTAGTAAGTCTTCTAAAAATATGTGGTAATATATTTCTGTACAGATGTGTCTGGTTTTATTATCATTATCACAAATTACATGTGAGTCATATCATGAAGTTACTTATGCCTTTATGACTAGTTATTATGTAAGAAGTAGATAAGAGCTGCAGGTATACAAATGTACATGTTAGGTATATCTCGATTTAAAGGTGTTGAAGATAACATGCATTTATGATGGCGAACTAATCCAAAAATTGCAGTAGGTCAGTAGTATAGATTCGCCGGTTCTATGACACTGAGGAGGAGGAGGGAAGTCGTTTACCTCTAGCAATTTTAAACATGTTCAGTTTCTGAATGAGTCAATGCCCTTAAATGAACTGTATTTTTCTTACTTACACCATAACAAGAAAAAGAGATTTAAGGTTATTTATTAATAATTAAGTCTACAATCATTTGTACGTTAGAAGTGGCTACTTATTATACTTTACCCTTCCATGATTTCGTCATCACTATCCTCATAACTGTTGCTGCAGTAATCGCTCCCGACTCCTTCGCCAGCTCCAATGAATTCACCTGTCATCTGCAGAATGTCATGTAGTTCTTCATTATAAGGAAAATGTTAAATATGAAAGAAGAACTAGTGAAAGAACTGCATAAACCTGCGAGAATTAATTTTACACGTCGTAAAGTGATAGTGAAAGGATTAGATGATCTTCATCAAGCCGATTTAGTGGAAATGATTCCGTATGCGAGAGAAAATAAAGGTGTCAGATACATTTTGGTTGTAATAGACGTTTTTTCAAAATTTGTGTGAGCTCAAGCAGTTAAACGCAAAACAGGTGAAACTGTTGGAAGAGCTTCACAGTTAATTTTCAAAAGAAGTAAACGTATTCCTAAGAATATGCAAACTGACTTGGGAAAAGAATTTTACAACGAACAAGTGAAACGAGTTATGCAAAAATATAAAATTAACCATTACTCAACGTATAGCACCAAGAAAGCGTCAGTTGTGGAGCGGGTAAATCGAACACTAAAATCAAAAATGTGGCAACGCTTTAGTTTAAAAGGATCCTACAAATGGTTGAAGTTATTACCAGATATAGTACAGGAATATAACAATTCGGTTCACAGAACTATCGGAATGAGACCAAGCAAAGTTAATAAACGAAACGAAGGAACACTTTTGGAAAGTATTTACAACAATCCAAAGAAGGTGGATTTACGAGAAATTATGTTTAAAGTTGGAAACCGGGTACGAATAAGTAAACATCGTGAATTGTTTAGCAATGGTTATACCCCGAATTGGTCTAACGAATCATTTACGATGAGCTACATAAAATTGTCACATCCAATTATGTATTACATAAAGGATGATAAAGGGAAGACATAAAAGGAGAATTTTATGGTATGGAACTACAGAAAGCGAAATATCCAGATGTTTATTTGGTGGAACGTGTACTAAGACGAAAAGGTGACATGGTTTACGTCAAATGGTTGGGGATTAACCAATCTCATAACAGCTGGATTCATAAAACGAACGTTTTGTAATGTATCCCCAGTTTTTTTTTGTGATAATAAAGTCTGCAATGTTAATAATGATTTTCTTTACCCCTTCCCCAAAGTATGATTATAAATAAGATTAAACGTGAGGAGTTTAATCAGTTGTAATCGTTAGTTGCTGCATTGAACGTTGAAGACGTAGTAATGGTTGAAAGTTACGTAATTGAAGTTAAATTTTTCAAAGAGGGTTTATTATCTTTGAAAATATATTTGGTAGCGTCAGAGTTGGATAGCGTGACAGAAGAATTCGAATTAAAAGGTGAATACGATAAAATCGTAATAGCAGGCTACTTAGTGGTCGATGAGAGCGATCCTGACGATTTTGAAGTATATTTTTTATAAAAATGGATTCATTATCGTACGAGTTGTATCCAGCAGAAAAGCAAATCCTCATTCTCAACCTTCGAAGAGCAATACTATCAAACGATTTAGATAGAGTTAATGTTGTGTTGTCGAAGTTGGGAGTTGAAGTACCAAAGGAAGCATTCAAATGGTTTACTGTAACACAAGAGACATCTTTCGATATTTTATACTGCATATTCGAAAGAAAGCAAAGGTGTGACGAATTGGTGGATGAATTTTTAAAAGGTTGGTATGAAACAGTGGAAATAACCGTTGATGATGTCGAAATGATTTTAAATAAAACAAAGTATAATTTCATGCGACACGACGTATATTTTTTAAAGGAAATGTTAACAAACGGATCAGTTCTAATGCGGTATAAGAAGTTCTCCGTAATGAATGTCAAGAAAAAGTATGTTACAATTCGGAAAAGTGTATTAAACTGATCAACAGTAGTGTAAGATGACCGGTTCTAATTCAGAGGAGGAGAGGTTACTTAAGTATCGGTAATGTGAAACGAAATACGTCTGCAGTCGTCTGAAGTTTACGATTTTTATGACGGAAAGTTTTAAATACGTCTACAGCCGTTGAAGTGCCATTGCAATGTTATTAGAGGAATGATGTTAGGTATTTAGTTACACTTACACTGATTAATGCAATTGCAATTGTACGTGATTCATGTAGATATTGTGATGTGGAAGGATGGGAAAGAAGTGCAGTTGTAAGCAGGTAGACAATCGTTAAAGTAGTGAAAAGGAAGAGAAGGCAGAAGTAGTTGAGAAGATTGGTTTGAGAATGGATGTAAGAAGCAGTAATAAAGGTAGTAGTATCGATGAAGTTTGTGGTGGTACAAAAGAAGTAGAATATTGGAATAATGCGGACCACATGGAAGGATTGAATGATGCGCAGCGTAACACTGTGTTACATAGAGGAGATTACGTAGACACAGAGGAGTATACTGTAAATAAAGCAAATAAGTATGTAAGTGATGTGAGCTCAATGAAAGGGTGGAACGTAGCTCGAAAACTCTTCAAATGTGAAACTAACTTCTCAGCATGTTCTGCGTACGTGCTGTACTGTGATAGGAATACTCTTCGCTACCTACCAATGTGTTGGAGCTGTCGATATGCGGGAAGTAATGGAGGAATTGTGTCATTATATACACGAGTTCCGAATTTATGGATGTTGGAAGTGTATATCCATGACGAAGTTCACATTCATTGCGGATGGTGTGGTGAGATGTGTAGGTACGAGTTTGTTTGCAGTGAGAACCACCGTATCACAAATAAGACCGTATTTGAAGAAGGATATGTAATAGAAATAAGTAATAATCTTGGTTATGTAGAAGGAGCGTAGAACGTGTACATGTATATATTTGTGTTAAGAAATAAATAAAGAGGCAAAAGGTAGTAGACGTTTGAGATATAAGATTAAGGTACAGTTTGGGGATAATAAGAAGTTATATGGAAAGTGTGTCAAGGTCACAAGTCTTTAAAAAGGAAAAGGAAGGTGTAGGAGAGGGGACAGGTAATGACATAGTAATTGAAAGGTAGGTTTATGAAAACATAATGGATCGGAAGAGTTGACGCCTTTGCTCGTAAGTATTGCAAAGAATACAGTACAGCGGGTGCGTATCATAGATCTCGTAAACAAAGCCCGACTTTTCGCAGAGGTACGATTGAGGCCCCTGACGACAAGGTCGGCAGCACAAGTTTACGACATCGCAATGATAAAATCTGCAGCTGTGGCAGAAAAGCAGAGGTCTGTTGTCAAAACATTCTTGACAGCAGAATCCTGTTTCAGCCGAACAGCTTTCACGCAGACGCCGACAATATCTGCATTGGAGGGAGGTGGTTTCATTAACAGTTTGCCTGAATGGTGAAAGGACAATAGATACACGAGAAAGGTCCATGTTAATTCATAAGACCCTTCTGGTGAAGTGATGCTCTCTCAGGTTGATAAGGGTTTAAATAGTAAGGTATGCGGTGGGGAAAGAGTGGGGAGAGTAGTCGGGAATAGTGGGGATGTAAAGAAAGAGGTATAGAGTAGTGTGGTAGCGAAGGTGATGGTGTAGCGATATTTTTTATAATGAGGTGGCATCGCAAGGTAGTAGTAATTTTTTAATTGATGAAGGAGTGGGATAATTAAAAGAGTACATAAGGCGTAATAAATGTTATTGAACCTGTTGTATTCGTTTATGAATTTTAATAGACAGTTGTCGGAGAAAAAATTTTTTTGGTGAGAATAATGGTAAAAATTTTCTAAGTCCAGATAATGGTAAAAATTTTTTAAGTCCAGAAATTAAAAAAAATATATTTTGAGGGTAGGAAAAGAGTGGTATGAAAAATTAGTACATGAAAATATGGATAATGAGGTGTAGTATAAGAAGACAATGAAGTATTTAATGAAATACTTCAGCGTAAAAAATGATGGGGGTAAAAGTGTAAAAATGAAGCTTTAGAAATTTTTTTGAAGCAGAAGGAGTTGAAATTGGGTAATAACTTATGGTGTGGGAAGAAGGTCCCTAAGTCGAAGTACCTGAATCTGAAAAAATTTTTGAAAAAAAAAAATAAAGTTGACAAAAAGTTTTAAGCTTAAAAAAAAAATAGAAGCAGTTAAAAAAAAAAAGTGTTCCTCTTGGAAAATGTAAGTTGAACAGTGGGCTAAATGATCCCACCCTGAAAAGTCAAGAAATATTTTTTTAACGTGTTTCACCCTCATACTTTGACCCCCGAAAAGTGTATGAAGGGTAGATGATAGGGAGAAAATGTCTGAGTAAAAAATGTTTAGTGTTCCATGAAGAACAATTTGCTTCCAACGAAACTTGAAGGACGTCTGTAATGAGGGAAGTAATTTCTACCCTAAATTTCAAGAATTAATTAATGGTATAAGGAGCGGTGCTAAAAAAAAGGTGCCTCTCTCACTATTGATGTTGAAGGCTAAAGGTACCACTTGGCAATGGCAGAAGTATCAAATTCGGACAACTACCCCTCTCGGACTTAACGATTGAGTCCCCTGACGACAAGGTCGGCAGCACTGGTTTACGACATCGCAATGATAAAATCTGCAGCTGTGACAGAAAAGCAGAGGTCCGCTACATTGTAACATACATGACGTGATTGCTACCAAAAAGGTGCGCGTAGAGCCAGGGTGGTCCTGATAAGGACCGATGAATTGGAAGCGTGTTTCAGGATCCAATTATAAGCGAGTCAGGTCTAATCCTGACTGACTTTATTTCAATAAATTACAGCTATTTATAAAAAGTTTATTTACATATGTCTTGTGGTAGAATGCGTCGTCAGCCATTTACGCTAGTGTGCGTATTTGCTTTTTATACAAAGTTTATTTGCATATGTCTTATGGTAGAATGCGTCGTCAGCCATTTACGCTAGTGTGCGTATTTGCTTTTTATACAAAGTTTATTACCTGTTATGATTGTTATTGAAATATGCACAGTTTGGTTAGCAAAGTGCTGCTGGTATACAGGTGTTAATCAGAAAGTATCCACACCTCACTCTACAGCCATTTACGCTGGTGTGCGTATTTGCTTTTTATAAAAAGTTTATTTACATATGTCTTGTGGTAGAATGCGTCGTCAGCCATACTTGACTTACAAAATATAAAACGATACAATATAACAGAATTTTATTTAATATAATATAATATAATATAAAACATCATTGAATTTTAATCATTAAATTTACTCAGTAAAGCAGACTTAAGGTTAGCTAGCTTATTTTCGATTTCTTGTACCTCCTTTCTCGTTTCAACTACCGATCTGGCGTGGGAAGAAGGTCCCCGAGTGGAAGTACCCGAATCTGAAAAAATTTTTGAAAAAATAGAGTTGACAAAAAGTTGTCTCCATTACACATAAAAAAAGCAGTTAAAAAAAGTGTTCCTCTTGGAAAATTTAATTTGAACAGTGGGCTAAATGATCCTACCCTGAAAAGTCGAGAAATATTTTTTAACGTGTTTCACCCTCACACTTTAACCCTCGAAAAGTGTATAAAGGGTAGATGATAGGGAGAAAATGTCTGAATAAAAAATTTTTAGTCTTCCATGAAGAACAATTTGCTTCCAACGAAACTTAGAGGACGTCTGTAATGGGGGAAGTTGTGGGAACACCCTGTATTATGTACAATTCGGAAAGTATCACACTCTGTATAGCAGAATCTAAATTCTGCTGACAGAGAATTGTAACAGTTCTAGCCGCTAAACTAAGTCGGAACACAAATACGCATACTAGCGTAAATGGCTGATGATGCATTCTACCATAAGACATATGTTAATAAACTTTGTATAAATAGTTGTAATTTATTAAACTAGGTCAGAACACAAATACGCATACTAACGTAAATGGCTGATGATGCGTTCAACCATAAGACATATGTTAATAAACTTTGTATAAATAGCTGTAATTTATTGTAATAAAGTCAGTCAGGATTAGACCTGACTCGCTTATAATTGGATCCTGAATAACTCTTTCAATTCATTGGTCCTTATCAGGACCACCTTGTCTCTACGCGAAGACTGAAGGTACCACTTGGCAATGTCAGAAATATTAAATTCCGACAACTACCCCTCTCAGACTTAGGCCTCCCGACCTAACCTGAAAAAATTTTTTTTTTCTTGCTTTCTTTTTTTTTTTTTGGTCCAAATTATTTTGGGACCTTTTTGGTTTACCCACAGAAGGTCGGTTTTTTTTTTAATTTTATTTAACTACTTTTATTAAAAAATTTTTTTTTATTTTTTTTCCCAAAATATTTTGGGATCATTTTGGTTGGTGGTTTTTTTGTTTTTTTTTCCAAGACAATTTACAAACTAACTAACATCAGAAAGTATCCACACCTCACTCTAACTTACATTGTCATTTATAGCTCAAACAACTTCTCTTTCTAGTTTTTCCTTCTTCGCACAAACACTTGTACTAATCTTAACTTTTTTTGGTTCAAATTATTTTAGGACCTTTTCTACTTTATCCTCAGAAGCTGTTTTTTTAAAAATAATTTATTTATTATTTTTTGCTATATTTTGTAATTAAAGAAAATAAAAGAGAGTATAAATTATATATATATTTATTTATTAAATATACGTTTTAAAAAGGGATCAAGTAAAAAACAACATTCAAAATAATTATTTATTTAATTTTCCATTATTACAACAAAGCTGTAAAAACTAAAATTAAAAACTATTTTCACAATAATAAATACATTAAAAATTTTCTATGAAAACGTTTTCATATAAATCGTTGCCCCGTGGTCCTCGGCAAAAAAGACGACAGTCCCGTTGAAGGAGCTCCATGAGAGCTGGACCTCGAGGTGCTGGCACAACTCCCCGAAGGGCCTACCATCACTAACCTTCCAAATAGTGAAGTTTTCTGTGGTGGTGCCAGTGAAGTTCATCTTCTCCACCCTGATGTTAATTTCGGTTGGCACGGAGCCATGGAAAATTACGGTATATTCAACCATTTTTATATTGTTAACTAATTGTTGTATTGCTTTACGACAGTGTTAGCGATCTGTGCTGAACGTTGTGAAAACTTCAGTATTTATTCAATTTAGAGGAGAAGGGATATGAGTGGGGTAAAGTTAAGTTCAATACAAGTGTTTGTGCGAAGAAGGACTGATACATAGCTCATGTAACGTGTAAACCATTGCTTATGCAGCAAATAGGTAATAAACTTTGTATAAAAAGCAAATACGCAAACTAGCGTAAATGGCTGACGACGCATTCTACCACAAGACATATGCAAATAAACTTTGTATAAAAAGTAAAAACGCACACTAGCATGTAAAACAAAGGTAGATCAGTTATTGTTTACTACACACCATGTCTATCCGTCGATTCATGACATTAGTACACATGTGACCGATTTGTATTTGCTGAATAAGCAATGGTTTACACGTTACATGAGCCATGTATCAGTCCTTCTTCGCACAAACACTTGTATTGAACTTAACTTTACCCCACTCATATCCCTCCTCCTCTAAATTGAATAAATACTGAAGTTTTCACAACGTTCAGCACAGATCGCTAACACTGTCGTAAAGCAATACAACAATTAGTTAACAATATAAAAATGGTTGAATATACCGTAATTTTCCATGGCTCCGTGGCAACCGAAATTAACGTCAGGGTGGAGAAGATGAACTTCACTGGCACCAACACAGATAACTTCACTATTTGGAAGGTTAGTGATGGTAGGCCCTTCGGGGAGTTGTGCCAGCACCTCGAGGTCCAGCTCTCATGGAGCTCCTTCAACGGGACTGTCGTCGTTTTTGCCGAGGACCACGGGGCAACGATTTATATGAAAACGTTTTCATAGAAAATTTTTAATGTATTTATTATTGTGAAAATAGTTTTTAATTTTAGTTTTTACAGCTTTGTTGTAATAATGGAAAATTAAATAAATAATTATTTTGAATGTTGTTTTTTACTTGATCCCTTTTTAAAACGTATATTTAATAAATAAATATATATATAATTTATACTCTCTTTTATTTTCTTTAATTACAAAATATAAAACGATACAATATAACAGAATTTTATTTAATATAATACAATATAATATAAAACAACATTGAATTTTAATCATTAAATTTACTCAGTAAAGCAGACTTAAGGTTAGCTAGCTTATTTTCGATTTCTTTTACCTCCTTTCTCGTTTCAAGTACCGATCTGTTCAACTCCTCGAGCTCCTTCTCTTTCCGCTTCATGTACTCAGTCAATGAAGCAGCCTTTGTCTCTCTTTCATGCAGTACCACTTCTCGTCGCCGCTTTTCCTCCTTAGCACTATTTATGGCTTCTCCTACTTGGTCGACTATCTTGGAATAATCGAATGGAGCAGCCGACAACCTTCGTGTGTACGATCGCTTCTTCGGCTTCATCGATATCGACTTCGTTCCCGCCACCGCCATCGTAGAGGTGCTAGCCACAGGCTCTACCATCGTTACCGTGGTAGCACCTCTAACACATCCCTCACCTTTAGCGGATGATGTGAAGGAATCGTTTGGAAAGAAGTTTTCCAATATATCAGCCAGCTCGCTTTCGTTCATATTTAGCTCAGCAGCTAAAGCAGCACCGTTACCCCTTTGTTCAGCACTCATCTTACTACACCGTACCCACTACAGTTTCAGTATATATTCCTTTTGCCCCTCTCCTTATGCCCTCTCTACCTTACACATCCCTCCCCTTTTCCTATCGCTGTTTATTGTCCCTCGCGTTCTGTATTCCTCAGTTGTTGTCGAGGTATACCTCATACCGCTAGCCGCTATGATCCCTTGTCCGGACTGTGATGCTTCCTTTACGCGATCTGATAATTTAAAAAGACATCGATTAACTTCTTGTCGTAAACGAGCACAGCTCCAACGTACATCGCCTCTGCCGAAGAAAAAACTTAAAATTGCTACGCCTGCTGGTTCTTCTGACCGCTGGTGTGATACTTGTAACATTTACGTTCCACAACATTCCTACAACGGTCACCTTCGCAGCCTCAAGCATAAACAAACTTGCTGCTCTCCTCTTGAGGAAGGAATTACTTTCCTTTCGTCCGCGTTCGCTAACAGAATTGTGTCCTTTCGTATTTCATCCGCCAAGTTCTTCCTGTCGTATACCGACTTTTTCGCCGAAGTTTTCGACAAATGCTTGCGTGTTATTCGTAATCAGATACAACTGCATGACTCGCTTAAACTAATCCTTGAACTTTTCGGACGGTATGTGCATGATGCTAAACAATTGGTTGACGTGAAATCCTTCAACACCAATAACAAAGTTGTCACTCAGTCGACGGATCTTTCCAATATTCTCCAAAGCTTCTTCGACGTTCTTGAGGGTAAAGCTTCTGAGTTTCAAGAACGAGAGTCAGGTAATTTATCATCCTCTATTTATATATGTATTTCACTTGTATTTACTATTATTTCCTTCTTACAGGATGGGCTTTGGAAAGAGTCCTTTTCCTAGAACTCAATTGCAACAAGTACAATCCCCTTAGAGCTTCGTCTTACATTCCTCTACCTAAACAAATTGTACTTAAGAGAGCTGTTGTGAACGTACGAAACGATGACCAAGCCTGCTTTGCGTGGGCAATAACCTCGGCTTTGTATCCTGCTCAAGCCAACCCGCACAGAACGACTTCCTATCCTCATTACTCCCGCACGATGGACTATGACGGTATCGATTTTCCTATTAAATTAAACGACATTCCCAAATTTGAAACGAAGAACCATTGTTCTGTGAATGTTTACGGGACTGAATACGTTTTGAAGGATGGAAAATGGATCTGGGAAATTGTTGGCCCCCTCTACTACTCGTCCGTCAAACGAAGGCTGCACATCAATTTACTCTTGCTACACGATGATCGAGGAAATAATCATTACTGTTGGATTAAGGACATGTCTCGTTTGCTCTCTCAACAACTCTCCAAAACAGAACATCGCAAATTCCTATGTGACGGCTGCTTGCAATACTTCAGCTCTGTGGCTCACCTGCACCGTCATCAGCGGAATGATTGCAACCACGTTTACACGACGCTGCCAACTGCTGATCTCAAATTGGATAAGATGGGTAGGCTCATCCCTAATAACGTTTTAAAATTTCAAAACTACCACAAACGTATCAAAGTACCTTTTGTTGTTTATGCAGACTTCGAAACCATATTGCGACCCATTCATACATGCTTTTCCGATCCTAAGAAGACCTCCACCACACCTACCCACGAACATCAACCGCACTCGTTTGCTTACTTGATTAAGTGCTCTTTTGACGATTCCCTTTCAATATTCAGAACTTATAGAGGACCTGATTGTGCTAATCAATTTGTTAAAACTCTTGATCAAGACGTTTCTGATATTTATCACCGATTTTTAAAGACCCCGGTTCCTATGATACCCTTGACTGATGAAGAAATGCGACTTTTCTCTGAAACGTCGTCTTGTAATATTTGCGAAGAGCCCTTCCTAATCGATGATGTAAAGGTTCGCGATCATTGTCATTTGACTGGTAAAGTTCGATTAGGGGCCGCTCATTCCAGATGTAACTTAAACTACAAACTACCCAACTTTGTGCCTGTATTCTTCCACAACCTCTCCGGTTACGATTGTCATTTATTTTTAAAAGAAATGGCTGTCAACGATGTTAAATTTAGCGTAATTGCTCAAAATAAAGAAAAATACGTTTCCTTTACCAAATTATTGCGAGTTGATACTGTTCCCGGTGTTTCAGATAACTCTACTCAAAACGTATTTGTTAAAATTCGATTTCTCGATTCCTTTCGTTTTATGGCTTCCTCCCTCGATAAACTGTCTGAAGAACTCGATCGTTCTCAATGCTTCCAAGTGAAGAAGTATTTTTCTGATCCTACACAATTTCAACTTGTGCGACGGAAAGGGATTTTCTCTTACTCCTACGTCGATGATATTACTAAACTTGACCAATCAACGTTCCCTCTCAAAGACGATTTTTTCGATAAATTAACATCTCTACCCATTTCCGATGAAGATTATGAAAGAGCTGCGACCGTTTGGAAAACCTTTAACTGCTCCAATCTCAGAGAATATTCTGACCTCTACTTGAAAACCGATGTCCTACTGTTAGCTGACGTGTTCGAGAATTTTCGTGAAATATGTATTTCCACTTACGCCTTGGACCCCGCTCAGTATTACACCGCTCCCGGGCTAGCGTGGTATAACATGTTAAAATTCACTCGCGTTAATTTAGAACTTCTAACTGACATCGATATGTTAAAGTTTTTCCAAAAAGGGGTACGCGCAGGAATAAGTCAGTGTGTTGAAAGAATGCATTTCGCCAATAACCCACACCTTCCTGATTATGACGCATCTGCTCCCACTTCCTACATTATGTATTTGGATGCTACCAATTTGTATGGACACAGCATGAGTCAATACCTTCCCATATCCCATTTTCGTTGGCTCACCGATGCTGAAATTGATGAATTAAATGTTCTCGATTTACATGCTTCTTCTGAATACGGTTATGTACTTGAAGTTGACGTTCAATATCCCCAAAACCTACACGATTTACATGCTGATCTTCCCTTTTTAGTTGAAAATATTATTTCTCCTGGTAATGCTAATGGCAGAGAAAAAATTGATTCCGAACCTTATGACTAAGACAAAGTATATTGTTCATTACCTACCGCTTAAACAGGCTCTCCAGAGCGGATTAAAATTACTTAAAGTGCATAGAGCCATTCAGTTTAAACAGTCACAATGGTTGGAACCTTTCATAGATTTGAATACTAGAAAACGCAATATGTGTAATAATAAGTTTGGGAAATCATTCTTTAAATTGATGAACAACAGTACTTTCGGAAAAACGATGGAGAACGTTGACAAACGAGTTGACGTCAAGTTAGTTACTCATTGGCAAAACGTTGGACGATACCTTGGTGCTGAAAGTTTAATAGCTAAACCCAATTTCAGAAATTCAAAAATTTTCACCCCCCATTTCGCAGCTATTCAGATGAACAAATTACACATTGTTTACGATAAACCGCTCTATGTAGGTTTCACTATTTTGGATTTATCAAAAGTTGTTATGTATGACTTCTACTACGGCTTTCTTAAGCAAAAATATCAAGAAAATATTTCTTTGATGTATATGGATACTGATTCCTTCATTCTTAAAGTATTCACCGAAAATTTCTACAGAGATATGATTGAAAATATTCATCACTTCGACACTTCCAATTATCCCCATAATAATAGTTTCAATATCCCTATTACCTCTTCTGTTATTGGTAAATTTAAAGACGAATTCCCTAATAATCCCATTAAAGCATTCTATGGAACCGGAGCAAAAGCTTACTGCGTTGAAGCCGTTGATCAAATTGTTAAAAAAGCAAAAGGTGTCAAGAAAAATGTCATTAAATTACATCTTCAAATCGATGATTACCTACGCGTCATTAGAGATGACGCCACCATTCTTAAATGTATGAATGTTTTCGTTTCCGATCTGCATACTATGTTTACCCATATGAAAACGAAAGTAGCCCTCTCTCCTAAAGATGATAAACGTTTCTTAATTCCGAAAACAACGAATACTCTTCCTTGGGGACATTACAACATAAAAAACTCAAACAGTTCCCTTTCAAAGTTCGACAGTGCCGTTGATCGGTTTATACAAAATTTTCATCAACCGTATACCGACGACTTAACGGTTGGAGAATACTTTATTAAAAGACTTTTCGAAGCTTCGTCACTTCCACAGGACGCCATTGATAATATTTATGAACACCTACTGTAATACCTACTTGGAGTTCTGTTTAAGTATAGCTTACGCTGAAATGTCACTCAATGTAAATATTTTATCCTTAATATTGGTTGTATTGTATAAATAATAATAAAACGTTACTACACAACTTGTTTGTTTACTATTTTTATTCTACCAAATATGTTCCTCAACTTCACAAATAACATGTGTACCATTTCTACTATTACAATTTATTGTTTCAATAACATTAACAATGAATAAATTTTCTTATAATCTTCGATATTACTTGATGGCCATTTGCCTGAGTCAGGACCGCTCTGCCAGCCTGCAGCTTTCTCCGTTCCTTCTCTTAAAATGTTTTCTTCTATCCATTGCAGCACTGTTTGATGACGACCATTGATATTTGGACTTAATGTATACGGAAGCCGAAACAAGTTGATCAGTTTAATACACTTTTCCAAATTTTTCGGTTGTGCATAGTATGCTACATCCAGTATTAAGTCATCCACACACTTTAACAATGTAATATACATTTTCTTCACATTCATTACGGAGAACTTCTTATCCCGCATTAGAACTGATCCGTTTGTTAACATTTCTTTTAAAAAATATACGTCGTGTCGCATGAAATTATACTTTGTTTTATTTAAAATCATTTCCACATCATCAACGGTTATTTCCACTGTTTCACAGCAACCTTTTAGAAATTCATCCACCAATTCGTCACACCTTTGTTTCCTTTCGAATATGAAGTATAAAATATCGAACGTTGTCTCTTGCGTTACAGTTAACCATTTGAATGCTTCCTTTGGTACTGCAACTCCCAACTTCGACAACACAACTTTAACTCTATCTAAATCGTTTGATAGTATTGCTCTTCGAAGGTTGAGAATGAGGACTTGCTTTTCTGCTTGATACAGCTCGTACGATAATGAATCCATTTTTATAAAAATTATACTTCAAAATCGTCAGGATCGCTCTCATCGACCACTTAGTAGCCTCCTATTACGATTTTATCGTATTCACCTTTTAATTCGAATTCTTCTGTCACGCTATTCAACTCTGACGCTACCAAATATCTTTTCAAAGATAATAAACCCTCTTTGAAAAATTTAACTTCAATTACGTAACTTTCAACCATTACTACGTCTTCAACGTTCAATGCAGCAACTAACGATTACAACTGATTAAACTCATCACGTTTTATCTTATTTATAATCATACTTTGGGGAAGGGGTAAAGAAAATCAGTATTAACATTGCAGACTTTATTATCAGAAAAAAAAACTGGGGATACATTACAAAACGTTCGTCTTATCAATCCAGCTGTTATGAGATTGGTTAAGCCCCAACCATTTGACGTAAACCATGTCACCTTTTCGTCTTAGTACACGTTCCACCAAATAAACATCTGGATATTTCGCTTTCTGTAGTCCCATACCATAAAATCCTCCTTTTATGTCTTCCCCTTTATCGTCCTTTAAGTAATACATAATTGGATGTGACAATTTTATGTAGCTAATCGTAAATAATTCGTTAGACCAATTCGGGGTATAACCTTTGCTAAACAATTCACGATGTTTACTTATTCGTACCCGGTCTCCAACTTTAAACTTAATTTCTCGTAAATCCACCTTCTTTGGATTGTTGTAAATACTTTCCAAAAGTGTTTCTTCGTTTCGTTTATTAACTTTGCTTGGTCTCATTCCGATAGTTCTGTGAACCGAATTGTTATATTCCTGTACTATATCTGGTAATAACTTCAACCATTTGTAGGATCCTTGTAAACTAAAGCGTTGCCACATTTTTGATTTTAGTGTTCGATTTACCCGCTCCACAACTGACGCTTTCTTGGTGCTATACGTTGAGTAATGGTTAATTTTATATTTTTGCATAACTCGTTTCACTTGTTCGTTGTAAAATTCTTTTCCCAAGTCAGTTTGCATATTCTTAGGAATACGTTTACTTCTTTTGAAAATTAACTGTAAAGCCCTTCCAACATATTCACCTGTTTTGCGTTTTACTGCTTGAGCCCACACAAATTTTGAAAAAACGTCTATTACAACCAAAATGTATCTGACACCTTTATTTTCTCTCGCATACGGAATCATTTCCACTAAATCGGCTTGATGAAGATCATCTAATCCTTTCACTATCACTTTACGACGTGTAAAATTAATTCTCGCAGGTTTATGCAGTTCTTTCACTAGTTATTCTTTCACATTTAACATTTTCCTTATAATAATGAAGAACTACATGGACGGAGCTGCTGTTGTTGGTTTAGAACTGCTCGGTTTTGCACTACCTGTTCCTCTTTGTTGTTGTAGAGTATCTAGCCTTACTTTCAGCTCCTTTGCTTCTTTTTTTAGTGATTCCACCATTACCACTAATTCGTTTTTCAGATCATCTTTCTTTTTATTGGTTCGTTGAATTTCTTTCTCTGAAAATTCCTTAACTTTTTTACACTCATCCTGAATCGCGATTTTAATTAATTCAAAACTGGTGTCTATATCATTTTTCATATCTTTCACAATTTCGGTCTTCAATTTCTTCGATACTTCTTCATCCCCTTTCCTAACAAACGCTTCTACATCTTTACGATCTAGTTTTACTTTTGTTGCAAGGACGTCCATTATTCCGACAGCATTCTTTTCTATTATATCGTTCACCTTGTTTGTTATTTCTTTATCCCTGTCAGTATTATATTTTTCAAGTTCTTTTTCCAAATTTTTAATCGCTAACTCTATATTATCACCAAAAGTTTTCATCATCATTTCACCACTTTTGGAGACAGCTGTTTTCAATTCTTCTCGTAAATCCTTCATCCTTCTAACACCTTCACTGACAGCACGATCCTTTACCTTTTCACACTCGATTCTGATATGCTCTTTTGTTAACCGATCTTTCTCATCTACATACATTTTAGTAGCTGCATGAAACCCAGCGGTAGGCTCGTTCAAATGTGTAATACGCTTATTAGCCACATCAACGAAATACAACACTTTATCGAATGCTTGTCTAATATCGGTTACATCATCTTGCGATAACAGACGTTGCACCTTCTTCTCCAAATATCTCACATTCACAGCATCATGCTCCTGCTGAGGATCACCGATTCTTGTTAAGCGGTTATGATTGAAATCATGAACATTGCTGAATGCTTGCGAAAACAATCGTTTTGTTTCTAACGAACGTCCGAACTTATCAACCGTCATTGTCTAACTAATAAGCTTAATAATTTGTTTATACGATTATATTGCACTCACGCAACTCTTCTAAAATTGATAGAATTTCGTTTTCATGATTTGTATTGCCTGCTTGTTGAGAAGCAACCAATAACCTTAAACGATCACACAATTCATTAACGTCATCAAAATATTTGTATTCGATCGGTTTTTCGTTGTATGTCAACAACGACAATCCTCCACCTTTAGAAAATTTCGATGGTTGCTGTCTTAACTTGTAAACTGCTCCCGTACGTTTTAATATATCAGCGTAGTCTTTTCTTTCTTTAATCGATGTCGGATATTCAGAACGTAATTTGAAGAGTTGCTCGTATAATCCCACAGTACCTATGTATTTAAATTTTCCATCAATTACAACGTTTGGTCCATCAAAATCCACTTCAGAATCACCAATAAAAAATTTATTTGTGTTCCATTCGTATCGAACTTTATCAAGACGAGGATTCAGAACGTCTGCGTTAAATGTGTCACCATCATAGTCTTTAATAATTCCTTCTATATAGTCTCGAGGTAGAGGATCGAATTCTTCCAAATATTGAGCAAATCGAGAGCTATTAATATAGTCTATGTACGCTTTCTTCGCTTGTTGAAAGTCATCATTATCCTGGTCTGTGTTTTCATGACCCGTTGTTGGATCACTTTCATAAACACTTTCTTCCCTTAAGAATGAAGGAGCACCTGGTAGTAAGGTACCTGGAGCATTCGAAGGGTCAAGCTTTCTAATTTTTATTGGTGTTGACGAAGCTGGAACGTCACCTTTCCACCAATTACTCACTTCTGGCTTTAATTCTTTTTTGATCTCTTCACCCAGCTCTGATTTCAAGTTAAGAAGCGATTTTGTAAGTGGTTGATATGCTTGCTGCAACAGGAGATTCTGTCCTGCTGTCGATTCCTTTAACATTTGCAATTTCCTCTTTACCGCTTTCCTAACTTTGATTAGTTCTTTCTTTGCTTTTAAATCCATGCTCTTGTGAAGGTTGTCTTTTAACAACTGATTGACTTTATATCACTTACATTAATATATATTTATCGAATCCTAAGCGATATCTTCCCTCATTTATACCACAATCTTTGTTTATCACTAGAAATCCAAACTTCTCTTTCCAACACTCTGCACAAATATTTTTAAATTGGTCAAAAGTCATGTCTGTAGTGACATGGTCTGCGAAGACGTGTTTGAGATTTAAATCATCCTGTTTAAACAGTATTATCAAATTTGCGTTATCTCTAATTAAATGTTTGGGAATCTGTGCATATGTTTGATTTAAATAAAAAGTGTCGATTGAGTTATGTCTTCCCATACTAAAGTATTCCCTTATCTTATTTTGATTTTCATTCGCAACATCGTCAAAGATGAATATAGAATTAGGTCTTGCCTGTGATGGAGCAATTACATCGTCTGAGTCTCTATAGGGAAAATAACCAATTCCAGCAATTGGTTTCAATAATTCAGCTAAATACTTATATTTTGGTTGATACAATGACTTGGAATAAACGTATACGTTTGCGAACCGTAAACCGTTCGGTTGCTCCAAAAGTCCTATAATCACATTTGTTTTTCCACAATTTGAAGGTCCGGCGATAATGGCTCTTATTGTGGATGGTAGTAATGGACCCTGTCGATTTATATTCCTAGCAATATCGAAGTCACGATTGGTTATGGGTAGAGCAGATGGATGTTGTACTATCCGCATGTTTATTGACTATTAAACGGTTTACGCATGTGCTCTCGGATATATAAATTTAGAGTTAACAGTGTTTATGTAGTCAGTTCGTTCAGTATAGTGGAAGAGTTAACACTACACATGTTCCATGACACGAGGTTTTCTGAATAGCTTTATAGATAAATTACCTATTGAATTACACCTACCAGGGTATAACTTTTGCGGTCCAGGGACTCGACTGGACAAACGATTAGCTCGAGGTGATATCGGTATAAATCCCCTTGACGAATCTTGTAAATTACACGATATTGCTTACAAAACTTTTCCAGACATTTCCCATCGTCGAATTGCTGATAAAGTTTTGGTGCAACAATCATTAGAAAGACTAAAGTCGTCGAACGCGTCTTTTGGTGAACGCTTGGCAGCTCTCACAGTTGCTTCAGCTATGAAGGGTAAAGAGAAACTTGTAATGGGGCACAAAAAGCGACGTCGTAAAGTTGGTGGTTTAATTCCGTTGCGAAAAATAAAGAAGAGAAGACGAACAAGAAAAGGAGGAGCTCTACCGTTTCGTAAGCTAGTGACAACTGCGAAAATTGCTCTTAAGAAAACGAAACCTCTCCAGCTGATACATGCTGCTAAAATAGCACTAAATACAATTCGCAAATTTGGAAAGCGATCTAAATCTCCCAGAATCATTCCTATTCCAAAGACAGGTGGTTTTCTACCGTTAATTCCGATTTTTGCTGGACTATCAGCACTTGGAGCTCTCTCTGGCGGTGCTGCTGGGATAGCTAAAGCTGTACGTGATGCGAAAACAGCACAACAACAGCTAGAAGAAGATAAACGTCATAATGCTTCAATGGAAGCTATTGCTCTTGGAAAAAATATTTCAGTACAACCTTTCCGTAAAGGCTTCGGTTTATTCCTTAGACCTTATCAACAAAAAAAAAAAACGTAAAATTTTTCGTAAAGTTACCTAATCGTCCTTTGACAGATTTGGATTTAGTCAATTACATTAACTATTTACAAATTCCACATTTTCGGGGAATCTTTATGCGTAACGAATTACCCAGAAAAGTTAAAAGGTGTGAAAGTGGAATTGTTAATTTAGATTTAAACACAGGAACTGGTACACATTGGACAGCGTATGTAAAACGAAATAAAAAAGCTATGTACTTTGACAGTTTTGGAGATCTTCGTCCACCTAAAGAATTGGTTCAATATTTACAGTCTTCCGGACCTTGTGCTATTACTTATAACTACAATCGTGTTCAGAACCCCTCAGATTTTAACTGCGGCCATTTAGTTGTCCAATTCCTTAATGAGACTAGGCAAACCTTTTCTTAAAAACAAACCACCAAACTAACTTCGTTGTAGTAGACAGAACGTCAAACCGAAAACATGTCATACACATTTACCTTGACTAATACAAAGTCGGAGCTGCAAATGATAATAAGTCCGCCAATTTTTTTAAGCGATGATGATGAATATCAAATTGCTTTGTTAAATTTTGAAGCATATAACAGTATTCCGAATATCGATGAAACTAACAACAAATTCTACTTTGAAGGTTCTACACCACCAGTCGTTGTTCTTCCGGAAGGATCCTATGAAATCGATGATATTAATCATTATCTTCGCGAGAAATTGCGAGATACTGATGATGCTATTGAATTGTTTGGAGACAATACTACCTTAAAAAGCCATATAAAAAGCACCAAAAAAGTCAACTTCGCTCCTACAGATTCTCCCGCAAAGATATTGGGTTTTGAAAATAAGCTTCTACCATCACTTAAAGAGGTGTCTGATCATGTAGCTGACATTTTCAAAGTAAACACAATTTCAGTGATGTGTAACCTTGTAACTAACTCCTACATACATACCAGTGATGGTGCTAAAGGACTAGATGGACATAAGTATACTACATCAATTCTTTCCCAATGTACCCCCCGGATTTAAAATTGTTGAGAATCCTACGAATCTTATTTATTTATCAATCAACACTCGTGTCATCGACTACATTTCCCTTAAAATAGTTGATCAAGACGGTAATCTAGTTAATTTCCGTGGAGAGCGTGTCACAATAAGATTGCACTTACGAAAAGCGTAACATGGTAGTGCAATATAGCTGTCCCCAACGATATTCAAAGAAGAATAGTACTATAAAACTACTACCACAATCCCGGATGCTTATTTCGCCTACAACCATTAAGCGATTAACACCGCTCAATAAACAGTTCCTTAAATCTTTGGGGTTGCGATTGAAAAAGAGGAAACGGTAAAATGGTAGCAGAAATACTGAATGTTACCGAAAAAGCAGTCTTCGATAACGCTATAGTTAACGCTGATAAACATACTCATCAACCTTATGCGAATTCAACTTTCAGAAATAATGATACGATACGTATTCCAATAGAAAATGAAGATGTTTACACTTTGCCTTCTAGTAGTTTCCTATACATAGAGGGTCGTTTGCTTCTTAAAAAGGATGGAAAGGCAACTGCGAACACTTCTTTTATCCATAATGGAATTTTACACCTGTTTGATGAAATTCGTTATGAATTAGGTGGAAAAGTTATTGATCGAGTCCGTAATCCTGGCATGGTTACAACAATGAAAGGTTACGCATCTTACAACGAGAATGAAAGTAAACGTCTCAGCAACAGTGGATTGTTGCCTCCTGCTTTAAGCGATCTAGAAGGAATTAAGCTTAATTCTGTAAAACTAGTAGATTCCAACGGTTACTTCAACGTTTGTATTCCACTACGTATGATTTTTGGATTTGCTGAAGACTTCCGAAAAATAATATTAAACGTTCGACAAGAATTAGTTCTAGTTCGCAGCAGCACTGACAATAATGCTTTATATTGCTCAGCAACGCCACTTGAAGATGTACTTGTACATTTGGATCAGATTTCTTGGAAAATTCCTCATGTATCTGTAGCAGATGCTGAACGTTTGAAATTGTTGCGTTATGTTGATCGAAATTTAAATATGGAACTTTCATTTCGGAGTTGGGAACTACATGAATATCCGCTACTTCCCAAATCGTATTCTCACAACTGGAATGTGAAAACAACGTCACAATTGGAAAAGCCTCGCTTCATTATTTTCGGATTTCAAACAGATAAAAGTAATAATCTTGCAACAAATATGAGTGCCTTCGATCACTGCAAACTAACCAATTTTAAAGTTCACTTAGGATCTACTATGTACCCATATGATAATTTGAATTTAGATTTTGATACTTCCAGATTTGCCGTTTTATATGAAATGTATGCCAACTTCCAACAATCGTATTATGGCAGTGTAAGTGAACCCTTATTCGATCCTAAGCAATTTCTAGTCATTGCTCCTCTTGTAATAGTAGACTGTTCATATCAGAATGAAACTCTTAAATCTGGTAGTATAGATATACGTCTAGAGTTTCAAACTAAAGAAAATATACCAGACAAAACAGCAGCTTTCTGTTTAATAATACATGATCGTGTGATACGTTACAATCCATCCACAAGCTTAGTTCAAGAAGTATAACACACAACGATCACTTCCACAATTTAGTTTTCTTACCGGTACTGAACAGTGAGCACGATGACTTTCTTATTGGACGTACAAGGTTTTCAGTGTAGTGAGAATCGATTTGTTTTTAAAGAAGTAGCTGTTGTTGCTCTAAAAGAAGAACCAGTTTATCATTTCACATTTGAACCACCATTTCCATGGGACGCTCTCCCCGTTCGTTACAGAAGTCAAAATCGTTGGTTAACAAGAAATTTTCATGGGTTATATTGGGATAACGGCGATCTTCCGTACTCTACGCTTTATGATAGAATTTACTCCATATTGATGGAGTCAACAGTTGTATATGTTAAAGGATTACAAAAGATGATGTGGTTGCAGGAATTCTTTCCTACTGTTAACTTTGTTAACATTCAAGATATCGGATGTCCAGCTCTCTCCAAACTCCCAACTCATTTTAAAGTTAAAGTGTGTTCTTATCATTTATTTACAACCGCTGTTGAACAGAATTGTGCTTATAAAAATGTTCTTTTATTAAAATATTGGTTGTCTCTACATTCATAAATTGACTGTATTTTTTCCTTTAAACAAATAAAACAAGTTCATAATATAAATTAGATTTTTATTTTTTTATATTCTTATACAATGTTATACATTTTACATATGTATTTCTAAATCAGCCGCTTTTCCAACAAATCCTTTAAGGCGAATTGACGGATGACCCACTTTATTCACAATTTTTTCGTTTATGTCCTCGATTTCTGCATCCGTAAAAGCTTCTGCATGTCTGCACGGAAGAAATATGATAAAGCTGTATAAATCAGCTAATAGACGAGGTCCCCATTTTGTATTCACCTTTTTGAAGCGTTGCACGGGATACGTTTGATTTACTTCCAGTGATTTCAGAGCACGTATTTCTTTCTCTTCATAACCCACCCGCACATTATTAAACTTTTCGATAAAGGTTTCCATGTTAAACTGACTTAAACACACTCAACTCTGTTATACATCTACTGCTCCTTCACTCATTCCCGTAACTTATGTAAAATCCCCTTCCACTACATAAGCTTCAGTGGAGGGGAACTTATTATACAAACCACGTTGCTCGTTTTAAATGTCTCAGTTGTTATGGAAAAAAGCGATCATGATCAGTGTGTCATCGTTACTGATTTTAACATATTTGTATAACAATACCCTCTACATTTCCCGACCTGATAATACTATTGGAGATGAAGCCTATGTTTGTAAAAATTTTAATAAGGATATTGATGTGTCTTGTACATGGAAGAAAAATTGGGATACTATTATTTTAAGAAGTGTTAATGGAACAAATGTCTTTACAGTTGAAAACGTGCAGAACCTTCACTCTGTAAAGCTAGCATTTATTGATAAACATGGACAGTTTCGAAGATATATTGAAAGTCGATGGATTCAGCTTAAGGATAATGAAAACAGAGACGTTACAACTAAGGGCTATATCACCGACTCTTTCTTATTTCTACAAGTTGTTAGTACTATTAATATAATCTTATTGTTCAATATTTTGATTGTATCACTTACATACTTCATTTATTTCAAAATAAAGAATCGTTAACTATAACGACTTCACTTTTGCTTCATATGCCTGTGCCTTACACTTTTCTCCACTTCCTCTACATTATCATGTAAAAGGATTTAAGAATCGTAAACTTCAGACGACTGCAGACGTATTTAATTTCACATGTACATATGTTTCAACTCATTGTGAAGCATTCGACCACTACATACAGACAAGTTTAAAGTCAATGACCTTGACCTTAAGTAACCTCTCCTCCTCTGAATTAGAACCGGTCATCTTACACTACTATCAACTTGTTTCGGCTTCCGTATTTCGGCTTCCGTATACATTAAGTCCAAATATCAACGGTCGTCATCAAACAGTGCTGCAATGGATAGAAGAAAATATTTTAAGAGAAGGAACGGACAAAGCTGCAGGCTGGCAGAGCGGTCCTGACTCAGACAAATGGCCATCAAGTAATATCGAAGATTATAAGAAAATTTATTCATTGTTAATGTTATTGAAACAATAAATTGTAACAGTAGAAATCGTACACATGTTATTTGTGAAGTTGAGGAATATATTTCGCAGAATAAAAATAGTAAACAAACAAGTTGTGTAGTAACGTTTTATTATTATTTATACAATACAACCAATATTAAGGATAAAATATTTACATTGAGTGACATTTCAGCGTAAGCTATACTTAAACAGAACTCCAAGTAGGTATTACAGTAGCTGTTCATAAATATTATCAATGGCTTAGTGTGGAAGTGACGAAGCTTCGAAAAGTCTTTTAATAAAGTATTCTCCAACCGTTAAGTCGTCGGTATACGGTTGATGAAAATTTTGTATAAATCGATCAACGGCACCGTCGAACTTTGAAAGGGAACTGTTTGAGTTTTTTATATTGTAATGTCCCCAAGGAAGAGTATTCGTTGTTTTCGGAATTCAGAAACGTTTATCATCTTTGGGAAAGAGGGCTACTTTCATTTTCATATGGATAAACATAGTATGCAGATCGGAAACGAAAACATTCATACATTTAAGAATGGTGGCGTCATCTCTAATGACGCGTAGGTAATCATCGATTTGAAGATGTAATTTAATGACATTTTTCTTGACACCTTTTGCTTTTTTAACAATTTGATCAACGGCTTCAACGCAGTAAGCTTTTGCTCCGGTTCCATAGTATGCTTTAATAGGATTATTAGGGAATTCGTCTTTAAATTTGCCAATAACAGAAGAGGTAATAGGGATATTGAAACTATTATCATGGGGATAATTGGAAGTGTCGAAGTGATGAATATTTTCAATCATATCTCTGTAGAAATTTTCCGTGAAAACTTTAATAATGAAGGAATCAGTATCCATATACATCAAAGAAATATTTTCTTGATATTTTTGCTTAAGAAAGCCGTAGTATAAGTCATACATAACAACTTTTGATAAATCCAAAATAGTTAACCTACATACAGCGGTTTATCGTAAACAATGTGTAATTTCTTCATCTGAATAGCTACGAAATGGAGGGTGAAAATTTTTGAATTTCTGAAATTGGGTTTAGCTATTAAACTTTCAGCACCAAGGTACCGTCCAACGTTTTGCCAATGAGTAACTAACTTGACGTCAACTCGTTTATCAACGTTCTCCATCGTTTTTCCGAAAGTACTGTTGTTCATCAATTTAAAGAAAGATTTCCCAAATTTATTATTACACATATTGCGTTTTCTAGTATTCAAATCAATGAAAGGTTTCAACCATTGTGACTGAACTGAATAGAATAGCTCTATGCACTTTAAGTAATTTTAATCCGCTCTGGAGAGCTTGTTTAAGCGGTAGGTAATGAACAATTTACTTTGTCTTAGTCATAAGGTTCGGAATCAATTTTTTGACTCTACCATTAGCATTACCAGGAGAAATAATATTTTCAACTAAAAAGGGAAGATCAGCATGTAAATCGTGTAGGTTTTGGGGATATTGAACGTCAACTTCAAGTACATAACCGTATTCAGAAGAAGCATGTAAATCGAGAACATTTAATTCATCAATTTCAGCATCGGTGAGCCAACGAAAATGGGATATGGGAAGGTATTGACTCATGCTGTGTCCTCACAAATTGGTGGCATCCAAATACATAATGAAGGAAGTGGGAGCAGATGCGTCATAATCAGGAAGGTGTGGGTTATTGGCGAAATGCATTCTTTCAACACACTGACTTATTCCTGCGCGTACCCCTTTTTGGAAAAACTTTAACATATCGATGTCAGTTAGAAGTTATAAATTAACGCGAGTGAATTTTAACATGCTATCCCACGCTAGCCCGGGAGCGGTGTAATACTGAGCGGGGTCCAAGGCGTAAGTGGAAATACATATTTCACGAAAATTCTCGAACACGTCAGCTAACAGTAGGACATCGGTTTTCAAGTAGAGGTCAGAATATTCTCTGAGATTGGAGCAGTTAAAGGTTTTCCAAACGGTCGCAGCTCTTTCATAATCTTCATCGGAAATGGGTAGAGATGTTAATTTATCGAAAAAATCGTCTTTGAGAGGAAACGTTGATTGGTCAAGTTTAGTAATATTGTCGACGTAGGAGTAAGGGAAAACCCCTTTCCGTCGCATAAGTTGAAATTGTGTAGGATCAGAAAAATACTTCTTCACTTGGAAGCATTGAGAAGGGTCGAGTTCTTCAGACAGTTTATCGAGGGAGGAAGCCATAAAACGAAAGAAATCGAGAAATCGAATCTTAACACAATCAGGTCCTCTATAAGTTCTGAATATTGAAAGGGAATCGTCAAAAGAGCACTTAATCAAGTAAGCAAACGAGTGCGGTTGATGTTCGTGGGTAGCTGTGATGGAGGTCTTGTTAGGATCGGAAAAGCATGTATGAATGAGTCGCAATATGGTTTCAAAGTCTGCATAAACAACAAAAGGTACTTTGATACGTTTGTGGTAGTTTTGAAATTTTAAAACGTTATTAGGGATGAGCCTACCCATCTTATCCAATTTGAGATAAGCAGTTTGCAGCGTCGTGTAAACGTGGTTGCAATCATTCCGCTGATGACGGTGCAGGTGAGCCACAGAGCTGAAGTATTGCAAGCAGCCGTCACATAGGAATTTGCGATGTTCTGTTTTGGAGAGTTGTTAAGTGAGCAAACGGGACATATCCTTAATTCAACAGTAATGATTATTTCCTCGATCATCGTGTAGCCTTCGTTTGACGGACGAGTAGTAGAGGGGACCAACAATTTCCCAGATCCATTTTCCATCTTTCAAAGCGTATTCAGTCCCGTAAACATTCACAGAGCAATGGTCCTTCGTTTCAAACTTGGGAATGTCGTTTAATTTAATAGGAAAATCGATACCGTCATAGTCCATCGTGCGGGAGTAATGCGGATAGGAAGTCGTTCTGTGCGGGTTGGCTTGGGCGGGATACAAAGCTGAGGTTATTGCCCACGCAAAGCAGGCTTGGTCATCGTTTCGTACGTTCACAACAGCTCTCTTAAGTACAATTTGTTTAGGTGGAGGAATGTAAGATGAAGCTCTAAGGGGATTGTACTTGTTGCAATTGAGTTCTAGGAAAAGGACTCTTTCCAAAGCCCATCCTGTAAGAATGAAATAATAGTAAACACAAGTGAAATATATATATATATATAAAGAGAGAATGATAAATTACCTGACTCTCGTTCTTGAAACTCAGAAGCTTTACCCTCAAGAACGTCGAAGAAGCTTCGGAGAATATTGGAAAGATCCGTCGACTGAGTGACAACTTTGTTATTGGTGTTGAAGGATTTCACGTCAACCAATTGTTTAGCATCGTGCACATACCGTCCGAAAAGTTCAAGATTTAGTTTAAGCGTGTCATGCAGTTGTATCTGATTACGAATAACACGCAAGCATTTGTCGAAAACTTCGGTGAAAAAGTCGGTATACGACAGGAAGAACTTGGCGGATGAAATACGAAAGGACACAATTCTGTTAGCGAACGCGGACGAAAGGAAAGTAATTCCTTCCTCAAGAGGAGAGCAGCAAGTTTGTTTATGCTTGAGGCTGCGAAGGTGACCGTTGTAGGAATGTTGTGGAACGTAAATGTTACAAGTATCACACCAGCGGTCAGAAGAACCAGCACGCGTAGCAATTTTAAGTTTTTTATTCGGCAGAGGCGATGTACGTTGGAGCTGTACTCGTTTCCGACAAGAAGTTAATCGATGTCTTTTTAAATTATCAGATCGCGTAAAGGAAGCATCACAGTCCGGACAAGGGATCATAGCGGCTAGCGGTAAGAGGTATATCTCGACAACGACTGAGGAATACTGAACGAGACGGACAATAAATAGCTATAGAAAAAGGGGAGGGATGTGTAAAGTGGAGATGGCATAAGTAGAGGGGCGAAAGGAATATATACTGAAACTGTAGTGGGTACGGTGTAAGATGAGTGCTCGACAACAGGGTAACGGTGTTTATTTAGCTGCTGAGCTAAATATGAACGAAAGCGAGCTGGCTGATATATTGGAAAACTTCTTTCCAAACGATTCCTTCACATAATCCGCTAAAGGTGAGGGGTGCTACCACGGTAACGATGGCAGAGCCTGTGGCTAGCACCTCTACGATGGCGGTGGCGGGAACGAAGTCGATATCGATGAAGCCGAAGAAGCGATCGTACACACGAAGGTTGTCGGCTGCTCCATTCGATTATTCCAAGATAGTGGACCAAGTAGGAGAAGCCATAAATAGTGTTAAGGAGGAAAAGCGGCGAGGAGAAGTGGTACTGAATGAAAGAGAGACAAATGCCGCTTCATTGACTGAGTAAATGAAGCGGAAAGAGAAGGAGCTGGAGGAGTTGAACAGATCGGTGGTTGAAACGAGAAAGGAGGTACAAGAAATCGACAATAAGATAGCTAACCTCAAGTCTGCTTTACTGAGTAAATTTAATGATTAAAATTAAATGATGTTTTATATTATATTGTATTATATTAAATAAAATTCTGTTATATTGTATCGTTCTATATTTTGTAATTATAGAAAATAAAAGAGAGTATAGATTATATATATATTTATTTATTAAATATACGTTTATAAAAAGGATCAAGTAAAAAACAACATTCAGAATAATTATTTATTTAATTTTCTACAGAGGATTTATTACAACAAAGCTGTAAAAAAAGGGAACTTATTAAAGAATAAAGTTAAAAACTACTTTCACAATAATAATTTGGGCTATAAAATAATTACATTAAAAATTTTCTACGAAAACGTTTTGATGTAAATCGTTGCCCCGTGGTCCTGGGCAAACACGACCAGTGTCCCCTGGAAGGAGCACCACGAGAGCTGCACCTCAAGGTGTTGGCATAAGCCTCCGAAGGGTCTACCGTCGGACACTTTCCAAATGGTGAAATCACCTGGAGTGGTACCAGTAAAAATCATACTGTCCACCCTTATGTTCATATCTGTTGGCACGGAGCCATGGAACACTGTAGTATATTCAACCATTTTGTTGTTGCTGTATTACGTTGGGACAGTGTTAGCGATCTGTGCTGAACGTTGTGAAAACTTGAGTATTTATACAATTTAGAGGAGGAGGATATGAGTGGGGTAAAGTTAAGATCAGCACAAGTGTTTGTGCGAAGAAGGAAAAACTAGAAAGAGAAGTTGTTTGAGCTATAAATGACAATGTAAGTTAGAGTGAGGTGTGGATACTTTCTGATTAACACCTGTATACCAGCAGCACTTTGCTGGCCGAACTGTGCATATTTCAATAACAATCATAATAGTTATTGTATTGATTTTGCTGATATTTTATAAATTAAAAATAATTAGTATTATAAGAAATTGTGGCAAGAAAATTCCGAGTTCGCAGGAAATTGATGGTATTCGAGGTCATCCTATACCTAAGACGGAGACGTCTTCAATCTAAGGGGGAAGGAGTAATGTCGTGAACCTTAGGATAGACATTGTGTTTGATGTCATCTCATACATACATAAAAGTTAATTAGTAAATATATATTTTGAAAAAAAAAAATTATTTCAGGTTAGGTTAGGTGGTGTTAGTCGGGGTGGAAAAGGGGTTGAGAAGAAAATCCGCTGAAAAACATCATAGGGAAATGGGTACAGGGGGGGGGGCAGGGCGCCGAGGTGGGCTGGTGGGGGGAGGTCGGGAGGTTAGGTTAGGTTAGGTTAAACATTTTTTACTCAGACATTTTCTCCCTATCATCTACCCTTCATACACTTTTCGGGAGTCAAAGTATGAGGGTGAAACACGTTAAAAAAATATATCTCCACTTTTCAGGGTGGGATCATTTAGCACACTGTTCAACTTACTTTTTCCAAGAGGAACACTTTTTTTTTTAACTGCTATTTTTTTTTAAGCTTAAAGGTGACAACTTTTTGTCAACTTTATTTTTTTTTTTCAAAAATTTTTTCAGATTCGGGTACTTCCACTCGGGGACCTTCTTCCCACACCATAAGTAATTACCCTATTTCAACTCCTGCTTCAAAAAAATTTCTAAAGCCTCATTTTTACACTTTTACCCCCATCATTTTTTACGCTGAAGTATTTCATTAAATACTTTATTGTCTTCTTATACTACACTTCATTATCCATATTTTCATGTACTAAATATATTTTTTTTAAATTCTGGACTTTTTACTATTATTCTCACCTAAAAATTTTTCCTCCGACAACTGTCTATTAAAATTCATAAACGAATACGACAGGTTCAATAACACATATTACGCCTTATATACTCTTTTAATTACCCACTCCTTCATCAATTAAAAAATTACTACTACCTAGCGATGCCACCTCATTATAAAAAATATTGCTACACCATCACCTTCGCTACCACACTACTCTATACCACTTCCTTTACATCCCCACTATTCCCCCACTACTCCCCCACTCTTTCCCCACCACCTACCTTCCTATTTAAACCCTTGTCAACCTGAGAGAGCATTTAGGGTAGTGTAGTAGTGCAACATAATATTAATAAGTGAAATAATAGTGTTAGGAAAAGTATACATAAGTAAGTAATCAAAATGACAACGATTGAAGAACTTGATAAAGAGGAATTGGAAGATCTAATAGTGTTAGCAACCCAAAAAGTCAAACAGTATGGTACAGAACATCTATGGAACAAACTAGCCCAACACATAGATGAACATAAAATTCAAAATCAAAGAAAAAAGAAAAAAATTGAAAATACTACAGAAATTCCGCTACAAAATAGATTCGAAGTTCTACGAACAGAACAAGATGAACCGATCATGGAAATACATAACGATGAAGATGAAGTTGAAAACATGACTACACACAATACAGACATTAATACCCAAATCTGTAATCAATACAAGACAAACACAAAATCAACGAGTGAAACCCATTACAGAAAAGATTACCCCAATAATCATACGACAAAAAGAGAAATGGTCAAGGCTAAACAACATATTAAAAGAACTAAGAATAAACTACCTGAAAGCAAAGCTAGTACCAACAGGTATTCAAATCGACCCAGCCACAGAAGACGACTACAGAAAACTGTATAAAATTCTCAGAGACAAAGAAATACAATTCCACACATTTGACTTAAAAAGTGAAAAGAAATTGAAAATAGTACTTCGAGGAGTGCCGTAATAAGTAACAGAAGAAAGTATAACTAATGATCTAAACAATCAAGGCTATCCAATAACCAAACTAAACAGAATGAAAGGAAAAGATGGACAACCTGCACCGCTCATATTAATTGAAATTGACAAAGAATATAAATCAATATATAACTTACAAAAATGCTGCGGAATAGACATAACAGTAGAATATTTAAAAACAAAAAATAATGTCGTACAATGTCACAGATGCCAAACTTTTGGTCACACACAAAAAAACTGTTTTTCCGAATTCAAATGCATGAAGTGCGCTGGCGAACATAGCACACATGAATGTCAAAAACCAAGAACTACGTCACCAAAATGTGCAAACTGCGGAGACGATCACGTATCCATATGGAGAGGATGTCCAAAAAACCCAAATAACAAACAAAGCATAACATATATTAAGAAGCAAAATCCATGGAAAATAAGAGAAGACGTCCGAAATGAAAGACAAACAACAAACGAAACTAGACAGACGAAAATAGAAGAAACAATTCCTACAAATACCTCCAAACAGACGAATGATCTAAGTATGATAATAGGGGAATTGGTAATCAACTACACAAACACCAATGCCACTATGGAACAAAAAATTAAATTCCTAAACGACACCCAAAAATCATCAACCTATACAACAAAAAATAAATACAAACCACAAAATAATGACACATATGGCATTAACAATTAGCTTCTGGAATACCAACTCAATAACCAACAAAAAACTAGAACTAAAACAATACATGCAAATGGAAAAAATAGATATCATGCTTATAAACGAAACTCACTTAAAACCTTGCCATAAATTGACAATAAGCAACTATACAACTTATAGAAGAGATAGAAAAACCAACAGTGGAGGAGGAACGGCTATAATAATAAAAAACACAATTACACATCATGAATTGCCGGAACTGGAAATGGAAAATCTAGAAACCAACGGGATAGAAATAGTAACAACTAATAGTACCTTCAAAATCTTCTCCGGATATATACCACCTACAAAAAAACCGACAAAAAATGATCTAAACAAAATATTTAACAATAATACACCAACTATCCTGGCTGGAGACCTAAACTCAAAACATACATACTGGAATTCAACTGTAACAAACACCAACGGCAAATTACTATCACGAATCTCAGAAGAACTTAACTTAAACATCACAGCACCTGAAGAACCCACATATGTATGTGTTATAGTCAAAGATCGATATGCAGCCTCTTCGCGAAATAACTGGTTCATCCTAGGTTTGACCAGCGCCTTTCGGCAAACTACGAAATATATTCTAAATTCGGCCTTTAACTGATGTATTTTTAGTCAAACCTAGAAATACCTAAATTTTTAGTCAAACGTTGAAAGTAAAATAATCTGTTTCGGGCTTTGCCTAGTCTATCCTAGAAGCGACTAAGGCAAATTCGGTCACGCGTTAACTTGTACTGCACTTGTTACATGTTCAAACAGGTTTATACATGTTACCCTAACTCTTTGCGATATTCAAATAAATTCATTGGTTATTCCACATTTGTACTATGAACGTGCAGGTGTATAAGCTTAAAGATGAGTGAACCAAACTGTGTTGTGACTGAAAATGTGGATAAAGAAGCTTTAAAACCGAAGTTTTCGAAGAAAATTAATAATTTAAATAAAGATAAGTGTTCATTTCATATTGAGAATAAACGGAAATATGAGGAGATTATCTGTGAAGTAGAATCTGCCAAAGTTGCTACCAAGAAAACTTCTTTACAGTATCGTCGTCTCAAACGATACGACGTTGTGTGTTTCGGAGACGAAAAAAAATTGATTAAGCCATTGTCCGATACAAAAAATATCCAATATTACGTTACAGATGACGAGTTATTCGAAGTGATTGATAGTGCTCATCACGAATGTGGTCATGGTGGTAGAGATCTCACAATTAAAGCCTTGAATAAAAAGTATGCAAATGTCACAAAAGAGTGCGTAAATTTTTATTTAGAATTATGCCAAACATGTCACAAGAAAAAAAGTCACCCTAAAGAGAAGTTTCTTAATTTCGAAGATGTGCCTGACGTTCAGCTGTCTCTAAGGGAGATCAGTACAAAAGATTCCAAATTTGGGGGCCAAGGCTTTATAAAATGCCACTGCAATAAAAAATGCTCCTCAAAATTGTGTAAATGTAAAAGATCAAACGTATTGTGCAACTCAAAATGCCATAATTCATCACCTTGTCAAAATAAATAGTAATGTGTTTATTAATTATTGTCTTAATACAAAATAACAAAAAACATTGTTACTTATTCTGATTACTTGTCAATCCATTCTTATAATATTGAAACAATAAACATTAAAATTAAAAAATATGCTTTTATTATACCTAATCTTTATTCTGATTACTTGTCAATCCATTCTTATAATATTGAAACAATAAACATTAAAATTAATAAATATGCTTTTATTATACCTAATCTCACAAACTAACACAGTCCTGTACCAAATATACCTCTGACTAGTCAAATCCCGATTTTATTAAAATGAGTTTCGGCGTTTGACTGTCCAAATTAGTCACTCTTAGGATTAGACGAAAATTTGTTAGTCAAAGGTAAAAAAACGATATTGGTTCGGACTTTGCCTAAGACTTTATGTCAGTCCTGAGGTTTGACTAGCCAAACCTAGGAGCGCCGAAGCTTCGATGTTTGACTATAACATATGGAACAACGGACACAGCAAAGATATATTAGACATAACAGTTACCAAACATATAAATTTTGACCTACACCTAGAATGCATTGAGGATCTATCGTCGGATCACTTACCTATACTATTTAAAATAAAAGACTCAACAAAAACAAAAATCTACCCAAGAAAAATAACGGACTGGGAAGCCTATAGAATGAAATATCACAGTCAAAAATAACAACAATCAATAATCAGGAAGACAAAGAAAGAACAATAAATCTACTAGAGGAAGAAGTACACACAGCTATAAAGGAAGCAACAAGAGAGACAAAAATCTCAATAAGAAACATAACACCACCAAACATACTACAGCTAGTACATGAAAAGAGGAAAGCATATAAAACTTATATAAGAACCCTAAACTCTCAACACAAAGCAATCCTGAACCAACTTACAAACCAACTAAAAAGTGAACTCAAGCAAACAGAAAACAAAAAATGGGAGGACAGCCTCGACAACATCAATGAAGATAAAACAAGCAGAAACCTATGGCAAATACAAAGAGCGCTAAAAATATCCAACAACAAAATTAAAAAAATACCACCGTTAACCGACTTGCAAGGAAATACAGCAATAACACCCGAAGAGAAAGCCGATCTCTTTGCACACATTCTCGAAAAGCAATTCTCACCAAACCCTAGTGATCAAGAGTATTAACAATTCACAAACGAAATCGAAACAAACCAACAAATAAATTACCCAAGAAATACAGAAATCCGAGAAACAACCTCAGAAGAAATAGCAGAAATAATAAAAACCCTAAAAAATAAAAAGATCCCTGGTCTAAACAACATCTCCAATTTATCCCTAAAAAACCTACCTATCAACAAGATCGAAACCTTATCAAATATAACCAATGCGATAATCAAATGGGAAAAATTCCCACAAAACTGGAAAACAGCGAAAATTATTATGATACACAAACCTAAAAAACCACACAAGGACCCAAACAGTTACCGACCCATCAGCCTACTGTCACATATAAGCAAAATAATAGAAACAGCAATACATAAGCGACTCACGGAAATAATAGAAAACAAACAAATATTACCCCACGAACAATTCGGTTTTAGAAGAGAACACGCTACAACCCAACAACTCACCAGAATAACAGAGGAAATAAAAGAAGGAATGAATCTATCAAAACCCACTGGAGCCATATTCCTAGACATAGAAAAAGCGTTTGACAGAGTGTGGCATGCCGGATTAATATACAAAATGCGAAAACTTAAAATACCCGAAGAAATATGTCGATTAATAAGAAGCTATCTAGAAAATCGAACATTCATCGTCCACATAGAAGATAAAAACTCGAATATCAAAAGCATAACAGCTAGAGTCCCCCAGGGGTCAGTACTGGGCCCCTTACTATATAACATCTACACAGCAGACCTACCAAAACTACAACGCTGCAAGATAGCCCAATTTGCAGATGATACCGCCATATACAACACCAACAGAGTACACAAAAACGTATCCAGCAACTTACAACGTGACATCTGTACTCTAACAAAATGGTTTGAACAATGGAAAATCAAAATAAACACCACGAAAACGAAAGCAGTCTTCTTTCAACACAGAAAAAGAAAAAGAAAACCCAAAAACATAACCCTACAGCAACATACACTAGAATGGGAAAATCAAGCAACTTACCTAGGCATTACCCTAGATGAAAATCTAACATTCACAAGACACACTAAACAAGTAATACACAAAATACAGACCACTAAAGCAATACTCTACCCACTACTAAACATCAGAAGTAAACTTACCATAGAAAACAAACTGAAACCAATAAGAACAATATTAATTCCAATCGCAACGTACGTAGCCCACATTTGGATAAACACACATCAAACAAACAAAAAATTAATCCAACAAAAGATAAACACATCTATAAGAACGGCATTAAATGCAAACTGGTACATCACTAACGAACAAATTCTACATGAATCAAAAATTGATACGATCGAGAACATAGCACTAAAACAAGCAATCACCCACCTACAAAAATCTACAACACACACAAAAAACCCGCTGATAAACGTTACATATCAATATAACCCCCGACTCAAACTTAAAGGAATAGTAAACCTAAAACGAACAGCTGATCAATTAAACATACAACCGTCCAAGAAGGCCAAGAGGACCAACTGAACATACATGACCACAAGAAAAACAAAATAAGCTCAAAAAGATAACAAGACGCAGAAAACATCAACCGAAGATCAAATCAAATACAAGTAAACATAATCACTCAAACGGGTAACGCTCAAATACAGGGGCAATGGACCTATGTTTAGTCCCCTAACATAAAACCACGATCCCATGTGAGAGAGCATCACTTCACCAGAAGGGTCTTGTGAATTAACATGGACCTTTCTCGTGTATCTATTGTCCTTTCACCATTCAGGCGAACTGTTAATGAAACCACCTTCCTCCAATGCGGATATTAGTGGCGTCTGCGTGAAACATGTACGGCTGAAACAGGATTCTGCTGTCAAGAATGTCTTGACAACAGACCTCTGCTTTTCTGCCACAGCTGCAGATTTTATCATTGCGATGTCGTAAACTTGTGCTGCCGACCTTGTCGTCAGGGGACTCAATCGTACCTCTGCGAAAAGTCGGGCTTTGTTTACGAGATCGATGATACGCACAGGCTGTACTGTATTCTTTGCAATACTTACGAGCAAAGGCGTCAACTCTTCCGATCCATTATGTTTTCATAAACCTACCTTTCAATTACTATGTCATTACCTGTCCGTCCCTCTCCTACACCTTCCTTTTCCTTTTTAAAGACTTGTGACCTTGACACACTTTCCATATAACTTCTTATTATCCCCAAACTCTACCTTTATTTATTTCTTAACACAAATATATACATGTACACGTTCTACACTCCTTCTACATAACCAAGATTATTACTTATTTCTATTACATATCCTTCTTCAAATACGGTCTTGTTTGTGATACGGTGGTTCTCACTGCAAACAAACTCGTACCTGCACATCTCACCACACCATCCGCAATGAATGTGAACTTCGTCATGGATATACACTTCCAACATCCATAAATTCGGAACTCGTGTATATAATGACACAATTCCTCCATTACTTCCCCTATATCGACAGCTCCAACACAGTGGTAGGTAGCGAAGATTATTCCTATCACAGTACAGCACATACGTAGAACATGCTGAGAAGTTCGTTTCACATTTGAAGAGTTTTCGAGCTACGTTCCACCCTTTCATTGAGCTAACATCACTTACATACTTCTTTGCTTTATTTACAGTATACTCCTCTGTGTCTACGTAATCTCCTCTATGTAACACTGTGTTACGCTGCGCATCATTCAATCCTTCCATGTGGTCCACATTATTCCAATACTCTACTTCTTTTGTACCACCACAAACTTCATCGATACTACAACCTCTACTACTGCTTCTTATATCCATTCTCAAACTAATCTTCTCAACCACTTCTGCCTTCTCTTCCTTTTCACTACTTTAACGATTGTCTACCTGCTTACAACTGCACTTCTTTCCCATCCTTCCCCATCACAATATCTACATGAATCATGTACAATTGCAACGAATCACGTACAATTGCAATTGCAATAATCAGTATAAATGTTAACTAAATACCTAACATCATTCCTCGAATAACGTTGCAATGACACTTCAACGGCTGTAGACGTATTTAAAACCTTCCGTCATAAAAATCGTAAACTTCAGACGACTGCAGACGTATTTAATTTCACATTACCGATACATGTACATATGTTTCAATTCATTGTGAAGCATTCGACCACTACATACACACAAGTTTAAAGTCAATGACCTTCCGTCAATTTGACCTTAAGTAACCTCTCCTCCTCTGAATTAGAACCGGTCATCTTGCACTACTGGTATCCCTTTGAAAAAATATCCCTCAAACAATTAACAAAAAAATTGGCAATTTTATTGATTTTAGCCTCGGGACACAGAACAAATACAATCTCAAAAATAAACATTAAAAACATCATTCAAAAAGCCGATGGAGTTGAAATCTTTTTAACGGATATGCTAAAAACTTCAGGTCCAAATCGTAACCAACCAGTTTTAAAATTTAAAATATTTAACAAGCACTTGGAATTGTGTGTTGTTACAACTTTAATTAGATATTTGGAAGAAATACAGCCTATTCGAAACAATGAGCCATACCTATTTCTGACACATCGTAAGCCTTATCGCAAAGCATCGACCCAATACCCAATCTATTAGCCGTTAGGTTAAAGACGTTATGAAAAGTAGCGGTATTAACACAAATACATTTAAAACACATAGTGCTAGACATGCGTCTACCTCAGCGGCACTCAGAGAAGGGGCGAATATTGATATGATAAAAGAATCAGCAGGGTGGTCCAAGAACTCAAAGATGTTTGCCAAATATTATAACAGGCCGCTTCAGACGTACCATAAAAGTATAGTCCAGGCAATACAAACTTTAAGAAAATAAAACAAGTTCCAAAATATTAAAAAAAAAGTATATTAAAAGAAAAATGTATTTTATTAGTATCTACTGTACATGTTCACTGTAATCATTATTATTATCGTAATGTTAGTTTATTATCATATTGTTAGTTTTCTGCTATTTAATGTTTCTTTCCCACCAGTTTGTAGGGGGGAAAAGATTGTTTTTTTTTCTTTGTTGAATTACAGTACCTTGTTCATTTAATGTTGAAGTTTACTTACTGAATAAGTTATTTAGGTAGGTAGATATATAACATTCATTTACCTAAAAAAAAAAAAAAGCGGGACGCTGGAGTATTGTTTACTTTTCTTAGAATTCCAAGTATCACAACATAATTTATAATTTATAAGCACCACTTCTTCGTAGCAATTCTGTTTTATCGGGAGGTGGGGCGGTGTATAGCTGACAATAGTCAATATGGGCTCTAGAGGTAGACCACCCAAATTACGTTCAGAGGAGAAGGGAAAACAAGGCGTTAGGAAAATCTAGAGCATGTTTGGTAACGCAACTGAAAGTAGTACGACAGAACATCCGAGTAAGACACCCAAAGAAAACGACATTGTGAATACCGAAATACTTAATATTAAGTCAAATCCATGTAAAATTTGATTCTCTCTCTAAAGAAATTAGAGACACCAACAAGGTAAGAAACTCGAGCAACGCTGAAATATTGCACGAGCTGAAAAACCTAAGAAAAGAATTAAGAGAAGAGATTATGGACATCAAAGGTTGGATCGTAGAGAGAGAAAAAGCATGGAACATGGAAAAAGAGCATCTCAACCAAAGACTCAGGGAACTCGAGCTTCGTGAGGAGAATAGAGACAGAAAAGAAAGGAGAAATAATGTTCTGATACATGGGTTAATAGCTAGCACACAAGATAATTTAGACCAAGAAGTTACAAACTTCCTTAAAAAAAACTCCAACTAGATTGTGAGATTAGAGAGATATACGAAATAAAAACCAGAAGGGGTCCCGTATCATTAAAGCAAAACTAGATAGATGGACTGCGAAAAAAGAATTAATTAATTAATTACATGCAAGTATTAAAAAGGCTGCAAAGGAATCGGGGATGGTAAGGGAGCTGAGAACTTCAAAGAAGATCCGCCCTAGAAACAAGGCCTGGTACACACAAGAATGTGTTCAGTTAAAGAAAAACACAAAAAAAATTCTTCAGAAAATGGACCGCTTCAAAAGGTGACGAAATCCAAAAAATTCTGTATGTAGAAGCAAGAAAATTATATGTGGAGGCAGTTAAACAAGAAAAAGCAAAATACTACGATAATCTTCGAGAAAAGCTAAGTAATGTTTGGAGAATTTATTTTGAATTTACCGCCACTTACTATTATTATCATTCTGTTCAGTTAACTACCCGCGCATTTGCGCACCAAGGGTGTGACAGTTTCTGTTCCAACGCTTCATGTAACATGTACTGTGCTTTTATCGTTTAATTTAATAAAGATTCGAAGTTGTTAATTAATAAAAAGTCTACTCTATCGCAAATTCAATGTTAAGGACACTACAACCTTCTGGAAAACGGTAAAAAAAGTTACTCCTAAACCATAAGAAAAAAACAGCACTAACACTTGCTGCAATTAAATCATTCTATGATAACATCTATCCGCCAAGAATACTAGACGTTAGAATGTTCTTTGACGCCCGACACCCATACCTGGACCAATGCATCACTACGGAGGAGGTTAAAACAGTTCTGAAGAGAATTAAACCCACTACATCGCCGGGCCCTTATGGCATCCAAAACATATTTTATAAGGCTTTGACCGAAAATGGTATTATGTTTGTAACAAATTTGTTCAACAAAATTTTGGAAGATAGTGTAATCCCTGACGCATGGGCGCAGTTCGACCAGATACTCCCATATAAGAGGGGGGGATCGTGAAGACCCCATAAATTACAGGGGAATTACCCTTGCTAATACAATACTGAAAATCTTTACAGCCGTGCTTACCAACAGACTCAACAATTGGGTTGAGGATCTTAAAATCGTGCCTGAGTGTCGAATGGGCTTTAGAAGAAACCGTTCCTGTGAGGACTGTATCTTCACTATCGCCTCCAAGATCGAGTTTGCATTTCAAGAAGAACTCGGAAACCTGTACGTGGCATTCGTGGACTTCAAACGAGCATATCTCACATGCATTTATGGCGAAAACTTTATAGGGCGGGCGTCAGTACACACACAGTATATATGAGAAAGCCAGAATGACAGTCAAGGTGGGAACAAGTGAAAAAACAGACATTATTGAAGTCACAGAGGGAGTCCTACCGGGAGACTCTTTGAGCCCAACCCTGTTCTCACTCTTCTTACACGATATTGATACCTTTTTCATAGACAACGGACATGACATGCGAGCTATACATATTTTTCTATATCTTTATATATTTTCTTATATTTTTTGTATTACTTATTATTATGCTAGATGTATATACCCGTGCATTATCGATTAAGACAATGCATTTTCCTTGCAATAGGTAAACCCTGTAAACAAGTAATTCAAATAAATAAATAAATTCCGTTTTATCTTCACTATTATTTAAGTTTGAGAATAGACACCGGAGGCGACTGCGGCGTTTGAGGCTAATGGAGGACCAGGAAGCCGCCACAGTGTCCCGCAACTTCTACCAAAATTGGACTCCGCTACGAGTTACTACGAACCAGGGCAGACAATTTGTGTCGCACATGTTCAGGGAATTCAACACTTTGGCAGGTACGACTCATTTAAGAACAACAGCCTACCATCCCCAAGCGAATGGGATGGTCGAGAGGTTCCACCGCCAACTAAAGGCTGCGATCAAGTGTCACTGCCCCGCAAATGGACCCTAACCCTCCCAACCGTAATGTTGGGAATACGGGCAGCTTGGAAGGATGATCTACAGTGTACAGTCGCAGAAATGGTGTATGGCGAAACCCTACGACTACCAGGAGAATTCCTAAGGAAGACGCCGCAAGGAACAAACACCACCTCCGAATTTATACAACATCTGAGACAACAGATACAGCAACAGCGGCCTGTAGATGGTACCAGACATGGAGAAAGAAAACCTTTCGTGTACAAGGACCTTTTTACCACAAAACAGGTATTTATACGACATGACGGGCCAAAAGGACAGCTCCAAGAACCGTACGATGGTCCATACAAGGTGGTATCTCGCACGGAGAAAACATTCGTCGTGAACATTCGCGGGAAAAATATTAGTCGCCATAGATAGACTAAAACCTGCATGCATCGAAGCCGACCTAGAAGACAACGACAACGACGCCGACGAATACAGAACAATCGAAGTACACCAGAATCCAGACCGTGTTCCGATATACACTGTGAGCACTGTGACGCATTACGTCACACAGTATACTGTAAACACCGTTCCGGTTCATATTTTTGTACTGAATCTGTTACTGGCTGTCCTATATTGGAACGTATTGAAGTCATCCTTTAAGTACTGTTTCAGTAATTTTGTCAAAAATTATTACGACACTATCTAATAGAAACGCTAGATGTATTGATGCACAATTTTAACATTTAATGTGGCATAAATATTGCAATTTTTGGCAAATAAATTTTTTAAACTATCTGAGAATAAAAAAATGTTTATAACAATATACCTAATAAAATTTCATGATCTTAACTAATGAAAATTACTAACCAGAAAACGTTCCTAGTGACTAATGTGTTGTGCTTAGGTATATGTTAATTTATGTCAAAATAAGAATATGCATATTTTTGCAAAGAAACGTTAAGAGTAAAATCACTTCGGAGATTACTATTACCGTTTTTCACAATTTTCTAATTCATCCAGACCTAGTTGATTGAATACAATGTAAAAGAATTATGA
The DNA here is from genome assembly GCA_947389935.1 of Agrilus cyanescens. NCBI lineage: Eukaryota > Metazoa > Arthropoda > Insecta > Coleoptera > Buprestidae > Agrilus > Agrilus cyanescens. The sequence continues at coordinate 10,465,748 of OX376710.1, forward strand.
AAAGTTCCTTCTTTTACAAGATTGAATAGGTCTACGCTTTTAAAATAAGTTTTAAAAAAAAAAAAGGTTGGTTAGTGGTTTAAGTAGCAAGCAAATTACAAGAACTGTAAAACAGAGCAATAAGGATGTTTCAATTTCTTTTACTTTCAACCTTTTAGCTTTTTATAAGTTTGAATAGAAATATTGGTCCATGTTGTGGTGTGGTCTGTGGTCTTGCCATGTCTGCCATTGTTATCTAGTGGTAAACCACTGGAAGCGCCTTACCTCCCAGAGGTAATACACTTCCAGTACAAAGATGGTGGCAAATATGACGTCATTAGTTTTTCTCTGGCACTGTCATAGTACCCTGGAAGCCTATATCGGAACATTTCTGTATACTGGCATTACTGTCCAGTGCTCACAGTCTATGACCGTGTTCCCATATACACTGTGAGCACTGTGACACGTTACGTTACGTTTTTTTAAACTATCTGAGAATAAAAAAAATGTTTATAACGGTATACCTAATAAAATTTCATGATATTAACTAATGAAAATTACTAACAAGGAAACGTTCCGAGTGACCAATATGTTGTGCTTAGGTATATGTTAATTTATATCAAAATAAGAATATGACTATCTTTTGCAGAGAAACGTTAAGAGTAAAAATCACTTCAAAATTACTATTACCGTTTTTCACAATTTTCTAATTCATCCAGACCTAGTGGATTGAACACAATGTAAAAGAATGATGAAAAGTTTCTTCTCTTACATAATTGAACAGGTCTGCTTTTAGAATAAGTTTAAGTAAAAACCTCCCAGAGGTAATACGCTTCCAGTACAAAGATGGTGGCAAACATGACGTCATTAGTATCTCTCTGTCACTGTCACGGTGCACTGGAAGCCTATATCGGAACGTATTTCTGTATACTGGCATTAATGTCCAGTGCTCACAGTCTATATCGGAACATGCCCCCAGTCCATCAGGAACCACCAGCCAGACCAGAGCCGACATCGGTACTCCCAACTGCGCAACCCCAAACGATAGGAACGTCGCAAAGAACAACACGGTCAGGGCGCCGTGTGCGGTTTCCGGACCGTTTTCAGGCAGGACTTCCGTGACTCCATCACTGGCAGGGGGGTACTGGGCCGCATTAACCACAAACGCAAAGACATATTTCTTTTATATTTAATGTCATGATGTAAATTTTTCGAATTCTTATGTATTATAACTCTTTGTGCCTGTGTAAATATTTCTTCAAACATCTTATTCAAATTCTTTTGTATTCTGTCGATCTATACAAATATCTTTATTGCTTGTACTTTCCTATAATCCCTTTAACAGTTTATGCTTCGAGTACTAACCGCATTACGTCTATACCTTTCATTTCCTCTTAATTGTATCTTTACGATGGATTTCTTTGTTGCTTTTGAATGCTTGGTATTTCTTAACTTCAGTCTTTTCCAACTTCAGTATCGCCCTATTGGCACCCTATTTTTATCCACGTCCCCCTCTCTTCGACAATTGTGAAAACACTCTTTATTTTCAAAAATACTAACTCAGTATCTACCCAGCTTCTCAACCTTCAAAATCGGTTCTCTTCAATTTTCGCGTTCCTAGTTTCGTTAAGTTCATTGTAAATAAATTGTTATTAGTGTGTTCGTTATTGGTAGTTTTATTTAAGTTAAGTCTCAGAAAAATCAAAAGTGACCTCCAAAGACTAAAAATTAAACAAATGAATTGTTGTTTTAAAAGCAACTCTCGTCTTGTTATTGTTAATTAGAGCAGCTATTTTTTTTGAGGGGCGGCCTAAATAAGTTAGAGTTTTAAATTTAAAATTATTTGAATTTACATGTGGAAAGACTAAATTTAGACATAATTTTTGCTGTTTTTTAAAAAGTAAATTATCTATAAGACTTGATAATAACCGGGTTTTACTATATATATCACATGAAATTTTACAGTTATTATCTATTTGCTTAAACCAAAATTATTTTAAATTTAATGACAAAATTTATAAACAGAAGGATGGTTTACCGATGGGTATGCCTCTATCTCCTTTTTTAGCTGATCTTTTTATGTACAATCTGGAAAAAATTATTTATGAAAGTAAACACAAAGAAAATATCTACATTTAGAAACGATATGTAGACGATGTTTTTGTTATATGGAGTGGTACCAGTAGACAAATTAATATTTTCTTAGTATATTTAACCCGCGATCGGTGTCGTCGTTAGAAAAAATCTAACATTTTTACATTTTTAGACACCCTGTTGAATGTGAAGGCTGTAAACCGAAGCGGTTCTAGTTATGTTTTCTTAGAAATGTACTTGACCTCATCCTACCGCCACTTTCGTTGAAATTGCTGTATACCTGCAGAGGGATGTGTTTATGTTGAACGGAGTCGAGATGTTAGTTGAAATCTAACACAATACCGATTGTGTTGCTTGAAATTGTACTTCAGAAATTTCAATTTTATTCGCATTTTTATTGAACATTGTAACAAAGGTGTAGTTTTGTATCGTTTGTTGCTGCGCAATCGTTGCATGATGTCTTACGAACGATATCAACAAGAGTTACAGGTGATCTGGGAAAAAGTTTGTGATGAAGATGGAAGTGAAGAAGAGCCAGAGAAAGTCAACCAACCAGGGCCATCTAATCAATTGAATCAGCCTCCTCTAAGTGAAGAAGAGGATGGTCCTTCTGTAACATATTTATATATATATATCGTCCTTTTATCTATTTTCCCATGTTTCTATTAATTAATAAGCACTTCCATATTATATATTACTTTTTATTGTCATATGTACCTTTTGATAGCGTACAGAGAAGACTTAACAATACCCAAAGTTATTTTTTGTCATTGTTGATTTCCTATGACCTACTTATTACGTAAAGAAACGATTTACTGAATATGCATTTCTGTATTTCTATTTTTTGCAATTTCCGTAGGTAACAGGTCATCAACATATTTTGTTAACTAAAAACTAATTGTACTTATTTTTTATGAATACATTATATTCAGTATATCACACCTTCCCCCGGCAGAAAAATAAAGAAAAAGGTAAGGGTGCACAGCTTATCTTTTTCTTTGTTTGATTTTTAATGTACAATGCTTTTTATTCATAATACAGTTTAACTCTATTTTTATGAACTTCACTTAGCTTATTTCCTACCTTAATAACTATATTTAGGCCATTATTTTTAATTACTTTATAGGGTCCTGAAAAAATTGCATCCATTTTTGAACCTGATTCATTTCTTAAAAGTATTTTGTCTCCTGTTTTATAACTTGTACTCTTACATTTAATATCATACATTTCCTTTTGTTTCACTTTTGATGACAGTAAGTTAGATCGTGCATCATGGCATGCCTGTTGGAGACGATACTTAAGTTCCAGTGGATAGTTATCAAAATTATAAACTGGATCAAGACTATTACTGATATTTGATAGCATTATGCATTGTTTACCGAATACTAATTCGTGAGGGGTGTACTTGGTTTGCGTATGTACAGTATTATTATAGGCAAAACACCAATACGGAATCCAAGTACTCCAGCTTTCAGCGTTTTTAGAAATTTGAATCCTCAAATAACTCCCTAAAGTTTGGTGATGATAAGCGGTTGAATTTAGATTTGTTATTTGCAGTACTTTACAAGTCTCTCGAAAAATTGAAGCCATAAATTCCGTTCCTTGATCAGTAATAATCTTTTTCGGAATGCCATAACGCAAAATAAAATTGTTAACAAGTGCTCGAGCTACTGTCTCTGCTTCTTTATTCGGAAGGGCGTAACCTTCGACAAATTTGCTTAGTTCGCATTGTAATGTTAAAATATAACGATTGTCACTAATATCGGGCTCCAAAGGACCAACCAAATCTAAATATATTGATTCAAGTGCCGAATTGGCTGTAGTTGTAATAGTCATTGGTTCTATGTTTATTTTTGAATGTTTATACCGTTGACAATCACTACAACGTCTTACAAAATTTTCGATATCCCGTTTCATACCATTCCAATAAAAACGTTTTCTAATATTATTGAACATACGGTTCATACCGGCATGTCCTCCAGTGGGCAAAATATGGTAGTCGTTCATGATAATTTGTTTTGATTCATAATTTGTGATAACGTCAACTCCTTTTACAACTGATATTTGCAAACCTAGGTTTTTTATTTTATTTACATTTTTCATAATATCATTTATTAGATGCGCGCATTTATTATTTCTTATTATAAAGAGCTCTTTAATATTACATTTATTACAAATTTCCTTCAGGTCTCTCAACGATGCACTTAATGCTAACGTTGATCGAGGGTCCTGTTTCAAATAAATAATTTTTCTTTCGTTATCACATATTACGGAATTCGTACGAATTAGCATTGGATTGTTAAAGAAAAGATTGTTAAAGTCATTAATTGAAATTTCGCGAAGCTCAAATGATTTGTTTGGCGATTTTAAAATTTCAACGACACCCGGGTGATCAAGCCGTTTGTCATTTTCATGAAGTTCTGTATTGTTGTTTTGATTTCGATTACTTTGAGCGCGTGTCGTAACCAACAAATTATTATGAACATACCTATTGCCTTGTTTTAGCTCATCTATTGAAATTGATATTCTAGACAATGCGTCAGCCGAAACATTATTTTTGCCTTTTATATGAACTACGTCAAAGTCATACTCTTCTAACGTTAAACGGAATTTAGTAAGACGACTTGAGGGATTTGTAATATTAAATAAATACAATAACGGACGGTGGTCTATTTGTACAATGAACTTCCTACCATAAATGTATGGTCTGAAGTGCTTCACAGCCCACACAATTGCCAAAAGTTCTTTCTCGATTGTACAATAGTTAAGTTCTGCTTTGTTTAAAGATCTGCTAGCATAGGCTACCGGAAGATCGTTACCATTTGACAAAACTGCACCGAGAGCAAAACCTGAAGCGTCTGTTTTTATTATAAACGTGTTATTTTTGTCGAAATTAGGATACTGAAGAATGGGTGGCTTTATAAGACATCTTTTAAGTAAATTAAATGCATCAGTACATTTTTCTGTCCATTCAAATGGAGCGTTCTTTTTTGTTAATGCATTAAGTGGTGAAGCAATGTGAGCAAAATTTGGAATGTAGCGTCTGTAGTAATTAACAAATGCAAAAAATCTCTTTGTTTCGTCAGCATTACACGGTATCGGATAATTTTGAATGGCTTGGATTTTATTTTGATCCGGAGAAACTCCTTTTTCTGAGATTACATGGCCTAGATACAAAACTTCTTTATGTAGAAAATTACATTTGTTCGGATTAATTTTTAGATTAACTTGACGTAATCTTTCCAGCACTTTTATTAAATTTGTATTGTGATTAGCTAAGTTGTTTCCGAAAACTATGAGATCATCTAGATATATAAAACAAACGTCATAATTTAATCCGGCCATTGCTATTGTCATTGCTCGGGAAAATGCGCTTGGACTTATTTTTAATCCCATGGGCAGTCTTGTCATTTGAAATTGTCCGCGTGGTGTTGTAAATGCAGTATATTTCCTACTTTCGGGGTCAAGTTCAATTTGATAGTATCCTTGAGATAGATCAAGGTGTGAAAAATAAACAGCTCCACCTAGAGAATCTAAAATGTCGGTGATATTGGGAAGTGGAAACTTATCGTCTTCGATTTGTTTATTTAGTAGGCGATAATCTACTACAAGTCTCCATCTTTTATTACCATTTTGATCTGGTTTTTTAGGCACAATTAATACTGGAGCGGACCAAGCTGATCTTGATGGTTCTATTATACCATCTACAAGCAATTTACCTACTTGTTGATGTATTTCTGCTGTTTGTGCTTGAGGTACGCGATAAGGTTTTACATATACAGGATGTATTGGTTTTTTGATATGAATTTGTTCTTTATAAATATTCGTTACTGTTAAAGGATCATTTTCTAGATGAAACACATCGCTATATTTGGAACAAATGCGTTCAAGAGTGCTTTTTTCTTCATTATTGAGGTGATTTGTGTTAATAATTTTTAGAAGTTTTTCTACTCGATCACACGATTGCGGAATTTCCTTCACATTTAAATTGAGGATGTTATAGTCGCTTAATTTTTCAAGTTTTGGTGTAAAATTTTTGAGTCTTATTTCCTGGTCACGAATATTCAGGATCCTAACAGGTACTAATTTATTTTGAGGTTTACCAATAGAACCGGCTACAAAAGTGTCTTCGCCAATTTCTTGCGGTAGAATAACGCATTCCTCTTCAGTATTTACACGAAAATATCTAATAATTTCACATCTTGGGGGAATAGTTGTATAAAAATTGAAATTTGATTCGAGTGGCAAATATATCTTTCTACCTTTTAACCAATATGTAAACTGAAATTTTTCAAAATCAATTGTTGCCGCATATTTTCTTAAAAAGTCTGAACCAATAACACCATGCATGCCACACTCAAACTTATATATTAATAAAAATTTATGAGTCAGCGTTGTATTGTTTACATATAATTGTAAATTTGCTGAACCATAAGAATATATTGAACCCGATACACCATTAATTTTTACTTTATTTGAGGAGTTAATCTTTTGAGAATTACTTAAAATATTTTTAAAAATTACACTAACTGATGCTCCACTATCAATCAATAATATCAATTCATTCGTACCATAATTCATTCGCACAAAATTTAATCCATTTAGATTAAGGATCGTTTCAGTACTGTTAACCTCGAAAAAACGGTTCGTTTTGGATAGGGGTCGTTGTTGATGTTAAAGGACCAGAAAAAATCTCGTTTTCTTGCCGATTTTCGGTCATACAATAATTTCTAAAGTTGTTTCTCGTATTAGTGTGATTTTGAAAATTTCTTTGACTATTAGGATGTCGATTGTTGTCAATATTATTATTACGAAAATTTCTGTGATTAAACCTTCCGCCGCGATTATTTCCACGTCCACGATTATTAGTGTTGGTGAATCTGTAGTTGTTATTTACAAAATTATGCCTGTATGAATTATTATTATTGTTATGATTTCTACTGTTAAATCTAATATTTCTGGAGCCTCGGTTAAAATTACCTCGTCCGCGAATATTAAACAGTTGCACTGAATCATTTTTCTGTAGTTCTAAATCTTTTGCTGCTCTTATTGCATCATTTAATTTTGAATAGTTTCGCGCTGTAATAATTGTTCTAATTTCGTGATTTTGAAGACCACTACTGAATGCATTAACAGCAATTTTTTCGTTATTGGGTCGCAAAATATCTATCGCTTCCTGCTTTCCGTCTGCTTGTGTGATTGTTAAATTAACCATGAGTTCTTCTATATTTTTCCCGAATTTGTCTATTGAATTTCCTAATTGTTTAGCATTATTTAGTTTTACTGATAGGGCTACAGGGTTTTGTTTTGTCAAAAGATGTTTTTTAATATCAGATATTAGTTCTACATTATTAGCGTAAGTACTCTGGAGCCTGATCTTAGCACTTTGTGTTAATCGCGTTTTTAATACATAATTTGTCAAAAGTTTCTTACCTTCAACATCCAATAAACAGTCATATAAATCGATTGCATCAACTAATTGAAGAACAACTTCCTCAGTACCATTTAATATAGGCAGCAAGCTTCCAGCTGTCCTTAAATCGAATTTTTCGCCCATTTCTGACTGAAAAGCTGAACTTGCTGTAGAGTTATTTGTATTTTCAATCACTTGTGTAACTGAACTTAATCTATCCCTTAAAATATTATCTATGATTATTAAATTACTTTCTATCGACTTTATACAGATTTTCGTGTCTGCAATTATTGTTCTATCTGAATTAGGGTTTTTATTATAATCATCTATTAAATCGCTCACCTTTTTTCTAAAACTATTTACTTTAACTATTTGTCTATTTATTACATCTAAATTGTTGCGTCGTTCCAATGGGTCCTTGTTTATGTTTCTTAGGAGGCCTTTTACTTGTTCAAGGAGATCAGTAAATTCGACAGGAATTGACATAATAAGACCATTTGTCCACGATATCGCAAACACATCATTAAATTTTAAGCACTTACGTTTTCTCACTAAATTAGTCACTAACCCAATTTATACTTTTCTTGTCACCCTACAGTTGTTCTTGACTTCTTGCGACTGCTTTCCATATCTTCCTATTCCATCTCTTCTGACATCGGTCGTATAAATCAAGCATTAAACCCATCAAAACAAGTAAAAATGTTGCTAGTTGTAGATAATTTCCCAATGAAATACTATATCCCAAATTACCATTTGATGTTTGTCCGCCACTATTACCTGCTTGTGCTATTATAATTTCTTCCTTCGAATTATCTTGCTTCGTTTCGTGATTACCCATATCAAACTTTTCTAAGGTGCACTCTTAAAACTGGCTTTCACGTTCAAAATTGCTAGGTGCGGCTGGCAGGGTCGCCATGTAATATATTTATATATATATATATCGTCCTTTTATCTATTTTCCCATGTTTCTATTAATTAATAAGCACTTCCATATTATATATTACTTTTTATTGTCATATGTACCTTTTGATAGCGTACAGAGAAGACTTAACAATACCCAAAGTTATTTCTTAATTGCTATGTTGTTAATTTATGTATAACAAGTTATTTTTTGTCATTGTTGATTTCCTATGACCTACTTATTACGTAAAGAAACGATTTACTGAATATGCATTTCTGTATTTCTATTTTTTGCAATTTCCGTAGGTAACAGGTCATCGACATATTTTGTTAACTAAGAACTAATTGTACTTATTTTTTATGAATACATTATATACAGTATATCACACACAGTTCCCACAGAACAGATACGGACGAAACGAGTTCCGAATATGTGAAGGGTTTGAGGGTCCTTCACAACCAACACCACCACAACGTTGCATTGCAGGCGGTCCCTGATACACCGGAAAAGACGGAACCAAGTGGTTGATGCATAAAACAAACAAACAGCCTGGTAAAACTGCTCGTAAAAATACAGGGTGGTTCTGATATAAATACGGATTTTTGGAGAGTGTCAACTAGATGCAATATGTAATCGAATGGTCACTACAGCAGCGCGGTGAAGAAAGAAAAAAATTTTCAAAATTTTTGAAAAACATCTTAACATGAATTAATTTGAATACGGTCCTGTGCGTTTTCGCTTTGACTTAAGCAACACATTTGGCAACTGTCACAAAATTCTGATGAACTAAACGCCATTTTCGAACACACTTGTTTACGTTACAGTAACCGAGTAACCTCATTCACCGTCAGCTGATTGAAGACAGCGTTGCCACTACACACGACCAGGTCAATCGAGGACACGTTTTACACAGGACCGTACTCGGTTTTGCCTGTATTTTCACATACGTTTTTCTCGAAAACGGTAAACTTTAGGACCTGCGAAGTTTTGCTTAATTTTCTTATTTTCTACTGCCCTATCACCTCCTTAAATATCCGCAGTTATATCAGTAACATCCTGTATAATTACGCAATTGCCTGGCGTAAAGGGTGTCGCAAAAAGTGCAAAAACAATTTATGATTGCTGGAAACTGTTTTTCTCTGATGACATTATTGTATACATTACGAATTGCACAAATAAACAACTAGACAAGATGAGGCTATCATATCGAAGGAGCAGCATGGTTCACCAACAAACTTCGAAGAAATAAATGCCTTCTTAGGGCTTCTTTATTTGGCGGGAATTAAAAAAAAGCTCAACACCTTAATACATCAGCATTGTGGATGACAGGTGAAACAGCACCGGATTATTTTGCAGCCACAATATCCCAACATCGTTTCCATGTCTTAGTTCGCGCCATTAGATTTGATGAGAGCGATACACGGGCAGAAAGAGCAAAGAAAGACAACTTAGCTCCAATCCGATATGTATTGGAAAACTTTACCGAAAAATGTGTACAGCATTACAGTGTTGGTTCGTACATAACAGTCGATGAGAAGCTAGAGGCTTTTAGGGGTAAATGTAATTTTAGACACTACATTGCCAATAAGCCTGCCAAATATGGTATCAAGATTTATGCAGCTGTGGATTCGAGAATGTTTTACACGCATAATATAGAAGTTTATGCCGGAAAACAGCCCGATGGTCCGTACAAAGTGAACAATGACGCCCAAAGTGTAGTGCTGCGACTTTTACGACATTGTAGTGGTACAGGCAGGAATGTGACCACTGATAACTACTTTACTTCAATACCATTAGCCAACAATTTGATACAGAACCACCGAATAACATTAGCAGGCACATTACGTAAAAATAAAAGGGAAGTACCACCGATATTTCTAGACGTAAAAAGTCGCTGCTTATATGTTCGCATGGGGGGTGGAATATAATAAATGCATGCTAACTTCGTACGTCCCCAAAAAGAACAAGAATGTTCTAATGTTATCCACATTTCACGATGATGACGAGATTGATCCAGAGAGCGAAGAAGTGAAGAAACCATCCGTTATTACCTTTTACAATCTCACTAAAGGGGGCGTTGATGTTGTGGACCGGATGAAAACAGAATATTCTGTAACAAGAGTCAGTAATAGATGGCCGCTAACATTATTTTGCTCATTGCTAAATATCGCAGGAATTAATTTCCAAATTGTTTATTTCTCCAACACTGACAACAGAATCCCTAGAAGACGGTACCTGACAGACTTAGCCAAAGCACTTACAAAACCTCATATTATTCGACGATCAGCACTGACAACTTTATCAATCCCATTGCGCCAAAAAATTCAAAATGTTCTAGGCCCAATGGCATCACCTCTACAACAGCAGAACCAAAGAGAGGCGAAAAGATCCGGTGTATCTTTTGCCCCAAACGTAAAAACAGATTTACACAAAATAGTTGTAGTACCTGCTCAAAACCAATTTGTAAGGAGCATACAACAAAAACTGTTTTGATATGCATAGATTGTTCTAAAGATGAAAATTTGGAAAAATAAATTAGTGTCAATAATGTCTCATTTTGTAGAATGTATTATTTGCAGAACTGGACATCTTAATAAAATTAACAATTGTCATAAATGTAAAATTTGATATTATCATCTATATTACACTACTTAAATATCATTAATTATAACAACAGTTTACATGTAAACCGTATACAATATAAGAAAAGTCAATAAGAAAATTAAAACTATTAAAACAGCTGCGTTAGATAGAATCTAACACGATACCGATGGCGTGACATTCAGAGACGACACTGATCGCGGGTTAAATAAATTACATAACAGGATTAAATTTACTATCGAATTAGAAGAAAACAATAAATTAAATTTCTTAGATCTTTCTCTAGAGGAACAAAATAATAAAATTGAAAACTCTGTTTACCGAAAACCAACTCATACAGATACTACAATACATAAGTTATCTCTTCACCCCTTACAACAAAAACAATCGGCATACAACTGTTTGATTAATAAATTATGTAAACTACCTTTAAAATGAAATAACTTTAATAAAGAGCTTTCTATTATAAAACAAATAGCATATAGTAACGGTTTTGATACAAGTCTTATAGATAATTTACTTTTTAAAAAACAGCAAAAATTATGTCTAAATTTAGTCTTTCCACATGTAAATTCAAATGATTTTAAATTTAAAACTCTAACTTATTTAGGCCGCCTCTCAGAAAAAATAGCTGCTCTAATTAACAATAACAAGACGAGAGTTGTTTTTAAAGCAACAAATAATTTGTTTAATTACTTAACCTTCCGGAGATCGCGCGCGGACTGTGAGTCCGCATCAAATAATTTTTACCGATAGTTGCGAAGAACGCCCACTCACGGCGCTGCACAACTAAGTATCTTTCTATTGCGACTTCATTAACTATCAGTGCTAGTTGGTTCGTAGCTGTATGCGTTTGAGCTCTAATAATAGCATTTGCGGACTGTGAGTCCGCACGCGAGCGTTCGGTGTAATTTTTTTGTGCATTTTTTTTTGGCTTCGTTTAGCAAAAAGGTGAGTTTTAGCTTGTAATATGAAAGGTTAGGATAACAAATACACATTTTTATAGATGAAGTACTCCTGGGAGGAAGAACAAGCCCGACTGCAAAAGTTAATGGAAGAATGTTTAGTGGAAGGCGAAGAGGAGTCAGATGATGATTACGAGGACCAGGAAGATGACGGGGAAGAGGACAATTTGAAAAGACAAGATTTGACTAGTGATACCGAACAGGATATTTCGGACCCAGAAGACACCGAAACCCCTAGGGAGGCTTATCCTATGTTTATAGGAAAGGATGGAACTGAGTGGATGAAACATGTCACAAAGAGGAATGTGAAAACGAGGGCAGTGAACTTGATAAAACATTTTCCTGGAACTAAAAGAGCAGCAAAGGATTTGAAAGAAGAAATTGAAGTTTGGAAGCATTTTTTCACAGACGAAGTACTGAGTGTAATAGTCGAAAATACTAACAAACACATTGCTTTGAGTAGAAGTAATTACCAGCGTGAAAGGGATGCAAAAGATACCGACATAATAGAAATTCAAGCTGTGATTGGGCTACTTTATTTATCTGGTGTTTTGAAATCTAATAGGCTAAACGTTGAAGAAATATGGACACAGAATGGTACTGGTGTGGAGCTGTTTCGTTTAACCATGTCCCAGTGTAGGTTTCGATTTCTTCTTGATCATTTACGTTTCGATGATTTAGCAACTAGAGAAGAACGAAAACAAACTGATAAGCTAGCAGCCATCCGAGAAGTGTTTGATAGTGTGATCAATAACTTCAATACAGTTTATACACCATTTGAATGGGTCACAATAGATGAGAAACTGGAAGCATTCAGAGGAAGGTGTAACTTCAGACAATACATACCAAGTAAACCGAATAAGTACGGGTTGAAAATATTCGCTATGGTAGACGCCAAGACCTTCTATACATGCAATATGGAGGTTTACGTAGGAAAGCAACCTTTGGGACCATTTCATGTTAGTAATTCACCGTCTGCAGTGGTACAAAGATTATGCCAACCGATAAAAGGAACTTGCCGCAATGTCACTGTGGATAACTGGTTTACCAGTATGGAACTACTAAACTCCCTTTATTCGGATTTTAAGCTGACTTTGTTAGGTACAATTAGAAAAAACAAAAGAGAATTGCCACCTGAATTTTCTAATCCGCAGAATCGCCCTCTTTTGTCATCCATGTTTGGCTATCGAGATAACTGTACTTTAGTATCGTATACACCAAAAAGGAATAAGAATGTGTTGTTGTTATCAAGCATGCATTTTGATGATAAAATAGATGCTGCTACAGGAAAACCAGACATGATAATAGACTACAATGCATCTAAAGGGGGAGTCGACTGTGTGGACAAATTATGTGCGACATATAATTGTGCGCGAAACACTAGAAGATGGCCCATGGTTGTGTTTTATTCGCTGCTCAATGTATGTGGAATAAACTCATTCGTTATTTATTCGATGAATAATCATGTTAGTGAGTTACGACGAAGAAAGTTTCTACGAAAATTGTCTTTTCAATTAGTGGAGGGCCATATTCGCCGCAGAGTAACACAATCAATTCCTAAGTCCATGCAACTAAGAATAAAGGAAATTTTTGGATTGGAAACACCCGCACCTGAGCACGTACCAGCAGGGCAACGGGGACGTTGCTCATACTGCGACCGGAAGAAAAATAGACCTTCGCGTTTCTTTTGTTATGAATGCCACAAGTGTGTTTGTTTAGAGCATTCAAATATCATATGTCGTGAATGCCGTTCAGAATAATTCGTTTGTTTTTTTTTAGTTTGTAAACTTTATTTATGTTTGAGTTTATCAGTTTATTAATATTTTTTCCATCACCTTAATGTTGAGATGTTAAATTTAACTTATCTATCTTATAAATATAATCCTAAAATAAATTAAATCCACCTTTTATTACTATTTATTCACACATATAATCGTTAAGATACCTCTTTTGTGAATGCGGACTGTGAGTCCGCGGGTGAGCGTTCTATCCCAATAATGGAGCGCGAGCCCCGGAAGGTTAAATAATAGAAAAGATAAAACAGAATTGTTACAAAAAGTGGTGTTTATAAATTATGTTGTGATACTTGCAATTCTATTTATATTGGTCAAACAGGTAGAATTTTTAATGTTAGGATTCATGAATATTTAAAAAATTATAGTGGATAGTATAATTTTAATTCAAAAAATGTAAAAATTCTTCACGTGATTGATAAAAACTAACTATTTTAGAAGCGTTAGAAATCAGAATTCATTTAAATTCAAATCATGAATATATTTTAAACTAAATAGAAAATGTTCATGATTCCCTGATTGTTAAAATGTGCACTAAATACTTATCTCCCCCTCTCCAACCCTAAATTTTAATATTTAAGAGCTTACTTGTTATACTTAGTTTATAATTCTTCTTCCGAAGATGACCCTGTGGGTTGAAACGAATTTGTCAATAATACAATAAATTTTAAGTGAAAGTGTTTGTGTTTGTTTTATTTGTTATTAATTTCTTCAACATGTTGATCAACTGTCACATAGTAGAGGCCAACTCAATCAAGTTTTTCAAATTATAACATAATTATAATTATAATTAAGAGGCGATTATAACACTTAATATAACGTACATCAATATGACGACCTCGATTTAACAAATTCTTCGTAATTCCCTTGAATTGTCCATAAGAGTCAATGTAAAAAATATAATTTTACATTGCAAACATTTTTTGCGAACAACCTCTTTATAACGAATTTTGAACTATCAAAAAAGGGTGTAAATACCTCTTATTATAACGTTCCCACCAATGAAGAAGAAGGACAACACCAGTTCATCAACTGGCTGCGAAAGCCTTAATCAATTTGTTCCCACCAATGTAAACACTGCTGCTCGTCACTATTGTTAAAGATTCAAGTTGCAATGGCTCAGAAACGTCATAGGTGTTCCTTTTCAGTAGCATAAAAGCGAAACATCATTAATTTAAGATTAAACGACTTACCTGTAAGGAAGTTCAATCGTAATTATACGACTGGTCCGGTCCGAAATAGAATACCCTGTAGTAACGCCTTTTGGTGTGTTTCGTGCACTTATGTTGAAAGAAAGAGGCTGAGGCTCCCCGTCCCACGCTCCAGGTTAGTCATTAAGGATTTTTAAGTGACAATCGCGAATGACAGGGGTGGAAGATAATTTTGCAATGAATGGGGAGGGAGTGTTCTATTTCGGACCGGACCAGTCGTATAATTACGATTGAACTTCCTTACAGGTAAGTCGTTTAATCTTAAATTATACTTCCTGGTCCGGTCCTCATTGAACACCCTGTAGATGTTTAAAGAAAAAGGAATGAGCGATTTAAGAAGCAATTTTTATATATGCTTTAATACATAGACGTAACAAAAATTATATACTAGTATGTAATACAAAATGAAAAGTAATAGGAATAATAAGTGATTATAATAATTAAAGTAATTAAGTAATTAAACAATATCTACTATATATTTAAGATTTTTCAAAAATTTTCTTAGCAAAAATCGTTGTGTCTAAAATTGGTCGATTGTAAGTTTTAAAAAATCTTTTGACCACCCTACGTTTGATCGAATAGTCTCAATATTGACTCCAGACCTAAAAACTGCTGAAGCTGCTGCATGTCGTGTGCTATGGGGTAAAATTTTTTCCATACTTATCCCGCTCATTTTCATAACTTCTTTAACCCAACGTAATAAAGTTTGGGTAGAAGCTGCCTGAAAAGGTTTTTTATGTGTAATGAACAAGTCTTGAATATGACCTCGTATTTGATTCGTTCTTTCTATGCATATAATGTAACAAAGTAGATGCCACGCATACTGTAGGATTGTCAGCGAAAAAAGGCAACAACGTTTTTAGGACGTCTTGGATCATAATCTCAATTTGGTTCTCAACCTGATGATTTGTGCTATTTTTATTTTACTAATTGTTTGCATTCGGTGTGCTGTACTAAGTGCAATTAAAGTGACTGTTTTTAAAGTTAGTTTCTGTAAAGGTAATTCTTGATGTGGATACCAGGAGGATAAAAATTTTATTACAATTTGAGGTCTCAATTTGGTTCTCAACCTGATGATTTGTGCTATTTTTATTTTACTAATTGTTTGCATTCGGTGTGCTGTACTAAGTGCAATTAAAGTGACTGTTTTTAAAGTTAGTTTCTGTAAAGGTAATTCTTGATGTGGATACCAGGAGGATAAAAATTTTATTACAATTTGAGGGTCCTATGTTTCACTATATTTTGAATATACCGGATGTTGTTTGAAGACACCTTTCATGTATCGGTTTATCACATTATTGTCTATTTCTGTGATAAGTATAAGATTTATTGCTGCTATAAAAGTATTCAGTGACCATATTTCGAGCCTTTATTGAAATGGAGTTGCAGAAAGTTTAAAAGGTCGTTGATATTGGATTTGAACATATTAATGCAATTGGTGTTACAGTACTCCCACCACTTTTTAAGACCAGTATTATACTGTTTCATAGTATTATTGCTAAGTGAAGATATTAATGTGTCGATTGCATCGTTTGGTATGGCTTGGTGTACGTAGGATTCTCTGATAAGGTTCCTGCAACCAGGGTAAGAGACGCTCATAGAGGATGGCTTTGGCTGAAAGGAGATAATAATAAGTTTTTTGTTGGAGCGAAATAAACGAGTTCAGATACCAGTAAGTTATTAAGTAGAGAAAACCAAGGCTGTGTTTCCCAATATGGAACAACTAATATTCCAGTTGCCTGATCTTGAATTATTTTTTGTAAAACTTTTTATATTAAAGAAAGGGGGGGAATGCATAGAAAAACATGTTTGACCAGTTTAATGTGAACTCATCAATCGCAATAGACCCAGGATCTCTTTTCCATGACACATACTGTGGACATTTATGGTTTAACTGAGAAGCAAATAAATCAATAACTGGGTCACCAAAGATGTTCATAATTTTTCGAAAGGCCAATTTGTGGAGGCTATATTCCGTTTCTATTTCTTTTGATCGCGATTCATAATCCGCTTCTACATTTTCTTCTGATTGGATATAGGATGCGAATATCCAGATGTTTCTGGATTCGCACCACTTCCAAATTTTTCTCGTTAAATTTGACAATTTTTTCGTGTTTTATGCTTCCCATACGATTGATATATGCTATTGTTGTGGTATTATCTATTCGTAGTAATATATTGCAATTTATTTTTGATTTCGTAAAACATTGTAAACCAATAAATGCCGCCAAAAGTTCTAAATAATTAATGTGTGAGTTCGCCTCCGAACGACTCCAAAACCCATGCGACCTTTCTCCGTTACAACACACTCCCATCCCGTTTTAGATGCATCTGAAAAAATTTCTATAACGAAAGTTGGAGATAATAGGGAAATTTTTACACTAGGGATAGTATTTAACCACCACTGCAAATCTTTACGTATTGCACTTGACATAGTTACAGTTGTTGAATAATTATCACCGTGAATTTTTAAAGCTTTATATTTCACTCTTTCTAAACGTTTTGTGTAGAGCCAGCCATATTTTACTGCAGGACAAACCGATATAAGATATCCTATTATTTTTGCTAACTCACGAATTTTGAAAGTTCTGAGTTACAAAAATGCCGAGAGCGTTTTGCAAAGAAAGATGCGTTTTTCCTGCGGTAAAGTCATAGTCATGTCTGCAATGTTAAAAACGAATCCTAGAAATTTACGTTGTTGGGAAGGAGTGAGCTTGCTCTTGTCTATATTGATTAAAAACCCTAAGGATTGCAGGTGGGAAATGGTATGAAATACATTTCGTTAACAGTCTTGTTCTGTATCACCGAGTAGAAGAATATCATCCAAATAGTTTATAGATAAAAAAAAAAACACATTTTCTTAAGTGCATCATAACGGGTTTCATTAATTTTGTAAATGCAAAAGGAGCTGTACAAATGCCAAATGGTAAACATGTAAATTCATATAGTTGTTTTAGAAAGGTATATCTTAGATATTTCCTATGTTCGTTATCTATAGATATTGCATAATATGCGTCTTTCAGGTCCACGGAAGACATGAAGCAATCTTTTTATGTTAACGACTTTGCTGTTCGGTAATCATCCATTTTAAAGTGCGGGGGTGAAATGAATCTATTTAGCCTTTTTAAATTTAGGATGAAGCGGTACGTGTTGTCAGGTTTAGGTACTAAGAAAATGGGAGATAGAAATTGTTCCTTTTTTGGAGAACATGGCGTAATAGCGCCTATCTTTAACAATTTGTCAATGGCATTTTGGTATAGTGATTTCACTTTTGGAGAAATACCTACAGTTCGGAATTCTGTGTTGATATTAGGGTTTTATATTGAAAGGGATACCATAACCCCTAATAATTTTTAAAATCGATTTATCGGTACATATGTTTGACCACTGGTTAAAATGAAAATGGAGTCTGCCCGCGTATAAATGGTTTCGTACTTTTAACGCCGGGATTTGTAATCTCCCCTCCTCCTCTACTCCTTTATGGGACGCCGATATGGTTTCGGTCTGTAGTTTTTTGTTCCTGCTGGTTGGCTTAACTGTTTCAGGCGGTTTCTGATTAGTGGGCGCTGGTAGTTTAAAGACTTTTGGATTCCTGAAGGTCCTGTCCGAGGTAAATGAGGTTTTGGTTTGGCTGCTACTTCCAAGCTAGTTTTCTGCACTTCTTTTGCTGCTTTGCACTTCTCAGCAAAGTCAGTACCGAAAAGACATGAGTTTATTTTGAATTCTTTAAGGGTCTTCTGAATGTCAGGGCTCAGATGAGGTCGGACAGCAAACCTTCGATGTACGGACATTAAATAATGAGCATTACTTAATAATTTTGCGCCATTGGCTAGGGACATTATTATGCCGTCATCTTGTTGGCATTTTCGAGACAGGAGTGATGTTAATGCTTTTCCGACAGCGCTTATACCTAGTCCAATTTCTGTCTGCATTTTTAGTTTGAAAGCGTCTTCTTGCAATTTTTGATCAGGCATAAGGGTGGCTATTTCATAGTTTAATTTAGGGCCACATAGAGCCGGACAATTTTCTGGGATGACTATTGTCTCCAGTAATTTTTCACGGTCTTCTTTTTGGAGGCCTGCCGCTAAGTAACTGTTCCGCCTAGCTGCTACTGCGTCATTGATCGGTTCAGTTTTGGTTGCGGATAGGGTAGGATCTGCTCCAAGTAGTCGTGGATAAGCGTCGGTGGCATCATCCTTGACTAGTTTGTCAGTTTCCGAATCAGTGTTGAATTCGGATGAGGTTATAATACGTCGATAATTTCGAGGAACTGGGCTTCGTCTATCTTGTTCAGATTCCGATGTTGAAGAAGTTTCATCTATTGGGGTTAAAACAAGAAATAGTAAAGAACACCCTGTACATCGACTTAAAATGGTTAGTGCATAGTAATGTATGGAAAATGTTCCGAATACGATTCTAGAATATGTATGACGGTTAGTAACAGGGATCAGATACGTCTCTGTTCGCTAATACGAGTATCTATAAGGTCGAAAAAACCTAACAAACACTCAGAGCTTGTTAGCAGGTACCTGCGAGCGTGTTGGGGTGTAACCTGATACCCTCGCCACGCATAGTGCGACGGCGAAGAGTAAAATAAACAAGTGACGTCTCGCTGCACTAGTGTCTATAGATGAGACAGTTTAAAGTTAGGTTTGTTTCCAGGTCATATACGATATGGATTTAATTCATTCGTATTATGAGAGATGTTTTCTCATCCCCGCAAGACACGGATTATGTAAAGAAGCAGTTAAGCTCGGGTATGAGTTAACTTATTCCCGCAGGGCATAAGTAACTTTACAGTGCAGTTTAACCCCATAGGGCGTTAATATTGACATAAAATCGTCTGATCCCCTCCCCGCGGGGCAGGATGGATCTTTTTTTTTTTTTGGAAGATGGCTTGATTGTATCACAGGAGAGTAGGCGAATATATTTGAAATTAACACACCCGAAAAAGCCACAGGTCACACTCAAAATGGCGAAGAATAAAGAAATTTCATTGTTCCCTTTTAATTTTAGACTAAATATAGTTCACAAGGGTAGCAATGTTTTGCGTAATCGAAAATCGAAACAAAGCTTATAACAAAAAAATTAATTACGATTAAACAGCTGTTGTGAGGGATTTAACCGTCTGCGTTGATGGGCTTGTGGCGCATTACCAAGCGAGAATAGTGTAGTACGCTCTGGAAACAATATTCTTGAACCTTCCAGAATGACTATCCAGCGCATATAAGCATCCGAGCCGTCGAGATACTAGAATAGTAGTAGTAGTAGTAGTTGTGATGACGTGGCCCGCGATAGCGAATAGAAGAAGAAGGCGATCAGCAAGTGATAATTTAGTAAGAAAGCGAATAGTTAGTGTTATAAGTGTACCTAATAAGTAAATTGTTGGAAGTTATAGTTGCGTATTTAAAGTGTTAAATTAACAGAAAACTAGTAAATTCGCGACATTTGGTGTCAGGAGTGGGATAGAAGGAGCAAAATGTAAAGACTTCCATTTAGCTTTCTAGAACATTCCATTGACCATGGATCAACCCAACAAGTGATACATCATTGGAAATTTCTTGAAGAGGAAAGTAGAATCAGACGTCATCGACGAATTCTACCGAACTTTCGATTATGAATAACACCAACAAGTTATACATAATTGGAAAGCTCTTGAAGAAAAGTAATCGAATCAGGTTAATTCCATGCTGGATTCGTAACACGATGCTCTATATCGTACCCTATCCAGGGATCTGCTGGTGAATATACAAGCAGTGACAAGGTGGTCAACATTCATCACGACGCAGTTGCCGCTCCGTTCACTGAGGAACAAGTTCAGGTTCCTCGTGCATGAAGGATTTTTAATATACCTACACCATATTAACGTTGGATGCCCTCGGTGGTAAAATATTTGTCAAATTTGTTTGGATTGAAGTTTAAAATTATTTGAAAAAGCTACAGCGTAGCGAAACTAAGTAGTGACAAATAAAAGTTTGTAAAAAATTTATTTGTGTTTACATCTATTTTTAATAGTGATTAACCGCTTTCACCAAGTAACAACCAATCCAAGATCAAGATTAATGACATAGAATATTTGGTTCTTCAACATGTGCTTAAAACTACAAATCTTCCCCAGCTCCACAAAAAGGACCGGCCGAATGTAATGAAATATTAGAAAGCTAACTGACAAAGCAGAGAATTGTAACGGAAATACTTTTTACCCTTTAATGGTCTTCGACACTCTTACAGATATAGGTAGACGAAGCCGATTGAAAGTTTTTTTACAAATTCGGCAAGGAAAAATGACACAGCAGGTTGGACGTTCTACGTACAAACTATAAGACTAAAACTATTATACAGCTAAACTGGCTCAAGGATATGTGGTGTGACCGTTACTGCAGACCCTTGCCAGTGATTACGTCGTGAAACTGGAAAAAAAACATAAACAATTTGAATAGAAAAAGAGAAATGCGTAGATATATACAAATTGAGTATTAAAAAGAGAAATACATATATACAAATACGATGTAGAAAGAGAAATGCATATATGGGTGGTTATCTGAAATTTGGTTAACTTGGTGTTAGCATCAATTTTTACAATATTATAAAAACTTTATCCAATATTTGAAACTTCTAAGCGATTTTATAAAGTTCATTTAGTTCGGTCACTCATTTTGATATATATCATTAATATTCTTTATTTCCAAAAATTGACATTTCTTACTCCAAATATCAGTGTAAGATCTCCGGAATTTAGTATTCATTTCACTGTAATTATAATTCTATAAGAATATTTTAATCAAACTCTATTTAAATTCGTTCACTATTACATTACTAATATTGTCATTACGATTTAATTTATAATAACAATATGTTTCATCACATTATTTCAAGTCAAAAAGTGTAAGCGATAAAAAATATCAGGCCCCAGTCATTTACGAAAATGACCCTGTTTTGCTGGCAGAGTACAAAGAAAAGGAACGATTAAAATATCTAAAGAAAAAGGAAAAAGGACAACGGAAATGTGTAAAAGACATGACTCCCCGTGAGCACAGGAAGGCAAGAAAAAACTGGGTAGCCTATTCTTCTGATTATAGAAAAAAAACGAAAGATTCGTGAAAATACAGATAAATACGTGGACCAAAATACGCCGCCATCATCGGAAGATGAAATTATTCCTGAGGTTCCTTTATTATTGTGGAAATATGGCGGACGAAGAATGCGCCGAAAAATGTGGAAAATGCTTAGAAGAATTTAATGGTGATACAGTAATCGGATGTGAGGGAAAATGTAAAAAATGGTTCCATATGAATTGTAGTAAACTAAATATAAAACAATACAATGTCATAAAAGTATGCAAAGGAGTAAAATGGTTTTGTGAAAAGTGCTACTGTGAAGTTGAGGTTATAAGTGAAGACATTGGGAAAAAGATTATTGATGAAATAAGGAAAACGCAAGAAGAAATAAAAAAACTACAAAAAACTGAAGAATTTCAAAAAAACGAGAATGAAACCAAACAACAAACGTACGCTAGTGTACTGACAGCTAGCAGTAAAAAAAAACCTAAGCAGGAATGTACGTTGGTGGTGGAATCAAAGGCAGGGAAAAGTAACCCAATAGATATTCAAGAGAAGATCAAAACCAGAATAAAGCCAGAAGAATTGAAAATAGGAGTGAACAAATTAATAAACATAAATAAGGGGAGGGTTGCCATTATATGTGACAATAAAAACGACAGGAATAGGCTAAAGGATGAAATAGAAACGAAATTAGGAAACCAGTATACAACTACGGATGCAAAAACTCAAAATCCATATCTTAAAATGGTAGGAATAAATGAGGAAACAGAAAAGGAAGTGTTGCTGAATCAAATTATAAATCAAAATCACTTTGAAAGGGAAAATACCGAAATGAATATAATCACCATATACAAAACAAAAAGGGGCTATACAGCCATAGTTAAAGTAGATGCATACACTTTCCAAGAAATTATGTCTCGAAAACAATTGAAAATAGGCTGGACAATGTGTCCAGTATATGAACACTATAATATTATACGTTGTTTTAAATGCAATGGATATAACCATAAAGCTAACCAATGTACAAATAAGGCAAGCTGTGCAAAATGTGGTGATGAAAATCATGCTACAAAAGACTGTGATACAAAAAGAAAATGTTGTATAAACTGTAAAACAGCGAACACAAAACTAAGTTTAAAATTAGATACTAATCATGATGCATATGAAAGAGAGTGTATGGTATATCAACACAAAGTTGATAACTACAGAAAAAGAGTTCAATATGAAGAGATGAAATAGCATTATTGCCAACTATGATGAAATATCAAACTTCATAGTTAACAGATCACCGTTATGTGTATGCCTAACTGAAACACATTTAACAGAACAAATAGAAGATCAAGAAGTAGAAATATCTAACTACACTTTGAGCAGGGTAGACTCTTCCAGTCGAGCCACAGGGGGAGTATGTATGTATATTAGACAAGACATACACTACACAGTATTGGAAAAGATAGTGTTGCAAATGAACTACTGGTTACTACTCATAGAAGTGAGAATAAACAAAAGCGTAATAATGATAGGTTGCTTGTACCGTTCACCAAGTGCTTCATGTGCTACATTCGTTGAATTCTTAGAAGAATGGTTTGAAGACATCATATTGAAGGCAAACTATCCTTTAATATTAGTGGGTGATTTCAATATTGACTATCAAGCGGCAGGAACCTACTCCAAGAAACTAAAAACATTAATATTAAACAGCGGATACAAACAACATATAGAAGAATACACACACATTGCACCAAATGGAAACCAAAGCATGATAGATCTAGTGATAAGCAACTGTGGTTCAAAAATAAAAGCCAATGTATTAGAAATGCTTAATTTTAACAATCACTTACTTATTAGAATAGAGCTAAACATAAGTACAAAGCCTTGTAATATTAACAGAATTGTACGTAGAAAGTTAAATAATCTAGAACATTTAAAACAATTAGCAAGTAGGATAGATTTTAATTATAGATTGAGTGATATAGACAGTAAGACTAACATGTTTTGTGATAGTTTTATAGATATAATAGATGAGGTAATGCCAAAGAGGAATATCCAAATTAAAACTCGCCATAATCCATGGATAAATGAACAAATTATAAGTCCAATAAACCAAAGAACTGAAAATTTCAAAACCTTCACATTTACAAGAAGAGATGAAGACTGGGAAAAATACAGAAAACAAAGAAACAAAACAGTGAAACTATTAAAACAGGAAAAGATGAAATATTACCAAGACACAGTGGATAACTGCAGAGAAAATCCTAAATTAATGTGGAAAACTCTAAAAACTATTATAAATGGAAACGGGCAGGAAGAGTACAATGAAATACAATATAACGGGAGAACAATAACAGACAGAAAAGAAATAGTGGAAAGTTTCAATAAATATTTTATTGAAAGTATTGAGGAACTTATAAATAGTATACCGAAAAAGACAAGGAACATAAGCTTGGTACAAACACAAACTCAATTTTCTTCTTTTAGATTGCTGGAAATCAATGAATTGAGACAGATAGTATTCTCCATACAAAATAAAAGTAGCCCTGACGATATTGGGATAGAAATATTAAAAACTGTCTTTGAAGAAGTAGGTTACATATTGTTAAACATAATAAACTATTCGTTATAAATAGGAGTAGTACCACAAAGAATGAAGTATTCAACAATAGTACCAATAAGGAAAGTTGTGAGAACTTTAAAAATAGATGAATTCAGACCCATAAACATGTTAACAGCAGTAAGTAAAATATTAGAAAAAACAGCACATGAACAAATTAAGGAGTATGTGGAAGGAACGAATATATTATCACCCTACCAATCAGGCTTTAGGAGTGGATACAGTTGTGAAACAGCCTTACAATATGTGATAAACAAATGGCAAAATAACTGTGATAAAGATTTAAATACCCTCATAATTTTCTTAGATTTAAAGAGAGCCTTCGAAACTATTGACAGGGAAAGACTGATCATAAAGCTAAAAAAATACGGGTTCAGTGGAACTGTAATAAAATGGATGCAGAGCTACCTAGAGAATAGGAAGCAAAAAGTGAAATGTGGTGAACTAGTATCGAGTGATATACAAATAGACCACGGGATGCCACAAGGCAGTATATTAGGCCCACTATTCTTCATACTATACATTAATGATATAGCGCTTAATTTAACATCATGTAGAATACATATGTTTGCAGACGATACCATATTATATTATTCAAGCAAAGACTGGAAAGAGCTACAAGATAATATGAACAGAATGTGTTGATGACTGGCTATGCAGCAACAAAATGAAACTAAATGTACGAAAAACAAAAGCAATGCTTATAGGACCGAACAAAAAGGAAATCAAAAGTAAAATCAAAATAGTTATTAATAAAACATCAGTGGAAATAACATCGGTGACAAAATACTTGGGAGTAATAATAGACGACAATTTAAAATTTGAAGAACACATCGATTATGTTGCAAAAAAAGTAGCGAAAAAACTAGGAGTCTTAAGAAGAAGCAGTGAGTATTTAACACAATGGTCAAGACTAACTGTATACAATACAATAATACTTCCACACTTCTATTTCGCCGGGACGGTGTTGTATTTAGGAAATAGACAAGCAATAAACAAACTGCAAAAATTACAGAATAGAGCTATGAGAATAATATTAAGATGTAGTAAATATACAAGTATTCAAACAATGCTGGATAAACTAGGATGGATGAATATAAGAGAACATACAGTGTATTTAGCAATGATATTTATACATAAAATAATACTCAGACTACTGCCGGAGTATTTCAATAAGATGATAAATTCTTTTCAAGAAGTACACAATTACAACACTCGTCATAGACAGGACTTACAGTTGCAACATGTAAAGTACAAAAGCACACAAAATTCAATTTTTTTCAAAGGAGTAACAGATTATAACAAGCTATCAAATGAAATCAAAAGTTTATCATTAAACAAATTTAAAAACAAAATAAAGCTGCATTATCGTGACAGAAAATGAGAGTAATGGATAGAAATAGTAGATACATATGTATCAGATACTACCAATAGTTAATCAGTATTTTTAAGGTTTAAAATTTTATTTTTTTATATATGCGTATACATATACATATGTACACATTTATAGGCTAGATGTAACTAATGTAGCAAAGAAATGCTAAATAAACTCGTTATTATTATTATTAATAATGAAAGAGAAGCTAAAGCTAGAAGGAGGAGTATAGTTCAACGGAAAAAAAAGAAATAGTATACTGAAGAGGAAGGACTTACTCATTAAAAATTTAAAGAAAAAACTTGTCAGCGAACAAAACAAAGAAACAGAAGACTGAAACATAGAATAATTAAAAAGAAGCAAGCACTGACACCAAAAAGTAAAATTGTAGAAATGGCCAACGACCCTAATCAAAAAGTAGAATTGATTAAAAAAGCGTTATTTGGCGATATTATTCAGAGGCAAATTTTAGATAAAAAGATTGACACACCTGCTTAAAAACGAATTTGTCCAGTCCATTGACACATAAATATCCCCCCCCCCCAGGGTTGCCGACCTTGTCGTGGTGGGGGGCCCGGTCTGCAGATTGTGATCGCTAACGGCAACCAACCCTTTTAAATATGATGAGCTTGAAATCAGAATTAAAAGTTACTGATGCAGCCCTTTCGGATGGGGCAGATCCGGCAGAGTTGGGAGTAAGACCCCCCGGGGCCGTAGAGCAGGCTCCTGCTCGGTCGTCATCCAGCGACTGCTCTT
The DNA here is from genome assembly GCA_947389935.1 of Agrilus cyanescens. Classification (NCBI taxonomy): domain Eukaryota; kingdom Metazoa; phylum Arthropoda; class Insecta; order Coleoptera; family Buprestidae; genus Agrilus; species Agrilus cyanescens. The sequence goes on from OX376710.1 coordinate 10,492,508, forward strand.
CGAAGAACGTAGCGCCCCTACGCCGGTGTGGGGTGGCTACTAGAGCTACCGGCAAAGCGAAGCGGAGGGCTCGTCGCGATAGCGGCTGGTCTGAAGCGGATAGTGACCCGCCCAAGGTCGCGTCGAAGGCTGCGGAGGCTCCCTCGGGGGCCATTGCGAAGCTGAGGGATCACCGTGATAAGGCCAAGCCCGCAGGTGTAGGCGAGGCTCAGGAAAGGTCTGCAAAGAGGCCCAGCGGCTACGAGACCTCTCCGGAGGGATCAAAGTCCAAGGGCAAGAGTGGTTCCAAAGTTGGGCTTAGGGCGAGAGCGGAGGAAAGAAGGAGCAGGGCCGAGACGTCGGAATCCTCTTCGGAGGAAGAAGGCAAATGGGTCCGACAAGGTGCCAAACCCAAGGCGAAGGCCAAGGGCGTAGGCACCAAAGGCGACAAGGGAGGGAAGGCTGCCGAAGGGTCGAAGGGCCCCAACGCAACAAAACCGCACTCCTCCCTAAAGGCTGACGGTGGCAAGGGGGCTAAAACCAAGGCGGAGGCCAAGGTCGGGAAGCCCGATGCCGATGAGGTTAAGGCCAAAGTGTTAGCAGTCGGTAGCACGCTCGGCAGAGTTCGGGTAAGCGCCCTGTGAAGGGTGAAGGAGGGGGTAGTCATTGAGACGAAAACCTCCGCCGAAGCAGAGGTCTTGTTGAAAAGCGACGAGCTGAAGAAGCAAGGCCTATCGGTAAATCACCCTCAAAAGATAGGGCCGAAAGTCCTGATTAAGGACGTGCCTTTGGCCTTATCGGACCAGGAGGTCCTTAGGGACCTCCAGGCCAAAAACGTGGGGGAAGTAATCTCACCCGAGGAGTTCAATTCCCAGGTGGCAATAAGAGGTTGGAGGAAGGCTCCTGCGGTACGGAAAAGTGTAAGTGGTGCATGCGACTCTGAAGAGACGTGGGTGACCCTGGAGATCACACCCCGAGTCAAGGAGTACTTGCTCGGGGATAGGAGGGTGTACCTCGGCATGCAGGCATGCCGCGTAGAGGACACAGATGACGTCTTGCGGTGTTTCAGGTGCCTAGGGTCAAAGAATATACTATATATACTAACGCATATAAGAATCGGCACTTCCATAGTAACTGAAAATCGAGCAGCGCCTCTATGAACCTGGGCCGAACTAAACGCTAAATGGCGGCAAATTTGAATGTTTCTATTTCTTTTTTCTTTGTTATTGTAATATTTTGAAGTTTCTTACCCCTATTCCACAAAAGTTCACCAAACAATCAGTGAAAATAATGATGTTTGGAATAGGAGTAAAAAAGTTCTGAATAATAACGGAATTCTGTTACTAAAGTCTTAATTTTTTGTAAATACAGTTTTGGTTTTTTACAATAATGGTAAATAAAAAAATAAAAAATAAAATTACAGAAAAAAGTATTTATTGACGAATTACTGATAAACAGCTATACCATACAGCATTGCATAAGTCAAAATAATAAACCCTTACCTACTAACTTATTATGATTAAATACATCAATATTAAAAACAATAAAACACGGTCACAATAAAATAGAAGCAGAAGATACTGTTATTCACATTATCACATAAAATTTTACTTAAAAGAAAATGAAAGCACTCACAATTACACCAGTCCAATGAAGTAAAAATCAAGCAAAGTCTCTATATTTTTACATACTGTACATTCCGTTTCCAACTTCTCGTGTTTATTCTTTACTTCTACATACGTAATCAGTAATCACACATATAAAAAGGTTTACATTACCTTATATTTTTGTTATAATACTTTTGCCGGTTTGACAGATTACATTTTTGATGGTTAGATTGATGTTTGTTTGTATCGATAATTTATTTAACAATCCTTATTGCTTAGAAACGGTTGTAATTTTACTGTAGCGCCACCTAAAAATCTGGGCCGAACTAGGGCAATGAAAAACCAACTATCGCCATTAGATTGTCTAGGCCCTGCCTAGGGTTTGGGCACAAAACCGTGAGCTGCCGAAGCAGTCTCCGCGCTTTGCTTCCGCTGTGGTAAGAGCGGTCACAAGCTGACGGACTGCGACGGTCCCGAACGCTGTGTGAACTGCAGGGACAAGAAATTGCCTGACGGTCACCCGACCAGGTCGAAATCTTGCCCCGTGTACAAGCAGGCAGTTAGAGAGAAAGCAAGTAAGTACGCGTGAATGACAGAAACAACCATAAAAGTCCTCCAGTTGAACAGCAGGAGATCCTATGTGGTCATGTGCGAAGTCGGAACACTGATGCGTGAGAATGGGATAAGCGTGGCCCTACTACAGGAACCATACGCCGTAGATGGTGGCATCCGGGGGCTCCCCTCCGGAATGGTGATCGTGGGGAAAAAGGGCAGAGCGAATCCCAAAGCGATTGTGGTTGTTGACGACTCTGAGGTGGATGTAGTTGACCTCGGCCAAGATCTGACCGTGTGCGAGGCGTTTTCCTACCTAAATGGCCCTCCGGTGAGACGTATGTCTGTTATCAGTATTGCCAATTTGGTGGTGATATCGAGGATAGCGTGCGTATGATGGAGAGGGTCATAGCTAAAAGTGGCAGAGATGCGCTGCTTATCGGCCTGAATGCCAACGCTGAGTCGCCACTATGGCATAGCAAGGGTATAAGGGGCCGTATCGAAAAGGTCGTGCGTGGGGAAGGCCTAGAACAGGTTATACTGACCCAGGACTTAGAGGTTCTAAACGTCCCAACGGAGGAATATACTTTCGCGACGGACGTTGTAGCTAGTGACATCGATGTCACCCTCGTGAGAGGGCAGCGCGGAGATGTCATCTACCTGGTCTATTAGTGATCACAATCCCATCCTTATTGAGTTAAGGGACTGTGCAGCCAACCAAACATCTGGTGAGCCGTTCACGCTCCCGGCTTGGTCCATTAGGGATGCCTATTGGCCGGACTGGGAGGGGGTACTCCAACAGAACGTCTGTCAATTGGCGGACTTTCAGAGGTTATCCCTTCGTGGTATGGTATCGCGGCTGCAAGGGTGGGTGGTGAAAACGAACGACCAGTGTCTGAGAAGGGTTAAGAGTTCTGAAAGGGCAATACCCCCGTGGTGGACAAACGACCTCCGAAACCTAAGGAACGACCTTAGGCGTAAGAGGAAGGACGTCCAAAAGGCGCGCAGGAGAGGACTGCCGAATGTGAAGGCCCTTAACAGGGCATACCGCGAAGGCGTCCGCGAGTACAAGAGAGCGGTTAGAATGGCGAAGGGTAGGAATTGGCAAGAGTTTGTCGGAGAAGAGGGCAATCGCGACCCGTGGGGACAGGTCTACAGGATCTGCCGCGGGAAGAACAAGAAGCTGACTTTGGGAGAGATCAGGGTAGGTCAGGAAGTTGGCCGAACCTGGAGAGAAAGTACAGCTCTCCTCCTGAGAGTGTAGTTTCCCGAAAGTCCCCAACCGGATCAAGGGGAGCCCACAAACCGGGAGTCCGATAAGTGCTTTGATAGGGAAGAGATTGAGTTAGCGGTAGGCAAGCTCAAGGCCGGCATGGCACCTGGAGTAGATGGGATTCTGCCCGAAATGGTCAAACGACTGTGGAGGGTGGCCCCTGAGCACATTGCGTGCCTCTACGATAGGTGTGTGCAGAGCGGCACCTTCCCTATAGAATGGAAGCTTGGGAGGGTGGTGATCCTACTCAAGGCTCCAAACAAGGATCCAACCGACCCCGGATCGTACAGGCCTGTGTGCCTCCTACCGGTCCTGAGGAAGGTTTTGGAGAGGCTGATGGTTTTCCGACTGCGAGCTAAGCTGGGCGACCGGCAAAGTGATAAGCAGTTCGGTTTCAAGTCGGGCCAGTGCACGTAGAGTGCCTGGAGTGAAGTGATGCGGACGGTGAACGGGTCTGGAAAACGCTATGTTCTGGGCCTGTTTATTGACTTCAAAAGCGCGTTCGACAACTTACACTGGAGCCGTATCGTCGCTAAGCTCCAACAGGTGGGATGCGAAGCGCTGTGGCGTAGCTACTTCCATGACAGAGAGGTTAGAGCCTACGGATCGAGAACCCACGTGCGTAGGCTGGTCAAAAGAGGATGTCTCCAGGGCTCCGTCAGTGGTCCAGAGTGCTGGAATTTAATGATGGATGACCTGCTCACTGAGTACGGAGATAGTGGTACCTGCGTTGTGGCCTTCGCCGATGACCTGTTGGTATTGGTAGAGGGAAACAGTCGCAGGGAGTTAGAACACTGAGGTAGCACTGCTCTAGAGGTTGCTGAGAAGTGGGGAGAGTCGGTTGTAGTAGCCGTCTCGACCCAGAAGACGTGTTGTGTGCTGCTGAAGGGCAGGCTGGCAGCTACGAGGCCACCCTGTGTTAGAAGCGACAACTTCACAGCGGAGTATGTGCGAACCGTGAAATACCTCGGTGTGTGCGTGGGCGAGAGGTTGGCCTTCGGGCCGCACCTCCAAGCATTAAGGGGCAAACTATTAACAGTAATAGGGCCCTTGAGAAGAGTGCTGCGCACGGAGTGGGAGCTAGGTAAGCGGGCCGTACGCTGCGTCTTTAAAGGCCTGCTGACGGCTTGCGCCCTGTATGGGTCAAGCGTTTGGTACAAGACGCTCCGTACACAGACAGGAAGAGCGATGTTAAGAAGGTGTGAAAGGGTGGCGTTGTTAGCATGCGGTCTCAACAGACGTCATGCAAGTTCTCATGGGAGAGATTCCGTGGGAGCTAGAGGCGGAGAGGCGTGCGCTCACTTTTAAGGCTAAGCGCGGACTACCGATGGAACCCGGTGACGTAGTCAAGGAGGATGAAATCGCCGGACTGTCGGACAGAGAGGTGCGCAGATAGTTGGAGCGAAGGTTGTCACGAAAGTGGCAAGACGGGTGGGACCTGTCGGTAAACGGCCGAGTCACATACCATTTCATTCCGGACGTTCGTATCGTGAGGTCGAGCAGATGGTTGCAGGTTACTTGATCAACGGACATGGTAGTATGAACGGGTTCTTGTACAAGAGAGGATTGGCAGAGAGTGAGGCGTGTATTTGTGGGGACCGCGTCGAGAGTTGGGAACACTTGCTGGTCAGGTGCCCTCTCTATGATGATATCCGAGACCTTGTACATCTCGGCGTATTTTGGGAACCCACGGGGGAGCCGAATGTAAGCCAGGTCCTGGCAACGAAAGAGAGACACGACGCCCTGAACGCCGTCGGAATTTGACCCGACAGGTCGTTCCCGGGGGTCGACCCGGGAACCATCACCATTCCACCAGGTTCGACTTGTGCGGTTTGGCGTGTGAATAAGCCCATCGCGGGCAGGTGTCGCACGTTAAATCTCGACAAGTTGACACATAAATATAAGATGTGGAGACCTGGAAACAAAGCCATTACATATAAAAAGATGGGATTTAATCATACAAAATATGAAGTTAAGCGAAAGAGAAAGAGAGTTGAAGAAATCATACACAAGTTTTATGAAGATGACAATGATAGTCGTTGTGCGGCAGGAAAAAAAGAATGCATCACTCGCAAAAAAATTAAAAAACAAAAAAGATATTTCTTTGAAAAACTTGCATCAAAAATTTCTCAATACGAGTTTGATGAAAATTGGGTATAATTCGTTCTGCAAATTGCGTCCATTTTGGGTTGTTGTGCCTCAGCTTACAGACCGTGACACCTGTGCTTGTGTTACTCATGAAAACATCAATTTGAAATTAGGTGCTTTAAAAAATGCAAATGTACTTGACTTTGCAACATATCAAACTGCACTGGAAACAATTTGCTGTGATCGTTACTCGGAAAAATGTTTAGCGAGAACTTGCCAGGATTGCTCGATGAAGATTTTACCATACAAGGAGTTTGATAATAGTATGGACATTGCAGTCAAACAACGGAAGCATAGCAAGGAATTGATTAAGGACATTAAAACTAAACAGGATCGATACGTCACGAAGTACAAGAAAGAGATGTACAACTTAAAACCTCGTGATTTAGTTATGCAGTTAGAAATTATTCCAAAATTATTCCAACATGAACAGAACATCAATACAGAACTATTAAATCTTTGAAAGAGTCACTTACAGAAAAGGATGCAGTAATTCACATGGACTTCTCGGAAAACTACACAACTAAATGCAACCAAGAAGTTCAGTCGTATCATTTTGGCGGCTCCAGGACTCAAATTTCTTTGCATACAGTGGTGGTTTACACAAAGGATAAAGTAACATCTCATTGCACTCTGTCGTTAAATTTATCTCACATTTACAGCCTGTCCTCACAGGATTGCCATCCTCTGTAGAAAACCTACATTTTTTGAGTGACGGTCCTGTAACCCAATATCGAAATAAAACAATGTTTTATATTTTGAGTTGCAGAATCGAGGATTTTTATCCACTGGCTATGAAATACACGTGGAATTTCCATGAGGCGGAAAATGGGAAAGGGTCAGCAGATGGAATCGGAGCTACATGCAAACGTACTGCAGACCAACTCATAGCTCAGAGAGGTGACATTACAAACTTGTACGACTTCGTAGCTGTGATTCGAGAAAGGTGTCCAAATATACAGATCTCTGTTATCGAAGATGTTGACATAGAAAAAGTTAACAAAATGATCAAGGAACATGAGAAAGACCAGCAACCGTTTAAAGGAACTCTCTTAGTGCATCAAGTCTCGGGTCATATTTATAACCCTAATAAACTTGTCTTGAAGTCACTAAGTTGCTTCTCTGATAATGTTGATTGTAATCATTATAACTTGGGGACTATAACGTACCAAACCAATACACAACGGCTTCAAGTTTCAGATATTTTCACGGATTCTGAAGATGATATGCCGTTAGCAAGTATGAGCAACATTGCGCAAGAAAAGTCTAAAACGAGCTATGGTAGTGGAGATTATGTACTGGTTAAGTTAATAACGAGGGGAAAAGAATACCGATATGTCGCAATTTGCTCAAAATATGATGATAAAGATGGAGAGCTGGCAGCTACATTCCTTAGAGTTTGCAATGAAGATGGCACAGAATTTAAAATAAATGATAATGATATCGCCGACGTGCCTTACGAAGACGTTATAGAAAAACTGCCAGTTCCTAATCTAATCGTCAAGAGAATTACAGTATTTTACAAATTTAAAAAACCCGTTAATATTTACGAGAAGTGAAACAAATAGTGATAAAAATAAATACGAGGTACTAGGTAGTTTAAGTTTGAAATATTTGTGATCTTATAATAATTAATGAAAGTCTGAATATTGTGTTCAAATTATAATTTGGTTACTTATGTTACCGCAACGCACACCTGGTTGGTATAACGCGGCAACTACCGGGCTAGCGATGGTTTGTAACGGTTCACAGTCACTTTATTATTTAACACTCCTCGTATGTTTCGGATAGTCAATGTTCATAACGGATAAAGCATCCTAAGTATAAATAAGTAGAGAGGAAATTTAATTTTCCAAATACAAATTTAATAATAAAAAAATATAGTCATATTTACAAGGGTACATACTTCTCGTACATAGTGGACCTAACCTAAATTAATTCAGTTTTCCCTCTATGTAGCACAACACTTATTCACGAAACGTTGTTCACTTGTTACCCAAAGTCTATTCGGCGGAGACAGTAGGTTCGCCGGGAGCGGCTGGGAGTCCTTGGCAACGGGGACAACAAGGCAGGAACCGGCGTGAGCTGTGGCAATGGCGAAGGCCGTGGCGACGGTGGTTTTCGGGGATCTGTAGGCGAAACGGACAATCGGCTGAGGTCCGGTGACGGCGCGTACGATCCTTCTAGTTCCTGGAAAACCAGGTCCAACTGGTTGGCGGCCAAGGCCTGGGGTGGCCCTTCGATGCGTCGTTGGTACTCGCGTCTCCAGCGCTGTGCGGATGCTCCTCTGCGGTGACGTGGTATCAGTGGTCTCGATGGCTTGACGTTGGTATACGTGTTTGTCGTACTGCGGGTATGTGAAACGGTAGCTTGGCGCGCACGACCGACGCGCGGTTACCATAAGTAATGTTAGGTGCAGCTCTTGCTCGGTTTTAGCGGCTGACTGTCGAACAGTGAACATCGCTCTCGTCGCTGAGTGAAACAGCGGCGGCGACGGTGACACTTAGAACTTTAGAATGTTGATTATTTAAAATAATAGTTAATTACTTAAAGACCATTAGTTTGTAAGTATTAAACTCAAAGTACAATTTGATTATTAAGAAATATTGATACATTATTTTCATGTGCATAATTAATAAAATAACTCCTGTGATTATAAGTTCATAGAATTTGTTGTTTCAGTTGATTTTGCAATAAAAATGTGATTTGACATAATAACCATGTTTGGCGTCAGTCCCTATCACGTCTCATCAGTCTCTAGAACACTGATTTAAAAAAATCATAAATTTCTTTAAAAATATCAAGTAAAGTGACTGGCCCTTTTAGATGCAGCAAAGTAGATGTTATACCCACTGCATAGAATATAAACTGTTCTGATTTTTAACTAAAAACATCAATTTCAAAATTACGTTAGAAGTTAACCAAATTGCAGATAACCACCCATATACAAGTTTCACTATGGTAGAAGTTATGTAGTTGAACCCAGCTTGGAAAATGTCGGTGAAACGCACCTTTCTACCTGACCGCCGGGGACCGTTCTGATCAGCTGAAGCTAATACAGGTTTCTCTGCAATGTGTTGAGTTCTTGTTTCTTTTTCTGGTGCAATACGTAGGCCGGTTTGAGTTACCATCGTGATCCAAGGCCAGAGCGCCGAACGGAACAGCGGATATAGGTAGGCTCATGTACGGAATCTGTTTAGTTGACTAGCGAAAGAATATAAAGTGCAATTTTTTTTTTGTTTTTTTTTTTGCGAATTCTGGTAGATAAATAATTGATGGTTGAATCTGTTACATATTGAAACTCCATAATCGAAAAATAGTAATAAAAAACTGGTTTCAAATTATATGGTCATTTCATCAGGGTGCCTATGTTATGCGAAACAATTGTTCTGTCAATAAAACCATATAATTTGAAACCAGTTTTTATTACTATTTTTCGATTCTGATAAAGGTTGATGTGAAGAGCATTTATTGAAAATTTTTACACTGGCAAATTACTATTTAATGTTAAAGTTCTGCAAAACATTCTTCGACATGTACGCAGCGAAAATAGTGATGGATACAAAAAATATACACAAATAGAGAGCTACAAAGCGCGCTTAAACTTTATGTTGATTGGAGTCAAAGTGAATAAACTAGTTGATATTAGTCTGTTTCCTAGTGTTAGACGCAATTTTGATTTGTCAACATTCCACACAGTATTCTGCGAATTTAGTCATGCCATAACTGTTATAGTTTATCACTTTGTCATGGTATGCCGATACTCTTTCAATCGATGCAAGTTCGATCCTGTATTTTCGCAACGGTAAATAATCTGTAAATAATACTATAAGGAGGTCATTCTATGTCGAGAGTCGAATGAGAGCAGTTGTTCTTTTACGTTATTGTTAATAAATTGCTTCTTTGATTTCGGACGTTTTTTCTTCTTTCACTAGTATTATTTCTAATTACTAAGACATCTAATGGTGCGTCCAAACTTGAACATTTTAGCCCGAACGAACAGAACGAGGTGAGCGCGCAGAGCAGAATTTGCAGTCTGGACCTGTCTCCGAGCCGAACTGAACGCGCCAAACGTTTTCCGCAGCTTGTCTGTAAATCGGAATTGCTCAAAAGGATTTATTGTTCGCCGATTAATTCACATGACGGGAATAAGCAAGTTCGTGCTGTTCGCATTATTCGTGTCGTTTGCGCCGCGAATGCGCCGTGTTCATAGCAACAACAGGAAAGATTTATTATTTCTTTATCACTGAAAAAAGTGTTTAAAATTAATAAACAGTTATGAGCAACACCCCGTGTTGTGGAACCCCAAACATGGGCTCTATTATAACAAAATAAAAAGGCATGACGCCTGGGTGAGCATTGCTGAAATCATGCAGTGTGGTACTAAAGAGGTTAAAAAGAAAATGGAGAGTATTTTAGCAAGTTTTAGGCGGGAAATATCCAAAGGAAAAAAAACTGTTGGTACCGGTAAAGGTAAATTATACATTGTTCAAAGAAATAAGTAGTATATTATAAAAGCAATTTCTTTTATAGGTAGGCAAGAAATGTATATATCTAAAGGGTTTGCATTCACTCGAATGGCCTTTTTATTAGATAGAGATGAATCTACACAAACAGTAAGTTCTCTGGAGGTACGTATATTTTATTCACAATTATTATAAATTAAAAATTCGTAACAAATGAGAATAACATTTAAATACCACATTTATTTATTGAAAAAGTAAGCTGAAAATTGATCCCGCACTTCTTTTGCTTCCATTGATGTTTAAATGATGATAGACCATTGTTGCTGTCCCTTCTCCAGTTACCAGGAATTACATTTCCCGTACTATCTTCTTGGTCAAATGTTCCAAGGGGAATATAGATATTTCTGGATGTACCTTTTCGTAGAAAGTTATGTAGGCATACCGTTATCATAACTACGCATTGCGCCTTTTCTGGTTCTAATAGCATTGGTTTTCTTAAAACTCGAAAAACTGCTGAAACAATACCGAAAACATTCTCCACAACCCTTTTTGCGCGACTTAGGTGATAGTTGAATTTTCTTTGTATCGTACCCTTTTCGTGTATTCCCGAGTATGGTTTCATAATTCTATTTGTCAAAGGGAATGCTTCATCTACTACAAAAACATAGGGCATATTTTTGTCTATTTCAATGCAGGAACTCATGTATAGGAAGATGTAGGCTATCTTGCATTATATTTCTGTACAGTGAAGTGTGTTTAAAAACGCCGCCATCCGAAATCCTACCTTGGCAACCAATGTCTACAAAAATGAAATTGTACGCAGCATCCACAACTGCAAATAATACAATACTAAAATTCGATTTATAATTATAATATTCGCTTCCGCTATTGAAGGGGCTTGTTATTATGACTTGTTTTTCATCAATGTGTTGCCATTGTTCGTAAAAATTCTTGGAAATTTGAAGCTATTTTTCGGCAGTTGATGGAATCTGAAAATAAATAGAAAACGATTGATGAAACATTATTTTCAAAAACAGTCATTAAAAAATTTACAATATATCTCAAAATAATTTGTAGACAAATTGATGCCAAATGAAGTTTACTTTTTTTTTTCTAGGATAACACAGAAACGGAGGAAGCTGATTCCCAAAATGATATTGAGGGTCCTCTTATTGATGATCAATCTGAAAACATAAATGTTGATATTGTACAAAATAGTAGACACAATCCTGAGAGCCAAACCGTACTTCCCAAAGCGAAAAGAACATGCCCTTCAATTGTGAAGAAAGTGGCAAAACAAAAAGTACCCCGGGAAGATGACAAAATTGATGAAGCTTTTGAAATGCTGAAAAGCGTAGTTGGAAAGGAGAAGCCCGAAGAAATATCTGATGCTTGCAGCGATTATGGAAAGCACGTGGCAAATAAGCTAAGGAATTATTCTGAGCGGCTCAAGCTGTAGTGCAGTATCACTTTAACAATATACTATTTCAAGCTGATATGGGCAATTTTGACAATATAAATACAAATATAGCAACAATGAATTTCCATCGAAATGATCAGAATTCATCATTAATTTTACCCATTGACAACCTTACGACGTCCATTCCAACGCCATCTCCACAACAAACGACACAGAGTGGGCTTTCGTATACTGATTTATCGTCGTAAACAGCTGCTAACTTCTTAAGCAACTGGCAAAATCAATCTAACATTAAAAAAATATATATTTTTTAATACTTCTATGGTCCTTAATATATTTCGAACTTGTATTTAAATGGAGGTATGAATGGATTTAAATCTGAGGATGTCAATAAATTAGACAAAACGTTGGCAGGTCAACATATGAAAGTTTGTTTTAATGCCATCCATACGTCCACTTAAATACATGTTCTAAATTTGAAAATATATTCATTATTCCTTATTTTTATACGAAACATGTTTTTATTTATTTTTTTATTTCTTTGTTCGTTATTGAAAATATAGTGTTACTTTCATTATAAAAGTATATATTATTTCTTACCATTATGTGGTCCTTTAAGCTCAGGATTAGAGCGCCGCATGTTTCTGCCACAACAATAACACTAATACTTTGTTTAGATATTTTAAATAAGTACTGAAGGCTGGTGAAAGAATCACCAGAAGCTAAAAACCTCAATGTTAAAGCCAAACGATGTTTAAGTGGTATCGCTTTGCGTAACTTTGTGTTCTTCTTTTGAATTATAGGTCCAATTAATTTTGTTAACTCCTCAAAATCTTCAGAAGTCATTCTAGTAAAAGCCTTTAAGTGAATGTGGTCCATTTCTCGTAATAACAAGTTATCGATACGATGTCGATATAATCTTCGTACCCATTGGCTTCGCAGTTTTTTTAAATTTTTAATCACTTTACAAACAATAAAAAAAGCATTAAAAGCTACTGCTAATTCACTTTTCATGTATTTTATCTTGAAATTAACTATTTTTACTTTTACCAGTTGTGTCGGTTCTAGTTTTGCGGATAAAAGATAATCAACAAGAGCAAATATATGATTTACTCGTAAACTAGACACTACACACACTCCGAGCAACTGGAACATTTACATTCGCGCGAACGCAACGCGCTTTTGTTCGGACTATTTGTTCTGCTTGTGCCTGCGCGCTCAGTTCGTTCTGTTCGTTCGGGCTAAAATGTTCAAGTTTGGACGCACCATAAGAAACGCAATTGTTCTTTATTTTCTTTCTCACAAGTGAATTTTATACTGGGAAATTTTGAGTTTAGTCCCTGTAAAAAGGTTTCAATTAATATATCGTCCGTTGGAGGAGGAAGGTTGATCCTCCTGATGTGAATTTTAAATGCTATGGTGATAAAGTAAACGGTGTAGTGATTTGCACTGTGTATGACAATGTGTACCACAAAAGTTCTTATAATAAGAAGAAAAGTGCAAAATATGTAACAAATAACCTTGTAATTTGTGATGACAGCGAGGAGATAGACCTGACCTCTAAAACGACTACATTAAATATACTTATAGCTAAACTGAGACTGGAAATTAAACAAAAAAAATGAAGTAATAGCAAAATTATTAAGTAATTGTAAAAATTATGAATTAAAAAACAACGTGCTAATTATGTTTAGACGTTAAAGAAACTGCTTTTTAAAAATTTACTTATTTTATTAAAAAGCGATTACAACGTACTTTTTGTGAGCTACCGAGACTAACTTCTAATAGTAACTGATTTGAAAACATGTCAACTACATAAAAAGTAAGATCTGATACAAAATAGCTAACGCGAATTTCACAGAAACGACACATGATGCTCCCATGGGAACATACAAGTAAAGATGCCTTTTAGGCATTTCTGCAGGTGTGCATGACTTAATTCCTACCTTCTTAAGTAAGCACGTCCTCGTGTGAAGATTTGCTGGATATTCCCGCAATGACCACCTGTTCCATTTTTACATTTTTACAATGAAAAATATTCTTAATTCTTTTCCAAAATATACAACAAATAGTACCAAATACAAAAATTATTACAATAATAAAGATATTCATAGAAAAACCAATTTTGTGTACAACAGGGTTCAATTCAAAATGAGTATTCAAATCTTTAGCTTCCTGTTCGAGCCTATTTATATCGTCTAAACTGTTAAACTCAAAGTTTACAAATGTTGTGGGTTTTACATTTATCTTTACGACGTTAGGCGGTTTATAATAAAGATTACTAATAGTATTGCTAAATACATTATTTTGAATTATAATTTCGCAATTTTGTTGCGATGATACTATCGAATTCTTACTAACTATACTGCTATAAACGTTACCAACACAATGTTCAAAAATTTGAACCTGTTTTTTATAAGAAATAAGAACTTTAATATTAGCAAGTTGTTTTACTAATTCGTAATACTTATCAATTAATAGGAAATTGCACTTATTTATATTACCTAATGAGCACTGATCAACAATAGGTTTATCTAAAGGCGCGTTCTCACGAGTCCGCGTTCTCACGAGTCAAGTTTAGTTGACCGATTTTGGTTGATCAACAAAAATTGAATGAAAACTGTAGTGAGAACCGTTGTTTCAATAAAGTTATTCAACTTTTTAGTTGATCAAAAAAAGTTTGACCCAGTCAAACTTTTCTTGATCAAGTGGTGAGTCATCGCGAATTGCTATCAAGTTGAAACTTGCATTGAAAGGTGTGAACTAAGCAGTCAACTTTTATCGTTCGTGTAGGTACATGTTTTATAAATGAATATATTTTTACGGAAAATTTACCGACTAAAAAAATGAGTGCATTAAAGTGGTAAGCATTGTTATTATCTTGCACTACTTTATTAAGTTTATCTATTGCTGCATTTATACTTGAGATGTTTTCGTTTCCTGCTATTTTTCGTTTTCGGCTTTGAGGAGCACGAAACATACATGTTTTTGATTGTTTTTGATTATTAGACGAAGTGGCAATTTCTGTGTGTTCTATCACATCTTCTTCAGTATTACTATTTTCAGCAGTAATAAATGCAGGAGATACATTTTCCTTTTCGGTTTCATCTAAACTTTTGGTCGTTTCGCATTCAGCTTCATCATGCTGTAAATTCTAAAAAAAGAAATAGACCTTATTCAAATGCTATATATTTGTGCAAAACGTATTAAATATACAGCAAAAGAAAAATATTTTTTGTTACAGGTGCCACAAAATGAAGAAGATTGGATGGCAATTCAAAATGAATTCTATCTTCGTTGGAATTTTCCAAACTGTTGTGGAGCCTTAGATGGAAAACATGTTGTAATACGAAATGCCCCTCATAGTGGATCAGAGTACTTTAATTATAAAGGCACATACAGCTTAATTTTGTTTGCATGCGTTGACGCAAACTACTGCTTTCGCTATTTTGATATAGGTACAAATGGACGGGCAAATGATGCTGCCGTTTTTGCTAAATCATCATTGAATGCAGCATTAGAAGATGTAAGAAATAAATTACATTTTCCAAAAGGTGGAGTATTCGTAGCTGATGATGCGTTTCCTTTAAGACCCTACATTTTAAAACCCTTTGGAAGAAGTACTCATTTAAGTAGAAAACAAAAAATCTTCAATTATCGCTTATCAAGAGCTCGTCGCATTGTTGAAAATGCATTTGGAATTCTAGTTTCTAGATTCAGAGTCTTTGAACGACCTATAGCAGTTGCAATTAAGAAGGTAGATGGCATTGTTAAAGCAGCTTTAGCATTACATAATTGGTTAAAAATGAGTTCCGGAGAAAAATATACACCTATAGGATCTTTAGATATTGAAGATCTGAATACAAGGCGCATTATACCGGGTTCTTGGAGAACAGAAAGCACTGAAGCGGATGGTTTGGTTAATTTGCAAGTAAAGTCAGGAAGTCGCAACTACACAATATTAGCGTCTAATGTGCGTGATGAATATGCCAAATATTTTTCTGGAGATGGAGCTGTGCCTTGGCAAACGAATATGATACATGACGATGTGAATAATTAAAAATTAATGTAATAATATTTTAAGGACTGAAATTTATACTTACTAAATTTGTTGAAGTATCTCTTGTATTTGTCACACCGTTCAGAAATAAATCCGCTTTTTTATACCAAAACAATTTTGGTACGTACAAATCTTCTGTTCCGGTTCCACTTTTTTTTGATTTACAAACCAATGAATGTTCTTTTTTATACATGGTTCTTATAGTCTTGATTTTGTTTTTCAAATCCGAAGTAGTTACACCAGAAATGTTCATTTCTTTAATAATACAACGAAGAGCATTTTCTCGTGCTTCTATATTTTTGTATTTGTCTAATCGGTGATTCCAAAGACAATCATGTTGCTGATATAAATCCAAAAATTTCGTCATAATGTTTTCTGACCACTTTAATGAACTCATTTTTTTAATCGGTAAATTTTCCTTTATAAAACGTACCTATACCGAACGATAAAAGTTGACTGCTTAGTTCACACGTTTCAATGCAAGTTTCAACTTGATAGCAATTCGCGATGACTCACCACTTGATCAAGAAAAGTTTTCTTGATCAACTAAAAAGTTGAACAACTTTATTAAAAAAACAGTTCACACTACCGTTTTCATTCAATTTTTGTTGATCAACCAAAATCGGTCAACTAAACTTGACTCGTGAGAACGCGCCTTAAGCACAACACCGAATCTTTAACTCGATGACATTTTTCTTCTAGCCAAAATTCAGCTCGAGCTCCGTATAGATGATAATGCGAAGGAGGCAAAAGAACCTTATTATCTTCATCAAGTATTGGATATATTCTTTGGTAGTCAAAGTCATATTCATTCAGGACAGGGATATACAAAATGCATGTTATGGTGTTGTTTACCGAAAGTAATCTTAATTTTGAAAATTCAATTATTTTAAAGATATGAACTTCATCTGTTCTCATTAATTGACTCGTCTTATATAATAATTTAAGATGTGCTAAAATGTCTTTAAGATCTGAGACAGTTAACATTTCCAAATTTGTGATATCATTTAAGGCTAGGGAAATAGTTCTTTAAATAGTCTGAAGAAAATTTAGCAAATTTTGGGAGGCGTAAATATTACCCTGTATTGCCGGTTGAATACTAATTTCGTTTCTTAAAACCTTGACTGCGTTAAGGGACGTATTAATTGAATCTCTAATCAATAACATGTCGTCTTCGTAGCGTTTTGTTATATGATTAGCAAATGAATCATACTTATTATTTTTTTGGTAATTTTCTCTTGATTATCAAATAACTTCAATATATTGGTGTTTATTTCGTCATAATCATTTTGATCGTTTCCTGTGATAAACTTTATAACTGACCCGATGAAGTTAAACAACGCACGTTTGTGTATTCTTGATTCAAATTTTAATAGCTCATTTTCAATTAATTTTAAATTATTTCTTAAATTGTTAGTTGACACATTATCGGTGGTCATAGTTTCTAAAATCGCTAAATTTACTTCTAACTCTTGATACCTTACTCTAAAATCACTAATAATAATGTAAAAATAAAACCTATGATAATGATTAAGCATTTTTGCTACACCTAAATCTTCTAAAAAGTATCCTACGGAAGGGCCTGGTTGAGAGTTGTCAGTGTCACTCTGTAACGAAAAATCTTTTCTAATTCTCTGAAGATTTCTGAAATGAGTCTCAACTGGTTGCATTGTTTTATCATTGAACCCTATTAGTTTGTTTTTTTTCTGCGGATATAACATCAACTTTCTTGAAACGACAGTTACTCTTGTTACGATTCGATTTTTCATTACGAACGTAAACGACAGTCTCGTTAATAGTAATTGTTTCAAGATTTTCATTACGTTTTTCTAAAAGTATAGAACCTTGGGGTTACTAGTCCCCCATCGGGCGCCTCCCCAGGTGGCGGATAGGGGAATGCCTCCCAGATATGGGTGGTACCGAGGAAATGAAATACTCGGGGCGGGCCAAAACTGGCGACCGAATGACTGCCGGAATAAGCAGTCCCCTATTTACTGGCCAACGGCTTCGTGCGGATGAGCTGGTAAGTAGTAGGGCACCTTTTTGTCCTGGGGTAAAGAAATTTTCTCCAAAGGCGGAGGAACTACTAAAGTAGTCAACGGCATAGAGATGTAGAAGGCCATGGAAAACCACTACATTAAAGGTTCACTCAACATTCCTAGATAAAATAATATGGCAAGCTCGAATATATCAAAGGCCCCTAGTCCGCGGCAGACCTTAAATGGTCAAGGGGTGCGAAGAATCACCGCGACGAATGCTAGGAACCACCCGGAAGTGGAAACTAATACAAAGAAAAGACGATTAAAGAATAGTAATGCTGCACTGAAAGTTGGAACATGGAATGCTAAATCACTATACGCAGCAGGAAAAACACACAATATAATTGCTGAAATGAAAAGAATGAGAGTTAATATTCTGGGAGTTAGCGAGGTAAGGTGGCCCGGAACAGGACAGATTAAAATAGAAGAGCATACAATGTACTATAGTGGCAATGATCAAATGCAACATTACAACGGAGTAGCAATAATAATAGATAATAAAAACAGTAAAGCTGTTAAATCTTTTATACCACTATCAGATAGAGTGGCTCTACTGCAACTAAGAGCTAGTCCTAGGGATATTAACATTATACAGGTGTACGCTCCCACCTCGGAAAGCCATGAAAATGAGATCCAGAAATTCTATACGGAAGTCAAGCAAATGTTAAAGATAACAAAAAAGAATGAAATCAACATTATCATGGGGGACCTAAATGCCAAAATAGGACAGCGAAGAGTAGGAAACATAGTTGGAGACTGGGGTCTGGGTGAAAGAAATGAACGAGGCGATCTTTTAGTAGAATTCTGCCAGGAAGAGAATTTTATGGTAGCAAATACATGGTTTAAGTTGCCCAAGCGAAGACTGTACACCTGGAAATCACCCGGAGACACAAAAACCAACATAGTTAGAAATCAGATAGACTATATACTGGTTGATAGGCGCTACCGGAATGGAATAAAAGGAGTTAAAACTTATCCTGGAACTGACATCGGATCCGATCACAATCCCGTTGTAGGAACAGTGCACATAAAGTTAAAGAAAATTAAGCATCACAAACAGCAAAGACCTAATTTTGAGAAACTAAAAGATCCAGAACTCCGCAGTGAAATAACAGAACAACTAAATAATACAATTAAGCAAACAGCACAAGGACAACCGATCGAAGAAACATGGCATGTTTTACAGCACACAATCGATCAAATGCAAACCGAAAAACTTGAAACAGTGTCAAAAACAGGAAAGAAACCATGGATGACTGAAGAAATCTTAGATCTAATGGAAGCTCGAAGGAAATATAAGAACACAAACATCGAAAAATATAAAGAAACCCAACGCATCATTCAGAAATTAATAAGACACGCAAAAGAGAAATGGATGAATGATCGATGCCAAGAACTAGAAGAACTACAGGAAAAACATGACCAGTTTAATGTATATAAAAAAGTTAAGGAAATCACTGGAACAGGAAAAAGTGCAGTGCAGACCAACTTCCTTCAAACAGAAGACAACAAAATAATTACAGACCAAGAAGAAATTAAAGAGGAATGGGTGAGATATATACGTGAAGTATTTGATGAGGAAAGGGGAGAAATTCAAATAGAACATAACAACGAACCAATATTAAATATTTTAACATCAGAGGTAAGCTTAGCTATAAAATCGGCTAAGAATGGGAAATCTGTAGGACCAGATAATGTATACACAGAAATGTTAAAATTATTAGACCAAGAAAATATTCAATTGCTTACCAACTTTTTTAACAGAATCTACACAACAGGAATTTTTCCTCCAGAATGGCTCAAATCGGTATTCATACCGATCCCTATGAAAAAGGCAGCAAGAAAATGCTCAGATTTCAGACTAGTCAGCCTAATGAGTCATACTCTGAAGGTGTTGCTAAAAATCATACACCGACGTATCTATCTGAAATGCGAACAAAATATAAGCCCCGAACAATTAGGATTTAGATTAGGGCTAGGAACTAGAGAAGCACTTTTCGGGCTGACTGTGTTGCTAGAAAAATGTAGAGACCAATCAAAGGATGTATATCTTTGTTTCATTGATTATGAAAAAGCATTCGATCGCATAAAACATCAAAGACTGATACATTTACTCCAAACCCAGGGCTTAGACTATGAAGATGTTCACCTAATAAAGAATTTATATTGGACGCAAACAGGCCACGTACGATTTGGTGATATCGTAACACCAGACACACCAATCGGACGAGGAGTGCGACAGGGTTGTGTGCTCTCACCTCTTTTGTTTAATGTATACTCCGAATATATCTTCCAAGAAGCATTGGAGAATGTTAACATTGGCATTAAGGTAAACGGCGACATACTTAATAACATAAGATACGCGGACGACACAGTCATCTTTGCAGACACTCCGGAGGGATTGCAACAGCTGCTGGATAGAATAGTGACATCAGGAGATCAACATGGTCTTAAAATAAACACCGCAAAAACAAAAGTAATGGTCATCAGCAGGAATCAAAACCTACGAGCCAATATCCAAATATATGGCACACCAATTCAGGAAGTTGAAAAATTTAAATACCTCGGGGCATGGATAACCCAAAACTTGGATCCAGAAATCGAAATTCGAGCAAGAATCGAAAACGCAAGAGCCACATTTATAAGAATGAAGAAACTACTTACAAATACTACCTTATCACTTGATACTCGATACCGTTTTGTGAAAACATATATATATACTCTATTCTTCTATATGGAGTAGAATCGTGGACAATGGGAAAACGAATAATACAACGAATAGAGGCATTCGAAATGTGGGTCTTCCGTAGACTGTTGAAAATCCCATGGACAAGACGGATGACAAATGAGAACGTTATCAGAATGATGGGAACAGATAGGGAACTCTTGCAACAAGTGAAACGCCGAAAAACAAGTTATCTGGGTCACATATACAGAGGAACAAAATACCAACTCTTAAGACTGCTCATGGAAGGAAAGATAGAGGGCCGAAGAGGTCCTGGAAGACGAAAATGTTCATGGCTTAAGAATGTACGAGAGTGGACAGGATTAGACACACACACCTTATTCAGAACAGCAATGAATAGAGAAGAGTTTGCTGATATTGTCGCCAACCTTCAGTAATGAAGAAGGCACCTAAAGAAGATAGAACCTTTGTCCTTTTGTTTATGGTACATTTGTTCGAAAAAGGGCAACACTTCGTCTTTTCTTTTTTGATTGTATTGTTCGTATATGTGCCGTTCTAAATCAATTTCGTGTGCATTTAAATCCTCGTATGGGCCGTATAATAAATTAAAAGGTGAAAACCCAGTTGTTGTGTGGACAGACTGATTATAAATTAATATCGCTATCGTCATAAAATATCTAATAGAATCTTTAGGATTTTTTAACTTATGTTACATATGTTACCCACCTCATATTGTAACTATTTAGGGTGTAATTAAGTGACGTAGGTAAATTCCTTACTTTCTACTATAAAAGGGCCTAGGCCAACGTAACCTAGTTAGTGTAGTCTTGAACTTAATAAACGATCAACGAAGTAAACATTGCGTTTGACTTAAGTAAGTGTTGGTGTAATTCAAACACACTCATTTGAATATTGAATTGACGAAGTTATTGCAACTTAAGTAAGTGTTCGGTTCTTGTTCTAATATCAATAAATTGATAAATCTACGAGTTCATCCAGTGATTGAATCTAGAACTAAAGTATTGTTGCGTGTGTGTAAGTTAGAATTCGAAGACGCCATAAATCTTCAATCAAATCTCTGCACGTAACAAAATTTGGCGACGAGGATGGGATCCGCTTAAGACACCTAGGTAAACGCCCTCCTAGTATCACGTCAACGGAACCAAAACAGCAGACCTGAGAATCAGAAGATTGGTAGGACAGGACCTGCAGGACATCTTCAGAAAACAAACCAATGCGCAACATCTGGATAACCTCTGCACTACTGTGAGTACCTTGTTGTTCATTAAGTAGCCAAACTGTATCCTAGACTCTCTTCCTGGTTCTCTACTGAGGACCTTAACCTGTCCTCAACCAACGGGTCTGATTTCAATAATCTTACTAAAAATAATTTATTAAAAATGGAACCTAAAAACGAAACAGTACCAGAGACTGCTTCAACACTAGATCCAAAAATCGCATTTGATTACTTAATAAAGACAATTCCTGATTTCGATGGGGACAATATTCCCGTAAATCATTTTGTCAATTGTGTTGATTTTGTGACGCGTGAAGCACATAGAGACTTTAAACCCCTTGTTGTAATGATAGTATCCACCAAATTAAAAGGCCGCGCAGCTAACTTAATTCTAAATAGGAACCTTACATTATGGGCTGATATCCGCGCGCTTCTTATTCATAATTTTGGCCTAGAGAAATCTACCGAAGGGCTATTTGGCGATCTGTTCAGAATTAAATGCGAAAATAATGTCAAGTCCACGTATAATGAAATCGCAAAAATCCGCGATAAACTAGTTACAGCAGTAGGTGAACAAGCTACCGAGGAGAAATCTCCTGTAATAGCTGTCCAAAATTTAGTCGAAACCCTCGCTAAAAGTATCTTTCTCATGAATATTTCACCTGACATTGAACTAGCCGTAAACCCGCGAGACCCTAAAAACTTAGAAGACGCATATTACCATGCTCGACAACAGGAGAAAAGGAATAGGGAACGCCGCGAACAAGAAAGGTACAAACAATTCCGTGACATTAACAAGAAGAGTAAAATGAACAATAAATTCACATCAAAGGTGAGTAATTATTCCAAACCAGCTAGTAGTAGTAATGATAATAGTAGCACCACTTGCAGTTATTGTAAAAAAATTGGGCACAAGACTGACGTGTGCTACAAAAAGCAAAATGATGAAAAACGAAAGAATAGCGAGAAATTTAGGACGCAACATCTAAATGAAAATAATAATAATTCCAATTCAGATTCCGATGAACATGACAATAATGAAACTTTAAACTCCGACGAGAGTTCTGCGGAGGAGGAAGCGGAACTCTAAAAAGCGAAATTAAATCCTCCAAAATATTAAATTGTAATGAAAAAGTTTCCTCTAAAAAAATTCCGTTCATCACCTTTAATAATGCAGGAAAAACTTATAAATTTCTAATTGACACGGGTGCAGGAATTTCTTTGATTTTGCCTAAACTAGTTGTTAATCATAAAGAATTAGACGAAAATACCAAGGTAGAAATTATAGGTATTTCAGGCGAAAGTACGGCAATTAGTAGTTTAGGAACATACAAATTGAAACCTTTTGGAATTCCTTTTAAATTTCACGTGGCTGACCTTAATATTACAGCCGATGGAATCATTGGTATGGACTTTATTAGGGAAAATAACGTCAAATTAGATTTTAAGAACTCAACTTTCAAAATCAACGATAGGAAATTTAAAATAACAATTTCTAATTCCAAAAACGTTAATCACCTGAACTTAGCCGCTAGATGTGAACAAATCATTAAGTTAAGGTCAAATTTAAAACCTAATTGCGAATTTATAGTAAATAGACATAAAAGTGAAGGCGTCATTATCCCTAATTGTGTTATTAGAACAGATAATGATAGTAATTTCATGGTGACCGCTATAAATACCAACGAAGAAAGTAAAAATCTCACACTAAATATTAATGATTTACAATTAGACGACATGCCTGATTTAAATAAAGCAGAAGTTATTCATTTTAATTCCAGCAACGATAAAAACTTTAAGATAGAAAGACAACGCATAGTAGATTCACTTTTAAGGCTAGATCATTTAAACATAGAAGAAGCAGAACAAATTAAATCAATTTGTAGAGAGTTCCATGATATATTCTACATTGAAGGCGATAAGCTTACATTCACTAATTCTGTTAAACACAATATTGATACAAACAACGCACAACCATCGTTTGTTAAATCGTACCGGTACCCACAAGTACACAAAAAGGAGGTGAGTTCGCAAATCTCGAAGATGTTAGATCAAGAAATAATCAGGCCCAGCTTTTCACCTTGGTCCTCTCCGGTGTGGGTAGTCCCCAAAAAATTAGATGCATCGGGCAAACAAAAGTGGAGAGTTGTGATAGACTATCGCAAACTGAATGAGAAAACCGTGTCCGACAAGTACCCCTTACCCAATATAACCGAAATATTAGATAATTTAGGTCGTAGCTCTTATTTTACAACGCTAGATCTAACATCCGGTTTTCACCAAATTGAAGTAGAGGAAGATTCAATAGCGAAAACAGCTTTCAGTACAGAACAAGGTCATTTCGAGTTTCTTAGAATGCCATTTGGCCTCAAAAACTCCCCATCCACATTCCAACGTGTGATGGATAATATACTTATCGGTTTAAACAATACGCAATGCCTTGTTTATTTAGACGATATAGTCATTTTTGGGTCTACCCTTACAGAACATAACGAAAGATTAATTAATGTATTCAAAAGACTTCGAAATCACAATTTGAAAATCCAACCTGACAAATGTGAATTCCTTCGCAAAGAAGTCGCTTATCTTGGTCACATGATTACTAGTGAAGGTATCAAACCGAACCCCGACAAAATTACTGCAATTACACATTTTCCTCGCCCTAAAAATCAAAAGGAAGTGCGAGCTTTCCTCGGTCTAACAGGCTATTATCGTAGGTTTATAAACAACTATGCTAAAATAGCGAAGCCATTAACGATACTGTTAAAAAAAGACGCACCATTCATTTTCAATAACCAATGTGTAGAAGGATTTGAAATTTTAAAAAATAGTTTAATTCACGAACCGATATTACAATACCCCAATTTCGACGAACCTTTTATCCTCACTACGGACGCCTCGGGTGTTGCTATCGGCGCAATCCTCTCGCAAGGACCTTTAGGAAAAGACCTCCCTATTGCTTACGCCTCGCGAACCTTGAATAACGCAGAAACCCGTTACTCTACAATCGAACGAGAATTGTTAGCGATCGTCTGGGCATGCAAACACTTCCGCCCATATCTTTTTGGCAGAAGGTTCAAAATTGTAACAGACCATCGTCCACTAACTTGGCTGTTTAGCATCAAGGATCCGGGAAGCCGACTTGCTCGGTGGCGCTTAAGACTAGAGGAGTTCGACTACGAAATAGTCTATAAAAAGGGAACTCTAAACCGTAACGCGGACGCCCTGTCGCGAATCCAAATTAAAATCTTAAACCAAAGAGAGGATTACAATATTGAAGAACTAGCGCGAGATCTACAGGATCTATTAGGTGATGTAGATTTGACACAAGAGAATGAAGTAATCGAACAAATCACTTGCCAAGATGAAACTCCCTGTTTACCAGAAGTAACTAATTTTGAACAATACCAAATTAATAAAGAAAATCCAAATTTCAAAACAATAACAGAAATTATAATACCTAATGCCCCGATAATATTTATTGACGATGAAAAAGACAAACACTTAAACACCATAAAACTTGATTTCGCTGAAGCTAATGTTATAGAAGGTATTACCGTTCATGCTAGTAAAAACTTCGAAGGTCTAGAATATTATCCCGTTAAAGACGATTTAATAACTAACATATCCGCAATAATAACATCTTATTCGACTGTTGATACAGACATTTTTATTCTAAATCACGCCCAAAATGAAGAACTTTTGAAAATAGTTAGCTTTACCAAATATTTATACAATATACCAAATGATATAAAAATTTTATCCAAACCATTTAACCCCCTCAATCGAGATGAAACTAATGAACTAATAAGAAAATATCACTGCTCACCAATATTTGGCCACAAAGGCATAAATGAAACAATCAACAAAATCCAAGAAAATTACAAATGGAGAAAAATGAATGAAGATGTAAAGAACTTTATCAATTCATGCGAAATTTGTCAAAAATCTAAAATAATAAGAAGAAGTTTTGAGAGCCCGTTAACCTTAGTTTCAGTACCAACGAAACCCCTAGAAAGAATAGATATAGATATAGTGGACATAGCACTAGGTAATCAAACTCGGTACGTGTTAACAATACAGGATCAATTAACAAAGTACGTACAAGCTTATCCCCTAAAAGGAAAATCGGCAGAAGATGTAACTAACTCGCTGATAAAGTATTTTAGCTCCTTTGGAATCCCTGAAAGAATTCATTCCGATCAAGGAACCGAATTCATGAATAAAACGTTACGAACAGTAGAAAAATTATTAGGAATAGACCACACATTTTCAGTTACTTATCACCCCCAGAGCAACGGTGCGGTTGAACGGTTTCACGCCCCTTTGAAAGAAACATACAGAACCTACATGTTACAAAATGATCAAAATGCAAAACTATGGAAAGTAGCCATTAGACTCGCAACCCTTGCTTATAATATCTCTAAACATTCCGGAACAGGTTACACACCACATGAGTTACTTTTTGGTCACAAACATCGCGACCCTTACCAAAAAAATAAATCGAGCGACATAATAGCAAACGATTACGCTAAAGAAATAAGTAAACTACTAGACACGGTAAGAAAAACGGCTTTACAAAACTTAAATCAATACAAGGAGAAAACGAAAAGAAAACACGATGAAAAATTAAAACCTTTACCCAAATACCAAGTAGGTGACTTGATTCTGTTAAGAAACCCGTTAATTAATAAAGATACAGATGACCCAATCTGGGATGGTCCTTTCGAAATCCTAAAAATCCTTTCGGACAAAAATTTTGAAATTGACAAAAAGAAAAGAAATAGAAATACTATTGTAAACATTGAACAAGTGAAACCCTTTAACGAAAACTCTATTGTTCCAGGACACTCGCTGTGTCAGTAGCCGTACGGATTACTCCTTTAAACCAATCGGGCATCTATTTCCACGATTCCGGACCCCTTCTAGTATCCAATTCGAATTGGAAAATAATCCTCATAAAAAGCACCAGGGGAATTTTCAATCAGGTGCAAATTGTTAAATCATATTATAACAAATTAAAAATCTTAGAAAGTGACAACAAAAATAACGACTTAAGCCACCACCATAAACTCACATTGGGAATAGCAATTAATAGACTAGAAAGCGATTATGTTAAGATCATGCAAAGTTATGTCAATAGAAGACAAAAACGAGCATGGTTGTCCATAATAGGTAAGGCACTCCACACAGTTTTCGGAACCCTCGACGAAGACGACGAGTCATTTTATAACAATGCTATTGAATCGATACAAAAGTCCCATCAGGACACGTTAAAATTAATGAAAGAGCAGGCTCATATAACCGTTTCGACCTTGAACACCCTAAACGATACTATCAATACAATGAATAAAAATGAACTTACTATTCGGAAAAACTTTGACGAGCTAGAAAAATGGGCGACCAATTTAAATGACGCTAATACGAAACTAAAATACTCATTGCAAATCACAGACACAGCACAATTGATTTTAGAAATGGTTTCCGTATTAAATCAAGAAATTCAAAGTTTACTAAATTTAGCAACATACGCCAAAATGGGAATGTTGCACCCCAACATAATCGAACCAAAAATACTTATAAACGAACTTAAAGAAATTCAATCGGAACTAACAGAATACAAATTGCCTTTCGAGATAAATTTTGATTCAATCCACCTATATCTCGCTATCATTAAACCAACAATTTATGTAACCAAAGATAAAGTAATAATAACATTAGTAGTCCCCTTGGTTGAGGCAATGCTATTCCACTTGTACAGAATATTCCCATACCCCATTTACGACGTTAAATCAAAAACCTATAAAACCATACTTCCTATTAACACCCACTTGGCTATTGAACAACATGGTAGAAATTGGATTGGTATACCCCGAATGGAAGAATGTGCCTACTTAGAAAAACTATGGATCTGCAAAGACGTAACCGTACGAGAACGTTCAAACTCGAGAGAATGTGAAGTCCAAGCCTTTGGGTCTACCACCTTACCAGAAACATGTGAAGTCATCCAACTACGCTTCAAAGAAGAACTCCTCCAGAAGGTCGACGACAATTTATGGTTATTTTACGCGACTATCGACGGAAGTTTGACGTCTAAATGTCCTGGCCAAGGTATGTCCAAACACCAACTCACCCAAGCCTGCTTCATACAAATGGAGCCTAGATGCGTTGGTTACCTAAACAATGGTGTGAAACTGGTAGCACAACAAGACCGTACATCCAACATTACAATCAACGTGACGTTACCGGAAATCCCAATCGACTGTTGCCAGGAAGAACCTGAATCAATAGCTGAACTGAAATTAGAACCCATCCACATGGGAACCCTCAAACACGACAACATAGACTTGGAACGAGAGAACCTGCGGCAATTTCCCAACTCTATAAACGAACAACTGAATAAACCATTAATTCGACTTCGGAAAAATTGGTTGTATACACTCTTATCTATAATCGGAGCTATAATCAGCTTCCTATTTGCTTGCTGGTGTTGCTGCCCAAACTGTCTGAGGTTAATTTCACCATGGAAAAGATGTCATTCCATAGGAAATAACCTACCATGCCTTCAAATCATCAATTGCAATACTTTTGGTTCAAAGAGACCGAGAGATCAACATGCCAGAACTACACCCGTACAACACCCTCAAGTATCATATCATGACGTCACCACATCCACCGAAGCACCAGCCATGGAAATGATACCCATCACCCAAAACCTAAAGCCAACATGGACTCCACCGTCCAGGATAAAATAAAGTGAAACAGACCAGAACGTGAGTTCAAAAGTGAAGTGAATTATTGTGTTTTGCTTCCGTATCAAAAATAAGTTACCACAAATAATTAAAGACTGAAGACTTATTACCTCTAATTAGACATAGGTTCAAACTGTACTTAGATCTTAAGGAATTAGAGTGTAGGAAATCTTGGAGAATTATTTTAAACGTTTTAACATTTTAACTTTTCACAATTACTTCATTGAACTAATTATGATCTTAAAGAGGAGGTGTTACATATGTTACCCACCTCATATTGTAACTATTTAGGGTGTAATTAAGTGACGTAGGTAAATTCCTTACTTTCTACTATAAAAGGGCCTAGGCCAACGTAACCTAGTTAGTGTAGTCTTGAACTTAATAAACGATCAACGAAGTAAACATTGCGTTTGACTTAAGTAAGTGTTGGTGTAATTCAAACACACTCATTTGAATATTGAATTGACGAAGTTATTGCAACTTAAGTAAGTGTTCGGTTCTTGTTCTAATATCAATAAATTGATAAATCTACGAGTTCATCCAAAGTGATTGAATCTAGAACTAAAGTATTGTTGCGTGTGTGTAAGTTAGAATTCGAAGACGCCATAAATCTTCAATCAAATCTCTGCACGTAACACTTAGCTACACGAATTTTTTCGAGAAGGGTTAGGTTAGGTTCGACTGGAGAGTTAGAATTGTGATTATGAGGGGTAGTATAATGCAATTCAATTTTGAACAAGTCACAGAATTCTTTGAGTAGATTATTTTGAAATTCGGATCCGTTATCACAAACAAGTTTTGTCGGGTAATTATGATGGCAAAAATAATAACGTAATTTATTCAAATCCGTTTGTAGCTGCGGTGCGAGTAAGACGTATTTCTCTTAGCTCCGCTCAAGTTTAAAAGTTTTGATAATTTTGATTTCTCTTAATCAGTAATACAGTGTGGTAAATTAGTAGTTCTTATTGTTCTTAACTTTTATTGTTTTTTTATTATCCGACCAGATAATTAGAGTGTTCAAAATATTCAATCTTTTAATTTAAAATTTAACCTACAACTTTTAACGTATTCAGTGTAACGAGCTTTCGAGTAAATGCCTTTCAAGTGTTTTTTATGTCCGAGAAAAGTAGCTTCTTTGACAGATGATGCTACCAAATGTTCTGGATGTAATTCCTATTATCATCCCTCTTGTGCAAAGAAGGCTAAACCCAGGTCTGACGGTATATTTAATGCTTGCTGAGGCAATGGAAATGCAGACTCTAAACATTCTGTTGACATATCCAGTGATTCACTCGATTTAGATGAACTTGATAATAATTCTAAAAAAATTGATGATAATTTTAATAACATTACTGCATCAGTTAATAATCTAAAAACAAAGATAATTGATGTAGAGCAAAGACTGGATATTTTAGAAGAGAATGCATTGCATAAATCAGAAGATATCATCGCCGAAATCCAGGATAGACTTTCACGTGCAAAGAATATCATGATTTATAAATTACGTGATGCAGCCAATGCTGAAATTTCGGATAAACAGAAGGTTATCTAAGTCTTAAGCCAAGGTGATAGTCAGTCATCATTCAATATCAACGATATAATCGTCTCTCGTATGAGTAATAAGTTTATCAACAAAGTTACTCGGCCTGTTAAGGTTATATTACCATCCAAAGAAGACGTTCATTGGGTTTTTCATAACAAGAGAATATTATGTAATAAGTCAGATATTGCTATATCAGCCGATCTAGTTCGTTCTGGTATTGGATTGCTCCAGGATTTTGATGCAGTCATTCTTTCGGAAACTTGGCTTAATGAGGATATCAGTGACTCTGAACTGGGTTTATGCAATTATAATTTATATCGATGTGATCGCTCTGCATTTTCAAGTTCTAAAAAGGATGGAGGAGGTATACTAATAGCGGTTAAAGATAAATTTAAAACTCAAAAGTTATTGATTAGAAATCCTTGTTTCGAATTGATTCTTGTTAAGGCATTTTGTAATGAATCTTCTGTGGTTTTATAATTTAAGTTCCAGTGGCAGTCCTGGCCCGGACAAAATTCACCCACTTCTAATCATCAAATGTAATAATGAAATTAAACATTGGCTATTAGATTTATTTAATTTATCGCTTAAGTTAGGGATTTTTCCACTTTGTTGGAAAATTTCCTACTGATATCAATAATTATAGGCCAATTAACAAGTATAAGGTCTTTGCAAAGATGTTCGATTATCTTGTTTACATAAAGTCTTACCCATATTTCCGAAAATTTATTACGTCCCATCAACATGGTTTTCTCGAGGGACGTTCAACAGTTACGAACTTGACAATGTATTCGGAATTTATTTATGAAAATCTGAATTTAAATAAAGTAGTTGACTCAATTTGCACTGACTTTGATTTAAATCAAAGATAAAAATGCTTTACGATTAGATTCGGAAGAAGTCACTTGATTCCATCAGTGGATTATTATATTAATAATGGCTATCTTGAAAGCGTAGAATATATCAAAGATTTAGGAGTAATATTTGATGTCAGAATGTCATTTAAATATCATATAGAGCACCTTGATATTAAAATACGCAAAAAATTTTACTTTATAAAAAGATTTTCATTTAAATTTAGGTCTATGCTTACTTTTCGTACATTATATTACTCATTTATTTTTTCAAAACTTATGTACGCTTCAACTGTTTGGAGACCTCATGAGAAAGGCCTTATTAAAAAGATTGAGTCATTAAATACTTTGTGCCTTAGATATGCTACGTTTAAAACGGGTAATGCTATGCACTATACCGACCATGACTTTTCTTTAATTTATAAATTGTTTAATATTAGTACATTGGAATCAGCCAGAGATAGAGCAGACATATTATTTGCTTTTAAGATATTTTCTGGTTTGATTGATTGTTCAGAATTATTGTACAGATTTAATTTTTATATTTCTCCTAGAAGACTCAGGTCAAATAATAATTATTTTCTGAATCAAACATTGCGTGATGGTCAAAAAAACAGTGTAGTGCATAGACTATCTGAACTGTGCAATGTTAATGCTACCTGGTTGGATTTATATTCTTCATCCATTTTTCAAGTTAAAAGCAAATCAAAGAGTTTACTAAAATATGAATAAACTGTTATATTATTTTTTTAAGTATTTTTATAATACTTCTCATTTAATTACTTATATTTTAATCTTTTTATTACATTTTTTAAGCTACACAACTATTTCAAATTTATATTTCTGTATGGGGCTTGCCCTGTTGAAACTTTTAATAAATAAATATTGTTACGGCCGTAGTATTTTTAATAAAATATGATTGTGTGTATTTAGAAAATAAGTCAATAACCGTTAAAAACTTATTATTATTAAATGTAAATACGTCAATATGTAAAATATCAAACGGTATCTGTTGAAATGAATCAAACAATTTTGTTAAATTAAAAAAGAAATGAGTTGGCAGAAGTACAAAAAAAAGAACAAAAATATTACCATGACACCAGAGAGTTTGTAAGGCGACGAAGTAACGTCCTCTTATTTTGTATTCACAAATTGTTTAAAGAAAAATTGTAAATTGACGATATAAAAATAAATCGTTGTTTAAAATCAATTGACCAACAATCCTTGGAGATTCCACGACTCATTTCAACAGGTTATGGGCCCAGACAAGTGGTAAAACCTCATCTTCAAGGATCAGGCAGTGAAATTGAAGGAATTGAAAGGCAGATTCGAGCAAGAACGTCGCACGTTGCATTTTTAAATCGACACGTCAAGTAAATTAAAATTAAAAATTTTACAAGTCAGAAAGTCAATTTTAAAAGTCGAGTCATTCTGTCAAAATGGATACAGTAAAGTCGCACCTAGTCATGTTAAGTCAAAACTCACAAGGAGTAGTAAACTATGTGCCATGGAGGTTAAAATTAGATGCTGTTCTGAGAATGAAGAAATTGTATGATATTGCAACCGGTGTCAAAGTTAAGCCGGAAGGAGCTGAAAATGTCCCTGCAGTTGTTGAATGGGTCGAAAAGGACATGGAAGCCCTGCAATTAATTGTATTAAACGTCAGTGATCAAATTGCTTACAAAATCGCACATTGTAAAACGTCGAGAGCAATGCTGGACAGACTAGTTTGTCTGTATGGCACAAAGACAGAGGCAAATATGGAAATTATGAGACAGAAACTTTTTTCATGTAAATTTGATGAAAACAAGTCAGTAGCTGAAAACTGCATGGATGTTTTGACTTTAGCAGATGAACTCTCAAGCGGAGGTGAACCAATGCCCGAAACCTGGATGATGAGCAGAATGTTGAAGATGCTGCCACCGAGACTGGCCCATTTTCGAACATCGTGGAACAACGTTCCAGCTGCCGACAGAAGCCTGACAATCATGATTGAAAAACTTAGATTTGAGGATGATTGTCAATGCGAACAAAATGACGAACCGGGAGTGAGCACTAGCAACGCGTTGATGGCCAAGAAAAATAAAAAGCAACCAAGAAAGACACAAAACAAGAGTGAAAAAGGACAAACTACCTGTTAAAAATGTGGGCAAACAGGACACTACAGAAAAGACTGCAAGAACAAACCCTGTGCCAAATACTTGGCATATTGTAAGAAAACGTACGCATGCAACTCGTGTGGACAAAAAGGCCATTTTGCGAAAGAATGTTCACAACGACAAGATGACAACTCAGATTCGCAAAGTTCAAGTAAACCTTTTGCATGGGTGACCGCAAGCTTCAAAGCATCTGACCTTGACAACGTATTGAAAAACCCGGAGGAAAGGAAGTCTGCTTGGTATCAAAACAGTGGTGCAACACAACACATGACATCGCATCGTGATTGGTTCCAGGAGTACAACGAATTGAGCAGTCCAGTGTCTATTCTTCTGGGAGATTCAACTGTGATAGATGGTGTTGCAGTCGGAACGATTGAATTGGAAGCTTTTGATGGGAAAAGTTGGAATCTTATTGTGCTGAAGGATGTTCTACATGTACCTGAATTGAAATTCAACTTATTCTCTGTAAGTCGCATGCTTGATCGAGGATTCCGGATGAAAGCAGACCAAGGAAAGTCAGAATTTTTAACTTCTGATCAAGGAATCACCGTTGGACTGGCGAAACGAGAAGGCAATCTGTACAGGATGATGATGAGAAAGAAAAAGGAGCAAGTGAGCCTGGCAGCAGTGTCAATTCGTACATGGCATGAAAGATTAGCACACCAAAACGTGAAGTACGTGAAAGAAGAATTGGACAAGAAAGGAATCAAGTACTTGGACGACTGGAAGAACTACTTGTGTGAAGGATGCACGTAAGGAAAGCAGCATCGAGCCTCCCACCCAGCAAATGATAAAACTGCAAGTCAACCGCTGGAGTTAGTTCATGTGGACATGGGTGAGATGGACGAACGCTCGCTTGGTGGCGCTAAATATTTTCTGTTATTTAAAGACGATTACTCGCATTTCCGAACCGTTTTTTTTATGAAAACAAAAGACAAAGCAGCAGAGAAATTGGTGAATTTTGTAAAGATGGCTGAAAACCAGCTGGGAAGAAAGTTGAAAGTACTGAAATCGGATCAAGGCAAGGAAATCAGAAATGCAAAGACAAGAAAATTTCTGGATAACCTGGGAGTAATGCATATACATTCAAACGTGTATATACCACAACAAAACGGACGCATTGAACGAGAGATGAGAACTGTGAAGGAAGCAGCGAAGTTAGCCTTATTTGCTGCGAACCTGGACTCAAATCTTTGGGCCGAGGCAATCTATTATGCAGTATTCACCGTGAACCAGACTGGGACAAGTTCGGTGAAAGGAAAGACACCAGCAGAATTGTGGTATGGCAGACAAATCGACCTAAACAAACTGAAGACTTTTGGATGTGACCACCACCGAAGAAATCACCTGAGAAAAGACAGCTACGAGACCGGAGCAAGTTGAAAGTTCCTGCAAGGCTTGGCGAGTACGTAGTTGGCTATGCTAGAGAAGGATGCAACGAAGATGCAGCTCTCATGGGTGAGATCGAAGACATCTCAGTTGAAATGGCACTAAAGAACAAAAACTGGAAGAAAGCAATGCAAGATGAGTATAATTCTCTCGTTGAGAGACAAACGTGGAAGCTAGTGAAATGTCCTGAAGGAACAAACCACTGAGCAACAGGTGGGTTCTCAGAGAAAAGGCGTATGGCAGATTGAAGGCGAGGCTTGTAGCAAGAGGCTTTGAACAAAGGAAAGGCATTGACTACGAAGAAACGTTCAGTCCCGTTGCTCGCTACGCCTCCATCCGACTCATTTTAAGTCATGCAGCATCCGAGAAATGGAAATTGATCTCTTTCGACGTCAAGACCGCTTTTTTGTATGGAAAGTTGCAGCAAACTCTCTACATGCACCAACCTCAAGGTTTTAATGACGGTTCCGACAACGTGTGTCTACTGTACAAGAGCATTTATGGATTGAAGCAAGCGCCCAAGCAGTGGAATCGTGAGATCACAGGATCATTCGAAGTGATTGGATTATTCAGCAGCGACGACGATCCAAGTGTTTTCTACAACAAGGACAGAACTATCATTGTGGCTTTATTCGTGGACGACGGTTTAGTTGCTGGCAAGGACGAAAAGGAGATTTTCAAATTTTTGAAGTTGATTAGCAAGAAGTTTGAAATCACACACAGCAAAACTATTCCAACGAAATTTTGCTATCTCGGCATGGAGCTGAAAATTGACTCGAAAGGCATCTTTGTGAGTCAGCCAAGGTATGTTGAGAAGATTTTGAAGAGAGTGAACCTTGAAAACTGCAATTCAGCTCCAACACCGATGGAACCAGGAATGATAACAAAGAAGGAGGAACTTGTGAACGATGAGAAAGTGTCGGATGACACGCCCTACCGTGAAGCCATCGGCATGTTACTCTACCTAGCAACCGTGTCCAGACCTGATATCAGTTTTACTGTAAACTACTTGAGCCGACAGTGCAGCAACCCGATGAAAATCCACTGGAAAATGGTAAAACGAGTATTTCAATACTTGAAAGGAACTCCAAATGCAGGAATTTATTTTGGAGGAGACAAGAATTTCAAAGTTTTCACTGATGCAGACTTTGGAGGAGAGAAGGAGACGATGAAATCTACAAGTGGAGGTCTGATCCTCCGAGGTGGACCACTGGTTTGGTACTCACAACGCCAGAAACTCGTGGCAACCTCAACAGCAGAAGCAAAATATCGTGCAGCTTGTGAGGCGATCGACGACGTGTGCTGGATGAGAAGATTGGCAACCGAATTGAAAATCCTACAAGATGATCAACCCTTTCCCATGTACGTTGACAATAAGTCAGCTGTTCATATGTTAATGAACACCCACGAGGGTAAGATAAACAAGGGAAAGAAACACATCGAAATCGCGCGTAAGTTTATTCAACAGCATGTTGACGTCACAGTAACTGTTAAACATGTTGAAAGCACAAGCCAAATCGCCGACATTCTGACTAAACCTTTGAAAAAAAATTTGTTTGTAAAATTCTGCAATTATTTGATTCAGAAGGAGTGTTGAAATGAATCAAACAATTTTGTTAAATTAAAAATGAAATGAGTTGGCAGAAGTAAAAAAAAAAAACAAAAATATTACCATGACACGAGAAAGTTTGTAAGGCGACGAAGTAACGTCCTCTTATTTTGTATCCACAAACTGTTTAAAGAAAAATTGTAAATTGACGATATAAAAATAAATCGTTGTTTAACACTTTCGCTGCTACCAAGTGAAGGCACCCTACACCCAAAAGCGGGAAGTTCTTTTTTACATATTTGCAATGTAACGACCTGTGTCACATATCCGTGACGGGCGCACATGGCTCAAAACGCTTCCGTCACGGATCCGTGCCAGGCGCAGTGAATGTGTTAAAATCAATTGACCAACAATCCTTGGAGATTCCACGACTCATTTCAGCAGTATCTTAGCAAGAAGTGGTCCACTAAACTGAATTTTGTACGGACGACGTTCGTACTTTGCCTGAAGACATGTTTCACACTTATTTATGATTTCGTTAATTTTTGTTTTCATGTCGGGAAAATAATACTGATTTTTAAGTGAATTATAGGTTTCATTAACCCCGTTATGATTTAATTCGTGGTACTGTTCTATCGCTTCACATTGTTCCTGTGAACTTTCTAAATTTTTACAAACAATGTTGGTCTTAACTAACTTCAAACGTTCATTGAATAATTTTGGGAAAGTTTTAATAAAAAATTAGTGTAGTTTTTTATCGTGAAAATATATTCCATATACGTTCTCCGGATTCATAATTTCCTTAAGAATTTTGGAAACACCTTCATCTTCTTGTCCGGCTCTAATGGTAATTTCATAATAATCTTTATGTTTAAAGGGTTTAGTGTAAAATACCTTGTACTATTCGCCTAATTTAATTTTTAATTGACATGAAAATTGATTTAATGGTTTCTGTGATATAGGAAGTGAAAAAACAGGATTTTCTACAGCTGTATTTCCGCTAGTTTCGTTATTATTTTCGGGAAAATTATTTAAAAGTTCATCGGCTTCACCTTCGGATAAATCAGCGTTTTCGTCAACTTGGGTAAAATTGAAAGTAAATCTAGTTCTTCATCAATATCAATCGCAGCTTCACGCGTATTAATTTCTATTCGTGACAAGGCATCGGCAATTTTATTGTCTTTGCCTTTCCTATTTTCAATTTTGTAATTAAACTCCTCCAAACGAAGTCGCCATTTCATGAGACGGGACGTCGGGTCTTTTAACGAAAATAACCAAACCAGTGGCTTGTGGTCTGTCTCGATGATAAATTCTCTACCGTACAAGTAGGGACGAAAATGCTTGGTTTATTAACGCATCTTTGATATCAGTCCATTTAGGATAATTACCGGAAATTAATACGTCTCTCGCATCTCCTACTAATTTTGATTTTAATTGCTCTAGAATAAGTCTATTAAAAATACACTCCTCTGGACGCCTTAATATTTCAATGTATAAATCGGCTTGTTAAAGAAAATACGCAAGGTTTTTGGAACCCTCAGAATATTCTGGTACCATATCCCTTGCCATAATTAATTCAATTTGAGTAATGTTAGGTTTAGTAATCACTGTATTTGAATTGTTAACTTCAGCTCTTAATTGGCTTGTTTTATTTCTAAAATCTGACAAAATTTCACACTCAGTCACTTGAGTCAGATTAGTATCTATCTTTATTCGGAGATCTATCTCTTAATTTATTATCATATGACATTTAGTAAACAATAAAAATTTTAAAACATGCAAATTGCAATTATAAAAAGGATAGGACTTACAGGAGTATAATCCTGATGAACATTGTTCCCCTTTCCTGGTTGCAAGTGATCTGTTAATTGAAGTTGATGTTCAGGTGAAGGATTTCCTGGTGCACGCTTTAGACTCCGCTGTAGTTGAGGACCGTTGCTTAGGTAACATCGCTCTAGCTTATCCAATCGAACTTGCACTGGCCTTTCAGGACTTTTCACAACACTTAAAATTAATGTTCGAGATTGCCAATAAAGAATTAAAATTCACCGAAACACGCCCGGGTCTCGTTTTGGCAATCCAGTTCGCAGCGCCAATAATGTTTAACGTGAAAGAAACGGCTTTTTAAAAATTTACTTATTTTATTAAAAAGCGTTTACAACGTACGTTTTGTGAGCTACCTAGACTAAGTTCTAATAGTAACTGATTTAAAAACATGTCAACTACATAAAAAGTAAGATCTGATACAAAATTGCTAACGCGGATTTCACAGAAACGACACATGATGCTCCCATGGAAACATACAAGTAAAGATGCCTTTTGGGAATTTCTGCAGGTGTGCATGACTTAATTTGCTTCAAGAAAATATCAATAAGCGAGATAATAATGATATAAATGGAGATTATCTACAAGAAAAAGAAACTTTACAGTTAAGAATTAGCAATTTAGAATTAATGAATGATGAAATGAAAGATAAAAACTTAGTTCTAAAAAATCTAAACGAAGAACTGAAAGAAAATAACATTCTCTTAAAAGAAAAAAAACTCAAACTTCAGTAGGTACATAGCCAAACGCTAAATTATGCAAATGTCACCAAACACCATACAAAAAACCAGTGAATGTACCGAATGTACATGTTGTAGATGAACGGAATACTGATAACACATTAAACAAAATTAAAAAAAATACTTACAACCAAAACTGATCTACCAATTAACAAAATCACAACAAATAAAAATAAAATTTTCATAAAATGTAAAGAACGTATCTGATGTGGATAAAATTGTACTCGTATTAAATGAATCAAGGTTAAAAAATTCGATTAACTGAATCTACATTTACTTGATGGTAATTCATTGTATAATTCAAAATAATAACACTTGTAATTACCATAAACTTTTATTTTACTTAACATATGTTTCACCACGATGTGGTTTCTTCAGAAGTTGCAAATATACTTAAGAATAACAAATACAATACACTGTATATATACACTATGGAGTTGGGGGTGGGTTTTTGTGTGGATACAAATTCAAAAGCGGAGAATAGCTTAGATCTAGTTGGTCATTAAGTAATAGATTAAGAGTATAGATTCGCCGGTTCTATGACACTGAGGAGGAGGAGGGAAGTCGTTTACCTCTAGCAAGTTTAAACATGTTCAATTTCTGTATAAGTCAATGCCCTTAAGTGAACATCATCTTTCTTACTGTAGTGGGGGTGGTTCAGGGCTACTGCTTTCGCTCACCATAACAAGAAAAAGCGGTTTAAGGTTCTTTATTAATAATTTATTCTACAATCATTTGTATGTTAGATGTGTCTAGTTATTATACTTTATTAAGATGTAATTTTTGGAATTTCTTGTAGTTTGGATACAAGGGTGTGTCCAGTTTGTACTAAGTTCTTTGTTTCGGACTAGTTCGCGTTAATCTATTTTCTCACATTATTTTAAGTCAAAAGTCTGCGATTTGAATTTTTATTTTATCGTTTTGTAAATAAATCTAAATTTTGTTTGGATTATCGGCCATTTTGTTTTACATGTTTTGAGTAAATGGGGAAGTCCCAATCATGTTTGTAGTTTCAGAATTGTAGTTTTGATGGTATGCATAGATAATTCAGCCCTGAATGAATGCATTAACATTTTTTTCTACCGGCGTATAGGGTGAGAGACTATACGTTTATTCAACTTTAGCTCTCTTCTGCTGGGGGTGATGATTAGATGTTTTGTTCAGATATCGGTTCGTGTGTGTGGCCCTCCTGTAAACGGTGTTAAATTAAAAGTTGCCGGTTTTTTTATTACATTATGTTATTTGTAGTTATAATTAATACACAGTTAAAACAATCATGTATTTAATTTTTGATTTAGATAAGACAAATTTAAAAACCAAATTAGTTTAAGTTAACGAATTACCTTCGACAAATTTCGACCCAACTTCGACTGATTTCGACCAAAAACACCCCAAGCCGTTCAGAAATGTTTTTACACTCCAGATACATACACTCTGTCACGTGACTTTTTTCCCCTGGGTAAAAAACACTCTACCCACACTCTGCCTTTCTGAACGCAGCCTTATTTTAAATTAACTTTTATTACTTACCA
This sequence comes from Agrilus cyanescens, assembly GCA_947389935.1. NCBI lineage: Eukaryota > Metazoa > Arthropoda > Insecta > Coleoptera > Buprestidae > Agrilus > Agrilus cyanescens. Next base: position 10,532,317 of record OX376710.1, read on the forward strand.
GTAGTATAGATTCGCCGGTTCTATGACACTGAGGAGGAGGAGGAGGGAAGTCGTTTACCTCTAGCAAGTTTATACATGTTCAATTTCTGTATGAGTCAATGCCCTTAAGTGAACTTTATTTTTCTTACTTACGCCATAATAAGAAAAAGCGATTTACGGTTTTTATTAATAATTTAGTCTAGAATCATTTGTACGTTAGAAGTGGCTACTTATTATACTTTATCCTTTCATGATTTCATCATCGCTATCCTCATAACTGCTGCTGCAGTAATCGCTTCCGACTCCTTCGTCAGCTCCAATGAGTTCACCTGTCATCTGCAAAATGTAATAATTTTCGACGTTGAAGAATTCTAACTCTTCTTCGTTTGGATGGCCCTTGAAATACCTTCTGCATATATTTCTCGTATAGTAATTATAATTGCAATTTAATATTATTAAGTTCGCAATGATCAAAGTGGGCTTTATTTTTTTCTGGTTTATTATTTCTATCCGTTTGAAATGCAACCATCACAAAGCGAGGTTTTTCAAGTTGTGATGTTGTTTTAACAGCCCATGTATGAATATTTGTTTGAGGTAGTAGTGGATATTCATGCAACTCCCAACTGCGGAAATTGATTTCCATCTGTTGGTTTTTTTGCAATTATTTTAGAAATTTCAGGCGTTCTATATCTGCTACAGATATATGTGGAATTTTCCAAGAAATTTTATTAATCAGAACTTTTACTGTTTCGCCAGCAGTTGTATTTACTACAGCGTTTGTATCGACGCTACCTCTTATTAGTATAGTTCTTGTTTTATGTTGAGAAGGATTTTTCTAAAATCTTCAGCAAAACCTAAAAGCATTCGCAATGGGATGCATACGTTAAAATTCCCACTTTGATCAATTGCCGAAAATGAGTCATCATTAGGAGCCCAACCAGCATTCTAAAGCCGTAGGCTCTCATTTACGTTATAGGACGCGTAACCTTTTATGGTGCTGGTTATTCCGGGATTTTGAACACGATCAACAGTTTTTCCACCTATTTCGTAACGAATTTCATCGAAAAGATGGGCAATACCATTGTGTACAAATTTGGCAGTTGCTAATGCTGTACCATCGGTTTTTACCAATTTTCCTTCAACGTACAGAATACTATCCCACGGTAAAGTATACACGTCTTCATTTTTAATTGGAATGCGAATTTCATCATTGTTTTTAAAGGTTGTATTCGTATACGGTTGATGTGTGTGACGTTCCGCATTGGTTATAGATGAATCAAACAGCGCGCGCTCCGTAACATTCAAATTTCAGAATGCATGGTTTCAGCTTAGCTTTCGTTTAACTCGGTATCCTAAACTCTCCAAAAAGCGACGTTTCAAGGTGTTAACCGTTTCAATTCTGCCTTAGTACTGACGGACCGAGATAATGCAGGCTTCCTATAAATCACCCTTCGCTTGCTAAAGTTTTTATAACGGCAGACCATTATACTTTACTGGAGACGTTTCAGATGAAGTCTTACTGTTACGGCCTCTCCACGAAAATTAATCAGTTCACCGTCCTGATCAACTATTTTAATGACGAGAAAGTCGATTATTTTCGTATTTATAGGCATGTAAATAACATTGGTGGGATTTTCCACGAGTTTGTAGCCCGGCGGAACGTTTGGAAAAAGCTGATGAATAATATGAGCTTCTTCGTTGTTGCTATACGAACCAGAGACAAGATTGCAGTGAATACATACTGCATTTACTTTAAAAATATTCGCAGGATAATCAGACACTTCATGACTATTAGCTTTAATAATTCTCGGTTTGAATCCTAGCAGTTGTCCTATAGAATCCGCTTTTGTGAGATCAACTTGCTCTGTATATTTAATTTCCGAAAGTAAAGTATTGTTGTTGCCAGTTATATTTAGAAATGTCACATCTTTAGTACCTCTTACTCTCGGGTCGCGTAATTGTATGCGTAGATAACGATTTATATCGTCAAGCTCATACGATCCTACCGATATAGTGATTATTTTATCACCAACGTAAAATTTATTATTGCTTTGATCTATATTTGGAATTGAATTGTACGTTTCAAATTTGACTAGAACTAATGAATACTCAAAATTGTCATCCAAAACAATCGGAGGAGTAATATTAGCTTGCAAAATTGATGTAACACCAGTTAAAGTAAACGTATACATGTTGATGGTCTGTTAACGTTATGTCAAATGGGGTTGCTAACTTAAACTCGCCTTTAAAAGTGGAGGGACGGTGTAGTATTGAATAAAAATTCTAGTAATAGATGACTGCAGTTGAATGAGTTATACTTTTGTTTGCGATCGTAATTATAATTAATTTTACATGGTTGAGAGGAATTTAAATATTTCACCACCTCCGGAGGCGGTCGCAAATTTCCGAAACTGTCAAAGTAAGCTGCTGTACCATTTTCTATTTTGTATGCCGTCCAGTCCAATGAGTACCTTTCCCCGTTTTCTTATCGTGATCAGCAACTCCGCATTCGATGACGCGCACTTTCTTGGGTAAACTATCCCGCATGAATATTCCACGAAAGTGAGGAATTCCAAGTTTTTTAATGTATCTGTATAAATCGGTATCAGTAAACGGCCGGCGAGGTAGGTTTAGAGGGATTTTTTTTTTTTTTGGTCTGGTAAATAGAGTCCTAGACCTTTTTGTATGGTTTCAAGAAGAGGCCTTTCCCAACTGCGATTGCTTCCATAGCTTTATTGTGACGTTCAGACTCGTTGAGACTCATTTGAACAGCCTTGGCGTCGTTAGCGGCTTTCGCGATTCCTGCCGCTCCTCCCGATAACGCACCTAAGGCTGACAATCCAGCGAATAGTGGTATTAATGGTAGAAATCCTCCAGTTTTTGGAACGGGTATTATCCTGGGAGAGTTAATTAATTGTTTTTTATTTCCTTTTGATTGCGACATCGCTAAACGCGCTGCTCGAATAACATTTTCTGGTTTTTTCTTCTTCAGAACATTTGCAGTTCGTCTTATTAATTTTCGAAATGGAATTCTTCCACCACTCCTTCTTTTTCTAAAATATTTTTTTCTTATTCATTTTCTTCTTTGAACTCCCATACCTAACTTTGTTTTGACATTCATAGCGGAAGCAACTGCTCGCGCTGCTAAACGTTCTCCAAAGCTCGCGTCTGATGAATGGGCTCGTTTAAGTGCTGCTTTTGCTAAAATATTATCAGCCACATGTCGCTGCTCTGGATTTTTTGAATTAGTGTACGCAATATCATGAGCTTTGCATGATTCATCTAACGGGTTTATTCCTTTATCCCCTCTTGCCAACCTCTCCTTTAGTCGAATGCCTGGCCCGCAAAAACGATAACCTGGTAAATGTAGTTCATACGGTAGGGAATTAATAAGTCTATTTAGTAGACCACCGCCTTGCCGCACTTTCCTCATTTCTTTCTCAAGCAGCACGTGAATTCTTCTTCAAGTGTTCTTACCAAATGAACCAATTCATGGTGTGTTAGCGGCTTATAAAATAGAACACATCATTTGAAATGTTTCATTGGGCTATTAACATGCGGATAGTTCAACAAAAAGCGGTGCTACCCATTACCAACCGCGATTTCAACGACACGCCGAAGGCAAATCGGCATGGACCTCTACTACCGCCAACAATAGGATCAATTGTAGCAGGTCTTTCTAATTACGGAAAGACGAACGTTATTATTTCACTTTTAGAACACCCTAATGGCCTGCGTTTTGAAAATGTATATGTATATTCTAAATCTTTAAATCAGCCTAAGTACGAATACTTAGAGAAGCTTTTGAAACCAATCAAGGGCATTGGCTACTATCCGTATAAGGATTCTGAGAATATTATCCCTCCATCACATGCGAAATCTAATTCAATATTTATATTTGATGATGTTGCTTGCGAAAATCAGAATGTAATTAGAGATTATTTTAGTAAGTTGAATACTACACGCATTCTTTGAAATTACTGCACTCTTTAATGTAATGCTTTATTATAAAGAAATTAAACAGCTAAGTAAAAAATGATAAAGTGCTTTATTTAAATTTTATTAGCAACACCAGCGTCTACTTTTAAACACCAAATAAGCCATAATTGGTATAAATATGCATAGAAATACAACCAAACTTATGCACGATACAACTTAAAGGAATAGCATTGAATCCCATATGTATCCTGGAGTGTTCTTTTCCAATATTTCAGTTGCCGACAGCCATTGGCTGTCAATATATTCCAAATTTCTATCCTTTGTTATAGAATATCTTACTTTCACCGAACTCATTTGGCGTGTTATGTTTAAAACAAATACGTTGCTGTTGTTGACTGATATTAAAATTAACCGAACCCACTCTTTCGGCCACTCACATAAACCCTTAAACTCATTTTCAAATTTAACACAAGCGTTGGCTATATTACCATTACTATTTTCCGGTCGTGAAATATATAACGTGTTATTGAAAAAATACGATAAAACTATTATAGCTGTTTTGATGCGCATGATGGTATCCTCAAGTATACTGATTGTTCAACATATGAGCTGCTTTTTATATTCTACATCATCCCTCTCTGTTCAGAAATAAAAGACGCTTTTAGTTTAGTATCCATTTAATAATCATATTCCTTCTGTTAAGCAGCTTTTGCATTTTTTAATTTTCATTTTATTTTATGATCTGTTTACAATGGTAACAAGTAAATATCAACATACTAATGGTAATAAAATTTAATATTAACAATAATGAAAAAAGTAAAATAAAGAATGTAAGAAATAAATACCACTTAAACCAGTTTATAATTCGGCATCAGTTAATAGAAAATAAACTTCATTTAAATATTATTCAGAAACACTATTACTTTCAAAAAGATTATTTAATTGCGAAACCAATAATTCTTCTTCTTTGTTAATTAGTTTATTGCCATATTCAATAGCTTTATGTAATGAAATTATTTTAGGGATGTCGTCATGACCCCCCAAGCTAAAGTTTTAGTAGTGCCTGGAATTATGAAACGCTTGTCGTCGTTAGGGCTTAAAGCTACCTTATATTTTAATTGGCTATACATTTGATGCAATCGAGAAGTAAAAACTGACATTTGCTCCATTATCTGCTTTTGCTCACTTACAACGGAAACATAGTGTTTTTCATCTAGGCAGTTTTGAATCACGGAACGTGTCACACCTTTTGCTTTCTGTATGATTGTTGAATCGTTCAATTTAACACAATACGCTTTCGCGCCGGTACCATAAAAGCTTTTAATGGGATCGCCAGCGAATTCATCTTTCATTTTACCAACAATTGATTCAGTTTTAGGAATGTCGTAATTATTACCTTCCGGATAATTGGAAGTATCAAATTTTTGCAGATGTTTTTTTATTTCACCGTAGAAATCATCATGATAGATTTTTAAAACTAAAGAATCAGTATCCATGTATAAAAGAGATACACTATCTTTGTATTCTCTTTTGAGAAAATCATAATAAAATCCATATAGAACAGTTTTTGATAATTCTAAAATGGAGAAACCGAGATAAATCGGCTTATTATAAACAACTTTAACTTTTTCCATTTGAATTGCAACACAATTTTCTGAGAAAATGCTATAGGTTTTGAAATTCGGTCGCGCGATTAACGTTTCAGCTCCCAAACTTTTACCAGCATTTTCCCACCGCGTAGAAATTCGTATATCGCTTCTTTTTCAACATTTTCCAGGGTCTTTCCAAAAATTGAATTAACCATTTTTTTGAAGAAATCTTTATCCGATTTTACTGATGATTTATTTCTCATTTCGGTATTTAGCTGAATATAAGGCTTCATGAACGCTTCTTGTTTAAATTTTAGCGCCCTGTAGATTTTGGCTATTTTTAAACCATGCCTCATACCCTGTTTCAAATTAATATAGTGGCTTACATACTTTTCTTTATGATTTAAGGTTGTAATTAGTTTGGTTTGTTTGGTTTTGCTGCTAGGAGGTATAATATTTTCGGAAAAAAATGGAAAATCTGAATGAAACTCATGTAATGAATTCGGATAATGAAGTTTCTTACTCATAGCATACCCGTATAAATTTGTAGCGTCAAAATACATTATAAAAGACGATCTTTCATTTGGATTTTAATCAGATAAGTAGTTATTATTAGCAATATGCTTTCTTTCTATACACTTACATATACCACCTCTCCCTTTTTTAAAATAATGAAGCATTGAAATATCGGTAAGAAGCTCAAGTTGCGCATTTGTGTAACGTAAAAAACTGTCCCGTGATAAAGATGGCGCTGTTATATATTGACAGGGATCTAGCTTGTTGGTTTTATGATAGATTTTGCGAAAATTCTCAAAAATGTCTGCTAGTAATAATACATCTGTTTTCAAATATAGATCCGAATATTCTCCCAATGTTTGACATTTAAATTTCTCCCATACCGTTTGGGCATACTTATATTGTATTGAATTAATATTAGTTTTTGTTAAATCATCAAAAAACATTTCCTTACTTGGCAGTTTTGTTTCTAATAAATTTTCAAACGAATCCAAGTAAGAATAAGGAAATACCCCTTTTCTTCTCATCAATTGAAATTCATCTTGTTTAGGAAAAAATAGTCTTACAGATACTAGATCACTGTCGGTCATTTTCGAAGCTAATGATTCTAAAGAGCACTCCAAAAATCTAAAAGAATCAATAAATCGTAATTTTAAGAATTTTTTTTTATTTTACCGTTTTCTGTTTTGTTTTCAACATGTATGCTTTTAGAAAAAGTGATGTACTTTTCTTTATTTAGGGCTATCACATATATTTTACTTCCTAATGTGCAAAGCGTCTTAAAGAAAACATGCGCATCATACCCACTTAGATTATGAAAAATTACTGGTATAAAATTCGGGAGCTGATAATTTAAATTACAAATAGAATGGGCAGCACCCCTAAAATGACCTGTTTAATGACAATGATCTCTCACTTTCTCGTCACTTTCCGAAATTTCATTACAACAAATATGGCATTACCTGCAATTTTGGAACTGAATTTCTTGTTCTTTACTTAATCGTTCGATAGATAGAGTTAACTTTAAATAATGATGATATATATCTATGGCTAACACTTCTAAATCGTTCACAAATTTCTGTACACAATTTTCACCTCTGTAAATATTTAATTTCGGTAAGGAATCATCAAAGTTGCATTTCAAGTAATAACCGAAGGAATAGGGTATATGATAACGCGTATCCACAGTGAAAGGTTTGTCTCGGCTCTCGGGAAGACATGTTAAAAATGGTTTCAAAATGCACTCAAAGTATGCATAAATAACAGAGGGTAAATCGATTTGTTTTGAAAAATTTTCGAATTTTAAAATATTTTCAGGAACTAAACTAAGTACCATTAACATCAGTTTTTAAATTTGCTAAAGGGGTGACTGTTACAATGTGATTACAATCTCTAGCTTGGTGTTCTAAAAGACTTCGACTGTTCGAAAAATATTGATGACATCCGTCACAAAAATATTTTTTATAATTGGTTTTATTAATCTCGGTTAAAATCAAACGGGAGAAATTTTTTATCCAGGCGTAATGCTGATTACCAGCAAGATCACTTATGATTAATAAATTAATATGCACCTGTTTCCTATTTTTTGTATAATACAAAGGCCCAACAATTTCTGTTGAGTATTTACCGTTAGAAAAAGAGTTTTCCAACCCGTATACGTTCAAAGAAACGTTATTAAGTTCTTCAAATAAAGAAATTTGTTTAAGTTTAACTGGAAAATCGATACCTTGCAGTTTAAGCACTGTTAAATAATGAAGATAAGATGATGTTCTAGCAGGGTTTCCTGAAAGCGGGTAGAGAGCTGATACTACGGACCACGCAAAGCAGTGGTCAACGCTGTTCTTAATATTCACGACAGCTTTATTCAATGCGATAAATTTAGGTAATGGAATGAAGGAGTTTGCCCGCATAGGATTGAACTTCCCGAAGTTTATTTCGAGAAACTCAATACTGACAAGGGCCCATCCTGCAAAATAAATTATAACTACCATTAATTTAATAAAATTAAGAAAAATAATTTTTTGCTATTTTAGCTTAAAAAATGTGCGCATATGATTCGAGGTATTTAATATAATATAATATATAATATAATCTTACCGGAATCTCTCTCTTGAAATTCCACTGCTTTAGTTTTCAAAATATCGATGAAATTCTCGTAGTCGACCAAAAGATCGGATGACTCCGACAGAACAGCATTTGGACTATTAAACGATTTTAAATCAATTTCTTCAGTTCGAGCATGAATAAAAAGAGCAAACAGTTCCATGCAGATTTTGACACTTTTTAGTTTTTGAATTTGGCTATTCAGAAGGTCAAAAACTTTTTCTTTAATCTCCATCAAAAAATCATCGTAGTCGATATAATTTTGTTTCGGCCATATTCTAAACGTCGAAACTGTTTGTCGAAATGCTGATCTTATAGTTTGAACTCCATCGCATACGTTGACAGCGCATTTACTTTTATGCTGCAGAGACCGGGAATGCTCCTGCTGGGCATGCTTTGGTACAAAAACATTACACTTCTTGCAGAACTTAGCGTCCGACGTACTTGCTTGCGCATCACTTTTAAAGGCTGCACCGTCTGCTTTACGTATTTTTCTATTAGGCTCACTAACCGCGTTCGGGGTATTGGAAATTCTGCGGGAATGTTTTTGATGCCCTTGAAGATTATCTAACCTAGTGAAACTCTTCTGACACTGATTACATTGGTAGACCATGATAACAAACACTTCAGTTACTGCTAAGTATATTGGTAAAAGTTGCACTGCATGCACTTTAAAATAGCGAACTAACACAAAATTCTCAATTTAATGTAGAATTTATTACAAATTAGACGGACTGATACCAAAACAATGAAGCAGAGTTACCGTTTTAATTGCAATGTTTAAAAAAATTTAATCGTCTAGCCTCTAGCGCATTACCTATGATACTCGGCGCGAACGTTGGTTATTAGTCGAGCAAAATAAATTGAGAATGAAAATTTCTAGTTTATATTCGGGAATCATCAACCATTTCTACTCGTAATGCGTTAGCTTCAAACATGCCAATCATGATGAACTGACACTTAACATAATGTAAACATTTAATAGGCACATTTTTGTTAAAAACCATTCGAATACCGGTCATTAAATCGGGAAGAGTCACTGATTCCATTTCAAAATTTAAAATTAAATCGTCTCATATATTATATATTATTTGCGCCGCGATGGGTGTAAATAGCCCGGTAAAATGGATTGATGGATACTGGTTACTACTCATGGTGCAAACGTGTTGAAGTTGGTTAATTTATGTGAAACGTAGAAACGAACGTTAACTTATATACAAAAGTAGTGTATCCCCTCTCAATAACCCACAGCCTCACTCCTCCTACTCCCTCTCCCTTTCCTAGCATTTACGCTTGAATTCAATTGGAAGGTTAAAAGGTTCATAACCTTAACTTGACCTTTCACCACATCCTGTACCCAATTATCGCAGCCTGCTGCTATCGTTACTCTTTCCCCCCATCCGCCAATCCATATTTGCAGATCATCGGGTTAGGTTAGGTTAGGTTGGGTCAGGTAGGTCAGGCCAGGTCAGGTCAGGTCACGTCAGGCCAGGTTAGGTTAGGTTAGGTCAGGTCAGGTCAGGTCAGGTCCGGTCAGGTTAGGTCAGATCAGGTTAGGTGAGATTAGGTTAGGTTAGGTAAGGTTAGGTTAGGTCAGATCAGGTTATGTTATGTTAGGTTAGGTTAGGTTAGGTCTGGTTTGGTTTGATTAGGCTAGTTTAGGTGAGATTAGGTCAGGTTAGGTTAAGTTAGGCTAGATATGCGGCTCTTGTTCTCATACCCCCCTTTTTAAACTGATTGACTTCATTTTAACAGACCGATTCACCTGGGCAGAACCCAAAACTTCACTAAAAATATCGTGCAAAAACCAATTAAAACCCTTTGTTTTCTTGGTTCTACTGTCTCAGTCGATAAGCGAAAACAGTAGTTTGGCACTAACTATCGACTAAAACGAAAGTTACTCTAATGTGTCCGGCGCCTCCACCAAAATTGATAAAATTTACAATTTCCATCAATTTCACATCAGGGCGTTCGGGTGGGGGTAAGGAGCGGGGCGGGGGGCAATTTTGGGGTCAGGTTAGGTCAAGTTAGGTTTTGGGGTCACAGGGGGCCGTCAATGGTGGGATCATCTTCCCCAAAGAAATTTGCAGACAGGGAATAGAGTTGTGTAACTGTTATCTTTATATTATATTATATTCCACAAGTCTTACATATTTTACTTTTTTGTAGCGACACACCTAGTGAAGCGGTGGGCAACCCTATTGTACCACCACTGCCTGCACGGCCGACCTCCCCTGACCTGTTCGATGACAGCGAAGGCTGAACGTCGGCCGCTTTGGGGAACGCGGAAATGCCTCCACGGTCGACCTCTCCTGACAGCGAAAGTGGAGCGTCGGCCCCCTTAGATATAAATTCGCAGGAAATTATGGAGGCATTCAGCTAGTTAATTATCCTTTTGAAAAAAATTTTAAGAATTTTTAATATATTTCTGTTTCAGGGACTTCGAATTTAATTTAGGATTGTTAGGTTAAGTATAGTGCGTAAGTTTAAATTTATTTGTATATTTTGTATAGTTGTAGTATTTAATAAAAAAAATTAATTCAATGAAACTCGTTTTAGTTTATCAACAAGAAATCTAAATATTTTCATTTAATTTGACATGTTTTAGTTTCTGTATAAACCTGTTTGATTCTAAAATCGAACTGCTGCACTTTATATAAACGAGAGTTTAAATATTTAAATATGTATTTACAAATTACCGTTGATCGATAAATATCTTTAATTTTTTCACAGGGTTTTGTTTACACAATTGTTCAGTAAGATTAGATTTTAAAATAATCGGATTGTATTTTGGTAAATGGCTTAAACTACAGAAATAATACAGTATTCTTCTTCAACTAACGATTGTTTAAAGCTATGCTATTAAAAACGTCATCATCGCCATCCAGGATAATTACTTCATTTAGCTGCTGCTGACTTGCTTTCTGCCCTTCCATTGCTTGAAACATCTCTTCCCATTCCTTATCTCCTTGAGCGTTTTGCGTGAAGGCTTTTGAGAGCGGCTTCTGTACTGGTTTAAGAAATTCCTCTAATGTGTCTTGAGTTGTTTCTGTTACGCATTCCCCTCTACTTATTTCATTAGCATTTTTCTTAGGGTTTGGTAAGGAAGTAGACGGATTTTCTTCCATAACGCTTTGTGTAGCACATTGTTTCGATGATTTTTTCGTAAGCCTTCGTTTGACGTTATCCTTACTTCGAGCAAAATCCAATTCCGCCCCACTTTCGGCAGGAGCTGCTCGCTTTTTACCCTTCTTGTCGTTTAGTGCCAACCTTAAATGCTTATTAACTTCTTTACTCTGCACCTTTATTGACAAATGACATTCTTCGTAGTTTTGTTTTATAGACGATTCCCTCTTTTTAAGTATTTTCTCTTGTTTCGTCCTTTCTTTTTGAATTTTTTTGGCTAACTGATGACATTTCCGTTCTTCTAAGCGATATGTCAAAAATTCCGTCATGGGTGCAGCAGCCAAACTAATGAGATCCATATCAAACACATCAGTTGCTCGCATCCAATACGACTCCAAAATATGTAGCGATTCTTCCAAATTCTGTGTTTGCTTAAGTACATTATTTCGTAAACACTTAATACCTTAAATTTATTTCCCGGCGGAAGAATTACTACAACCATGTTTACTTACAATGAACACCTTTCTTCCGCTGACTACACCGGCTTTAGTAAGAAGGTAAAGGTTCTCGCCTCTAAATACTCTACCCCCCACTCACATTACTGCATACAGTCGACCCGGGATACTTTACCCTCCCCACAACCATTCGACGAAATAATAGTTTAATAATCAAATTTTCGGTCACGAACCTCCTAATCGATCAACAACGTTCTCATCCGCTTTTCTAAATAGCCTTGTTGTTTATATAGGTACGTGCTGTATGACCTAATAACCGGCCAATGCCTCACATGATACTAAAACGATTATCGGGCAGTCTCACGCTCGTTCAATGAAAAAGTTCAGTACTCCAACTAAGGTCATTGACACAAATTAGAATTTTTGAATAGCATACACCATAAAATTAAATTTACTGTAGAATTAGAAAACAATAAGCGTATTAATTTCTTGGATCTCACGGTAAACAGAATAAATAATACCTAACCATAATTTTGCGATTTACCACAAGCCAACGCACACAGATACTATTATTAATAATGAGTCTTTCCATCCTAAGCAAAACAAACTTGCTGTCTTTTATTTTATGATACATAGACTTAATAGAATACCAATGGATCACATTAATTATATTAATGAACTTAATATCATTAAACAAATAGCTTACAATAACAACTACAATTCTAAAATTGTAACAGAATTACTTAAGAAAATCTCATTTAAAAATATAGTAAATAGTATTTTCCCAGCTAATAAATGTATTAATAATACTAAATTTAAAACAATAACTTATTTAGGCTAACCTACATTAAAACTAAAAAAGTTTCTAAATAAACTCAACATAAGAACAGCATTCAAAACTAATAATACTTTGAGAAACACATCAAAAACAATAAAGATAGAACACTTACAAATCTGGGGTATATGAATTAACATGTGGGACTTGCAATAAATTTTACATCGGACAAACAGGCAGATCATTCAGTAAACGTATTAAAGAACATGTGTATTCATTCAAAAACCAAAATGATTCCAATTACGCTGCCCACTTAATAGAAGAGAAACATAATTTAAATTCAGATTTTGAAATTCTACATACAGAAAATAAGAGTCATAAATTAAATTTCTTAGAAACTATGGAACTTAGGGCAAAACCGGTACCAACGTCATCAAACATGGTTTCACTCAAATCCAAATCGACAAAGAGACGTCGGAATCCTCATCGGAAGTAACTTCACATAAGGCAGGTCGTTTAGCTCTTTTTCTTCATAAGTGGCAAGAAATCACGGCTGATCCGGTCATTTTGTCTTGGGTTAAAGGCTATCGTATTCCGTTTGAACGGCCTATCACTCAAATCAGCTTACCAACTCCAACTGAATGGTCAGCTTCTGATATTCGAACTATTTCTGCAAATATTTCAAAATTACTTAGCATAGGAGCCATCTCTATCTGTCATCCCTGTTCAGATCAGTTTCTGTCTCCTATTTTCCTTGTACCGAAACCAGATGGGTCCCAACGGTTTATTCTAAACTTAAAACGCCTCAACGCCTTTACTAGAGTTGATCACTTCAAAATAGAAGATAGGACCCTGGCTCTTAAATTATTACGCCCTGGTTGCTTCATGGCAACCATCGATCTCCTGGACGCATATTTCATGGTTCCCGTCGCAGAATCTGATCGGAAATACTTGCGTTTTTCATTCTTAAATGTCCTTTATGAATTTAACTGCCTACCCTTCGGCTTGAACACGGCACCTATAGTCTTTACAAAAATTATGAAGCCGGTAGTGGCCTGGCTTCGAGCACGTGGGCTTTTGTCAGTTGTGTATTTAGATGACTTTCTGCTTATTGGTAATACTATGAAGGACTGCCAAAATAACGTGAAGACTACCTATCACTTATTACGACAACTTGGCTTTTTAATTAACGAGTCCAAAAGTCGTATGACTCCTACTACTAATTGCCTCTTTCTTGGTTTTGAATACAACTCCTTAAAAATGGAAATTTCAATCCCCGTTGATAAGCAAAGACGCACAATCGCCTTAATTGACTCGTTCCTCAAACGCCAAAAACGTTGCAAGATTCGAGACTGGGCGCGCCTTATTGGCACTCTTATCTCCCTTTGTCCGGCTACGCGTTATGGATGGCTTTATACTAAACGTTTGGAACGTGCAAAGTTCCTTGCCCTAGTCCATTCTGACGGAAATTATGACCAATGGATGAATATTCCTCGCACTATCTATCCAGATCTCCATTGGTGGAAACGCAATATCCCTGGCTCTTATTGTCCTATTAGACAATTTAAATTTATCACCACTATTTTTACTGACGCCTCTCCTACTGGATGGGGGGCGGTCTGTGTCAATCGCCGAGCACACGGCCATTGGAATAGTTCAGAAAGTAAAAAACATATCAACGTTTTAGAACTGTTGGCAGTCCTTTTTGGGCTAAAGTGTTTTACTACTTCACTCTCTAATTGTGAAATACTGTTGCGGATAGACAATACGACTGCGATTTCTTATGTAAATCGCATGGGAGGTGTGCAATTTCCAGAACTATCTGATATTGCCCGTAACATATGGAGTTGGTGTGAACAACGCAATCTCTGGATCTTTGCTTCCTACATACAGTCATCTGACAACTGGGAAGCAGATGCCGAATCTCGACACCTAACCTCGGATACAGAGTGGTCTTTATCACCCTGCATTTTTCAAAACATTGTTAAGACCTTTGGGACCCCTTCTATTGACTTATTTGCCACAAGGCTTAATAATAGTAAATGTCTTCGTTTTGTTTCTTGGTTTCCGGACCCGGAAGCCCAGTTAGTTGACGCATTCACGTTTCCGTGGTCAGATGAATTCTTTTACGCTTTTCCGCCGTTCTCACTCGTTTCCCGAGTTTTACATAAGATCGTGACTGACCAAGCTACCGGCATCTTAGTCATTCCTTCGTGGCCAAATCAGCCGTGGTATCCCTTGTATCTATCACTACTTGTGAAACCACCTTTGCTGTTTCCACCAAATAAGTTGTTGCTTTCATGTTCCAGCCTCAGTCATCCCCTATGGCGCTCTCTTACCCTGGAGGCGGGAGTTTTATCAGTGATGCCTTTGCCAATCAAGGATTGCCACTAGCAGCGGTTGATATTATGATGTCATCCTTTCCTCCTGCAACTCTTCGCCAGTACGATGTAACTTGGAAAAAATGGTGGGTTTTCTGCATGTCCCGCGACTGGAACCCTTTTGAGTTATCCTACAGCCTGACCATGGAGTTTCTCTGTCAACTATTTTCTTCCAACGCTTCTTTCGGTACTATCAACAGTAGCCGTTCCGCTTTAGCTGTGGCCCTCTCACCTAATTTGGGACAACATCCGCTTATTAAACGTTTTTGTAAGGGTGTGTACAACATGCGCCCATCGGCGCCCCGATACGCCAACACTTGGGACCCCTCAACTGTTTTGACTTACTTATCCTCTCTCATTCCAAATGAAGAGATCCCTTTGGAGCAGCTTTCCCTAAAATTAGTAACCCTTCTTGCCCTAATAACGGCACACCGAATGCAAACTTTTTCATTAATTCAAGTACAAAATATTACTAACAAATCTACGCCTATCGAAATCAAGATCCCACTACCTATTAAGACCTCTGGTAAAGGCCGGGTTCAACCGGTCCTAGTACTGCCTTATTTCGAACAAAACCCTTCCATCTGTGCCGTTTCGACTCTCTCCTGCTATTTAGCGCGAACGGAACAACTGCGTTCAGGTGACTGTTTATTTATCTCTTTCAAAAGCCCCCACAAAGCGGTTTCCTCCCAGACATTAAGCCGATGGGTAAAAATATTCCTCCTCGCTAATGGCATCGACACCACCATTTTCTCCGCACATAGCACCCGGCACGCTGCAACTTCTGCAGCCCATCGCGCAGGAATTTCTCTGGACGTGATCCGCAACACCGCAGGCTGGAGCTCTCGTTCAGAAACTTTTGCACGATTTTATAATAGACCGTTAGCTCACTCAGAGATATTCGCCGAATCTGTCCTAGAGAGCTGTTTATAGTTTAACATATCAACGTATGTAAATCTAATTTAGTTTCTTTCTGTTGGATTTTATGCTTAAACCTTGCTGACTCGAAAATAAAGTTCTTTGTTCTACTGAGTCGCAATAACTTTCAACATCTACGTTTATGGGATCATGAAGGGCAAGGCGTAAAGTATAATTGAACGATCAAACGAACTTACCTGTAAGTGAAGTTCGATCGTAATTATACGAATATGCCCTTCCCTCTTCTTTACCCGCCCGGATCATTTCTTAATTGCGACCTCAGCTCTGAAGAGAATGATTTCCCAGGCGCACCAACCTTAGTACCAACTCTAGGCAGAGCGGGAGTTTAAAAAATTTTTTTTAGCTTTTAATAATGCGATATGACATGTGGAGATAGGGGTACTACGTTTATGGGATCATTTCAGGCAAGGCGATTCGTATAATTACGATCGAACTTCACTTACAGGTAAGTTCGTTTGATCGTTCAATTATTTTGAATTAAAAAATTCGGAAGTCAAAGTGGAAAAAAGAAGAAATCCAAGATTGAAAATAACAGGTATAGACTGCAATATCACATAAGATTATAGTACGCTCGAGAAGGATATAATCGCGAGGAATATGTTTGATAGAGGTCAAGAAATCAAAATCGTACACAAATATTTAAATAAAAAGGCTAATACATTTTCTCTAATCTTAGAAGTCAATTCAAAAGCTTACAATTATGAAACATAAAACAATCTACGTTAGCTATGCTAGATGCAATGTATATAATAATGATTTTAACATAAATATTTGTAACAAATACAGTAGGTACGGGCATAGTGAAAAAAAGTGTAATCAGAACTGATGCTGTCGTTATTATTCTGAACAATATCGCAGTAGAGAATGCGTAAACAAGCTAAATATTAAGTGTACGAACTGCATTATTAATAATGATAAATACAAATTAAACAACGATACTAATCACTCTGCAATATATTTTAAAATCTGTGCAACTTATGTGTTCCTATTGCAAAAAACCATTAACTCAATCAATTATCCGTACGATCCAATAAACTTCCATAAAACAAACCAAGTTACTAAAGAAGTTGTGGTGAATCCGTTAACCATAGAAGTCGCCACAGTTATCTATGACATATGTCTTCTCTTTCTTACCAGATCGGTATCTGTCAGATGTCATATACAATGACTGTACATGTTAGTTAGTAGTAGTTAGTCGTTACGTCGTTTAATTACCAGTTACCGCAATCACGTTAGAATTCCGACTTTCCGTTCGTTTTAGTTAGGTAATGTAAATATATGTTTACTATTAATTTTGTGTCTTATTTGCCGCGTGTAATAAGCCCACAGTGGTGACCCTGAGACGTGCGTGAGTGCGACGTGCTATCGTCTTGGTCTAGGTTATGTGACCACGTGTTTAACAGTTTAACATTCGGGAACGCGACGTGTTTTCCCGCGAGTGGTTTATCAAATTCGTAGCAAACGACCGACAACGACAGTATGTCTACCGCAGAATCGACCGAGACAACCGCACTCCAGCTGCAACAGACTGATGATCAGGCCGTGATCGCGCGAGTTGGTATTAAGGCCCCGGAATTTTGGCGTTCGGAACCGGAACTGTGGTTTCTTCGACTTGAAGCACAGTTCAGATAAGGAAGAATCACATCAGATAACTGCAAATTCGACCATACTGTAGCCAGTTTAAACAGCGAGGTCTTACTGGAGACAGCCGATTTACTAAGAAACCCCCCTACAGACACCTCTTATGAGACCCTAAAAGCGAGACTCCTGGAAAGGTACGGCATCAGCGAAGATGAGAAAGTCCGCCTACTTATGGAGATGACCCTGGGCGACCTGAAGCCGACTTAATTGCTCCACCGGATGCAGGCTTTGGCTACAAGAAATATTAGTACACATGTACTAAGAAACCTGTGGCTCGACCGGTTGCCTCCCCATGTCCGAGGGGTTATATCCATACTGGATGGGGATCTTGAGGATTTGGCCAAGATGGCAGACAACTACACCCGTTATACCGGTCTAGCGGTTACTTCCATTGATGAAAAGCCTGCTGGTAAAGAAGGCTAATGGTCAATGGCGCGTCTGTGGAAATTTCCGCCGTTTAAATGCTATCACCAAGCCTGACCGCTACCCAGTGCCGCATATCCAGGACTTTCTGAACCAGCTGCACGGCAAGAAAATTTTCTCTACTATCAATCTGGAACGCGCCTTTTACCAGATCCCGGTCCGTCCGAAAGACGTGCAGAAAACGGCTGTAACCACGCCTTTTGGCTTGTGTGAATTCCTAAAAATGCCCTTCGGAATGCCGCACAGACGCTGCAACGATATGTCGACTACCTAATACCGAATTGGTATTTCCAACGCCGCACGCCCAGTTAAGTATGTCGGTCGATGCTTCTGATACCGCAATTGGTGGCGCCCTGCATCAACTCGTTGGAGAGCACCTACAGCCTATTGCCTTCTTTTCACAGAAAATATCTACGACCCAACGAAATTACAGTACATATGACCGCGAGCTTTTCGCCATATTTAGTGGCATACATCATTTTCGCCATTTCCTAGAGGGCGTGCAATTTACCATATATACCGACCACAAACCTCTGGTCTACGTTTTCCAACAGCGACATGACCGACAATCGCCCAGACAGATCCGTCAGCGGGAGTTTATTTGCCAGTTTTCAACTGACATACGACATACAGCACCCATTACTATCGACTATAATCAGCTGGCCGAAGCTCAAGTTACGGATAAAATATTTTAACAAGTTTTACATGACCCTGCGAGCTCCTTACGCCTTCAACAGATCGTCCTACTAGAAATTGAACGACATACCTCTTTATTGTGCACTCGAGAACGGACGCGTACGCGTGTATGTGCCGACCGCCTGTCAGCGAAACGTATTCCTAAAGTTCCACAATCAGTCTCACCCAGGATACGCTGCTACATAACGGTTGATAGCCGAACGCTTCGTCTGGCATAATATAAACCGCCAGATCAAGAAATGGTCTCGAGAGTGTATCCAGTGTCATCGCGCTAAAGTTGGGCGCCATACCGTTACCTCCGTCGTACCATTGGGAATGCCCGATGACCGATTTGCCCACATCCACGTCGATATCGTGGGACCACTCCCAAAGAGCCATGGTTTTCGGTACCATACAATCATCGATCGGTTTACGAGATGGCCAGAAGCTATCCCTATTCCGAAGATAACAGCTGAAGTTGTAGCAGGCAAACTCATTGAGGGATGGATTTCGCACTTTGGCGTGCCGGAAACAACAACTACCGACCGAGGGAGGCAATTCAAAAGTCAATTATTCCGTCAATTAAACGCTATACTAGGGGTTCAACACATAAAAACAACCGCCTACCACCCACAATCGAATGGGTGTATAGAGCGCTTCCACCATGCCCTAAAAGCCGCTCTCATCGCTGCTGACGAGATATCCTGGCTTTAAGCGCTGCCCTTGGCCATTCTGAGCCTACGAAACACCTTCAAACAGGACATCTCGTGCACGGCTTTCGAATTAGTTTATTGTATGCCTGCCCGACTCCCCGGAAAATTACTCGTCCCAAGTGCCGCTGTGACCGATGAACACCAATTTATCCGAAGGCTCCGCGAAGCTATGGGAGCACTGAGACCAGTGCCAACTAGCAACCATTCGACGCGTGCTGCGTACGTCCACCCTGACCTTCGAACAACGACGCATGTACGTATTTGTCCGAACGGACAAAATTAAGCCCCCACTTACACCCTCGTATAGTGGTCCATTTAAGGTCCCCGAGCAAAATAATAAGTTCCTGACAATAGATATCCAAAACGTTCCGCAACGCATTTCCGTGGATCGACTTACATTCCAGCATCCCATCAAGTTTTGGAAGAACATTCGTATGCTAGTCGCCCCCGGCTCAACATATGTCAAGACAAAAATCCGTTCACAACCAGCGGGATCTTCACTAGGGGGAGCCTTGTGGCGAATCCGTCAACCATAGAAGTAGCCACAGTTATCTATTACATATGTCTTCTTTTTCTTACCAGATCGATATCTGTCAGATGTCATATACAATGACAGTACATGTTAGTCAGTAGTAGTTAGTCGTTACGTCGTTTCATTTACCAGTTACCGCAATCACGTTAGAATTCCGACTTTCCGTTCGTTTTTAGTTAGGTAATGTAAATATATGTATGTTTACTATTAATTTTGTGTCTTATTTGCCGCGTGCAATAAGCCCACAAAGTAATCCATGAAGATCTACATTTAACCAGTTTAGTCAATAAAGAAATTTTAGCGAAATTGATCTCGGACAAAAAAAGTGCGAGATCTCGCGAGTTTAACGGGATTGCATTCGAGCATAAAAACGTCTTATTCGAAGCGCGGACTGGGACGGACGGAGTTGAATCTGTCTGTTTCGTTCGGTGCGAGGGAAACGGCGGCCTGAGGTAGCGGTTGCGGAACGAGGTGTCTCTCAGATTCGTTCGTGCGTGCGATTGGTCGAAAATTGAGCCGGCGTGCAGCGTCATCAGCGCGCATTTGTTTTGTTTACTAATAGTTGTTGCTAGCTAGCGTGATTGAGTTTGATTGCATTCGAGTATTTTTTTGGTTATTTATGCAAAAAAAGTTTCTTATGTGATTTAAGAGTGGAATAACGAACAATGTCGGCGAATATAGTTTACAAAGACTATGAGAGTGTGTCAGAAGTGTGGAAAAACTTTTTGAGAGCGGAAAATGGATTGAGTGCTAAGTGCAAATTTCGTAAGAAGATTCTTAAAACCAAAGATCGATCTCCGCGTGGTTTACATGTGCATTTAAAATCGATTCATAAAATTGACACGAATACGAAGACTGTCATATCACCCCCGCCGTTGCCGTTGTCGTCATCATCATCAAATACTGGGGCTACTAATCAAAACATGGAATTAGTAAGAGCATCTGCATCTACGTCGAATGTTAGTCCACAATCACCAGTATCGTCGGCACCACTGCCACCAGTAAGAAAGAAGAGGCAAAAAATTACTGATAATTTCCTCCCTGTTGAAGACACTTCAATGGAGAAAAAAGTATCAAGAATGGTAGCCAAAGATGGACGACCTTTCCGTGTTTTCTGTACTTCCAAAGATATGAGAGATCTCTTCAATTCTTCGGGACACAAACTGCCTATGTCCCCAAACACAATTAAACTTATAGTTACTAATTATGGCATGACATTGAAAATGAAAATAATGCATGAATTGGCTCAACTAAAGGAGAATGATCACAGATTTACGCTAATATTTGATGAGTGAACTTCTATGAACAAGCGATACATGAATGTAAACGTACACACATTTTTGAACGACAATGCTCTGTTTTGGAACTTGGGGCTGATTCGCGTCTTTGGAAGTATGCCCGCTGAAAGTGGTGACAGTATTTTGAAAACAAAGTTAATCGAATTTGACCTTATTCTGAAAAAAGATATTATCAATATTACTACAGATGGGGCAAGTGTGATGAAAAAGTTGGGTCGATTGATATCACTTTCACATCAGCTCTTCTATACCCATGGAGTTCAACTTGGCATAATAGATACTATTTATAAAAAACAAACTGATGTGGAGGAACCTGTGATAGAATATGAAAATGAGGAAAACGACGATGAAATTCCTTTGGAAATGGACGAAATTTCTAGCACAGGCTCACACTCAGAAGATGATGTTTTTCATTGCTCTGTGCCCAGAATAGAAGTAGACCTAGATGTAAAATATGCAGGTATTATTGAGAAAGTTAGGAAATTGGTGAAACTTTTTAAACGATCACCTACTAAAAATGATACCCTGCAAATATACATAAAGCAAGAATTTGGAAAAGATATTAAGTTACAACTTGATTGTAAAATTCGATGGTCGAGCCTAGTAGACATGATTTCTACATTTATTAGAATCAAGCTGTGTGTCAGCAAAGCTTTGATCGACCTCAGCCTGGAAGCTGATCCGAACTACTCTTTGAATGCGGAAGAACATGCGGTTTTAGCCTTAGACTTAGACAAGGCATTTCAACCTGTAAAACTGGCTATGGAGGTGTTATGTCGTCAAGATACAGACTTGGCTATCGCAGAAACAACACTTAGATTTATGATTCGCAAACTGGAAGAGCTAAAAACTCCATTGGCAGAAAAACTAGCTGGCTCCTTGAGAAAGCGTTTGTTGTATATTAGAGATCCAGCTAAATTCCAAGCAGATAAAGAAGAGTTTGCGAAAGACGAAACATTTAAATTGCCTCCCAAAACGTAATTTGAACTGAAATTAAATCACTTATAGAGCGTTTTCATCCACCATACAGTCTGACTAATTCACAGACACAGACAAATTCAGATCCATCTTGGTCGATCGCATCAACATCAGCTACCACCGCTAATGATATAGCTGAATTTGATAATGACAATAATGAACCGCTTTCATCTCTTTCTGAGACACGCAAGAGTATTTCATTGCAAGAAAAACTTCAGGAAACATTGACTGCTGCATTCTAAGAACCTAGAGACAGAAAACTAACTACGAATTCTCTGGAGGCATTAATCAAAAAAGGAAATGAATTTATACCGGGGGTAAAAAGGCGAACTTTTACAGTTCGTGGATAACTGCCTGAGATCTGTGGTTCCAACTAGCGTTGAATCCGAAAGGGCCTTCTCAGCGGCTGGTTATCTGGTCAACAAAATAAGAAGCCGTTTAGCAGACGATTCTTTGGAAATTTTGTGCTTCTTAAGGAGGAGCTACTTTCAAAATAATTCGTAATAATAATTTGTGATTTGAACTGATCAAATCTTTCATTTGATTGGTATATTTTGTTAATTCATCTGTAATATCTAATGGATCTACTGAATAGATATAGTTTTAATTAATTAATAATAATATCTCAGTTTAATAGTCAACTCAACTTGAGAGTGGGGATGATATCTATGGCGATAGGACGCGTGTTTTTATAGTTAGAATGTGAGTTGCTTAGTGAGGTGAAATAAGCTGTTTAATTTGGATAATTGGTGTAACGGTATATAGTAATAAGTGTTGGTTACTTTGTGAGATAAAACGAAAACGAGGAATAAGAAAATAAGAGACAGAGAGCAATTTTATTTGGTCATTTTTGAGGTTATGGAGAGACAAAATGAGAATAAAAAGAGAGGGCCAGGTCGACCGCCGAAGAAGTGCATGGTTGGCAAAGAAGGGTCTCTAATAAAGTTTATAAGCAGCGATTGTAAAGGGAGTCAAAAAGAAGCAGAGAAAGATAGAGAGGGCAGCGAAGTGACATTAGAAAAAGAAGAAAGTGGAGTAAACAATGAAAAAGAGATAGAAAAATTGAAAAAGGAGATAGAAGAAACAAAAAATGACATTGGGAAGTTATACATAATAATATTAGAAATGAAGAAAGAACATGAGGAGCTAGAAATAGAGAGAGCGGAGGAAAAAAAATAATGCAGTGAAAATGAAAAGTTGTTAGAAAAAATAATATGGCTTGAAGGAAAACAAAAAGAAAATGAGTAGTGTAGGGAATTTGATGCTCAACGACACAGCAGTTTGAGGAAAGAATACGAAAGGAATAGTAGCAATAGAGGAAATAAGCAAAGAAACAGTCAAAGCAAGAAAAAAAAGAGAAATGAAGAGAAAAAGACACAAAGTACAGCAAGTGTCGCAGTTAGTGTTGAAGATATGTTAGAAGCACCAGTAAAAATAGCAGAAGAGCATTGGAAGTATGAATTGCAAGAAAGAAGGAGAAGGAGAAAGAACGTGGTAGTAAGAAGTAGTGACTATGATGGAAGCTACAGCAAGGAAGAGTTGGTGAAATGCACTGTGCACATTCTCAATGCCGATGAAAGTAGATTCAGGATAGTACATGGTATGGATAATTCTGTGTGCTTGGAATTCGAGAGTCTTAAAGAGAAATTAAACATGCTAAACTGCAAAAAAAAAACTCAAGGGCTCAAATATATGGATCGATGATGATCATACGAAGAGGGAGGTAGAAATACAGAAATGGCTGAAAGTGGAAAGAGAGAAAGGGGAATGAGTAAGTGTAGGGTACCTAAAATTGTTCATAAATGAAGAAGCCTTTATTTTTAACGAAAAAACTGCGGAACTGGTGAAACAGCACTTTCGTAAGAGAAGAGAATGAAGGTACTCGAGGCGATAGTGGTCTGTGTAAAGTGGTAGTTTGGAATACGCACGGAGCAAAAACATTTAGACATTAAGTTCTTTTTAGAAAATTTTGACAAAATAATTATACAAGAGACTTGGTTGAGCTCAGATAGGGCAGCAAGGGAAACATGTAAGCTAAGTAATAGTTTTAAGTACTGGGTGGAGAGTGCAATAAGGAAAACAGTGTATAGCAGGAAAGGCAGATTATCGGGAGGGCAAATAGTAGGAATTAAGAAGGTTATAGAGGATAAATGGAGAGTGAGTGAATGGGAGTATGGAATGATAGTGCGAAACAAGCACAAATATTGTATAATTGCAGTGTATACGCCAATGAGCTTAGTGGATGCAAAGCTAAGGCAAACCGTGGAAGAAGAAATGGGGGTTTTTGAAGTAGTTTTTGTGTGTGGTGACATGAATTCAAGAGTGGGAAAAGAGCAAGTTTGTAATGTAATGGATGAAAGGGAAAGCAATTTTAAGCATAGAGAATCAGAAGATAGTGAGGTAAATGAGAATGGAAAAAGGTTAATAAAAATAGCAGAGGAATTGGGACTGGTGCCACTAAATGGCAGAGTTCGAGGGGATGAAGGGGGGAGGGTAACATATGTAGGTGGGGATAATAGTTTTAAAGGGTCTGTATTAGATTTAGTACTTATGGTAGATAGAGGATATGATAAAATAGTGGAGTCGGTACAAGTTATAGCAAGAGTAGAATCTGATCACCTATTAGTGGCATTCTCGTTTACAATGAAGTGTGAAAATAACGGAGGAGGGGAGATCAGAACAAACAAGGGGGGTGATCGAAAACAAGAAAAAATAATATGGGATAAAAATAAAGTAGAGTTTTCAAAAAATGGTAATAGTTAGATTAGTGCAGGTGGGAGAAAGAGATGAAATAAGTTGGGGCAAAATAACAGAGATCATATGGGAAGCTGCAAGGGAGTCAGGGATGGCAAAATGGGTGTGGCAAGGTTTGAAGGCAGGAAGGGATATCGGAGGAAGATTCTCGGAAGAGTGTTGCGAAATTAAAAAACAAATGTGGGAGCTTTTAAAAAGATGGTTAAAAAATAGATGCCAAGAAAAAAAGGAGGATTTAAATAGCTGCAGAAATTGGCTGCAAAAGCTGGAACGAGAGGAAACAAAAAAAAAAGAAGAGATGAGGCATGGGAAGAGTTAGATAAGGCTAAAGCGAAATCGGAGTGGTGGAGCGCAATTAATAGGTTTAGGGCGAGAAAAAGGGTTCAGGTTTCAAACGAAATAAGTGATGAGCAATGGAATGAACACTTGGCTGTATTAGGGCACAAGCGGGTAGAATCACAGGCTATGGGATAATGAGGAGGAATAATGTAAAGAGATTCAGGAGAAGAAATTTGAGGAAGAATTTGAGTTGTCAGAAATAGTGGAGGCGCTTAATAGAATGGCGGGTGGTAAGGCAACAGGTGAGGATGGGGTCCCTATCGAATGTATGAAGGTACTAAGTAGAGAGGCTTAAGATTGGGTGAGAACAGCTATTAATAAAATTTAGAATAAAGGCAAAATTTGGGAAGGGTGGGAGAAGGCGAGGTGAAGTTTGTGATGTGCGGCGACCGACAAAGAAATGATAGCGGCGGTGTGTTTCACCGAAAGAGTTCAAAGAGGTGTTGTTTATATGGGTAAACGTTGCACATTGTGCACGCGCATAAGAAGGTGACTTTGGGGGTCAGTCGGCCTAGAATCACCGAGCTCAACAGACCAGCGATTCTATTCGTATATAGTTATATCTAGATATTAGATGAAATTACAAATGTAGTTTTCATTATTGATCAAGAAGGAAAAATAAAACTAAAGAAGGAGCAGACGTTTGTGATATAGAAGGTAGATATTGAGATAAGAAGAAAAGCCTAGTTACATTGAGGGAGCATACCTATATTGGAAGCTTAATAAATTGCTAAGGAAAAAAAAGGACGCGACTTGTGAGGTATATTTAAGAATAAGAAAGACATTGACTAAAGAACTGTGAGTGATAATCACTTTTTAGTTTTATCGTTTTCTTTTACATTTTAAATAAATTTGTAATGAATGTACTTTCATTATAATTACATAATAAAAGTATTTTGGAATTTATATCTGAACAAGTTTCATGAATTACTTAATAAATTATTAAATAACTAAAACGAACCGGCACAAATGGCACCTTGCGCGGACTTGTTAAAGATATAGATCCAAATAACTATTTAAGAAGCAAATAGAGTTGCATGTGTATACTATATGTAGTTAGTTCACATAAAAAGAAAATGTCTAGAGCTAGTAAAACTAAAACTACTGTATCAAATAATACAGAAAAGAATTCAAATATAACAGAGAGTGAAGATGTACAAGGTAGTGATGATAAGTATAACGATTTTATGAAAAATTTTAACCATACTTTTATGTCATGTTTTACTGAAACTTTAACAAATGGTTTAAATGAATTAATGTCAAATATTAACGTAACGGTAGATAGTAGTATTCAAAGTATGAATAGAGAAATACAAGAAATACGAAATGATGTAAACCAAATTGAACATTGTTCAGGTAACACGACCAATACGATCGAAGGTACAGGAAATTCAAATTATGTTAGTTTGTGGAAGGATTTGGAGGGTTTGAATTTGAATTTTAGTCCGGGAGGTTCATTGCACCCGGCACTATTTATTAAAAAGCTTTCTAAGCTCTTGGAAGAGGCTAATATTCCTCAAAATAAAAGAGTATATTTTGCAGTAGGTTGTCTGAAAAGTTCTGCACAAGATTGGGCAGAAATCAATGAGAAAAATTTCAAAACTTTTAACGATTTTAAAGAGGCCTTTCTAAAACAATACTGGGGGGTTCAGCAAGAAAGAGAATGTTTAACTAAATTTAAATATGGGTCATACGAGAGCGGATCGCGAGTAAATTATTTTCTTAAATTAATTCGGGAAGCTAGATATCTAACTCAGTTGTTCACGGATAGCGAATTAATAGACTTGGCAAGCAATCACTTTTCAACGGAAATTCAGAGGGGTATTTTGCATGCAGGATTAAAAACAATCGAAGGGTAGATGATACATACGTAAATAAAGAGGCTCGGGGACAAATAACTCGGGATAATAGGAATTTGGTGGTAAGGAATGGTGTTTCAGAGTATAACAATTGGCGTAGACACGAAATAGATGGAATGGGGGGTCGACAATTAGGTACGCGATCGCGAATGCTTACGTGCATGAGATAGAACTCGATCGCGAATGCTTACGTGCATGAGATAGAACTAACTGACTATAGTCCATTTTATATTAAACCATATCCCGTTCCGCACGCGTTCCGAAAGGAAGTTGATAGGCAAATAAAAGACATGTTACACTGGGATGTTATTGAAGAGAAACAAACTGAATATGTTAGTCCTCTAGTGGTAGCAAAGAAAAAAGATGGAAGTTTAAGGGTCTGCATGGATGCCAGGTACCTTAACAAAAGGCTGAAAAAAGATTACATTATGCCACCAAATCCATCAGATTTAGAGTATGAATTCTCAGAAGGGCAGTGTTTGACCACTTTGGATCTCACCGCTTCTTATTGGCAAATACTGTGAAAGCAGAGCATCGGAAATACTTGGGTTTTTCTGTGGGGGGTAAAACGTATGTGTTTAAGAGATTACCTTTTGGGTTATGTACATCAATAGCAAGTTTAATTAGAGGATTGAATTTAATATTGGGTTCTGATATAGAGGGTTGGGCCATGCCTTATGTTGACGATTTGTTAGTATACTCAGAAAACGCTGACTTGCATCTTAAACATTTACGAATAATTTTTGAAAAGTTTAAACGGGCTAAGATTACGCTTAAATTGCGTAAATGTCGTGTTGGGCGTTGTAATGTGAAAATTTTGGGTCATATAATCACGGAAAACGGTATTGAAATTGATCCGCAACGATTAGAAGCTGTTAAGCAGTTTCCGGTACCGCGAAATATCAAACATTTAAAATCTTTTTTAGATTTAATTAACTTTGAAAGGCGCTTCTGTCATAGCAGAATTTAGCCAACCTTTATTGATACTAGTTCGCAAAGGAGTAATTTGGAAGTGGGGGAGAACTGAAAATGAAGCTTTTGAAAAAATTAAAACAAAATTCTTAGAGAATGTGTTTTTAAAGCATCCGGATCCTAGTGGAAATTATTTTATACAAACTAATGCTTCAGCTTATGCTTTGGGAGCGTGCTTATTAGTAGAGTATGATAGCCGGATAGAATTTAATGGAAACGTTGTTAAATTTAACGATTCTTTATTTCGGTATAAATAAAAGGTTGGTAAAATCATGATGTATTGAAATAGTTGATGTTATGACATCATAGTGATACTCTGTGACAAAAACAGGTGTGCGTTAGTAATATATTCAATGCAACAGTATCGTGTCTTAGCCGTACAGCTTTCACGAAGACGTCAACCATATCCACTTTGCAACCGTTTAAAGTTTAAGGAACTTGTCTACCTGAAAAGACTAACGACAACTGAAACATGAGAAAGGTTCATGTTGAACGAGTGAACCGTACTCATGCAGTGATGTGTGCTACACAGTTGCAACAGCTTAAATAGGAAGAAGGAAGGGAGGGGATGAGTGGGGATGGCCTAAGAAGTGGGGTAAGAGTGGTGTAGGATTGGAAAAAGTAGAGTATACAAACCGATGTTTCGAATGTGTTACAGTCGAAACAGGTCGGAAAGGATGTTAAAATAAATTTGGTAGAATGTATTAAATGGTTTATTTGGTATGGCAAACGACAAAAACGATAAAAGAAACAGTGATCTTACAGTTGAAAGAGTCTTATGAGAACTAACTTATTCACCGTTGAAAGAGAAACATTCAATAATCAGATGACGCAATAGTCAATGATTCCCAAGCCATGTTTAGCATTCCAAGAAACAATTCTGATAAAGCTGGAGCCGCAAAGAACAGCT
This sequence comes from Agrilus cyanescens, assembly GCA_947389935.1. Lineage (NCBI taxonomy): Eukaryota > Metazoa > Arthropoda > Insecta > Coleoptera > Buprestidae > Agrilus > Agrilus cyanescens. Next base: position 10,561,213 of record OX376710.1, read on the forward strand.
CCTACGGAGAGTACATACACATAACAATAACACACTGTAAAATCGTAAATATAAATACTTAAATATGTACTTCTAACACTCCCACTTATTAAGATTTTACAACATAATCAAAATAATTTTAAAAAATTCAAAAACAAACATTTTATGATTAAATAGAGCATTTTGATGCATTTACAGTAAATTCAGCTTGACAAGCAAGTTATTCAATTTTGTTTTTGTAAGCGGTTTTGTACAAAAGTGTAGTGCTGAAGTGCTGACGTGTTCGTGCGGTGAGAGCAAATAATTTTGAGAAGACTGGTTTGAGGGTCGAGGAAAATTGTGCAGAGGGGTGTCAATTGAGGGGGACGGACAGGGAAAGAGAAGTGAAGTAGGAGAGCCCCAAAAAAGGGAAATAAATACCACCCTCGATTTATAAGAAACGAGGTAAGGTTATGTCTAAACAAAACGATAAGGCAAAAATTAATAATAAAGAAGAAAAACCGAGCACAAGTAGCGACATCTATAAAATAATAGCAAGAAACAGAAGTGGTAGCCTCGAAAGCAATTTACAGGAAATAATAAAAAGGAAAAGAGAAGAAGAAGAAAACGGTAAACCAGAAGAAATTTTCACAAGAAGTAAGAAGACCGCAAGGTCGCCCCAAAAACCAAAACATTCGGGAACAATTGAACAAGGAAAAATTGACAGAGAGGGAGAAATGATGAAAATCCTAAGAGACATTAAAGAAGAAATGAAAGAAATAAGAAAGGAAAATCATGAAATTAAAAAAGAACTAAAAGAGATAAAGGAAAACTATAAAAAAGATAGAGAGAGATGGGAAAGAGAGAAGAAAGATTTAGAAGAAAAAATGGAAGAAATAGAGAGAAAAATGGAAGAAATGGAGAAAAAAGACAAGGCGAACAACATAGTAATAAAAGGTTTTAAAACAAATAAATAAAAGGAAGAACTAAAGGAAGAAATAAAAGAATACTTTAAGAACAAACTAAATGTAGAAATCAAGATAATAACAGCGCATAAAATTAATCAAAAAGATAAGGACATAATTTTCGCAAGAGTAGAATCATGGAAACAAAAAAGGGAAATAATGATTAACAAAAACAGACTCAGAGATACAAAGATATATATAGAAAATGAACTAACCCAAAAGGAGAAGAATATACAACAAAAAATATTTGAATTAGCAAAACTAGAAAAAGAAAAAGGAAACGGGGTAAAAATTGGCTACAAGAAACTTAAAATAAATGATGAATGGCATAGATGGGAGGAGAAAAAAGGAAAATTAGAAGCAAAAAACTAACGAAAATGGAGAAGGTAGAAGATATAATGAAAACGACCGAGCAAAGAAAAAGGAAAACGAATATGGATGAAGATAAAAATAAAAGAAAGATAGAAAAACTGAACCTCCAAGAAAAAAGAGAAGAGATAGGAATAGGAACGTGGAACATAACGTCACTAACAGGAAAAGAAATAGAAATTACAGAAGAAATGAAAAATCACAAAATCAAAATACTTGGAATAAGCGAAACAAAGAAACTGGGAAAAGGATACACAAAACTAACAAACAACTATTACCTTTACTACTCAGGGATGGCACAGGCAGAAAAGAGAGTAAAAGAGGGAGTAGGGATAATAGTAGAAGAAGAAATAAACCAAATGGTAACAAACTACGAATCAACAAGCTCTAGAATAATTATGTGAAGAATACAAGCAAAAGAAAAAATAGTCATAATACAGATTTATGCACCAATAGAGGAAACAGAAGAAATAAAAATGATAGAATTCTACAACAAGCTACAAGAAACAGTAGACAAAGAAAGAGAAAACTGCGAAAATATAATAATAATGGGAGATTGGAATGCAAGAATAGGAAGAGATGAAAACGCAGGAATGGGATGTATGGGGAGTTATGGAGAAGAAATAATAAATAGAAACGGCCGAAAGATGTTAGAATTCTGTCAAACGAATGATATATTAATAGGAAACACCTACTGGGAACAAGAGCTAGAAGAAAGATATACTTTTAGAGCAGAAGAAAGAAATGCGAAAAAGTATAATCGACTATATTACATATACACAAGAAATAAGAAAAGAAATCCAAAAAGTTCAGACAGAAAATGATGCAGAACTATCAACACACCATAGACTAGTAAAAGCTATCTGGAAAATGAACAAAAATGAAAACAGAACAGAGGAAAGAAAGGAATACCGAAAGATAGCAATTAATAAACTAAGAGATGAAAATAAAAGGAGAGAATATCAGGCAGAGATAAATAAATCTTTAACAAACATAGAGTTAGAAGAAAAAATGATGACAATAGAAGAAAGATGGAAAAAATTTAAAGAAAGCATAATAAATAAAGCAACGCTAATTTGTGGAACTATTAAAACAAATAAAGAAAGGAAAATGACGGCGTGGTGGAATGAAGAAATAAAAGAGGAAGTGAAGAAAAAGAAAGAAGCTTGGATAAGATATAATAGAGACAGAACAGAATTAAATAGACAAGAATACATAAACAAAAGAAATTATGTAAAAAATCGAATAAAGTTAGAAAAGAAAAAGAGCTGGGAGAAATTTAGCAAAGAACTAGAAACAAATTTCAAAACAAACAATAGACTATTCTGGAATAAAATAAGAAATATGAAGACAACTCAGAAAAAAGAAATAAAAGAAATGAAAAACGAGAACAACCAGATTAAAACAGAACCCAATGAAATAATGAAGGTATGGTGGGAGTACTATAACAAGAAGTTTGGAACAAACGAGAAAAAGGAAATAATAAAAAACACAGAAGATACACAAGAATACAAAATTGAGAGAGAAGAAGTAGAAGAAGCAATAAGCAAAATAAAAATAGGAAAAGCAAGTGGAGAAGATAATATAGAACCAGAAATGATTAAATGGATGGGCCATAAAGGGGTAGAGTGGTTATGGAAAATATGTAGAGAATCATGGGAAAAACAGAAGATACCAGAAGAATGGGAGAATAACCTAATAATACCAATATATAAAAAAGGAGACTCCACCAAATGCGAAAACTACAGAGCGATATGTCTATCAAGTGTTTGCTTTAAAGTATATACAAGAGTGGTGGAAGGAAAACTCCGAAGAATAATAGAAGAGAACTTAGAACAAGAACAAGCAGCCTTTAGAACAGAAAGACAAACAAGTGACAACATATTCGTACTAAGAAATATTATAGAAAGAAAAATAAATGAAGGAGAAGAACTATTTCTAACATTCATAGATTTAAGAGCAGCTATTGACACAATAAATAGACAAAGCATTTTGGGAGAGCCTAGAGCAAATAGGAGTACCAAAACAGATCATAAAATCAATAGAAAGCATATATAGAAAAGTAAAAGGAAAAATACAAATAGCAGCCAGGAGATCGGAAGTTTTTGAAATGAAAAAGGGACTGAAACAGGGAGACAGTCTGAGTCCTTTACTATTTATAATAGTAATGGACAAAATACTGAAAAACATCAAAGAAAGAATAAAGGGCCTAGAAACAACAATAGGATACAAAAACCTAACACCAATTAAAATCAATTGTCTACTATACGCAGATGATATAGTTATAATAGCAGATAAAGAAATTAAAATGCAAAAACTAGTGAACATATGGATAGAAGAAATAGAGAAGATGGAAATGGAAATAAACATAGATAAAAGTAAAATGATGATAATAAACGAGAACAAAAATATCAAAACAGAAAGAGAGATAAAATGTAAGGGAAATAAACTAGAGAGAGTAAAAGTATATGAATATCTAGGAACTATAATAACACAAGATGGAAAGATAGACGCGGAAATAACAAACAGAGCAAGAAAGGGAACAAGAATATATTATACAATAAATAAAGCCATACTAAGTAATAAAGACATAGAGAAAGAAACAAAAATACGAATTCACAACATAATAACGGTACCAACCATAACATATGCAAGCGAAAACTGGACGATACAAAAAGAACACCAAAAGAAAATAGAATCAATTGAAATGAAACACCTACGTAAAACAGCAGGCAAAACAAAATGGGATAGAGTACGAAAAGACGAAATAAGAGAAATGGTAGAACAAGAATCAATAATTAAGAAAATAGAAAAGAAACAATTGAAATGGTATGGACATATCGAGAGAATGGACACAGAAAGAATAACTAGAAAAATATTAGAAACAAAAACCAGTAGGAAGAGGAAGAAAGGAAGACCAAGACGAACATGGATAGAACAAATAGTAGAACTGGGAAAACACCGAGGAAAAACACAAGAAGAAATGAGAAGAATAGCACAAGACAGAAAAATATGGAAGAAATGGGTTGAAAGCAACCCAAACTCCGACGCATGAAAAGGCATAAGGAGAATGGAGAAGAAGAAGAAGAAGAAGAAGAAGAAAGGATTTTAACCATAGTGCCTCCTTTGCGCCAAGAGCTAATGCGATATATTCGGCCTCGGTTGTCGATTGAGCTACTACCGATTGTTTTTGACTCTTCCACGTAACGGGAGCATGTGCCATTACAAAAACATATCCGCTTGTTGACCTTCGAGTTTCTGTACAGCCCGCGTAGTCAGCGTCAGTATAACCAATAATTTCGGTTTGTTGAGTCTTGGAGTACACGATTTTATAAGATACCGTGTGTTTTAAATATCTTAAAATTCTTTTTACAACCGTCCAATGCTCTTTACCCCAGTTATGTAAAAACCGACTTACTTGATTTACAGCAAAACAAATGTCCGGACGGGTCGACGTAGCCAGAAAAATCAACGAACCGACAGCTTCCCGATATGGTTGTCTCGTATCACATTCTGCATCACTAGATACAGACATTAAACGAACACTTGGATCTGCCGGGGTTGTTACTGTTTTCGCATCATTCATTTTGAACCTATTAAGCAGTTTCTTAATATATGCCTGTTGATGGATTGCGATTGTTCCCTCAGACATATTTTGTTCAATTTGAAGCCCGACAAATTGTAAATGTTTATTATCTAAATTTACTGTTATTTGGAACATTTCTTTCATAATATTTATTAGTTCATTAATAGCACTGTTTGATTTTGACATAATGAGTCCATCGTCTACATATATTGCCAAATAAACTTTTAAACTTTTAAAACAACCGACAAACACGCACTGGTCTGTTTTTAATTGTTTAAATTCGTATTGATTTAGAAACGAGACAAACTTACGGTTCCAGCACCTGGAGGACTGTTTTAATCCATACAAACTTCTATGTAACTTACATACGAAATTTGGCTTTTCTTCATTTATGAATCCTTTTGGCTGCTTCATGTACACATTCTCGGTTGTCTCCGTACAAAAACGCGGTTTTCACGTCGAAATTAGCGATTCTAAGGTCCCTTTCTACAGCCAATGCAAGTAGAATGCGAATTGAATCATAGCGCACAACCGGAGCAAACGTCTCAAGATAGTCCACATCTTTTTGTTGCGTAAACCCGCGTGCAACAAGACGGACTTTATATCGAACCGGATAACCATCGCTGTCAGTTTTTATGCGAAAACCCCATTTATTGTCTATCACTCGCGCATTTTCCGGTAACTTAGTCAGAGTCCACGTATTGCTGAACTTAAGAGCGTCAATTTCTTCTTGCATAGCATGACACCATTTTCCGGAATCATCACACTTTATGGCTTCTTCATAAGAGGCTGGTTCAAATAACGAGCAATACACAGCGGATGCATCATAATAATCAGGACGACGTAATTGAGCTCTATTTCGCAGTTGTTTTGGTTGAACATTTTCATTATCTTCACCTGCATCTTCGTACTCAAAATCTTCATCGTCTTCTACGTTGTCTTCAGATGTTTCTGCATCTTCTTCACTGTAACCTTCAACTTCATTATTTGATTCTTCGTCAGCAAGATTTTCTTCTTCTTGTGGCTCTTCTTGTTCGTTGATTTCATAATTACCAAAACTTAAAGTAATCGTTTCTTGTTCAATTTTTAATGTCTCTTCTTCATTAAAATTGACATTACAGCTAATTTCGATTTTTCTTCTCTCCGGATTCCACAGTCTATAATTTGTTGAATAACCATCGTATCCAACAAATAATAATTTCTTGGATTTTGGATCCCATTTCTTTCGAAATTGTGGAGGGACTGACATATACGCTACACTTCCAAAAACCCTTAAATGCTTCATTTCTGGTTTTCGCCCAAACCATTTTTCATATGGTGTCATTTCCTCAACCTGACTTGTAGCTGTTCTATTCAGAACGTGTATAGCAGTGTTTACTGCTTCAGTCCACAATTCTTTCGGTACATTTTTGTTAATCAGCATTGTCCGAGCACTTTCAACAATTGTCCTCATTTCCCGTTCAGATCTACCATTCTGCTCGGGTGTATACGGTGCTGAACATTCGTGTAATATACCGTCTTTCTTTAAAAGGTTTTCAAACTCCCTGTTGATAAATTCACCTTTTCCCCTGTCACTTCTTAATATTTTTATTTTATTTTTGGTCACGTTTTCAACCATTGCTTTATATTCTTTAAATTTATTGAGAACGTCCGACTTATGTTTCATAAAATAAACTGATCTGTATCCACTACAGTCGTCTTTGAACAACACGAAATATCTTGATCCACTAGGAGATGAAATATTCATCGCACCACACACGTCGGTATGTATCATTTCACCTGTATTTTCGGATCCTTTTCTATGCAAACTCGCATGTGATTTTCTGGTTTGCTTGCCAAATTTACATGGTTCACAGAAGAATTCTTCATTTCCATTTATATTCAGATTCTTAACCATGCCCTTTTTAGCTGTTTTCTTGATTGTGTTGCAGTTAACATGACCGAGCCTATCATGCCACAATTTCAAGGAAGCTTTGCTGCTCACGTTGCACTCGCGAGATGTTTTTACTCTGAAGTTCATTAACCATAAATTGTTACTTCGCGTACCAACGCACGACACTTTTCCATCTCGATCGCGAAATTCACAGTGATTTTTGAACGAGTGATGAGTAAAGTTTTTGTCTGTCATCACTCCCACTGAAAACAAACTCCTGCTGAGTTGTGGAATGTATAAGACATTGTACATCGTTCTGTCATGCCACTTTCCATCAAGTAAGGCTTGAATTTCAATCGATCCGATTCCAGTTGCAGCTATTATTTTATTGTTTGCTATTTTGACATTCATTGGTTGATCAAGTGGCTTCAATTCTTTAAACCATTCTTTTTCACTGGTCATGTGAACACTGGCCCCAGAGTCACAGACCCATTCTGATTCCCCCGCGCCAGAGCTTGCTGAATATAGTGACGAGATATCACAAATGTAAGCAGAACTACCACCTTCCGATCCATTTGAATTTTTCTTCGAATCTGCAATTCTTTTCTTACATTCACGTGCCCAGTGCCCCTTCTTTTTGCAGTAATTACAGCTGGTATTTTTCTTTAGTTCCTTTATGCTTTTCTTTTTCTTGAAACCACTAGCTTCCTCTAGTTTACTCTGCAAAGCTTTGACTTCTGAAGCTAACCGTGATGTTTCTGAATCGTCGTTCATCATTCTTGTCTCTTCTTTGAGTAATCTGGCTGTCAGATTTTCAAAAGTTTGCTGATCGTGTGAGACAGAATCCCAAGCTGTTCGGAAATTATTGTATCTTGTCTATAAACTGTTAATGACCTTTGAACATATAGCACTGTTGCTAATATTTTCATTAACATTCTTCAACTGTTTCACCAACAATTCAATTGTTGCAATGTGTTCCGCTATTTTAGAATTTTCAGACATCTTATACTCATAAAACCGCTGCCACAGAAGCTCCTTGGAAATTTCGGTCTTTTGTTCATGTATAGATATCAGCCTGGCCCACATTTTCGCTGCATTTTCGCAATTGATCAAATACTGCATCTGATCCTGGGTTATTGTAGCTAGCAGAATAACTTGAGCCCTGGAATCTTTTGTATCCCATGCTGCCCATTTTGGTTTACTTTTGTCTTCTGGTTCACATTCACTGCCATTTACAATATCCAAAAGTTTTTCCGCTTTCAGTAAAATCTGGATACTAAATTTCCACAATTGGAAATTTGATCCGTCAAACTTTGGAATGTTCCCAAATTCAAATTTGGTTGCCGATGTCGTTGCCATCGCGAAGACTTAAAAAAAAACACCACGGACTCGAACCGACTCAAACTACTCAACGACTATACACGACTCGAACGTGATTTCAAGTGGTACCCTTACGCACCTGGGCCCATAACCTGTTAAAATAAATTTGGTAGAATGTATTAAATGGTTTATTTGGTATGGCAAACGACAAAAACGATAAAAGAAACAGTGATCTTACAGTTGAAAGAGTCTTATGAGAACTAACTTATTCACCGTTGAAAGAGAAACATTCAATAATCAGATGACGCAATAGTCAATGATTCCCAAGCCATGTTTAGCATTCCAAGAAACAATTCTGATAAAGCTGGAGCCGCAAAGAACAGCTCCTACGGAGAGTACATACACATAGCAATAACACACTGTAAAATCTTAAATATAAATACTTAAATATGTACTTCTAACAAAGGATAAGAAAGAAATAAGACAACTACGAGAGTGTGAACTCTTCTGTAGAACAACTTTCTAGGTCGTTGCGAACTTGTTCCCTATCATACCATGAAGCGCAAATGTAGCACTGCAAGGTATGATACTGTGAGGACTCATAAAACAAACCGGTCTTATCGCAGAGGTATCCTGATCTGCAATTAGGACAAGTTCACGGTACAATGAATATAAGGTAGGATATTGCGCATGATGGGCGGAGAGAATTAACTGCGAGTGACGTCAGCAATTGAGTAAATTCGAAATTAGTGTATAACGGTTATACTGGTTATTCAGGAGTTGGTATCGTTTTAAGTGGTTTTAACGAAAAAAAAAACTTATTTTAGTTGCTGAAAAATGCGTTGTGCAGTGCATGGATGCCATTCTGACAACCAGTCAAAAAAGAATCCTTGTCCTGGTGTTAAATTTTTCCATTTTCCACAAGATGAGGAACTGGCAAAAAAATGGTTACATCGTACAGGAAGATTGGATAAAATTAATATCAAAAACGCGTGTGTGTGTTCTAAACATTTTGTGGAAAGTGACTATAAAATAAACATGAGACATAAACTATTAAATTACACCCCAAAACGTTACCGTGCAATAAAAGACGATGCTGTTCCAAGTCAGAATTTACCGCGGTGTTCTCAATCGATCGCGTCAATATCTAAGAAGACATATGGCGAAGGAATAAAGAAAAAAGAACGAAAAGAAGTTGTTTGTGGATTATTGAACACGTAAGTTAATTCGAATAACTGATAATTTAGTATGGTAGGTAGAATTTCCCTCTAATATTAATATTGGTTATATAGTAGTGAAGGTGTTGGCAAAGAAGGTGTAGGAAGTAGCATGAGTAGTGGGCAAATGGTGTTTGAAGGCAATAGTGTATCTGCCCAAGACATAGATAAGGGGTAAAATGAAAGAGATAAATTTAATAATGATACATTTTTACATATATAGTGGTATTCGTAGGGTTCAAACAGATATGTCTGCAGTAGACATCACTTGCCTCCAAAGCAAGTTAGATAGCAGTGCCCAAGAAATATTGAAGCTACAGAAGATACAATCTGCTATGGAAAATTTTTTTTCAAAAAATCAGATCTTAACCCATTAATGGCCAAAGGTGCGTAGACGCACCTTTTTAATGATTTTTTTTTGACAACAAAAGGAAATTTTTTTCATTGAATGTGTGGAAGAATATTGGTCTTCAGCAGTCAATTAATTTTATTTATATTTTTTCTGGCAAAAAAGTGACATTTTTGTGTTATTTTTATTATTTTTTTAAGGTGAATATTTATGTTTCTGCGCACACCTTCAGATAAATATTTATTTTAGTTACTAAGTGCTTTTTTTAAATTATTTTTTCTTGCAATACGTATGTAAAAACGATCTATCTTGACAGTCGCATTCTTTTTTTATCTGTATTTTCGAAACAGAAATGACAATAGCAAATATCATATGTAGGATGCGTATACGCACCTTAGGCCAAAAACGATAGCGTCGCTCCCCGTCCGCTGAATCGGTCGCTGCGCGTGTTTCTGCAAGTTTAGACGTGTTATGGATCTTGTTATAAAACTAATAACTGGTCAATTCATTTGTTAGTTGAGTAATAAGTCGGTTTCTAGCTGTGTTTGGGTTACTTCTCAGTGCTGTTATTTATAAAAGTGCATTACTTATTACATAAAAATTAATTTCTTCGTCTTTTTGTGGAGACGCAAGATGAGGTAAGATGATTTTTATTTATGTGTTATATTGGTGGGAAGTTCCGAACAGACCAAGCAACTAAGCCCCTCCCGTGCTGCTGCTGCCAACTCTTTCTTCTTTTATATAATTTGAGTTTTGGCTTTGTTACAGTAAATTCTCAAAATTGAAAACGAAAAGGTCACTTACCACCAAAGAATTACTGGCCACATTAGAGGAAGATTCAGATTGTGAAAATTCTGAATCGGTTGATGTTATTTATGTACCGCCAGAACCAGACGAAATAACCGATGAAGAAAATATCGACGACAATATAATTGGGGAAGAATCTTTAGAGACAGAAATTGCGGGAACGTATGAAATTCAAGTAAGCAGAGTTATTGATTATGATTCGGAAGATGAGCTGCCACTAAGCGAAATTTCCAAACGCATGAAGTTGAATCTTGAAGAAACTCCAAAACTGAAATCAACTATTGTGCCAAACTGGGAAAAAAACAATTCCACTGCTTATTCTAATTCGCCTGAACCGTTAAATAATCAATATATTGAAAATATATTATCTGAACATGGTAGCAAGTCACCCCTTGAAATATTTTTGCTATTTTTTGACAAAGAAGTTATTGAAAATATTTTACGTTTTTCAAACACTTATGCATCCCAAAACAACCGCCACGATTTCCAGCTTACCGAAGTTGACCTAAAGAAATTTCTTGGTATACTTATACTGTCTGGTTATCATATTTTGCCACAAACTGACATGTACTGGTCAAAAGATGAAGACAAAGAGGTCCGTGTCGTAAGAGAAAGCATGAGCCGTAATAAGTTTAGGTCAATAAAACAGAATATTCATTTATCGGATAACACATTGCTATATAAGACTGACAAATTTGCGAAGCTCACGCCAATTTTTGACATCATAAATAGAAAATGTTTACAGTTTGGAATATTTGCAGAACACCTAGCAATAGATGAAGAAATGGTTCCATATTTTGGTCGGCACTCGTGCAAAATGTTTATCCGGGGAAAACCAGTGCGATTTGGCTTCAAGCTATGGTGTCTTTGCTCCGATAACGGTTTTCTATACAAATTTATTCCATATGGTGGAAAGGGGGATAAAACTGGAAACGTGGGCCCATTAGGATCAAGAGTTGTATTAGAGCTTCTGTCTGTTATAAAAACCCCACAACAATACAAAATATACTTTGACAACTTTTTCACGTCATTTTCCCTTTTCGAGAACTTAGGAGAAAAAGGGTTCTTTGCGACTGGAACAATAAGAGATAACCGCACTGCGAAATGCCCACTAGAAGACATCAAAACCATGTCAAAGAAGGCGAGAGGCTCTTTCAGTTCTGCTTTAGACCCAAACTTGAAAGTTCTTGTTACTCGATGGAATGACAATTCTGTAGTCACGGTTATGACGAATTTCTGTCATGTTTTTCCACTTACACAGGCCAAACGTTACAACCGCAAGGAGCATAAGGAAACGTTTATCAGTCAACCAAATGTCATACATCAATATAACCAACACATGGGTGGGGTAGACCTCCATGATAATGGTATTGCCAACTACCGTATTAGTATAAGAGGTAAAAAGTGGTGGTGGCCATTGTTTATAAATATGATTGATAGTATGGTAGTAAACAGTTGGAAAATATTCAACATTGCGAATGAATCTAAAATTTCGCAACTGGAATTTCGTTCGAGTTTAGCACTATGTTTGCTACAATACAGCGGGCAAGCAGTAGGGACTAACGAAGCTTCCAGGTCATCAAAATCCAGCTCATTATGTGGAAGACCATCTAAATCTGCTTTACCAGGTGACATAAGGTTTGACAAAATCGGGCATATTATAATTAGAGAGGCTAACAGTGCAAGAAAAAAATGTCGATTTTGTAAAAATAATACCATATATATGTGCCAAAAATGTAAGGTACATTTGCACCCCGATTGCTTCGAAAGTTTTCATATAAAAACATAGAGTTTATTTCATAATAATGTTAACTGTTTTTGGCCAAAGGTGCGTATACGCACCCACGTTTTTTTTGAAAAATATAATACATTCATTTTTTTTTTACAAAGAGGTAATCATATTGTACGTATTTAAGCACACCATAATAAAAAAATTATTCAAAAAATTTGATTTTGTTGCCTTGGCCAGTAATGGGTTAAAGTTAACAAATCAGAAACGCATAATGTGGTCCGTGTCTGAAGTGTCCACTGCAGTGGTACTACATTCTGCTGGTCCTAGATCATATAGACTCATGTTAAAAAAAGGCCACCAATATCCAGCTGTTTCAACATTGAAATCTTGGCTCAGAAAAATAAAAATTAGGCCAGGTATTCTGAAAAATATTTTTCAACTTGTGGAAGTAGCAGATTTTACTGAAACAGATAAAGTGTGTGTTTTGCATTTCGATGAAGTGAAAATTAGGAAAGAGTATATCTATGGTCGTTCAGAAGATGAAGTTATAAAGCCCTTTTTGTATGTACAAGTGGTAATGATTAGTGGTTTGTTTAAATCCTGGAAACAACCAGTTTTCTACAATTATGATACAAAAATTACTGTTAATATTTTGCTGGACATTATCAATTTTGTGGAGGCTTCAGGTGTGTATATTTGGCAAATTACAATGTCAGTAATTGTACCTAAATTTAAGACTTTCGATAGTGCAACGTTTGTGAAACATATTGAACACTTGTAAAAATAAAAAACAATAGATGATGTTTCACTAGGAGTTTTTATTATACCCGACTATATAGTTTCGATCGGTTCGATCATTAATCCATAATCCACAAAATAATTCCGAATAAGTTTTAGTAGATGAGGAACGTCAGAAAACACATAAATATTTTCCCCATTGTGAGGGTTCGCAAAAAATGGTTTCACATGTGATATTCCCAGTTCTTTGTGCAGTCCTCTATTCCCACCTCCCAAATCGCTCACAACAGCTACCACTCGGAAACCTGAAAAACAAATTTAGGTACACTTGTAAAAATAAAAAACAATAGATGATGTTTCACTAGGAGTTTTTATTATACTCGACTATATAGTTTCGATCGGTTCGATCATTATCAAGAGTAACTAGACTAAAGTAAAAGCAAATGACAACGAATATATATACTATTTACAAATCACAAAGGAGGAGTGGGGAGTTTGAAGAACTTAATTCTGTTTGAGAATTCGCAAAATTTAAATTTTTGCAAAAGGCTTTTTTAATTTCTAAATTCTCTAACATAGTTAAAATACGATTATTACCTATGTTTGAGTGTAAAATTTTTACATTATCAATTGTGACCGAATGATCCGAATCAATGCAGTGCTCAGCGAGACCTGTTTTTTTGAGTTTTTTATGAATTGAATAGCAATGTTCTTTTATCCTGGTTAAAATGGCTCTCCCACTTTTTCCTATGTAAATTGCATCACAATCGTTAAATGAAATTTTATAAATACCACTTTTTGTTAAGGGTGGTTGTGATGGTTTATTTTTAACAAGAAGAGTTTTTAAGTTATTTTTATTAGTTTCGACCGCTTTGAGATTGAATTTTCTTAATTTATTTTTAAACTTGTAACTTACGTTATGAATAAATTTGATTGAACAGAATTGATCTACTATTGGTGACTTCAAAAATTTGGTGTTATAAATTTGACTTAAAACTTTATCATTGAGTTTTTTATTGATGAGTTTTTCAATGATTGACGTATTGTGCCCATTGTTTATTGCTATAAATTTTATGACGTTAATCTCTTTTAAATAATTCTCTTTTGATAAAGGTATATTAATAAGACGGTTAATCATTGCGTGGAACGCTGCATGTTTGGTTTGTATGGAATGTGAAGAACAAAACGGTATGATTGTGTCAGTATAGGTCGCTTTCCGATAAATATTAAATGTTAAATGATCATGGGATCTTGTAATTTCTAAATCCAAAAAATGTAACGTACTATTGGTCTCTTCTTCTACGGTGAATTTAATATTACTATCTAACGAGTTTAAGAAATTCGTGAAAGAAGATAATTGTCTTTTGGTCCCAGACCAAATACAAAACACATCGTCGACATAACGATATCAAGAAAAAATATAATTTACAAGACGATTAGACGAGTTAAATAGAGTGTTTTCCAATTGACCCATGAATATTTCTGCCAATATCGGTGACAGCGGGGAACCCATAGGGAGCCCGTTGTTCTGTTTGTAGATTATGTCGTTAAACGAGAAATAATTTTGTTCAAGGCAAGTATTTATTAATATGAGCAAATCTTTTCTTTGTATATTGGTTAAGTTACTGTCTGAAATTAATTTAGAAATAATTGGAATAAGTTTATTACATGGAATAGAGGTAAATAAACTACATACGTCAAATGAAACAAGATAACAATTGGTCGGAATTGTTAGTTTTTTAACTTTATCTACAAATTCTATGGAATTTTTTATGCTATATGGTGAAAAACAATTAAGATTATTAAGCAAAATCGTATTGACTTGACGACATAATTTGTAACATGGCGCTTGTAAGTACGAAACAACTGGCCTCATGGGGACGTTTTCCTTATGTAATTTAGGCAGACCATACAATACTGGGGTTGCAGGGTTCAAGTTTTTGAATTGAAATTTAATGTTTTTGTCTATCCAAACGTTATCAGAATCTAAAATGTTGTAAATGATTTTTTGAAATTTGTTGGTCGGATCAGATTTCAATATGCTGTAAGAATTGTCAATTAAAAGTTTTAATTTTTCATTATAATTTGATCTATCCATCACAACCACCGTATTACCTTTGTCCGCTTTTGTGATAAGTAAATTATGTTCAACACATTTATTTTTGATGGATTTTATAATATGCATTTCGTTTTTACCTTTATTGTTACGAGAAGTTGTAATTTTGTCGAATTCTTTTAATAAACAGTCCGTTAACAAATATTTTTCTCTCAAAGCGGTGGAAGAATCTAAGTTAGGCACCCGACTTAAAAACTCTTCTTGTTAAAAATAAACCATCACAACCACCCTTAACAAAAAGTGGTATTTATAAAATTTCATGTAACGATTGTGATGCAATTTACATAGGAAAAAGTGGGAGAGCCATTTTAACCAGGATAAAAGAACATTGCTATTCAATTCATAAAAAACTCAAAAAAACAGGTCTCGCTGAGCACTGCATTGATTCGGATCATTCGGTCACAATTGATAATGTAAAAATTTTACACTCAAACATAGGTAATAATCGTATTTTAACTATGTTAGAGAATTTAGAAATTAAAAAAGCCTTTTGCAAAAATTTAAATTTTGCGAATTCTCAAACAGAATTAAGTTCTTCAAACTCCCCACTCCTCCTTTGTGATTTGTAAATAGTATATATATTCGTTGTCATTTGTTTTTACTTTAGTCTAGTTACTCTTGATAATGATCGAACCGATCGAAACTATATAGTCGAGTATAATAAAAACTCATAGTGAAACATCATCTATTGTTTTTTATTTTTACAAGTGTACCTAAATTTGTTTTTCAGGTTTCCGAGTGGTAGCTGTTGTGAGCGATTTGGGAGGTGGGAATAGAGGACTGCACAAAGAACTGGGAATATCACATGTGAAACCATTTTTTGCGAACCCTCACAATGGGGAAAATATTTATGTGTTTTCTGACGTTCCTCATCTACTAAAACTTATTCGGAATTATTTTGTGGATTATGGATTCATAATTAAGGGAAAAGAATTAAATAAGAACATAGTGGAATCTGTTTTGGAAGCTACGTCTGTTTCTGATTTAACAATTACCTACAAAATCTCTAAGGAACAACTTAATGTTGTAGGGACACAGAGACAAAAGGTTAAATTTGCTGCTAAGCTATTTTCCCACACAATCTCTAAGGCCATCTGTAGGTGTGGAACACTTGGCCATCTACCGGAACATACAAATTGGGTAGAATGTTTGGTAAGTACCTGCATGTAGAATTAATATTTACTCTGGTTAACATGTTATGTACACTTCTTTAGGTAAATGACTGGTTTGATGTTTTTAACGTTAGTGTCCCAGTTGTTGATTCCAGGATGAGAACTAGAGCATATGGACTAGCAATATTAGAACAAAATAAAATTATAGACGAAATGTCTAAAATAATTTTCAGTCTCAGAGTTAAAGGAAAACAGAACTTACTCCCTTTTCAAAAAGGTTACAATTAGGTATAAAGTGTCATTGCAATCGACTGTAACATTTTTTTTTCCAAAATACGTATTCTTATGTCAAATACTTCTCTGAAACTATTGCTGAATGATCTGCAACGAAGATTTAATAAAAAATTTATTTTAACAAAGCGACTTAATCAAGATGTTTTAGAAAATTTTTTTGGTGTCATTAGAGTTACAGGTGCCTGTCATGATCATCCAAATTCAGAATTTAGATACCGTTTGCGATCGTATATCATGGGGAGGAATGGGGGTACATTTTCTGAATTTTCGAATGTGGAAGTAGATTTTACCAATAAGTGGAGTAGTGATTAAAAAGCTGGATACAGAAAAGAAACCCCTCATTAGTAATAATGAAGAGGAACACTGTGAACTGGATGCCAATGAATTGGAGGAGCTAGCTCATGATGGGTTGGAACATTTAGTGGGTTACATGTGCAAGAAATTGAAGGATCAAAGTATACAGTCAGAACAAAGTTGTGCAATGTATACATGGACAGATCATTTAAGTGAAGGAGGTTTGTGCCAGCCATCTCCAACATTCTTGGCTCAAGTGGAAGATTTGGAAAAAAAATTTCTTACTGTAAATGCAGAATCTGTACTAATTACCAAAAACTATATGGACAATTCGATGTCAAAAAGTTCGCATATAGAGTGTTCTGACAAAGCAAAGAGACTATTTAACACATCTCAAAGTGTCTAAGCAACTAAAAAAAATAACATTAAGTTAATTCTCTTATGATTCTCATTATGTTCTCATTTAAGCAGAACACATGAATTCAAATTTTACTCAATTGCTGACGTCATCCTACCTTCTATTCATTGTACCGTGGGACAAGTTCGGTTTACAACATCTTCCGAGTAAGTTTTGCAGCTAGTACAAAACTCAGAGGGTTTCATAAACCGACAAGAAAGGCAAACAAAGCCTTTCGTGCTAGAACCTAGCTGAAGACATTGCTGACACTGCAACTTAGTGGTAACCTTGAAGGTGATAGAGGATTTAACCACCTGTCGGAACGGTTGTACAGCAATGATAGCATGTCCAGGTAATGAGTAATTGTTTGGGAGGAGAGTACCTTGTACTTGGTTCATAAACATGATGTTGCTATGAGGAAGGTTGGAGAAGGAATAGTGTTGTGAACAGAGAGTGAATGATTTAAATAGGGAGAAAGAGGGTTGGGAGAATGGTGGGGATTCGGGTGAGGGTATGTAGTGTATATGAAAGAGGAAGATAATGTTGGTTCGATGTAAAAAGTGTAAGAGAAAAAAATTATTTATATATTTACCCCAGTTTTCAACCCCGCCTTACCTAAACACAACCTGTCCCAGGAAAGATAAATTCACCAAAAGTAAAATGCGATCATTATGATTTATTTAGAACAATGTTCTTTTACAGTTTTCTGAAGCGTTGCAACTTATACTACCCATGTTCAACAATCTGATTAATTTATCAAGTATAAAATATATCCTTTTTGCAGTTAAACATCTATTCTAATTATCGATAACTGCTGAATTTCAATGCTCATAGTGTTAGCTTTATATTTTTACCAGGCTTAAAAATGTCTTATTTAGAAATAACACTGTAAATAGATTCAGTATAAATGAACGTACCCAAACATATGAGTGGTAGTTATAACATATTCTATGGTTTATATATGTCAGGAAATTTGTCGTTTATTGCATTTACTACTGTAGTAACGGAGAATTCTATATGTGTCTTATGTAATTAGTTTTAAATAAATAGTCGCCTTAGTGTAGTTAATGTTTGTGTGACAGTCTGTATGTATATAAGTTGTAGATTTTAAGCGAGAAGAATGTTTAACAGATGTGTGTTTTCCAAGTAATGTTTAGAGTAAGCAGGTAGTCTTGGTATCCGTAGTTTAGGTAGAAATTAAGGGACAGTTCTATTCAAGCAGTCGTTTAGGCAACTTAAAGAAATTTCACTGTTATCGCATTTATAGTTAGTTTTAATAAATAAATTTTAAAAAGAAAAAGCGTGTTCACGTTTGATTGAGCCACGTACCCGCTATTGAACAACATTGTAAAAAATAAACTTTTACACTACCAAAATTAGTTTTTTTTTGTTACTCTAGGAATTGTTATTCTGCGAATAAAGTTGCTTGTAAAACGGTAGCCCGCTATTCCTCGGACTATTCGGAGAATAACTTTAATCCTGGAATAGCTATTCCGTGCTTTATTCGGTGTTTGTAAAACCGGCCCTTAGAAGAAAAAATTAAGTAAATTGCGCTATAAAATTTAATTATTCGAAACGATTAGGTTGTTTATTTAATTTATTAATAGTAGGTGTAAGTATTTCATGAATAATGTGCATTTCTCTCGTATTTTCTATTAGTTTGTGTTACCTAACCTAACTAGTGTATGTTTACCTGTAACTGTTTAATAATTAAAATATTCAGCAACATTAACATTATTATTCGAATGTCGCGCTTTACGGGGCTGCCTTAACCGAATTCTTTTACATTCATTGCGATCTTCACGTTCCTGGACAATACGATTTCGGGTTGTTGTCCGCTTGCAACCGCACATTTTTTCGTAATTGACCACCAATATTTTCTGGCTGTGTTCGCATGACTCATCGTTAACTGATAAAAATAATGTCACCAATAATTACACCTGATCGTTAAGACTGCGACTGACCAGTCCTCTACACACACGTCTGCTCCGATACTACCCACTCCTCTAAACCACGATATTCAACAACAGCTCGATTCAAACTTGCATCATTATTATTCGAAAGTCGCGCTTTACGGGTCCGTGTTAACCGAATTCTTTTATCTTTCATTGCGATCTTCACGTTCCTGGACATTACGATTAAATTGATAATTAATTTGATTCGTTGCATTTCGAGTTGTTGTCTGCTTACACACTGACGGAATCGCACATTTTCGTATTTTTTATTAGCAATATTTTATCTCTGTTTTCGCATGTCTCGTCGTCAACTGATAAAAATAATGCTATCAATAATTACACCTGAACGTCAAGATTGCAACTGACCAGTCTTCTGCACACACGTCTGTTCCGATACTACCCACTCCTCTAAACCACGATATTCAACAACAGCTCGATTCAAACTTGCATCGTCATTATTCGAACGTCGCGCTTTACGGGTCCGTGTTAACCGAATTCTTTTATCTTTCATTGCGATCTTCACGTTCCTGGACATTACGATTAAATTGATAATTAATTTGATTCGTTGCATTTCGAGTTGTTGTCTGCTTACATACTGATGGAATCGCACATTTTCGTATTTTTTATTAGCAATATTTTATATCTGTTTTCGCATGTCTCGTTGTCAACTGATAAAAATAATGTTATCAATAATTACACCTGATCGTCAAGATTGCAACTAACCAAATTCTTTTATCTTTCATTGCGATCTTCACGTTCCTGGACAGTACGATTAGATTGATAATTAATTTGATTCGTTGCATTTCGGGTTGTTGTCTGCTTACATACTGATGCAATCACACATTTGTTCGTATTTTTTATTAGCAATATTTTATCTCTGTTTTCGCATGTCTCGCCGTTAACTGATAAAAATAATGTCACAAATAATTACACCTGATCGTTAAGATTATGACCGACCAGTCCTTTGCACACACGTCTGCTCTGATACAATGCAGATAACCTACCCACTCCTCTATCACTAAACAATCTTGATAAGCAACGGTTATCGAACCACGATATTCTACAAACGAATCCAATGTTGTCTGTTTATGTCCTCCTCCGAATCATATAAATACCTTCAGATTTCGTTCGTTCAGCAGAAGATTTCCTCTCGTTGACGAAATAAGTGTAACTTTGTAAGGTGTCATAGTTAATCAGCGACCGATTCGCCTTATTGTAGTGAACAAAACGTGAATCAAGGAACTGTTGAAATTAGGTGAGTTATTCACTGAACACCTTGTATGTTTGCATGTTTTAGTATATTATCGTCTTTTTGATGATATTGAGTTAGTTAGTAATAATTTAATTATGACAATGGTATTAAATCGAGCTCTGAGCCAGTGTTGGCAGACGCATGATAATTATAGTACACATCACATAATTTGATGGATTGTACTATGTCACATAATGCCTGTACGATAATTGGAAAAGGTTCTACAATTTTCGATTTTTACAATTCCAAATTTTTTTCAACAATAATAAAATATTTTTATTTACCCACTGAAATTCAAATAATGTCCAACGATTCTCATATGTACTGGGTTGCGCATCGATTGTAGCATATACACGTATATTGTGTGTACATGTTGAGTTTTATCTTAACGTATAATAAGCGTATTAAATTTATTTGAATGAAAATATGAATATGAATATACTATAATTTCATAGAATGTACTATAATTTTACGGCCCTGAGAACATAATTCCATCTCTCCAATCTGCCAACACTGCGTCTGAGCAAATTATGATAGGGACCTAGACTGTTAAGCTGCGGTGACACAGTCAATATTGGGGCCTAAGGTTTTTTAAAGCGCTGCGGTGCAATGGGGACTGTGGGCGGCAGTCGTACAGTTATCTAACCCATTGATAGCCTCAGTCTGCCTTCCAGAGGTAGTCTTCATTTGTATAATAAAATTACGATAGATAATGATGCCAAATGAATATATGTACATACATGTAGGTTTGATAATTAAAATTCGCAAGTATTTTTGGTGATGCATGGACAAGTGTTCACTCTATTTATTTTCTTCTTAGCTAATTGGTGTTGGACTCTAAAAATGCATTATTTTATCACATTCACTGGGACACCTATCAACATAAACCTCAACAAGTATTTTTTTGTGTTGCTACACCGAGAGTGGGTGACATCAGAAGGGGTAGTCACTACTTTAACGATCAAGGACAAAATGCCTCCTGTAGATTTCGTTTTGGAACTAGAGAAAAATCTTCGGTTGTTGGAGGTTAAGGGTTCCGGTGTGGCGCAATATGTGACATATGGTATATGTCATTTTAATATTTAAAAATATTATATATTATAATTTTATACGTATTATTTATAAATTTAATATAAAATTTACATTTTACATACATTTATTTCATGATTCTTTTACAAAATTTCATTCAAATATATCCAATAAATGTGTGCGTAAACTAACTAACTGTTGCTCTACCTCTTCTACTCGCTTTCTACCTTCCACCATCAGTTTGCTGCTGCTTTCTCGACTTTTCTTCAGGTCCTCCAACTCCTTCTCTTTTCGATGTATCTGCTCCAACAGTAGAGCATCCTTCGTGTGGTGCTCCTTTATTTCACCTTCACGTTTACGTTTTTCACGTTGAAGAGTCTTCACTGCTTCCCTAACTTGGTCCACAAGCTTTGAATAATCCAACGGACCGCTCGAAATTCTTCTGTTGTACGTCCGTTTGTTCGGTTTCATAGCTATGGATTTAACGCCCCCTGCCACCGTTCGGGAAGTACTAGCGACAGGCTTTTCCGAGACCACATCTCCTACACTCGTCTCTCCTCCACCGGACGATGATGTCTTACCAATCAACTCATCGTTGGGGAAGAACTGCTCTAACATCGCCAGCTCTGACTCGTCTAGGGTAATGACGGGCACTTCGGCAACACCACACTCTACCTTTTCAGTCATTTTACCTAACCCCAACTTCTACATTTCTCTCTTAAATATCTTCTATCCCCTCTCTTAAGATCCTCACCCTTTTTCAAATTCCCCTTCTCCCTTCCATTTTCTTATACCATTAAATTTACCTCTTCCAACGGTTGTCCTCAGTCTTTGTTGAGAAACGTCTCTTGCAACTTTACGCGATCTGACAATTTAAAAAGACATCAAAACGCTTCATGTCGTAAACGAGCGCAACACGAAGTTACTTCGTCTATACCGAGCAAAAAACCCAACTGTGCTACACCTGGGATGTCCACCGACTGGTGGTGTGACACCTGTAAAGTTTATGTTCCGCAAAAATCATATAACGGTAATGTGCGCACCTTACAACATAAACAAACTTGCTGCTCACCTCTGGAGGAAGGAATCTGTTTTCTCTCCTCTGCTTTCGCTAACAGGATAGCTTCGTTTCGTATTACGACAACGAAGTACTTCCTGTCTTATACTGACTTTTTTAAAGATGTCCTCGACAAATGTTTGCGTGTTGTACGTAATTAGATCCATCTCCACGATGCGGTTAAAATAAATCTTGAAGTTTTTGGACGTTATGTGCATGAAACTAAGCAAAAGTTAGAAATTAAATCGTTTAACACAAATAACAAAGTTGTGACTCAGTCGACCAACGTTTCCAATGTTTTCAAAAACTTTTTTGAGATACTCGACACCAAAGCTTCCGAGTTTCAAGAACGAGAGTCAGGTGATTATTCTTTTTTTACATCTATTACATTTCTATTAATAACACGGTTACAAATAATCTACCTAATTTTTCTGTTTTCTATAGGATGGATTTTAGAAAGGGTTCTTTTTCTCGAAATCAACTTCAACAAGTACAATCCGTTGAAAGCCTCATCGTATATTCCTTTACCTAAACAAATTCTACTGAAGAAGGCTGTTGTAAATGTGCAAAACGATGATCAAGCCTGCTTTGCGTGGGCAATAACGTCAGCTTTATACCCCGCGCAAGCAAACCCACACAGAACAACTTCCTACGCACATTACTCTCGTACTTTGGATTATAACGGTATCGAATTTCCTATGAAATTAAGAGATATTCCCACATTTGAATCCAAGAACTACTGTTCCGTGAATGTCTACGGTACTAAATCGGTTTTGAAAGACGGAAGGTGGATCTGGGAGATAGTTGGTCCCCTATACTACACACCTATCAAACGGAGGTTGCATTTCAATCTACTGCTACTCGATGATGATAAAGGCAAAACTCATTACTGTTGGATCAAGAACATGTCTCGTTTACTTTCTCAGCAGCTTTCCAAGACAGCACATCACAAATTCTTAGGTGATGGTTGCTTACAATACTTTTCCACTTTAGTCCAACTACATCGTCATCAACAGTATGACTGCAACCACGTCTACAGCACCCTTCCTAACGGAGATTTCAAGATGGGTAGGTTCGTCCCAAACCACATTTTAAAATTTGAAAACTATCACAAACGTATCAAAGTACCCTTTGTTGTATATGCAGACTTTAAAACCGTATTACAACCAATTCATACATGCTTACCTGATCCTAAGAAGCACTCTACCACATCTACCCATAAACATCAACCTCATTCGTTCGCTTACTTGATGAAGTGCTCCTTTGAAGATTCGCTCTCTAAATTTAGATCATATCGGGGACCTGATTGTGTTAATCGAATTGTTCAAACACTCGATCAAGACGTTTATGATATTTATCACCGATATTTGAAGATCATAACGCCCATTGTACCCCTTACAGATGAAGAAATGCATCTCTACTCGAAGGCCACTACTTGTAATATCTGCGAAGAACCATTTCTAGACGATGACGTGCGGGTCCGCGATCATTGTCATTTGACCGGCAAAGTTCGCATAGGTGCCGCTCACTCCAGATGTAATTTAAATTACAAACTACCCAACTTTGTACCTGTCTTTTTCCATAACCTCTCCGGATACGATTGTCACCTATTTATAAAGGAAATGGCTGTGAAAGATGTTAAATTTACCGTAATCGCTCAAAATAAAGAAAAATACATTTCTTTTTATAAATTATTACGAGTTGATGTTGTACAAACTGATACAGATGACTCAGCTCAAAATGTGTTTGTTGAGATCAGATTTCTCGATTCTTTTCGCTTCATGGCTTCTTCCCTCGACAAGCCATCGGAAGAACTAGATTCTTCTCAATGTTTGCAAGTGAAAAAGTACTTTCCAAATCCTCAACAATTTGAGCTTATGCGACGGAAGGGGGTTTTTCCTTATTCCTACGTGGATGACATTTCTAAGCTTCATGAGACAATGCTTTCGCAGAAAAACGATTTCTTCGATAAATTATCTTCCCTTCCCGTTTCCGATGAGGATTAAGAGCGAGCAAAAACGGTTTGGAATACGTTCTCATGTTCAACTCTTGGGGAATATTCAGACCTATATTTAAAAACAGATGTTCTTTTATTAGCCGATATATTCGAAAATTTCCGAGAAATATGTGCTGCTACATATGATTTAGACCCAGCTCAATATTATACAGCTCCAGGGCTTGGCTGGGATAGCATGTTAAAGTTCACTCGCGTTAATTTAGAACTTCTTACCGATATCGATATGCTAAAATTTTTTCAAAAAGGGGTACGTGGAGGAATAAGTCAATGCGTTCAAAGAATGCATTTCGCTAACAACCCTCACCTCCCCGATTACAACGCCTCCATTTCCACCTCTTATTTAATGTATTTAGATGCTACTAATTTGTATGGGCATAGTATGAGCCAACCGCTTCCTCTTTCACACTTTCGTTTGTTAACCGAAACCGAAATTGATGAATTAAATGTTCTTTCGTTAGATGCTTCTTCAGAATATGGTTATGTCTTAGAAGTCGATGTTCAACATCCCCAACATCTCCATGATTCGCATGCTGATCTCCCCTTTTTAGTTGAAAATATTATTTCTCCTGCTAATGTTAATGGTAGAGTTAGAAAGCTCATTCCGAACCTTATGAATAAGACAAAATATATTGTTCATTACCTACCGTTGCAACAAGCACTACATAATGGATTAAAATTAATTAAAGTTCATAGAGTTATTCAGTTTAAACAGTCTGACTGGCTTAAACCTTTCATTGATTTAAATACCCGAAAACGGAATTTGTCTGAAAATAAATTTGGGAAATCGTTCTTCAAATTAATGAATAACAGCGCGTTCGGAAAGACGATGGAGAACGTTGATAAACGAGTCGATGTGAAACTGGTTACTCATTGGCAAAATTCAGGACGTTTCCTGGAAGCTGAGAATTTAATAGCTATGTATGTTATGTATGACTTCTACTACAGGTTTCTTAAACAAAAATATCAACAGAACGTTTCTTTGATGTATATGGATACAGATTCCTTCATTCTTAAAGTAGTCACAGAAAACTTCTATCGGGATATTATCAAAAATATTCGTAGCTGCATGAAACCCAGCAGTAGGCTCGTTCAAATGTGTAATACGCTTATTAGCCACGCCAACAAAATACAACACTTTATCGAATGCTTGTCTAATATCGGTTACATCATCTTGCGATAACAGACGTTGCACCTTCTTCTCCAAAAATCGTACATTCACAGCATCATGCTCCTGCGGAGGATCGCCGATTCTTGTTAAGCGGTTATGATTGAAATCATGAACATTGCTGAATGCTTGCGAAAACAATCGTTTTTTTTTAACGCAGGTCCGAACTTATCAACCGTCGTTATCTAACTAATAAGCTTAATAATTTGCTTATACGATTATATTGCACTCACGCAACTCTTCTAAAATTGATAGAATTTCGTTTTCATGGTTTGTGTTGCCTGCTTGTTGAGAAGCAACCAATAACCTTAAACGATCACACAACTCATTAACGTCATCAAAATATTTGTATTCGATCGGTTTTTCGTTGTATGTCAACAACGACAATCCTCCACCTTTAGAAAATTTCGATGTTTGCTGTCTTAACTTGTAAACTGCTCCCGTACGTTTTAATATATCGGCGTAGTCTTTCCTTTCTTTAATCGATGTCGGATATTCAGAACGTAATTTGAAGAGTAGCTCGTATAATCCCACAGTACCTATGTATTTAAATTTTTCATCAATTACAACGTTTGGTCCGTCAAAATCCAGTTCATAATCACCAATAAAAAATTTATTTGTGTTCCATTCGTATCGAACTTTATCAAGACGGGGATTCAGAACGTCAGTGTTAAATGTGCCACCTTCGTAGTCTTTAATAATTCCTTCTATATAGTCTCGAGGTAGAGGATCGAATTCTTCCAAATATTCAGCAAATCTAGAGCTATTGATATAGTCTATGTACGCTTTCTTCAATTGTTCAAACTCATCATTATCCTGTTCTGTGTTTTCATGACTCATTGTTGGGTCACTTTCATAAACACTTTCTTCCCTTAAGAATGAAGGAGCACCTGGTAGTAAGGTACCTGGAGCATTCGAAGCTGGAACGTCACCTTTCGACCAATTATTCACTTCTGGCTTTAATTCTTTTTTGATCTCTTCACCCAGCTCTGATTTTAAGTTAAGAAGCGATTTTGTAAGTGGTTGATATGCTTGCTGCAACAGGAGATTCTGTCCTGCTGTCGATTCCTTTAACATTTGCAATTTCCTCTTTACCGCTTTCCTAACTTTGATTAGTTCTTTCTTTGCTTTCACATCCATGCTCTTGTTATGGTTGTCTTTTAACAACTGATTTCATTTATTTCACTTACATTAATATATATTTATCAAATCCTAGGCGATATCTCCCCTCATTTATACCACAATCCTTGTTTATCACTAGAAATCCGAACTTCTTTTTCCAGCATTCTCCACACATACTTTTAAATTGATCGAAAGTCATGTCTGCAGCAACATGGTCAGAAAAAACGTGTTTGAGATTTAATTCGTCTTGTTTAAACAGTACAATTAAATTATCAATATCTCTAATTAAATGTTTAGGGATCTGAGCATATGTTTGATTCAAATAAAATGTGTCGATTGAGTTATGTCTTCCCATGCTAAAGTATTCCCTTATCTGATTATATTTCGCAACATCATCAAAGATGAATACAGAATTAGGTCTTGCCTGTGATGGACCGATAACTTCATCCGAGTCTCTGTAAGAAAAATAACCTATTCCAGCAATTGGTTGCAACAATTCTGCTAAATACTTATATTTTGGTTGATACAATGACTTTGAATAAACATATTCATTTTCAAACCGTAAACCGTTTGGTTGCTCCAAAAGTCCCATAATCACATTTGTTTTTCCGCAATTTGAAGGCCCTGCAACGATACATCGTATTGTTGATGGTAATAAAGGACCATGACGATTTATTTTCGAAGGGATGTTTAAGTCACGATTGGTTATCGGTAGAGCAGATGGATGTTGTACTATCCGCATGTTTATTTATTATTAAACGATTTCGCTGTGTGTTCACGGATATATAAATTTAGTGTTACCCTTATTTATATAGTCAGTTGGTTCGTAATAGTGAAAGCACTCACACCATACCTGTTACATGAAACGTAGCGTTCTGAATAGTGTTATAGATAGATTACCTTTTGAATTACATCTACCAGGCTATAACTTTTGTGGTCCAGGGACACGATTAAACAAACGATTAGCTCGAGGTGATACTGGTATAAATCCTCTCGACGAACATTGCAAATTACACGATATTGCATACACAATTTCGCCTGACATTCCGCAACGTCGAAGAGCAGACAAGGTTTTAGTGCAACAATCTTTACAAAGACTGAAGTCATCGGACGCGTCTATAGGTGAACGTTTAGCAGCTTTAACAATCGTTTCCGCTATGAAGGCTAAGACGAAACTTGGAATGGGACATAAAGGAAGGCATCGAGTAAGTCATCATAAAAAGGGCGGTTCGATTCCGTTTAAGAGAATAAATAAGAGAAAACGAATTAGAAAAGGAGGAGTTCTACCGTTTAGTAAACACTTGGAGCTCTCTCTGGTGGTGCCGCTGGGATAGCTATAACTGTAAAAGACGCTAAATCAGCGCAGCAGAAACTAGAAGAAGCTAAGCGTCATAACGCTTCCATGGAAGCCATTGCTCTAGGAAAAAATATTTCAGTGCAATCTAATCGTAACGGCTCCGGTTTATACCTCAGACCGTTTCAACAAAAAAAAAAACCCAAATTTTTCATGAAGCTACCTAATCATCGTCTAACAGATTTAGATTTGTATAATTATATTCATCATTTACAAATTCCACATTTCCGTGGAATTTTCATGCGCAATGAATTACCAAGAAAAGTTAAAAGGTGTGAATGTGGAATCGTTAATTTAGACACGGGTAGTGGTACACATTGGACAGCGTATGTTAAACGAAACAGCAAAGCTATTTACTTCGATGGTTTTGGTGATCGTCCACCGAAAGAACTAGTTCAATATTTACAATCTACTGGACCTTGTGCTATCACTTATAACTATAATCGTGTTCAGAATCCTGCCAATTTTAACTGTTAGTTCTACAATTCCTACGAAGGATTACGAAAACCCTTTTTTCAAAAGGAAACATCAAACATTTCTCTGTATTAAACAGAACGTTAAAACGAAAACATGTCTTATACATTCGCCTTGACTAGTACAAAGTCCGAGCTACAAATAATAACTTTTTATCATTTCACATTTGAACCACCATTTCCGTGGCACGCTCTTCCTGTTCGTTATAGGAGTCAAAATCGTTGGTTAACCAGAAATTTACATGGTTTATATTGGGATAATGGTGATTTTCCGTACTCTACGATTTATGATACTATTCATCCCATATTAATGGAGTCAACGGTCGTGTATGTGAAGGGATTACAAAAGAAAGTGTGGTTGATGGAATACTTTCCTAATATCAACTTTGTAAACATCGAAGACATCAGTTGCCCATCTCTTTCAAATTTAGCAACTGATTTTAAAGTTAGTGGGTGTTCTTATCATTTATTTAAAACAGATCTTGAACCGACTTGCGCTTATAAAAATGTTCTACTATTAAAATATTGGTTGTCTTTACACTCATAAATGCGTTGTATATTTTTTATTCGAATAACTAAAACATATTCAACATAAAAATTGTTTTTATTCTCTTAAAACAACATTATAGATTTTACATTTGAATTTCAATATCAGCTGATTTTCCCACAAATCCTTTGAGACGAATCGATGGTTGACCCACTTGTTTATCAATTTTATCATTTATATCCTCGATCTCTGTATCTGTGATGGCTTCTGCATGTCTACATGGAGGAAATACAACGAAGCTGTACAAATCGGTTAACAGGCGTGGTCCCCATTTTGTATGCACCTTTTTGAAGCTTTGCACGGGATATGTTTGATTCAGTTCTAATGATTTTAGAGAACGTATTTCTTTTTCTTCATAACCCACTCTTACACTATTAAACTTTTCAATAAAGATTTCCATGTTCTTCTGAATAAAACCCACCCAACTCTGCTAAACAAACATCCACCACTCCTTCGCTCATTCGCATAACTTATGGAGAATCCCCTTCCACTAAAACAAGTAACTGTGGAGAAGGGGTTGTGTAATAAGAATATGCTACCCGTATTGACCATCTCAGTTGTAATGGAAAAGCTGATCATGATCAGTGTATCGTCGTTACTGATTTTAACATATCTCCATAACAATACTCTCTACATTTCGCGACCGGACAATACGGTTGGTGACCAAGCCTATGTATGTAAAAATTCTAATGTGCCCTGTGTATGGATGAAAAATTGGGAATCAATTATTTTAAAAACTGTCAATGGAACAAATGTCTTCACTGTTGAAAACGTGCAAAACCTTCACTCCGTAAAATTTATGTTTGTCGAAAAAGATTTTAATTGTAGCACTTATATACTTTATTTATATCAAAATAAAGAATCGTTAAATTTAACAACGTTTCCATTGAATTCTAACGTCTCGAGAGGTGAATACAGATAATACAATATCCTACATACAGTAAACTGGAGCGAATGGTTGGGTGGGAAAGGGGAGGGGTGTATGCTGTTGTATTTTCTAAATATCATGTATTCTAGAATAGGCTATCTTACCCTACTCTTATTCCAAGAAACAGATGAAGGAAATAAAGGGATAGTTGCTTTTGCAAGCCGTACACTACGGGGGCGGGCGGAATCGCGTTACACCGTAACCGAAAAAGAATTATTGGCCATTATTTTTGCGTTGGAACAGTGGCGCACGTTTGTCACAATTCTGACTGACCATAAAAGTCTATCATTCTTACAAAATTGTCGTTTATTAAATGGGAGATTAAGTCGTTGGATTTTATATCTTCAGGACTATAACTTTGAAATAAAATATTTGGAAGGAAAAGAGAATGGTCTAGCTGACGCACTGTCGCGGTATCCAATTACTACTCAAAATATAGACACTCCGGAATCTAACGAAATTTATTTAGGGTTGATAAGGAAATCTCTTTTAACTAAAACAATTTCTGAGAAAATGAAAAAAATTAAAGATGGACAGGGAAATGACGAATTTTGTAATAAAATCATAGGCGAGTTAAATATTGATGGATCTAGAGATAGAATAAAAAAATGGTACGTGATCTATAAAGTTTTCGCCGAAAGGGTTTAAAGAGGTGTTGTTTATATGGGTAAACGTTGCACATTGTGCACGCGCATAAGAAGGTGACTGGAGGTCAGTCGGCCTAGAATCGCCGAGCTCAATAGACCAGCGATTCTATTCGTATATAGTTATATCTAGATATTAGATGAAATTACAAATGTAGTTTTCATTATTAATCAAGAAGGAAGAATAAAAGTAAAAAAGGAGCAGACGTTTATGATATAGAAGGTAGATATTGAGATAAGAAGAAAAGCCTAGTTACATTGAGGGAGCATACCTATATTGGAAGCTTAATAAATTGCTAAGGAAGAAAAGGACGCGACTTGTGAGGTATATTTAAGGATAAGAAAGACATTGA
This sequence comes from Agrilus cyanescens, assembly GCA_947389935.1. Lineage (NCBI taxonomy): Eukaryota > Metazoa > Arthropoda > Insecta > Coleoptera > Buprestidae > Agrilus > Agrilus cyanescens. The sequence goes on from OX376710.1 coordinate 10,592,236, forward strand.
CTAAAGAACTGTGAGTGATAATCACTTTTTAGTTTTATCGTTTTCTTTTACATTTTAAATAAATTTGTAATGAATGTACTTTCATTATAATTACATAATAAAAGTATTTTGGAATTTATATCTGAACAAGTTTCATGAATTACTTAATAAATTATTAAATAACTAAAACGAACCGGCACAATAGTTCCAATATATAAAGATGGGGATGAAAATAGATCAGAAAATTATCAAGGCGTTTCACTGTTAGATGTAGGATATAAGATTATGACTAGCATAATGGCAAATAGAGTAGGAAAATGAATAGAGGAAGAAAATGTGTTAAAAGAGAGCCAAGCTGGTTTCAGAAGAAAGAGGGGTACGAGGAACCATATCTTTGTGCTTAACACATTAATAAATGAAAAGGAGTTTAATGTTTCAATGGTTTTTTTGATAAATGAGTTGATACCGATCTAAACCATTCATTTATTAACAATCATAATAAATTAATTACATAACACAGACGTTTCGATCACTAAGCTTTGTGATCCTTTTCAATGTGAGGAAGCTAAATCTAAAAAAATAATAATTTAACAATACTAATTTTTAATTTTAGATAACCTGATGAATTAGATATAAATATTGAAAGTACCTACCTAGGGGATGAAGCATAAGTAATGATATCAATACACCTTTTAAATTAATCATTAAATAACATGCGGTTAGCATATGAAGAAAGTTTTTTTAAATCACACTATTTTAAACTTTAACAAATAAAAATGAAGAGTAAAATTATAATGATGGTTTAGAAACTTTGAAATATTTAAGGATATTAAATCATATTGAATAAATTATAAAACAAGTTAGGTGGATGTTAACTTGAGGAGTTAACATCCAAGAATGAGGAAAAATTACAATTATGAGTGATAAACCATCATTATAATTTTACTCTTCATTTTTATTTGTTAAAGTTTAAAATAGTGTGATTTAAAAAAACTTTCTTCATATGCTAACCGCATGTTATTTAATGATTAATTTAAAAGGTGTATTGATATCATTACTTATGCTTCATCCCCTAGGTAGGTACTTTCAATATTTATATCTAATTCATCAGGTTATCTAAAATTAAAAATTAGTATTGTTAAATTATTATTTTTTTAGATTTAGCTTCCTCACATTGAAAAGGATCACAAAGCTTAGTGATCGAAACGTCTGTGTTATGTAATTAATTTATTATGATTGTTAATAAATGAATGGTTTAGATCGGTATCAACTCATTTAACATTAATAAATGGTAGACTAAAGAAAAAAGGGGGGAAACTTTACGTAGGATTCATAGACTTTAAAGCCGCTTTCGATTCGGTGAATAGAGAGATCTTATTAGATAAGGTTTGGAAAGTAGGAATTAGAAGAAAAATGCACGCAATGATAAGGGAAATTTATCAGCCGACCTCTGCGGAGGTTCAGATAAATGGAAGAGTGACGAGAGAGTTTGATACAAAAGTAGGGGTAAGACAGGGCTGCACTTTAAGCGCTATTCTTTTCGATATTTTTATCGACGATTTAGAAGATATGTGGATTAGCAGAGAAGAGGGTGGGTCGGTCAACGGTAAAACAAAAGTGTGGGCGTTAAAATATGCGGATGACATTGCAATTATTGCATAAAGTGCTAAAGAGCTAGAAAAGATGTTGAGGACTAGAAAAATACGTCGAGAAAAATAAACTAACAGTGAATACGAAAAAGACTAAGATAAGGATATTTAGGAACGGAGGGAAAAGAGAAAACAATGAATGCTGGAAATATAAGGGAGAAGAAATTGAAAGTGTGAAGGAATTTAAGTATCTGGGGTATTGGTTCACAACTAACAACAGCACAGAGGGTCACCTAAGAAAACTAGCGGGAAAAGCACAAAAGGCGACAAATGCGACGGGGGGAGTAGCTAAAAGGGCAGGTAGAGATTTACGGGGTGATCGTGTGTATTTAATGAACTCGTTGGCGAGATCAGTGGCACTTTACGGAGTTGAAGTTTGGGGGTGGGATAAGGTAGATTGTATGCTCAGGGTTCAAAGTAGATATTGTAAGATGGCTTTGGGAGTCTCTAGAAACACACCAAAGTATATTTGGAAAAACGAACTGGGAGTGGAAGATATAGAATTTACAATTAGGGAACGTGCTGGTAGGTAGATAAAAGATGTAATGGAGATGGAGGAGAAATGATGGCCAAAAATCTGCCTCATGGAGGAAACGAGATGTATTTCAATTAAAAACCCCTCAAAATGGGGAAAACTGGTAATGAAGATTTTCAATAAATTAGATATTACGGACGTATATAGGATGATATGGGAAACAAGGAGTGGAAAAGATTTTTTTATTAGAATCAAGGAAGGTTTAAGAGGGTGGAGGAATAAAATGTTAGATGCAGAATGGGAGGCGATATTACGGTCTTCTTATAACAAGATGTATAGGGAAATAATGCCAGGGCCTAACGGTGCAGAATATTTGAAAAAAAGGTATAAAAATAAGGAAAACAAGGAATTATGGGCTAGAATTAGGTGTGGGAATGTAGGTAGAGGGTATAAGAAAGGATTTAAAAATTGGGAATGTAGGTTGTGGAACAGTGGAAATTTTGACTCACTTGTTTAGTTGTGGTGTAGCAATGGATATTCAAAAAGAGGATGTAAAAAAGTTTATGTGCGAATGTAAAGCGGACAGATTAGAAAATGAAATGTGGGAATTAATGGTAGAAGTTTTGATAGGTGATTTGTGCGAGGAAATATGCGAGCATGTGAGAGTAGTAGAGGAGAAAATAAGGGAAAATGAAGGTAGATGTTAATAAGTAAGCATAGAAAGTAAGTTTGTTAAAATAAGTTGTAAAGTAGTGGCAAAATGTAGATACTCTGTTACAGCATACATGCGAAAAATTAATAAATGATGTAAATAGTCAACTCAACTTAGATAGTAAGTTTCTTTTTTTTTTTTTTGACGTCTCGTTGTTTTGTTTGCTATAAAAGAACTGTTTTATTACTAAAAGATTTTTGTTTGATATTAGAAGAGAAGACTGGTTGTTTCTTTCATTTGTTATTTGATAAATTCGTACGTCAAAGTTTACTACTTAGAAGTTTATTAAAAAATTATAGACAGGTACGTCAAACAAGGTTTGATGCATAAGTCTATTGAAAAAATTCGTGAAAATAAATGTTTATCTTATAATACTTATAGTTTTTATTATTGTTTTTCTTATTTGGGATTATTTGCAAAAAAAAAACACAAAAATGCCAATCTCGCGAGATCTCGCAGTATTGTTTTTCTTAAACTCGCGGAATCTCGCTTGAGCCCCAATCTCGCGAGATTTGCATTCCCTAATATCAATGTTTAACCAATCTGATTTTAGAGTACATGTTTCGCATGATATTTCTTTAGCTGATGTATCTTCACCATAAAAAGAATTGATTTTTATGGAACCAAAACATGTGCATTTTATAAACATTAATGACTGAATCCTCAGTCTCTTTTCGCTTTCATATAATTATAAACCATGGAAATATTGCACTGATCCCCAGCTAACTGTCTATATTTTCCAAACCTATTGTTCTGTCGAGATAGTATATAGTTAGTCATATTACTTAGTTATATTTTATGTAACTTTTAATTCAAATATTTTAGCATTCTTTTATTTTTGTAAGTATGAAACTTCGTTTCAAACGGTCACAATTTCAAAATAACCAACCTTTGTATAGCCGACCGTCATAAAACTTTGCCTGGACCTTCGAGTCCCTTATTCTAGGAACCTGAAACGGTATTTGCATTCCAATGCAGAAAAAAAAACCGTTCTTTTCAGCTTTCATCAGTCTTGTTACAACTTTCTTTTCGACCAGTTCATTGTAAATTTTCATCAACTAAACTATCACCTTTTTTCTTTTAATTGTTAATCCGTCGTTTTTACTTATAATTAAATCTACTTCTAGTGCGTTATTGTTTCATTTAACAATCCCAAAACATATAGTCGTTTACGATTAAGTTCAAGAACGACACATATATCGCAAATTCACAATAAACAAATGCGATATTTTCCACCTATTTTCAAGAGGAAATTTACCTAGTAAAACATATTTTATATTTAGTTCTTGAAAACAATATTTTATAATTTCCAGCATGCCATAAATTGTATGATGTAAAGCGGTAAGAGTTTGTGGCGTTAATTTTTTTTGTAAATGCATGACAATTATTCCAAATTTCCAACCATTTTAACATGTTTTCTAGCAAAATAATTTTTGGATCACCAGAATTAAAAGAATTTGGAGTGATTGGTTCTTGATACACATCTTTAAGACGTTTACCTTTAAGTGGTTAATATGATTTATAAAAAACAACTTGTATCTTCGGAATGGGTAATTTTTGTACCAAATGTTAAAAGAGCCTGAAAAACAAATGGACTAAAAATTTGTAATGCTAATGCAACATTTTGTTTTTTCAAAATTGGTAGGAAACAGCGATTTTAGAGTTAAAGAGTAGCCAAGTTTTAATATCATTTTCTGTACTGTGAACTGTTTTTAAACTTTGAAAAGAGGCAAATTTTGTAAGATTAGGTGTTTCAAAGTCGGGATATGTAAGTGTTTTGTCAGGTTTTGAATTCATCCAGTTATTTTTAATACATTTTAGTAAATGAACTGAATCAAATAAATAAAACAAAGGCATGTCACGTCCTGTAGGGTGAGGATAAACAATACTTAACTGATTTCTAACTGCAAAAGTAGCTCATTGCCTTATTATTTATTGTATTATTATCAATTATAATACAAAAATCTTATAATCTAAAAAGACAGGTAAATTCCTGTTACGTCTAAATAATTAAGGATTACTAATCCCACACTTGGAACGCGTCCTATACAATAGGTACAACGAACCACAAGCCAAAAATCTTATACCTAATTTCTTCGAGTCCAATAAAGACAAATTTTATGAACATAAAAACAATCTCGTGAAAAATGAATGTAAATGCATAAGTAGCTAACTCATTACTATTGGTTGCAATCCCAACAATATTTCCACCTTTATAGTCAACATACGAAGAGCACACGGGAAAAACGATATAAGTCCAAAATATCGAAAATCAGGATTAATACACCGAATGGCAGTTAAGCATGGGAATTTCATTTCGTCTACAGTAAACCATTGAAAAACCGATAGAAGTCCCTTATAATCGCGTGAGAAACAGTATTATTAACATGTCTAGTAGTGATAGCGACTCTATGCCATTGTCACGAAAGAGAAAATCTTGTGGCCGTGTAAGAGGTGTTGACAAACATGTCCGAAACCATACGTTTGAGACTGGGAATCCCTGTAACTGTAAAAACCGTTGTTTTCAAAATTTGAGCGATGTCGAAAAAAAATTATATTGTAAGAAAATTCAATTTATTAGAAAACAGAAATTCACAGAACAGACCTTTAGCTGGGTTAATTTCTATGCTACCAATTAGAAGACGTAGACCACGGAAAAGTGAAGATACTGCAAAAATTACTACTTGGGAGTTGCCAACCATAGATAACAATAGGAGTGATGATGAATTCGATGTAAGTTTACTGAGCATTTTTCGACAAAAACAAAACTATGTTTTCCTTCCTTGCAGGAACTATAAAGGAACAACACTTTTCAGAAAAGGGAAACCTCTTGATGACATACTAACCATAAACTGCCATTTTGATGGTTTGAACCATTAGGCAAAAAACAACAAACGATAGTGCTAACAATCGTTATTCCCTAAAAGAAAGCTCAATATTATTTGTTTGGACTTAGATCGCTTTTCCATATATTTTTGTGTAGAGTAACATTATTTTTTGAGGTTTATGCTTGAAAAAATTGTTTTTGACACTACATGCTTTACTTTTTGCTAGAACGTTAATAAATCATGTAATAACAACAAAAGCATATTTTGTTTCTTTTAGTATGTATTACCGGGACACTTTCAAACTTTAAAACTGATTTATCTTAAAACTTGCCAAAAGTGACAGATCGTTTTACCCGTGTGCTCTTCATACGGTTTGATATGAACTTAATCATACGTTTTTCGTTCTTTCACATGCTTAAATATTTTTTTTTTGCGTAAGTTAATAATGACTCTTGCTCTTCAGCAGTAGGGTCTGTAAGAAAAGAGTTACATATAGTGTTTAGAGTCTTCGGATGGGGTAATATTATTAAACTACTATAATGTCTTAAATATCTATAAGCATGCTGACTTATCGTATTCAATATTGAACATAATATTATAGTGTCTGGTGAGTGTCGATATTTTTCCTTGCTAATAGTTAGTAAGTAGCATTCAGTGAAGAGCAAGAAATGTTATTTTACTGGATCATCCTCACGTCAAAAGCTGGTTTTCCTGTTTCAAAAGAAACGCTTATATATAATGTCAAAAAACTCTCAGCAGAACATAACATTAAATTTGGCGGGAATATCGAAATATCGGTCGAAAGTGGTATCATTTATTTTGTGCGAGACATTCAAACATTTACAATAAATTTCCCTAAGAACAAGTCAGAATTTAACTACAAGTAGACGTTTAGTACCAGAAGCAAAAATATCAAACTTGTTTCAGGAAGTAACGAATTACATGGATCAAAACAAACCAACTGCAGGTTCCAAAAAGTTCGATTATAAGCAGGGCGACGTTGGCAATGTGATTTTAGAAGCATCAGCGAGAGTGATTTAAAGAATTAAAAAAGAAGGCAGAATATTTATAGACTGGATGGGTTTGAGATGCAGGATGCTTGATATGGCTAAGAAATGTTTTAAGTGCTGTTGCTTTGGCTACAATATCAGAGAGTGCAAGGAGGCCGATCATGTGTGTAGATAGTGTGAGAGAATGGGACATATGAGCAGTGCGTGCAGGAGTGGTATGCCTGAGAAATGTAGGAACTGTAGGGCGGCAGGGAGAGATGGGGAAAACCATTGCATCATAAGTGAAGAATGCCCCGAGTATAAAAGGCAGTTAGAATGGGTAAGAGCAAGAATGTACGATTTCGATGGATAGAAAAACTATTAAGATTTGACAGGTGAATGGACAGGGTGCGTATAGTGTCATGTGTGAGCTGGGAGTGCTAGTGTTAAAAGAGTGTGTGGACGTATTACTTTTGCAAGAACTCTATGAGAGGCATGAAAGAGTGTGTGGAATGCCTAGTGGTTGGACGAATGTGACAGTAACGAACGGGAAAGCGGCGATTGTACTGAGACAATGCCTAGAAGTGGAGGTAGTAGAGGAGTTAATCAATGAGGGGGGGGGTTGAGTGAATAGCTGCTGTGAAGGCTAAAGTCTCCAAAGTTTGCAAGCCCCTGGTGGGCCGCAGATCAACGGTAGAGACGCGAGCGTAAACTAGCGCGTCGAACCCTCAACTTGCCAAGACCTTGGTGGCGAGAGTCGAAGCGGATGCTGGGTCGATGGTGTCGGCCGCGGATGTGCCCGCTGAAGAAGAGGATAAGGAAGCTCGACGATCTGATGAGTCGGCTGAAGAGCAATCTGGAATGGGGGGCCGGTAACCAGACGTTAAGGTTGCCATAGGGCCAAAGACGAGGACCAAGCAGCTAGATGTGTCGGCTGCTAATTCCGAAAAGCGGCCTTTTTGACCAGAGTTGATAGTGAAGGGGGTGGTGGGGCCACGGAACCCTCGAAGCAAGGTGCAGGTGCCTGAGTTCTCGCAGGAAGAGCGGGCTTCACAGTTATCCTGGATTAGGCATATCAGGGATCGTCTCCGAGCCTTTGTCCTGGAAGTATTCAAAAAGGTCTCTAAGGCGGCGTCCGTGCACACCTTGGACACAACTGCCGAGTATGAGGTTCTTCTGATGGAACTCCTAATGCAGAAAGAGATTGCGTTGGCATTCCATCCGGTTGTGGCGGCATCCCGTCGCGAGGCAGGGGATGTCGTTCGCCGATGCCACCAAGGGGGGAAGCCAAAGTACTGGCGTCCAGAGCCGCTCTCGGCAGAGTTCGGGTGTGTGCTTTGAAGAGAACTGTGTGATACGAGGACATCTGATTGCTATAGTCTACACCTTTTTTCACAAAAAATAAATACACAGTATAAAATTTCAACAAAAGTTTATTGTAACTTGACAATTGTTTCGCCAAACTTTGGCTTCTTCGGAAGTTATACAAAACTTAAACTTACAATCATTATAGGTCTATTTATATACTATTGTTGGGGGTGGGGCATGGAAACATATTCAATAATAGGGAATTACTTAACTCTGTTTGTTCATTAATTTTATAACTATTGGTTTCTAGATGTAATGCTGTAAATTGATCATTGAATTCATGATTATTGTTAGGTAAATGGTTGGCATAACTGTTTTTTTGTTACAATATGATCTTTTATGTTCTACTGTCCTAGTTTTAAAATTTCTAGATGTTTTTCCCATGTAGAACATATTACAATTTTTACAATCTAATTTATAGATACCTGATTTTTCTACCCTATTTGTTTTTTTCTTTATTATTTTTAATGAATTTACCTAAGTTATTATTTGTCCTAAATGCTACTTTACAATTCATTTTGTTGATTATAGAAGAGACATATTTTGATGGTTTGCCTAGATATGTTATAATTTTATATGTTTGTTTTTCTTTTACATTGGGGTAGATTTGATTTACAGCTTTTTTGTATTTCAATTTCTTTAAGAGACAATGTATTAAGGTAACATTATAATTATTATTAATCGCTATTTGCTTAACATAACAGACAAACTAACTAGTATTTTTATTGTTTGCGCGCTTTAACCTAAACTGGTGATACTTAACTTGCAAAGACAAGAAGTGAAGTGATGTAGTGCGGCAAAGAAAGTAGACTGCATTTTAACACACAGGATCATGTGCGCTTATTACGAGAAGTGTTATGTCACAATCCATGATATGTGGTAAAAGCGACAGAAAAGAAGTTTACGTTGCGTGCTGTAACAGACCATTTAGAGTACATTTTCACGTTGTGGGGCAGAGAAGATCGCACAAATATAAGAAAGTATGTTTACGTGAATGTACAGATTAGGTTTATACCTAATATGTTTAATTAAAGGTCTGCAACAGAAGAAGAATACACAGAGAAGGAGGAACTGCTGCAGGAGGTAACAGATCTTGTAAGGAAGTTTAGAGGTAAAAAATCTGCAAGCACAGCGGTGAAGAGTGCAGTAAGGGGCTTGGTGAAGGGTAAATCTGAGGGTAGATCGAGAGAATTAGGTGTGGTAGTTCGAGATGCAGCATCTTCTGCGTTTGTACCTATAGTTGATACGTGTAATACACAGCGTTATGAACATAGGGGCATTTAAAATTTAATAATAGTATGTTTTAGTTGAGGATGACATAAATGCGACGTACATGACAGAGACGGTAGAAAATGAAGAACCACTGCACGATACTGTCAATGGCGTTCAGCAGTCGTCAGCACCTCCATCTCCAGCAGAGTCATCGACAAGTTCATGTGCAGGAGGCCCAATACGTCGTAGACAGACGCCTGTTAGCATGGCGAAAAATGCAACGCTTCAATTCCTTCATGAAAAACAAAGAAATGAAAGAGAAATAAAAGAAAAAGAATTGGAAATTGAGCAACGTAGAGTGGCTTGCGAGGAGCGGAATTGCTTTTACAAGTAAGTGAAATTAAAATTTGAACACATTCAACTTCAGGAACAACAAATGGCTTTGGAGAGGGACAAGTTTGAATTAGACAAGACGGAACGGGAAGAGCGTTTGGCCTATGAATTACGAGAGAAGGAGCATAGACTGGACATGGAGAAACAACACAGCAATTTGATCAATTTTTTAATTGAAATGCACAATACAAAATGATACATGTACATAAAGATCAAAACATCTTTAAATGTATTATAAACAATCAACCCCCCTCAGGGAACTGAAAGTAGGTATAAATAAGATGTATTTAGCAGATGTTACTGTTGAAAATGACTTTGTAAGTTGAAACCGGTCCAGTCGTTTAAATAAATTTAGTGACAGTGGCAAAGTTTGAATTTTATTATTTTGTATCATGATGAAGTGTCACAAAGTGGAAACCAGAAAAATAGAGTTCTTAAATAATACATCAAAACATTTATTTTCTGTGAGTTTATATGCCAATTCCTAAATAAGTTTCTAGGCTAGGTAGCTCAATGGTGAAATAACTTGCACTCTGACTACTATACAGACATGTATGACAATTAGCTAGAATTGTTGCAGTTGAGTACATTGAACTAATATCCTGTAATAAGAGTTTTTGGTTCTTTTTAAAATCTAAGAAGGCAAATTCACTTGGAATTTTACTAAAACCTCACTCGACAGATTGCAAACAAAAAGAAAATATATTGCTTCCTCTCATTATTTTCATGGATATGCACTCCTCCCATATATCTCTTCCCTTAAGTAAATTTTGAACCAAGAATGGAATAGATCTGATTGCACTCTGCCCTAATGCTACGCATATCCTACAGCCTATGGATGTTGCAGTTCTTCATACCATGAAAACTGTATGGCTGCAAAAAGTGCAAGATTTTAGGATGCAAAATGAAGAAAAACAGGTAGACAAAGTTCAGTTCCCTAAAATATTAAAAGACGTTCTACTTTATGCATGCTCAAGCGAATCAATTTATACACACTGCGCCGCCACAACGTAATCGCATACATTTTTATTTTATTGCAGTAAAAATTTGTGCTGTTGATTAAACTTGTCCATTGCTTAGGTGACAAAAAGTTTAAAAAATAAGACGAATTTATTAAATGGGAGTTTATCGAACGTTTATTTCATTTGTAAGATGATGAAGGACTTCGACTGGCAAACGAGCTAACAAAAAACATGTACACTATGACAATAGTAGTGTAAGATGACCGGTTCTAATTCAGAGGAGGAGAGGTTACTTAAGGTCATTGACTTTAAACTTGTGTGTATGAAGTGGTCGAATGCTTCACAATGAATTGAAACATATGTACATGTGTGGGTAATGTAAAATTAAATACATCTGCAGTCGTCTGAAGTTTACGATTGTTAAATACGTTTACATGATAATGTAGAGGAAGTGGAGAAAAGTGTAAGGTATAGACATATGAAATAAAAGTGAAGTCGTTATAGTTAACGATTCTTTATTTTGATATAAATGAAGTATGCAAGTGATACAATCAAAATTTTGAACAATAAGATTATATTAATAGTACTAACAACTTCTAGAAATACGAAAGAGTCGGCGATATAGCCCTTAGTTATAACGTCTCTGCTTTATCATCCTTAAGCTGAATCCATCGGCTTTCAATATATCTTCGAAACTGTCCATCTTTATCAATAAATGCTAGTTTTACAGAGTGAAGGTTCTGCACGTTCTCAACTGTAAACACATTTGTTCCATTAACATTTCTTAAAATAATAGTATTCCAATTTTTCTTCCATGTACAAGACACATCAATATCCTTATTAAAATTTTTACAAACATAGGCTTCATCTCCAATAGTATTATCAGGTCGGGAAATGTAGAGGGTATTGTTATACAAATATGTTAAAATCAGTAACGACGACACACTGATCATGATTGCTTTTTTCCATAACAACTGAGACATTTAAAACGAGCAACGTGGTTTGTATAATAAGTTCCCCTCCACTGAAGCCTATGTAATGGAAGGGGGATTTTACATAAGTTACGGGAACGAGTGAAGGAGCGGTAGATGCATAACAGAGTTGAGTGTGTTTAAGTCAGAATAGCATGGAAACCTTTATCGAAAAGTTTATTAATGTGCGGGTGGGTTATGAAGAGAAAGAAATACGTGCTCTGAAATCACTGGAAGTGAATCAAACGTATCCCGTGCAACGCTTCAAAAAGGTGAATACAAAATGGGGACCTCGTCTATTAGCTGATTTATACAGCTTTATCATATTTCTTCCGTGCAAACACGCAGAAGCTTTTACGGATGCAGAAATCGAGGACATAAACGAAAAAACTGTGAATAAAGTGGGTCATCCATCAATTCGCCTTAAAAAGGATTTGTTGGAAAAGCGGCTGATTTAGAAATACATATGTAAAATGTATAACATTGTATGAGAATATAAAAAATAAAAATCTAATTTATATTATGAACGTGTTTTATTTGTTTAAAGGAAAAAAATACAGTCAATTTATGAGTGTAAACACAACCAATATTTTAATAAAAGAACATTTTTATAAGCACAATTCTGTTCAACAGCGGTTGTAAATAAATGATAAGAACACACTTTAACTTTAAAATGAGTTGAGAGTTTGGAGAGAGCTGGACATTCGATATCTTCAATGTTAACAAAGTTAACAGTAGGAAAGGATTCCTGCAGCCACATCATCTTTTGTAATCCTTTAACATTTACAACTGTTGACTCCATCAATAAGGAGTGAATTCTGTCATAAAGTGTAGAGTACGAAAGATCGCCCTTATCCCAATATAACCCATGAAAATTTCTTGTTAACCAACGATTTTGACTTCCGTAACGAACGGGGAGAGCGTCCCATGGAAATGGTGGTTCAAATATGAAATGATAAACTGGTTCTTCTTTTAGAGCAACAACAGCTACTTCTTTAGAAACAAATCGATTCTCACTAAACTGAAAACCTTGTACGTCCAATAAGAAAGTCATCGTGCTCACTGTTCAGTACCGGTAAGAAAACTAAATTGTGGAAGTGATCGTTGTGTTTTATACTTCTTGAACTAAGTTTGTGGACGGATTGTAACGTATCACACGATCATGTATTATTAAACAGAAAGCTGCCGTTTTGTCTGGTATATTTTCTTTAGTCTGAAACTCTAGACGGATATCTATACTACCAGATTTAACAGTTTCATTCTGATAAGAACAGTCTACTATTACAAGAGGAGCAATGACTAGAAATTGTTTAGGATCGAATAAGGGTTCACTTACATTACCATAATACGATTGTTGAAAGTTGGCATACATTTCATATAAAACGGCAAATCTAGAAGTATCAAAATCTAAATTCAAATTATCATACGGGTACATAGTAGATCCTAAGTGAACTTTAAAATTGGTTAGTTTGCAGTGATCGAAGGCACTCATATTTTTTGCAAGATTATTACTTTTATCTGTATGAAATCCGAAAATAATGAAGCGAGGCTTCACATTCCAGTTGTGAGAATACGATTTGGGAAGTAGCGGATATTCGTGTAGTTCCCAACTCCGAAATGAAAGTTCCATATTTAAATTTCGATCAACACAACGCAACAATTTCAAACGTTCAGCATCTGCTACAGATACATGAGGAATTTTCCAAGAAATCTGATCCAAATGTACAAGTACATCTTCAAGTGGCGTTGCTGAGCAATATAAAGCATTATTGTCAGTGCTGCTGCGAACTAGAACTAATTCTTGTCGAACGTTTAATATTATTTTTCGGAAGTCTTCTGCAAATCCAAAAATCATACGTTGTGGAATACAAACGTTGAAGTAACCGTTGGAATCTACTAGTTTTACAGAATTAAGCTTAATTCCTTGTAGATCGCTTAATGCAGGAGGCAACCATCCACTGTTGCTGAGACGTTTACTTTCATTCTCGTTGTAAGATGCGTAACCTTTCATTGTTGTAACCATGCCAGGATTACGGACTCGATCAATAACTTTTCCGCCTAATTCATAACGAATTTCATCAAACAGGTGTAAAATTCCATTGTGGATAAAAGAAGTGTTCGCAGTTGTCTTTCCATCCTTTTTTAGAAGCAAACGACCTTCTATGTATAGGAAACTACTAGAAGGCAAAATGTAAACATCTTCATTTTCTATTGGAATACGTATCGTATCATTATTTTTGAAAGTTGAATACGCATAAGGTTGATGAGTATGTTTATCAGCGTTAACTATAGCGTTATCGAAGACTGCTTTTTCGATAATATTCAGTATTTCTGCTACCATTCTAGCGTTTCCTCTTTGTCAATCGCAACCCCAAAAATTTAAGGAGCTGTTTATAGAGCGGTGTTAATCGCTTAATGGTTGTAGGCGAAATAAGCATCCGGGATTGTGGTAGTAGTTTTATAGTACTATTCTTCTTTGAATATCGTTGGGGACAGCTATATTGCACTTTCATTATATGCTTTTCGCAAATGCAGTCTTATTGTGACACGCTCTCCACGGAAATTAACTAGATTACCGTCTTGATCAACTATTTTAAGGGAAATTTAGTCTATGACACGAGTGTTGATTGATAAATAAATAAGATTCGTAGGATTCTCAACAATTTTAAATCCGGGGGGTACATTGGGAAAGAATTGATGTAGTATATGTCCATCTAGTCCTTTAGCACCATCACTGGTATGTATGTAGGAGTTAGTTACGAGGTTACACATCACTGAAATCGTGTTTACTTTGAAAATGTCAGCTACATGATCAGACACCTCTTTAAGTGATGGTAGAAGCTTATTTTCAAAACCCAATATCTTTGCGGGAGAATCTGTAGGAGCGAAGTTGACTTTTTTGGTGCTTATTATATGGCTTTTTAAGGTAGTATTGTCTCCAAACAATTCAATAGCATCATCAGTATCTCGCAATTTCTCGCGAAGATAATAATTAATATCATCGATTTCATAGGATCCTTCCGGAAGAACAACGACTGGTGGTGTAGAACCTTCAAAATAGAATTTGTTGTTAGTTTCATCGATATTCAGAATACTGTTATATGCTTCAAAATTTAACAAAGCAATTTGATATTCATCATCATCGCTTAAAAAAATTGGTGGACTTATTATCATTTGCAGCTCCGACTTTGTATTAGTCAAGGTAAATGTGTAGACATGTTTTCGGTTTAACGTTCTGTCTACTACAACGAAGTTAGTTTGATGGTTTGTTTTTAAGAAAAGGTTTGCGTAGTCTCATTAAGGAATTGGACAACTAAATGGCCACAGTTAAAATCTGAAGGTTTCTAAACACGATTGTAGTTATAAGTGATAGCACAAGGTCCGGAAGATTGTAAATTTTGAACCAATTCTTTAGGTGGACGGAGATCTCCAAAACTGTCAAAGTACATAGCTTTGTTATTTCGTTTTACATACGCTGTCCAATGTGTACCAGTTCCTGTGTCTAAATCTAAATTAACAATTCCACTTTCACACCTTTTAACTTTTCTGGGTAATTCGTTACGCATAAAGATTCCCCGAAAATGTGGAATTTGTAAATAGTTAATGTAATTGACTAAATCCAAATCTGTCAAAGGACGAATAGGTAACTTTACGAAAAATTTTGTTTTTTTTTTGTTGATAAGGTTTAAGGTGTAAACCGAAACCTTTACGGAAAGGTTGTACTGAAATATTTTTCCAAGAGCAATAGCTTCCATTGAAGCGTTATGACGTTTATCTTCTTCTAGCTGTTGTGCTGTTTCCGCATGGCGTACAGCTTTAGCTATCCCAGCAGCACCGCCAGAGAGAGAATAGGAATGATTCTGGGAGATTTAGATCGCTTTCCAAATTTACGAATTGAACTTAGTGCTATTTTAGCAGCATGTATCAGCTGGAGAGGTTTCGTTTTCGTAAGAGCAATTTTCGCAGTTGTCACTAGCTTACGAAACAGTAGAGCTCCTCCTTTTCTTGTTCGTCTTCTCTTCTTTATTTTTCGCAACGGAATTGAACCACCAACTTTACGACGTCGCTTTTTGTGCCCCATTCCAAGTTTCTCTTTACCCTTCATAGCTGAAGCAATTGTGAGAGCTGCCAAGCGTTCACCAAAAGACGCGTCCGACGACTTTAGCCTTTGTAATGGTTGAATCGCCAAAATCTTATCAGCAATTCGACGATGGGAAATGTCTGGAAAAGTTTTGTAAGCAATATCGTGTAATTTACAAGATTCGTCAAGGGGATTTATACCGATAACACCTCGAGCTAATCGTTTGTTTAGTCGAGTCCCTGGACCGCAAAAGTTATACCCTGGGAGGTGCAATTCAATAGGTAATTTATCTATAAACCTATTCAGAAAACCTCGTGTCATGGGACATGTGTAGTGTTAGCTCTCTCACTATACTGAACGAACTGACTACATAAACACTGTTAACTCTAAATTTATATATATCCGAGAGCACATGCGCAAACCGTTTAATCATCAATAAACATGCGGATAGTACAACATCCATCTGTTCTACCCACAACCAATCGTGACTTCGACATTGCCAGGAAAATAAATCGACAGGGTCCACTACTACCATCCACAATAAGAGCCATTGTCGCCGGACCTTCAAATTGTGGAAAAACAAATGTGATTATAGGACTTTTGGATCAACCGAATGGTTTACGGTTCGCAAACGTATACGTTTATTCCAAGTCATTGTATCAACCAAAATATAAGTATTTAACTGAATTATTGAAACCAATTGCTGGAATTGGTTATTTTCCCTATAGAGACTCTGACGATGTAATTGCCCCATCACAGGCAAGACCTAATTCTGTATTCATCTTTGACGATGTTGCGAATGAAAATCAAAATAAGATAAGGGAATACTTCAGTATGGAAAGACATAACTCAATCGACACTTTTTATTTAAGTCAAACATATGCACAGATTCCCAAACATTTAATTAGAGATAACGCAAATTTAATAATACTGTTTAAACAGGATGAATTAAATCTCAAACACGTCTTCGCAGACCATGTCACTACAGACATGACTTTTGACCAATTTAAAAATATTTGTGCAGAGTGTTGGAAAGAGAAGTTTGGATTTCTAGTGATAAACAAGGATTGTGGTATAAATGAGGGAAGATATCGCTTAGGATTCGATAAATATATATTAATGTAAGTGATATAAAGTCAATCAGTTGTTAGAAGACAACCTTGACAAGAGCATGGATGTAAAAGCAAAGAAAGAACTAATCAAAGTTAGGAAAGCGGTAAAGAGGAAATTGCAAATGTTAAAGGAATCGACAGCAGGGCAGAATCTCCTGTTGCAGCAAGCATATCAACCACTTACAAAATCGCTTCTTAACTTGAAATCAGAGCTGGGTGAAGAGATCAAAAAAGAATTAAAGCCAGAAGTGTTATTGGTCGAAAGGCGACGTTCCAGCCTCGTCAACACCAATAAAAATTAGGAAGCTTGACCCTTCGAATGCTCCAGGTACTGTTGCCGTACGAGCCTGAAGTCTAATACTGCGATCCGCCTACGACCCAAATGACAACGTCAAAAGGCACGGACTGACGAGAGAACGAAATGCGTTCTCTCTCACCCAGCGACCTTCGACCATTCCGCCACGCTGGTTCCATGTCCACTGACCGTCAGCGTAAGCGACGGTATCAACTTACACGGACCGGCGAGAGAACGAACCGCGAGAACAACCAAACTGCGTGGGAGAACCACCACGATCGTCAGCCAATCGCAGCGCTGCACAAGCATCCCCGCTCATCATCCCCGAGATAAAAGGAGCTCCAAAATCAACCAGAAATGCAGTTGCCGTTTCGCAGTCGTTATTAACGGATGTGTACGGACGCGTTGATACGAGGTGTATAGTGGTACATAGTGGTGTATTGATTTTTATTTTAAAGTCATTGCGTTTGTTTAAGTGTTTTGTTTATAAGGTGTCCTCATATTCACTACTAGAATAGTAGTTTTATCCGCTAGAGCCATGGGGACACCGCAAGTCCCAATGGATGATTCCGATTCAGATGTAGAATCGAGTGATAAATTGAAAGAAATTGCGGACAGCATTAACAAAGAGGGAAAAAATGCACCGAAAGACGACGTGCTTTTGTTACAAATCAAAGCTGAAGAAGAACGTTTATCGGCTTTAAAAAAGGAAATGGCGAGGATCACAACACTTATCGAGAAAAGTACCAAGAGTCTAAGTATGTTAAAAAGTCACTTTCTAACCGATGAGGAAAATGTTGACGAGGGTTCGTCGAAACGTAAAACAATTATTAAACGTAAATGTGTTACTACTCCGGCTATAACTACAAACGAAAAATTTTCCCCCCCGGTCAAAAGGAAATTGGCCATCAGATCAAACAAAGAATTCCGAGAGGTAGAAGATGGTATTTTTGTACCAATTGTTGAAGAAGGTGATTGATCCGCAACCCAGGAAATCCATCGACGATTTCCATTAAGAAAGCTAAAAAAACCTCCCCCAATAGTACTGACGGACACATCGAAATATCAGTTAGTTAGAGAAGCTATAGAAAAATCAAGGATCTCAATTAAAAACAGCTCACATGTGAAGGACGGGGTGCGCTTATTACCAGAAACGGCTGAAGATTATCGTAAAACAATTAAGTTGTTGGACGCTATGGAAGCGAGCAGATATACCTACAGTCTCGAGGAGGAAAAACAACTTAAGGTTGTTCTACGGGGTGTTTTACCCGAAATACCAATTGAGGAAATTGAAGATGACCTTAGACAAAAGGGACTCACTTTCAACTCCGTCGTAAGACTTAAAAAAGACAAAAACACTAACTACCCTATGGTTTTAGTTAATACAGAGAAAAGCGAGGAAGGAAAAAAGATATTCAACGTGACAAGCGTCCTTGGCCTCCGCGTAAAAGCAGAACCGAAAAAGAAGTCAAACAGCGAAACACAATGCTTTCGATGTCAGCTGTATGGTCACGTGCAATATAGATGTACGGGACAGTGGCGGTGCGCCTTCTGCGCTGAGAACCACCCGTCGTCCGAGTGTAAGAAACCGAGAGGGCCAGGCTTAGTAGCTACATGCGCGAACTGCAACGAGAGTCACCCGTCCTTTTCCAAAAAGTGCCCAAAACATCCGTCGAACCTACAAACGAAAAAAGAGGAAAAGAAACTCAACCTTGTTGAAAGCTCCCGTCTTAAAGAAGGTATTTCATATGCACAAAAAGCTAAGACTACCAGTGACGACCAGGATTTAAATGACAAAATCGAAAAGGCGTTGATTAAAATGTTGCCAAAGCTTCTTAATAACCTCAATGGATAATCCAAACCAACCAGCTGTAAATCAAGAGATAGTAATCTGTACATGGAATGCAAACGGTGTTTCGTCACATAAAGATGAACTAGAAACCTTTCTAATTGAACACGACGTAGCAATTCTATTGTTAACAGAAACCAAGTTAAAAAGGGGTCACTCGTTCTACTTGAACGGGTACAAAATCTTTCGCAAAGACAGAGAAGGTAGTATGGGTGGGAGCGTGGCCGTTGCCATTCGCAGCAAGCTCTGCACTCAGCAGTACACGATCCAATCATCAATCGAGGCAATAGGTGCGGAAGTGTACCTAAACAAAAAAATCACAACATTTGTAGCAGCTTATAACCCTCCTGGCAACAAGATAACGGAAGCAGAAATCCTAAAACTATTGCCGCAACCAAACACCATAGTTGGCGGGGATTTTAACGCTAAGCATCCAGCCTGGGGTAGCCGGGTGGTCAATCCCAATGGCAGAGAACTCTTTAAAACATCTACCAAACTAAACTACACAGAAGTACTAGGTCCTGAAGATGCAACATCTAACCCGTCTAATGGCGCCCGTGGTGATGTTATCGATATCTTCATTAGTCACCACACGAATTCCATTAAAGACATCAGAACAGTCCACGAACTGTCTTCTGACCATTTTCCTGTTTTATTAACACTTAGCAAGAATGATAGAACTGAAATAAGAACAATAAAAATAACCAACTGGATATCCTTCGGCTACAAAGTCGATGAAATTGAACACACGCCTACATTACTTACTACCAGCGATATTGACACTGAGGTAGACCTGTTCACCAACCACATCAAGGATATCATTGAGGAGTGCTCCGTAGCAAGAACACCAAACATCTATAATAAACTGGGGTTAAACAAAGAGGAAAAGGCCATAATAAGGGCAAAAAACGACGCTCGAAAACTTTGGGTTAAATATAGGAGAGAAAGCGATAAAAAAATATATCGTCGTAAACAAAGAGAAGTAAAACAGATGCTGGAGTTAAGAAAACAAAACATATGGGAAATGATAATTGAAGAAGCGGACGAAGAAGAAGGGAAATATTGGAAATTAATGAAGTCCTTAGATAGACGCCACTGCCCTAACGCCCCGTTACTATTGAACGGACAAAAAATTTTTGACGATGTAGCGAAGGCCGAGGCTTCAGCTAGCTTCTTTGAAAACCAGTTTTCAAACGAATTAAATTCAGATCGACTAACAGAAGAAGAAGTTAACTATGAAATGACCAGGTGTCAGCAACAGCCTCAATCTGATTTTCCGGTTCTAAGTTCAGAAGAGGTTAAAAAATACATAAAAAGGCTTAAAACCAAGAGAGCGCCGGGGATAGACAGCATAAGCAACATAGCACTTAAAATGTTAGGCGGCAAACCCATAGCCTGGCTTACCGAAATATTCAACGCAAGTATACGAATGGCGTTTTTTCCAACCAAATGGAAAGAATGTATAAGTGGAAAAACATGCACGAACATGTTAAAAATTTTGTAACCTCATGCGAAATATGCCAAAGGTCGAAAATCGTTAGGCGCACGTTTGAGAGCCCACTCACATTAGTTTCGGTACCCTGAAGGCCGTTCGAGAGAGTAGACATCGATATAGTGGATATTTCAATTGGTAAGGAAACCCGTCATGTGTTGACTATCCAAGATCAGTTAACTAAATATGTACAAGCGTATCCTCTTAAAGGCAAATCGGCTGAAGATGTCACAAATGCATTGGTGAAATATTTCAGTTCATTCGGGATACCTGAAAGAATTCACTCAGATCAAGGGACGGAATTCCTTAATAAAACTTTAAAAACAGTGGAAAAACTATTAACGATTGACCACACCTTTTCCGTAACATACCACCCGCAGAGTAATGGTGCAGTGGAACGATTTCACTGCTTCCTTAAAGGAAACATACCGGACATACATGCTCCAAAAAAATTGTGAAGTCAAATATTGGAAGACAGCAATTAGGTTAGCAACCTTAGCGTATAACATCGCGAAACACTCCGGCACAGGTTTCACCCCTTACGAACTATTATTCGGCAATAAACATAGGGACCCTTACCAGAACGTGAAATCAGGAGATATATTAGCTAGCGAGTATGCTAATAAAATTAGCGATATCTTGAATATGGTTTGGAAACAAGCTGCTAACAACCTACGAAGATACAAAGAGAAAACGAAACAAAGACACGATGAAAACCTCAAACCTCTTCCAAAATATAAGATAGGCGACAAAATTTTGCTGAAAAACCCTCTGATTAATAAAGACACTAGTGATCCAATTTGGGAAGGACCGTTCGAAATAATCAAAATTCTATCTGACAAAAATTTTGAAATTAGTAAACGTAAACGTAATAGAAATGCTGTGGTAAATATAGAACAGATAAAACCTTTTAATGAAAATACTCTTGTTGCAGGACACTAAGCGTGTCAATAGCCACCAAGATCACCCCGTTAAACCACACCGGAATTCACTTCCACAACTCTGGCCCACTCCTTGTATCAAATTCTCACTGGAAAATAATACTAATAAAGGACACGAAACAAATTTTCGATCGCGTTCAATTAGCAAAAGCTTACTATAATAAATTAGGAATACTAGAGTCTAAAAATAAAAATGAGTTAAGTTCATATCATAAGTTAACATTAGGAGTAGCAATTAGAGAATTAGAAGACGATTTCAATAAGATCAATTATAGGAAAGGCATTTCATACAGTATTTGGCACACTCGACGAAGACGATGCCGCTTTTTACGACAACGCTATCGAATCAATTCAGAAATCAAACCAAGAGTCCCTTAAATTGATGAAAGAACAAGCGCATATCACAATGTCAACACTTAACACTCTTAATAATACTATTATCACAATTAATAAAAACGAACAAACAATAAGGAAAAATTTTGATAATCTTGAGAAATGGGCAGCAAATTTAAATGATGCCAACACGAAACTTAGTTACTCATTACAACTTCTCGATACCGCTCAGTTAATATCGGAAATGATTGCGATCCTTGGACGGGAAATAAAAGACATATTAAATCTTGGTACTTATGCTAAAATAGGAATGTTACACCCAGATATAATCTAACCGCGGATATTAGTTAAAGAACTTAAATCAATTCAGTCTGAATTAATCGAACAAAATTACCCTTCGAACCTAGCTTAGAATCAGTGCATTCATACCTTGCTATCATCAAACCGACGGTTTACATTAACAAACACAAGGTAATTATTGCGTTAAAAGTTCCGTTGGTAGAACCAAATCTATTCAACCTTTACAAAATATTTCCTTATCCCGTTTTTGACCCCTATACCAACCTTTACAAAACCATTCTCCCATCAAATACCTTTATGGCTATTGAACAAAAGGGAAACGTATGGATACCGATTCCACAACTGGAAAAATGTGGTTTCATCGACTATTTATGGATTTGTGAAGATGTTGCAACCCAAGATAAATCCAATTCAAACCAATGCGAGGTCCAGGCTTTCGGATCGACAACCTTGCCAGCAACATGCCAAGTTATTAAACTCCACCTGGAGGAAGAATTACTACAAAGGGTTGACGACAATTTATGGTTGTTTTACTCAACCGTGAATGGAAGCATCACAACCAAGTGTCCAGGACAAAGCATGTCCAAATACCCGCTGATCACAACGTGTTTCATACAATTGGAACCGAAATGTGTTGGTTACTTAAATAACGGTGTAAAAATTTCAGCTCAACAAGAAAGAACTTCTAACATAACCATCAATGTTACGCTACCCCAAATACCCCTCGAGTGTTGTCAAGAAGATGTCGAACCTCTAAGGGACCTCACCATTGAACCCATACATATGGGATATCTCAAACACGACACCCTGGAGCTAGAAAAGGAAAACCTCCAACAATTCTCGGACAACATAGATGACCAACTGAAAAAGCCTTTAATTCAACTGCGAAGAAACTGGCTTTACACCCTCCTGTCCATCGTTGGCGCAATTCTGTTGATTATCCTCACCTGCTGGTGTTGTTGCCCCAACTGCCTGAGATTATTCGCCCCTTTTAAGAGGTGCAGATCTGTTGGAAACCACTTACCCTGTCTGCAAATAATTAACTGCAACGACTATATTTCGAACCGGAGCCGAGGAAACCGACCAGTAAACGAACTCCCACCCGGACTGGTTCGTCGTGATATAGCTACAGCCCCCGAGAGTGAAGCTTGGGAATTGATGCCAATTTCCACCGATCAAAAAGCTGAATGGATACCACCATCAAGAATAAAATAAAATGTATAATAAAATAACTTTTAATAAAAATTTCAAAAACCACAGAACGTAAGATAGGAATGTATCAGTCAGGAGTGTTTTATTTTAAATCTTAAGAGAACTTAACAATAATTTTATTAATAATAATTTCATAGAAATAATTATTATCTGATAGGGGAGATGTTACGAATATAAATTATAGGGTCATCACTTTCTCCATAATTAGTTACCACCTAAATGTTAATGAGTTGCCTAAGTAGTAAAAAAAGGGCCTAGCCCAACGTAAAGTTAGTTAGTCTAGTTTCGATTTTCAATAAACAGCATACAACGAAGTAACCTGAATTTTTCTTACTTAAATAAGTGTTGCAATTGCTAAATTAAATCGTATTCAGCTAGCTCGGTCGACGAAGTGCATAAAGGTGTAACTTAAATAAGTGTCGATCTAAACTTTATCGATAACCGATAAATAAATAATTATAAACACTGATAAATCTACGCGTTCATCCTGGTCCTGTGCGGATTGAACCTAGAACTAAATATTGTTGCGTGAGTGTCAATGTAACAAAACAAAACCTTTTATAAAAAAATCAAACATCAATTCACCACGTAACATATATTTACACTATTTACAATTCACCTTATATACTACTATATATCTAGACATCTACCTCTTGGTAACCGACGTCACCTGCTGCTTCGCGATGTCAAGCCACGTTTCCAGTTGTTCCAACATCGGACGCTTTTCTTCCCTCGCGCGCTGTAAGACGTCCACTTCTTGATCGAGTTGGTGGTCCTCCTCCACCAGTTCGACCCGTTTGTTCAACAAGGCTGCCGTGTTACAGGCAGACTTCGCCACTTTTGCTCCAAGCTGAGCAACCTCAGCTTTCACTTAGCGATCTCAGTTTTCCACTTAGCGACGTCGTCGTCCTGTTCCAAGATAGGCTTATATCGACTTGGGCAATTTCAGCGTGCACCTTTTGCTGCGCAGCGCGCCTTGCTTCCCAAGCGGACGTCAAATACACCATCTTTTCGCACACTTTCTGAATTATCGCAAAGGCGCGTTCCAGACTATCTATGTCCTGTGATAGCGTCGTCTGAGAAGGCGTCGTTGGGGTTTCCGGAAGTGGAGAAACAGGCGATGGAATCGGCGTAAGCGTCGGAAGTGAAAAACCGCAGTCACCTGACATCCAAGCAGCAGTTGTCATCGTCGTCGCCGTTGTCCAGGTACACGTCGTTACCGCCGCCGTGGACGTGGACAACAGCGTCGGTACCGTGTTCCTCCTGGTGGTCGTTGGTGTGGTGGTTGCGGTGGTGGGCGACGTCATCGAAGGACGCCTCCTTTGCGTCATCTCCAGACTCCGCTTCTTTCCACCAGCAGAACATGTTGTTCGTGGCGCCGGCATTACAGCTATCGCCGCCATTGTAGTGACGGCGACCACTAACTCGCACTGTAAAACAAAATTATTAATTAACAATTACTCAATTACTTCAACAATATTAATTAATACTTACCGACTTTTCGGTACGGCAGGTTTTCTTGCTTTTTTGCTGTTTTCCATTTTTTAAGTTTTTATTATCTCAAAGTCAATTTTTAAAAAATTAAAACTTGAGATTAACAATTTTATTGAGAAATTGAAGTGTACACTAGGAGTAGCCAACAATTTCTGATCTACCTTTGTTTAACATGAAAACATGTAACCTATTTCTATTTGCTGAATAAGCAATCATGACATTACTCCTTCCCCCCCACCAACAATATCTGATCTACCTTTGTTTTACATGAAAACATGTAACCTATTTCTATTTGCTGAATAAGCAATGGTTCACAAACGCTAGATGAATTGATGTATTGATCTTAACTTTACCCCACTCATATCCTCCTCATCGAAATTGTATAAATACTCAAGTTTTCACAACGTTCAGCACAGATCGCTTCGTGCCAACTGGTATCAATATAAGGGTGGACACCATGATTTTCGAGAGTACCACTCCTGGAGGGTTGACGTTATGGAAGGTGTCCGACAGAAGACCGGTCGGAGCCTTCTGCGAACACTTTGAACAACAGCTCTTCTGGACCTCGTTCCAGGGAACATTAATCGTTTATGCCATGGACCACGGGGCGGCGGTCTAAATTAAATCATTTAATTGAATTTGTTTTTTTATATTACTGTAGCTGTATTCTTTTTTGTATACTAAAATAAATAAAATGTTTTTATTTATAATTTATATTCTCTTTTATTTCTTTAATTACAAAATATAAAACGATACAATATAACAGAATTTTATTTAATATAATACAATATAATATAAAACATCATTGAATTTTAGTCATTAAATTAACTCAGTAAAGCAGACTTAAGGTAAGCTAGCTTATGTTCGATTTCTTGTACCTCCTTTCTCGTTTCAACTACCGATCTGTTAAACTCCTCCAGCTCCTTCTCTTCCCGCTTCATGTACTCAGTCAATGAAGCGGCCTTTCTCTCTCTTTCATTCAGTACCATTTCTCGTCGCCGCTTTTCCTCCTTAACACTATTTATGGCTTCTCCTACTTGGTCCACTATCTTGGAATAATCGAATGGAGCAGCCGACAACCTTCGTGTGTACGATCGCTTCTTCGGCTTCATCGATTTCGACTTCGTTCCCGCCACCGCCATCGTAGAGGTGCTAGCCACAGGCTCTGCCATCGTTACCGTGGTAGCACCTCCAACACACCCCTCACCTTTAGCGGATGATGTGAAGGAATCGTTTGGAAAGAAGTTTTCCAATATATCAGCCAGCTTGCTTTCGTTCATATTTAGCTCAGCAGCTAAATAAACACCGTTACCCTGTTGTCGAGCACTCATCTTACCACACCGTACCCACTACAGTTTCAGTATATATTCCTTTCGCCCCTCTACTTATGCCATCTCCACCTTACACATCCCTCCCCTTTTCCTATAGCTATTTATTGTCCGTCGCGTTCAGTATTCCTCAGTCGTTGTCGAGATATACCTCTTACCGCTAGCCGCTATGATCCCTTGTCCGGACTGTGATGCTTCCTTTACGCGATCTGATAATTTAAAAAGACATCGATTAACTTCTTGTCGGAAACGAGCACAGCTCTAACGTACATCGCCTCTGCCGAAGAAAAAACTTAAAATTGCTACGCCTGCTGGTTCTTCTGACCGCTGGTGTGATACTTGTAACATTTACGTTCCACAACATTCCTACAACGGTCACCTACGCAGCCTCAAGCATAAACAAACTTGCTGCTCTCCTCTTGAGGAAGGAATTACTTTCCTTTCGTCCGCGTTCGCTAACAGAATTGTGTCCTTTCGTATTTCATCCACCAAGTTCTTCCTGTCGTATACCGACTTTTTCACTGAATTTTTCGACAAATGCTTGCGTGTTATTCGTAATTAGATACAACTGCATGACACGCTTAAACTAAATCTTGAACATTTCGGACGGTATGTGCACGATGCTAAACAATTGGTTGGCGTGAAATCCTTCAACACCAATAACAAAGTTGTCACTCAGTCGACGGATCTTTCCAATATTCTTCAAAGCTTCTTCGACGTTCTTGAGGGTAAAGCTTCTGAGTTTCAAGAACGAGAGTCAGGTAATTTATCATTCTCTCTTTATATATATTTCACTTGTGTTTACTATTATTTCATTCTTACAGGATGGGCTTTGGAAAGGGTCCTTTTCCCAGAACTCAATTGCAACAAGTACAATCCCCTTAGAGCTTCATCTTACATTCCTCTACCTAAACAAATTGTACTTAAAAGAGCTGTTCTGAACGTGCGAAACGATGACCAAGCCTGCTTTGCGTGGGCAATAACCTCAGCTTTGTATCCCGCCCAAGCCAACCCGCACAGAACGACTTCCTATCAGCATTACTCCCGCACGATGGACTACGACGGTATCGATTTTCCTATTAAATTAAACGACATTCCGACGTTTGAAACGAGGATTCATTGCTCTGTGAATGTTTACGGGACTGAATACGTTTCGAAAGATGGAAAATGGATCTAGGAAATTGTTGGTCCCCTCTACTACTCGTCCGTCAAACGAAGGCTGCACATCAATTTACTCTTGCTACACGATGATCGAGGAAATAATCATTACTGTTGGATGAAGGATATGTCCCGTTTGCTCTCTCAACAACTCTCCAAAACAGAACATCGCAAATTCCTATGTGACGGCTTCTTGCAATACTTCAGCTCTGTGGCTCACTTGCACCGTCATCAGCGGAATGATTGCAACCACGTTTACACGACACTGCCAACTGCTTATCTCAAATTGAATAAGATGGGTAGGCTCATCCCTAATAACGTTTTAAAATTTCAAAACTACCACAAACGTATCAAAGTACCTTTTATTGTTTATGCAGACTTCGAAACTATATTGCGACCCATTCATACATGCTTTTCCGATCCTAACAAGACCTCCACCACAGCTACCCACGAACATCAACCGCACTCGTTTGCTTACTTGATTAAGTGCTCTTTTGACGATTCCCTTTCAATATTCAGAACTTATAGAGGACCTGATTGTGCTAATTAATTTGTTAAAACTCTTGATCAAGACGTTTCTGATATTTATCACCGATTTTTAAAGACCCCGGCACCTATGATACCCTTGACTGATGAAGAAATACGACTTTTCTCTGAAACGTCGTCTTGTAATATTTGCGAAGAGCCCTTCCTAATCGATGATGTAAAGGTTCGCGATCATTGTCATTTGACTGGTAAAGTTCGATTAGGGGCCGCTCATTCCAGATGTAACTTAAACTACAAACTACCCAACTTTGTGCCTGTATTCTTTCACAACCTCTCCGGTTACGATTGTCATTTATTTTTAAAAGAAATGGCTGTCAACGATGTTAAAGATTCGATTTCTCGATTCCTTTCGTTTTATGGCTTCCTCCCTCGATAAACTGTCTGAAGAACTCGACCCTTCTCAATGCTTCCAAGTGAAGAAGTATTTTTCTGTTCCTACACAATTTCAACTTGTGCGACGGAAAGGGGTTTTCCCTTACTCCTACGTCGACGATATTACTGAACTTGATCAATCAACGTTCCCTCTCAAAGACGATTTTTTCGATAAATTAACATATCTACCCATTTCCGATGAAGATTATGAAAAAGCTGCCACCGTTTGGAAAACCTTTAACTGCTCCAATCTCGGCGAATATTCTGACCTCTACTTGAAAACCGATGTCCTACTGTTAGCTGACGTGTTCGAGAATTTTCGTGAAATATGTATTTCCACTTACGCCTTGGACCCCGCTCAGTATTACACCGCTCCCGGGCTAGCGTGGGATAGCATGTTAAAATTCACTCGCGTTAATTTAGAACTTCTAACTGACATCGATATGTTAAAGTTTTTCCAAAAAGGGGTACGCGGAGGAATAAGTCAGTGTGTTCAAAGAATGCATTTCGCCAACAACCCACACCTTCCTGATTATGACGCATCTGCTCCCACTTCC
Organism: Agrilus cyanescens; assembly: GCA_947389935.1. Taxonomy (NCBI): domain Eukaryota; kingdom Metazoa; phylum Arthropoda; class Insecta; order Coleoptera; family Buprestidae; genus Agrilus; species Agrilus cyanescens. The sequence continues at coordinate 10,620,844 of OX376710.1, forward strand.
TACATTATGTATTTGGATGCTACCAATTTGTATGGACACAGCATGAGTCAATACCTTCCCATATCCCATTTTCGTTGGCTCACCGATGCTGAAATTGATGAATTAAATGTTCTCGATTTACATGCTTCGTCTGAATACGGTTATGTACTTGAAGTTGACGTTCAATATCCCCAAAACCTACACGATTTACATGCTGATCTTCCCTTTATAGTTGAAAATATTATTTCTCCTGGTAATGCTAATGGCAGAGTCAAAAAAATGATTCCGAACCTTATGACTAAGACAAAGTATATTGTTCATTACCCACCGCTTAAACAAGCTCTCCAGAGCGGATTAAAATTACTTAAAGTGCATAGAGCTATTCAGTTTAAACAGTCACAATGGTTGAAACCTTTCATTGATTTGAATACTAGAAAACGCAATATGTGTAATAATAAGTTTGGGAAATCTTTCTTTAAATTGATGAACAACAGTACTTTCGGAAAAACGATGGAGAACGTTGATAAACGAGTTGACGTCAAGTTAGTTACTCATTGGAAAAACGTTTGACGGTACCTTGGTGCTGAAAGTTTAATAGCTAAACCCAATTTCAGAAATTCAAAAATTTTCACCCCCCATTTCGTAGCTATTCAGATAAATAAATTACACATTGTTTACGATAAACCGCTCTATGTAGGTTTTACTATTTTGGATATATCAAGTTGTTATGTATGACTTCTACTACGGCTTTCTTAAGCAAAAATATCTTTGATGTATATGGATACTGATTCCTTCATTCTTAAAGTTTTCACGGAAAATTTCTACAGAGATATGATTGAAAATATTCATCACTTCGACACTTCCAATTATCCCCATGATAATAGTTTCAATATCCCTATTACCTCTTCTGTTATTGGCAAATTTAAAGACGAATTCCCTATTAATCCCATTAAAGCATTCTATGGAACCGGAGCAAAAGCTTACTGCGTTGAAGCCGTTGATCAAATTGTTAAAAAAGCAAAAGGTGTCAAGAAAAATGTCATTAAATTACATCTTCAAATCGATGATTACCTACGCGTCATTAGAGATGACGCCACCATTCTTAAATGTATAAATGTTTTCGTCTCCGATCTGCATACTATGTTTACCCATATGAAAACGAAAGCAGCCCTCTCTCCCAAAGATGATAACCGTTTCTTAATTCCGAAAACAACGAACACTCTTCCTTGGGGACATTACAATAGAAAAAACAAACACTTCCCTTTCAAAGTTCTAATGAAAATAAATAAAACGATACTACACAACTTGTTTGTTTACCATTTTTATTCTGCGAAATATATTCCTCAACTTCACAAATAACATGTGTACGATTTCTACTGTTACAATTTATTGTTTCAATAACATTAACAATGAATAAATTTTCTTATAATCTTCGATATTACTTTATTGCCATTTGCCTGAGTCAGGACCGCTCTGCCAGCCTGCAGCTTTTTCCGTTCCTTCTCTTAAAATGTTTTGTTCTATCCATTGCAGCACTGTTTGATGACGACCATTGATATTTGGACTTAATGTATACGGAAGCCGAAACAAGTTGATCAGTTTAATACACTTTTCCAAAATTTTCGGTTGTGCATAGTATGCTACATCCAGTATTAAGTCATCCACACACTTTAACAATGTAACATACATTTTCTTCACATTCATTACGGAGAACTTCTTATCCCGCATTAGAACTGATCCGTTTGTTAACATTTCCTTTAAAAAATATACGTCGTGTCGCATGAAATTATACTTTGTTTTATTTAAAATCATTTCGACATCATCAACGGTTATTTCCACTGTTTCACAGCAACCTTTTAGAAATTCATCCACCAATTCGTCACACCTTTGCTTTCTTTCGAATATGAAGTATAAAATATCGAACGATGTCTCTTGCGTTACAGTTAACCATTTGAATGCTTCCTTTGGTACTGCAACTCCCAACTTCGACAACACAACTTTAACTCTATTTAAATCGTTTGATATTATTGCTCTTCGAAGGTTGAGAATGAGGACTTGCTTTTCTGCTTGATACAACTCGTACGATAATGAATCAATTTTTATAAAAATTATACTTCAAAATCGTCAGAATCGCTCTCATCGACCACTTAGTAGCCTCCTATTACGATTTTATCGTATTCACCTTTTAATTCGAATTCTTCTGTCACGCTATCCAACTCTGACGCTACCAAATATCTTTTCAAAGATAATAAACCCTCTTTGTAAAATTTAACTTCAATTACGTAACTTTCAACCATTACTACGTCTTAAACGTTCAATGCAGCAACTAACGATTACAACTGATTAAACTCGTCACGTTTTATCTTATTTATAATCATACTTTAGGGAAGGGGTAAAGAGAATCATTATTAACATTGCCGACTTTATTATCAGAAAAAAAAACTGGGGATACATTACAAAACGTTCGTTTTAAGAATCCAGCTGTTATGAGATTGGTTAAGCCCCAACCATTTGACGTAAACCATGTCACCTTTTCGTCTTAGTACACGTTCCACCAAATAAACATCTGGATATTTCGCTTTCTGTAGTTCCATACCATAAAACCCTCCTTTTATGTCTTTCCCTTTATCATCCTTTAAGTAATACATAATTGGATGTGACAATTTTATGTAGCTAATCGTAAATAATTCGTTAGACCAATTCGGGGTATAACCTTTGCTAAACAATTCACGATGTTTACTTATTCGTACCCGGTCTCCAACTTTAAACTTAATTTCTCGTAAATCCACCTTCTTTGGATTGTTGTAAATACTTTCCAAAAGTGTTTCTTCGTTTCGTTTATTAACTTTGCTTGGTCTCATTCCGATAGTTCTGTGAACCGAATTGTTATATTCCTGTACTATATCTGGTAATAACTTCAACCATTTGTAGGATCCTTGCGAACTAAAGCGTTGCCACATTTTTGATTTTAGTGTTCGATTTACCCGCTCCACAACTGACGCTTTCTTGGTGCTATACGTTGAGTAATGGTTAATTTTATATTTTTGCATAACTCGTTTCACTTGTTCGTTGTAAAATTCTTTTCCCAATACGTTTACTTCTTTTGAAAATTAACTGTAAAGCCCTTCCAACATATTCACCTGTTTTGCGTTTTACTGCTTGAGCCCACACAAATTTTGAAAAAGCGTCTATTACAACCAAAATGTATCTGACACCTTTATTTTCTCTCGAATACGGAATCATTTCCACTAAATCGGCTTGATGAAGATCATCTAATCCTTTCACTATCACTTTACGACGTGTAAAATTAATTCTCGCAGGTTTATGCAGTTCTTTCACTAGTTCTTCTTTCACATTTAACATTTTCCTTATAATAATGAAGAACTACATGGACGGAGCTGCTGTTGTTGGTTTAGAACTGCTCGATTTTGCACTACCTGTTCCTCTTTGTTGTTTTAGAGTATCTAGCCTTACTTTCAGCTCCTTTGCTTCCTTTTTTAGTAATTCCACCATTACCACTAATTCGTTTTTCAGATCATCTTTCTTTTTATTGGTTCGTTGAATTTCTTTCTCTGCAAATTCCTTAACTTTTTTACACTCATCCTGAATCGTGATTTTAATTAATTCAAAACTCGCGTCTATATCATTTTTCATATCTTGCACTATTTCCGTCTTCAATTTCTTCGATACTTCTTCATCCCCTTTCCTAACAAACGCTTCTACATCTTTACGCTCTAGTTTTACTTTTGTTGAAAAGACATCCATGATTCCGACAGCATCCTTTTCTATTATATCGTTCACCTTGTTTGTTATTTCTTTATCCCTGGGTATAACTTTTGCGGTCCAGGGACTCGCCTAAACAAACAATTAGCTCTAGGTGATATCGGTATAAATCCCCTTGACGAATCTTGTAAATTACACGATATTGTTTACAAAACTTTTCCAGACATTTCCCATCGTCGAAGTGCTGATAAGGTTTTGGCGAAACAATCATTATAAAGACCAAAGTCGTCGGACGCGTCTTTTGGTGAACGCTTGGCAGCTCTCACAATTGCTTCAGCTATGAAGGGTAAAGAGAAACTTGGAATGGGGCACAAAAAGCGACGTCGTAAAGTTGGTGGTTCAATTCCGTTGCGAAAAACAAAGAAGAGTAGACGAACAAGAAAAGGAGGAGCTCTACCGTTTCGTAAGCTAGTGACAACTGCGAAAATTGCTCTTAAGAAAACGAAACCTCTCCAGCTGATACATGCTGCTAAAATAACACTAAATACAATTCGTAAATTTGGAAAGCGATCTAAATCTCCCAGAATCATTCCTATTCCAAAGACAGGTGGTTTTCTACCGTTAATTCCGATTTTCGCTGGACTATCAGCACTTGGAGCTCTCTCTGGCGGTTTCTGGGATAGCTAAAGCTGTACGCGACGCGAAAACAGCACAACAACAGCTAGAAGAAGATAAACGTCATAACGCTTCAATAGAAGCTATTGCTTTTGGAAAAAATATTTCAGTACAACCTTTCCGTAAAGGTTTCGGTTTATACCTTAAACCTTATCAACAAAAAAAAAACAAAATTTTTCGTAAAGTTACCTATTCGTCCTTTGACAGATTTGGATTTAGTCAATTACATTAACTATTTACAAATTCCACATTTTCGGGGAATCTTTATGCGTAACGAATTACCCAGAAAAGTTAAAAGGTGTGAAAGTGGAATTGTTAATTTAGATTTAGACACAGGAACTGGTACACATTGGACAGCGTATGTAAAACGAAATAACAAAGCTATGTACTTTGACAGTTTTGGAGATCTCCGTCCACCTAAAGAATTGGTTCAAAATTTACAATCTTCCAGACCTTGTGCTATCACTTATAACTACAATCGTGTTCAGAACCTCTCAGATTTTAACTGCGGCCATTTAGTTGTCCAATTCCTTAATGAGACTACGCAAACCTTTTCTTAAAAACAAACCATCAAACTAACTTCGTTGTAGTAGACAGAACGTCAAACCGAAAACATGTCTTACACATTTACCTTGACTAATACAAAGTCGACATTTTCAAAGTAAACACGATTTCAGGGATGTCTAACCTCGTAACTAACTCCTACATACATACCAGTGATGGTGTTAAAGGACTAGATGGACATATACTACATCAATTCTTTCCCAATGAACACCCCGGATTTAAAATTGTTGAGAATCCTACAAATCTTATTTATTTATCACTCAACACTCGTGTCATCGACTACATTTCCCTTAAAATAGTTGATCAAGATGGTAATCTAGTTAATTTCAGTGGAGAGCGTGTCACAATAAGACTGCACTTACGAAAAGCATAACATGGTAGTGCAATATAGCTGTCCCAAACGATATTAAAAGAAGAATAGTACTATTAAACTACTACCACAATCCCGAATGCTTATTTCGCCTACAACCATTAAGCGATTAACACCGCTCAATAAACAGTTCCTCAAATCTTTGGGGTTGCGATTGAAAAAGAGGAAACGGTAAAATGGTAGCAGAAATACTGAATGTTACCGAAAAAGCAGTCTTCGATAACGCTATAGTTAACGCTGATAAACATACTCATCAACCTTATGCGAATTCAACTTTCAAAAATAATGATACGATACGTATTCCAATTGAAAATGAAGATGTTTACACTTTGCCTTCTAGTAGTTTCCTATACGTAGAAGGTCGTTTGCTTCTTAAAAAGGATGGAAAGGCAACTGCGAACACTTCTTTTATCCACAATGGAATTTTACACCTGTTTGATGAAATTCGTTATGAATTAGGCGGAAAAGTTATTGATCGAGTCCGTAATCCTGGCAAGGTTACAACAATGAAAGGTTACGCATCTTACAACGAGAATGAAAGTTAACGTCTCAGCAACAATGGATGGTTGCCTCCTGCTTTAAGCGATCTACAAGGAATTCAGTTTAATTCTGTAAAACTAGTATATTCCAACAGTTACTTCAACGTTTGTATTCCACAACGTATGATTTTTGGATTTGCAGAAAACTTCCAAAAAATAATATTAAAATGTTCGACAAGAATTAGTTCTAGTTCGCAGCAGCACTGACAATAATGCTTTATATTGCTCAACAACGCCACTTGAAGATGTACTTGTACATTTGGATTAGATTTCTTGAAAAATTCCTCATGTATCTGTAGCAGATGCTGAACGTTGTTGCGTTATGTTGATCGAAATTTAAATATGGAACTTTCATTTCGGAGTTGGGAACTACATGAATATCCGCTACTTCCCAAATCTTATTCTCACTACTGGAATGTGAAAACAACGTCACAATTGGAAAAGCCTCGCTTCATTATTTTCGGATTTCAAACAGATAAAAGTAATAATCTTGCAAAAAATATGAGTGCCTTCGATCACTGTAAACTAACCAATTTTAAAGTTCACTTAGGATCTACTATGTACCCGTATGATAATTTGAATTTAGATTTTGATACTTCTAGATTTGCTGTTTTATATGAAATGTATGCCAACTTTCAACAATCGTATTATGGTAATGTAAGTGAACCCTTATTCGGTCCTAAACAATTTCTAGTCATTGCTCCTCTTGTAACAGTAGACTGTTCTTATCAGAATGAAACTGTTAAATCTGGTAGTATAGATATCCGTCTAGAGTTTCAGGCTAAAGAAAATATACCAGACAAAACGGCAGCTTTCTGTTTAATAATACATGATCGTGTGATACGTTACAATCCGTCCACAAACTTAGTTCAAGAAGTATAAAACACAACGATCACTTCCACAATTTAGTTTTCTTACCGGTACTGAACAGTGAGCACGATGACTTTCTTATTGGACGTACAAGGTTTTCAGTTTAGTGAGAATCGATTTGTTTTTAAAGAAGTAGCTGTTGTTGCTCTAAAAGAAGAACCAGTTTATCATTTCACATTTGAACCACCATTTCCACGGGACGCTCTCCCCGTTCGTTACAGAAGTCAAAATCGCTGGTTAGCAATAAATTTTCATGGGTTATATTGGGATAACGGCGATCTTCCGTACTCTACACTTTATGATAGAATTCACTCCATATTGATGGAGTCAACAGTTGTATATGTTAAAGGATTACAAAAGATGATGTGGCTGCAGGAATCTTTTCCTACTGTTAACTTTGTTAACATTGAAGATATCGAATGTCCAGCTCTCTCCAAACTCTCAACTCATTTTAAAGTTAAAGTATGTTCTTGTCATTTATTTACAACCGCTGTTGAACAGAATTGTGCTTATAAAAATGTTCTTTTATTAAAATATTGGTTGTGTTTACACTCATAAATTGACTGTATTTTTTTCCTTTAAACAAATAAAACACGTTCATAATATAAATTAGATTTTTATTTTTTATATTCTCATACAATGTTATACATTTTACATATGTATTTCTAAATCAGCCGCTTTTCCAACAAATCCTTTTTAAGGCGAATTGATGGATGACCCACTTTATTCACAATTTTTTCGTTTATGTCCTCGATTTCTGCATCCGTAAAAGCTTCTGCGTGTTTGCACGGAAGAAATATGATAAAGCTGTATAAATCAGCTAATAGACGAGGTCCCCATTTTGTATTCACCTTTTTGAAGCGTTGCACGGGATACGTTTGATTCACTTCCAGTGATTTCAGAGCACGTATTTCTTTCTCTTCATAACCCACCCGCACATTAAACACACTCAACTCTGTTATACATCTACTGCTCCTTCACTCATTCCCGTAACTTATGTAAAATCCCCTTCCACTACATAAGCTTCAGTGGAAGGGAACTTATTATACAAACCACGTTGCTCGTTTTAAATGTCTCAGTTGTTATGGAAAAAAGCAATCATGATCAGTGTGTCATCGTTACTTATGTTAACATATTTGTATAACAATACCCTCTACATTTCCCGACCTGATAATACTATTGGAGATGAAGCCTATGTTTGTAAAAATTTTAATAAGGATATTGATGTGTCTTGTACATGGAAGAAAAATTGGGATACTATTATTTTAAGAAATGTTAATGGAACAAATGTCTTTACAATTGAGAACGTGCAGAACCTTCACTCTGTAAAACTAGCATTTATTGATAAACATGGACAGTTTCGAAGATATATTGAAAGCCGATGAATTCAGCTTAAGGATGATGAAAACAGAGACGTTATAACTAAGGGCTTTATCACCGACTCTTTCTTATTTCTACAAGTTGTTAGTACTATTAATATAACCTTATTGTTCGATATTTTGATTGTATCACTTCATCAAAATAAAGAATCGTTAACTATAACGACTTCACTTTTATTTCATATGTCTATATCTTACACTTTTCTCCACTTCCTCTACATTATCATGTAAACGTATTTAAGAATCGTAAACTTCAGACGACTGCAGACGTATTTAATTTTACATTACCCACACATGTACATATATTTCAATTCATTGTGAAGCATTCGACCACTTCATACACACAAGTTTAAAGTCAATGACTTTAAGTAACCTCTCCTCCTCTGAATTAGAACCGGTCATCTTACACTACTCAAAACCTTCTCAGGAAGCTATGAAAAATAAGATCGAAAAAAATCAGAATGGTTTGTATTCTGTCAGAGACACTATGCCAAACCGTGCTAAAGTTGATAAACAGATCATTAAGTTGCGCGAGGAAATAAAAACAGCAAAACAGTCTTTAAACAGGAAAATTCAAAACGCAGTTGCCCAGAAGAAACACAGGGATGGTATGAAAAGAAAGCAAACAACCATCACTGTTGAAAATAATTGCGGATATAGCTTTATTTGGGAGTGCAGCAGATGATAGAAGACGAACGGAATCTATTCGCAGCGTAAAAACTCTTGATGAACTCACACAAGAATTACGTAAAATATGATTTGACATTAGTCGCAGTGGGACATATCTTCGTTTGATTCCCAGAAAGTCTAATTCTGCAGTGGGACGAAGACATGTATCGACAGTCCCTGTTAAGCTCATTCGGGCTCAAACTGATCACCAGAAGAGCCACTTAGATAGCAAGTTCGCTGAAACATCAATCCATTATTTAGAGAACATAGCATCCATACTTGGACCAGATCAAGTATTTTTCATATCTCAAGATGATAAAGTTGGAGTCCCTATTGGCGTAACTGCGGCAAATAAGCAAGCACCTCTTCTAATGCACATGGAATATGGAATCAAATTGCCTTACCACGATTGGGTAATCGCTGAGCGTCATAAATTAATACCATCTGTTTATGCTGGTATCAAAATCACTTCCAGTATGCTAGGTCAACTGCAAGCCGTTGGATATTCTGGACCAACATACATCGCTATTCGAAGTGGAAAGCATAGGTCATCTACTGCTAATACTCATGCTCAGGATTTTGAGACGCTTCTCGAACTTAAAGAGTTTCGACCATTAGCTAAAACTGACCATGTACTAGTAAAACCAGTGGTAATCATGACGGTCGATGGAGGGCCAGATGAAAATCCGCGTTATCAAAAAGTCATAGGGTTTGCTATACAACACTTTAAGCGACATGATCTCGATGCATTGTTTTTAGCTACCAATGCTCCTGGACCATTTTGGGTCTCATTTAGATGAACATGGCGTTACAATTGATGAACATTTATAAAAATCTAATTTCGAATTTGCAGGAAATGTATTAGCTGAAGTATGGAGTTCAATGGAAATTGATGGCTATAATGTTACTGCAAAATATGTTGGGGCTGGTGAACACGATGTTCCTGATTTTCCAGACATTAAATGATATTCAGAACATGTGCGTGAAAGCCAATACTTGCTTCAAATTCTAAAATGTAGAAATACAGAATGCTGTCGTCCAAGAAGTGGCCTATTCAGATTACTAGACAACAGGTTACTTCCACCACCTGTAAAAGTAAAATAAACAGTTGATGACTTGGTTTTGGATGAAGGAGGGCAATTTCTTGATCTTCCAGTCAATTTAGCTCTACACTTAAGTGCTTCACTCAAAGATTTCCTGCAAATGCCCTAAGATTATTTTTGTCCGACGGTAAAATTGAGGCTATCAAGTCGAACATGCAAAACGTGTGGTCTTTATCATGCTTCCGTCAAGTCACTAAATCGTCACATCGAGAAGATCCATAAAAAATTAAACACGCACACTGATAGGAAAGTTAGACCTGTAAGAGTCGCTGCTCGTCGTGCTAATGAACTGATGTGCATTATTCAAAATTTAGAGCACCATGATGTTGAATGGCTCGATGAGAACGACGTAGACATTCCAAAATCGGATGAAAGTGAGCAGACTCACAACACTGAGCAGCAATCCTATGTCATCGAAAACTTAGAATCATGGATTCGGGTTTCATGGACTGAAGACTGTTAATTTGAATTTAATATGTGTACCAAAAATTTAAAGAAGTTGGTTATGTTCGTAAGATTATAATGTTTTTGTCCCTTACTCTATGTTGAATACTGTACCAGTAAAATCTAATCTCTAATCTAAATCTATTTTCTTATTTTTAAAATTATAATTATAACATTATAATTATAATATAAAAAAAATACATTTATAATTGAAAAATGTTTACGTAAGCATGGGGGGAGGGGGTAAGAGCTTCGCTTACTTTTGCTGACAAGGGGGGTGGGGGGGTAAATAATTGTAATAAATCTGCTTACGTAATATTTTAACGGCCCCAAACAGATTAGACGATTTCTCAAATAACGAGACATTAGAGGTGTGCAACATTGAAAGAGAGGTATTAAATGAAGTACCCAATGAATCCTTAGCTGGATTACAAGAATTATTAATATTAGATTTTAACGAGTTCAGCAGTGTCGGAAACACTCAGACAGAAACGGATTCAAACATATTAATTCCTAGCAATATACCCGCGTTCGCCGCTTACGGCCCTAACGAATGCCCTGTGTCATCTACTTTCCTTCTCGCACATCGAACGTTCTGCGGCCGCTATAAAACTGGCAAGATTTGCAACCGTGCGCTCTCCTAACACTTCTATTATACTCCGTGACCAAAATTAACGAATCTTTTGCCTAAATGTCAAATCGTTTGAATTTTATTAAACCGACGCCACCAAATTAAGTCTAAGCCGCCGCTCCCTGACAGTCACCACGAGGTCCACATTGGGTTACCTATTGCCAAGTCCGCCGCCCCAGGATTCTATTAAGTTTACGTATTTTTTGCCCTTTTAACTTATACAATTTAGTCTTAAAGTTTATTTGATTTAATACTTCTTGTTTTATAAATTAGTGAATTTAATGTGGTTTGAATTAGTCTTTATATTTGTAGCTAATTACCCTGTATATGTAGATGTATTTTGTTACTTTTTTGGTCTGTTACAGTTGTCTCCTATTCTTGTGCTGCTCCTTGGTATTAGGTGGGTTTAACAAGCTTTCTTATTTAATAATTCAGTTTTCTAACTTGAGAGGTATGATCAGCTGTTTTAGAATGGGTTCATAATAATTTTAGATATTGTCCTCAAAATTTAGCAAACGTAGGTGTCACTAGATCGGCCTGAGCCAGTTCAACTATCGGCAGGGATCTAGAGGGTGCTCCCTCGTATGCACTCTGATTAATGCAGGAAAACGTGTATCTACCTTTTTAATTAATATTGACGATATGTATTCTTTCAGTTGAAGGTATCTGTTTTGGTTTAATTCTATTTGAGCATCTCCTTTACTTTTCTTAAAAATATGAGCTATTAGAAGAATTCAGTTTAATTTGTTGTGCACGTATTTTACGTTACTTTCATATGAAGATAAATTATGTTTATTGTGTACGTATTTTACGTTACTGTTATATGAAGTTAACTTGTGTTTTACTTAAACTCTCCTTGTAATAGGTTAATCCTGTAAACAAGTACAATAAATAATAATAAAATATTTGAGCATCTCAATGTTTTCCCTTAGTAACAGATGTGTTTATATGTATTTCAATTACTGTTTTGCCTAAATTTCGGCGAGTCTTATTGAAGACCTATTACGAGAGAAGGAAGTCGAGTAGGCTGACATACCTTGTTATTGTGAACAGTAAATGTTAATAAAAATTTATTTTAAACTAAAATTTAATAAAAACAAAATTATATGACGAAAGAAATTGTCAACCAATTCCTGCCTTAAAAATTTGAGGTGGTCACCTTAAATGGAAACCAGAAGCAATTGTAGCGTATAATAACCATACGTAAGCCGTGGATCGTAAAGACCAGATGCTTGCCTATTATTCCTGCAACTAAAAAACTTTGAGGTGGTACAAGAAAGTTACAATATATAAATTGCAAATACTTCTGCTAAATCCCTGGTTTTTATATAATACCTAAATACTCATAAAATAAGTTGAACTTTTACGGCTTCCGGCTTAAGATTATAGAAGATCTTTCGGTACCAAAGCAAACTGCAGCACGTCTACCAACAAACAGACCTGAAACTGCTCATTTTCCGCCACAACTACAAAAAATGGGTGAAAAAATTCAACGCAGAGATAGTAAAAGCAAAACTAAAATTCGGAAGATGACCAATTATTGTTGCAAAATCTGCCCTCAACATCCAGGATTGTGCTTGGAATCTTGTTTCGAATTTTAGCATGACCAGTAAAATGTATGTACAATTTTTTTTTCACCATATATATGTTATATTCCGTAATTGGAACAAAGTCTTTTTAAAAAAGTTTATTTTGCAAAGTACAAACTATACTAGGTCTAGTCTACAGCTAGATTAACTACGTTACATTTTACGATTGCTTATATAGAATTATTGTGTGAATAAACTTGAATCAGCAAAAGACGCGTCTTGTACGGTCTTAACATATATAGGTAAATATTTTGTGTTCATAATAAGTAAGGTCAAGTGGGGTAAGTGCATTATACGGGAAAGTGCAATCAGAGAGCCATGCTATGCGCACTCCCTTTACAAATTCGGAACAAAGTTGTAAGTCTATGATTTGATTACAGATGACCCTGATGTCATTGACAAGGAATAGTCTATCTTTGTTTAACGTTAATGTGCTTGAACAATTTGAATTCATACATACATCATGATCAAGAAATCCCCAAAATTTCAGAGCGTCCTTTCTGGGTGTATTTTTTCTATGTTTATGTCGTCTTGTTTTTTTGTAGCTAGTACCGTAGAGACTCGATAATCCGGCGAACGATAATCCGGATATTTTGCTAGTGCGGATTGACGCCAAGCTTAAATTATGTACCTTGTACTACGAGTCGCATGATTCGGTAATCCGAAATTGCGGCTGTTATATACAAGGTCATCGGTTCTAACTTTAAGATAAAAATAAAACTACGTAGATAGTTTCACCACTTTTTAATAAAAACCAACAATGTTTCGGTCACACGACCATTATCAAGGTTTTAGAGTAAAATCTATACTAAAGCTTAAAATTAATGCGACACTATATATACCTATTCTAACAACTTAAAATAAGTGGGGAGTCTACTAAGTTTAATTCTAGTTGGTTTTTAACTAAATTTACATTTTGTGATATGGCTTTTTTAATTTCAAGAGTTTCTAAAAGGGTTAATTTTTGACTTTTACCTATACCACTATGAAGTACTGTAATATTGTTGGAATCTAGATGATGGTTAGATGTGACACAATGTTCAGAGAAACCTGTTTTGGTGTCTCTTTTATCTATGTTTTTTATATGTTCTGCTATTCTAATGTTAATGGCCCTACCGCTTTGACCTATATAACAAGCATCGCAACTATTACATGATATTTTGTAAATTCCACCTTTTTCTAAAACATTTAATTTAGGTTTAAATTTTGACAAAAGCGAACTTAAATTACATTTGTTATTTTCAATTAAAGTTAAATTAAATTTGTTAAATACATTTTTGAATCTTAAGCTAATATTATTTACAAACTTAATGGACGCAAACATTTTGTTGTTTTTTATTATATCGGAATTATCATTATAGAGGAGTCGAGACGCGATTTTTCTTTGTTTTTTGTGGAGTAAATTATTTATAATTTCCGTTTTAAATCCGTTATTCCGAGCGATGTGTTTTATAATATTCAATTCTGCATTAAAATCAGGGATGGATAACGGTGTTTTTAATAGACGATTTAGTAAAGAGTGAAAAACGGCTAATTTAGTTTGATAAGGGTGATTGGAGTCAGCAGGAATGATAGTATCTGTGTGGGTAGGTTTCCTGTATATTTTGAAATTCAAGTGGTCTTCCGATTTGGTGATTGTTAAATCTAGAAAGTTTATAGATTTATTGGTTTCCTTTTCAATTGTAAATTGGATGTCCTTATCAATATTGTTCAGAAATATTAAAAATTTGTCCAATTGTCTTTGAGTGCCTTTCCAAATGCAGAAGACATCGTCGACATAACGTTTCCAAATAAATACGTTATTGACCTGGAGATTATTGGATCCAAACAAACGTTCTTCGAAATTAGATAAATAGATTTCTGCAAGAACCGGAGACAACGGCGAACCCATGGGGAGTCCGTTATTCTGTTTGTAGTAGTTGTTATTGAACATAAAGTAATTTTGACTTATACATAAATCCAATAATGACAATAGATCTTGGCCTTGGGTTACGGAGAAATTAGCATGATTATTGATTTTGTTATTTAAAATAGTCATTAAATTAGGTACAGGATGTTACTGATATAACTGCGGATATTTAAGGAGGTGATAGGGCAGTAGAAAATAAGAAAATTAAGCAAAACTTCGCAGGTCCTAAAGTTTACCGTTTTCGAGAAAAACGTATGTGAAAATACAGGCAAAACCGAGTACGGTCCTGTGTAAGACGTGTCCTCGATTGACCTGGTCGTGTGTAGTGGCAACGCTGTCTTCAATCAGCTGACCGTGAATGAGGTTACTCGGTTACTGTAACCACTGTAACGTAAACAAGTGTGTTCGAAAATGGCGTTTAGTTCATCAGAATTTTGTGACAGTTGCCAAATGTGTTGCTTAAGTCAAAGCGAAAACGCACAGGACCGTATTCAAATTAATTCATGTTAAGATGTTTTTCAAAAATTTTGAAAATTTTTTTGTTTCTTCACCGCGCTGCTGTAGTGACCATTCGATGATATATTGCATCTAGTTGACACCCTCCAAAAATCCGTATTTATATCAGAACCACCCTGTATATATACAGTTTTTTGAAAGGACTTTGTCGGATCTGAATTTAGTAAAGAGTAAGAATTGTCAATTAAAGATTCTAATTTTGTATTGTAAATATTTCTGTTTAGGATTACCACCGTGTTTCCTTTATCCGCCTTAGTAATAATAAGATCCTAATAAATAAAAAGAATGCTTTTTTATGTTTCAAAAGGTTTATTTAAAAACTGAGTTTTTGAATAAACCTTTTGAAACATAAAAAAGCATTCTTTTTATTTATTAGTATTTCAATTATGTTTCACAACTTCCCCACCGCGGAGTCTATACAAATTAATAATAAGATCATTCTGTTGACATTTCGTTTTTAAGGATTTTATGACCTGTAATTCAGTGTTCGTAGATTTATTACAGTTTTTAACTTTTTTAGATTCCTTTTTAATGATGTCTGCGAAAACATGTTTATGTTTTTGAATTTCAGTTGTATCAATCTTAACATTGTTATTGTTAGTAAGTCTATTAAAGGCTAATTCTAGGTCTAAAGCTAACAATTCGAAGTCTTTTTTGACAATTTTTGTTGTAGGAGCATATTTTAGTCCTTTTTCCAGAAGTTCCAATTCTTGTTTAGTGAATTCTATATCTGTTAAATTTTTAAGTCTAGGGCCAAATTGGAAATCTATAGGTGTTAATGGATTAGGTACTTGTTTAATATCTGCTCTCACCTCGCTAGAAAGTTTTCTGATTTTCCTAAGTTGCGTATGATGATGATTTTTGGAGACAACAGTAACTTCTTCTATAATGTTTGATTGTAGGACATGGAATTCGATGTAGTGAAGTCGAGTTGTTAACTCCATGTGGATGATCTTAAGATGTTCCGCCAAATGTTGTCTGCGAAGGTTCCACTTTTTTATCTCTAGTAGGAACCATGTTTTCTTAGCGTTTTTTAAGGCTTCCGATGCCTCAAAGGACGGGTATCGGCAAGTAATCTTCATAAAATTCGGAGTTAGGCCTCGTCTTCTACATTCTTTGATAAACCATATATGTGCCGCACATTTCTTAACCTTTAGTAAGGTTTTACGGTAAATAAGCACCAATTTCGTTAAACCAACGGTTTCAATAAACTTAACACTTTGGGGGGTGCAATTATTGTGAAACATATTTAATTAAGATAAAAATAAAACTACGTAGATAGTTTCACCACTTTTTAATAAAAACCAACAATGTTTCGGTCACACGACCATTATCAAGGTTTTAGAGTAAAATCTATACTAAAGCTTAAAATTAATGCGACACTTGTCTGATCATGTTATTTGAAAGAGGTTACTCATTTATATTATGATTATTTGAAGCCTAGACGTGTTTTCTGTAGTGTGTAGTGCAGAATGGCAAAACGTAAACATATTTGACAATTAAAAAAAAGAGTTAAATATTAGACAAATTAAAATGTGGTGTTAGTGGAAAATTACTTGCCCTACAGTGCGGCGTCGGATCGTCTACAATTTCCGACGTAAGAAAAAATGAGGATAAAATAAGGAGGGAAGATTATTTTATTTTGGAACAATCCATTTGATAATGATATTTACTCATCAATGTTTCAGATTTATTGGAATTTGCCATTCTGGGCCAGGCTGTAAAATGCAATCAGATTAACGAAGCTAAATTACCGAAAAGGCCTTTTAGCACACATTCTTTCACTACTTGAAGACGGAGATGATGTCGGTAAATGCATTAAGAGTATTAATCTTATGGATGCAGTTTGTACAAACTCTTATCCGATTATGAGCCGGATGATCTGATTCCCCTAAGCTTATTACAAAAAAAAAAATGCAGCAAATAAGCCAAGAGTATCAAGACATTTCAAACATGCTGACACAAAGGGAGATATTCTTGCACTAAAAAATATACAAAAGAAAGCTGTTGTTAGGCATTTTTCAACTGTTGCTCTTAGAAAACAGAGTAAAATCTTCGAATATTTTAAATAATCTAGATTATACTAGTATGTACCTATCTAGTATGTAGGTAAATAATTACGTATGTATGTAGTATGTAGGTAGTGCAGTAAAACAGCAAGAAGGTAATAAGTAACAAAATTCGAAATTGTTCATGGTAATAAAACCTTTTTATCGTAGGTTTTGTGTTCCAAAAGATGCGAGGGTTCAAAACATTTGGATCCAACGAATTGAAAATTAGAAACTTAAAGATGAAAGTTCGTCAAAACTGAACAATTATAGTGTGTGAAACACATTTTTCGCAGACCTGTTTTTATTCACCAGGAAAATTGAAAATTGAAACGATATGCTCTTCTAACTTTAAATTTACCAGATATGTATTTAATTGAAAGACTAATTTTTATAGATGTAAACTGGCACATAACTATATTGTCACAATAACTAATATTCATGTTAAAAAAAAACAAACGTGAGTAAATTTAAATTTAATTTCAGCATTTGGTGAAGTTAGCACTGAATTAAACAGGTTCAGTTACCAATAGAAATAAAACATACTACACCAGACAAACTTAAAGGTACGTTGGATTTACTCTGATTATATTGAGTATTTTAAGTTCAAAAAGATTTTAGAATCAATAGAGAAGTTTGCTTCATTTGGTGAATTGACAGTTTCGTATACAGAGCCACGACAGTGTTTACAGTTTCATGTGAAAACTCCAAAAAAGAAGTAGTCTAGTTCAGTTAAAGGAAAAATGCCAGTGGAAGGTAATTAATATCAAGTTAAATTTGTTAATTTATTTAGTTATATATTTATACAGTCATATTCATACTTATTTTCATTTCTATGTAGAAATTGTTGCAAATTCCGAAATACCAGGCCCATCCACGTTCAAAGAGACGAATGTTTTGGTATTGTAACGACTTTTCTAGATTAACTTATTTATTTAACGGAAATTTATTTACAACTTTTTATTTAACACTTAAACACTAATAGAATACTTAAACACTAATAACAATTCAACAACTTATTTATATGACAAGAAAAATGCGTATTTATATCACTCAGTATATCGTAGTTCGGTACTTATATTACTCGTTCGGAAGCTAACTGTAAATTACTGCCACTGACCACGTCAACAAGTATTTATACAGACACCGAAAGTTCCAGAAGAATCGAGAATAACCTACTAGACTTTACTCGAGTTCCTTTTGTGTTCGTTTTATTTATGGCCTTATTTATTGTCATCAAAGCGCCGACCGACGCCGGTATTCTTTGAACTCCGCTGATCTGCTCTCGGATCTCGTCGCCGCTCTCGCACACATGCACGGTCGTTACAGTATGTATAACTGAAATAGCAAACGCATTATTATTTCAAATGAGTATTTTTTAGTTGTACCACATGGATCAAAGATTGCACAAAGGATTCATAGAACATCAGTGCCTCCTGTTAATAGACCTAAAGGTAGAACCATTTAAACTCTGAAGTTGCGAAGGAATCTTTAAATGGTAATTTGTGCTGTACTTGTTCTAGCTCCCTGAAAATATTAAGTAGGGGAGACCGGGGTACGTTTGGACACGGGGCACATTTGGACGTTTTAAATTTGGCGGCTTAAAATGTGCTTACTCATTCACGCATCTAGTAATACAATTACGTTTGTCATGGAAACCCGCCACAGTAGTTTGATTCCAGTGTCGTGATGATTTAAGAATTTATTTAGTTATTTATGTTTTAATCGATTCAGGTAAGCTTTTCTATTAACATTTCTTAAGGTTCTGCCAAATTTGTCTTGCACATTTTTGCATATTAACACTTTACAATCTAAAAAGCCCCCTTTTTACATGTTAGGTTATTAAAATCGTTATGGCAACGTATGTCCTTTGTTTACAGTGTTTAGTTTTGTGCAAAATGGATGCCTGGGGCACGTTTGGAAATTTTATCCGGGGCAGTTTTGGACATGTCCAGATGTGCCCCATAGCCAGGGCCTAGACAATCTAATGGCGATAGTTGGTTTTTCATTGCCCTAGTTCGGCCCAGATTGTTAGGTGGCGCCACAGTAAAATTACAACCGTTTCTAAGCAACAAGGATTGTTAAATAAATTATCGATACAAACAAACATCAATCTAACCATCAAAAATATAATCTGTCAAACCGGCAAAAGTATTATAAAAAAAATATAAGGTAAACGAGCTTCAGAAGATAACATAATCAATGAAGAAGGGAAATCCTTGATAAACTGGATGGAAGAAAATGGGATGTATATAATAAATGGAAATATTGCAGGCGATAAAAATGACAGTATGACATACATAGGAGGATCAGGAAGATCTGTAATAGATTACATAATAACCAACAGAACAGGGGAAGAATTGATTAAAAAAATGGAAATTATAGAAAGCTTTTCATCGGACCATCAAATGCTAAAATTATCTTTGAAAGTGGAAATGGAACAAATGGAGCAATTGAATAAACATAAGGAAAAGATAGTGACTACATGGAAAGAAAAAGATATCAAAAGGTACAAAGATCAGCTAGGAAAAATAAAACCGGTGAAAGAATGGGAAGAACTTAAAATAAGAATAAACAACGCCATGCCAAAAAAGAGAGTAATCATCAAATGAACAACACCCAATAAAAAATGGTGGGATGGTGACTGTCACAAAGCCAAACAAAAATTGAAGGAGGCTAAGAGGAGCTATGCAGCAGACGGAACGAAGAATACTTACAGATAAGAAGAGAATACAGAAATCTACTAGAACAAAAGAAAGTAGATTACAAAGAAAGGGAATGGATAGGGGTTAAAATGGACAAATCGGGAAAAAAATTCTGGAATTTAATAAACGAACAAAGGAGTAAAAATATAAAAATAAGTGAAAAAATAAAAATGAACGAATGGGTAGAACATTTTCAAAAACAAATAGAAGGATTAGAAGAAAAAGAAAAACGAGCTTTTACCAAAACATTAAATTATGAAGATGAAATAAGCATCGAAGAGGTTAAAAATACAATTAATAAACTGAAAACAAGGAAGGCGCCCGGCCAAGACAAAATACCAAATGAAGCGTGGATATATGGAATGGAGCAGGTGATAGAGGAGATGCACAGAATACTAAATAAAATATGGAATGGGGAAAAGAAAATACCGGAAGAATGGAAAGTAGGAATAATAACGCCTATCTTCAAAAAAGGAAACAAAGATGATGTAGAAAACTACAGGGGAATTACCCTCATGGACACGGGTTATAAGATATACGCAGAAATTTTGAAAACAAGACTGGAAAAGGAAATGGAGGAGAAAAAAGTATTGAGTGAAACGCAATTTGGATACAGAAAAGGCAAAGGAACAATAGGTGCGATATATACCGCTAAAACTGCTATGGAAGAGGAAATGAAAAAGGCAAAGGGCCAAATATTTATGTGTTTCACAGACATGAAGAGTGCCTTTGACAAAATAAAAAGAGAAAAAATATGGAAGATTATGGAACAAAAAAACATTAGCAATAAACTAAGTGAAAGAATAAAGGAGATTTATAACGAAACAACTTTTAAAGTAAGAATAAATGATGAGTACTCAAACGAAATACAAACTATAAACGGTGTAAGGTAGGGATGTCCGCTAAGCACAGCAGTTTTTAACTTGGCATTCTGTAATCTGGAAGAAACGATGAACAAAATACAAACAGGAGGTGTGGTAATAGGAAAAGAGAAGATATGGACAGTGTCATATGCAGATGATGTAGTTTTAATGGCAAATAATGAACAAGGGCTTAAAGAATTAATAAAAAGATTCGGAAGGTACATCTCAGAAAGAGGACTTGAGTTAAATATCAAAAAATGAAAGATTCTCAGAGGAAAAACACCGGGAGGAAGAAGGAAAAAAATGGAATTCACGTGGGAAGGAAAAACCTTAGAAGAAGTAAAGACTTTTAACTACTTGGGATATATTCTGCAGCAAAATAATGGAAATGAAGAACACATAAAGTATTTAAAGAAAAAAGCAACGACAGCACTGGGAAGGATATGGAGCATAGCCGAAAGGAATTTCAAAGACTGTTGGAAAAAAAGAATGTATCTTTTTGACACACTTGTAGAGATCATTCTAATGTATGGGGTGGAAATCAGGGGCTGGCAAGAGTACAAAGCAATAGAAGAAATCCAGCATAAGTACATCAAATGGACACTAAATTTAGATAGAACAACACCGGGATATATGCTGCATCTAGAGACAAAGCGAGAAAAACTAGCTATAAAAGCAGGAAAAAGAGCAGTAAAATATGAAGAAAAGATAATTAGACATGAAGGAAACGACTTACTTACAGAATGCGTAAAGATCAAAAATAAAATAAGTACAGATTGGGAGATAAACAGAAGAAGAGAGACAAAAGAAAAATGGAAGAGAGCGAGAAAGAAGCACTTAGAAGAAAGAGGATGGTCGCCTGAATATTATAATAGAAAAATCGAAAACGAAGCAAACACATGGAAACAAATGGAAGAAATTAGTAAAAATTTGGAAAGGCAGGATTTAGAAAGAAAACTGGGAAACTCGAAATACGCAAAAGAATATAAACGAATAATGCCAGAAATCACAGAACCACCAGATTATTCAATAAAACGTAAAAACAAAAGGAATGAACTGCAACTCACAGCCAGATTCAGACTGGGTTCGGAATCTAGAGCCAACAGACACTGGGAGAGTGAAGAAAACAAAATGTGCCGACTATGCAGACAAGAAGAAGAAACGCATATTTGAAAGATGCAAGTTCACGGGAATGGATGGAAAGAGATGGAAACAACAACTTTTGGGGAAGGATTGCCTGCAAAGAATGTGGAACATACTAAAGAAAAGAAAGGAGAATGAATAAAACGATAGACAAAAGACGCGCATTCAATTCAATTGAAAAGATTGTATTTTATTTTATTTAATACTAATACTTATTAGAACATGTAACAATTTTTGTTAATAAAGCTATTATTATTATTATTATTATTATATAAGGTAATGTAAACCATTTTATATGTGTGATTACTGATTACGTATGTAGAAGTAAAGAAGAAACACGAGAAGTTGACGGAACGTACAGTATGTAAAAATATTGTTAGATCTTATTTGAAACTGGTAAATAAATGTTTGATTTGGCAATCCTGCAAGTACGGTTGCTCACGCATGTGCGCCTAAAGAGCGAAACGTCACAGAAGCTCGACGTTGTCGTTGGCAGTCACTGCCATGCTATGCGCACTCCGTTTTCGGAACAAAGTTGTAAGTCTGTGATTCGACTATAGATGGCTCTGATGTCAACGACAAGGAATAGTCTATCTTTGTTTCACGTTGATATTTTTGAATCATGAACTAGAATTCCCCAAAATTTCAGACAGTTGCACAAAGCACCAATTTTGTTGCTAATGTGGTCATCGTGTTTTTGTAGACAGTGTTGTTAGTATAGTTAGTTAAATCAGAGAAATTGAAACTTTAAATTTACCACGCATGTATTTGCAGTCATATTTATAATAATTTGTTAAATTGATTTCATGTCATGAGGAAAAATGGTGTCTTTGTATTTAAAGCAAAATACCATTTTTTTCACTGACATGAAATCAATTGAATATTTTAAAATTTGAATACAAGTAAAGATACGCCCATACATTTACACGCGTAAAGTTATGTTTGTGTTGGTTATTTTGCGTTATGTATAATATGCATGTGTGTTTAAATGCTGCAGAAATTGTACCCAATATTTCTTAGAGGGTGGCCTATCTATTTTCACCACTCATTTATGATGGGTACGACTAACTATGGACGACTGACTAACTACTATGTTATAAACTCTATGGATACATTTCATTGATCTAAGAATACACTATACCTATAGAACTTACTTAACTATCATAGGTATATACATATACAGGTTATACAACTAAACAAAGGTTATAACTATTTACAAATATACTGTATGAATGTTTACACAAGCACTTGCGGATATTATATATATATATATATATATATATATACGCGAAAAAAGACGATGTGGCACCAAGAACTATTTTGACGTTCTCGCACCCAGCTTTTTGTACATACCGTTTGACTAAGTGGCACCTTATTTTTAGGATATACGTATATGCTTTGTGGCACCTTATATATGAGATAATCACAATGTAAACTATAGATTATTTGGTCCACTGCATTCACTAGAAACTGATATCATTATTTGGTTGTAAAAATTATACATATCTGCTTGTAAATATTATTTAATAACAGCACTACAATTTTGAAGGAAGCGTATACATATAGAAAATAATTGTCAGGTTGTATCCAATTTTCGGCTTTCCCACTAATAAATATTTTAAAAATTAACTTTCGGTTGCTCAAATGAAACGTGTTTAAATTAAAACATTTATTTTGTTCTAAAATATCTACACTGAAACTCTAGTTGAGTTAAAAATCTGAAGCCTGAATTCTCTTTAGGTGTTGCATTTTACTTTTTATTTGCGCCACAGTTCTTTTATTGGAAAGATAATTTTCAGAAAATGCCTTTATATCTTTTCCAGCAGGGTACGAATAGCCTTTCTTAAAAAAACCTATGAAATGCTTTTTTAGCAGGTCTATTTCTGTAGTTGACCAGGGTGTTTTCTTGATTGGGCGACTAAGGCGTTTCTGTGTACGATTTTTCCCCTTTCTTTGTGAACTGCTTTTCTCTTCTTCTTCTGAATTAGTGCTTACGTTGTCTTCATTTTGTTCCACTTCAAAGTTGTCGGTGTCTTTGTTCTTTTCTATAACGGATGAAAATTCAATAAAAAAATACAAACCGAATAACATTTTAAAGAAAGCAATGAACTTTGCCACGACATTGAACCACTTGATGTAAATAAAAAATTCCTATAGGCGGTTCTATATGCATCAAATGTATGATTAATACGCTTTGAAATTTATTTAACATATTAAACAATAAACGTTAATAATTGAACTATATAGCAACCAATTATTTATTTACATCTTCTGAGGCATTATCGTGGTACAGATTTTGAATACGTAAAAAATATGTATCACCAATGGAAACTGCAATGTCGAATTTACATTGCTGTCCTGCTTCTTCAACTGAGGATGAACACGATTCTGAATATTCTGGTTCATTCAAGTTGACATCAATTTCATCCATCCTTTTATTCTTACAACTAACCAGTTCTCCTTTTTCCAGTTTCAGGAGAATTTTTGAAACCTTGGCTATTATCATCACATCTTTTGGCAATCGATAAAATTCTTTATGCGTTTTTTCAGTATGCCCCATAAAAGTGGCCAACTGGCCAATTTCATTAGTTTTAAGATCCATGAGTTGCATCATGGTCGCAATATGCTTGCGAAGTTTGGAACTCCTTATAAGATTTGGCTGTTTCGCTCCACATTCTTTTGCATACTTTATTTGCACATAGCAACCGTTTATCCATTCATCAGTTCCATTAATATTGGCAAAAAGATATTTATTTGAAGAATCTACATACTTAAATCTCTCTTCTATTAAAACGTCAACAAACTTTTGTATGTCTCTTGGTATGAGTATTAGTAACTCCTTTCCTCCTTTGCCTATTGTATGAATTTTTTTATAAAATTTTGTGAGTAAGCGCTCAGTAGGACTCAAAGCTTGCATGATTTCATCTTCTTGTTCCAATCTTTCAACAGCTATTGCATCAGTTAATTCAATGAATTGAATATCTCCAACTCGTTTTCTATTGTGTAGCAGAATCAGAAGAAATGTAACCTCTACTAAAATTTTATAATGTGAAGGACTATCATTACTTTTTATAGATTTTACAACTGCATTTCCCCGCTCAATGCAATAAATTCTTAATTTCATTAAATCCTCCGTGAGAGGCAACAATTTTTTAGTGTGATTTCTAGTTTTATTAGTGTTCAAAACTTTAAGTGCGAGACTTCCTACTAATCGCCCCCAATTTTGTGCTATCATTGCCTTGAGACGTGTTAGTTCATCGATAATATTTTTAGAATTTTCCAAAGTCTTCGCACTTATGATAATATCTTTTTTACTAAGAAGAAAAATTGTGACGTCTATTAAATCCTTTAAAGTTTTTCCTTGATGAAGAGCATACGATGCTGCTCCGTATGATCTTTCGCTGGCTGAATATCTACTAGCATTTTGAACTGCTCTCACAAAAAAGTCGATATACTCGGTTTTAAAAAAATCTATAACAGATTTTTGAACTTTTTGTTGACCTTATTGTAAGTTTACCTACCAACTATGAAGGGGATTGTATCAGAAAAAGGTGGCACAATTTTTCGAAGTTCAAGCAAAATTCGAGCACATTCCCTCATTCTGTTTCGTGCTACCACAGCTCTTTTCTGAACGTTTTTACTTGTCTGCATTAAATGTGTACCATATTCCAAAATTATTGGGTCTTTAATGACTAGTTTGCCAATCTCATCACATCTACAATTGAATAGATACATGTCTTGATGCTAATGATCATAATTAAATTCAAAATTCAACACAAACAGAACATCCGTACCTAAGTCTTCTGAGCAGCTCCTTTTTCAAAGGATCATTATTAATAAAATCCTGATAATTGACATCTAAGGAGAGAATGAAAGAATCAACTTTTGGATGTGATCCACAATTCTTTTCAACACCGGCGTTGCATTTACGTGAGTGTCGTACTAAATATGTATTCTTAAAGAAACCTTTGCACTTAGCACAAATATCATAGTCGGCCTGATTTATTAGTTCGGAGTTAACATTCTCTAGCTTTTTAGGTATTATTTTACCTACTCTCTTCTGCATTTTAAGGTTTCCTTTATTACGCATTGCCATTAAAATTCTCTTTTTTTCATTTAACTCTATAATAGAAGTCACAGTGTAAAGCAACCAGTAATAACAAGAAATATATGTATGTATATGATATTTCCAACATCGAAAGTTTGGTTAGCAAGGGTAATTTTTACTGAAATACGTTGACGAATGCCGTAAATTTCTCACGTTGCATCTGGAGTGAATTTTATATGCCTATAAAGCACGTTTTGTTTGATTGTGTTATGTTTTATACTCTAATATATAAAACATAAAATCTTTTAGTGAAACTAAGGGTTTGGGTTTGTAAGCCGTGCTCCATAACAACTATTTTGTCCAAAGCCTCGTCAGAAGCTGCGGCTGACATCTTTAGTGGATTAATGTTGACGAGAGCGAACATTATATCTAGATGTCTCTTCGCCCTCAACACTAAACCACTAAAGATGTTAGCCGCAGTTGCTGATGAAACGTTTAAACAAAATAGTTGCTATGGACCACGACCTACAAGCCCAAACCTTAGTTTTTCTATGAATTCCGGCCGTGAAACCTTAAGTTCTTACAAAATCTTTTTCATGAAATGAATTTTTCTTATTAGTCGCAGAAGTTCCATATCGGCTGTTAAGCTTAAGTCTTCACAATTCTTCAACATTTATTTTTATAACTTGTTCATAGTAAAACTCGCTCTCTACATTTTCGAGAAATTTCACGTATTACCAATGATCATATTCTGCAGTGCGATAAGTTTTAATTTAAAAATAATACCTAGGTGTACAGTTAACAAAGTTAGTGCCTATTTCCGGTATAACAAGGAGTAAGATTGACTTGAAAATGTTTTAGATGAAAAGTTCATATTACGTTACTACGAAAGCGAAATTTTTAAAATTAAATTCCGATTATTACTTCCTAAAGTTCTAACGAAGGTTTTCCTTGGTACACCCTGTATACGAAACTCACCTGTTGTAGCAATCAACGCTTTAACCATTTCTTTTTCTGCGTGCTTTTTTTGAAGATGTCTAGAAAAATGTCTAGAAATAATCAAACATTCGCAAAAGTTGCAATAAGTTTTCTTATATGTTTTTTTTGAATTAAATTCACGTATAGCGTTCTCCTGATCTGAGTCAGATGATGGCACCCAATCAGAATCTGTACTTTTATTGCTGATTATATCTACTGCTGCAAATTGGGGTTTAATTAACCTTGTTGTTAATGCGGAGTGTTTATTAACTTTTTCATATTCAGTATTATTCTCCGGTTTTAGTCGTAAATTTTGTAATTCAGTAAAGGTGCTGGTTTTGTTAAAATCGTCACCATTAGTTAATTTTACCAAAACTGCTTGAGGTGGTTTGGGTCCACAATTATTATTTTGACTCTCAAAAACAGGTGAAAGAGGGCCATTTTCAAGTTCAGGTGCAATGATTCCACACATTGCATCTCTTACTGTTCGTTGATGTGTCTCAATTTTGTCTAGAAAAGATTCTTTCCTATATATCTACGTAATTCTTTTCATCACTAATAAGTTTGCTATGTACATTTGATATTGAAAATTAATTCGCCAACCAATGTTCAGCCTAAATATGTACAAAAAGATTACCTATATTTTGAAGATCAATTAGTCCACTTTCAGCCTCCTCTGTTTCTATTAACCAATTCTGTACTTTCTGATTAATAGTATTAATGCTTTCATCCTAAAATTTAGTTTGTACTTGAACTTTAAAAAGACAATGAATTTCTAAAGAATTGATGAAGTTTATTAAAAGAATTTATTTAAAAGAAATTAATTTTCTAATTATAATGTTAACAACCATGAAAGGAGAAATGCATGATAGAATATACTAATTTTATTAAATAAACGTACATCTTCTAATTCCAAAGGCGCTGAAATCCTTTCCAAATCAGATAAATCACGAGACAGTGAAGGTGTATTAAAATCCCTTGAAGTTTCAGGATCTCCTTTTTTGTAAGGGTAAGACAGAAGCAATAAAAGTATTATTTTAAGAATAATCTTTTGAAACAATTAGTTTCGGGTCCTTAGCCTACGAATTGAAGGTGTAATATTGAAAAATATATTTTCGGTTTTTTAAGTTACTTGAATTTAATTTGTAAGATCAATAAAAGCTAATCTTGCCAATAATAAACGACTGTCGACGAGTAAGTAACCGTCAATTCCGGTCACCGTTTGTTATTATATTAGCAAGAATAGCTTACAATTTTCGGTTTTTATTTTGTTATGACTGACGTACCTACTCAATAGTTTTTATCAATTGTTCTGGAGGGACATGTCAATAGAGCGCATCAAAAACTTTTTTGGTTTTTATATACTTTATCACCCCGTCTATCTAGGGGGTTATTTTTTTTTTGGGAAGGGTATTGTACAGGGGGTTTATCGGAAAATATTCCCGTGACAATTAGTCGTCGTTTACTATTCAGAGAAAAAAGTTATGGGTTTGAAATTTCATAAGTATGACTGCTCTACTCAAAATATATACATAATAGGTACGACATACACATTTAAATTAGTAATATTGGTATTATTAACCCACGCCCACTTCCTAGGGGTTGGATGTTACTAGCCTCCCCCCCTAACACCCAAGTTGAGATAGACTAGTTAAAGTTAGGGTGGTTGGGGGGTTAGGGGAGTTAAAAGTAGTCTATACAGAGGGTTGATTCGAAAGTTGGGGGTTTGGGTAGTTACCGGGTATTAATAGTGTAAGTATATTTAATTAAACTTTAATGAATAAACTCAGAAACTCCATGAAGGGGTGTTTTCCGCCCATATGTATTCTTTATCAGCATCACGAACTCCATAACATACCTTTTTTTTTTAAGAGAATCGGAAAGGGATCAACAATTGCAAAAAATTACTGTAAAATGTACTAAACAATTGCTCACCATTTGTGTACTCGGATGAAGTTTGATTTTTTCTCTTCTGGATTAAAGATTCAAAATGATAATTTAAAGGAGAAACAATTTATGGAGTTGTAAAAAAATGCAGTGCCGGTATGCGTCATATAATAATGAAAATGACAGCCTTGTTACACTTACATGTTTATCAAAATAAAATCAAGAGTCATGTAAATGAAACCTGTAGTTAAAAATCGTACACTCAAGATTTAGTGAAACAAGCGTATACAGGCGAATGTATACCTGGCTTTGGTCAGAACAAAGTTGAGAAATGTTAGGGATGTGAAAAAGCGTGTACAGCACATGTCTTGGGTACATTACAACAGAAAAGAAGAAGAAATTATACTATTGTATTTCAAATTAAGTCTGACATAATCATACTAATATTATAAAGAGGAAAAATTTATATTTCTGTATGTTTGTAAAGAATCAACTCAAAAAATACTGGTCCTATTTCAAACATTCTTTCACTATTAGAATGCTACATTATCCCTGAGTAACAGGGTATATTTATTATTGAAAAAATTAGGGATCTTGCTAGTACTCGTGTGAAGAAACTTCAGCAGTAGTTTAGACTATTTTAGTAACCCAATTAAAAGTAATTTTGTTATTCCTTTTTCTTATTTCTCACAAAAATATTTCGTTTGCAATAATATTCATAATTATTCAAATCAAAAAATTTATTTAATTCGTACAATTCTTTATTCTTTAGTTTAATTCATGTAATAATTATGTTTTTTGCGAAGAATGGGATTTATAACAAGACTGAATAGAAACAAGAGAAACAACTACTCCGAGGGCTAATACCCCTACCGGCATTGAATTACACTAATGAATCTGAAGGCACATACATGTTAGACGTAGATAAAATAATCTAAAAAGACAGGTAAATTCCTGTTACGTCTAAATAATTAAGGATTACAAATCCCACACTTGGAACGTGTCCTATACAATAGGCACAACGAACCACAAGCCTTGTGTGGGATTTGTAATCCTTAATTATTTAGACGTAACAGGAATTTACCTTTCTTTTTAGATTAATGGGATTTATCTTGATAAATTCTTCAATCATCTTCAACTGAGTTCTTAAAAATATAATAAATTATTACCAATAGTTCAATGATTAGTAGTAAATCACCTTTCAATTCCAAGAGCACAATTATCTATTAATGCAAATTCTTGGACTATCGCGATGCAGTCAATTGCGCGAGTAAGAGGAGTAGCAAATGATGTAAACATCACTTTAGTAATTCGAACAAGTTTACCATCTGATTACGTGAGGTCATTCCACCGGTAGAATTATACACTATTGCAAAGTATTTAAACAAGATGAAACTGATTTTAAACACGTCGAAATTTATTGTCTCCCCATTCCAATCCTGGGTAAAGTGTGATGGAAATCAGAAATGAACATCTTGTACGCATATTTCACAAGTAGAACACATATCGCAACCCCAATTAAGACGTAATTAACCCTCCGAGCGTCATACCGTACGCTTATTGCACTATATATTTATTTTCACACCATCCTTAGCACCTGACAACCTGACCCTTAATTTTATTTTTGCGAATATCTAAGTAAAAGAAGGCTGTCGCTCCCTTATAGGAAGTATGCCGGCTCAATATTCTATTGCAACCTCTATAAATTGTTTTTTTCGTAAATTAATGGTTTTGATTTTGAAATGATCGGAATATATGTAAGCGCAAGTTTTCTGCACCTTATATAAATATTGACACATTTTGTATAGGTACCTCCAAAACCACAAGTTTAAGATTATTCCCTGTACTTCTTTTCTTTTTCAAATACTGATTTTCATTTATACTCAAAAAATTCTTTTTTAATATTCGGGAAATATTAACCTCATTCTTTTTTTGTGTTCCACAAACTAAATCAAAGAAGTCCTTTTAGGGCGAATAAAGTTTCAAAACGGAAGTATTGTTTAACAGTTCAGTTAGTAACACTCGAATGGCACCAAACCGTATTTCTTTTTTAATAAGAAGAAATGATGGATGAAAATTTTTAATAAAAATATTTTTTGTTGTACTGTTATTAATACGCCTTTCCAGACCAATCAGAAATGAATATTGAGTAGGTATATCAGTGACAAAAAAAAGTTAAAACAGAAACTACATTTTCCGTATTACACTCTCAATCCTTAGATTAGCGATCTAGGTTTCGAAAAAAATATTTTTTTCAACTAAAAAGATTAACCATATTAATTTCAAAAAAACGCTGGGACAGCTTTTACATATACCGGCTATACGGCTTGAAATTGTAATCTGTTTTTCGAAATCTACGAAAGAAGTAACCGACTAACTTATCTTTACTTACGATATAAACGCAGTGCTGCTTCTACTATTTGCCCAGACCTTCTTTGACAAATACTTGGATTTTGTATTAATGTATGGTTTACTTTAAAAAATGTAGTTAATGTATTTTTTGTAAAATATAAATATTTTCTTACCTTCGGAATTTGCGGGCTTTCTGGACATTTTTAACAACAAAATACTTCACTGTTTCACTATTCAAAATTAAAATACAAATAACTCAGGTGCCACTACGTTAACGCATGAAACAATATTAAAATTCGTTATGGTGCCACTTGGATGAAATGTTTATAAAACCTCATATACCGGGTGATCCATTTAGCTTGAGACGGGCTTGTATCTCATCTATAAAGAAAAAGTTTACATTACAGTTGTTTAGCATTAAGAGAGAAATAAGATGGTGACATTGATTTTTCTGTGACACCCCTTTGATGGTTATTTCAAAGACACTACCTTTTTTTAATGGAAATGTACAGTTTTTATTACATCATAGAATTCTACGAAAGAAAATAAACTTTAAAAGAAAAAAATTAATCCGATTGTAAATTTAGAAGATAGAACATCAAACATTGTTCGTTTATAATTTTGATGAATAGTGGGCAATAAGGCAATAAGGAAATTGTTCGTTAATGCAATTTTCTTAATAAACAGTCACCAATGATCGACAGCGTAGTTATTAATTTTTATTCAAGAGTCGAATTCTCATCTCAATCGTTTCTTCTAAGGAAAGATATTCCATATTTAGCGGAAATTGTAAAAACTGATAAATAAAAATACTTAAACTAACAATAGTTCAATTAATTTAATTTCATTAAATCTGACAGTATAATTTTGTGTAAGTCGTTCCCTTTTTTCAGTTCGGGTAATTAAAGTATGAACGATTCACATCTAGATGATTAATGGATAAAAAATTGATAACACTGTTGATCATTGATCACCGTTTATTAAGAAATTTGGACTATTGAATTATTGCCTTATTGCCCACTATTCATCAAAATTATGAACGAACAATTTTTCTCGTAATGAAAATTATACGCTTCCATAAAAAAAGGAAAATGACTTTTAAATGACCATCAAAGGGGTGTCACACTGAAAAATCAATGCCACCATCTTCTTTCCCCTTTAATACTAAACAACTTTCATGCAAACGTTTTCTTTATCATAGGTACCGTGCTTGAGATACAGGCCTGTCTCAAGTTAAATAGACCACTCAGTATAAGGCCCTTATTGAACTCGCTTATTATGACGTATAAAGTTTTAATAATCATTGATTTTTATTTTAAATGTATTATTGCTAAGTTTGAATAAACCACAAAATTTGATGTATTTCTTGTATTCATGTCCTAAAGGATCGCATACTAAATATCAAAACAAGGATCTCATATAAATCATAAACTTTGAAAAGTAAATCACAGGGCATTTTAAAAAAGTATCAAATTCAAAATTGGCATTAATTTTTTTTTGTAATTGGCAAAACCTTTTCCTATCACTTCAATTTCGTTACACAATAGATGCGAAATTTAATAAAAAATTCGAGTATGAAATAAATTTATCAATTCAAAATGCCAACCCTATATTTTACATTTTAAAACTTCTTGCCAATATCTGTAATCGTTAAAAAAATAAACAGTTAAGCTTTTAATGTATCAGTAATTTAAGAGGTAATTAGTGGCAGGATGTTTGAGATTGCGGATAGAGAATGTTTTTAAAAGACAAGAGTGCAGGTTTGAATGACGACCGTTTTATATTATTTAAATTTGATTGGTTCGTAAATTTTGGCAGTTGAAACAATGAACGAAATTTATTGGTTGCGTATCACGGAAATGTAGTAAAAAATTTAAAAAAACATAGTCATTGAATGGGAGTCATAGTTGACTAAACCTTAGTTAAAAAGACATTTTTTTTTTTAAAAGTAGTTTTTTTTATTTGTTTCTACTAGATGTCATTTTTACCTCGGAAATCGTCAAGCAAAACACAGCTATTTATTCTTCTTTTCGGATGGGGTATTTGCATATACAGGGTGTTCCACTTAAGTGTGTTTCTTTCATAGCTGGCTTAATAGTATAAATACGGAAAAAATGTTTTAATAAAAGTTTCATCCAATTTGTATCTTCACTTCATAAAATTATTTTTATTTATACAGGGTGTTCCATTACGGCTGGAGGATACCAAACTTTGCTTTTTTAAATGGAACACCCTGTATATTTTTGAGTTTTTAAATTAAGCGATATATTTAAAGGGTAGTTTGATGACCATACATTATTTCCTACTGTTGCCGTTTGAGAGTTACTTCGTCATTTTGAAAAAATATTAGGTACGCTTGCGGCGCTCTCTAAAATCCTCTGTATCTCCAAAACCAAATTAAATAGAAAGCCAGGCTTTTTGAATAAGCTTAAGAAGGGATAATGTTTTCACATGATTCGAAAATTTTCTTTAGTTTTTTTTGATAAATCAACAAATAAAAAATGATGTGATTTTTGACAACCTAAATGAAGCACAACTTGATTTTTGTAAATGGAACGATATACAAATTTTTGCATAATTAGGTGTAAAATTTAAATATAAATCGATTTTGTAGAGGTATTATGCCGACTATTCGGTAGTTTTCAATATATTCGGGCATCTGTGCAATTTTTGAAAGAACCAGTTAAGTAGATTTATTCCGAAAAACGAGATCGAGAATGTACACTTAATTTTATTATATCTCATATAAATACCAAGTGGCCCTATATAAACATCGATATCAGTTAGCCTTGTATGATGGTGCGGAACAGTAAAATGTTCCTCTTGTTTCATATAAACAAGTGGTGCCAGTAAGCTTATGTTATGATGCCACAAGGACCGCTTATGTTGCTTCTCATGGTGCCAGAACTACCTATACATTACTACGTCTAGCACGCCCTCTGAAGATCTATAGC
Organism: Agrilus cyanescens; assembly: GCA_947389935.1. NCBI lineage: Eukaryota > Metazoa > Arthropoda > Insecta > Coleoptera > Buprestidae > Agrilus > Agrilus cyanescens. The sequence goes on from OX376710.1 coordinate 10,654,782, forward strand.
TCGACTAAAACTGTGATTTTTGGTATATATGGTTCAAGTGGCACCATCGTGAAACTTCGTATTTAAGGTACTTGCACCTTCAGGCTCCATAATACAGTGTCAAACGTTCTGGCACCCGAAAATGGTGCCACAACGTATATATAGGTGCCACAACGGCTATATATGCCTATTTTTGGTGCCACTTGGACCAATTACATATGTATATATATATATATATATATATTGGTAAAGGGTACGTTGTCGCCTCCGAAGTAGATACTGAAAAGACGTTGTCACCTCATATGTGACGTTGTGGCCTCCGATTTCGGAGGCGACAACGTCTTCCCATGTATTCATCAGTTCTGACTTTCAAACATGCTACAGAGCCCTACAACGAAATTTTGGTCGGAGGTGACAACGCATCTTCTCTACTCAGAAGAAAAAAATTTAGTTTCGGTATATACCGCTTGCGCTAGGGTCGCACAAAATATGTACGGATGACTCCTTATCGCCTCCGATTATATAAATCGCATTTTGAGATCACGTAAGATACTTTCGCACCTCCGTTAAATAGCAACATCGAAAACAGGACCATAACGGTCTTTCTATTTTATATTTGTAGCAAGCATTGCACAATATGTGTAAGTGTAATGCTTTGTCGCCTCCTTTATAAATATAACTTTGTTACTAGGTAAGTTAAGTACTTCCCCGCCTCCGTTATATCAAATGGTAGAAATTTAGACCATAAGAATTTTTCCATTTCATACGTGTAGCTCGCTAAAGAAAGTTGTGCAGTGATAACGTAATTTGAAAATGATGTTATCACGAAAAAAAGTTGCTGTTAAAACTATGCGTTAAGTACCAAAAAATAATTAAATTCGTAAATAATCCGAATCGACCCAAATTTACAAATTTTCACCTCCATATATCCGGTGTAACGCGTCCCTTTCGGAAACCTAATACAGAATCTATAGCAAAACTGGATTATCATCCTTGCATTTATTGCAAAGGTTTATTTCGAAGACAATATTTGAAGAGGCATGCCAAAAGATGCGTCTCTAAGCCAAACAAATCTGAACAAACACAAACTAGACAAAACTACGTATCAAACTCACAAACAATCGTGGCTTGTGCCAGTGATCCCACTGACACTATATCAAAGCTCAATGTAAAATGCGAGGTTCGTATAATTTTGAAAAAACTTTGAAAAAACTCACCCATAATCGGAGAACGAAATAAAAAGCACAAACCCCAACGCCAAAACTAAGACAACAAATGCCCGAAGCACGTTTTGATAACAAAGTTCAGTTCTTCTCTGTACCTGAAGAAGATAACTTTGTTAACGAAAAGTGCTTTGGACATTTATTGTCTTACTTTTGGCGTTGGGGTTTGAGCTTTCTATTTCGTTCTACAACTCCGCCAAAGTTTCCAGTTTCTTTATTCACCCATAATCAACAATTGACGCAATCAATTTTGGATATGTGTTGGTTTGATGTAACAACAAATGTTCCTGTTTAAAGTAAAACTGAAATCAAATTTGACTAGGTATTCGACAAGATGAAAGGGGACGAAATATCTTTCGAAGCTAAAAAGGATCTTCTGATTGCTAATTTTGGAGAATCGTACCTGAAGAAACATAAGAAAGAACGCATGACGTATGTTTGCAGTAATCGCATGAGGGAGCTTTCGAGACTGCTTATTTCTTATAGAAAAGTAACCAATAATGAGCAATTTAATTTAAAAGATATCCTCCACCCTCAAAATTTTGACAATGTTTTAAGTGCTGCAAGGGATATTGTAGGATATGATCCTATTAAAAAGACCTTTAAATCTCACAGCCTCGCAATGCATCTCGGCACTTCTTTGAAAATGGCTTGCGACGAACTAACTCATCTTGTTTTAAAAGAAAGTCGTGGTTTCAAATGTATATCAGAAATACACACATCTAATTGGCTGAAAAATATAAAGAATTTTAAGAAATTGATTGAGTCCCGATGGAATAGTGAACTAGCTTCCCTTGCTAATAAGGACTTACACGAAAAAAGGTGGAATAAACCCTTGCTGTTGCCCCTAGTCAGCGACATTAAAATCTTCAGAGACGAATGTCTAAAAAATGCCGATGGTTGTGCTAAAATCTTTAAAGAACAAAAAGACGATGTTAAAACGTACAAAATGCTGGTGAATTGCACTTTAGCATTATTGATTCTATTTAATAGACGACGCATTGGTGATGTTCAATTTTTAAAAATAGAGGACTACAAAAAGGACCAGCGCAGTAATTTTGCTTCGGAATTTGACAATGCATTATCAGAAACCGAACGAGCATTGACTGCCAAATAAAAACGCGTATTGAACAGTGGGAAAGGCTCCAGAGCGGTCGCTATTTTATTACCGGAGATTCTACAATACTATGTTAAAATATTACTGGATAATAGAACAAAATATGTTTCTTCAGATAATGATTACGTTTTTGCTATCCCTGGAAGCAGCGTACCGTGGGGAAAAGGTGATGTTGCTATTCGATCGCTTGCTAGCAAAATGAAGTTAGAGAATCCCCACGTCATGACAAGTAATAAACTGCGAAAACATATTGCAACCGTTATGCAAATACTTAGTTTATCCAAAGATGAAGTTAAGCAATTTTCACAATTCATGGGTCACACAGAAAAAACCCACCAAGAGTTTTATGAGTAAGTGTATAACTGGAAATTTAAATTCATAAATCATAAATAATATGGTTTAGGTTACCGGTAGATATATATCAAACCGCGAAGGTGTCCAAGCTTCTGCTCATGATGGAGAAAGGCACAGTTCCTGTGGAGTACAAAGGGAAATCTTTAGCCGAAATAAATTTTGATGTAAATTTAGAATATGCTGAAGAAAACAACGATGGTAAATTTCTCCAAATTTTTTAATTTTTGAATATGAGAAAATGCGAAAAACGAATATCATTAATTTTTACTTGAAAATATATAACTAAATTGACGAATTATTATTGAAGCATTCATATAAAAACTTGGTACGCGGAAACATAGGTGTCTATGTGACCTCCGATAACGTGGCAACACTGCTGGAGGCAACAACGACTACGAGATGTACCTATATATACAATTTTCGGAGGTCACATCGTACCTTTCGTGCTTCCCATATATGAACTCTTCAAAATAAAAAATCTTTTCCCCTCTCATGGAATTCCGATTTGTTGACATTTAAATACCTGAAATATACATCTTTTATTGATATTGTTCAACGGGAAGACCCGGAGGCCAGGTCGCCTTTTCCATATACTGGAAGCGACAAGGTATTGTGCATCAATATATATATATATATATGTATATATATGTACATCACAACAACCACATATCACACCTAACTTTAACTAACATCTGACAGTAACACTGACTAACCATAGATATTGACTAACTATAGATATCCAATTTGCCACTATTGTATATTAAAAGGAAGCACACCGCAAAATTTTTGTAGTTGCCATTGAAAAATATTTCATCTCCATAGTTGCAGTTAATATTATGTTATAATGTAAATAACAACCGGCACGTGTTTCCGAGTATCGCCCCAAATTAATTTTAGTTCATGTTTCAAAATCTTTAAGTCGATTATGAATCTAAATAATAGTGGTAATAAAAAAGTTAAAAAAAATGTCTCGATCGAGCGGGTATTTCGAAGACGAAATCCATTTCTTAAATTTTTGAGAGACTTACAAAGAAACAATAGGCAGAAAATGGCTGAAATAACTCCAATTCTGCGCTTTTTTGCTAAGGAGTGGCGCAACCTACATTCCAAAGAAAAGTCTTACGTAAAACAAACTGTAAGGGCCCTTCGATTCCACAGAAGGTGCAGAAGCAGGAGTAGGTGCCGGAGCTGAAGAGAAAGAAAAGGAAGCAAAAGGAGAAGGGGGATTTTCAAAATTACAATGTCCGGTAACAACAACAATATTTTAGTGTACTTATATTTTACTTCTTATTATTGTATGTTTATTTTATTAAAAAAGACTTTTACAACTTACAGTGTTTTTATATTTTCGTGTCAAAATCCTAAGCCAAATTAAGTAAACCAGTGACAGGTCTCCTTTATAAGGCTTCGTGGCCTAATTACAAAAATGAAAGGTGTGAAGTATATGAAGTTTCTTAAAATAAAAGTCCAAATTAACAAACTAACTAGAAACCAGAGAAATAATTTTATTTTCTGACTTCTCATTTAATAAAGGAAAAAGTGAATTTGAAATTATTTTTCGTAGACCCAGTGAGTGAGAAGTTAGTAAAAGATTCCTGTTTGTAGTCTTTACTTTCATATGCATCTTCCATGAGAATTAAAATGGGACATTGTCAATATGAAAATTAAACTAAATTAGTTCAAAAAAGGGTCTTGTCAAAAATGACTGAACCTACAGTTTGCAGTAAGTTGCCACAGATGGCGCTTTCCTTATAGTCAGTGATAGTTTATCAATTTACCCGCAAAGGAGACCATGCTATGCGCACTCCCTTTTCAAATTCGGAACAAAGTTGTAAGTCTGTGATTCGACTATAGATGGCTCTGATGTCAACGACAAGCAATAGTCTATCTTTAAAAGGTAATTAGCCGAAAGCTCTTGGTGAAACATTGTTAAAATTGATAGGATTAAGAACACGTGGAGAAGTTTCACTTATTTATTTAATTCACTCTATGTACATTTCGCCTTGCTAGGGCATCGTCAGGAGTATGATTAGATACTAAAGTTTACATTACAGCGATTTTCTTAAATACTAGTTTTGGTGGCAGGTACTAGCTTAGGATCTAGAAGGGGGTTGTTGCCAAATTCCAGTTGATCGTTTACTAAGTCATTGTTTAATGAAACTGCTTTTTTAATTTCTAAGATTTCGTATCTGTCTAAGATTTTTCCCCCTTGTATATGATGTAACAGTTTCAAGTTATTTTTATTGCATGAATGGTTCTTATCTATTAAATGAGAGGCAAGTCCTGAGCAATGTTTGTGGTTTATGGCGTTCCTAATGTGTTCATTGCAACGGGTGGCAATTGATCTTTTGGACTTTCCGATGTATATTGTTTGACAATCTGAGCAGGTAATTTCATAGACCCCACATTTCTCGGTATCGTCACGTTTCTTAGACCCATCGCGCGAACTTACCTGAAGAGGCAATTCAGGCCGCCTTAATTGATTTTCTAGAAAATAAAACTTCAATTAGGGAAACGACTGCACATTATGGTTTGAAAGAATCTACGCTTCACTTGCGCTTAAAAGCTTTTAAGAAAAAACAAGAATCCATTGATTCCGGAAATGAATCTAGCGGTAATGAATTAAATAAATCGCAGTCAAAATATTCAACTCGGAACGTATTTTTCACCCTCGAAGAAAAAGAACTCTGTGATTATTTAATTAACATATCCAACATGCATTTTGGCCTGACATATAAAAGAACACGCATGCTGGCATATCAATTTGCAATTAAAAAAGAAAAAAACATCCTGCGTCATGGGACTTGAATAAAAGAGCAGGAGTAGATTGGATGTCAGGTTTTATGCGGACACCCTGAGTTGTCCCACCGTAAACCAGAAAATACAAGTCTAGCAAGAGCTAGTGCGTTTAACGCTAATAACGTGAAAGTTTTCTTTGACAAAGACGGGCATTACAACAGTTCTTCAAGCACTTAAAGTGATTGCAGAGTGGTAAGAAGCAAGTCGGCCAGATAGTTTCTGCAGAACGTGGCACACTTGTTACCTTTTGCGGCATTATTTTCTATTCCACCAGTATACGTACTTCCACGGGTCCGAATAAAAGATGATTACATGTTTGGCTCTCCTACGGGTTCGGTATGCTTCGGATCAAAAGCGGGTTGGATGACTATCGAAATATTTCTTAAGGTATTACAGCACATTAAACAGCATGTTACAAACACTGGACTTTGGCCGCTAAATTCACAAATTTTTACAGATGACGATTTTATTTCGTCATTTGTGACAAACAGAACAGAACCACGACCCAGCACTTCAAATTCATTAGTATCTGTTGCTGAAACACTGACTCTTGTTCCAACAATTTTGACCGAAAATGTTTGTATAATCAGAAACATTCTAGACGATATATTAGAAAAAATATTTGCTACCAAACCCTCTAAGACGGAAAAAAAAGACTAACACTAACTGACATTTGTCCATACCCCAAAGCTCTTCCACGAAAAAAAAATAAATAAATCAAAAAGAGGATCTTCCCGGATTTATACTAATGCTCCTGAAAAAGACCAAACAGAACAGAAGGAAACAGAAAAAATTATGAAGGCTAAAAGGTTAGCCAAAAGACAGATTGTTGCAAAAACAAAGCAAGAAACAGAAAAAAATAAAGAAACAAAACCAAAATTGAAATATGAAAAAAATAAACGTACCGAACAGTTTTCATCAGATTCCGACAGTGATGTGGACAGTTTAAGAAAAATAACTGTGTCTTCAGATTCCGATTTAGACATCGAAGTTGAGGAAAAGGAAGAAGATATTCCAAAAATGTTGCAAGACGACGACAAAATTGAAGTAAATAGTTTTATCTTGCTAAAGTTTCCTACTAAAAAGTCTATCAAATATTACGTTGGACAGGTTTTATCTGCAACATTTTATGAATATGAAGTTAGTTTTCTAAGAAAAAGAGAAACGACGGGATTTGTATTCAGTAGTGTAAGATGACCGGTTCTAATTCAGAGGAGGAGAGGTTACTTAAGGTCAAATTGACGGAAGGTCATTGACTTTAAACTTGTGTGTATGTAGTGGTCGAATGCTTCACAATAAATTGAAACATATGTACATGTGTCGGTAATGTAAAATTAAATACGTCTGCAACCGTCTGAAGTTTACGATTCTTAAATACGTTTACATGATAATGTAGAGGAAGTGGAGAATCAGTAATAATCTTGGTTATATAGAAGGAGCGTAGTACGTGTACATGTATATATTTGTGTTAAGAAATAGATAAAGAAGCAAAAGGTAGTAGACGTTTGAGATATAAGATTAAGGTAGAGTTTGGGGATAATAAGAAAGTAGTATGGAAAGTGTGTCAAGGTCACAAGTCTTTAAAAAGCAAAAGGAAGGTGTAGGAGAGGGGACAGGTAATGGCATAGTAATTGAAAGGTAGGTTTATGAAAACATAATGGATCGGAAGAGTTGACGCCTTTGCTCGTAAGTTTTGCAAAGAATACAGTACAGCGTGTGCGTATCATCGATCTCGTAAACAAAGCCCGACTTTTCGCAGAGGTACGATTGAATCCCCTGACGACAAGGTCGGCAGCACAAGTTTACGACATCGCAATGATAAAATCTGCAGCTGTGGCAGAAAAGCAGAGGTCCGCTACATTGTAACATACATGACGTAAGTGCTACCAAAAAGGTGCGTGTAGAGCCAGGGTGGTCCTGATAAGGACCGATGAATTGGAAGCGTGTTTCAGGATCCAATTATAAGCGAGTCAGGTCTAATCCTGACTGACTTTATTACAATAAATTACAGCTATTTATACTAAGGTTTATTTAAATATGTCTTATGGTAGAATGCGCCGTCAGCCACTTACGCTAGTATGCGTATTTGCTTTTTATACAAAGTTTATTTGCATATGTCTTGTGGTAGAATGCGTCGTCAACAATTTACGATAGTGTGCGTATTTGCTTCTTATACAAAGTTTATTTGCATATGTCTTGTGGTAGAATGCGCCGTCAACCATTTACGCTAGTATGTGTATTTGTGTTCCGACTTAGTTTGGCAGGTAGAACTGTTACAATTCTCTTATTGTTATTGAAATATGCACAGTCACAGTTTGGTCAGCAAACTGCTGTTGGTATACAGGTGTTAATCAGGAAGTATACATAGTAATTGAAAGGTAGGTTTATGAAAACATAATGGATCGGAAGAGTTGAAGCCTTTGCTCGTAAGTATTGTAAAGAATACAGTACAGCGTGTTGGGGATAATAAGAAGTTATATGGAAAAAGTGTCAAGGTCACAAGTTTGTGTATAGGTATGCAAGGGATGAAAAATGAGGTGGAAAAGGGGTTGAGAAGAGAATCCGCTGCTGAAAAGTCGAGAAATATTTTTTTAACATGTCTCACCCTCATACTTTAACCCTCGAAAAGTGTATGAAGGGTAGATGATAGGGAGAAAATGTCTGAATAAAAAAATGTTTAGTCTTCCATGAAGAACAATTTGCTTCCAACGAAACTTAGAGGATGTCTGTAATGGGGGAAGTTGTGGGAACACTCTGTATTATGTACAATTCGGAAAGAATCACACTCTGTACAGCAGAATCTAAATTCTGCTGACAGAGAATTGTAACAGTTCTAGCCGCTAAACAAGTCCGAACACAAATACGCATACTAGCGTACATGGCTGACGGCGCATTCTACCATAAGACATATGTAAATAAACTTTGTATAAATAGCAAATACACACACTAGCATAAATGTCTGAAGGCGCATTCTACCATAAGACATGTAAATAAACTTTGTATAAATAGCTGTAATTTATTAAACTAGGTCAGAACACAAATACGCATACTAGCGTAAATGGCTGACGATGCATTCTACCATAAGACATGTAAATAAACTTTGTATAAATGGCTGTAATTTATTAAACTAGGTCAGAACACAAATACGCATACTAGCGTAAATGGCTGACGATGCATTCTACCATAAGACATGTAAATAAACTTTGTATAAATGGCTGTAATTTATTAAACTAGGTCAGAACACAAATACGCATACTAGCGTAAATGGCTGACGATGCAGTAGTAATGTAGTAGTAATGTAGTATAAATAAGGGTTAGTGCCCTCAGTTCCTCGATTGCGAAGGAGGTCGCTATGGCTTGCGAAATATTGTAATTACAAAAGATTCATGTGCGTTCATTAAACGGCTGATGTGTCACATTCTGAATTGTTACCGAAATACGACACATAGACAGAAACGTTTAATATTGGGAACAATTGCTTTCGCAAGTGATAGTGGACTTTCATCTAGGGTAACGATGAGCTGAGGCAAGCAATGTCAAATCTATTTAGGTTAATTATTACAAGAGTTCGAGCAGAACTAATATATAGCTGAATAGAAACAGATCAAACTCAGAAGACAATGGGATGTGGTTGTAGTGAGTAGTAACCAGTTTGTTAAATAAAACAATAAAACCAATTTTGGGTTTTATTCCACTCAATATCATCCTCAAACATCACATGGCGACCCTGCCTCTCAAGAACTGAAGTTAAGAAGATTTAGTGATAAGGAAATTTAAAATAGAATAATCATGGGAGCTAAAAGTAGTGTACAAAAATCAGAAGAAATAATAGTAGAAGCCGCTGGATCAGGAAACAATAACGCCTCACAAAGTGCAAATCAAGGACTATTTAGCGATCTAAAATTTGTGATAGTAATGTCGATCCTTTTGGTAATTATAATGGTACTATCGTATAAATGGTCAAAGAAAATCTGCAAAAAACAAATACGAGCGGAGATTAACCTCCACGAGCTGAGAAGATCACAAGAGCAGTTAAATAGTGCCTAAGTGAGTGTTACCTGTGCCCGGAATGTAATGTGAGTATTCTAAGTGTATGACAGTGATATGTCCGTTGAGTGCGTCACCAGTTTGGAGGAACTTAGTGAAGAAATTAAACTATTCGGTGAGAATTTAAGAAAAGACAGTATTCAGAGACGAAAGGACCCTACAATAACCAAACGTAAGCGACAAGAATTAATTGTAATTAAAACTAAATTAGATAGCTTAATAAATGTAGCAGTAGAATTAGAAAAAACTAAATCGCTTAAGGAAGATAATTTAAAATTAGTAAATAATTGTATAAAATCTATTAAAGAAAAAATTGAGCAGGCAAAGGTAATTTTAAATGAACGAGAAAGTGATATATTAAAGTTAGAAACTAGTGGTAGTAATTTAGAATTAGATAAACAGAATTCGAATTTTGGTCCTAATCAAGAAGTTAAAATAGAAAATATGGCCGCGTTTGACTTTAGAGTAGCATCTGCTTTACTTCCAAAACTTGACGGAAATGCTGAAACGGTACGACAATTAATTGACGCGATTGAAGTATATGAGGTATCACTGTGCCCTCAGTCAAAAATACAGTTAATTAATTTTGTTTTAAAAATTTGTTTAACATATAAGGAGAAAATTCGCATGAAAACAACATATACAGATATTAAGAATTTAACCGCTGATTTAAGACAACATTTTCTTCCAAAATTGTCCGCACCCTTTTTAGCATCACAATTGCAAGGCTCAAAACAAGGGAATTTATCATTGGAAAAGTATGGGGAAATAATACAGTCGTTAATGTCAGATTTAACTATCGCCCAGGCCGACGGTGATGAAAATTCTAAAACCATTTTTGGACGTGAAAACGAAAAGTTAGCCATTAATGTTTTTGCAAACGGCATTCGCAACAATGAACTGCGAACAATTATAAAAGCAAGAAATTACCAAAATTTATCAGACGCGATAAATGCAGCGAGAGAAGAAAATGCCACGGAAGATAATGTGGGTCAGCAAGTCTTTAAAATGCAATACCATAGCCATAGTAACACGAGAAGATCCGCATTTGCAGGTAATAATAATACTTGGCGAGGAAATAACAATACTTGGCGAGGAAATAACAATACTTGGCGAAGTGATAGATACGGTAAGAATACGCGACAGCCACAACATAATAAAAATTGTTATAATAGGGGTAACAATAATTACAATCATAGTGTAGGTTACAGAAATAGATCAGACCGCCGACCGCAAGGTCGCTCAGTTTATAATAAAAACGCTGGACGAGCAAATAATAATCGTGGTAATAGGACTCATAGTAGTAAATTCTCCAATAACGCTGAAACTGAACAATTACAAACGCATTTGGCAGAACCACATGGCAGTGAAGTTGACGAGTTAACATTTTTTCGTCCCTTCAATTAAAAATAGAACCGCGAATAATGCAATTATTTTCAGTATAAATAGCTTAAATTGTATTAATATTCAATATAAGGGTAACTTTAGGAATTTTTTAATAGACACGGGAGCATCAATTAGCGTATTATTTAAAAATAATTTTAATGAGAAATTAAATAACATAGACTTTAAAGATACTATTAGAGTAAAGGGAGTTGCTGGATCAACAGTAACTCATGGTTCAACCACCCTTACATTTACAATAGAAAACAGCAAGTTTTCACATAAATTTTATTTAGTTGATGCAATAGATAAAAATGTACACGGAATAATTGGTTCTGATTTTTTCGATGCATATTCAGCGATTATTAATTACGAAACGTTTCAGATTTCGTTCAGAGCGGATGATAAGCGTGTCAACGTACCGCTCATATCACAATTTACTAATAAACTAACCATTCCCCCCCGATGTGAGATAATACGGAATTTTTGGGTAGACTTTGACACAGATTGCATCGTAATGCCAGAAAGATTGTGTGAAGGTGTATTTGTAGCTTCCATAATAGCAAGACCAATGCAAAATGTAATACCAGTACGAATTTTAAATGTACAAGATACGCAAGTTACAATAAAAAACTTTAAGCCGAAACTAGCTCGATTAGACGATTACGAGGTAGCGTGTCTTCCAGAAATAAACGAAATGAATGTTTCGAGGGTAGATAAAGTTTTTAAAGAAATAAACTTTAATAAGCTGAACACGGAAGAAAATAGTGCTTTACAACATATAATAGCTAAATTCGCAGATGTTTTTCAATTGCCAGATGACCCATTAACGGTCACAAACGTATACAAACACAAAATTTCGTTAGAAAAAGAAACCACTCCAGTGCACGTAAAGCCTTATCGTCTTCCGCAGACACAAAAAGCTGAAATTCAAAATCAAATACAACAAATGCTTAACGATAAAATAATTGAACCCGCAAAATCACCATGGTCAGCACCGCTATTAGTAGTACCAAAAAGAACGGACAAAAACGGAAATCGAAAATGGCGCATTGTTGTTGATTATCGGCTGCTAAACCGACGAATAAAAGACGATAAATTTCCTCTACCAAATATAACGGAAATTCTAGATTCATTAGCCGGCGCGGTATATTTTTCACATTTAGACCTTTCACAAGGCTACTATCAGGTCGAATTAGATGAAGACAGTCGAGAATACACAGCGTTTACAACAAATACGGGACAATATCAAATGACTAGACTACCGATGGGACTTAAAATTAGTCCTAGTGCTTTCAGTCGTTGCATGACTATTGCAATGGCAGGTCTTAATTTCGAGTCATGTTTTATCTATCTTGACGATTTAATTGTTTTTGGTAGAAATTTAATGGAACACAACAGAAATTTAGTAAAGGTATTAAGTCGACTGCGAAAAGTAAATCTAAAACTAAATCCACAAAAATGTGATTTCTTACGAAAACAAATTTTGTATTTAGGTCATGTTATTTCGGATGAAGGAGTACTACCTGATCCCGAAAAAACAAATGCTATTAAGAACTATCCAACACCTACAGACGTTAAAGCCGTAAAAAGATTCGTAGCTTTTGCAAATTATTACCGCCGTTTTATACCTAATTTTGCTGACATAGCTAACTCTTTAAATAAACTAACAAGAAAAAATGCTATTTTTGAATGGACGCAAGAATGTCAATCAGCTTTCGAATTATTAAAATCAAAATTAATAAAACCACCAATCCTACAATATCCAAATTTTGACGAGACAAATACGTTTATCTTAAAAACAGACGCTTCAGGAGTAGCGATCGGAGCAGTTTTATGTAACCAAGACGATAGACCTGTAGCTTACTCAAGCCGAACTCTCAATCCATCAGAGAAGAACTACAGTACGATTCAAAAAGAATTGTTAAGTATTGTATGGGCAGTCAGACACTTCCGACCTTATTTGTTTGGACGAAAATTCATAATTAAAACAGATCACAGACCACTCGTGTATCTTTTTAGTATGACAAATCCTTCTAGCCGTCTTACAAAGTTTAGATTAACTTTGGAAGAATACGACATTGTTATTGAATATGTTAAGGGTAAGACGAATGTTGTTGCCGATGCTTTATCGCGCGTAGAAGTATCTAGCAACGAATAACGTCAAATCAGTTGTAAAGTAGATAGCACAATTAACATCATAACTCGTGCTAGGATGAAACAATTAAATGATAGAAAAGGCCCTGATATACCTAACTTGGCTGGGACTGATCACCCTGGTTTAGTCGAGGTGTTAAAGCGACCAAAAAACGCGACAGAGCTAAAACCAATAAAAAATGAAGATTTCCAAACTTTAAAGGCTTGTAATGAAATGGTGAAAATCAAGAATAATCTATTATATGACAAGATAAAATGCGTAATTTACTTAAATATAATGACTTTGCAGACAAAGTCTAGTCTTAGGACAACTTTGAGCGATTGTCAAAATCTATGCATAGATAAAAACATAAAAGAATTGTTAATATTAAAAAATAATAATGATAAAGAAATCGTAAACGAAACAATAAATATCATAAACGCATTTAAAAAATTGAAGAAAACCGGTATAAAAATTTCAATTTTAAATAATCCTATAGAGATTAACAGCAAACCAACTCAATTGTTGATATTAAACGATTTTCATCTACTTTCTACAGGTGGACATGCCGGAATAGGGCGAATGTTCAACTATATCAAAAAGTACTATTATTGGAAAGGACTTTATAACGATATAAAAACCTATGTACAGAAATGTGACTCATGTCAAAGGTTTAAACACGCAATTGCACCAAAGACACCACTAACTCTAACGACCACAGCTAATGCTGCTTTTCAAAAAATATTTTTAGATTTGGTAGGTCCACTAGAGATGGACGAGTATGAAAATAAATACATATTAACTATACAATGCGACTTATCAAAATTTGTTGAGGTGTACCCTCTGCGTAATAAAGAATCCGACACCGTAGCTAAGGCATTCGTCAATAATTTTGTTTTAAGATACGGTATACCAAACGAAATAGTAACGGATCAAGGCAAAGAATTTATGTCCAAGCTTTTTCAACAAACCTGCGAGATGCTAGGAGTAAAACGACTAAATTCGACACCGTATCACCACCAAACGTTAGGCGCTCTCGAAAATTCTCATAAACACCTTGGCGCATTTTTACGGGAAAAAATAAACAAATTTCGAAACGCTTGGAGCGAATGGTTACCTTTTTGGAGTTTCTCATACAACACCCAAGTTCATTCGGAAACTAAATATACACCGTTTGAATTAGTTTTTGGCCGTGTTGCGAAGTTACCATCTAGCATTGCCGACAATATTATACCTATGTATAGTTTTGATAATTATCCTATCGAATTAAGATACCGATTACAGCAAGCATCAGCAGACGCAAGACAAAATTTGATTAAATCCAAAGAAAATAGACAAACAAAGCATGACCAGAATTCGAAATCAGTAATTAAGTATAAGAATAACGACCTAGTTTTAGTAAAAAATGTTATTACTAATAAGATGGACCCTCTATATAAAGGACCTTTCAGAGTGATACAGGACATTCATCCAAATGTTAAATTAAGTGTTAAAGGAAAGGACCAGATAGTGCATAAGGATAGAGTTAAGTTATATTACAGCTGAAAATAATAATAAAAATGAAAAAAAAAAAATAGTAACAAAAAAAAATTTTTTTTTTTTCTCTTAAGGGGAAAGGTGTAATGTAGTATAAATAAGGGTTAGTGCCCTCAGTTCCTCGATTGCGAAGGAGGTCGCTATGGCTTGCGAAATATTGTAATTACAAAAGATTCATGTGCGTTCATTAAACGGCTGATGTGTCACATTCTGAATTGTTACCGAAATACGACACATAGACAGAAACGTTTAATATTGGGAACAATTGCTTTCGCAAGTGATAGTGGACTTTCATCTAGGGTAACGATGAGCTGAGGCAAGCAATGTCAAATCTATTTAGGTTAATTATTACAAGAGTTCGAGCAGAACTAATATATAGCTGAATAGAAACAGATCAAACTCAGAAGACAATGGGATGTGGTTGTAGTGAGTAGTAACCAGTTTGTTAAATAAAACAATAAAACCAATTTTGGGTTTTATTCCACTCAATATCATCCTCAAACATCACACATTCTACCATAAGACATATGTAAATAAACTTTGTATAAATGGCTGTAATTTATTAAACTAGGTCAGAACACAAATACGCATACTAGCGTAAATGGCTGACGATGCATTCTACCATAAGACATGTAAATAAACTTTGTATAAATGGCTGTAATTTATTAAACTAGGTCAGAACACAAATACGCATACTAGCGTAAATGGCTGACGATGCATTCTACCATAAGACATGTAAATAAACTTTGTATAAATGGCTGTAATTTATTAAACTAGGTCAGAACACAAATACGCATACTAGCGTAAATGGCTGACGATGCATTCTACCATAAGACATGTAAATAAACTTTGTATAAATAGCTGTAATTTATTAAACTAGGTCAGAACACAAATACGCATACTAGCGTAAATGGCTGACGATGCATTCTACCATAAGACATATGTAAATAAACTTTGTATAAATAGCAAATACACACACTAGCGTAAATGTCTGAAGGCGCTATAGGATACCCTCGAATACCATCAATTTCCTGGGAACTCGGAATTTTCTTGCTACAATTTCTTATAATACTAATTATTTTTAATTTATAAAATATCAGCAAAATCAATACCTATTATGATTGTTATTGAAATATGCACAGTTTGGTCAGCAAAGTGTTGCTGGTATACAAGTGTTAATCAGAAAGTATCCACACTTCACTGTAACTTACATTGTTATTTATAACTCAAACAACTTCCCTTTCTAGTTTACCTCCTTCGCACAAACACTTGTGATGATCTTAACTTTACCCCACTCAATTTTGATATAAATGACGACAGTTTTTGAAGAACGATATGTAATAGAAATAAGTAATAATCTTGGTTATGTAGAAGGAGCGTAGTACGTGTACATGTATATTTTTATGTTAAGAAATAAATATAGAAACAAAAGGTAGTAGACGTTTGAGATATAAGATTAAGGTAGAGTTTGGGGATAATAAGAAGTTATATGGCAAGTGTGTCAAGGTCACAAGTCTTTAAAAAGGAAAAGGAAGGTGTAGGAGAGGGGACAGGTAATGACATAGTAATTGAAAGGTAGGTTTATGAAAACATAATGGATCGGAAGAGTTGACGCCTTTGCTCGTAAGTTTTGCAAAGAATACAGTACAGCGTGTGCGTATCTTCGATTTCGTAAACAAAGCCCAACTTTTCGCAGAGGTACGATTGAATCCCCTGACGACAAGGTCGGCAGCACAAGTTTACGACATCGCAATGATAAAATCTGCAGCTGTGGCAGAAAAGCAGAGGTCCGCTACATTGTAACATACATGACGTGATTGCCACCAAAAAGGTGCGCGTAGAGCCAGGGTGGTCCTGATAAGGACCGATGAATTGGAAGCGTGTTTCAGGATCCAATTATAAGCGAGTCAGGTCTAATCCTGACTGACTTTATTACAATAAATTACAGCTATTTATACAAAGTTTATTTACATATGTCTTATGGTAGAATGCACCGTCAGCTAGTTACGCTAGTGTGCGTATTTGCTTTTTATACAAAGTTTATTTACATATGTCTTGTGGTAGAATGCACCGTCAGCCATTTACGCTAGTGTGCGTATTTGTGTTCCGACTAAGTTTGGCAGCTAGAACTGTTACAATTCTCTCTCTCCGCAGAATTTACATTCTGCTGTACAGAGTGTGCTTTTTTCCAACAGTAAAGCAGACTTAAGGTTAGCTAGCTTATTTCCGACTTCTTGTACCTCCTTTCTCGTTTCAACTACCGATCTGGTGTGGGAAGAAGGTCCCCGAGTGGAAGTACCCGAATCTGAAAAAATTTTTGAAAAAAATAAAGTTGACAAAAAGTTGTCTCCTTTAAGCTTAAAAAAAATAGAAGCAGTTAAAAAAAAAGTGTTCCTCTTGGAATATGTAAGTTGAACAGTGAGCTAAATGATCCTACCCTGAAAAGTCGAGAAATATTTTTTTAACGTGTTTCACCCTCATACTTTAACCCCCGAAAAGTGTATGAAGGGTAGATGATAGGGAGAAAATTTTCCTGGGAACTCGGAATTCTCCTGCCACAATTTCTTATAATACTAATTATTTTTAATTTATAAAATATCAACAAAATCAATACCTATTATGATTATTATTGAAATATGCACGGTTTGGTCAGCAGTGTTGGTGGTATACAGGTGTTAATCAGAAAGTATCCACACCTCACTCTAACTTACATTGTCATTTATAACTCAAACAACTTCTCTTTCTAGTTTTCCTCCTTCACACAAACACTTGTGCTGATCTTAACTTTACCCCACTCATATTAAGTAATAATCTTGGTTATGTAGAAGGAGCGTAGAACGTGTACATGTATATATTTGTGTTAAGAAATAAATAAAGAAGCAAAAGGTAGTATACGTTTGAGAAATAAGTACGCATACTAGCGTAAATGGCTGACGGCGCATTCTACCATAAGACATATGTAAATAAACTTTGTATAAATTGCTGTAATTTATTAAACTAGGTCAGAACACAAATACGCATACTAGCGTAAATGGCTGACGGCGCATTCTACCACAAGACATATGTAGATAAACTTTGTATAAATAGCTGTAATTTATTAAACTAGGTCAGAACACAAATACGCATACCAGCGTAAATGGCTGACGATGCATTCTACCATAAGACATATGTAAATAAACTTTGTATAAATAGCAAATACACACACTAGCGTAAATGTCTGAAAGCGCATTCTACCATAAGACATATGTAAATAATAATATTTTGAGACCTTTTCTGGTTTATCCTCAGAAGGTGGTTTTTTTAACATAATTTATTTTTTTATTTATTTTTATTTATTTTTTATTTTTTTATTTTGGGTCCTTTTTGGTTTATCCCAGAGAGTAGTTTTTTTTGTTTTTTTGTTTTATTTTTTCAAAACACAAACTAACATTAACAAACTATTTACTTAACTTATTTACACACTTACATACTAACCCTTATTTACCACTTAACTTTTTTACAACACTTACATACTAACCCTTATTTACCACTTAACTTTTTTACAACACTTACATACTAACCCTTATTTACTACTTAACTTATCTACTAACACTACATGTATAACAGTCTAGTACCTCACCGACGTCAACTGCTGTTTCGCGGTGTCAAGCAACGTTTTCAATCGCTCCAACTTCGGACGCTTTGCTTCCTTCGCGCGCTCTAAGACGTCCACTTCCTGATCGATCTGGTGGTCCTCCTCAACCAGTTCGATCCGTTTCTTCAACAAAGCTTCCTTGTTACAGGCAGACTTCGCCACTTTTGCTTCAAGCTGAGCAATCTCAGCTATCCACTTAGCGACGTCGTTGTCCTGTTGCAAGATAGCCTTGTCGACTTGGGCAATTTCAGCGCGCACCTTCTTCTGCGCAGCGCGCCTTCCTTCCCAAACGGACGTCAAATACGCCATCTTCTCGCACACTTTCGGAATTATCGCAAAGGCGATTTCCAGACTGTCTATGTACCGTGATAGAGTTGTCTGAGAAGGCGTCGTTGGAGTTTCCGGAAGTGGAGAAACAGGCGATGGAACCGGCGTGAGCGTCGGAAGTGGAGAACCGCAGTCTCTTGGCATCGATGCAGCAGCAGTTGTCATCGTCGTCGCCGTTGTCCAGGTACACGTCGTTGGCGCCGTCGTGGACGTGGACAACGGCGTCGGTACCATGCTCCTCCTCGCTGTCGTGGTCGCTGTCGTGGTCGCTGTCGTGGTTGAAAAACGCTTCCTTTTCGCCATCTCTAGAGTCCGCTTTCCACCTGCAGCTGCGCAACATCTAGGTGGCGTCGACACTGCAGCGATAGCTGCCATAGTAGTCACGGCGACCACAAACTCGCACTGTAAAACAAAATTATTAATTAACAATTAAACAATTACTTCAACAATATTAATTAATACTTACACCACTTCTCCTCGATTTTCCGTACCGGCTTTTCGGTACTGCAGGTTTTTTAACTTGTTTGTTTTCCATTTTAATTTTTTATATATAGCCAATAATTTTTTTATAATCTATTACTGGATCGTTTGCTCACAACGACAGTGGAGAGAAGAATGAGACGACGCTCCGCTTGCTACCTTCCCTCAACACTGCTTGCATATTCCTATTTGCTGAATAAGCAATGGTTCACACGCTCGATGAGCCATGTATCAGAACTTTTATGTATGTGTGAGATGATACCAAACACCCATATCTATCCATAGGTTTATGACATTACTAAACATGTAACCTATTTCTATTTGCTGAATAAGCAATGGTTCACACGCTAGATGAGCCACGTATCAGAACTTTTATGTATGTATGAGATAATACCAAACACAATGTCTATCCGTAGGTTCATAACATCACTCCTTCCCCCTTAGATTTTTTCTATTTCTTGTACCTCCTTTCTCGTTTCAACTACAGATCTGGTGTAGGAAGAAGGTCCCCGAGTGGAAGTACCCGAATCTGAAAAAAATTTTGAAAAAATAAAGTTGACAAAAAGTTGTCTCCTTTAAGCTTAAAAAAAAATAGAAGCAGTTAAAAAAAGTGTTCCTCTCGGAAAATGTAATTTGAACAGTGGCCTAAATGATCTTACCCAGAAAAGTCGAGAAATATTTTTTTAACGTGTTTCACCCTCATACTTTAACCCTTGAAAAGTGTATGAAGGGTAGATGATAGGGAGAAAATGTCTGAATAAAAAATGTTTAGTCTTCCATGAAGCACAATTTGCTTCCAACGAAACTTAGAGGACGTCTGTAATGGGGGAAGTTGTAGGAACACTCTGTATTATGTACAATTCGGAACGTATCACACTCTGTACAGCAGAATCTAAATTCTGCTGACAGAGAATTGTAACAGTTCTAGCCGCTAAACTAAGTCAGAACACAAATACGCACACTAGCGTAAATGGATGATGGCGCATTCTACCATAAGACATATGCAAATAAACTTTGTATAAAAAGCAAATACGCACACTAGCGTAAATGGCTGACGGTGCATTCTACCACAAGACATATGTAAATAAACTTTGTATAAAAAGCAAATACGCACACTAGCGTAAATGGCTGACGGTGCATTCTACCACAAGACATATGCAAATAAACTTTCTATAAAAAGCAAATACGCGCACTAGCGTAAATGGCTGACGTCGCATTCTTCCACAAGACATATGTAAATAAACTTTGTATAAAAAGCAAATACGCGCACTAGCGTAAATGGCTGACGGCGCATTCTGCCACAAGACATATGTAAATAAACTTTGTATAAAAAGCAAATACGCACACTAGCGTAAATGGCTGACGGTGCATTCTACCACAAGACATATGTAAATAAACTTTGTATAAAAAGCAAATACGCACACTAGCGTAAATGGCTGACAGTGCATTCTACCACAACACTTATGTAAATAAACTTTGTATAAAAAGCAAATACGCGCACTAGCGTAAATGGCTGACGGCGCATTCTACCACAAGACATATGCAAATAAACTTTCTATAAAATGCAAATACGCACACTAGCGTAAATGTCTGACGGTGCATTCTACCACAAGACATATGCAAATATACTTTCTATAAAAAACAAATACGCACACTAGCGTAAATGGCTGACGGTGCATTCTACCACAAGACATATGTAAATAAACTTTGTATAAAAAGCAAATTCGCACACTAGAGTAAATGCATGATGGCGCATTCTACCATAAGACATATGTGAATAAACTTTGTATAAAAAGCAAATACGCGCACTAGCGTAAATGGCTGACGGCGCATTCTACCATAAGACATATGTAAATAAACTTTCTATAAAAAGCAAATACGCGCACTAGCGTAAATGGCTGACGGCGCATTCTACCACAAGACATATGTAAATAAACTTTGTATAAAAAGCAAATACGCACACTAGCGTAAATGGCTGACGGTGCATTCTACCACAAGACATATGTAAATAAACTTTGTATAAAAAGCAAATACGCACACTAGCGTAAATGGCTGACGGTGCATTCTACCACAAGACATATGTAAATAAACTTTGTATAAAAAGCAAATACGCACACTAGCGTAAATGGCTGACGGTGCATTCTACCACAAGACATATGCAAATAAACTTTCTATAAAAAGCAAATACGCGCACTAGCGTAAATGGCTGACGGTGCATTCTACCATAAGACATATGCAAATATACTTTGTATAAAAAGCAAATACGCACACTAGCGTAAATGGCTGACGGTGCATTCTACCACAAGACATATGTAAATAAACTTTGTATAAAAAGCAAATTCGCACACTAGCGTAAATGGATGATGGCGTATTCTACCATAAGACATATGTAAATAAACTTTGTATAAAAAGCAAATACGCGCACTAGCGTAAATGGCTGACGGCGCATTCTACCATAAGACATATGTAAATAAACTTTCTATAAAAAGCAAATACGCGCACTAGCGTAAATGGCTGACGGCGCATTCTACCACAAGACATATGTAAATAAACTTTGTATAAAAAGCAAATACGCACACTAGCGTAAATGGCTGACGGTGCATTCTACCACAAGACATATGTAAATAAACTTTGTATAAAAAGCAAATACGCACACTAGCGTAAATGGCTGACGGTGCATTCTACCACAAGACATATGCAAATAAACTTTCTATAAAAAGCAAATACGCGCACTAGCGTAAATGGCTGACGTCGCATTCTTCCACAAGACATATGTAAATAAACTTTGTATAAAAAGCAAATACGCACACTAGCGTAAATGGATGATGGCGCATTCTACCATAAGACATATGCAAATAAACTTTGTATAAAAAGCAAATACGCACACTAGCGTAAATGGCTGACGGTGCATTCTACCACAAGACATATGTAAATAAACTTTGTATAAAAAGCAAATACGCGCACTAGCGTAAATGGCTGACGGCGCATTCTGCCACAAGACATATGTAAATAAACTTTGTATAAAAAGCAAATACGCACACTAGCGTAAATGGCTGACGGTGCATTCTACCACAAGACATATGTAAATAAACTTTGTATAAAAAGCAAATACGCACACTAGCGTAAATGGCTGACAGTGCATTCTACCACAACACTTATGTAAATAAACTTTGTATAAAAAGCAAATACGCGCACTAGCGTAAATGGCTGACGGCGCATTCTACCACAAGACATATGCAAATAAACTTTCTATGAAATGCAAATACGCACACTAGCGTAAATGTCTGACGGTGCATTCTACCACAAGACATATGCAAATATACTTTGTATAAAAAACAAATACGCACACTAGCGTAAATGGCTGACGGTGCATTCTACCACAAGACATATGTAAATAAACTTTGTATAAAAAGCAAATACGCACACTAGCGTAAATGGATGATGGCGCATTCTACCATAAGACATATGCAAATAAACTTTGTATAAAAAGCAAATACGCACACTAGCGTAAACGGCTGACGGTGCATTCTACCACAAGACATATGTAAATAAACTTTGTATAAAAAGCAAATACGCACACTAGCGTAAATGGATGATGGCGCATTCTACCATAAGACATATGTAAATAAACTTTGTATAAAAAGCAAATACGCGCACTAGCGTAAATGGCTGACGGCGCATTCTGCCACAAGACATATGTAAATAAACTTTGTATAAAAAGCAAATACGCACACTAGCGTAAATGGCTGACAGTGCATTCTACCACAAGACATATGTAAATAAACTTTGTATAAAAAGCAAATACGCGCACTAGCGTAAATGGCTGACGGCGCATTCTACCACAAGACATATGCAAATAAACTTTCTATAAAATGCAAATACGCACACTAGCGTAAATGGCTGACGGTGCATTCTACCACAAGACATATGCAAATATACTTTGTATAAAAAGCAAATACGCACACTAGCGTAAATGGCTGACGGTGCATTCTACCACAAGACATATGTAAATAAACTTTGTATAAAAAGCAAATTCGCACACTAGCGTAAATGGATGATGGCGCATTCTACCATAAGACATATGTAAATAAACTTTGTATAAAAAGCAAATACGCGCACTAGCGTAAATGGCTGACGGCGCATTCTACCATAAGACATATGTAAATAAACTTTCTATAAAAAACAAATACGCGCACTAGCGTAAATGGCTGACGGCGCATTCTACCACAAGACATATGTAAATAAACTTTGTATAAAAAGCAAATACGCACATAAGCGTAAATGGCTGACGGTGCATTCTACCACAAGACATATGTAAATAAACTTTGTATAAAAAGCAAATACGCGCACTAGCGTAAATGGCTGACGGCGCATTCTGCCACAAGACATATGTAAATAAACTTTGTATAAAAAGCAAATACGCACACTAGCGTAAATGGCTGACGGTGCATTCTACCACAAGACATATGTAAATAAACTTTGTATAAAAAGCAAATACGCACACTAGCGTAAATGGCTGACAGTGCATTCTACCACAACACTTATGTAAATAAACTTTGTATAAAAAGCAAATACGCGCACTAGCGTAAATGGCTGACGGCGCATTCTACCACAAGACATATGCAAATAAACTTTCTATAAAATGCAAATACGCACACTAGCGTAAATGTCTGACGGTGCATTCTACCACAAGACATATGCAAATATACTTTGTATAAAAAACAAATACGCACACTAGCGTAAATGGCTGACGGTGCATTCTACCACAAGACATATGTAAATAAACTTTGTATAAAAAGCAAATACGCACACTAGCGTAAATGGATGATGGCGCATTCTACCATAAGACATATGTAAATAAACTTTGTATAAAAAGCAAATACGCGCACTAGCGTAAATGGCTGACGGCGCATTCTGCCACAAGACATATGTAAATAAACTTTGTATAAAAAGCAAATACGCACACTAGCGTAAATGGCTGACAGTGCATTCTACCACAAGACATATGTAAATAAACTTTGTATAAAAAGCAAATACGCGCACTAGCGTAAATGGCTGACGGCGCATTCTACCACAAGACATATGCAAATAAACTTTCTATAAAATGCAAATACGCACACTAGCGTAAATGGCTGACGGTGCATTCTACCACAAGACATATGCAAATATACTTTGTATAAAAAGCAAATACGCACACTAGCGTAAATGGCTGACGGTGCATTCTACCACAAGACATATGTAAATAAACTTTGTATAAAAAGCAAATTCGCACACTAGCGTAAATGGATGATGGCGCATTCTACCATAAGACATATGTAAATAAACTTTGTATAAAAAGCAAATACGCGCACTAGCGTAAATGGCTGACGGCGCATTCTACCATAAGACATATGTAAATAAACTTTCTATAAAAAACAAATACGCGCACTAGCGTAAATGGCTGACGGCGCATTCTACCACAAGACATATGTAAATAAACTTTGTATAAAAAGCAAATACGCACACTAGCGTAAATGGCTGACGGTGCATTCTACCACAAGACATATGCAAATAAACTTTCTATAAAAAGCAAATACGCGCACTAGCGTAAATGGCTGACGTCGCATTCTTCCACAAGACATATGTAAATAAACTTTGTATAAGAACCAAATACGCACACTAGCGTAAAAAGATGATGGCGTATTCTACCATAAGACATATGCAAATAAACTTTGTATAAAAAGCAAATACGCACACTAGCGTAAATGGCTGTAGAGTGAGGTGTGGATACTTTCTGATTAACACCTGTATACCAGCAGCACTTTGCTGACCAAACTGTGCATATTTCAATAATAATCATAATAGGTATTGATTTTGCTGATATTTTATAAATCAAAAATAATTAGTATTATAAGAAATTGTGGCAAGAAAATTCCGAGTTCCCAGGAAATTGATGGTATTCGAGGTCATCCTATACATAAGGGGGACGGAGTAATGTCGTGAACCTAAGGATAGACATTGTGTTTGGTATCATCTCATACATACATAAATTTAAGCTTAAAGGAGACAACTTTTTGTCAACTTAATTTTTTCAAAATTTTTTTCTGATTCAGGTACTTCCACTCGGGGACCTGCTTCCCACACCGGATCGGTAGTTGAAACGAGAAAGGAGGTACAAGAAATAGAAAATAAGCTAGCTAACCTTAAGTCTGCTTTACTGAGTAAATTTAATGATTAAAATTCAATGATGTTTTATATTATATTATATTAAATAAAATTCTGTTATATTGTATCGTTTTATATTTGTGATAGAGTTGTTTGAGAAGGCGTCGTTGGAGTTTCCGAGAGTATGCGAGGAGATGCCGTATTTGACGTCCGTTTGGGAAGGAAGGCGCGCTGCCCAGAAGAAGGTGCGCGCTGAAATTGCCCAAGTCGACAAGGCTATCTTGCAACAGGACGACGACGTCGCTAAGTGGAAAGCTGAGATTGCTCAGCTTGAAGCAAGAGTGATGAAACTTATGGTAGAATGCGCCGTCAGCCATGTACGCTAGTAGGCGTATTTGTGTTCGGACTTAGTTTAGCGGCTAGAACTGTTACAATTCTCTGTCAGCAGAATTTAGATTCAGAGTGTGCTACTTTCCGAATTGTACATAATACAGAGTGTTCCCACAAAGTAATTTGAACCCCTTAATTTCAAGAGTTAATTAAAGGTATAAGGAGCGGTGCTAAAAAAAGGTGTCTCTCCCACTATTGATGTCGAAGTCTTAAGACCACTTGGCAATGTCAGAAGTATCAAATTCAGACAACTACCCCTCTCAGACTTAAGTCAAATACGCCACCTGCTCGCACACATTCGGAATTATCGCAAAGGCGATTTCCAGACTGTATGTCCTGTGATAGAGTTGTTTGAGAAGGCGTTGTTGCAGTTTCCGGAAGTTGAGAAACAGGCGATGGAATCGGCGTGAGCGTCGGAAGTGGAGAACCGCAGTCACTTGACATCGATGCAGCAGCAGTTGTCATCTTCATCGCCGTTGTCCAGGTACACGTCGTTGCCGCCGCGGTGGAGGTGGACAACGGCGTCGGTACCGTGCTCCTCCACGCTGTCGTGGTGGTTCCGGTGGTTGAAAGACGCTTCCTCTACATCATCCCCAGAGTCCGCTTCTTTCCACCAGCAGCAGAACATGTTGGTGGCGCCGACACCACAGCTACCGCCGCCATCGTGGTCACGGCGGCCACAAACTCGCACTGTAAAACAAAATTATTAATTAGCAATTAAACAATTACTTCAACAATATTAATTAATACTTACACCACTTGACCTCGATTTTCCGTACCGGCATTTCGGTACGGCAGGTTTTCTTAAACATGTAACCTATTAATATATACATGTACACGTTCTACGCTTCTTCTACATAATATGAGTGGGGTAAAGTTAAGATCAGCACAAGTGTTTGTGCGAAGGAGGAAAACTAGAAAGAGAAGTTGTTTGAGTTATAAATGACAATGTAAGTTAGAGTGAGGTGTGGATACTTTCTGATTAACACCTGTATACCACCAACACATTGCTGACCAAACTGTGCATATTTCAATAACAATCATAGTAGGTATTGATTTTGCTGATAAGAGAATTGTAACAGGGAACACTCTGTATTATGTACAATTCGGAAAGTAGCACACCCTGTACAGCAGAATGTAAATTCTGCTGAGAGAAAATTGTAACAGTTCTAGCTGCCAAACTTAGTCGGAACTCAAATACGCACACTAGCGTAAATGGCTGACGGTGCATTCTACCACAAGACATATGTAAATAAACTTTGTATAAAAAGCAAATACGCACACTAGCGTAACTAGCTGACGGTGCATTCTACCATAAGACATATGTAAATAAACTTTGTATAAATAGCTGTAATTTATTGTAATAAAGTCAGTCAGGATTAGACCTGACTCGCTTATAATTGGATCCTGAAACACGCTTCCAATTCATCGGTCCTTATCAGGACCACCCTGGCTCTACGCGCACCTTTTTGGTAGCACTTACGTCATGTATGTTACAATGTAGCGGACCTCTGCTTTTCTGCCACAGCTGCAGATTTTATCATTGCGATGTCGTAAACTTGTGCTGCCGACCTTGTCGTCAGGGGATTCAATCGTACCTCTGCGAAAAGTCGGGCTTTGTTTACGAGATCGATGATACGCACACGCTGTACTGAATTCTTTGCAAAACTTACGAGCAAAGGCGTCAACTCTTCCGATCCATTATGTTTTCATAAACCTACCTTTCAATTACTATGTCATTACCTGTCCCCTCTCCTACACCTTCCTTTTCCTTTTTAAAGACTTGTGACCTTGACACACTTGCCATATAACTTCTTATTATCCCCAAACTCTACCTTAATCTTATATCTCAAACGTCTACTACCTTTTGCTTCTTTATCTATTTCTTAACACAAATATATACATGTACACGTACTACGCTCCTTATACATAACCAAGATTATTACTTATTTCTATTACATATCGTTCTTCAAATACTGTCTTCATTTATATCAAAATTGAGTGGGGTAAAGTTAAGATCATCACAAGTGTTTGTGCGAAGGAGGTAAACTAGAAAGAGAAGTTGTTTGAGTTATAAATGACAATGTAAGTTAGAGTGAGGTGTGGATACTTTCTGATTAACACCTGTATACCAGCAACACTTTGCTGACCAAACTGTGCATATTTCAATAACAATCATAATAGGTATTGATTTTGCTGATATTTTATAAATTAAAAATAATTAGTATTATAAGAAATTGTAGCAAGAAAATTCCGAGTTCCCAGGAAATTGATGGTATTCGAGGGTATCCTATAGCGCCTTCAGACATTTACGCTAGTGTGTGTATTTGCTATTTATACAAAGTTTATTTACATATGTCTTATGGTAGAATGCATCGTCAGCCATTTACGCTAGTATGCGTATTTGTGTTCTGACCTAGTTTAATAAATTACAGCTATTTATACAAAGTTTATTTACATGTCTTATGGTAGAATGCGCCTTCAGACATTTATGCTAGTGTGTGTATTTGCTATTTATACAAAGTTTATTTACATATGTCTTATGGTAGAATGCGCCGTCAGCCATGTACGCTAGTATGCGTATTTGTGTTCGGACTTAGTTTAGCGGCTAGAACTGTTACAATTCTCTGTCAGCAGAATTTAGATTCTGCTGTACAGCGTGTGATTCTTTCCAAATTGTACATAATACAGAGTGTTCCCACAACTTCCCCCATTACAGACATCCTCTAAGTTTCGTTGGAAGCAAATTGTTCTTCATGGAAGACTAAACATTTTTTTTATTCAGACATTTTCTCCCTATCATCTACCCATCATACACTTTTCGAGGGTTAAAGTATGAGGGTGAAACATGTTAAAAAAATATTTCTCGACTTTTCAGCAGCGGATTCTCTTCTCAACCCCTTTTCCACCTCATTTTTCATCCCTTGCATACCTATACACAAACTTGTGACCTTGACACTTTTTCCATATAACTTCTTATTATCCCCAACACGCTGTACTGTATTCTTTACAACACTTACGAGCAAAGGCTTCAACTCTTCCGATCCATTATGTTTTCATAAACCTACCTTTCAATTACTATGTATACTTTCTGATTAACACCTGTGTACCAGCAGCAGTTTGCTGACCAAACTGTGACTGTGCATATTTCAATAACAATAAGAGAATTGTAACAGTTCTACCTGCCAAACTAAGTCGGAACACAAATACACACTACCAGCGTAAATGGTCGACGGCGCATTCTACCATGAGATATATGTAAATATACTTTGTATAAAAAACTAATACGCACAAATGGCTGACGACGCATTCTACCACAAGACATATGCAAATAAACTTTGTATAAAAAGCAAATACGCATACTAGCGTAAATGGCTGTAGAGTGAGGTGTGGATACTTTCTGATTAACACCTGTATACCAGCAGCACTTTGCTGACCAAACTGTGCATACGGTTGCAGACGTATTTAATTTTACATTACCGACACATGTACATATGTTTCAATTCATTGTGAAGCATTCGACCACTACATACACACAAGTTTAAAGTCAATGACCTTCCGTCACTTTGACCTTAAGTAACCTCTCCTCCTCTGAATTAGAACCGGTCATCTTACACTACTGTATTCCCAAATATTCCTGATGTATCGACTTTCCTAAGGTCCGACATTATTTTAAAGATGCCAGAGCCAAAGAAATTGAGCGGCTCTTCACGGGTCAAATCCATAATTAAATTTGAACTAAATTTAGATGGATATAATGTTCAATAAAGTTTTATTTTAGAAAAATGTTTAGTTTTTGTCAACTGTCCACAACTGCCCCATGTGCGTCCAAAACTGCCCCAGCATGGGGCAGGTTTGGACAAAGTACACTTTTTAGAAAAAGAAGGAAAAGTCCTAGTAAAATTATATTTAACTTAAATATCGACGTAAGCATGTATAGGTAAAGGATTATACTAGAGTGTATTGATGAAAGTATTTGTACATTTAGAAAGGTGAACAAGCCATTAGTATTTCAAAAAAAATGTCCAAACGTGCCCCGGTCTCCCCTATAGAAAAAAAAAATGGTTCACTTGCTGTTATATTGAATGCAGTACAACGTAAAGAAGAAATATTGTCATTTTTAAAAGATACTGTCAATGATGTAACGCACAATTTTTTGTTGTCCCAGGAACGAACACAACATCTTAAACCACGTGGAAGGAGGTTTACCATTGACGACAAGATTTTTGCCTTATCTTTGTACAAACAGAGTGGAAGAAGTTATCGCTTCTCATCAAAAGTATTTGCCTTACCATAAAGGAAAAATATTTCTACTATATTAAACAGCATTCCTTTTTATTGTGGAATAAATGGTAATATAATTCAACATCTCTTAAAAACAGTGCAAAAAATGAATCCAATATGTTAATTTATTTGTAGAAATATCTCTACAAGCTGGTCTGTAATATAATAAACAAAGAGATTAACAAGAACTTTACAGTTTGTGTTTTGCCTGCTTCTGCCTGAAGAGACCCAATAGGTCGAAACCGGTCGTAGAATTGGCTTGTGGTTCGTTGTACCTATTGTATAGGACGCGTTCCAAGTGTGGGATTAGTAATCCTTAATTATTTAGACGTAACAGGAATTTACCTGTCTTTTTAGATCAAAGAGATTAAGTTGAAAGTTTTTTGGACTATGGTGATTCTGACAGTAGAGCTCTGCATTTGCAGACCATGCATTAATGTTTATGGCTAGAGGTCTTCATAAACGATGGAAACAACCACTCTGTTTCACTTTTTAAGAAGGAACTTCTTCTACAGGAGTCATTGTAAAAATGATAAAAGTCATTCGTCGTTCCAGAGAAGCAGGTTTATATCCAGTGGCAACAATTTGTGATCAAGGGGCAACTAATGTAGCAGCCATTAATTTACTGTTGAGAGACACAAGCAGATACTGTCATTTAAATAACACTAACAATATTTATCAAGGGTATTTGGTGGATGGAGAATGGGGGGTACATATTTATGACTCCTCACTTAATGAAAGGTGTGCGAAATAATCTCCTCACAAAAGACCTCCACTTTGTTCAGAATGGGAAACAAAAAATTGCAAAATGGAGTCACATTGTGAGACTTTATCAGACTGACAAAAATGATGATCTATACAGTCAATTTGTGAAATTAAGCGATGAGCATGTTCTGCCTGATAAAATAAAAAAGATGAAGGTGAAGAACTGCACTCAAGTTTTCAGTCACACTGTCGGTACTGCAATGAATGTTGCTGCTAGAACAAGTGTTAAATTGTCACCAACATCTAGCTTTTATCTGGAACCTATTGCTGTAGAGACAGTAGATTTACTACTATTCTTTGATCAGTTGTTCGATAGTGTAAATGGCAGTACCATCAAATCCTTTCCTGGGAAGCCATTACGCAGTGAAATTACAAAAACTTCAGTTTATGTATCTTTTTAGGCAGAATGCATACCAGTCATTAAATTTATGTACTATTCCAATAATTCTAAGATTAAATCTATGTACTATTCAAGTAATTCTAAGAAAAACATTACTCCGTGATTAAAAAATTGGGTCTTTTATATTGAAAGCACTGGATACTTATGGAAAAAATTAACTCGTAATGGCTTCAAGTTCTTGTCTGGACGATTATTAAATCAGGATTCTGTTGAAAATTATTTTTCATGTATAAGGAGCCACGGAATTAGGAATACTAATCCCACTTGTTCAGCATTTATATCATCCAAGTCACTACTTTTGTAATTTTGTATCACTACATTCAGCTGGTTCTAACTGTGAAGAAGACAATTCAGTAGGTGTACTCAGTAATTTAAAATCTTTTTTTACCACAAATATCAAGGAAATACCACCAGTTACTTAACCACACAACCCTACATATAAATCTCCACCAACAATTTCTCTTTTTGGACAATATACATCAGCTTATGTGGCTGGACTCGTTGTAGAAAGTGATGTTGCTGATGGGTGTGAACAATATCGTCTGCTGTATGTGGTAGTTCAGAACTTGCCGAAAACATCTTGATAAAAGAACAATACACCAACTGCAAACTGTTTTACCCAAACAGCCAGTTTGGAAAAACATTTAAAAACGTTTCGTCAACGATTTTAAACAACATACTCTTCTTCATTTTATCATATGGCATCACTGAAAAATAAAAAGACACCGTACTTGCAAGACACAAACAAGATATTGGTAATCTATTTTGTAGTAACCATAAACATGAATTCCAAATGCTAGGTGTCTATACAGATATGGCGATTAATCGTATTGTTTCCGAGGATAAGGACCTGGTTAATGCAATAGTGCTTTTTTTTTAAAAAACAGTTATTCGTGTTCTAAAGTGTCCCAATCTTATTATTCAAAAGAACTACATCTCATTAAATCGATTGAAAATAAGTGTACCACAGATAACCTAATCATTTGTAAAGCAGATAAAGGTGATACCACTGTCGTAATGGACTCGGTCGATTACAACAATAAAGTATTACAACTCCTATCCGATGATATCTACAACACTTCTAAAACTGATGCGACTTCTTCCTATCAAAAGTCTGTTATTGATTTAACCAAGTCTTCATCTAATTTCATACCAAAAGACACTGTTTATAAATTTAGAATCAGACCTTAGAGCGCCTATTCTTTATGGGTTACCCAAAATACACAAGACCGACTATCCTTCAAGACCAGCGGTATCCTACCTAAATGCTCCTTGTTACAAACTTTAAATGAAATAATCAAATTTACTATGGAGAAAGAAGTGAATTCATCCATTAATTTCCTAGACTTAACAGTTTATAAAAATAATAACGGAGAAATTGAGTTTAATATTTATAGGAAACCAGCGACTACCGATGCAATAATTCCGAACTCTTCGAATCAATCCTGGTCCATTAAAATGTCCACCTTTCATAGTCTAATTCATATACTTATTCACATACCCCTCTCAAATTCAAATTATGAACGGGAATAAAAAATAAATTAAACAAATTGCTCATAGTAATGGATACAACGTTAATTTAATAGATAACTTATTACTTAAAAACAATCATTAAGACAGCTCGCCCTTCACTTTATTCAGGTAAATCTATCAAAACAAATTTACAGTTTGCTCCGATAAACTAGATTAAAAACATCAGTCCAAAAATCTCAAAAACTTTAAAGAAATTAGGTACATTGTTAGTAAATAATAAACAAAAACAAGATGTCCTTGATAAGAGTGGAGTTTACAAGCTCTTTTGTAAAATTGTAATGCAGTTTATATTGGGCAATCTGGCCGTGCATTTAAAAAGCGCATTTATGATCATATTCTATAAAAACAAAATAATTTCATCTGGGTTCTCGGATCACTGCATTCTCAACAACCCGCTTTTAAAATCCTGACAACATTAAACTTTTGCACACTTGCCATAAAAGCAGTAAATTAAATTTACTTGAACATTTAGAAATTAAAATAGCTATAGAGAATAAAGAAAATTTAGTAAATAACCATATAGAATTGTCAACCTCTAGTACACCTTCATTACTAGCAGGTATTTAGGTTTTCCCTATAATTAAGTTTAGATAGAAATGTATCCAAAATTGGTTATCCGGTAGTATTGTACCTACTCTTGATAAAGGCCGACTGGCCGAAACGAATTCGTCGAGTTTTAATAAAATTGCGTTGAAACGCTTTACCCTTTGTTTTTTTTATATAGAGAAAAATGTGAGAGGTTTACGACGGTATGTATTTTTATTATTTTAAAATCTTATATTAAAAGACCTCCGTAATATATCGGAAGATCCGTTAAGAGAATTAGCCTTTTTAAAGCATAAGACACGTGAAGTAGAAGTAGGTATATTTTTAACTTTACTTTGATCATGTGGTATTTTGTTAATATTCTGTTTTGTTATACAATTACAGTGTGTGCTTACTACACAATAGACAGCAGGCAACTTCCATTCCGATAAATAGTAATAACTTCAACTAATTTATTTCAAAATTCAAAATTTAAAAAATTCTCTTGGTTTTTTGTTTCACTAAATTTATTCAAAAATCGAACATATGTTTCGAACTTTTCAGTTCATTATCAACGAATGTACAGAGAAATATAATACAATAAGATTTTATACCTACAAGTTTGTGCGAGTGTGGTGGGATTTCCAAGCATTAAATGTGCTCTGTAATAGTTTTTATTAAGGGTGACACAGAAAAATCTACCTGATCGTTAGTAATGTTGAGTTGTTTATTTTTAGCTTTTAGTATTCTACCATTTCTAGGTAGTTTAATTTTTGTCCTTTATTACCAACATGTAATACTTGGAAATCCTTTACATTTATCATATGATCGTTTAAGATACAGTGTTCAGCTATACCAGTGCATTTTTTATTGTCTAAAATTGATTTCCTATGTTCATTTAACCTAGTGGACAAATCCCTGCCTGTCTGGCCAATGTAAAAAGCATCACAATTTAAACAGTATTTACAAACTAGACAGTATTTACAAACTAAATTTAGTGAAACAAAAAACCAAGAGAATTTTTTAAATTTTGAATTTTAATTTAAACATGTTTCGCCAAGAGGTTAACAAACATACAATTAATTTAATTTTTTGTAAACTATCCAAAGAAAAAATATTACGCATGGAGTCTTCAATAGTAATTAATAAACTATGCGCTAAGCTTTTGTTGGACGAAAATAGTTAATTTTGGCATTTTATTCAAAAGAAATAACTTTACAGAATATATAAATAAATGTAATAAACATAACCTATAAGAGTGCGTGCTCCTAACTTTCCAAAATGTTTTTAGGTAATATCATGGCAGAGAAGCACATTATATCCTTTACCATGGTTGCTGACTTTTTCAAAGATGCAATCAGTCAACTCCAGCGGAGAGAAAATTCATATCGGAGCAAGCACGTCCAAAACATGATGCTTGATGCAAAAGTGAAGCCTGCTGTTTTGAGAGGCAATGTCACTGCCAGTATGAAAAACCGGGCATATTCTGTGGAGGTAACACAATTGTAAAATAAAATATTCCACCAGCAATACTTTTGATGTATTTATTTACAGGTGTCTATTAACATGGACGACCAAATCATATTAGATGCATCATGCACATGCCCAAGGGGGTTGGTGAAATGTCACCATATGGCAGCATTGAGCATTCAAGCACATCAAGATGTTAGTGTTACCAACACAGTTTGTGCTTGCTCGCGTCGTTGAAAATTGGCAAAGTCCGCAATAAAACTGTCACGTCTTCTTTCTTCTTCCATCTTACGAACACAGAACATAGCGACAGCAAAGGCAACGCCATTTTAAATGTCGACAGACGTCATAGAAAATACAGTAAGAATAAGAAAGAGAAGTACCGTAAGAATTGCAGCAGACACTTACCAGTTGAAAAAGGAAACCGGTATGTCGCTTAATCTAAAGGCAGAAAGAGATAGAAACTTATACAATTTGTGAATATTACCAGGACCGGACATCAAACGACAAAAAATTCAAGAAATTGTTAGATTTTACTTTCATATTTTATAAAAATTTTCAGTAATTCTTCACCTATACATATTATATTAAAATTTAATGGGCTGTAGGTATGTGTATTTAATGTCAAAATAACCTCAGAACGAAATAAAATCCTCATTATCTTGATCACATACGGTTAGTTATTAGTTATAGTACTAATAAGCATGTAATTAACCCGACAATAGTAATGAGAAAATGAAGTAATAGGAAGACAATCATTTACGCATATTGTACTGTATTGATATTTAATGGATTATAGATACTTACTGTATGTTTAATGTCAAAATAATTTACTTCAGCAGGAAATTAAATGGTCATCGTGTAGGTTGTCTTAATCACATGCAGTTGGTTAATTCTAATTAGCCAGAAATTAGCTCAACAAGAGTAATGGAGAAATGAAATAGATAGGATAGCTAGGTAATTACAATTTCAAAAATATGTATTTAAGAAATAAATAACTGACCAGTCTTCAGTGGTCTTTATAGAGGTTACAAGTGCGTTCGTTGCGTATTTTGATATTTCGTCCTTCTACTTCGAAATGGCTTATAAAAATTTGAATAATGAAAGTAAACAATTAGTTCTTAATGTTTTGGAATACTTCCAAAATAAAAAAGAAACCACACTGGGCAACTTTTCGGTGATTGAGTGTGCGTCGGAAGCGCTAAAACTGAGTTCCAGAACCGTTTCCAGGATAAGAAAGGAAGGTGTAGTTGGACAACAGAAAAAAGTAAGTACAAAGTTTTTAATCAAATCAGTAATTAATCAAAGAAACAATCAAAATGTATTAAAAATGTGCAATAGAATTACTTCCTTAGATTTTCAAAATATTTTACTCCTACTTTTTTATTTTATAGTACTTCCGAAAGTCTTACAAAACTCGTGATGTAGATGAGTCAGTAAAATGTGAAATTAGGAACACTGTCTACGAAATGGCCCAGCAAAAGCGATACGTAACAAAAGAAACTCTGCGTGAAGAACTTTTGAAAAAACAAATTATAGATGTGGGCACGACATCTTTGGGATTCATTTTAAAAAATATTGGATGTAAGTACCGAAAAGACGAAGGCAGAACGGCTCTCATGGAAAAGTCAAGTATAGTATCAGAAAGGGTAACGTTCTTGAGGGAATATTACAAAAATATGACCTCTGATACTAATAATAAGCTTGATGTTGTTTTTCTGGATGAGACGTGGATTTTCCAACATGGAAATGGGAAAACAAAAACGTGGAATGATGGCGATTCCAAGGCTGTATGGAGCAGCAAGGGCTCCACGGGAAAAAGGTACATCATTCTGCACGCAGGGAACAAAAACGGTTTTATTGACGAAGCTGGAATTATTTTTTCAAGCAAAAATAAAAGTGCTGACTACCATGACACAATGAACGCGGAACTGTTCGAAAAGTGGATGAAAGAGGAACTTTTACCGAAGTTAGAAAAGCCTTCTCTGATAATATTAGACAATGCTAGTTACCATTCCCGTTTATTAGAACGCATCCCCAACTCGTCGTCCAAAAAGTGTGAGATTATTAAATGGCTTAATAAAAAAGGTACCTATCAGCTTCCCTCAAAATGCTTTTAAGTGCGAACTCCTTCAGTTTGTAAAAACTTACAAACAAAAAGGGATCCCTTACGCCGTTGATGTTTTAGCTGCACAAATGGGACACTCCATTCTAAGGTTACCTCCGTACCATTGCCACTTCAATGCAATCGAGTTGATCTGGGCTCAATGCAAGTCTTTTTATGAAAAGAACATCGGAGTAAATGGGTATACTGGCGATGCTGTTCATCAAATGTGGAAGGCAGCATTAAAAAATGCAACGAAAGAAAATTGGGAGGCATGTATTCGACATACCGAAAAAATAATTGAAAGTAATTGGGAAAGGGAGAAAAATCATGATAATAAGCTTCTATGATGATTCTTCATCAAATGACGATTTATCTGATGATTCGGACGATAACTCTTAGATATATTAATTTTGTCTAGTCAAAAAATATAACGAAAAAGGTTGAATTATCTACTATTATTTTTATATTTGTATGTTTATTAATTTATGATAAACCATCAATGTAATTCTCACTCTTCATAATTATTTGTTAATGTTTAAAATGGTGTAGTTATTATAAACTTCCATTCAACGCAAACCTCATGGTTTTTTAAAGGTTATTTTGTAATAAGGGGATCTTGAATCACAAAGTTTGGTGATCGAAACGTCTGTAATTATTTTGTTATGATCTCTAATAAATGAATGGTTTAGATCGGTTAGCAACTTATTTATGATAAATTGTTTAAACAAATAAATACACGTTAATATGGATCCATTGTCTTCTTTATTTATATGCATGTATTTGAAAAAAAAAAAAAACAAATAGAACTAAAACGAAATAAAATCCAATTTATTTCATTACTTATATCAATATAAGTACAACTAAATTCAAATAATTTTAGTGTAAAGTGGTTGAATAGACTTAAAAAAATCTTTGATCTGGTATCTTTTTGTAAAATAAAAAAATTATTTTCGGTCTTCAAATTCCAACTTAATACAAAAGCAATGTCTATTAAATATCTTAAATTATTTGGCAATCAATATAAACAATTATCTAAAATTTTCTTTCAAAAGTACACCTACCATATTTTCTAACAGGGAGTGAGGGCGTGGTAGTACGTGTTTCGCTGTGTTGTCTTAAAAATACAAATATAAAGAGATACGAAAGTGGTTTATAAAATAACAATCTACATAAAGTGATTAATAAACAAAGTGTGATCATAAATAAAAGTAAGAAACAACTTGAAAAAGCCTTCAACAAGAAAATTAGGTATAAAAACGAGAACAATTATAATTAAGGTTAGACACGTGGATATTGATCAATATAATGGGTACTAGAGGTAGACCACCCAAAATACTTAAAGACGAGAAAGAAAGTCTAGGTAATAGAAAAATAACTGGCATGCTAAACAATAGTATAAAGAAAAGTAGTGTGGAACAACTGAATATGTCAATCAACCAAGAGGATTTGACAATAAAAAAACAACTAAGTGAAATTGTCCAAAAATTAAGCATTCTAACAAATGAAATCAAAGATGTAAAAAGAGAAAGAAATGATATAAACACAGAACTAATGAGTGAGATAAAAAATTTCAGAAAGGAAATAAAAGAAGACATTAATGAAATTAAAAGTTGGATTGAAGAAAATGAAGAAAACTGGATCAAAGAAAAAGAACAATTGTACCAAAGAATTGAAGAACTAGAAAAGAGTTAAGAGCTTAGGGAAAGAAGAGAAAGAAAAAACAATATTCAAGTCCATGGCTTAAAAATAAGCAATCATGACAACGTACATCAATTAATGGTAAACTTTCTTAAGGAAAAATTACAATTAGATAGTAAGGTGGAAGAAGTTTTCAAAATTACACCACGAAATGGCCCTATCATTTTGAGAGCTAAATTAAAGAACTGGAGAGAAAAAGAGGAAATTCTAAAAAAGAAGAAAATCCTAAGAGGTCAAAAAATATATATTAATGATGACTACACCAAACAAGAGTACAATATACAACACCAACTACGTACCATAGCAGAAGAAAAGAGACGTTCAGGTAAGAAAGTAAATGTAGGGTACAAGAAGCTATACATAGAAAATGAAGTATGGTTATGGGATGAGAAAAGTAATGCCCTAATAGAAGAAAAAGTAAGTGGGAATAAAAGAAGAAAACAAGTAAGACAGCGAGATGAATCTGAAGGGTGTCTAAATGAGAGTAAAGAGCAACAACAAGAACAAGATGATAGTCAACCAAGTAACTCTTTCACTACACAACACCAACAGCAAGCAAACAAAAAGAGTCCCCCCACAAACCAAGTTTTTTCGTCAAGAATAAAACAATTAATGATCAGTCCCACAATACAGTTAAGTTAACCAACACTGAACATGAAGTATTTTTAGTAAACTGCAAAGAAATAAAAGGAGATGGCACTAGCAATAACTGTATTCTCAATAGTAACTATAATGAATTTAACTTGATTTTCTGGAACATCAAAGGAATAAAAAACCTATATGAACTAAACAAAGACGATATTAACATTATAAACAAAAATTGCATTTTATTGGCAGTCTCGGAAACCTGGCAAATTTTTGAATAACAAAATAAACCACAAGGCTTTACACATATGAATTATTTACACAATACAGCTAAAAAAATTAACATAAGAGGAAGAGCTTCGGGAGGCTTGGGAATCTTTTATGATCCTGAACACTTTGATCTATTAGAAATTATCGACATGAATGAAATGTGGATATGCATCAAAGGGCGAATTGGGGGAGATGTCACACTCATAGTTAGTGTGTATCTTCAGGACAAATACTATGAAGAAAGGATGGAAATGATAGGGAACTTCCTTGAAGACATAATGAACCAATATATAGATCTACCTATTTTTGTGGGAGGAGATTTTAACGCGAGAATCGGAGAACTTAATCAAGTGGATGAAATAGCTGTAATTAACAGCACGTTAATGGCCCTGCGAGCTAATAAAGACAAATCTATAAATAAAAATGGGAAGCTGTTGGTAGAAACTTTTGAAGAACTGGGATTAATAACTATAAATGGTAGATCCCTTTCAGATCTGGAGAGAGAATTCACTTTCATTGGACCTAAAAGCTGTACAACAATTGATTATATTTGGACAAATTACAGTGGCATAAGTTTAATAAAAAATTTTGAAGTCGTTAACATTGGGCAGTCGGATCACCTACCGGTTAAAATAAAAATGAAAACTGGAAGAATTATACCAATAAAAGAAATGGAAAAAGATGTGAATTTAACAAGGCTGGTTTGGAATCCTGAACTTAGGAGGGTTTACCAACAAAGACTTACACTAAACTTAAGGAACATGGCCTCCAACGATGAAATTACCAAGATAATACATGAAACAGCTAATGAACTAGAAATGAGTAAAACAATAAACTTAAAGGTCAACTTTTTCAAAGATAAACCCTGGTTTAATGGTAAATGTAGAACATTACGCAAAAAACTAAACAAAATTTATCGCGTAAATCAAACTAGAAATAACCCTGATGACAGAAATTCTTTTCTAAATACCAGAAAAGAATATTTGGCAGTTATACGAGAAGAAAAAGAGAAATATTTCAAAGAAATAAGAGCTGAGGTCAGTAATGTTAGGACCCCCCAACAGTTTTGGAAAATGATCTCTAAACATAAAAAACGGAAAAGAGAAGAATGTCCCATACCTGCCTACAAATGGAATGAGTACATATTACCAAAACATAATGCCAGATTTTAACACATGCTATAGTACCTTTCATGACCCCAGACATCCAGAACTCGACGCTCAATTTACAACTCCCGAAATTACAAATATTTTAAAGAAAATGAAAAATGAGAAGACCCCAGGCCCAGATGGCCTTTCAAACGAATTCTTTAAGAATTTCCCTTACTCAGAAATGCAAAGACTTGTTACTTTATTTAATAATGTCTTTGAAACTGGATTGATACCCCTAGAGTGGGCAAGTGCAAATATGATAGTGATTCACAAAAAAGGAGATGTACAACAACCAGAAAATTACAGAGGGATAGCAGTGATCAACACGATCACAAAACTATTTACTTCTATGTTAGCCTATAGGTTAACTCAGTGGTGTGAGGCTGAACGAGTCCTCCCTGAATGCCAAGCGGGATTTAGAATGGGAAGATCGTGTGAAGATAACATCTTTACAATAACAACACGAATACACGAAGCAACAGTAAATAAAAAAGGCAAAATGTTCATTACTTTCGTGGACTTTAAGCGAGCTTTTGATTCTGTG
The DNA here is from genome assembly GCA_947389935.1 of Agrilus cyanescens. Lineage (NCBI taxonomy): Eukaryota > Metazoa > Arthropoda > Insecta > Coleoptera > Buprestidae > Agrilus > Agrilus cyanescens. The sequence continues at coordinate 10,695,664 of OX376710.1, forward strand.
TCTCACACTAAACTTTGGTCAAAACTTTACTCCTTAGGCGTAAGTTCTCAATTTATTAGAGTATTACAAGAGCTGTACTTAAAAGCACATATTAAAATCATTATTGGTCCGGGTGAAAGCATAGATCCAATCAATATAACCAAAGGTGTTTTCCAAGGGGATCCACTGAGTGCCCTACTTTTTATTCTAATGCTAGCTGACATAACTGTTTTCTTCAAGAAAAATGGACACACTGATGTTGAAGAAAAAATCAAACTGCTACTATACGCCGATGACCTAGCTTTTATCACTGAGGACATCGTTGAAATGCAACACCTCCTCGATACGTTGGAAAAATATGCCAATGAAAACCAACTTACTGTTAATACCCAAAAGACCAAATGGATGATTTTTCAAAAAACTGGTAGAAGACCTAGGCTTCGGAGGCTAAGGTTTAAAAATGAATGCATTGAAAGAGTTAATGCCTTCAAATATTTAGGAGTAGTTCTATCTACATCGGGCTATCACCTAAATGCAGCAAAAGATAAACTCACAGCTGGCAAAATTGCTCTAGGTACTGCAATCAGAACACTAACATTATCAAGATCAGCAGATTGGCACCACAAATTACTGTTGTTTGGTACCACTGTAGCTTCTACCACATTATACGGATCAATGGTCTGGGGTTTAACCCAAGGTAAAACCATTGATAAAATACAATGTTCTTTCCTCAAAAGCACATTTAGTCTACCGAGAAGCACACCAGGTTATCTCCTGCGTAGAGAAACAGGGTTGTCAACACTTTGTATTGAAGTCGTCAAAAGAATTTTATATTACTGGGCAAAATTATGTAATATGGCTGGCTCTAGATACCCAAAGCAATGCTTGCAAAAATTACAAACACTCCATTTACGAAACACACATTTAGACAAACTTAATTGGTTTACATCAGTCAGAGAAATATTACTAAATACCCAGACTCCATACATAGAACAACCAAGTGCTGGAACAATCAGAGATTCAATTCCTACAATAGTTGACAAACTACGGCAAAAAGAATTCGATGCAGACTCGAGACACATATTAAACTCCACCTTTTCATCTATCTATCAACACATTACCTCGTCTAAAAGAATACAAACAGAACTTTACCTGATGTGGAACCTACCTATGGAGATTGTCAAAGTGCTAATGCAATTAAGATTATCAAGTGAAAGAATAATCCAAATTAAAACGAAGAATCTTTATCTCTGCATCAATACTGAAGAAATTTGTTTGGTATGCAATTTACTGGAATTTGAAACAATGGAACACATACTACTGACTTGCCCTGCATACCATGAATTTAGAACTAAATATATACCGGGATGCAACTTTCCAAATATATTGTTAATACTTCATAAAATACCTGTATAACTATGTAAAAAATGTTATAAAAGTTAGAGAATTTATTTTAGATATATAAAAAATTCAAACTCATGTTTAATATAAATTTAAATATAAATTAGCTCTAAGTCAAGTTCTAAAGTTTTAATTACATATAACTTGTTATAGACCCTGTATCTCAGACAAGTATATATAATAAATAAATAAATAAATAATTTTCTAACAGAATTATAAAATAATTGTTGTTTTAATATAACTAAAAATTTGTAATTTATTTATTAATTCTTCGGATTTAGAAGACCCCAAGAAAGTATCAAACCCCAAATCGCCGCATGACCTAATGCCATATCCGAAAATTACAAAGTTACGTGTAAGAAGAACAAAGGGTAAAGTATCGAAAATTCTGACCTCAAGCCCAAATTAGCAAGAATTAGAAAATGAGCGAAAAAAAAAATTAGAAACAGAAAGAAAAAAAGAAGCTAACAAGTTAATTAGAAAGCGTGGAAAAGAAAATTTATTATCTGATGTTAACAGTAACCTGGGCATCCGAGGTGAAAAAACCATTTTCCCGCTTTGCGAGCTAACTTACGGAAAAGATCCAGAACCAAGTGAGTGGATCCAGTGCAGCCGGTGCAAAACGTGGTGGCATGAGCAATGCTCAGACTATGAAAATGGAAAATTTGTGTGTGACTTATGCCGTTAACTTAAACTAATGTTTATTTTTATTTTAAAAAAGTTATGTTTTTTTGCCAAAGAGTTAAAAACTTAAACTTCAGCTTTTGTACTCCCGAACAATTAATTGTTTTAGTATAAAAATAAAGTTTATACTTCTTATTTTAGTATGAAAATTAAAAAGATATTTAAACGAACATTTGTTTTGCATTAGGACTTTTATCCCAAATATAGGATTTTTGCCCCATAGACATCGGACTTTTACCCCAGCCCATGGGGCAAAAGTCTTATTTTACAAAAAAAATAAAACTTAAAAGATAACAAATTTAAATACATATTTTTTACTGTGACCCATAGAATAAAGTAGTAATATAAATAAACTCCACACACAAAAAAAAACTTCAATCAAATTTTTCAAAATGGCGGCTAATTTGGCATTTATTCGTTAGGTGCGGGCTTTTGCCCCGATCTACTCTATGCATTTAAACAACTTGCAATAGCCAGTGCGCTTACTTCTGTTCGGCTATCTCTTTCTATTTTGTCTGTGCGACTCAAGGAGTACTTCTTAACTTACAATGGGCGTGTTCATAAAGCAGCAAGTGAGATTATCCAAGAGTGAGAACGAGAAAAAAGATATGTCAGTTCTCACAGATAATTTATTGCAGACATTACCAATTTTCAACGACGCGAGAATTGCACCCGAAGCAGAAACAGTACGTAGCAATAATCTCAGAAATACTAGAAGAATATATTTTAGAGTTCCGTTCAAAACTAGAATATGGAAATGTTGTGGGCTTCAATTGGTTGTTGCAATCTGAAGTAGATGGAGATTTTAAAGTAGTTATTCCATCAATTAAAGAGATGATTTGTAACACAGAGTATTTAGAGGCGCCCGACAAAGTAAAATATATGCAAATAAAATGTCGTCTAACAGAAGCGCATATTGCTGAAGTCCAACAGAAAACTATAGGCCAAACAAAAAATGAAGTTGGTTGGTGGCAAAGAAAAACCGTTTAACCGTTAGCAATTTTGGTTCTGTTTTATTAGCGGTAAAACGGTAACGGTTCCCAACATCGTTATTCAAGAAATTGGTAGATGGTTACAACCTATCCTCAGCATTGGCAGTGCAGTGGGGAAAAGAAAAGGAGGCAACGGCTATAAATACATTTCAATCAGAATTCCAAGACATGAGGCTGACGCCAACAGGTTTATGGTTGGAAGAAAGCGGAATTTTAGGAGCATCACCAGGTGAACTCTGTGGCGATAATGGGATCATAGAAATGAAATGTCCCTACAAATTTAGAAACTGCAATCTTAATCAAGCTCTGCGCAATGGTGAGTCGTATCTAATTTACAAAGGTGATGAAGCTATATTTAATACTGACCATCAGTATTACCACCAAGTGCAGGGGTAGTTGTACATATCGAAACGAGACATCTGCTATGTGATAATATGGACCCCAAACGAATGTGAAGTCTTTGAGATCAACAAAGACCCAGATTGGGAGCCAAATTTGAACTTTTGCGTAATTATTTTTTTAACAAATTTGTGCGATACATATCTGGTTTGAATAAACAATCATGATTTTTTTTTACTATTGCTCTTAATATTACAAAAAAATACTTTTATACGCAGCAATTAAATAGGTAGTTAGCTAATCATTTTCTGTAAGATAATACTAATCAACTTCTTTTATTAATAGATACTGTAGATTTGTTAGTCCTTCAACTGTTTGAAACACCTTCTGTGCATAGGGTCTTAAAGTTTGTGGTATAAAGTTCAGTATTTTATACACTGCGAATCGCTCGCTCCACATGAATTCTGGTGCGAGCAATTGTTTCCCTCTGATTAACTTGCTCTGTTGCTCTGGTGTAAATTGCGCAGTTGTTACAAATGGTGGGAAATTATGTGAAACACCAGGTGGTAAAATGTCTCGAATAAGGAATCCTTTTCTGCCAGCACAAAATCGCCAGGTGACAACTGTTCTAAAATTCCGCAATGATTTGTTGTCCGAAGTCGACCCTGGATACAACCAACTGATAAAGGTTATTCTGCAATTCGTGAATGTTCTACAGCAGTTTGGGAGGTTAAGTTAGGTTAGGTCAGGTCTTAAGGGGAGGCGGCATTGCATTACACACGAGAACATTTTGAGAGGTGACTACACTGTATATAGCTGGTGCTAGTTAGATCCAAGCGTTTTCCTACCTGCTTTGCCGTTTTTCAAGTCGTACAACCCACGTCCACGTCGTAAGAGAGGGGTACTGGCACCTTGTTAAGGTGCTTGCCAAGGGTTGGCGGCGAGCTGAGGGGTGTCTAAGGGGTCCATACGCAAGACACTCAGAGCAGCCGGAGTGTGCTCGGACCAGAAAGGCCGGCACCGTTTCGGTAAAATCGCTCTTTTCAGAGCTAGAAAGATCCCCTCCTCACCGGTACTTTCCAGCGTCTTTACAACCTCTTTGTGAGGCATTCGACAGTGCGTGAAGTGTCCCATTTAATTTCTATAAAATCAATGAGGTTTCCCACTGATTCCATGCACGTGTCAATTACAATCTCTCTGCTATGGTGCTGTGCATATGCGGGAAGGATTTTGCGACTGACATGGGGCTGAAGACTCATCTGCAACGAAGACGTTGCAGGGGTCCTCCCGTCGATCGTCACATCTATCAACATTGCCAAAGGGAATTTAACTCTTACGCCAGCTGAAGGCAACACCAGCGACTAGCTCATCCGGTCCAATACAACCTAGAACTGGAGGTAGAAGCAGCCCTTCCTCCACCAAATTTTAACGATCCTAAAAAATGGACGGATGCAGAGCTCATTGCCGTAGCCAAGGAGGAGGTGATATATGAGGGCCGTTTCATTAATAGACACCTGGCTTCCATATTCACCAATCGCACACTCGAGTCAATTAAATCCAGGCGTATGCAAAACGATTACAAAGAACTCGTCCTCTCACTGAGAGGCGGTGACGAAGGTCTGCAGGTCATAGAGGAGGAACTTGCCGCGGTGACCGAGGTAGCAGAAGGAGACATACAGGCAGAGTTAGTGGAAGAGAACCTGTTCAATACTCCCGCAATGCCCGAACTTACTTCCACTCGGTCACCTCAGGCACAGAACGATACAGTCCAGGGGGCCATTTTACCCGAGGAGGTTATCCATCTCAACCCCGAAGTCCCCCCGTTGTTCCTCAGTCGGATACTATTGATCCGATCAGGAAATATATGGCTGAATACCGACTCTCTTACAGCCATTGGACTGAAGCAGACGGCAAGATCATTGGGAGAATCCTGCACACCTCCACTCGTCACAAAGACGCCCTGCTCGATGATATGGAAGCCAAGCTACAACAGTTTCAACAAATGGTCAAGTCTCGACAATGATACAAAAACAAGGGATCACAAAGGGGAACAACCTATAAGGCTGGCTGTAACACCAACTACCTAGATCGTGTTTAAAGATACAAGGTGGTTCAGAACCTATTTAGAACTGACAAAACCAAACTTGCATCCTGCCTCTCAGACGACCAACCGTTAATCAGTAAACAGGAGATGCCACGAACTGATGAGGTTTTCACGAAATACCACAAGCTGTTCTCCACCAGGTCATTCCCCGCTGCCGAGAATATCACTGATCCCAAAGAACTTACCGGATCCCTCTACACACCCATCTTAGAGGAAGACGTGAGACCTGCCATCCAGCGTACGAAATATGACACATCAGGCCCAGACGGCCTCACGATTACTCACCTCCGTCGGTTTTTCCCAATAGGCCCTTGAGACAGAACGGCACCTATGGCATATTAGGACGCATCTGTTGTTAATATAAACTTTTCTTCAAAGTTAGGGTACGGAAAAATAGGTGAAGATGTTAAACTTGATTTTAGTTTCTCAAAGGAATTTTGGCATTTCTCAGATCAAATAAATTTAGAATCTTTTTTTAATAAAACTGTCAAGAGTTTCGCTATTTTAGCGTAATCCTTAACAAAACGGCGATAGTAGCCGGACTGGCCGAAAAAATTTTTACGTCTTTAAGTGTACAAGGAACAGGAAAATTTATAATGGCGTCAGTAGTGTAAGATGACCGGTTCTAATTCAGAGGAGGAAAGGTTACTTAAGGTCAAATTGACGGAAGGTCATTGACTTTAAACTTGTGTGTATGTAGTGGTCGAATGCTTCACAATGAATTGAAACATATGTACATGTATCAGTAATGTGAAATTAAATACGTCTGCAGTCGTCAGAAGTTTACGATTTTTATGATGGAAAGTTTTAAATACGTCTACAGCCGTTGAAGTGTCATGGCAATGTTATTAGAGGAATGATGCTAGGTATTTGGTTACACTTACACTGATTAATGCAATTGCAATTGTACGTGATTCATGTAGATATTGTGATGGCGAAGGATGGGAAAGAAGTGCAGTTGTAAGCAGGTAGACAATCGTTAAAGTGGTGAAAAGGAAGAGAAGGCAGAAGTAGTTGAGAAGATTGGTTTGAGAATGGATGTAAGAAGCAGTAGTAAAGGTAGTAGTATCGATGAAGTTTGTGGTGCTACAAAAGAAGTAGAGTATTGGAATAATGCGGACCACATGTGTTGGAGCTGTCGATATGGGGGAAGTAATGGAGGAATTGTGTCATTATATACACGAGTTCCGAATTTATGGATGTTGGAAGTGTATATCCATGGCGAAGTTCACATTCATTGCGGATGGTGTGGTGAGATGTGCAGGTACGAGTTTGTTTGCAGTGAGAACCACCGTATCACAAATAAGACCGTATTTGAAGAAGGATATGTAATAGAAATAAGTAATAATCTTGGTTATGTAGAAGGAGCGTAGAACGTGTACATGTATATATTTGTGTTAAGAAATAAATAAAGAAGCAAAAGGTAGTAGACGTTTGAGATATAAGATTAAGGTACAGTTTGGGGATAATAAGAAGTTATATGGCAAGTGTGTCAAGGTCACAAGTCTTTAAAAAGGAAAAGGAAGGTGTAGGAGAGGGGACAGGTAATGACATAGTAATTGAAAGGTAGGTTTATGAAAACATAATGGATCGGAAGAGTTGACGCCTTTGCTCGTAAGTTTTGCAAAGAATACAGTACAGCGTGTGCGTATCATCGATCTCGTAAACAAAGCCCGACTTTTCGCAGAGGTACGATTGAGCCCCCTGACGACAAGGTCGGCAGCACAGGATTACGACATCGCAATGATAAAATCTGCAGCTGTGGCAGAAAACCAGAGGTCTATTGTCAAAACATTCTTGACAGCAGAATCCTGTTTCAGCCGAACAGCTTTCACGCAGACGCCAACAATATCTGCATTGGAGGAAGGTGGTTTCATTAACAGTTTGCCTGAATGGTGAAAGGACAATAGATACACGAGAAAGGTCCATGTTAATTCATAAGACCCTTCTGGTGAAGTGATGCTCTCTCAGGTTGACAAGGGTTTAAATAGGAAGGTATGTGGTAAGGAAAGAGTGGGGAGAGTAGTGGGGAATAGTGGGGATGTAAAGAAAGTGGTATTGAGTAGTGTGGTAGCGAAGGTGATGGTGAAGCAATGTTTTACCGTATCACAAATAAGACCGTATTTGAAGAAGGATATGTAATAGAAATAAGTAATAATCTTGGTTATGTAGAAGGAGCGTAGAAGGTGTACATGTATATATTTGTGTTATGAAATAAATAAAGAAGCAAAAGGTAGTAGACGTTTGAGATATAAGATTAAGGTAGAGTTTGGGGATAATAAGAAGTTATATGGAAAGTGTGTCAAGGTCACAAGTCTTTAAAAAGGAAAAGGAAGGTGTAGGAGAGGGTGGAGTGTGTCAAGGTCACAAGTCTTTAAAAAGGAAAAGGAAGGTGTAGGAGAGGGGACAGGTAATTACATAGTAATTGAAAGGTAGGTTTATGAAAACATAATGGATCGGAAGAGTTGACGCCTTTGCTCGTAAGTTTTGCAAAGAATACAGTACAGCGTGTGCGTATCTTCGATCTCGTAAACAAGGCCCAACTTTTCGCAGAGGTACGATTGAATCCCCTGACGACAAGGTCGGCAGCACAAGTTTACGACATCGCAATGATAAAATCTGCAGCTGTGGCAGAAAAGCAGAGGTCCGCTACATTGTAACATACATGACGTGATTGCCACCAAAAAGGTGCGCGTAGAGCCAGGGTGGTCCTGATAAGGACCGATGAATTGGAAGCGTGTTTCAGGATCCAATTATAAGCGAGTCAGGTCTAATCCTGACTGACTTTATTACAATAAATTACAGCTATTTATACAAAGTTTATTTACATATGTCTTGTGGTAGAATGCGCCGTCAGCCATTTACGCTAGTGTGCGTATTTGCTTTTTATACAAAGTTTATTTGCATATGTCTTGTGAGTGTGCGTATTTACTTTTTATACAAAGTTTATTTGCATATGTCTTGTGGTAGAATGCGTCGTCAGCCATTTACGCTAGTGTACGTATTTGCTTTTTATTCAAAGTTTATTTGCATATGTCTTAAGGTAGAATGCGTCGTCAGCCATTTACGCTGGTGTGCGTATTTGCTTTTTATACAAAGTTTATTACCTATTATGATTGTTATTGAAATATGCACAGTTTGGTTAGCAAAGTGCTGCTGGTATACAGGTGTTAATCAGAAAGTATCCACACCTCACTCTATAGCCATTTACGCTAGTGTGCGTATTTGCTTTTTATAAAAAGTTTATTTACATATGTCTTGTGGTAGAATGCGCCGTCAGCCATTTACGCTAGTGTGCGTATTTGCTTTTTATACAAAGTTTATTTGCATATGTCTTCTGGTAGAATGCGTCGTCAGCCATTTACGCTAGTGTGCGTATTTGCATTATATACAAAGTTTATTACCTATTATGATTGTTATTGAAATATGCACAGTTTGGTTAGCAAAGTGCTGCTGGTATACAGGTGTTAATCAGAAAGTATCCACACCTCACTCTACAGCCATTTACGCTAGTGTGCGTATTTGCTTTTTATAAAAAGTTTATTTACATATGTCTTGTGGTAGAATGCGTCGTCAGCCATACTTGACTTACAGAATATAAAACGATACAATATAACAGAATTTTATTTAATATAATATAATATAATATAAAACATCATTGAATTTTAATCATTAAATTTACTCAGTAAAGCAGACTTAAGGTTAGCCAGTTTATTTTCGATTTCTTGTACCTCCTTTCTCGTTTCAACTACCGATCTGGTGTGGGAAGAAGGTCCCCGAGTGGAAGTACCCGAATCTGACAAAATTTTTGAAAAAATAGAGTTGACAAAAAGTTCCTCTTGGAAAATGTAATTTGAACAGTGGGCTAAATGATCCTACCCTGAAAAGTCAAGAAATATTTTTTTAACGTGTTTTACCCTCACACTTTAACCCTCGAAAAGTGTATAAAGGGTAGATGATAGGAGAAAATGTCTGAATAAAAAATTTTTAGTCTTCCATGGAGAACAATTTGCTTCCAACGAAACTTAGAGGACGTCTGTAATGGGAGAAGTTGTGGGAACACCCTGTATTATGTACAATTCGGAAAGTATCACATTCTGTACAGCAGAATCTAAATTCTACTGACAGAGAATTGTAGCAGTTCTAGCCGCTAAACTAAGTCAGAACACAAATACGCATACTAGCGTAAATGGCTGACGATGCATTCTACCATAAGACATATGTTAATAAACTTTGTATAAATAGTTGTAATTTATTAAACTAGGTCAGAACACAAATACGCATACTAGCGTAAATGGCTGATGATGCATTCTACCATAAGACATATGTAAATAAACTTTGTATAAATAGCAAATACACACACTAGCGTAAATGTCTGAAGGCGCATTCTACCATAAGACATATGTTTGAATAAGCAATGGTTCACACCCTACATGAGCCATGTATCAGAACTTTTATGTATGTGCTGCTGGTATACAGGTGTTAATCAGAAAGTATCCACACCTCACTCTAACTTACATTGTCATTTATAGTTCAAACAACTTCTCTTTCTAGTTTTTCCTTCTTCGCACAAACACTTGTGCTGATCTTAACTTTACCCCACTCATATCCTCCTCCTCGAAATTGTATAAATACTCAAGTTTTCACAACGTTCAGCACAGACCGCTAACACTGTCTTAAGGTAATACAGCAATAAGTAAATAAATAAAAATGGTCGAATATACGGCAATATTCCATGGCTCCGTGCCAACAGAGATGAATGTAAGGGTGGAGAACATGAACTTCACTGGCACCACTACAGGCAACTTCACAATTTGGAAGATTACTGACGGTAGGCCCTTCGGAGAGTTGTGTCAGCACCTGGAGATCCAACTCTCGTGGAGCTCCTTCCAGGGGACACTCGTCGTGTTTGCCGAGGACCACGGGCCAACCGTTTACATTAAAACATTTCAGTGAATTTGTTTTTTTAATACTATAGCTGTATTGTTTTTTTATTACTGTAGCTGTATTGTATCAAAATAAATAAAATGTTTATATTTATAATTTATATTCTCTTTTATTTCTTTAATTACAAAATATAAAATGATACAATATAACAGAAGTTTATTTAATATAATACAATATAATTTAAAACATCATTCAATTTTAATCATTAAATTTACTCAGTAAAGCAGACTTAAGGTTAGCTAGCTTATTTTCAATTTCTTTTACCTCCTTTCTCGTTTCAACTACCGATCTGTTCAACTCCTCCAGCTCCTTCTCTTTCCGCTTCATGTACTCAGTCAATGAAGCAGCCTTTGTCTCTTTTTCATGCAGTACCACTTCTCGTCGCCGCTTTTCCTCCTTAGCACTATTTATGGCTTCTGCTACTTGGTCGACTATCTTAGAATAATCGAATGGAGCAGCCGACAACCTTCGTGTGTACGATCGCTTCTTCGGCTTCATCGATATCGACTTCGTTCCCGCCACCGCCATCGTAGAGGTGCTAGCCACAGGCTCTACCATCGTTACCGTGGTAGCACCTCCAACACACCCCTCACCTTTAGCGGATGATGTGAAGGAATCGTTTGGAAAGAAGTTTTCCAATATATCAGCCAGCTCGATTTCGTTCATATTTAGCTCAGCAGCTAAATCACCACCGTTACCCTTTTGCTCAACACTCATCTTACCACACCGTACCCACTACAGTTTCAGTTTATATTCTTTTAGCCCCTCTCCTTATGCCCTCTCTACCTTACACATCCCTCCCCTTTTCCTATCGCTATTTATTATCCCTCGCGTTCAGTATTCCTCAGTCGTTGTCGAGGTATACCTCTTACCGCTAGCCGCTATGATCCCTTGTCCGGACTGTGTGCTTCCTTTACGCGATCTAATAATTTAAAAAGACATCGATTAACTTCTTGTCGGAAACGAGCACAGCTCCAACGTACGTCGCCTCTGCAGAAGAAAAATCTTAAAATTGCTACGCCTGCTGGTTCTTCTGACCGCTGGTGTGATACTTGTAACATTTACGTTCCACAACATTCCTACAGCGGTCACCTTCGCAGCCTCAAGCATAAACAAACTTGCTGCTCTCCTCTTGAGGAAGGAATTACTTTCCTTTCGTCCGCGTTCGCTAACAGAATTGTGTCCTTTTGTATTTCATCCACCAAGTTCTTCCTGTCGTATACCGACTATTTCGCCGAAGTTTTCGACAAATGCTTGCGTGTTATTCGTAATCAGATACAACTGCATGACACGCTTAACAATTGGTTGACGTGAAATCCTTCAACACCAATAACAAAGTTGTCACTCAGTCGACGGATCTTTCCAATATTCTCCATAGCTTCTTCGACGTTCTTGAGGGTAAAGCTTCTGAGTTTCAAGAACGAGAGTCAGGTAATTTATCATTCTCTCTTTATATATATTTCACTTGTGTTTACTATTATTTCATTCTTACAGGATGGGCTTTGGAAAGAGTCCTTTTCCTAGAACTCAATTGCAACAAGTACAATCCCCTTAGAGCTTCATCTTACATCCCTCTACCTAAACAAATTGTACTTAAGAGAGCTGTTGTGAACGTACGAAACGATGTCCAAGCCTGCTTTGCGTGGGCAATAACCTCAGCTTTGTATCCCGCCCAAGCCAACCCGCACAGAACGACTTCCTATCCGCATTACTCCCGCACGATGGACTATGACGGTATCGATTTTCCTATTAAATTAAACGACATTCCCAAGTTTGAAACGAAGAACCATTGCTCTGTGAATGTTTACGGGACTGAGTACGTTTTGAAGGATGGAAAATGAATCTGGGAAATTGTTGGTCCCCTCTACTACTCGTCCGTCAAACGAAGGCTACACATCAATTTACTCTTGCTACACGATGATCGAGGAAATAATCATTACTGTTGGATTAAGGATATGTCCCGTTTGCTCTCTCAACAACTTTCCAGACTTTATGCAGACTTCGAAACCAAATTGCGACCCATTCATACATGCTTTTCCGATCCTAACAAGACCTCCACCATACCTAGCCACGAACATCAACCGCACTCGTTTGCTTACTTGATTAAGTGCTCTTTTGACGATTCCCTTTCAATATTCAGAACTTATAGAGGACCTGATTGTGCTAATCAATTTGTTAAAACTCTTGATCAAGACGTTTCTGATATTTATCACCGATTTTTAAAGACCCCGGCTCCTATGATACCCCTGACTGATGAAGAAATGCGACTTTTCTCTGAAACGTCGTCTTGTAATATCTGCGAAGAGCCCTTCCTAATCGATGATGTAAAGTTTCGCGATCATTGTCATTTGACTGGAAAAGTTCGATTAGGGGCCGCTCATTCCAGATGTAACTTAAACTACAAACTACCCAACTTTGTGCCTGTATTCTTCCACAACCTCTCTGGTTACGATTGTCATTTATTTTTAAAAGAAATGGCTGTCAACGATGTTAAATTTAGCGTAATTGCTCAAAATATAGAAAAATACGTTTCCTTTACCAAATTATTGCTAGTTGATACTGTTCCCGGTGTTTCAGATAACTCTACTCAAAACGTATTTGTTAAGATTCGATTTCTCGATTCCTTTCGTTTTATGGCTTCCTCCCTCGATAAACTGTCTGAAGAACTCGACCCTTCTCAATGCTTCCAAGTGATGAAGTATTTTTCTGATCCTACACAATTTCAACTTGTGCGACGGAAAGGGGTTTTCCCTTACTCCTACGTCGACGATATTACTAAACTTGACGAATCAACGTTCCCTCTCAAAGACTATTTTTTCGACAAATTAACATCTCTACCCATTTCCGATGACGATTATGAAAGAGCTGCCACCGTTTGGAAAGCCTTTAACTGCTCCACTTTCGGAGAATATTCTGACCTCTACTTGAAAACCGATGTCCTACTGTTAGCTGACGTGTTCGAGAATTTTCGTGAAATATGTATTTCCACTTACGCCTTGGACCCCGCTCAGTATTACACCGCTCCCGGGCTAGCGTGGGATAGCATGTTAAAATTCACTCGCGTTAATTTAGAACTTCTAACTGACATCGATATGTTAAAGTTTTTCCAAAAAGGGGTATGCGGAGGAATAAGTCAGTGTGTTCAAAGAATGCATTTCGCCAATAACCTACACCTTCCTGATTATGACGCATTTCCTACATTATGCATTTGGATGCTACCAATTTGTATGGACACAGCATGAGTCAATACCTTCCCATATCCCATTTTCGTTGGCTCACCGATGCTGAAATTGATGAATTAAATATTCTCGATTTACATGCTTCTTCTGAATATGGTTATGTACTTGAAGTTGACGTTTAATATCCCCAAAACCTACACGATTTACATGCTGATCTTCCCTTTTTAGTTGAAAATATTATTTTTCCTGGTAATGCTAATGGCAGAGTCAAAAAATTGATTCCGAACCTTATGACTAAGACAAAGTATATTGTTCATTACCTACCGCTTAAAGAAGCTCTCCAGAGCGGATTAAAATTACTTAAAGTGCATAGAGCTATTCAGTTTAAACACTCACAATGGTTGAAACCTTTCATAGATTTGAATACTAGAAAACGCAATATGTGTAATAATAAGTTTGGGAAATCTTTCTTTAAATTGATGAACAACAGTACTTTCGGAAAAACGATGGAGAACGTTGATAAACGAGTTGACGTCAAGTTAATTACTCATTGGCAAAACGTTGGACGATACCTTGGTGCTGAAAGTTTAATAGCTAAACCCAATTTCAGAAATTCAAAAATTTTCACCCCCCATTTCGCAGCTATTCAGATGAACAAATTACACATTGTTTACGATAAACCGCTCTATGTAGGTTTCACTATTTTGGATTTATCAAAAGTTGTTATGTATGACTTCTACTACGGCTTTCTTAAGCAAAACTATCAAGAAAATATTTCTTTGATGTATATGGATACTGATTCCTTCATTCTTAAAGTATTCACCGAAAATTTTTACAGAGATTTGATTGAAAATATTCATCACTTCAACACTTCCAATTATCCCCATAATAATAGTTTCAATATCCCTATTACCTCTTCTGTTATTGGCAAATTTAAAGACGAATTCCCTAATAATCCCATTAAAGCATTCTATGGAACCGGAGCAAAAGCTTACTGCGTTGAAGCCGTTGATCAAATTGTTAAAAAAGCAAAAGGTGTTAAGAAAAATGTCATTAAATTACATCTTCAAATCGATGATTACCTACCTACCATTCTTAAATGTATGAATGTTTTCGTTTCCGATCTGCATACTATGTTTACCCATATGAAAACGAAAGATAAACGTTTCTCAATTCCGAAAACAACGAATACTCTTACTTGGGGACATTACAATATAAAAAACTCAAACAGTTCCCTTTCAAAGTTCGACGGTGCCGTTGATCGGTTTATACAAAATTTTCATCAACCGTATACCGACGACTTAACGGTTGGAGAATACTTTATTAACAGACTTTTCGAAGCTTCGTCACTTCCACAGGAAGCCATTGATAATATTTATGAACACCTACTGTAATACCTACCTGGAGTTCTGTTTAAGTATAGCTTACGCTGAAATGTCACTCCATGTAAATATTTTATCCTTAATATTGGTTGTATTGTACAAATAATAATAAAACGTTACTACACAGCTTGTTTGTTTACTATTTTTATTCTGCGAAATATATTCCTCAACTTCACAAATAACATGTGTACGATTTCTACTGTTACAATTTATTGTTTCAATAACATTAACAATGAATAAATTTTCTTATAATCTTCGATATTACTTGATGGCCATTTGCCTGAGTCAGGACCGCTCTGCCAGCCTGCAGCTTTCTCCGTTCCTTCTCTTAAAATGTTTTATTCTATCCATTGCAGCACTGTTTGATGACGACCATTGATATTTGGACTTAATGTATACGGAAGCCGAAACAAGTTGATCAGTTTAATACACTTTTCCAAATTTTTCGGTTGTGCATAGTATGCTACATCCAGTATTAAGTCATCCACACACTTTAACAATGCAACATACATTTTCTTCACATTCATTACGGAGAACTTCTTATCCCGCATTAGAACTGATCCGTTTGTTAACATTTCCTTTAAAAAATATACGTCGTGTCGCATGAAATTATACTTTGTTTTATTTAAAATAATTTCGACACGAGCAAAGGCGTCAATTCTTCCGATCCATTATGTTTTCATAAACCTACCTTTCAATTACTATGCCATTACCTGTCCCCTCTCCTACACCTTTTTTTTGCTTTTTAAAGACTTGTGACCTTGACACACTTTCCATACTACATAAGACATATGTAAATAAACTTTGTATAAATAGTTGTAATTTATTAAACTAGGTCAGAACACAAATACGCATACTAGCGTAAATGGCTGATGATACATTCTACCATAAGACATATATAAATAAACTTTGTATAAATAGCTGAAATTTATTGTAATAAAGTCAGTCAGGATTAGACCTGACTCGCTTATAATTGGATCCTGAATAACGCTTTCAATTCATTGTCTCTACGCGAAGACTGAAGGTACCACTTGGTAATGTCAGAAGTATTAAATTCAGACAACTACCCCTCTCGGACTTAGGCCTCCCGACCCCCCCCCTCCTCCCACCTCCGGCGCCTTAATATTGGTTGTATTGTATAAATAATAATAAAACGTTACTACACAACTTGTTTGTTTACTATTTTTATTCTGTGAAATATATTCCTCAACTTCACAAATAACATGTGTACCATTTCTACTATTACAATTTATTGTTTCAATAACATTAACAATGAATAAATTTTCTTATCATCTTCGATATTACTTGATGGCCATTTGCCTGAGTCAGGACCGCTCTGCCAGCCTGCAGCTTTCTCCGTTCCTTCTCTTAAAATGTTTTATTCTATCCATTGCAGCACTGTTTGATGACGACCATTGATATTTGGACTTAATGTATACGGAAGCCGAAACAAGTTGATCAGTTTAATACACTTTTCCAAATTTTTCGGTTGTGCATAGTATGCTACATCCAGTATTAAGTCATCCACACACTTTAACAATGTAACATACATTTTCTTCACATTCATTACGGAGAACTTCTTATCCCGCATTAGAACTGATCCGTTTGTTAACATTTCCTTTAAAAAATATACGTCGTGTCGCATGAAATTATACTTTGTTTTATTTAAAATAATTTCGACATCATCAACGGTTATTTCCACAGTTTCACAGCAACCTTTTAGAAATTCATCCACCAATTCGTCACACCTTTGCTTTCTTTCGAATATGAAGTATAAAATATCGAACGATGTCTCTTGCGTTACAGTTAACCATTTGAATGCTGCCTTTGGTATTGCACCTCTCAACTTCGACAACACAACTTTAACTCTATCTAAATCGTTTGATAGTATTGCTCTTCGAAGGTTGAGAATGAGGACTTGCTTTTCTGCTTGATACAGCTCGTACGATAATGAATCCATTTTTATAAAAATTATACTTCAAAATCGTCAGAATCGCTCTCATCGACCACTACGTAGCCTCCTATTACGATTTTATCGTATTCACCTTTTAATTCGAATTCTTCTGTCACGCTATCCAACTCTGACGCTACCAAATATCTTTTCAAAGATAATAAACCCTCTTTGAAAAATTTAACTTCAATTACGTAACTTTCAACCATTACTACGTCTTAAACGTTCAATACAGCAACTAACGATTACAACTGATTTAACTCATCACGTTTTATCTTATTTATAATCATACTTTGGGGAAGGGGTAAAGAGAATCATTATTAACATTGCAGACTTTATTAACAGGAAAAAAAATTGGGGATACATTACAAAACGTTCGTTTTATGAATCCAGCTGTTATGAGATTGGTTAAGTCCCAACCATTTGACGTAAACAATATCACCTTTTCGTCTTAGTACACGTTCTACCAAATAAACATCTGGATATTTCGCTTTCTGTAGTTCCATACCATAAAACCCTCCTTTTATGTCTTCCCCTTTATCATCCTTTAAGTAATACATAATTGGATGTGACAATTTTATGTAGTTAATCGTAAATAATTCGTTAGACCAATTCGGGGTATAACCTTTGCTAAACAATTCACGATGTTTACTTATTCGTACCCGGTCTCCAACTTTAAACTTAATATCTCGTAAATCCACCTTCTTTGGATTGTTGTAAATACTTTCCAAAAGTGTTTCTTCGTTTCGTTTATTAACTTTGCTTAGTCTCATTCCGATAGTTCTGTGAACCGAATTGTTATATTCCTGTACTATATCTGGTAATAACTTCAAACATTTGTAGGATCCTTGTAAACTAAAGCGTTGCCACATTTTTTATTTTAGTGTTCGATTTACCCGCTCCACAACTGACGCTTTCTTGGTGCTATACGTTGAGTAATGGTTAATTTTATATTTTTGCATAACTCGTTTCACTTGTTCGTTGTAAAATTCTTTTCCCAAGTCAGTTTGCATATTCTTAGGAATACGTTTACTTCTTTTGAAAATTAACTGTAAAGCCCTTTTGCGTTTTACTGCTTGAGCCCACACAAATTTTGAAAAAACGTCTATTACAACCAAAATGTATCTGACACCTTTATTTTCCCTCGCATACGGAATCATTTCCACTAAATC
This sequence comes from Agrilus cyanescens, assembly GCA_947389935.1. Taxonomy (NCBI): domain Eukaryota; kingdom Metazoa; phylum Arthropoda; class Insecta; order Coleoptera; family Buprestidae; genus Agrilus; species Agrilus cyanescens. Next base: position 10,713,794 of record OX376710.1, read on the forward strand.
GGCTTGATGAAGATCATCTAATCCTTTTACTATCACTTTACGACGTGTAAAATTTATTCTCACAGGTTTATCCGGTTCTTTCACTAGTTCTTCTTTCACATTTAACATTTTCCTTATAATAATGAAGAACTACATGGACGGAGCTGCTGTTGTTGGTTTAGAACTGCTCGATTTTGCACTACCTGTTCCTCTTTGTTGTTGCAGAGTATCTAGCCTTACTTTCAGCTCCTTTGCTTCCTTTTTTAGTGATTCCACCATTACCACTAATTCGTTTTTCAGATCATCTTTCTTTTTATTGGTTCGTTGAATCTCTTTCTCTGAAAATTCCGTAACTTTTTTACACTCATCCTGAATCGCGATTTTAATTAATTCAAAACTCGCTTCTATATCATTTTTCATATCTTGCACTATTTCCGTCTTCAATTTCTTCGATACTTCTTCATCCCCTTTCCTAACAAACGCTTCTACATCTTTACGCTCTAGTTTTACTTTTGTTGAAAAGACATCCATGATTCCGACAGCATCCTTTTCTATTATATCGTTCACCTTGTTTGTTATTTCTTTATCCCTGGGTATAACTTTTGCGGTCCAGGGACTCGCCTAAACAAACAATTAGCTCTAGGTGATATCGGTATAAATCCCCTTGACGAATCTTGTAAATTACACGATATTGTTTACAAAACTTTTCCAGACATTTCCCATCGTCGAAGTGCTGATAAGGTTTTGGCGAAACAATCATTATAAAGACCAAAGTCGTCGGACGCGTCTTTTGGTGAACGCTTGGCAGCTCTCACAATTGCTTCAGCTATGAAGGGTAAAGAGAAACTTGGAATGGGGCACAAAAAGCGACGTCGTAAAGTTGGTGGTTCAATTCCGTTGCGAAAAATAAAGAAGAGTAGACGAACAAGAAAAGGAGGAGCTCTACCGTTTCGTAAGCTAGTGACAACTGCGAAAATTGCTCTTAAGAAAACGAAACCTCTCCAGCTGATACATGCTGCTAAAATAGCACTAAATACAATTCGTAAATTTGGAAAGCGATCTAAATCTCCCAGAATCATTCCTATTCCAAAGACAGGTGGTTTTCTACCGTTAATTCCGATTTTCGCTGGACTATCAGCACTTGGAGCTCTCTCTGGCGGTTTCTGGGATGGCTAAAGCTGTACGCGATGCGAAAACAGCACAACAACAGCTAGAAGAAGATAAACGTCATAACGCTTCAATAGAAGCTATTGCTCTTGGAAAAAATATTTCAGTACAACCTTTCCGTAAAGGTTTCGGTTTATACCTTAGACCTTATCAACAAAAAAAACAACGTCAAATTATTCGTAAAGTTAATCTAACCTAACCTAACCGTCCTTTGACAGATTTGGATTTAGTCAATTACATTAACTATTTACAAATTCCACATTTTCGGGGAATCTTTATGCGTAACGAATTACCCAGAAAAGTTAAAAGGTGTGAAAGTGGAATTGTTAATTTAGATTTAGACACAGGAACTGGTACACATTGGACAGCGTATGTAAAACGAAATAACAAAGCTATGTACTTTGACAGTTTTGGAGATCTCCGTCCACCTAAAGAATTGGTTCAAAATTTACAATCTTCCAGACCTTGTGCTATCACTTATAACTACAATCGTGTTCAGAACCTCTCAGATTTTAACTGCGGCCATTTAGTTGTCCAATTCCTTAATGAGACTACGCAAACCTTTTCTTAAAAACAAACCATCAAACTAACTTCGTTGTAGTAGACAGAACGTCAAACCGAAAACATGTCTTACACATTTACCTTGACTAATACAAAGTCGACATTTTCAAAGTAAACACGATTTCAGGGATGTCTAACCTCGTAACTAACTCCTACATACATACCAGTGATGGTGTTAAAGGACTAGATGGACATATACTACATCAATTCTTTCCCAATGAACACCCCGGATTTAAAATTGTTGAGAATCCTACAAATCTTATTTATTTATCACTCAACACTCGTGTCATCGACTACATTTCCCTTAAAATAGTTGATCAAGATGGTAATCTAGTTAATTTCAGTGGAGAGCGTGTCACAATAAGACTGCACTTACGAAAAGCATAACATGGTAGTGCAATATAGCTGTCCCAAACGATATTAAAAGAAGAATAGTACTATTAAACTACTACCACAATCCCGAATGCTTATTTCGCCTACAACCATTAAGCGATTAACACCGCTCAATAAACAGTTCCTCAAATCTTTGGGGTTGCGATTGAAAAAGAGGAAACGGTAAAATGGTAGCAGAAATACTGAATGTTACCGAAAAAGCAGTCTTCGATAACGCTATAGTTAACGCTGATAAACATACTCATCAACCTTATGCGAATTCAACTTTCAAAAATAATGATACGATACGTATTCCAATTGAAAATGAAGATGTTTACACTTTGCCTTCTAGTAGTTTCCTATACGTAGAAGGTCGTTTGCTTCTTAAAAAGGATGGAAAGGCAACTGCGAACACTTCTTTTATCCACAATGGAATTTTACACCTGTTTGATGAAATTCGTTATGAATTAGGCGGAAAAGTTATTGATCGAGTCCGTAATCCTGGCAAGGTTACAACAATGAAAGGTTACGCATCTTACAACGAGAATGAAAGTTAACGTCTCAGCAACAGTGGATGGTTGCCTCCTGCTTTAAGCGATCTACAAGGAATTAAGTTTAATTCTGTAAAACTAGTATATTCCAACAGTTACTTCAACGTTTGTATTCCACAACGTATGATTTTTGGATTTGCAGAAAACTTCCGAAAAATAATATTAAAATGTTCGACAAGAATTAGTTCTAGTTCGCAGCAGCACTGACAATAATGCTTTATATTGCTCAACAACGCCACTTGAAGATGTACTTGTACATTTGGATTAGATTTCTTGAAAAATTCCTCATGTATCTGTAGCAGATGCTGAACGTTTGAAATTGTTGCGTTATGTTGATCGAAATTTAAATATGGAACTTTCATTTCGGAGTTGGGAACTACATGAATATCCGCTACTTCCCAAATCTTATTCTCACAACTGGAATGTGAAAACAACGTCACAATTGGAAAAGCCTCGCTTCATTATTTTCGGATTTCAAACAGATAAAAGTAATAATCTTGCAACAAATATGAGTGCCTTCGATCACTGCAAACTAACCAATTTTAAAGTTCACTTAGGATCTACTATGTACCCGTATGATAATTTGAATTTAGATTTTGATACTTCCAGATTTGCCGTTTTATATGAAATGTATGCCAACTTTCAAGAATCGTATTATGGTAGTGTAAGTGAACCCTTATTCGATCCTAAACAATTTCTAGTCATTGCTCCTCTTGTAACAGTAGACTGTTCATATCAGAATGAAACTGTTAAATCTGGTAGTATAGATATCCGTCTACAGTTTCAAACTAAAGAAAATATACCAGACAAAACAGCAGCTTTCTGTTTAATAATACAAGATCGTGTGATACGTTACAATCCATCCACAAACTTAGTTCAAGAAGTCTAAAACACAACGATCACTTCCACAATTTAGTTTTCTTACCGGTACTGAACAGTGAGCACGATGACTTTCTTATTGGACGTACAAGGTTTTCAGTGTAGTGAGAATCGATTTGTTTTTAAAGAAGTAGCTGTTGTTGCTCTAAAAGAAGAACCAGTTTATCATTTCACATTTGAACCACCATTTCCATGGGACGCTCTCCCCGTTCGTTACAGAAGTCAAAATCGTTGGTTAACAAGAAATTTTCATGGGTTATATTGGGATAACGGCGATCTTCCGTACTCTACGCTTTATGATAGAATTTGCTGCATATTGATGGAGTCAACAGTTGTTGTTACTTTGTTAACATTGAAGATATCGGATGTCCAGCTCTCTCCAAACTCCCAACTCATTTTAAAGTTAAAGTGTGTTCTTATCATTTATTTACAACCGCTGTTGAACAGAATTGTGCTTATAAAAATGTTCTTTTATTAAAATATTGGTTGTCTCTACATTCATAAATTGACTGTATTTTTTTCCTTTAAACAAATAAAACACGTTCATAATATAAATTAGATTTTTATTTTTTTATATTCTTATACAATGTTATACATTTTACATATGTATTTCTAAATCAGCCGCTTTTCCAACAAATCCTTTAAGGTGAATTGATGGATGACCCACTTTATTCACAAATTTTTCATTTATGTCTTCGATTTATGCATCCGTAAAAGCTTCTGCATGTCTGCACGGAAGAAATATGATAAAGCTGTATAAATCAGCTAATAGACGAGGTCCCCATTTTGTATTCACCTTTTTGAAGCGTTGCACGGGATACGTTTGATTTACTTCCAGTGATTTCAGAGCACGTATTTCTTTCTCTTCATAACCCACCCGCACATTATTAAACATTTCGATAAAGGTTTCCATGTTAAACTGACTTAAACACACTCAACTCCGTTATACTTCTACTGCTCCTTCACTCATTCCCGTAACTTATGTAAAATCCCCTTCCACCACATAAGCTTCAGTGGAGGGGAACTTATTATACAAACCACGTTGCTCGTTTTAAATGTCTCAGTTGTTATGGAAAAAAGCGATCATGATCAGTGTGTCATCGTTACTGATTTTAACATATTTGTATAACAATACCCTCTACATTTCCCGACCTGATAATACTATTGGAGATGAAGCCTATGTTTGTAAAAATTTTAATAAGGATATTGATGTGTCTTGTACATGGAAGAAAAATTAGGATACTATTATTTTAAGAAATGTTAATGGAACAAATGTCTTTACAGTTGAAAACGTGCAGAACCTTCACTCTGTAAAACTAGCATTTATTGATAAACATGGACAGTTTCGAAGATATATTGAAAGTCGGTGGATTCAGCTTAAGGATAATGAAAACAGAGACGTTACAACTAAGGGCTATATCACCGACTCTTTCTTATTTCTACAAGTTGTTAGTACTATTAATATAATCTTATTGTTCAATATTTTGATTGTATCACTTACATACTTCATTTATTTCAAAATAAAGAATCGTTAACTATAACGACTTCACTTTTATTTTTATGTCTATACCCTACACTTTTCTCCACTTCCTCTACATTATCATGTAAAAACATTTAAGAATCGTAAACTTCAGACGACTGCAGACGTATTTAATTTCACATTACCGATACATGTACATAGGTTTCAATTCATTGTGAAGCATTCGACCACTACATACAGACAAGTTTAAAGTCAATGACCTTGACCTTAAGTAACCTCTCCTCCTCTGAATTAGAACCGGTCATCTTACACTACTGGCGTCTATTTTTAAAGGATTTGGTTAAATTCCTTCTTGTGATATAATATGGCCTAAAAATTCAGTTTCTCGTTTTAGAAACTCGCTCTTATCAACCTGAATCTTCAAATTGAATTGACGAAATCGTTTAAACACATTTCTTAACCTGTCGTTATGATGTTCCAGGGAGTTTCCGTAGACGAAAATGTCATCTAAGTAAACCAGACATTGTTTTAGATTTAATCCCGATAGAACCGTGTTCATTGCCCTTGAAAAAGTAGAGGGGCTGTTTACTACGCCGAAAGGCATTCTGAGAAACTCGAAATGACCTTCATTTGTCGAAAAAGCAGTTTTGGCAAGAGAGTCCTCATGAACCTCGATCTGGTGGAAACCACTTGCTAAATCTAACGTTGAAAAATATTGTGGTTGTCCCAAATTGTCCAGAATTTCATCAATGTTAGGTAACGGGTACTTATCATGGATAGTAATTTTATTTAAATTTCTATAGCCAATCACCATACGCCACTTCCGTTTCCCGGATGCATCCAATTTCTTGGGAACAATCCATATAGTACTAGAGTAGGGTGAATGACTTGGTCTAATAATATTTTGATCGAACAGTTTTTTAATTTATGAACTGACCTCGTCTTTATGGCATTGTGGATAACGATAATTTTTTGAATAAATTGAGTTGGGTTCTCATGCTCCGTTTTGATTTGATGTTTAACTGCTGAAGTGAAAGTCAACTTGTCACCTTCCAAGTAAAATATATCAAAGAACTGTTGAAAAATCTCTAATATCGATTCTTTCTCTTCAACATTTAAATGACCTAACCGAATGTTTTCATTTAGTTTCTGGATTCTATTTTTTCTTTGACCTAAAGTTGCAACTACAAATTTTTTGGGTAATTTAGACAACTGAATATTATTAATTTCAACTACTTGATTCTTATCAGAGACATTTATAATACTAATTGTAATTTTTCGTTCATTATCTGTTTTTACTAGATACCTAGGGATTAAAATTTTGTCTTCTATATTTTGTTTTGGAAGTAAACCTTCTGTCAGGTTTAAAATTTGTCTTAATTTCTGCGAAGTACTCACATCGTGCTGAAACCACTATAGTAATGGTTTTAAGTTCCCGTTTCACAAAAATTGGAATAGAGGTACCATCTGAGAAAGTGTTAGATACTATATTTAGTTCACCCGCGAATACGCGTTGACATGAAGGGTTATTTGTGCGTGCGCCGCGCCGGTGATGAATCAATATCATTCTTAGAAGTAGCAGTTCGTTTCATTACTTTGCTGCTTATTAAACATTATTTCGTGTTCGTAATTATTAGTGTTAATAAATACCCCTAAAATCACAACAGGTTATGGGCCCAGACCCACGCGTTTAGTTACCTTGGAATTATCGATTGCTACCGTCGTTGCAACCACGCAGGTACAAACGTATTCATTCGCAGTCACGGGGGTGAATCGAATAGTGTCGCGATGAATTCACACGTTGCTCGTTTCGAATTACTAAACCGGGCGAATTATGATACATGGAAGCTACAAATGCAAGCCTTGCTAATTAAAAACGACGGATGGGGTTACGTGAGCGGTATAGTGCAGAAACCAACTCCATCAGAAGGCAATCGGCCCGAAATTGCAGCCTGGAAGATAGCAGATGATAAAGCAAAGTCTGATATCATCCTCTCAATCAATCCATCCGAACTAAAACAAGTGAAGGGATATGATACGTCGAGAGATGTTTGGCTCAAATTGGAAGGCATTTATCAATCGAAAGGAACCGCGAGAAAAGCCACACTTTTAAAACAGTTAACTCTTCAAAGAATGGAGGAAAACAGCGATGTGAACGATCACCTTAACAAGTTTTTCGATGCAGTAGATAGACTAGAAGAGATGGGAGTTAATATTGACCAGGACTTGCCCTCAATCATGTTGTTATATAGTCTTCCCGAGAAATTCGAAAACTTCAGATGTGCAATCGAATCCAGAGACTCGCTACCCACTCCAGAAGCTCTACGAATAAAAATTGTGGAAGAATATGAAGCTCAACAACACGACACCCATGGAATTTCACAAAATGCATTACAAACGAAGGGTTATCCGAAACGTTTCGTGAAGAAGCATGAAGGGGAACATCGTAAGAAGTCGAACGAACAAAACAAAACACAATTCAAGTTTCGTTGCCACAAATGTCGAGAAATTGGACACAAAGCTGCTGAGTGCACTGAATCCAAGAGAAGCAATCCCAAGAACAACAGTGATCTCACATATTTTACTACCCAAGCAAACCGAGTATCCAACGCTCCGAATTTGGGATGGTGTTTAGACAGTGGTGCAACATCTCACTTATGCAAAGACTCTGACGCGTTCGCGAATTTATCAGAAGCTGTTACCGGTGACGTTAATTTAGCAGATGGCAGTGCGGCCGCCATAGTCGCGAGCGGAACGGAAAAACTCTTTAACGAATCTCCAAAAACGATTACGGAAATTACTTTGCCGAATACGTTACACGTTCCGAAATTAAAAACAAACTTAATGTCAGTTTCCAAGATTACCGATCGCGGATTCGAAGTAACGTTCAAGAAGAACAAAGCTGAAGTTCATGACAGTGCCGGAAACATCAGAATGACTGCCAATCGTATCGGGGACTTATACTACGTGCGCGGATATCGCGAATCGAAGTCTGAACGCGCGTCATTTACCCAAAATTCTACGATCCTGAAGTTATCACTGGATGAATGGCATAGAGGAATGGGACACCTCAATACAACAGATCTAAGGAAAGCTTGGCGAAAAGGTCAGCTCACTGGAATGGACGTCAAAGAAGATGGCGTGAATCTACAGTGCGAGACCTGCATCAAAGGAAAATTATCACGATCTCCTTTTCCTAAAGACCATCAGAAAGCATCCGAAGTCCTTTGAAGTCATCCACACTGACGTATGCGGCCCTATGCAGACAGAATCTACGGGAAAAGCAAGATATTTCGTCACTTTCACTGACGAAGCTACACGTTGTTCGTTTCATCAAATCAAAAGATGAAGTATTTGACAAATTTGTGGAAGTCAAAGCAATGTTTGAGAACGTCAAGGGCAAACGTATTAAATTTCTACAGAGTGACAATGGTACCGAGTACGTAAACCAAAAATTCAACGAATTTTTAAAATCATCTGGAATTACAAGAAGATTGTCAGTACCCTACCACCCACAACAGAACGGACTAGCTGAACGCCGAAACCGAACCTTATTGGACATGGCGCGTTGTCTACTTCTACAAGCCAATTTACCACCGGGTTTTTGGGCCGAAGCGATTAACACAGCCAACTACTTACGTAATCGCAGCCCAACTACCAGTCTAAGTGGTAATACAGCTTATGAAGCATGGCATGGTAAACCACCGAATGTGTCTCACTTAAGGATATTTGGTAGCAAAGCACACTACTTCGACTCATCTGTTGGAAAGGACAAGTTCCGATCTCGTACCAAGGAAGGAATACTAGTAGGATATTCAGAAACCTCCAAAGGCTACAGAATTTGGAATGCGAAAGGAAGGAAGGTTGAGATATCACGAGACGTCAAATTTATGGAGACGAACACACAAGATCCGAAAAATTTCGTCGAATTTTCTCCCAATGAAACAGAAGAAGAACGTAATTACCCTGAAGTCATCGAATTTGAACTAGTGAATCGAGAACCCGAAGAAAATCCGGAAGAACTAGAAGCAAATGGCGAAGTTGAAGCGACAAGAGGACGAGGCAGACCAAGAATTGTCCGAACTGGACAAAGGGGTCGTCCGAGGAAAGAGTACAATGTCATACCAAGAGAGCCCGCTGAGGCCCAACTAACTGAAGTCAATCACGAGGCATTTTCTTCAGAAGTATCTATGAAGAAAGCAATGTCAAGTTCCGAATCTAATGACTGGTTGGACGCCATGGCAGAGGAAGTAAACACTATCATCAAGAACGATACATGGGAACTCGTTAAACGTCCTAAAGACAAAATCATAATAGGAAGCAGAATAGTTCTCAGAAACAAAGTCAATCCCGATGGAACAATCTCGAAGAAGAAAGCCCGACTAGTTGCTCAGGGATTTCTACAGAAACCGGGTATTCATTTTAACGAGACTTTTTCCCCCGTGGCCAGACTCAGTTCGATAAGAATAATTGTATCAGCCGCAGTAAAACTAGGTATGAAAATCAGGCAATTAGACTTTTCGACAGCTTACCTCAATGGAACCCTAAAGGAAGAGACGTTCATGGAACCGCCTAAATTACTAAAAGAGTCATTGAAGAGAATAAAAGATTCTGAGAAATATAGTAATCAAATTAGAAAATCAGCAGGGACCATGCTTAACAGACTCAATTCGGACGACGTCGTATGCTTACTAAAGAAGTCGCTTTATGGCCTCAAACAAGCAGGAAGAAGCTGGAACCAAAAGCTTGACCAAGTCTTAAGAAAAATTGGATTTCGTCCAACAAACGCTGATCCTTGTATTTACACAACAGAACGAAATGAGAAACCAGTTTTCGTCGTTACATACGTAGACGATATTCTTATCAGTTGCGTCGACGACGATATCATTTCAAATATTGTGAATGAATTGGCACAGAATTTTGACATCAAAGACCTAGGAGAAGTCCATAATTGTCTAGGCATAGAATTCCGTAGAAAGGGAAACGAGATTCATTTAAGTCAACAGGGTTACATCAATGAATTATTGGAAAGATTCAGAATGACTGACTGCAAACCAGTCGCCACTCCGATCGATCCTGGAACTAAATTAATGAAAAATGGATCCAAACCTAGCGAAAACGAATCAAACTTACCGTATAGAGAATTGGTTGGTGCATTGAACTACCTAGCCGTTCGTACGAGACCAGACATAAGTTTTGCCTGCAGCCTGCTTGGACAGTTCAACAACTGTTACAACGAATCACATTGGGCAGCTGCGAAGAGAGTTTTAAGTTATCTCAAAGACACGCAATCGCTTTGTCTATCTTATTCACCAAGTGATCAACCAATCACTGGATACGTTGACGCCGACTGGGGCGGAAATTTGTTAGACAGAAGATCCCCACACTGGTTCATGTTTTATATGGAATAATGGCGCAATCGTTTGGGAATCTAAGAAGCAGAAATCCGTAGCCTTATCCTCAAATGAAGCCGAATATATGGGTTTATCAGACATTTCAAAGGAGGCAATATATCTTCAAAAGTTCCTAAACGAATTGGGAATAAAGACCGCAGACAGCGTTCCGATATTCTGCGACAACATGGGAGCCATCAAACTTGCCGGGAATCCTGTGTTCCACGCCAGAAGTAAACACATCGACATACGCTATCACTTTGTGCGTGAAATACTCGAGAAGAAGATCATATCGCTCAACCACATCTCTACGAAGAACATGGTAGTAGACATACTTACCAAAGGTTTATTTAGACCAAGACACCAGATCCTCGTCAGTCATCTGGGTTTATCCTCCCGTCGCGCCGAGCGGGAGTGTTAGATATTATATTTAGTTCACCCGCGAATACGCGTTGACATGAAGGGTTATTTGTGCGTGCGCCGCGCCGGTGATGAATCAATATCATTCTTAGAAGTAGCAGTTCGTACGCAGTGCAAGTGAAGGGGTGTGTGGTGCGCGGTTCTTTTATTGTACTTTACGGACAGTTATATTTATGTTTTATTTTCCGCTGTATTATATTGCTTTATATCGTTTCATTACTTTGCTGCTTATTAAACATTATTTCGTGTTCGTAATTATTAGTGTTAATAAATACATACTTAATAAATACCCCTAAAAGCACAACAGAAAGTAATTCTATTTAATTTTAAATCTACTGTACAGTTGTTCTGCTTTAAGAAATTTATACCTAAAATTCCGTCAAAACCAATATCTACGTTAGCTAAATAAAACTTTACAGTATTACCCTTAAAATTGGTATGTATTGATCCCAAAGTTTCGAATAAGTTGGAATTTATACCAGATATTTTTATTTTATCTTTAGCATCGAAATATTTCATAAATTCGTCAAAAGGTTTTAAAATATTTACTGCAGCTCCCATATCTATAAGTAACGTAACTAATTTATTTTTTACTTTTAGTTTCACATAAGGTTAGTTTTCAAAAATAGTTTTGATTTTATTAGTGGAAAAACAAATTTTATTCTCTAAATGAAATGGAATTTTCTCTTAGTTGAACGAACAGTCCTCGTTTTGCCCGTTCTCCGATGAGTTTAAAGGATTTTCGGAGAGTTCAGTCTCGCCGTCGGAATCTGACTCCGATTCTGAATCATCTCCAGCATTTAACGAGTTAACTTTATAGTACGAGAGCTGGTGTGAAAATGATTAATGGAAATATTCCAAAGGTTTAATGTCTTTAGGCTAATTCTACCACTGTAGTAATCATAACAACACCCGTCTGCCGCCTCCTAGTGGCGGCATTAATTAAGGGGGGGCTGTTGAATTTGTAATTTTTTGGCGATAAACATGCGGTGTTATTCCAGGATGAAACTTGGGACATTTGTTTTGTTTTTCGTGATAAATAGATCTGTACTTTCAGAATTAGAGCAGACGGCGGCGTTTGTAAAGCAGACGTACTTAAAATTTTCAAAAAAAAGGCGATAAAAAAATGGCTATATTCCAATTTGCAATTTGTACCATCTGATCAGAAATAAGAAACTCTACAACTTTTCTTTAAGACAAAAATCAGCAGACGGCGGTCTAAACCCGGCAGACGCCAATTTCTCCCGTCAAACGTTTCCCATTTTTTTTTATCGATAATCAAACATCATTATTTCAGGCTTAAATTTTAGATATTTGTTTTGTTTTTGGTGATATATACTACTGTATTTTCAGAATTTGAGCAGACGGTGACATCCGCGGAGCAGACGTTTGTAAAAATGTTACGAAAAAGGCAATAAATAGACAGCCGTATTTCAACTTGCAGTTTGTATCATCTGATAGGAAATAAAAAATAATGCATGTAAATGTTTATTCAAAAACATAACTCTAAAAAACATTTCTGCTAACACATAACTACTTAAAATGTTGAAAACCTTAAATAGAAATGAATATAAATTAGATAATAAACATATGTACACGTTATTGTAATATGCAAAAAATAATGATTAAGAAAAACAACAAAAACTGATCTGTAAGCATCTTGGTATTGATGTTTCATAGATTTATTTAAAACCTTAACAATCGTTTCGACAGTTACGTCGTTTTCAAAAGGGATGAGTAACAGATAAATAAATAAAATAAAATAATAAAATGGTATTTATGTGTTACTCATCCCTTTTGAAAACGACGTAACTGTCGAAACAATTGTTAAGGTTTTAAATAAATCTATGAAACATCAATACCAAGTATTTTACTACTCATCTAACAACCAATCTGTTTCATCATCATCGGTGCTGTATGCGTCTTCAATACCCGTGGCATCTTCATCTCGGTCCTCATTTATTTTATCTTCCATTGACACAACTATTTCGCTCAAATTCTGACGAAGCTGTTCACAATCAAACCATTTAATTTTAAATTCGTCGTCTTCTATAAACCATCCATTTTGCATTGGATTGAAAAATTTTGGTTTTATGTTACCAGCATATTTCCAAATGGCAACAATTTGATTTGTTCGAAGAATTTTTAGTGTCAAAGTGTCTTTGCATGGAGGGATACGACCAGCTTCGAAGTTCTTCATTCGGGCGAAAGGGTTTTGTTCTGATTTTGGTTTGTAACAATCAAGGAAAATTTCAAAACGAGCCTGGTTTACATTTGATAACTTATGTTTACCATAAATTTCGCAAACGTATTTTTCGATGTCTAAAAAGCAAAAATAACATCACTACTAATACATTGCGATTAAATTTCACTATACCTTCAATTGTTTCATTAGACAATGTTTCGTTTTCACCCATGTTACTAAAAGCTTTTTTAAAATTCTCACTTTTCTCCAATAATTTGAAAGGAACCAATTTTGATTTTCTGGCGAACGAGGCAGTGTAATCGCAGCCGGTAAAGGCATGAAAACCGGGTAAGGCGTTACACAAATGGGAGCCTAGAGCAGTTGATATTTTATTTACATCGACCAATCTTAGGTTGTTCTTGGATAAGGTGCCACATTCCATCCATATTTGGAGTCGCTTGGCCATTAGTTTTTCAAAATTTCCTAGTAATATAATAAGTATGTCAGTGTCAGAAGCTTTAATAATAACTTTAGAGTTTTCTTCGATTTTATATAAATGAAAAGCTATGCGGGTGTCCGCTTCCTCATGCTCGCAATGTAGTTCATTTTGAAGCGTTCTTACAATATGTCCATTCTCTGCAGCAAACTTATAACAATCATCACCGCAAGTAACGTATATAGTTTTTGATTCTATAACACTCAGATAATCATCAGAATTCCAGTTCTCGATTAAAAACCTGACAAGAGAAATCTTGAATGAACTGTTTCGCAATGCTTTATAAAAGTTCTGTGGCCTTATCTGATCTTCACCCGAAATAATATAAGTCGGGTTTTCGTTGCCTCTTCTTCCCCTTTCGATATCTTTAATCCATGGATGAGAAAACTTGTCAAATATGATGTCAACTCGAGATCCTCTTAAATTACAAAGCTTTACTAAAATTTTCCGTGAGAGTTTTCCAAAAGTTTGCGGAACATCTGTGCCAAGCAAATACATAAAATAAAAACCATCGATTATCGTGCAATTAATACCATTGGGTAATGAATCACTGATACCCTTCTTTTCTAGTAGCCGGAATAGACTAGACTTGTTTGTTTTATTAATGGATCCATCCATATGGCTTAGTGAAAGTGGTACGGGTGTTAACGGAAATTTAAAAACCGTTTCAAGATCTATTTCATGTTGAACAGCAAGAACCAAAATTCTCCCAAACAAATCTCTTTCAAATTTAATCTCTTTAACCTTATTATCTTTATCTTTATATTTGATAGGTTTTGCATCGTTGGCAAATGTTTTAACATTAACTTTTTTGATAGGTTCCTCGAATCTGGCTTCATTATTATTACATTCAGTAATAAATGTGTTTCTGGCTTCTTCACCGATTTTCATGGCATTCAACAAAAAATACTTTGTTTCTGGACTCGCGGCTTTTCCTGAACTAATATTGAATAAATAATCAACATTTGTTGCCTCTTCAAACGGATTCAATGTGGATTTAAGTCCACTCAGAACGTTTTTATATGCGTTCAAATTGTTTTTAATAATATGAGGCCGTAATTGGTCTGTAACATCTTCTTTTTTAGATAAATTCAGTTTTTCGAACAGATGTGATATAATTGAAGTTCTCAATGAGTGACTTAATCCCCATCTTTTTCTGGCGGATATTGAATTTGTCATCGATGATATGCCGGTCATTTTGTTAGCAGCATCTCTATTTATTGTCTTTTCCAATGTAAGATCGATTGGAGAACGCGAAAAATGTTTATCAGTACGGCGAATAGAGAAACCTCCATGTATTACATTTTCTTGTAGTTCTGGATGTGTTTCTTTTATGTTAATTAAGTTATTGTACAACCTTACAATCCATCGTGAGTAATTTTGATGGTTGAAAGCAAACATTAGTGTTGCAATCCGCGGTAAACATGTCACATATAATTCGAAATTATTAGTTCGAATGCTTCTTGAAAACATATTATATAAATGCATCAAATCGACGTACTTTATCCAGAATTGAGCTGTCGGCCCATGCTTACCAACCAAAGTTTCTTTATAATATAGTTGATATTCATTAAGAAAAGTTTCCAAACATTTTGCTTCTGACATATCCTTCAATTTTGAGACGTGTAGGTACATCTTTTAATTCCTGAATTACCTCGGACATACATTGTGACGTTTGAATTTTCACAAATTCTTCTATATGTAATGTTTGTACAGCAGCAGCTAATAGTTCATGAATTCTTTTACAGCGGTTGAAATGCGTTCCAGTAATAAATCCTTTAAGGGATCCGGCGGCCAATATGTCTGACTCACATAGTATGTGGGGTGCACCTGATTCTTCTATGTATTTACCCACGGCTTTAAAGAACGCCATTTGTATATGAAATGGCCCTAAAAGTATAAACACACGGTCGAATCTGGGATGTTCTGCGCCCTGTATTTGTAGTGCCATTTTAGCGATTGCTAAATCGTAGGTAACGCATATGTATTTTTGCTTACAGTCATCAGCCACTTGTTGAGCCAATTTTAGGGTATGTAGAACAACTGAATAATTTGTAGGTGACTGGTTTATTGGAGGAAGATACCAAATCTTATGTTTTGCAAATTCATCTTTTGTCCGTTCGCTGTTCCAGCCAACCCACATGGGCAATTGTTCTTGTAACAAAGCTAATGAAAACAACCATATGTTATCGAGCATCACAAATTTTTCTGGAAAATATTCCTTGATGTCGTTAATAGAAATGTTGGTGGTTTTCAAAAGCATGGGCTTTTTAAAATATGGTTCGATGTTTAGATCATCAATTTCAAATGCTCGCCTTCGTTTCCTGGACTCGGAAGGTATTGAGTAAACTTCAGGATCAATAGGCATAACTTGTTCGCCAGGTTTATCAAATTGGTATATGATTCCGACTGTGTCGTGAAGTGTGTTTTTTCCTGTTAATGTCTCTACGAATCTGTCAAAGTTGTCGAAAGCTGAGCCAGTAAATAACTCGGGAGACTTTTGTAACGTATTTGGGATCAACGAAGATGATTCAACAGAGGAATATGTTAATTCAGTTTCTAACTCTTCTAGAAGAGTGTAATTAGCACAATGTCCCAGTTTATTTAAAATTTCAATAATCTTGCGACTGTTAGTCAGACTTTTGATAACAAGGCCCAGTTCTAAATGTTTGGAGGTATTAATTTTGCCATTTGTTACATTATAGATCACATCCTGGCACAAAGAATTAACTTTAACACCTTCAGAATCTTTGTTACGGCGTGAGTAAGGACCAGACAATAAGCTGCTAAAAAAATGTTCTAATATTGAAGGGATTTCGCATTCGCCAGCATAAATATCCTTCGGTTCGGGATCATCTGGTAACGGGTTCTTTTTAATGTGTAGAACTTCTCTCCGCAATAAAAATGCAGTGTTTTGTACATCCAATAAATTGTTGATATTCATTTCAGACTCAAGGTAAGCTTTCATTTCATTTAAAGACATTATTGCATTATATATTAACGATTGCTTTTTATGCATATTGAATTTAACGGTATCTTTAAAATGATTTTGAAGTTTTGATTTCATATTATGTGCAGTGATACAAATATTTGATGAAACCTTTCCTTCTCCGTATTGTTGGCAATTTTCAAAGTAATATTGTTCATACATCGACAAAAATCTATTGAGGTAAATGGCTGACTTACGCTGTATTACGTTCTTCTCAATATATGTACATAGCATTTTGAATGACATTTGATGAATTTTCTGCCTTATTTTATACGATGATGGATCACGTTTTGATTTCTGTTTTTGAAGATATCTCTGTTCATATTTAACTCTACATATTCTGTGATACTTTACTTCCTTGGCAAAAAAAAAACAATATCTGTTATTTTTATCAAAAGTTTTGAATCATTCAAATAAGAGGCGTATTTTTTAATCTTCTTTTCGAAATTCTTGGTTTCGCATGAACTTAAAGAAATTTTTTTGTTATTATGTCGAAGGAACAATTTATCACAAAAAATGCATATATTTGTAAGTATTCCTGTTTTAGAATTTCTCAAAATTTGAAGGGAACTTGATCTTATTTCTATCAAATTTGAAGACGAACAGGATGTCATATCCGAGTTGATTTCTATTGCATTTTTAACTGGCAATGACAAAGAGGCCGCTAACTCTAACTGTTTGGTTTTGATAGCAGTAAATTTTCGGTAACACGGCGTATGATACCCCCAAATAACATCATTACACCCATCTGGTAATTCAAAATGTGAGTATTTTAAATTTAACTTCTTTCTAGCTTGGAGAACTTCACTACATTTTTTAAAAGTGATATCGGAAAACAACTTTACAGCAGCGTCAGTATTATCATCGAATTCATTGATGTGTATGCAACACTTCTTTATAGAGATTTCCTCAGAGTGTTCAGATGACGTCATTTTCCTTCTACAAAATTTTTCGTAATGCAATAAAAATCGCACAATTTTAAAACTAGTAAAGAAATTAAAACATACCATTAAGTTTTCACATAAAACATGGAACAAGTCTTTTGATACAAACAGAACGAACGACACTTTTTTTCAACTGAACTATAAATGCACAAATAATAGTGTAGCGGTAGATACAAAATTCGAATAATTGACCGTTTTATATCTACCCTTCAAAACGGCGCACGTCAATTTCTAACGGTTCCTTTCATGGTAGGGACCAAGGCCGATATTGTGAAAGCAAAAATCGATAAAACAAATATCTAAAATTTAAGCCTAGAATAACGATGTTTGATTTTCAATAAAAAAAATTGGGAAACATTTCACGGGAGAAATAGGTATGCTGATTTTTGTCTTAAAGAAAAGTTGTAGAGTTTGTAGTCGGTGATGATTCCGGGCTGGTAGGCCGTGGTCCTGGCGATGTCTTCTTCGCTGACGTTTCGCTCACAACTGTGGTGAGCATCTTCGGAGCTTGGTTTGTAATCTAGGTCGTAGCTGTCTCGATTCAAACTGATCTTTCGGTGGCTTTCGCTGACTATTTATATCGTTGTTGTCGATACGGATGACTGGATCTGATTCGTCCTTGTTGTTACGACTGACTGGAGTTGAATCACTGGAGCGTGCCGTGTGCGATGAATGTTGAAGTCCATCTCGTACAGTGTGCCATAGTGCAGGGATCCAAGTTCTATTGATTTTCAGTGTTTCTTCTTTTCGGTTGAAGTTTTCCTTGTGTTTGTATATTTCGATGGCCTCTCGTTGCAAGCGTGTGTGATAATGTAGAGTTGTGTCGAGGATTTTTGTTTGGGCGAAGTTTATCTGATGTCCTGGTTGGAGAGCATGTTCTGCTACAGCAGGCTCTTCATCTTATCACAGTACCGGACACCTACAGGAAACTCGCTCGAGACCCAACAGCAGTTATTCTACGCCAAACCAACGCTCTTGCAAGGACAGCTTTTGATGAGGAGACCTACAAGAGAATAAGAAGATCTGAAGCACTTCCACCTCGCCTCTACGGTCTTCCAAAAATCCATAAAAAGGACATTCCATTAAGGCCAATCATCAGCGCCATCGGATCACCAACTTATGACGCAGCTAAATACCTCACAGGGTTATTGCAGCCGTACATAGGGAACACATCCAGCCACATCAAGGACTCAACGGATTTCATAAAGAAGTTAAAAGCCCTACACTTAGGACCCAACGACCGGCTTGTCAGCTTCGATGTAACATCTCTCTTCACGAAAGTTCCGATCAAAGGTGTCATGGACCAGATTGCCGAAATATTTCCTGAAAACATCGCGGCTCTATTTAGACACTGCCTCAGTTCCTCATACTTCATCTGGAGGGGTGACTACTACCAGCAGATCGACGGAGTAGCCATGGGAAGCCCACTTAGCCCAGTTGTAGCCAACCTTTTCATGGAGAAACCGCAAATAAAAAACCTTCAACCTGGTACCGGTATGTTGATGACACCTTCGTCGTATGGAGCCATGGCGAAGTTGCTTTGCAAGAATTTCTACAACACCTGAACAGCAGACACCCTAGCATCAAGTTTACCATGGAAACAGAAAAAGATGGCCAGCTGGCTTTCCTCGACGTATTGGTGACACGTAGGACAAACCAACAATTGGGACATCAGGTTTACCGCAAAGCAACCCACACGGATCGCTATCTGAATAAAAATTCTAACCACCATCCCAGGCAAAAAGGAGGGATCATCAAAACTTTGGTAGAAAGGGCACAACGAATCTGTGAGCCACAACTCCTGCGAAAAGAACTAGACCATCTATCCAAAGTTCTGCAAGCCAATGGATACTCAAACAAGGAGATTAAACGGGCCATCCAACCGCGGCCCCACTCAAAGAGAGCAGCTACTCAATTAACACCTGTGGGAAAAGTATTTTTACCGTACATCAATGGCGTTACTGATCGCATTGGGAAGATTTTGCGAAAGATGGATATCACACCTATATACCGACCTACGAAGAAGCTTCAACACGTGTTCACTTCCACCAAAGACAGACGACCTCCCTTGGCATCAGGAGGAGTATACAGCATACCATGTAGCTGCGGACAGGTGTATATCGGAACAACCAAACGAAGTACCACTACAAGAATAAAAGAACACGACAGATGCTGTCGCTTGGGACAAACCGAGAAGTCGGCTATAGCAGAACATGCTCTCCAACCAGGACATCAGATAAACTTCGCCCAAACAAAAATCCTCGACACAACTCTACATTATCACACACGCTTGCAACGAGAGGCCATCGAAATATACAAACACAAGGAAAACTTCAACCGAAAAGAAGAAACACTGAAAATCAATAGAACTTGGATCCCTGCACTATGGCACACTGTACGAGATGGACTTCAACATTCATCGCACACGGCACGCTCCAGTGATTCAACTCCAGTCAGTCGTAACAACAAGGACGAATCAGATCCAGTCATCCGTATCGACAACAACGATATAAATAGTCAGCGAAAGCCACCGAAAGATCAGTTTGAATCGAGACAGCTACGACCTAGATTACAAACCAAGCTCCGAAGATGCTCACCACAGTTGTGAGCGAAACGTCAGCGAAGAAGACATCGCCAGGACCACGGCCTACCAGCCCGGAATCATCACCGACTACAAGCTCCGACCGTGAAAGCCTTAGCAACTATATCGTTGTAGAGTTTCTTATTTCTGATCAGATGGTACAAATTGCAAATTGGAATATAGCCATTTTTTTATCGTCTTTTTGTTCAAATTTTTGAGTACGTCTGCTTTACAAACGCCGTGGTCTGCTCTAATTCTGAAAATACGGTAGTACATATCACCAAAAACAAAACAAATTTCTAAAATTTAAGCCTGGAATAATGATGTTTGATTATCGATAAAAAAAAAAATGGGAAACGTTTGACGGGAGAAATTGGCGTCTGCCGGGTTTAGACCGCCGTCTGCTGATTTTTGACTTAAATAAAAGTTGTAGAGTTTCTTATTTCTGATCAGATGGTACAAATTGCAAATTGGAATATAGCCATTTTTTTATCGCCTTTTTTTTGAAAATTTTAAGTACGTCTGCTTTACAAACGCCGCCGTCTGCTCTAATTCTGAAAGTACAGATCTATTTATCACCAAAAACAAAACAAATGTCCCAAGTTTCATCCTGGAATAACACCGCATGTTTATCGCCAAAAAATTACAAATTCAACAGCCCCCCCTTAATTAATGACGCCACTAGGAGGCGGCAGACGGGTGTTGTTATGATTATTACAGTGGTAGAATTAGCCTAAAGACATTAAACCTTTGGAATATTTCCATTAATCATTTTCACGCCAGCTCTCGTACTATTAGGTTGTTGAAAGCCACGAAAAGGAGAGTCAGAAAAACTGGGTCTTGGTTTTAATGAACCGAAAGTTGTATTTGTTTATTAGGTGTGTTCTCTGCTGATGATGGTTTAATAAATTCTGGTTTAGTTCTTTCAGCATTCGGATTTTTTTATATATAATTTTGCTTGATTTGGAATTTTGCTTTTTGTAATCAACGAATTTTTGAGGTTCCTCTCGTTCTCTTAGTTGTTTGTTAAATTCGTTGGCGAGTGAATACGCTTTTTCTGCAGTTTTAGGTTTAGAATTTATTAATAAAGTCTGAAACTGCGTCAGCTTCCTCGTATGTTTCTAAATCATTAGTCGCGGATACGACAAGATTATCCCTAATATACAATATTTTATTGTAAATATCCTTTAAGTTAGTATTTGGTTTGGGTTTATAACGAAATAGATCACCCACTAGACACTCAGTTGTTTTTTATATTCCGAAATTATTTTCCAAATGTTTTTTAATATCATTCTAATTGTCTACTCTTTTAGTCAAAATAATTTTACCAGCTCTACCTACCAATTTGGTCAAAATCAATCTTACAATATAAGCATTTTCGTGAATTTTTCAATTTTGAAAAACAAAATCAACATTTTCAGTGAATTGGGGAAGGGGAATGTTGTCACCATCGAAAATAGGAATCAATTCTGCTAATTCCTTCCTACTGTATGTTATCGTGGTAGAATATGTATTTCCTACTAAATTTGCCTTTGACATTTTTACTTTTTCGCTCAAATTAGAAACATTCTCTTCAACAATATCTACTACGGACATAATGTAGAGAATAAAGGAAATTAAAATAAGGAAATTACTAAGTAGCCGACCTTGCTATAGCGATGCTCCAAATTAGTAAAGGTTGCACCTTCATGGAATCAAGCGGAGGGCGTACGGCGGAGTACCAATTTTTGGTTATTTCCTTAACCCGTAACCGGTGAGGTGGGGTCTGTGCAGCCCCAGAAGAATTTAAATTTTGTTGTGATTTTTATACTATTTATCTGAGCACATCGGCCGGGTGTATACCTCTCCGTTAGTGTATCGTGCATGGTTGAGTAGGGCAGTCGCATCTAAATAGGTAAGTGTTTGTTAATTATACGATAATAATTATCGTTTGGGGTCACTGTGACCCCACCTCACCATATACGTTAGTTTTCTAAATACGACTGTAAGTACTTTATAGAGCTTTTTTAGAGCAAAATGGATTCATCACGTATTAGAAAAATGAAAAGCTCTGATCCGCGATTTGATGAGTGGGCACAGACAATGTTAGAAGCTGAAGAAAGTGAATTTAGTGGCGATGACTCCGTTAATGATCCTGATTATACAAGTGAACATGAAACGGACTCGGAAATTGACTGTAGCGAGGGAAACGACGAAGAAGCGGAAAATATTTCGGTTAATCCTGAAGTAGGTACATCATCACAAGATAAGACCTGTTATTATGGTAAAAATAAGTACAAATGGAGTGCGAAAGTTCCGGCTAAAAACGTACGGACAAGGAGCTGCAATATTGTTTCGCACCTTCCCGGGGTTATCGGACCAGCTAAATTACTGGGAAAATTATGTACGGAGAGAAGTTCTTGGGAGTGCCTTATTACTAGTGATATTTTAGAAGAAATAGTTTTACAAACAAATAATAAGCTACAAAGTATTAGAAGTAAATATAGTGACAGTAGTAGAACGGACTTGAGAGATATAGATCTTATTGAGCTCAAAGCATTTATTGGTCTACTGTTCTACTCTGCCATATTCAATCAAACAATGAAGATCTTAATTCAATATTTGCAACTGATGGAACTGGAAGGGAAATTTTTAGGTGCACTATGTCACAGAAACGCTTTGAAGTTTTTTTGATGATGATCCGGTTTGACGATGAATCAACAAGAACAGATCGTAAGAAAACCGACAGACTGGCTCCTATTTCGAATATTTACTATAAATTTGTTCAAAACTGCAAAAATAACTATTCCATAGGACAGTACGCCTGTATTGATGAAATGTTGGTAGGTTTCAGAGGCAAGTGTCTATTTCGGATGTATATGCCACAAAAACCACGAAAATATGGTATAAAAATACTTGCTTTAACTGATGCCCGCACTCATTACTTCATGGACGGGTATGTGTATACAGGTGTTGGTAGCGATGGAAATACTTTGACAGAGGAGGAAAAAATGGGTAAACCAACACAAGCAGTTCTTCGTCCGGTGAAGTCTATCCAAGGTACAAACCGTAATATAACAGCGGACAATTGGTTTTCTTCTATGTAAGTCATAACCGAACTTCAAAAACGCGGTTTAACTTATGTGGGAACCGTTAAAAAGAATAAAAGGGAGATACCAGATTCATTTTTGCCGTCTAAGAGCAGTCCGACGAACTCATCATTATTTGGATTTGGAGATAGAGTCACCTTACTGTCTTACGTACCAAAACCACGCAAGGCAGTCATTTAGATGTCCTCAATGCACTACAGCAACACTGTTGATAACGAAACAAAAAAACCCGAAATTATCGAGTTTTATAACAATACAAAAGGAGGTGTCGATGCGTTGGATGAAAAATGCACGGTATACTCAAGAAGATGGCCTCTAACAATTTTTTATACAATTCTAAACATTTCCTTGGTAAATGCTTTTGTGATATCGCACTCGGGCGAGAACAGTGGAACAACTCAAAAAAGCGCCATTTTGGGATTATGTCACTAATAAATGCGTGTATTGTGGCCGCACCTCCACAAAAAACGTCACATCGATAACCCCCAATTTGTCCACAAGAGGGCAGTTATGTCGTTTTATGTTAGGCTAGTTCACTTAAGTCATCATCTCAAGAACAGTGTCACTTTAGAGTTGTTACAGGAAGGTAGCAAGGAAGTGTACAGTTTTCAGTCAAGAAAAACGACACATTTTGTGTTGTGACAATTTTCGTTTAGTAAGGTAAGTGAATTGTGATATTAGATATCGTCATAACTAAAAAGCGTCAGTTTTCTTGAATCAATTATCTCTAAACCCATGTTTTTATATTATTTTATTTCCATTGTGTCACTTTTCTTGATGGACAGTGTAGGCATTTTGGGTTGTGTCATTTCTTGATTTAAAATTATTTCTTAAGGTACATCCAGACCGGTACTACAAGCGGCACAAAACGTTCGCGAACGTTGCAAACCGTGTCTAGTTGGACGGTTGCGCGGGGATTTCTCCGTCCATGCTTTGTGCAGTTTGTTGCACCAGTCTGGATGCACCTTTACACTGCATATACCTATAATCTCAAAAATAAAACTTAAAAAAATCGATCATATAGATTACAATTATTTGTTTATTATAGGTTTTTTTTTATGGAAGGGTACAGAGCTCGTAAAATATTGGCAGCTCTTGCTGCCAAACCAGAAAATGAACAAAAATCGGACTCTCATCAAATGAAACGTACAAGAATACTATCCGATGTAAGCAGTGTTTTGAATATACTAGACGATGAGGAAAGTGGACAGAATTGTGTGGAGAAAAATAATGGAAAAGCAATATTTGATATGGGAATCGAAGTAGTAATACCTAATGGAAACTCCGACGATAAATGCGAGAAAAGTGAAGAAGGAAAACTATGTGACATCGAAGTAATGCCTACCGTTACCGCCGACAACAAAAGTATAGAAGCTGAGATAAACAATGGTGACGAAAGTCACCAGATTTTTGAAGAAAATAATATAGAAGAATCCGAAGCACAAACAGGTGTGAGTAAAGTGCCAGAGCTTTCCAATGAAATAGTGCGGGAAGATGAAACGAGTTCTAGATGGGAAAGTGTGGCTGATGAAATCACAGAATTCAACCATGATACAGTACTAGAAGATCAAGGGACACATTCTAGTTGGCAATGTGTTGAAAATACGCATAGAATGCGGTTAAGGTTACGTCGCGTTAAACCGAATGGACAACAAGAAGAATCCGCAGATGAAACCGCGGATGATTCAGACCTAGATCCACATTTTCGTATATCATCACCTGATTCTAAAAATTCATCAGAGTCGGAGGAAAAAGAAAACAACAATACTAACGAGGTAGAGGAGGCAGCATCGGAGGATACCCAAACGCATAAAAAGACTCCCTAGGAGTATGACCGTCGTTAAACCTCGCTACCAGTACAAGAGAGAAGGAAGTCGACGCCAGTGTAATCATGCATTCCATTTCACAATTAACGGAGTAAATACACGTGTTTGTAAATTATTCTTTAAAGCCATGCTAGGTATAAACGACCGACCTATTAGGACCGTGATAACCAAGTTAAACGACGGATTTCTTGAAGAAGACCTCAGAGGAAAACATGGACACCATCGTAAAGTAGATTCCACAATAAAAGATGGCGTCGTTGCTCATATTAACAGCATCCCAAGAATTGATAGCCATTACCTACGCGCTCAAACTACTCGGGAGTTTATAGAAGGTGGAAAAAGCTTAGCCGATTTACACCGCGATTATAAAAATGAATGCATTACAAACAATGTTCCTTATGCAAATCTCACGATGTATTCCAGAATTTTCAATAGCAATTTTAACATCTCTTTTTTTACGCCTAAAAAAGATCAATGCGATTTATGCACCTCTTACAACAATGCAACAGCAGAAGAAAAAGGAGCTGTACAAGAAGAATATGATAAACATTTAAAAGAGAAAGTTTTGTCAAGGGAAGAAAAAGAAAAGGATAAAAAGAAAGCAAAAGAAAGTAAAGGAAAAACTATAGTCGCTACTTACGATCTACAAGCTGTGCTGCCAGCACCAAGAGGAGATACGTCTGTATTCTATTATAAAAGTAAAATAAATAGCTACAATTTCACTATAACGGAGCTTCAGTCAGATAACGTCGAGTGCTTTTTTTGGCATGAGGGCGAAGGCAATCTTGGTGCCATAGAAATAGGTACTTGCGTTTTAAAATATTTAGAACAAAAAGCAAATACTAAGAACGATGATAACCTTGAAATTATATTGTATTCAGATAACTGCTGTGGGCAACAAAAGAACAAATTTATTATGGCAATGTACCTGTACGCTGTGCAAAAGTATAATATAAAATCTATATCTCATAAATTTTTGATCAGGGGTCACACCCAAAATGAAGGGGACAACGTACATTCTGTAATTGACAACTCGATTAAACGGGCTCTTAAATGTGGTCCCATCTTTATTCCTACTGACTACATTAGGCTTATTCAATGTGCAAAAAAAACAGGAAATCCGTATAAAGTTACAGAAATGGATCATGAGGATTTTGTAGATTTGAAAACACTCTCACAACAGATAGGAATTTTGTTGATATTGTTGAAGGCGCAAATGAAGCCTTGTTCATATTGCTATCTAGTGGATCAATGAAGCTTTTACTGATCGCTGCCTACATTCCACCTATGTCCCCCTCAAGTGCGTACCGTGATCTCATCACACAAATAGATACTGTAGCTAACGAGCATCAAAACTGCGAAATCATAGTACTAGGAGATTTTAATCTAACAAACACTAAGTGGATCAATGACCCATTACAGGTAGCACATCTAGACTACACTCCACCAAACATAAGGGTAAGCAGCGCTGAAATCCTAGGTTGCATTTCACAATTTAAACTGCAACAAATTTATCCTGTCCATCCTGAAAAACAATATACACTAGATCTGTTGTTTGCCCATAAGTCGATAGCTGAACCCCGAGATTCCGAGGATAAACTGTTAGCCACTGACGCTCATCATATTCCAGGAAATTTTGTGTTAAAATTATCTAAAAATAAACCTAATAATATTGAACGAGTTGTACGCGATTTCTTGAATGCGGACTATAGTAAAGTAAACGAAGCTATTGAGGGTGTGGACTGGAGATGTTTAGCTAGGTGTGAAACGATAAATTTGGCCGTTGAAAACTTTTATGTAGAAATTAATGATATACTTGAAAGAACGGTTCCTATTAAACATATATACTCAGGCTCGTACCCACGATGGTATACAAATGAACTTAGGAAATTAACTGTTGCCAAAAAATCTGCACATTGTAAATGGAAACGCTTTCACAATGTCAACGATTACATCGAGTTCAAAAAGTTACGTGCTAAATGTATAAGACTATCCAGAAAGTTATACTCTGATTATATTTATTCGGTTGAACGTGGAGCGCGAAAAGATATTAAGACATTTTGGTCATACGTTAATAAATTTAAAAAGAAAGAGAATGTTCCCTCTAGCATGTATCTAGATGATAAGTCGTCAGAGGATGAAGGGGGGAGAGTGGAGCTACTTTCTGACTATTTCTCCTCGGTGTATAGAAGCCAAACATTAGCTGAAATTGGACATATAACCAACCACACCGTCTTAGAAAAGATTGACATATCAAAAGAAACATTGTTGGCCATTCTCCTCTCCATCGATGATAGTACAAGCTCTGGTCCGGACGGTTTGCCGTCTTATTTTATAAAACGATGCGCTCGTTCACTTATATCACCACTGCATGACATCATGAGTCGTTCACTTAATGAAGGCCAATTTCCTAATCAATGGAAGATGGCATATATCCATCCGATACATAAAGAAGGAGATAAATGCAATGTAAAAAATTATAGACCGATATCTATCTTAAACTGTCTCTCTAAGGTTCTAGATAAATTAGTATGCGAGTGTTTAACAACCTTTATTTGTAATAAAATTACACCTGAACAACACGGTTTCATGACCGGTAGGTCTACCTCCACCAATTTACTTTTGTACTCTGACTTTATATTCGTAAATATGAGTCCAGCCTCTCAAGTTGACTCTATATACGTTGATTTTGAAAAAGCGTTCGATAGGATAAATCACGCTAGACTGCTTCAAAAAGTTAAGAACATGGGCATACGAGGTACTTTATATAGCTGGTTGAAATCGTACATTCTTGGAAGGAAACAGGCAGTTCGTATCGGCGATGAGGTTTCTAACTGGGTTGATGTGCCGTCCGGCGTCCCCCAAGGGTCTCATTTGGGACCAATATTATTTAATATGTATATAAACGATTTACCTTCTACTATCCAATCAGCCCATGTACTGCTCTTTGCTGATGATTTAAAATTATTTACCACTATACGCAGTTCTTTGGACGCCTCTATGTTACAGGATGATATTAACAGACTGCTGGTCTGGTCAGTTGATAATAGAATGTTTGTAAATCTGCACAAATGTGGTGTAATCAGTTTTAGCAGGCAAAGTGATCGCTTAGAATATGATTACAGTTTGAATAGGACATCAGTAAATAGAGTAGACTCCATAAACGACTTGGGTGTAAAATTTGATTCTAACATGCATTTCGAATCTCACATAGATTGTATACTATCAAAAGCTAACAGATTGGTTGGATTCATAAAACGATCTACTTTCGAATTCAGAGACCCTGCTACAGTAGTTTACCTATATAAATTCCTAATTGAACCTATTCTGACTTACTGCAGTACTATATGGACACCGTATACCAACTTAGCTTTAGGTAAACTTGATAGTATTCAACATAAAATCCTAAGATATACTGCATACAAAATGAACGAGCCGATGCATTTCACTGACCACGACTACACTAAACTGCGAAATACGTTTTCAGTAGCGCCGGTAAAGAGTATACATAATTATCACGATCTATTACTGTGCTTTAAGATCCATCATGGTTACCTTCAGTGCAATCAGGTGAAAGACTTATTTATCACTAGAGATGTACCTTACAATGTACGAAACCCTTGGGTATTATGTGAACATCAAACAACTTTATCATACTTGTATAATTCCCCCGTTCCCAGACTGACCAGATCTTGGAATAACCTCTCAACTGAGCTAAGAGCTACCGATTGTATAAGCAAATTCAAAACATTCGTGAAAATTTCTACTAGCATTAAGACAAATTAAATACTTTAGTGCAAGCAACGAAATCCGTGGGGTGATAACTACCCACCACTATCAATATTACTGTAAATTGTAAAACTTAGGACAGTACTGTCCGTTTAAGTTTCTAATAAATAAATAAAAATGATATAGACGCGAGTTTTGAATTAATTAAAATCACGATTCAGGATGAGTGTAAAAAAGTTAAGGAATTTGCAGAGAAAGAAATTCAACGAACCAATAAAAAGAAAGATGATCTGAAAAACGAATTAGTGGTAATGGTGGAATTACTAAAAAAGGAAGCAAAGGAGCTGAAAGTAAGGCTAGATACTCTAAAACAACAAAGAGGAACAGGTAGTGCAAAATCGAGCAGTTCTAAACCAACAACAGCAGCTCCGTCCATGTAGTTCTTCATTATTATAAGGAAAATGTTAAATGTGAAAGAAGAACTAGTGAAAGAACTGCATAAACCTGCGAGAATTAATTTTACACGTCGTAAAGTGATAGTGAAAGGATTAGATGATCTTCATCAAGCCGATTTAGTGGAAATGATTCCGTATTCGAGAGAAAATAAAGGTGTCAGATACATTTTGGTTGTAATAGACGCTTTTTCAAAATTTGTGTGGGCTCAAGCAGTAAAACGCAAAACAGGTGAATATGTTGGAAGGGCTTTACAGTTAATTTTCAAAAGAAGTAAACGTATTCCTAAGAATATGCAAACTGACTTGGGAAAAGAATTTTACAACGAACAAGTGAAACGAGTTATGCAAAAATATAAAATTAACCATTACTCAACGTATAGCACCAAGAAAGCGTCAGTTGTGGAGCGGGTAAATCGAACACTAAAATCAAAAATGTGGCAACGCTTTAGTTCGCAAGGATCCTACAAATGGTTGAAGTTATTACCAGATATAGTACAGGAATATAACAATTCGGTTCACAGAACTATCGGAATGAGACCAAGCAAAGTTAATAAACGAAACGAAGAAACACTTTTGGAAAGTATTTACAACAATCCAAAGAAGGTGGATTTACGAGAAATTAAGTTTAAAGTTGGAGACCGGGTACGAATAAGTAAACATCGTGAATTGTTTAGCAAAGGTTATACCCCGAATTCGTCTAACGAATTATTTACGATTAGCTACATAAAATTGTCACATCCAATTATGTATTACTTAAAGGATGATAAAGGGGAAGACATAAAAGGAGGGTTTTATGGTATGGAACTACAGAAAGCGAAATATCCAGATGTTTATTTGGTGGAACGTGTACTAAGACGAAAAGGTGACATGGTTTACGTCAAATGGTTGGAGCTTGACCAATCTCATAACAGCTGGAATCATAAGACGAACGTTTTGTAATGTATCCCTAGTTTTTTTTTTCTGATAATAAAGTCTGCAATGTTAATAATGATTTTCTTTACCCCTTCCCCAAAGTATGATTATAAATAAGATAAAACATGATGAGTTTAATCAGTTGTAATCGTTAGTTGCTGCATTGAACGTTTAAGACGTAGTAATGGTTGAAAGTTACGTAATTGAAGTTAAATTTTTCAAAGAGGGTTTATTATCTTTGAAAAGATATTTGGTAGCGTCAGAGTTGGATAGCGTGACAGAAGAATTCGAATTAAAAGGTGAATACGATAAAATCGTAATAGGAGGCTACTTAGTGGTCGATGAGAGCGATCCTGACGATTATGAAGTATAATTTTTATAAAAATGGATTCATTATCGTACGAGCTGTATCAAGCAGAAAAGCAAGTCCTCATTCTCAACCTTCGAAGAGCAATACTATCAAACGATTTAGATAGAGTTAAAGTTGTGTTGTCGAAGTTGGGAGTTGCAGTACCAAAGGAAGCATTCAAATGGTTAACTGTAACGCAAGAGACATCGTTCGATATTTTATACTTCATATTCGAAAGAAAGCAAAGGTGTGACGAATTGGTGGATGAATTTCTAAAAGGTTGCTGTGAAACAGTGGAAATAACCGTTGATGATGTCGAAATGATTTTAAATAAAACAAAGTATAATTTCATGCTACACGACGTATATTTTTTAAAGGAAATGTTAACAAACGGATCAGTTCTAATGCGGGATAAGAAGTTCTCCGTAATGAATGTGAAGAAAATGTATGTTACATTGTTAAAGTGTGTGGATGACTTAATACTGGATGTAGCATACTATGCACAACCGAAAAATTTGGAAAAGTGTATTAAACTGATCAACTTGTTTCGGCTTCCGTATACATTAAGTCCAAATATCAATGGTCGTCATCAAACAGTGCTGCAATGGATAGAAGAAAACATTTTAAGAGAAGGAACGGAGAAAGCTGCAGGCTGGCAGAGCGGTCCTGACTCAGGCAAATGGCCATCAAGTAATATCGAAGATGATAAGAAAATTTATTCATTGTTAATGTTATTGAAACAATAAATTGTAATAGTAGAAATGGTACACATGTTATTTGTGAAGTTGAGGAATATATTTCACAGAATAAAAATAGTAAACAAACAAGTTGTGTAGTAACGTTTTGTTATTATTTATACAATACAACCAATATTAAGGCGCCGGAGGTGGGAGGAGGGGGGGTCGGGAGGCCTAAGTCCGAGAGGGGTAGTTGTCTGAATTTAATACTTCTGACATTACCAAGTGGTACCTTCAGTCTTCGCGTAGAGACAATGAATTGAAAGCGTTATTCAGGATCCAATTATAAGCGAGTCAGGTCTAATCCTGACTGACTTTATTACAATAAATTTCAGCTATTTATACAAAGTTTATTTACATATGTCTTATGGTAGAATGTATCATCAGCCATTTACGCTAGTATGCGTATTTGTGTTCTGACCTAGTTTAATAAATTACTGCTATTTATACAAAGTTTATTAACATATGTCTTGTGGTAGAATGCGCCTTCAGACATTTACGCTAGTGTGTGTATTTTCTATTTATACAAAGTTTATTTACATATGTCTTATGGTAGAATGCATCATCAGCCATTTACGCTAGTATGCGTATTTGTGTTCTGACCTAGTTTAATAAATTACAACTATTTATACAAAGTTTATTTACATATGTCTTATGGTAGAATGCATCGTCAGCCATTTACGCTAGTATGCGTATTTGTGTTCTGACCTAGTTTAATAAATTACAGCTATTTATACAAAGTTTATTAACATATGTCTTGTGGTAGAATGCGCCTTCAGACATTTACGCTAGTGTGTGTATTTGCTATTTATACAAAGTTTATTTACATATGTCTTATGGTAGAATGCATCATCAGCCATTTACGCTAGTATGCGTATTTGTGTTCTGACCTAGTTTAATAAATTACAACTATTTATACAAAGTTTATTTACATATGTCTTATGGTGGAATGCATCATCAGCCATTTACGCTAGTATGCGTATTTGTGTTCTGGCTTAGTTTAGCGGCAAGAACTGTTACAATTCTCTGTCAGCAGAATTTAGATTCTGCTGTACAGAGTGTGATACTTTCCGAATTGTACTTAATACAGGGTGTTCCCTTCTCCCATTACAGACGTCCTCTAAGTTTCGTTGGAAGCAAATTGTTCTTCATGGAAGACTAAAAATTTTTTATTCAGACATTTTCTCCCTATCATCTACCCTTTATACACTTTTCGAGGGTTAAAGTGTGAGGGTGAAATACGTTAAAAAAATATTTCTCGACTTTTCAGGGTAGGATCATTTAGCCCACTGTTCAAATTAGATTATCCAAGAGGAACACTTTTTTTTAACTGCTTCTATTTTTTTTTATGCGTAATGGAGACAACTTTTTGTCAACTCTATTTTTTCA
The DNA here is from genome assembly GCA_947389935.1 of Agrilus cyanescens. Taxonomy (NCBI): domain Eukaryota; kingdom Metazoa; phylum Arthropoda; class Insecta; order Coleoptera; family Buprestidae; genus Agrilus; species Agrilus cyanescens. The sequence continues at coordinate 10,746,277 of OX376710.1, forward strand.
AAATTTTTTTCAGATTCGGGTACTTCCACTCGTGGACCTTCTTCCCACACCAGATCGGTAGTTGAAACGAGAAAGGAGGTACAAGAAATCGAAAATAAGCTAGCTAACCTTAAGTCTGCTTTACTGAGTAAATTTAATGATTAAAATTCAATGATGTTTTATATTATATTATATTATATTAAATAAAATTCTGTTATATTGTATCGTTTTATATTTTGTAATTAAAAAAATAAAACAGAGTATAAATTATATATACAGATATATTTATTTATTTGTTTATTACGTATTCGTTTACAAAAATTCGGAAAGTATCACACTCTGTACAGCAGAACCTAAATTCTGCTGACAGAGAATTGTTACAGTTCTAGCCGCTAAACTAAGTCAGAACACAAATACGTACACTAGCGTAAATGGCTGACGACGCATTCTACCATAAGACATATGCAAATAACCTTTGTATAAAAAGCAAATACGCACACTAGCGTAAATGGCTGTAGAGTGAGGTGTGGATACTTTCTGATTAACACCTGTATACCAGCAGCACTTTGCTGACCAAACTGTGCATATTCCAATAACAATCATAATAGGTATTGATTTTGCTGATATTTTATAGATTAAAAATAATTAGTATTATAAGAAATTATGGCAAGAAAATTCCGAGTTCCCAGGAAATTGATGGTATTCGCGGTCATCCTATACCTAAGACGGAGACGTCTTCAATCTGAGGGGGAAGGAGTAATGTCGTGAACCTAAGGATAGACATTGTGTTTGGTATCATCTCATACATGCATAAAAGTTCTGATACATGGCTCATGTAGGGTGTGAACCATTGCTTATTCAGCAAATAGAAATAGGTTACATGTTTAAGAAAACCTGCCGTACCGAAATGTCGGTACGGAAAATCAGTCAAGTATGGCTGACGACGCATTCTACCACAAGACATATGCAAATAAACTTTGTATAAAAAGCAAATACGCACACTAGCGTAAATGGCTGACGACGCATTCTACCACAAGACATATGCAAATAAACTGTATAAAAAGCAAATACGTACCATAAGACATATGTAAATAAACTTTGTATAAATAGCAGTAATTTATTAAACTAGGTCAGAACACAAATACGCATACTAGCGTAAATGGCTGATGATACATTCTACCATAAGACATATGTAAATAAACTTTGTATAAATAGCTGAAATTTATTGTAATAAAGTCAGTCAGGATTAGACCTGACTCGCTTATAATTGGATCCTGAATAACGCTTTCAATTCATTGTCTCTACGCGAAGACTGAAGGTACCACTTGGAAATGTCAGAAGTATTAAATTCAGACAAAACGTTACTACACAACTTGTTTGTTTACTATTTTTATTCTGTGAAATATATTCCTCAACTTCACAAATAACATGTGTACCATTTCTACTATTACAATTTATTGTTTCAATAACATTAACAATGAATAAATTTTCTTATCATCTTCGATATTACTTGATGGCCATTTGCCTGAGTCAGGACCGCTCTGCCAGCCTGCAGCTTTCTCCGTTCCTTCTCTTAAAATGTTTTCTTCTATCCATTGCAGCACTGTTTGATGACGACCATTGATATTTGGACTTAATGTATACGGAAGCCGAAACAAGTTGATCAGTTTAATACACTTTTCCAAATTTTTCGGTTGTGCATAGTATGCTACATCCAGTATTAAGTCATCCACACACTTTAACAATGTAACATACATTTTCTTCACATTCATTACGGAGAACTTCTTATCCCGCATTAGAACTGATCCGTTTGTTAACATTTCCTTTAAAAAATATACGTCGTGTAGCATGAAATTATACTTTGTTTTATTTAAAATCATTTCGACATCATCAACGGTTATTTCCACTGTTTCACAGCAACCTTTTAGAAATTCATCCACCAATTCGTCACACCTTTGCTTTCTTTCGAATATGAAGTATAAAATATCGAACGATGTCTCTTGCGTTACAGTTAACCATTTGAATGCTTCCTTTGGTACTGCAACTCCCAACTTCGACAACACAACTTTAACTCTATCTAAATCGTTTGATAGTATTGCTCTTCGAAGGTTGAGAATGAGGACTTGCTTTTCTGCTTGATACAGCTCGTACGATAATGAATCCATTTTTATAAAAATTATACTTCATAATCGTCAGGATCGCTCTCATCGACCACTAAGTAGCCTCCTATTACGATTTTATCGTATTCACCTTTTAATTCGAATTCTTCTGTCACGCTATCCAACTCTGACGCTACCAAATATCTTTTCAAAGATAATAAACCCTCTTTGAAAAATTTAACTTCAATTACGTAACTTTCAACCATTACTACGTCTTAAACGTTCAATGCAGCAACTAACGATTACAACTGATTAAACTCATCATGTTTTATCTTATTTATAATCATACTTTGGGGAAGGGGTAAAGAAAATCATTATTAACATTGCAGACTTTATTATCAGAAAAAAAAAACTAGGGATACATTACAAAACGTTCGTCTTATGATTCCAGCTGTTATGAGATTGGTCAAGCTCCAACCATTTGACGTAAACCATGTCACCTTTTCGTCTTAGTACACGTTCCACCAAATAAACATCTGGATATTTCGCTTTCTGTAGTTCCATACCATAAAACCCTCCTTTTATGTCTTCCCCTTTATCATCCTTTAAGTAATACATAATTGGATGTGACAATTTTATGTAGCTAATCGTAAATAATTCGTTAGACCAATTCGGGGTATAACCTTTGCTAAACAATTCACGATGTTTACTTATTCGTACCCGGTCTCCAACTTTAAACTTAATTTCTCGTAAATCCACCTTCTTTGGATTGTTGTAAATACTTTCCAAAAGTGTTTCTTCGTTTCGTTTATTAACTTTGCTTGGTCTCATTCCGATAGTTCTGTGAACCGAATTGTTATATTCCTGTACTATATCTGGTAATAACTTCAACCATTTGTAGGATCCTTGCGAACTAAAGCGTTGCCACATTTTTGATTTTAGTGTTCGATTTACCCGCTCCACAACTGACGCTTTCCTGGTGCTATACGTTGAGTAATGGTTAATTTTATATTTTTGCATAACTCGTTTCACTTGTTCGTTGTAAAATTCTTTTCCCAAGTCAGTTTGCATATTCTTAGGAATACGTTTACTTCTTTTGAAAATTAACTGTAAAGCCCTTCCAACATATTCACCTGTTTTGCGTTTTACTGCTTGAGCCCACACAAATCTTGAAAAAGCGTCTATTACAACCAAAATGTATCTGACACCTTTATTTTCTCTCGAATACGGAATCATTTCCACTAAATCGGCTTGATGAAGATCATCTAATCCTTTCACTATCACTTTACGACGTGTAAAATTAATTCTCGCAGGTTTATGCAGTTCTTTCACTAGTTCTTCTTTCACATTTAACATTTTCCTTATAATAATGAAGAACTACATGGACGGAGCTGCTGTTGTTGGTTTAAAACTGCTCGATTTTGCAATACCTGTTCCTCTTTGTTGTTGTAGAGTATCTAGCCTTACTTTCAGCTCCTTTGCTTCCTTTTTTAGTAATTCCACCATTACCACTAATTCGTTTTTCAGATCATCTTTCTTTTTATTGGTTCGTTGAATTTCTTTCTCTGCAAATTCCTTAACTTTTTTACACTCATCCTGAATCGTGATTTTAATTAATTCAAAACTCGCGTCTATATCATTTTTATTTATTTATTAGAAACTTAAACGGACAGTACTGTCCTAAATTTTACAATTTACAGTAATATTGATAGTGGTGGGTAGTTATCACCCCACGGATTTCGTTGCTTGCACTAAAGTATTTAATTTGTCTTAATGCTAGTAGAAATTTTCACGAATGTTTTGAATTTGCTTATACAATCGGTAGCTCTTAGCTCAGTTGAGAGGTTATTCCAAGATCTGGTCAGTCTGGGAACGGGGGAATTATACAAGTATGATAAAGTTGTTTGATGTTCACATAATACCCAAGGGTTTCGTACATTGTAAGGTACATCTCTAGTGATAAATAAGTCTTTCACCTGATTGCACTGAAGGTAACCATGATGGATCTTAAAGCACAGTAATAGATCGTGATAATTATGTATACTCTTTACCGGCGCTACTGAAAACGTATTTCGCAGTTTAGTGTAGTCGTGGTCAGTGAAATGCATCGGCTCGTTCATTTTGTATGCAGTATATCTTAGGATTTTATGTTGAATACTATCAAGTTTACCTAAAGCTAAGTTGGTATACGGTGTCCATATAGTACTGCAGTAAGTCAGAATAGGTTCAATTAGGAATTTATATAGGTAAACTACTGTAGCAGGGTCTCTGAATTCGAAAGTAGATCGTTTTATGAATCCAACCAATCTGTTAGCTTTTGATAGTATACAATCTATGTGAGATTCGAAATGCATGTTAGAATCAAATTTTACACCCAAGTCGTTTATGGAGTCTACTCTATTTACTGATGTCCTATTCAAACTGTAATCATATTCTAAGCGATCACTTTGCCTGCTAAAACTGATTACACCACATTTGTGCAGATTTACAAACATTCTACTATCAACTGAGACCAGCAGTCTGTTAATATCATCCTGTAACATAGAGGCGTCCAAAGAACTGCGTATAGTGGTAAATAATTTTAAATCATCAGCAAAGAGCAGTACATGGGCTGATTGGATAGTAGAAGGTAAATCGTTTATATACATATTAAATAATATTGGTCCCAAATGAGACCCTTGGGGGACGCCGGACGGCACATCAACCCAGTTAGAAACCTCATCGCCGATACGAACTGCCTGTTTCCTTCCAAGAATGTACGATTTCAACCAGCTATATAAAGTACCTCGTATGCCCATGTTCTTAACTTTTTGAAGCAGTCTAGCGTGATTTATCCTATCGAACGCTTTTTCAAAATCAACGTATATAGAGTCAACTTGAGAGGCTGGACTCATATTTACGAATATAAAGTCAGAGTACAAAAGTAAATTGGTGGAGGTAGACCTACCGGTCATGAAACCGTGTTGTTCAGGTGTAATTTTATTACAAATAAAGGTTGTTAAACACTCGCATACTAATTTATCTAGAACCTTAGAGAGACAGTTTAAGATAGATATCGGTCTATAATTTTTTACATTGCATTTATCTCCTTCTTTATGTATCGGATGGATATATGCCATCTTCCATTGATTAGGAAATTGGCCTTCATTAAGTGAACGACTCATGATGTCATGCAGTGGTGATATAAGTGAACGAGCGCATCGTTTTATAAAATAAGACGGCAAACCGTCCGGACCAGAGCTTGTACTATCATCGATGGAGAGGAGAATGGCCAACAATGTTTCTTTTGATATGTCAATCTTTTCTAAGACGGTGTGGTTGGTTATATGTCCAATTTCAGCTAATGTTTGGCTTCTATACACCGAGGAGAAATAGTCAGAAAGTAGCTCCACTCTCCCCCCTTCATCCTCTGACGATTTATCATCTAGATACATGCTAGAGGGAACATTCTCTTTCTTTTTAAATTTATTAACGTATGACCAAAATGTCTTAATATCTTTTCGCGCTCCACGTTCAACCGAATAAATATAATCAGAGTATAACTTTCTGGATAGTCTTATACATTTAGCACGTAACTTTTTGAACTCGATGTAATCGTTGACATTGTGAAAGCGTTTCCATTTACAATGTGCAGATTTTTTGGCAACAGTTAATTTCCTAAGTTCATTTGTATACCATCGTGGGTACGAGCCTGAGTATATATGTTTAATAGGAACCGTTTTTTCAAGTATATTATTAATTTCTACATAAAAGTTTTCAACGGCCAATAGCTCGTTAGCCCTCAATAGCTTCGTTTACTTTACTATAGTCCGCATTCAAGAAATCGCGTACAACTCGTTCAATATTATTAGGTTTATTTTTAGATAATTTTAACACAAAATTTCCTGGAATATGATGAGCGTCAGTGGCTAACAGTTTATCCTCGGAATCTCGGGGTTCAGCTATCGACTTATGGGCAAACAACAGATCTAGTGTATATTGTTTTTCAGGATGGACAGGATAAATTTGTTGCAGTTTAAATTGTGAAATGCAACCTAGGATTTCAGCGCTGCTTACCCTTATGTTTGGTGGAGTGTAGTCTAGATGTGCTACCTGTAATGGGTCATTGATCCACTTAGTGTTTGTTAGATTAAAATCTCCTAGTACTATGATTTCGCAGTTTTGATGCTCGTTAGCTACAGTATCTATTTGTGTGATGAGATCACGGTACGCACTTGAGGGGGACATAGGTGGAATGTAGGCAGCGATCAGTAAAAGCTTCATTGACCCACTAGATAGCAATATGAACAAGGCTTCATTTGCGCCTTCAACAATAAGTTTTCTTGCAGAAATTGTATTTTTTACAGCCACCAGAACACCGCCGCCTTTGACTGGAAAGTTAGAGTTTTGTTTCCTATCTTCTCTAAAAATATTGTAAGCATCATATCTTGCACAATTTCAGTCTTCAATTTCTTCGATACTTCTTCATCCCCTTTCCTAACAAACGCTTCTACATCTTTACGATCTAGTTTTACTTTTGTTGCAAGGACGTCCATTATTCCGACAGCATTCTTTTCTATTAAATCGTTCACCTTGTTTGTTATTTCTTTATCCCTGTCAGTATTATATTTTTCAAGTTCTCTTTCCAAATTTTTAATCGCTAACTCTATATTATCACTAAAAGTTTTCATCATCAATTCACCACTTTTGGAGACAGCTGTTTTCAATTCTTCTCATAAATCCTTCATCCTTCTGACACCTTCACTGACAGCACGAACCTTTAACTTTTCACACTCGATTCTGATATGCTCTTTTGTTAACCGATCTTTCTCATCTACATACATCTTAGTAGCTGCATGAAACCCAGCGGTAGGCTCGTTCAAATGTGTAATACGCTTATTAGCCACATCAACGAAATACAATACTTTATCGAATGCTTGTCTAATATCGGTTACATCATCTTGCGATAACAGACGTTGCACCTTCTTCTCCAAAAATCGCACACTCACAGCATCATGCTCCTGCTGAGGATCACCGATTCTTGTTAAGCGGTTATGATTGAAATCATGAACATTGCTGAATGCTTGCGAAAACAATCGTTTTTTTTCTAACGGACGTCCGAACTTATCAACCGTCATTGTCTAACTAATAAGCTTAATAATTTGTTTATACGATTATATTGCACTCACGCAACTCTTCTAAAATTGATAGAATTTCGTTTTCATGATTTGTGTTGCCTGCTTGTTGAGAAGCAACCAATAACCTTAAACGATCACACAACTCATTAACGTCATCAAAATATTTGTATTCGATCGGTTTTTCGTTTTATGTCAACAACGACAATCCTCCACCTTTAGAAAATTTCGATGTTTGCTGTCTTAACTTGTAAACTGCTCCCGTACGCTTTAATATATCAGCGTAGTCTTTCCTTTCTTTCATCGATGTCGGATATTCAGAACGTAATTTGAAGAGTAGCTCGTATAATCCCACAGTACCTATGTATTTAAATTTTCCATCGATTACAACGTTTGGTCCCTCAAAATCCAGTTCAGAATCACCAATAAAAAATTTATTTGTGTTCCATTCGTATCGAACTTTATCAAGACGAGGATTTAGAACGACAGCGTTAAATGTGTCACCATCATAGTCTTTAATAATTCCTTCTATATAGTCTCGAGGTAGAGGATCGAATTCTTCCAAATATTGAGCAAATCGAGAGCTATTAATATAGTCTATGTACGCTTTCTTCAATTGTTCAAAGTCATCATTATCCTGGTCTGTGTTTTCATGACCCGTTGTTGGGTCTCTTTCATAAACACTTTCTTCCCTTAAGAATGAAGGAGCACCTGGTAGTAAGGTACCTGGAGCATTCGAAGGGTCAAGCTTTCTAATTTTTATTGGTGTTGACGAAGCTGGAACGTCACCTTTCGACCAATTACTCACTTCTGGCTTTAATTCTTTTTTGATCACTTCACCCAGCTCTGATTTCAAGTTAAGAAGCGATTTTGTAAGTGGTTGATATGCTTGCTGCAACAGGAGATTCTGTCCTGCTGTCGATTCCTTTAACATTTGCAATTTCCTCTTTACCGCTTTCCTAACTTTGATTAGTTCTTTCTTTGCTTTTACATCCATGCTCTTGTCAAGGTTGTCTTTTAACAACTGATTGACTTTATATCACTTACATTAATATATATTTATCGAATCCTAAGCAATATCTTCCCTCATTTATACCACAATCCTTGTTTATCACTAGAAATCCAAACTTCTCTTTCCAACACTCTGCGCAAATATTTTTAAATTGGTCAAAAGTCAAGTCTGTAGTGACATGGTCTGCGAAGACGTGTTTGAGATTTAATTCATCCTGTTTAAACAGTATTATTAAATTTGCGTTATCGCTAATTAAATGTTTGGGAATCTGTGCATATGTTTGATTTAAATAAAAAGTGTCGATTGAGTTATGTCTTCCCATACTAAAGTATTCCCTTATCTTATTTTGATTTTCATTCGCAACATCGTCAAAGATGAATACAGAATTAGGTCTTGCCTGTGATGGGGCAATTACATCGTCAGAGTCGCTATAGGGAAAATAACCAATTCCAGCAATTGGTTTCAATAATTCAGCTAAATACTTATATTTTGGTTGATACAATGACTTGGAATAAACGTATACGTTTCCGAACCGTAAACCGTTCGGTTGCTCCAAGAGTCCTATAATCACATTTGTTTTTCCACAATTTGAAGCTCCGGCGACAATGGCTCTTATTGTGGATGGTAGTTTATTGACTATTAAACGGTTTACGCATGTGCTCTCGGATATATAAATTTAGAGTTAACAGTGTTTATGTAGCAAGCAGTTGGCATTGAAATCTCAACAACCACCGGCCCCGTTAGGATCTTCTCGTTCTACTCGCCCCCGAACGATAATAATCTTTCAGATCTCCCCCTTCTCCTCCCCCCAAACGTCTCGACCATCATCGCAGGTGACTTCAATGCCAAACACACCGCTTGGGGCTGCCGATACAACAATAGGAAAGGCATCTCTCTTCTTGCCAAATCTCTTGACTTTGACCTTACAATCGAAGCCCCCCCAGAGCCCACGTATTTCTCTGAAGTACAGAGCCACATTCCCGACATCCTCGATATTTTCGTCACTAGAAACACCAATCTTCCCACTGATCCCACCGTCCTTAACGGACTCAGTTCGGACCATCTTCCCGTCCAACTAGAAATCGGCAGCCCAATCTACAACCCCCCAAAGACAACAACCTCGCTGGACTGGCTACATCTCCGCTATATCCTCGAAACATCTTCATTCAAGTGCACTCAAATTCGCACAACAGCGGAACTCGATGAAGCTGTGGATCTCCTATCAAACGAGATCACCAGAGCAGTCGAGCTCTCCACGATCTCTCGCCCCTCCCCAACTCCCGCCAAAAATCTCCCCTCAGACATTGTTGACCTTCTTAAGAGGAAAAACAAGACCCGTCATCAGTGGCAAAAACACCGCAATCCAGTGCATCGCGCAGAACTAAACGCCCTTCAGCGAGAACTAAAAACTCGCCTTAGCGAATTCCGCAGCGCAGCCTTCGACGATTACATCGCGCAGGCTGAAAAACACCCCCAAAGCACTTGGAAAGTCATTCGCTCTCTCCGAAACAGAGCTCCCCATCTCCCGCCACTAAAACAGAACGGCTCCACCTACTCGACAGATGAGGAAAAGGCTGCAATCTTCGCAGACTCTCTCTGCCTCCAGTGCTCCCCGTTTCCCAGCCCCGCGGATCTAGTCAACTTTCATGTGCGCACCAAATCCGACGCACAAAACTTCAACCCCTCTATACCGGACTATAAACACACCACCCCCCGTGAAATCTCCCTTACCATCCGATCCTTGAAAACTAGAAAAGCCCCTGGCGCCGACGGAATCCCCAACGGAGTCCTAAAAGTCCTGCCACCAAAGCACATAACAGCACTGTGCAACATCACAAACGCCATCATGCGGCTCCACCACTTCCCTCTGGTCTGGAAAGAAGCCACCGTCATCTGTCTCCCCAAAAAGGGGAAGCCCCTCAGTTGTCCCTCGAGCTACAGACCCATCAGCCTGCTCAGTTCGATGAGTAAAGTGGTCGAATCTATTCTCCTAGACCGGCTCTTCGACCATGTGGAGCAAAACAACCTTCTCCCCGACTTTCAATACGGTTTCCGCAGGAAACACGGCACTGGTCACCAACTTCTTCGAGTAAGCGAATACATATCTGATAACCTCAACAAGCGTCGTCACACCTCCATGCTGCTTCTTGACGTCCAACAGGCTTTCGACCGAGTCTGGCACGAAGGCCTGATCTCCAAACTCATCACCCTCAACACCCCTCACTTTCTAATCGGGGTTATCAGATCCTTCCTTACCGACAGAAGCCTTCGCGTCCGCGTCGGCACAGCTCTGTCAGATAGCAAACCCATCAAGGCCGGTGTCCCGCAAGGTTCCAAACTATCTCCCATCCTCTTCAATCTGTTTTGCGCAGACATGCCCTCCCACCCTACAATTCTGACTGCCCTATATGCAGACGACATCGCCCTAATAGACTCCAGTCAAGCCATTCTCCATAGTACTGCGAGAATTAACAATTTTCTGCCCCAGCTCCTAAACTGGTATCGGACATGGAAACTTTCCATCAATGATACCAAATCGGAAGCAATTTTCTTCTCCCACAGAACCCGGAAACCTCCTTCCATTATGGTCAACAACCTCCCCGTCAAATGGACAAACTCCGTCACCTACCTAGGCGTCACCTTCGACAGAACCATGAACTGGAGGCGTCACATCATATCCACCCGAAACAAGGCTGTGGGCGCATACATCGCGCTCAAGCCTTTCTTCCGTAATAACTCCATCTCCCATCAAACGAAAATCCGAGCGTTTAACGCAATCATCAGGAGCATTTGCTCCTACGCCATTCCCGTCTGGGGCAGCGCCCTCCCCAACCGCCTTAATCTTCTTCAAGGCACCTACATGCGAATCCTCCGTTCCGCATTAAACTATCCCTGGTTCGTCAGAAATATCCAAATTCTGAAAGAAACCGGTTTACCTTCTCTCCCCGACGCCGCAATAACATTCGCGGCAAACCTCCGGGCCTCAGTGTCAGGCCACCCAAACCCCACCATCTCGACACTATCCAACTACGCCCCCAAACCAAACGACCGTTTCAGAAGGCCTTGTCACCTTCTACCCTGAGCTGCCCTTCTTCGCTCATCCCGAGTTTCGCTCTTTAGCGCGAGTGCCCACCCTACCCATCTGAGGTGGGCCACCGTCTTCACTCGTACGCTCCCTCCCCCCTCTCCCAACTCTGCCCACTCCCGAAACCAACTCCCAATCCCAACCTCTCCACATCTATCCGGGGATGTTAAAACCTCACGGTTGAAAATCCCCTCTCGAGGAGGGGTTTTAGTCGGTAGGCGCCTCGGCGAATCCGACACTACCTCCCTCCCGGGGGAGGTGTCTTTTGAAGATTTCCCCTCCTCGAGTATAAACTAAAAACAAAAAAAAAAAAAAAATGTTTATGTAGTCAGTTCGTTCAGTATAGTGAAAGAGTTAACACTACACATGTTCCATGACACGAGGTTTTCTGAATAGGTTTATAGATAAATTACCTATTGAATTACACCTCCCAGGGTATAACTTTTGCGGTCCAGGGACTCGACTGGACAAACGATTAGCTCGAGGTGATATCGGTATAAATCCCCTTGACGAATCTTGTAAATTACACGATATTGCTTACAAAACTTTTCCAGACATTTCCCATCGTCGAATTGCTGATAAAGTTTTGGCGCAACAATCATTACAAAGACTAAAGTCGTCGAACGCGTCTTTTGGTGAACGCTTGGCAGCTCTCACAGTTGCTTCAGCTATGAAGGGTAAAGAGAAACTTGGAATGGGGCACAAACAGCGACGTCGTAAAGTTGGTGGTTTAATTCCGTTGCGAAAAATAAAGAAGAGAAGACGAACAAGAAAAGGAGGAGCTCTACCGTTTCGTAAGCTAGTGACAACTGCGAAAATTGCTCTTAAGAAAACGAAACCTCTCCAGCTGATACATGCTGCTAAAATAGCACTAAATACAATTCGCAAATTTGGAAAGCGATCTAAATCTCCCAGAATCATTCCTATTCCAAAGACAGGTGGTTTTCTACCGTTAATTCCGATTTTTGCTGGACTATCAGCACTTGGAGCTTTCTCTGGCGGTGCTGCTGGGATAGCTAAAGCTGTACGTGATGCGAAAACAGCACAACAACAGCTAGAAGAAGATAAACGTCATAACGCTTCAATGGAATTGCTCTTGGAAACAATATTTCAGTACAACCTTTCCGAAAAGGTTTCGGTTTATACCTTAGACCTTATCAACAAAAAAATAACGTAAAATTTTTCGTAAAGTTACCTAATCGTCCTTTGACAGATTTGGATTTAGTCAATTACATTAACTATTTACAAATTCCACATTTTCGGGGAATCTTTATGCGTAACGAATTACCCAGAAATGTTAAAGGTGTGAAAGTGGAATTGTTAATTTAGATTTAAACACAGGAATTGGTACACAGTGGACAGCGTATGTAAAACGAAATAAAAAAGCTATGTACTTTGACAGTTTTGGAGATCTCCGTCCACCTAAAGAATTGGTTCAATATTTACAATCTTCCGGACCTTGTGCTATTACTTATAACTACAATCGTGTTCAGAACCCCTCAGATTGTAACTGCGGCCCGTTAGTTGTTCAATTCCTTAATGAGACTAGGCAAACCTTTTCTTAAAAACAAAACACCAAACTAACTTCGTTGTAGTAGATAGAACTTCAAACCGAAAACATGTCTTACACATTTACCTTGACTAATACAAAATCGGAGCTGCAAATGATAATAAGTCCGCCAATTTTTTTAAGCGATGATGATGAATATCAAATTGCTTTGTTAAATTTTGAAGCGTATAACAGTATTCCGAATATCGATGAAACTAACAACAAATTCTATTTTGAAGGTTCTACACCACCAGTCGTTGTTCTTCCGGAAGGATCCTATGAAATCGATGATATTAATCATTATCTTCGCGAGAAATTGCGAGATACTGATGATGCTATTGAATTGTTTGGAGACAATACTACCTTAAAAAGCCATATAATAAGCACCAAAAAATTCAACTTCGCTTCTACAGATGCTCCCGCAAAGATATTGGGTTTAGAAAATAAGCTTCTACCATCACTTAAAGAGGTGTCTGATCATGTAGCTGACATTTTCAAAGTAAACACGATTTCAGGGATGTCTAACCTCGTAACTAACTCCTACATACATACCAGTGATGGTGTTAAAGGACTAGATGGACATATACTACATCAATTCTTTCCCAATGTACCCCCCGGATTTAAAATTGTTGAGAATCCTACGAATCTTATTTATTTATCAATCAACACTCGTGTCATCGACTACATTTCCCTTAAAATAGTTGATCAAGACGGTAATCTAGTTAATTTCCGTGGAGAGCGTGTCACAATAAGACAGCACTTACGAACAGCATAACATGGTAGTGCAATATAGCTGTCCCCAACGATATTCAAAGAAGAATAGTACTATAAAACAACTACCACAATCCCGAATGCTTATTTCACCTACAACCATTAAGCGATTAACACCGCTCAATAAACAGTTCCTTAAATCTTTGGGGTTGCGATTGAAAAAGAGGAAACGGTAAAATGGTAGCAGAAATACTGAATGTTACCGAAAAAGCAGTCTTCGATAACGCTATAGTTAACGCTGATAAACATACTCATCAACCTTATGCGAATTCAACTTTCAAAAATAATGACACGATACGTATTCCAATAGAAAATGAAGATGTTTACACTTTGCCTTCTAGTAGTTTCCTATACATAGAAGGTCGTTTGCTTCTTAAAAAGGATGGAAAGGCAACTGCGAACACTTCTTTTATCCACAATGGAATTTTACACCTGTTTGATGAAATTCGTTATGAATTAGACGGAAAAGTTATTGATCGAGTCCGTAATCCTGGCATGGTTACAACAATGAAAGGTTACGCATCTTACAACGAGAATGAAAGTAAACGTCTCAGCAACAGTGGATGGTTGCCTCCTACTTTAAGCGATCTACAAGGAATTAAGCTTAATTCTGTAAAACTAGTAGATTCCAACGGTTACTTCAACGTTTGTATTCCACTACGTATAATTTTTGGATTTGCAGAGGACTTCCGAAAAATAGTATTAAACGTTCGGCAAGAATTAGTTCTAGTTCGCAGCAGCACTGACAATAATGCTTTATATTGCTCAGCAACGCCACTTGAAGATGTACTTGTACATTTGGATCAGATTTCTTGAAAAATTCCTCATGTATCTGTAGCAGATGCTGAACGTTTGAAATTGTTGCGTTATGTTGATCGAAATTTAAATATGGAACTTTCATTTCGGAGTTGGGAACTACATGAATATCCGCTACTTCCCAAATCGTATTCTCACAACTGGAATGTGAAAACAAAGTCACAATTGGAAAAGCCTCGCTTCATTATTTTCGGATTTCAAACAGATAAAAGTAATAATCTTGCAACAAATATGAGTGCCTTCGATCACTGCAAACTAACCAATTTTAAAGTTCACTTAGGATCTACTATGTACCCGTATGATAATTTGAATTTAGATTTTGATACTTCCAGATTTGCCGTTTTATATGAAATGTATGCCAACTTTCAAGAATCGTATTATGGTAGTGTAAGTGAACCCTTATTCGATCCTAAACAATTTCTAGTCATTGCTCCTCTTGTAACAGTAGACTGTTCATATCAGAATGAAACTGCTAAATCTGGTAGTATAGATATCCGTCTACAGTTTCAAACTAAAGAAAATATACCAGACAAAACAGCAGCTTTCTGTTTAATAATACATGATCGTGTGATACGTTACAATCCATCCACAAACTTAGTTCAAGAAGTCTAAAACACAACGATCACTTCCACAATTTAGTTTTCTTACCGGTACTGAACAGTGAGCACGATGACTTTCTTATTGGACGTACAAGGTTTTCAGTGTAGTGAGAATCGATTTGTTTTTAAAGAAGTAGCTGTTGTTGCTCTAAAAGAAGAACCAGTTTATCATTTCACATTTGAACCACCATTTCCATGGGACGCTCTCCCCGTTCGTTACAGAAGTCAAAATCGTTGGTTAACAAGAAATTTTCATGGGTTATATTGGGATAACGGCGATCTTCCGTACTCTACGCTTTATGATAGAATTTACTCCATATTGATGGGGTCAACAGTTGTATATGTTAAAGGATTACAAAAGATGATGTGGTTGCAGGAATCCTTTCCTACTGTTAACTTTGTTAACATTGAAGATATCGGATGTCCAGCTCTCTCCAAACTCCCAACTCATTTTAAAGTTAAAGTGTGTTCTTATCATTTTTCTACAACCGCTGTTGAACAGAATTGTGCTTATAAAAATGTTTTTTTATTAAAATATTGGTTGTCTCTACATTCATAAATTGACTGTATTTTTTTTTCCTTTAAACAAATAAAACACGTTCATAATATAAACTAGATTTTTATTTTTTTTATATTCTTATACAATGTTATACATTTTACATATGTATTTCTAAATCAGCCGCTTTTCCAACAAATCCTTTAAGGCGAATTGACGGATGACCCACTTCATTCACAATTTTTTCGTTTATGTCCTCGATTTCTGCATCCGTAAAAGCTTCTGCGTGTCTGCACGGAAGAAATATGATAAAGCTGTATAAATCAGCTAATAGACGAGGTCCCCATTTTGTATTCACCTTTTTGAAGTGTTGCACGGGATACGTTTGATTTACTTCCAGTGATTTCAGAGCATGTATTTCTTTCTCTTCATAACCCACCCGCACATTATTAAACTTTTCGATAAAGGTTTCCATGTTATTCTGACTTAAACACACTCAACTCTGTTATACATCTACTGCTCCTTCACTCATTCCCGTAACTTATGTAAAATCCCCTTCCACTACATAAGCCTCAGTGGAAGGGAACTTATTATACAAACCACGTTGCTCGTTTTAAATGTCTCAGTTGTTATGGAAAAAAGCAATCATGATCAGTGTGTCATCGTTACTGATTTTAACATATCTGTATAACAATACCCTCTACATTTCCCGACCTGATAATACTATTGGAGATGAAGCCTATGTTTGTAAAAATTTTAATAAGGATATTGATGTGTCATGTACATGGAAGAAAAATTGGGATACTATTATTTTAAGAAATGTTAATGGAACAAATGTCTTTACAGTTGAAAACGTGCAGAACCTTCAATCTGTAAAACTAGCATTTATTGATAAACATGGACAGTTTCGAAGATATATTGAAAGCCGATGGATTCAGCTTAAGGATAATGAAAACAGAGACGTTACAACTAAGGGCTATATCACCGACTCTTTCTTATTTCTACAAGTTGTTAGTACTATTAATATAATCTTATTGTTCAATATTTTGATTGTATCACTTACATACTACATTTATATTAAAATAAAGAATCGTTAACTATAACGACTTCACTTTCATTTCATATGCCTATACCTTACACTTTTCTCCACTTCCTCTACATTATCATGTAAACGTATTTAAGAATCGTAAACTTCAGACGGTTGGAGACGTATTTAATTTTACATTACCGACACATGTACATATGTTTCAATTCATTGTGAAGCAATCGACCACTACATACACACAAGTTTAAAGTCAATGAACTTCCATCAATTTGACCTTAAGTAATTAGAATCGCAATAAATTACAGCTATTTATATAAAGTTTATTAACATATGTCTTATGGTAGAATGCATCATCAGCCATTTACGCTAGTATGCGTATTTGTGTTCTGACCTAGTTTAATAAATTACAACTATTTATACAAAGTTTATTTACATATGTCTTATGGTAGAATGCATCGTCAGCCATTTACGCTAGTATGCGTATTTGTGTTCTGACCTAGTTTAATAAATTACAACTATTTATACAATGTTTATTTACATATGTCTTATGGTAGAATGCATCGTCAACCATTTACGCTAGTATGCGTATTTGTGTGTGTTCTGACCTAGTTTAATAAATTACAACTATTTATAAAAAGTTTACTTACATATGTCTTATGGTAGAATGCATCATCAGCCATTTACGCTAGTATGCGTATTTGTGTTCTGACCTGGTTTAATAAATTACAACTATTTATACAAAGTTTATTTACATATGTCTTATGGTAGAATGCATCGTCAGCCATTTACGCTACTATGCGTATTTGTGTTCTGACCTAGTTTAATGGATTACAGCTATTTATACAAAGTTTATTAACATATGTCTTGTGGTAGAATGCGCCTTCAGACATTTACGCTAGTGTGTGTATTTGTTATTTATACAAAGTTTATTTACATATGTCTTATGGTAGAATGCATCATCAGCCATTTACGCTAGTATGCGTATTTGTGTTCTGACCTAGTTTAATAAATTACAACTATTTATACAAAGTTTATTTACATATGTCTTATGGTAGAATGCATCATCAGCCATTTACGCTAGTATGCGTATTTGTGTTCTGACCTAGTTTAATAAATTACAACTATTTATACAAAGTTTATTTACATATGTCTTATGGTAGAATGCATCATCAGCCATTTACGCTAGTATGCGTATTTGTGTTCTGACCTAGTTTAATAAATTACAACTATTTATACAAAGTTTATTTACATATGTCTTATGGTAGAATGCATCGTCAGCCATTTACGCTAGTATGCGTATTTGTGTTCTGACCTAGTTTAATAAATTACAGCTATTTATACAAAGTTTATTAACATATGTCTTGTGGCAGAATGCGCCTTCAGACATTTACGCTAGTGTGTGTATTTGCTATTTACACAAAGTTTATTTACATATGTCTTATGGTAGAATGCATCATCAGCCATTTACGCTAGTATGCGTTTTTGTGTTCTGACCTAGTTTAATAAATTACAACTATTTATACAAAAAGTGTTCCTCTTGGAAAATTTAATTTGAACAGTGGGCTAAATGACCCTACCCTGAAAAGTCGAGAAATATTTTTTTAACGTGTTTCACCCTCACACTTTAACCCTCGAAAAGTGTATAAAGGGTAGATGATAGGGAGAAAATGTCTGAATAAAAAATTTTTAGTCTTCCATGAAGAACAATTTGCTTCCAACGAAACTTAGAGGACGTCTGTAATGGGAGAAGTTGTGGGAACACCCTGTATTATGTACAATTCGGAAAGTATCACACTCTGTACAGCAGAATCTAAATTCTGCTGACAGAGAATTGTAACAGTTCTAGCCGCTAAACTAAGTCAGAACACAAATACGCATACTAGCGTAAATGGCTGACGATGCATTCTACCATAAGACATATGTAAATAAACTTTGTATAAATAGTTGTAATTTATTAAACTAGGTCAGAACACAAATACGCATACTAGCGTAAATGGCTGATGATGCATTCTACCATAAGACATATGTAAATAAACTTTGTATAAATAGTTGTTATTTATTAAACTAGGTCAGAACACAAATACGCATACTAGCGTAAATGGCTGATGATACATTCTACCATAAGACATATGTAAATAAACTTTGTATAAATAGTTGTAATTTATTAAACTAGGTCAGAACACAAATACGCACACTAGCGTAAATGGCTGATGATGCATTCAACCGTAAGACATATGTAAATAAACTTTGTATAAATAGCAAATACACACACTAGCGTAAATGTCTGAAGGCGCATTCTACCATAAGACATATGTTTGCTTATTATCCCCAAACTGTACCTTAATCTTATATCTCAAATGTCTACTACCTTTTGCCTCTTTATTTATTTCTTAACACAAATATATACATGTACACGTTCTACGCTCCTTCTACATAACCAAGATTATTACTTATTTCTATTACATATCCTTCTTCAAATACGGTCTTATTTGTGATACGGTGGTTCTCACTGCAAACAAACTCGTACCTACACATCTCACCACACCATCCGCAATGAATGTGAACTTCGTCATGGATATACACTTCCAACATCCATAAATTCGGAACTCGTGTATATAATGACACAATTCCTCCATTACTTCCCGCATATCGACAGCTCCAACACATTGGTAGGTAGCGAAGATTATTCCTATCACAGTACAGCACGTACGCAGAACATGCTGAGAAGTTCGTTTCACATTTGAAGAGTTTTCGAGCTACGTTCCACCCTTTCATTGAGCTCACATCACTTACATACTTATTTGCTTTATTTACAGTATACTCCTCTGTGTCTACGTAATCTCCTCTATGTAACACAGTGTTACGCTGCACATCATTCAATCCTTCCATGTGGTCCGCATTATTCCAATACTCTACTTCTTTTGTACCACCACAAACTTCATCGATACTACTACCTTTATTACTGCTTCTTACATCCATTCTCAAACCAATCTTCTCAACTACTTCTGCCTTCTCTTCCTTTTCACTACTTTAACGATTGTCTACCTGCTTACAACTGCACTTCTTTCCCATCCTTCCACATCACAATATCTACATGAATCACGTACAATTGCAATTGCATTAATCAGTGTAAGTGTAACTAAATACCTAACATCATTCCTCTAATAACATTGCAATGGCACTTCAACGGCTGTGGACGTATTTAAAACTTTCCGTCATAAAAATCGTAAACTTCAGACGACTGCAGACGTATTTAGTTTCACATTACCGATACATGTACATATGTTTCAATTCATTGTGAAGCATTTCACCACTACATACACACAAGTTTAAAGTCAATGACCTTCCGTCAATTTGACCTTAAGTAACCTCTCCTCCTCTGAATTAGAACCGGTCATCTTACACTACTTGTATTATAATTGTTTACTTATAGTTTAAAAATTGTAACAAAGAAAATTTAATTTTAAAATGTTTTGAATTGACTGATGCATTTCAAAATTATTATATCATTCTTGATTGCTTTTAAAAAAGAAAATTAAATTTTATTTGAAAGATCAAGACACTAGAGAATTTGTTGTGGTTACTAAGGGTTGAGACTTAAAATGATAATAGAGAACAGAAATTTAGAAATTAAAAAAAAAAAAAATTAATCCAAAAGTACATTATTAATTTCAATTGAAAATATTTAAAGTGATGAAGTGATAAGTAATATTATGAAGACAACCACAGTTTAGAGAAAGTTCGAGATTATTTAAATGGCAGCATTGATAGAACCATACCTGAACAAGAATAGGTATTAAAAGAAGATAAAGATGAAGAGCCACTAAAAAAGGGAAAAATAGAAAACTAATGTGGATGTGGAGTTGGAGTTTGGTGAAGGCTGATTTTCAATTGACATCGTGACAGTGTAAGAATATGTCTAAATAATTTAATAGAAAAACTTTTGACTTTACTAATTTAAACTTTTCATATTTTTAAAACAATTGTTTATAGTTCTAATTAGATTTAGTTATATAGTAGAATTTTTGAATTTAATTTAGTTTTAAGGTATTTGTAATTTTTATATTTTTTTTGGAACTTACTCCGAGTTGAGAATTTTCATGCTCATGAATTCAGTAAATTAAATTAAAATTTTATTTAAAAAAAAAAATTGATTTGTATATCATCCAAATCATATCATAACATATTTTATTAGTCCCACATCTCATATCATAGCATTTTGGCGCCCAACGTGTGGGGCTCTTAAAAAATTACACGCTCTTAAAAAAAAAAATAGGCTCTTAAAAAATTAGAGGCTCTTAAAAAATTAGACGCTCTTAAAAATTGGGCTCTTTTAAAAGTTTTGCTAGATAAAAATTAGACTGATAAAGATTAGTTGAATTCAATAGTACTAAAGGGTAGAAGTTTATTAAATTTATGTACTTGCGTTCTGGAAAACTTATAAAAATGGACTCTGGAAATAATAACATTATGACAATCTTATTACAAAAGTTAGAAGAAATGAACGATAATTTAAAACAAGAATTAAAACAAGAACTTGGAGAACTTAAAGAAGACAATAAGAAATTAAGTCAAGACTTGAATGAAAGAATGGAAAATAATAATAAAGAATTAAAAGAAGAGAACAAAAATCTTGGTGAAAAAATTGACCATAATAATAAGGAATTGAAAGAAGAACTTGGTGAAAAAATTGACCATAATAATAAGGAATTGAAAGAGGAACTTGGTGAACTTAAAGAAGATAATAAGAAATTAAGTCTAGTACTTAAAGAAGATAATAGGATTTTAAATGAAAAAATAGATGGAAGTTTTAGAAGAATAGAAGAAAATATGTTGGTATTTAGTGGAAAGATTGAAGAGATAGCAGATAGGATGGAAAATATAAACAAAACAATTAAAGAAAATCTTCAAGAAGATAATTCTAGTTTAAAGGAAAGAAGATTTAATATTTATAATGGAAATATCATTATGATAAATGAAGAAATAAAAGAAAATATTAATAATGAAAATATAGTGATGAAAAATGAAGATATTAAAAATAATAATATTAATAATGCAGAGATGATGAAAATAGGTGAAGATATAGAAGAAAATGACATTAATAATGGAGAAATAATCAAATTAGATGAAAATATAGAAGAAAATAAACATTATAATGAAGATATAATAAGTAAAATAATAAAATGGCAAGATTATGATAGAAATGGAGTTAAAAAAGAAAATGTACACGAAGTCAGTTTAATAGTAGATTCTGACCTGAAATATAATGAAATAGTATGTAAATTAATAGAGGAAGACAGCAGAAAATATTATAATTTTAATTTCAATGCTAAAGTCATACAGAAATTTTTAATTAGGAAAAGAGTGAAATTTAAATTAAAAAGTTTAGGAAAAATAACTATACAGAAATTTTTAATTAGAAAAAGAGTAAGATTTAAAAATACAAGATTTAGGAAATGTATAGGAAGTTAGAGAAATTTTTTTATATACAGATATTATATTATACAGGTTATTTATTTACAATACAAATGAAAGAAAATTTTCACAATACAATTTTAAAAATATTAACAAATTTAGAAATTGAAACAAAAGTTCCAAAATATTTAAAAAAAAAATATTTTAAAAAAGAAATATTTTAAAAAAGAAATGTATTATTATTATTAGTTATGTATTATAATTGTTTATTTATATTTTAAAATTGTAACAAAGAAAATTTAATTTTAAAATGTTTTGAATTGACTGATGCATTTCAAAATTATTATATCATTCTTGATTGCTTTTAAAAAAGAAAATTAAATTTTATTTGAAAGATCAAGACACTAGAGAATTTGTTATGGTTACTAAGGGTTGAGACCCTAAAAAAATTATTAAGGACAGAAATTTAGAAATTTAAAGAAAATAAATTAAATCAAAAGAACATTATTGATTAAATTGAAGATATTTGAAATGACTGAAGTATTACATGTGTTAATATGAAGAAAATCAAGGTTTAATGCAAGATAGAAATTTTAAGAAAAGCAGCTTAAATGTAATCATAATCATACAAGAAGAAGAATAAGTAGAAGATGAAGATGAATTGAATGAAGTGAATTAAAAGAAAAAAAAATAGAAAGATTAACATGGATGTGGAATTGTTTTGATAAAAGCTGATTTTCGATTGACATTGTGACAGTGAGTCAATAATATGTTTCCATAATATAATAGAAAAACTTTTGACTTCGTTAATTTAAAATTTTCATTTTTAATAATTGCTTATAGTTATTAATTAGTTTAAGTTATATAGTAGTATTTGAATTTAATTTCGTTTATAAAGGTATTTGTAATTTTTATATTTTGGAACTTACTCCGAGTTAAGGGTTATTCATGTTCTTGAATTCACTAAATTAAATTAAAATTTTATTTAAAAAATTGTTTTGTTATCATCAGATCATTACTTATTTTATTAGCCCCGCATCTAATAACATAACATTTTGGCGCCCAACGTGGGGCTCTTAAAAAAATTACACGCTCTTAAAAAAATTAGGCTCTTAAAAAATTTAGACGCTCTTAAAAAATTAGACGCTCTTATAAAAATTAGACGCTCTTAAAAATTGGGCTCGTTTAAAAGTTTTGCTAGATAAAATTTAGATTCTGATAAAGATTAGCTGAATTCAATAGTTCTAAAGGGTAGAAGTTTATTAGATTTATGTACTTGCGTTCTGGAAAAGTTATAAAAATGGATTCCGGAAATAATGATGCTATGACTTTGTTATTACAAAAGTTAGAAGAAATTGACAATAGCTATAAAGAATTAAAAGAAGACAATAAGAAATTAAGTCAAGACTTGAATGAAAGAATGGAAAATAATAATAAAGATTTAAAAGAAGATAACAAAAATTTAAAACAAGAACTTGGTGAACACAACAGGATTTTAAATGAAAAAATTGACAATAGCTACAAAGAATTAAAAGAAGACAACAAAAATCTTAAACAGGAATTGAAAGAAGAACTTGGTGAAAAAATTGACCATAATAATAAGGAATTGAAAGAGGAACTTGGTGAACTTAAAGAAGACAATAGAAAATTAAGTCATGACCTAAATGAAAAAATAGATAATAACAACAGAGAACTTAAAGAAGACAATAAGAAATTAAGTCTAGAACTTAAAGAAGATAATAGGATTTTAAATGAAAAAATAGATGGAAATATAAGAAGAATAGAAGAAAATATATCAGTATTTAGTGAAAAGATTGAAAAGATAGAAGATAAGATGGAGAATATTAACAAAGAAATTAAAGAAAATCTCCAAGAAGATATTCAGAAGAGTATACAGGAAAACAATATAAAAATAAAAGAAGAATTAAAGCGTATTGAAAACAAAGGTGTTAAAATAATAGAAGAAGTAGCAAATAATTTAGAAGAGAACATCAACGAAAACAATAAGCAAACAAATCTTAGAATTGACGTATGTGAGAACGAGTTAAAACAAATAAAAACCAATTCAAAAATAAATACAGCATATAAAGACAACAATGTTTCATTCAATATGCATATGGATGTTTTCTTGAAGGCGAATTCTGATAATAAAATTCATCCTAAAGTATTTGTTAAAAATTTGAAGAATTTTGTTAATCAATTTGGAGAATTAGTTAATATTCTAACTATTTTAAAATCATGTCTAATGGGTGAAAAGGAGGTTTGGTTAGAAATTTATTCCGAGCAAATTAACAGTATCAATGATTTTGAGAATCTTTTCTTAAAACATTTTTGGAATAATGACCGACAAATGAAGATTAGACAAGATCTGTTCATGGGGAAATATATTGAAAATAGGGGAACAACAAGAGAAAGGTATATTTTGAACAAATTTCACATGGCAAAACAACTTGAACCTGCCTTAAATGAAATGGAAATAATTCATTATCTTTCGAGACATTTTCATAGTAATATACAGGAAACAATAGCGATCCAATCGATTACAACTCTGGAAAGATTTTTGAATTACATAAGAAGAATTGATGAAGTAAGACATAGTCAATCGAGACAAAATTATAATATAAACAAATTTCAATTGAACAATTATCAAAGTAGAAACAGTTATGAAAATCAAAAAACTAACAGTAATAATTATAATAATAATTATAACAATAATTATAATGGAAATAGAAACAATTATAAAAGAAACTATCAAAATAACAACAGAGAGAACAATTATACAAAGACAGTATGAAGAAAATAGACCATACTATAATAATAAATACCAACCGGAAGGAAAGAAAGAAGAAATTAAAAGGAGTCCAAGAAGAGAGAATTTAAATGTAAATGCTATCATGACCGAAACAGAATATGAAGAAAGAAGGAAAGAAGAAAACGAACAAATTTCACAACAGCAACACTTGGTACAAATAGAACCTAATTCCCAAATTAAAAAAAATTTTCATTACTAGATAACTCAAAATCTAAAATTATTAGCTCGACATATCAACATCCTAAAGAATTTATAAATATTGAGAATTATGATAGAGACGTAATATTATCAGTTTTGCCGTTTATACAAGTTAAAATTCATAATAAAACAATAGAAGCATTAGTAGACACAGGAAGTGAGGTATCTTTACATAACAAACAATTTTTCTTAGAACATCTTAGGGAATTGGAACAACATATAACAAAAGTATCCAAGGTAACATTAAAATCTGCGAATAACAAAAAAATGATTGATGCTAATGAAATGTTAACTACTCAAATACAAATAGGAGTGAAAATTGTAAATGCACAATTTTTAATTATACCAAATCTACAATTCGTGTGTATTTTAGGTGAAGATTTATTACTAAATATTAAAGCAATTGTTGATTTAAAAGAAAAGAAAGTTATAATTGATGATAATCAAATTAATATTATAAGCATTAAAGATGATTTAAAAGAAATTATTATTAATGAAGAAAAGTTATGTAATAATTTAAATATATTGGATAAAGATCCAAATAATATTATTTTTAAAAATCAACAACAAGATAATATAGTAATAAATACTGAGCCAGAATTTAGGGAAATTGTAGATGGTTTATTTAAAAAATTTAGTAGTTTGACAAACAACAGATCTAGGATAGCAAAAATATGTTATCAACATAAATTAACAGTTAACAATAGTAAATCATTTAACTGTAAAACTTATCCAATTCCTTTTAAGTATCGAGAGAAAGTTAGTGCAGAATTAGAACAGATGTTAGCAGAGGGTATTATAAGCAGATCTTCAACTAATTATATTAATCCCATGGTTATAGTACAAAAGAAAAATGGTTCAATTCGTATGTGTCTAGATGCGCGAAAATTAAATCAAATTACTCAACCACAATTCGAACATCCAGAAAATATAGAAAGCATATTAGGTAGGTTAGGGGATAAAGTCATCTTTTCTAAATTAGATTTAAAAAATTCTTTTTGGTTAATTCCTCTTCATCCTGATAGCAGAAAATATTGTGGTTTTCAAATTAACGGAAATATTTACGTCTTTAACGTAGTTCCATTTGGGTTATCTACGTCTAGTGCTGCATTGGTTCGAGCGATGCAGATGATATTAAATAAATTTGAATATTGCTCATCACATTATGTGGATGATATACTTATTTTTTCTAAAAATAGAATAGAACATCAAGAACATTTACATATGATATTGGAACAGCTTGATAAAGCTGGTTTAAAATTAAATTCACAAAAGTGTGAATTTTTTAAAAAACACGTTAAATACTTAGGTTTTCTAATAAATAAAAATGGTATTATAGTTGATAATGAAAGACTTAATGTGATTAAAAAATTTCCAAGACCTAAAAATTTAAGGACGCTTAGGGGATTTTTAGGAGTTATTAATTATTACAAACGATTCATTCCAGATTTTGCAAATAAAACTGTAGCGTTATTACATTTGTTTAAAAAAAAGGAATAAAATGGAAATGGACGGATGAAATAGAAAAATATTTTATAGATATTAAAAATGGTTTTCATGACAATCTTAAATTATACCATCCGAACTATAATTTACCTAAGATAAAAATAAAACTACGTAGATAGTTTCACCACTTTTTAATAAAAACCAACAATGTTTCGGTCACACGACCATTATCAAGGTTTTAGAGTAAAATCTATACTAAAGCTTAAAATTAATGCGACACTATATATACCTATTCTGACAACTTAAAATAAGTGGGGAGTCTACTAAGTTTAATTCTAGTTGGTTGTTAACTAAATTTACATTTTGTGATATGGCTTTTTTAATTTCAAGAGTTTCTAAAAGGGTTAATTTTTGACTTTTACCTATACCACTATGAAGTACTGTAATATTGTTGGAATCTAGATGATGGTTAGATGTGACACAATGTTCAGAGAAACCTGTTTTGGTGTCTCTTTTATCTATGTTTTTTATATGTTCTGCTATTCTAATGTTAATGGCCCTACCGCTTTGACCTATATAACAAGCATCGCAACTATTACATGATATTTTGTAAATTCCACTTTTTTCTAAAACATTTAATTTAGGTTTAAATTTTGACAAAAGCGAACTTAAATTACATTTGTTATTTTCAATTAAAGTTAAATTAAATTTGTTAAATACATTTTTGAATCTTAAGCTAATATTATTTACAAACTTAATGGACGCAAACATTTTGTTGTTTTTTATTATATCGGAATTATCATTATAGAGGAGTCGAGACGCGATTTTTCTTTGTTTTTTGTGGAGTAAATTATTTATAATTTCCGTTTTAAATCCGTTATTCCGAGCGATGTGTTTTATAATATTCAATTCTGCATTAAAATCAGGGATGGATAACGGTGTTTTTAATAGACGATTTAGTAAAGAGTGAAAAACGGCTAATTTAGTTTGATAAGGGTGATTGGAGTCAGCAGGAATGATAGTATCTGTGTGTGTAGGTTTCCTGTATATTTTGAAATTCAAGTGGTCTTCCGATTTGGTGATTGTTAAATCTAGAAAGTTTATAGATTTATTGGTTTCCTTTTCAATTGCAAATTGGATGTCCTTATCAATATTGTTCAGAAATATTAAAAATTTGTCCAATTGTCTTTGAGTGCCTTTCCAAATGCAGAAGACATCGTCGACATAACGTTTCCAAATAAATACGTTATTGACCTGGAGATTATTGGATCCAAACAAACGTTCTTCGAAATTAGATAAATAGATTTCTGCAAGAACCGGAGACAACGGCGAACCCATGGGGAGTCCGTTATTCTGTTTGTAGTAGTTGTTATTGAACATAAAGTAATTTTGACTTATACATAAATCCAATAATGATAATAGATCTTGGCCTTGGGTTACGGAGAAATTAGCATGATTATTGATTTTGTTATTTAAAATAGTCATTAAATTAGGTACAGGAATAGAGGTAAATAGACTTTTGACATCAAAAGAGATAATTGTACAATTTTTTGGTAACTTCAGGTCTTTAACTTGATTAACAAAATCAAGGGAGTTTTTTATAGAATATGGGGAAGAGCATTCAAAATTGTTTAGCAAAATTTTATTGGTGAAACCACATAATTTATAGCAAGGTGCATTAAGGTAAGACACCACTGGTCGAAGCGGAATCTCACTCTTGTGTATTTTTGGTAAGCCATATAGGATGGGAGCCGATGGATTAAGATTTTTTAAATGAAAGTTGCGTTTGGAGTCCAACCAGCAGTTATTTGAAAAAATGGAATAAACAGTTTTTTGAAAGGACTTTGTCGGATCTGAATTTAGTAAAGAGTAAGAATTGTCAATTAAAGATTCTAATTTTGTATTGTAAATATTTCTGATTAGGATTCCAATTCTTGTTTAGTGAATTCTATATCTGTTAAATTTTTAAGTCTAGGGCCAAATTGGAAATCTATAGGTGTTAATGGATTAGGTACTTGTTTAATATCTTCTCTCACCTCGCTAGAAAGTTTTCTGATTTTCCTAAGTTGCGTATGATGATGATTTTTGGAGACAACAGTAACTTCTTCTATAATGTTTGATTGTAGGACATGGAATTCGATGTAGTGAAGTCACTAAACAAGAATTGGAACTTCTGGAAAAAGGACTAAAATATGCTCCTACAACAAAAATTGTCAAAAAAGACTTCGAATTGTTAGCTTTAGACCTAGAATTAGCCTTTAATAGACTTACTAACAATAACAATGTTAAGATTGATACAACTGAAATTCAAAAACATAAACATGTTTTCGCAGACATCATTAAAAAGGAATCTAAAAAAGTTAAAAACTGTAATAAATCTACGAACACTGAATTACAGGTCATAAAATCCTTAAAAACGAAATGTCAACAGAATGATCTTACTATTACTAAGGCGGATAAAGGAAACACGGTGGTAATCCTAAACAGAAATATTTACAATACAAAATTAGAATCTTTAATTGACAATTCTTACTCTTTACTAAATTCAGATCCGACAAAGTCCTTTCAAAAAACTGTTTATTCCATTTTTTCAAATAACTGCTGGTTGGACTCCAAACGCAACTTTCATTTAAAAAATCTTAATCCATCGGCTCCCATCCTATATGGCTTACCAAAAATACACAAGAGTGAGATTCCGCTTCGACCAGTGGTGTCTTACCTTAATGCACCTTGCTATAAATTATGTGGTTTCACCAATAAAATTTTGCTAAACAATTTTGAATGCTCTTCCCCATATTCTATAAAAAACTCCCTTGATTTTGTTAATCAAGTTAAAGACCTGAAGTAGGTAGGGCCATTAACATTAGAATAGCAGAACATATAAAAAACATAGATAAAAGAGACACCAAAACAGGTTTCTCTGAACATTGTGTCACATCTAACCATCATCTAGATTCCAACAATATTACAGTACTTCATAGTGGTATAGGTAAAAGTCAAAAATTAACCCTTTTAGAAACTCTTGAAATTAAAAAAGCCATATCACAAAATGTAAATTTAGTTAACAACCAACTAGAATTAAACTTAGTAGACTCCCCACTTATTTTAAGTTGTCAGAATAGGTATATATAGTGTCGCATTAATTTTAAGCTTTAGTATAGATTTTACTCTAAAACCTTGATAATGGTCGTGTGACCGAAACATTGTTGGTTTTTATTAAAAAGTGGTGAAACTATCTACGTAGTTTTATTTTTATCTTAGGTAAATTATAGTTCGGATGGTATAATTTAAGATTGTCATGAAAACTATTTTTAATATCTATAAAATATTTTTCTATTTCATCCGTCCATTTCCATTTTATTCCTTTTTTTTAAACAAATGTAATAACGCTACAGTTTTATTTGCAAAATCTGGAATGAATCGTTTGTAATAATTAATAACTCCTAAAAATCCCCTAAGCGTCCTTAAATTTTTAGGTCTTGGAAATTTTTTAATCACATTAAGTCTTTCATTATCAACTATAATACCATTTTTATTTATTAGAAAACCTAAGTATTTAACGTGTTTTTTAAAAAATTCACACTTTTGTGAATTTAATTTTAAACCAG
Organism: Agrilus cyanescens; assembly: GCA_947389935.1. Lineage (NCBI taxonomy): Eukaryota > Metazoa > Arthropoda > Insecta > Coleoptera > Buprestidae > Agrilus > Agrilus cyanescens. The sequence goes on from OX376710.1 coordinate 10,776,321, forward strand.
CTTTATCAAGCTGTTCCAATATCATATGTAAATGTTCTTGATGTTCTATTCTATTTTTAGAAAAAATAAGTATATCATCCACATAATGTGATGAGCAATATTCAAATTTATTTAATATCATCTGCATCGCTCGAACCAATGCAGCACTAGACGTAGATAACCCAAATGGAACTACGTTAAAGACGTAAATATTTCCGTTAATTTGAAAACCACAATATTTTCTGCTATCAGGATGAAGAGGAATTAACCAAAAAGAATTTTTTCACTAATAAAAATATAGTGCAAAGTATTGTTACAACAAAACCTCTACAAATAGTATCTATAGATTTTGTAAGGTACAATCGGACGCAAAAGCACAAAAAAATTTAAAATCTTAAATATCTACGTATTGCATATATAAAACATGAATAAAATTGGTAGTGACAATAAGTTGCATTGAATACTTACTTAATTTTAAGTATTTTTAAACTTTATAGACGTTTTTACATTAAATTCAAAAATTTTCTATTTTAAGAAAGAAAACTTTTGACAGTGAATATGCCCTGAATCTAACTTCATAAAACTAAATTTTTTTTTAATTATTAACATTATTGATTGACTTACATGATTAAACTTTGTTTATATATCATTAAGAAGGTTAGTGTATAGCATATAAACTAAAAATATAAATAATGTCTTATTGTAAACGCTAAAATTTAGCCATCATAAAAAAGAGTTGATCGTGGCAACGCTGTAATATTATTTCTTTATTTTTCTTAAATTGGCAGGATTGCAAACTATAGTTATGTAGACGATGTAGACAGTATATGGACAGTATAGCGTATAGGAAAATTAAGGTAGGTTGACAGATCTCTTAATACAATGTTAAAAGCAAATTATCGTTGGAAAGGTAAAATCGTTATCAAAATTACACGTACTATCAATTCAAAAAATTATTACATCACATGCAACAATTTGCGAGTAATAAATATTATTTCAAAGCAAGTAATGTAAGCAGAGCTTTAAATAGAGATGTTTATTGTAGCGTTGAAAGAAATTAAAAGCATTAAGTTTGTTGAAAGAAAAAAAATTCTTTTCATTTTTGGGTTTATTTATTTTCTTGAATTTGAATATGAAAATATGATACAGTTTTTTTCTTTTTTATATTGAAATGTCACCCGATAAATAGCTCTGTACTAAATAGTAGAATTGATTAATTATTATTTTGCTGCAGTTTGAATGTGAATGTTATTCAGTTAAATCGTGTTATTTTCATATTTATTTAAAAAAATAGTTATTGTATCAAAATTTTGCACATATTTACTATTAAATTTAGACTTTCTAGGGTGCACTTACTGTGAAACATATTGACTTCAACATAAAATAAATAAAAGAATGGAAAAAGTCTCACCAATTGTTTATTAAACTCGACAAATTCGTTTCGATCTACGTGATCATTATCAAGAGTATTACAAATTACTAAACTTAAATCTAAACAAATCACATATTTATAGTCTACTTAATATAAGTGGGGAGGAGTAGGTTACTAATTCTAGTTGGTTGTTCATAAGTTCTTCTTTTTTATACAAGGCTTTGTTTATTTCTAAGGATTCTAGAAGGGATAACTTTTTACCCTTTGTTATATTTGTGTGTAATATTTTAGTGTTGTCTATGTCTAACTTATGTCCTAGACTTAGACAGTGATCTGAACAACCAGTTTTATTGTCAGATTTTTTAATACTATTTAAATGTTCGTTAATACGTGTTTCTACTGCCCTCCCTGTTTGTCCTAAATAACTCGCATTACAATCCTTACAGATTAGTTTGTAAATTCCACTTTTTTGTTTGATATTGCTTTTAGGTTTAACATTAACTAACATGTTTTTTAATGTCCTACCGTTACATTCTATTATAGTAATTCCTAGTTTCTTAAGTCGTGATTTGAATTTTGAACTTACGTTATTGACAAATTGCAAAGAACAATAAATGTTATCAGTTTTTATACTAACATTATCATTAAAAAGTAGTTTTTGAACTTTTTTATTAAGTTTCCGATTGATCATTACGTCTACAATGTTCGGCTTATAGTTATTGTTAAACGCTATATTTTTAATAATTAACACTTCTTTTTTAAAATTTGTAACGGATAAAGGTAGGTTTATTAGTCTGTCTATCAAGGAATTAAAAACTGCTAATTTTGTTTTTCTGGGATGATTGGAATCCGCAGGTATAATGTTGTCTGTGGTGGTAGGCTTACGGTATATATCAAATTCTAGTTTTTCGTTAAACCTAGAAATGTTTAAATCCAATTAGACTTGTTCCTTAATTTCATAAACTCATTAGACTCGAAAATAAATTTTACACTTGAAAAGGAGAAAGAATCTAACATAAATTTCTTGGATTTAAACATTTCTAGGTTTAACGAAAAACTAGAATTTGATATATACCGTAAGCCTACCACCACAGACAACATTATACCTGCGGATTCCAATCATCCCAGAAAAACAAAATTAGCAGTTTTTAATTCCTTGATAGACAGACTAATAAACCTACCTTTATCCGTTACAAACTTTAAAAAAGAAGTGTTAATTATTAAAAATATAGCGTTTAACAATAACTATAAGCCGAACATTGTAGACGTAATGATCAATCGGAAACTTAATAAAAAAGTTCAAAAACTACTTTTTAATGATAATGTTAGTATAAAAACTGATAACATTTATTGTTCTTTGCAATTTGTCAATAACGTAAGTTCAAAATTCAAATCACGACTTAAGAAACTAGGAATTACTATAATAGAATGTAACGGTAGGACATTAAAAAACATGTTAGTTAATGTTAAACCTAAAAGCAATATCAAACAAAAAAGTGGAATTTACAAACTAATTTGTAAGGATTGTAATGCGAGTTATTTAGGACAAACAGGGAGGGCAGTAGAAACACGTATTAACGAACATTTAAATAGTATTAAAAAATCTGACAATAAAACTGGTTGTTCAGATCACTGTCTAAGTCTAGGACATAAGTTAGACATAGAAAACACTAAAATATTACACACAAATATAACAAAGGGTAAAAAGTTATCCCTTCTAGAATCCTTAGAAATAAACAAAGCCTTGTATAAAAAAGAAGAACTTATGAACAACCAACTAGAATTAGTAACCTACTCCTCCCCACTTATATTAAGTAGACTATAAATATGTGATTTGTTTAGATTTAAGTTTAGTAATTTGTAATACTCTTGATAATGATCACGTAGATCGAAACGAATTTGTCGAGTTTAATAAACAATTGGTGAGACTTTTTCCATTCTTTTATTTATTTTATGTTGATATTTACTATTATTATTTTCATTTTTTGGGATGCAAATGAAAAATTCTGAATATTTGCAAAAAAGTAACATACAGAACGAATGTTAAGCCCGCTTCACACGAGGCAAGTTTACGCGCTGGATTTGCTGCTGGGACCTCTACCGGCAATTGAGCTGGCTGAGGAGATAGAAAATGACGTCACTGCGGGCTTGGTTGCTTGGGATCCTGCTAGATTTTACGGATAGAACATGCGCTATTTTCCGAGTTAGATTTGCTGCTGGACTCGAATGAGAGCCAATCGGGAAGCAGTTTTTTTCACGTGGTTGACATGCGCATAAAATAACAGCTGATATAGTATTCAATCAGTGTTTTTGTTTATATTGGAGCTGTCACTGCGCATGCAACAAAACCAGATAGCTTTAAAATCCAGCTTCAAAACTTGCATCGTGTGAAGCCAACAATAAAAAAAACCATCACGACATCTAGCATCATCACACGCTTGAAACCTAGCAGTGAAATCAACCAGCAAATCCAGCGCGTAAACTTGCCTCGTGTGAAGCGGGCTTTAATGACAGCGACAAAGATAGAAATATGTGATCACGTGACTACTATTTCGACGTTGCCAGATCTTTTTGTTTGGTAAAGCCGCATGTCACGTAAAGCGTCGAATTATTAGAAATTATAATTGATTATAATTAATCCTGTAAAAACGAAGTATCAAAGGTCAATGAAATTTCAGGAGAACTTTCTATTAAGTTGAAACTATATATAGAAAAAAAATGGAAGAAGCTCAACCGTTTTTTCTATTTTTATTTGATATTTATATTAAATGAGATATGTATTTTCCATAAGAACCCATGTAAAATTAATGAAAATTAAAAACATCATAACTCATAAACGGTTCAGTGAATCGATTTGAAATTTACTGTAGTGTCTTATTAAGTTTAAAAGAACAATATCCCAAATTTTCATTGATTTTCAATCGTTTTGAAATCGATCAGGAAACTCCTTAATTATTTCTTTACAAGGATTTAAGCATATATTGGTAATAACAGACTTATTTACCGAATATACGAAGTTATTTTCATGTAAGAAATGTAATTTAAAAACAATTATGAGCAAACTGGATTTGTATTTTGAAGAAATAGGTAAACCTAATAGTATTTTATGTGATAATGCGACGTACTTTAACAATAACAGAATGAAAAGCTTTTGTCTAATAAATAATATGAAATTACACTTTACGAGCATAAGACATCCACAAGGAAATCCAGTGGAAAGGTATAATCAGGAAATAATAAAATTTTTAAGATTATTAACTTATAATAACCATCAAGAATGGGATACAAAATTAACAGAAGTAGAAAAGTACCTAAATGAAGTGCCGAATATAGTAACAAAGGTTTCACCGTGTAATTTAATTAAACTAAAACAACCAAATAGACCTTGGAAAATACATAATAAAGTAGAATATGATGAGTTAATGAAGATAGTAACTTTAAGAATCAGAAGAGCAGCTGAAAAATATCTAACAAAAGAAAACAAAAAGATCAAGAAAAAAGTTATTTACAAAATAGGAGACTTAGTGGTCATCAGAAAGTTAAGAGTAGCAGATAACAGAAGGAGACTTTGTGCAAAATTGCAATTGCCTTTTGAGGGACCGTATAGAGTTAATAAAATTATCTCAGAAAATGATAGATCCAAGTACTAAAAAGATTAAGGGAAATTTTCATATAAATCTACTCTTTACTTATATGAATTCAGATTTGAACTAAGGGTGTTAAAAATTTGAAAACATTTTATAACGAGTTATTAAATTTTTTAAAATTTTGGGGGGATTATGTCATGATATAGGGATGGTCACAATACAATTTTAAAAATATTAACAAATTTAGATTTTGAAACAAAAGTTCCAAAATATTTAAAAAAGAATATTTTAAAAAAAAGAAATGTATTATTATTATTAGTTATGTATTATAATTGTTTATTTATAGTTTAAAATTGTAACAAAGAAAATTTAATTTTAAAATGTTTTGAATTGACTGATGCATTTCAAAATTATTATATCATTCTTGATTGCTTTTAAAAAAGAAAATTAAATTTTATTTGAAAGATCAAGACACTAGAGAATTTGTTATGGTTACTAAGGGTTGAGACCCTAAAAAAATTATTAAGGACAGAAATTTAGAAATTTAAAGAAAATAAATTAAATTAAAAGAACATTATTGATTATATTGAAGATATTTGAAATGACTGAAGTATTACATGTGTTAATATGAAGAAAATCAAGGTTTAATGCAAGATAGAAATTTTAAGAAAAGCAGCTTAAATGTAATCATAATCATACAAGAAGAAGAATAAGTAGAAGATGAAGATGAATTGAATGAAGTGAATTAAAAGAAAAAAAATAGAAAGATTAACATGGATGTGGAATTGTTTTGATAAAAGCTGATTTTCGATTGACATTGTGACAGTGAGTCAATAATATGTTTCCATAATATAATAGAAAAACTTTTGACTTCGTTAATTTAAAATTTTCATTTTTAATAATTGTTTATAGTTATTAATTAGTTTAAGTTATATAGTAGTATTTGAATTTAATTTCGTTTATAAAGGTATTTGTAATTTTTATATTTTGGAACTTACTCCGAGTTAAGGGTTATTCATGTTCTTGAATTCACTAAATTAAATTAAAATTTTATTTAAAAAATTGTTTTGTTATCATCAGATCATTACTTATTTTATTAGCCCCGCATCTAATAACATAACAATATATATCCCTTCTCCTTCACACAAGCAATCATATGTATATATTACCATGATAATTATTCCGGTTCTGTACCTTTACCCACACAGTACATCTTTTAATAATATAAATTTAAATCAGTAAGTGTGTATTAATTATTCATTCCCAATATATTACAATTTGGCGACGAGGATGAAAAAGGAATAAATGGTACGTGTAAGAAAAGTAAAATTTGATAGTCGTAAAAACGTGTTTTGATTTTGAAGTTATCGTGTAAAAGGTCGATAACAGGTGAAAATTTTTTTTTATCGTTATATGGGAAGAAATCAATTAAATCCAGTGATAATGAAATAGTTGGTCATTAAAGGATCAGAACTATATGAATATTTAGTGTATGCAACGAAAATTGGAAAGGATGTACGCGGATTTATCTGATGAAAATAGAAGGACGTGTTGTCGATGTCCGAAGACGTAGTCATCACTCATCAGTTAAAATCACTCAGCTGGGTTTATAATTCAAAGAAGTCACAGTTAGTAACATATTTACGTAATTATACAGTTGAAGAAATAGTTGAACTTTTGAATATCGACGATGTAAGAAAATTAGTGGCGAAAATCTGTAAATCGAAAGAATTTAGCATAAAACCGGTATTTTCAAGTGAAGATGTAGGTGCAGAAAGTGAAGTTACTGAGAAAGTCTACAAAGAAGAAGATTGTAGTGATTTAATAGACTCCTCGATTCAAGATCCTGATTCAAGTGATACGGATTCATTATCATCGGAAGAGATGGAAGGTGAAAATTGGATTTTCAATTCAAAAAAAGAAGATTGGGAAGCGTATGTAGAAAGATTAGAATTGTATCTGGAAATGAAGGATGTCTCAGACGATAAGAAAAAAGTCGCACATTTGTTAACTAAAGTTGAAATGGACATGTACAAAATAATTCATGACTTATGCTCTCCTGCTAAACCTAAAGATAAGTCATTTGAAGAACTGGTTAAATAAGTAGTAGTCTAAGATAACCGGTTCTAATTAAGAGGAGGAGAGGTTACTTAAGGTCAAATTGACGGAAAGTCATTGACTATAAACTTGTGTGTATCTAGTGGTCGAATGCTTCACAATGAATTGAAACATATGTACATGTGTCGGTAATGTAAAATTAAATACGTCTGCAGCCGTCTGAAGTTTACGATTCTTAAATACGTTTACATGATAATGTAGAGGAAGTGGAGAAAAGTGTAAGGTATAGGCATATGAAATAAAAGTGAAGTCGTTATAGTTAACGATTCTTTATTTTGATATAAATGAAGTATGTAAGTGATACAATCAAAATATTGAACAATAAGATTATATTAATAGTACTAACAACTTGTAGAAATAAGAAAGAGTCGGTGATATAGCCCTTAGTTATAACGTCTCTGTTTTCATCATCCTTAAGCTGAATTCATCGGCTTTCAATATATCTTCGAAACTGTCCATCTTTATCAATAAATGCTAGTTTTACAGAGTGAAGGTTCTGCACGTTCTCAATTGTAAAGACATTTGTTCCATTAACATTTCTTAAAATAATAATATCCCAATTTTTCTTCCATGTACAAGACATCAATATCCTTATTAAAATTTTTACAAACATAGGCTTCATCTCCAATAGTATTATCAGGTCGGGAAATGTAGAGGGTATTGTTATACAAATATGTTAAAATCAGTAACGACGACACACTGATCATGATTGCTTTTTTCCATAACAACTGAGACATTTAAAACGAGCAACGTGGTTTGTATAATAAGTTCCCCTCCACTGAAGCCTATGTAATGGAACGAGTGAAGGAGAGGTAGATGCATTACAAAGTTGAGTGTGTTTAAGTCAATATAACATGGAAACCTTTATCGAAAAGTTTAATAATGTGCGGGTGGGTTATGAAGAGAAAGAAATACGTGCTCTAAAATCACTGGAAGTGAATCAAACGTATCCCGTGCAACGCTTCAAAAAGGTGAATACAAAATGGGGACCTCGTCTATTAGCTGATTTATACAGCTTTATCATATTTCTTCCGTGCAAACACGTAGAAGCTTTTACGGATGCAGAAATCGAGGACATAAACGAAAAAATTGTGAATAAAGTGGGTCATCCATCAATTCGCCTTAAAAAGGATTTGTTGGAAAAGCGGCTGATTTAGAAATACATATGTAAAATGTATAACATTGTATAAGAATATAAAAAAAATAAAAATCTAATTTATATTATGAACGTGTTTTATTTGTTTAAAGGAAAAAAATACAGTCAATTTATGAGTGTAAAGACAACCAATATTTTAATAAAAGAACATTTTTATAAGCACAATTCTGTTCAACAGCGGTTGTAAATAAATGATAAGAACACACTTTAACTTTAAAATAAGTTGGGAGTTTGGAGAGAGCTGGACATTCGATATCTTCAATGTTAACAAAGTTAACAGTAGGAAAGGATTCCTGCAGCCACATCATCTTTTGTAATCCTTTAACATATACAACTGTTGACTCCATCAATATGGAGTGAATTCTATCATAAAGTGTAGAGTACGGAACATCACCCTTATCCCAATATAACCCATGAAAATTTCTTGTTAACCAACGATTTTGACTTCTGTAACGAACGGGAAGAGCGTCCCATGGAAATGGTGGTTCAAATGTGAAATGATAAACTAGTTCTTCTTTTAGAGCAACAACAGCTACTTCTTTAAAAACAAATCGATTCTCACTACACTGAAAATCTTGAACGTCCAATAAGAAAGTCATCGTGCTCACTGTTCAGTACCGGTAAGAAAACTAAATTCTGGAAGTGATCGTTGTGTTTTATACTTCTTGAACTAAGTTTGTGGACGGATTGTAACGTATCACACGATCATGTATTATTAAACAGAAAGCTGCTGTTTTGTCTGGTATATTTTATTTAGTTTGAAACTCTAGACGGATATCTATACTACCAGATTTAACAGTTTCATTCTGATAAGAACAGTCTACTGTTACAAGAGGAGCAATGACTAGAAATTGTTTAGGATCGAATAAGGGTTCACTTACATTACCATAATACGATTGTTGAAAGTTGGCAAACATTTCATATAAAACGGCAAATTTAGAAGTATCAAAATCTAAATTCAAATTATCATACGGGTACATAGTAGATCCTAAGTGAACTTTAAAATTGGTTAGTTTGTAGTGATCGAAGGCACTCATATTTTTTGCAAGATTATTACTTTTATCTGTTTGAAATCCGAAAATAATGAAGGAAGGATTTTTCAATTGTGACGTTGTTTTCACATTCCAGTTGTGAGAATACGATTTGGGAAGTAGCGGATATTCATGTAGTTCCCAACTCCGAAATGAAAGATCCATATTTAAATTTCGATCAACATAACGCAACAATTTCAAACGTTCAGCATCTGCTACAGATACATGAGGAATTTTGCAAGAAATCTGATCCAAATGTACAAGTACATCTTCAAGTGGCGTTGCTGAGCAATATAAAGCATTATTGTCAGTGCTGCTGCGAACTAGAACTAATTCTTGTCGAACGTTTAATATTATTTTTCGGAAGTCTTCTGCAAATCCAAAAATCATACGTAGTGGAATATAAGCGATGAAGTAACCGTTGGAATCTACTAGTTTTACAGAATTAGCTTAATTCCTTGTAGATCGCTTAAAGCAGGAGGCAACCATCCACTGTTGCTGAGACGTTTATTTCATTCTCGTTGTAAGATGCGTAACCTTTCATTGTTGTAACCATGCCAGAATTACGGACTCGATCAATAACTTTTCCGCCTAATTCATAACGAATTTCATCAAACAGGTGTAAAATTCCATTGTGGATAAAAGAAGTGTTCGCAGTTGCCTTTCCATCCTTTTTAAGAAGCAAACGACCTTCTATGTATAGGAAACTACTAGAAGGCAAAGTGTAAACATCTTCATTTTCTATTGGAATACGTACCGTATCATTCATGATACTACCACTAGGAAAGATATGCTCACGCGCATGCAGCTCTCTATCTCTCTCGTCGTACTGACGTCATCCAGTGACAAGACTTTCGCTCGCCACATTTAAAATGTGTGTTTTCATGTTGCGCTTCTAATTTTTTAAAGTAAACATGGTATTTTGTGCGGTGTTTGATTGTTACAATAATAACAACAAGAAAAGTAAAGATCACAAGAATTGTCGATATTTTACATTTCCAAAAGACAAATCGGTATGTAATGTCTGGGTACATAAGTGTTTTCAACAACATAAGTTTAATATTAAGACAGCTCGAATTTGTTCGGATCATTTTGTGCCAAATGACTACAATTTAAAAGAAAGATTGATGAAGGATCCAATAACGAAATGGAAACTTAAACCTCATGCCATTCCATCAGTTAATCTTCCTAAAAGCGCAAGTTTAGTAGACTTGAACAACAAACGTTGTAAAAGAGTAGGTAGGCGAGATCTGATGAAGACAATTAATGAGTAAGTTTTTCTGTTGATCATATGCCTAGTATGTATTGCATATGTACGTTATTATTATATCCATGTTTCATTTTACGACAGGGTTATAACAACGAACAAAGAAAATGAAATTTCCATAGATTCACCAATTGCAGAAAACGAATTAATGATTACTCAAGGAAAGAATACTATTTCTACCCAAACTGAGCGGTGTTTCCTCCTTGTTCTGTTTTAGAATGTTGATGCTTACTTAGCTGATTGCTTTTAGATATCCACAAGATGATATACGTGAAAAATTAAAATATCTCGATGAGAAATGTAGCAAACTTAAAGATATTATTAAAAAAAAAGATCTTGAACTTAAGTCTGTAGAAAAAGTTTTTACAAAAGGCCAAATTCGAAAATTGAAGTCTGACAATCAGTCACAAATAAAATGGTCTGTAGATGATATTGCTTCGGCGATTTCTCTTTATGCAGCAGGCCCACGTTCCTACAGACTACTACGAAAGAGAAATTACCCTTTACCTGGAGTCTCTACCTTAAAAAGGTGGGCTTCGAAAATTGATATTCAACCTGGTATATTACAAGCATACAGAACGTTACTCGTTACCGAAATATATTCAACGAAAATTTGTTTTAAGGTATCTTAAGTTTTGTCTTAAAGCTAATGAAAAATTCACAACTATCTAAACTAGAGAGATGTTGCTTGATTCTTTTCGATGAAATGAAAATTCAAAGTACTTATCAATACGATAAAAAGAGAGATGCCACTTTAGGTCCAAGCAAATACGTACAAGTGATCATGGCCCGTGGCATTTGTGCAAATTGGAAACAACCAATTTTTTATGATTTTGATCGTTCAGTGACAAAGGAATTATTGTTTGAGATAATAGAAAGATTAGAAAATTCAGGATATCCTGTGTATGCGATAAATAGCGATTTAGGAGGAAGTAATAGGAGGCTTTGGTCCCAACTAAACATATCAGAAAAAAAGACGTGGTTCTACAGTGCACAAACCGAAAGGAAAATTTATGTTTTCTCCGATATACCGCACATGATAAAACTTTTGAGAAACCATTTCTATTTACTAAATGGTAAAATTATAAATACGTTACCTATTGTAGAGCTTTTGAGAAATACGGAAAAAAGTGAGTTAAACGTTGCTCATAAAATTAATGAAAGCTTTTTGACAGTTAAAGGTGCTCAGCGCCAAAAAGTAAAATTAGCTACTAAATTATTTTCCCACACAATATCACAAGCTGTAACGCGAATGGGAGTCTCGGCTTATGTCAAAATGAGTGCAATTGGATGGAATATGCAAATTTTTTGAAAATTACCAATGATTGGTTTGACGTTTTTAATAGTAAAGTTCCACAAACTGATTCTCGAAATCGAATGAAAGCGTATGGGTTGGCACTCGATGTACAAAATTGCATTTTAGATGAAATGGCCGAAAAAATTACTAATCTGAGAAAAGTTGGTTCAAATTGCAAGTTGCCATTTCAAAAGGGAATTCTTATTAGCATTTCTTCATTGAAAATGCTCTTTATAGATTTGCAAAAAGATTTTAACATCAAATATCTGCTAACGTACCATTTAAACCAGGATCCCCTAGAAAGCTTCTTTTCAGTAATCAGAAAAATAGGAGGTCTACATGACCACCCCTCTGCTCTAGACTTTCAGTATAGACTTAGAAATTATATAATAGGCCGAAATGATGATGTTATTAACTCTTCTAATGTTGAACAGGCAAATAATACAGAAAATATGATAGCAGGTGAACACTTAGAAACTAGTTTTGATAAAGACAACAAAACAGATAATGCTACAATTATTACTAAAAAAATGCTGAGCATTATAAATAAAGCACCTGCGAGTATATAAACGATAATATTGAAGATGATTTTACCGATCTTCAGTGGGATGGTCTAGAAAATATAGCTGGATATATAGCGTTCAAGCTAAGAAAAAAAGAATGCCTAAGATTTATTCCAGATTCTAATGATTTTTCATCTTCATTGATAAATCATGTATCCGAAGGTGGTTTAATGAAGCCAACGGGTGATTTTTTATCAAAATGCAAACAACTTGATTGTATTTTTGAAAAAATTAATAATGGAACATTAAAATTAGGTAAAAATGATATACAGGAACATTTACAGCTTTCAGAGAATATCAGTTTAAGTAATGACGCTAAAAGACTATATTTTCGATGCAAAATGTATTTTCGAATTAGAGTTTTAAACCGCAAAATAAAGGAACAATCGAATGTTAGAAAGAGGAAATTTACGAAAATAGTTACATAATAACGTACTTATGTATTTAATAAACTCTTGTATTATTTGGTTAATATTTCTGTTTTATTTAATACCTGCTTTCCTACTTATTTGCCTACATTGGATAAAGTTTCAATGCACTGCCTCGCTTCATTTGTCACTTAGTGACGACATGCGCGGCTACAGCTAAAACACGTTCATCAACTGAGCGTATCTTTCCTAGTGGTAGTATCATGCGTATCATTATTTTTTAAAGTTGAATTCGCATAAGGTTCAATAAAGACCAAAGATGACACTAGAGCGCCATCTATGGTCAACGCTATTTAATAATAGGTACTGTAGTGTTCAACAAGATACCTTTTCATTAAGGTAATGCTTGTTGAACCAGACCTACGCATAGCCACGACTGCGTGAAAGGCACGCGAACCTAAATAGAACAAAATATGCTCTCAGGTCAGTATTCTGTCGAAACCACCAGACACGGATCGCGATTTCGAGCTGGTTGGCTCTCATCAGCGTGTCGCAGATGGTTTCGACAGAATACCGACCGATAACCTATCCTGACCTGAGAGCATATTTTGTTCTATTTAGGTTCGAGTGCCTTTCACGCAGTCGTAGCTATGCGTAGGTCTGGTTCAACAAGCATTACCTTAATGAAAAGGTATCTTGTTGAACATTACAGTACATATTATTAAATAGCGTTGACCATAGATGGCGCTCTAGTGTCATCTTTGGTCCTTATTGAATCCACTTCTGGCAAGGAGAGGCTTTGGTCGGTCGGTATTCTGTCGAAACCATCTGCGGCACGCTGATGAGAGCCAACCAGCTCGAAATCGCGATCCGTGTCTGGTGGTTTCGACAGAATACTGACCTGAGAGCATATTTTGTTCGCATAAGGTTGATGAGTATGTTTATCCGCGATAACTATAGCGTTACCGAAGACTGCTTTTTCGATAACATTTAGTATTTCTGCTACCATTTTAGCGTTTCCTCTTTTTCAATCGCAACCCCAAAGATTTAAGGAACTGTTTATTGAGCGGTGTTAATCGCTTAATGGTTGCAGGCGAAATTAGCATCCGGGACTGTGGTAGTTGTTTTATAGTACTATTCTTCTTTGAATATCGTTGGAGACAGCTATATTGCACTACCATGTTATGCTTTTCGTAAGTGCAGTCTTATTGTGTCACGCTCTCCACGGAAATTAACTAGATTACCGTCTTGATCAACTATTTTAAAGGAAATGTAGTCGATGACACGAGTGTTGATTGATAAATAAATAAGATTCGTAGGATTCTCAACAATTTTAAATCTGGGGGGTTCATTGGGAAAGAATTGATGTAGTATATGTCCATCTAGTCATTTAGCACCATCACTGGTATGTATGTAGAAGTTAGTTACGAGGTTACACATCACTGAAATCGTGTTTACTTTGAAAATGTCAGCTACATGATCAGACACCTCTTTAAGTGATGGTAGAAGCTTATTATCAAAACCCAATATCTTTGCGGGAGAATCTGTAGGAGCGAAGTTGACTTTTTTGGTGCTTATTATATGGCTTTTTAAGGTAGTATTGTCTCCAAACAATTCAATAGCATCATCAGTATCTCGCAATTTCTCGCGAAGATAATGATTAATATCGATTTCATAGGATCCTTCCGGAAGAACAACGACTGGTGGTGTAGAACCTTCAAAATAGAATTTGTTGTTAGTTTCATCGATATTCGGAATACTGTTATATGCTTCAAAATTTAACAAAGCAATTTGATATTCGTCATCATCGCTTAAAAAAATTGGTGGACTTATTATCATTTGCAGCTCCGACTTTGTATTAGTTAAGGTAAATGTGTAAGACATGTTTTCGGTTTGACGTTCTGTCTACTACAACGAAGTTAGTTTGATGGTTTGTTTTTAAGAAAAGGTTTGCGTAGTCTCATTAAGGAATTGGACAACTAAATGGCCGCAGTTAAAATCTGAGGGGTTCTGAACACGATTGTAGTTATAAGTGATAGCACAAGGTCCGGAAGATTGTAAATATTGAACCAATTCTTTAGGTGGACGGAGATCTCCAAAACTGTCAAAGTACATAGCTTTGTTATTTCGTTTTACATACGCTGTCCAATGTGTACCAGTTCCTGTGTCTAAATCTAAATTAATTCCACTTTCACACCTTTTCACTTTTCTGGGTAATTCGTTACGCATAAAGATTCCCCGAAAATGTGGAATTTGTAAATAGTTAATGTAATTGACTAAATCTAAATCTGTCAAAGGACAATTAGGTAACTTTACGAAAAATTTTACGTTTTCTTTTTTTGTTGATAAGGTCTAAGGAATAAACCGAAACCTTTACGGAAAGGTTGTACTGAAATATTTTTTCCAAGAGCAATAGCTTCCATTGAAGCGTTATGACGTTTATCTTCTTCTAGCTGTTGTTGTGCTGTTTTCGCATCGCGTACAGCTTTAGCTATTCCAGCAGCACCGGCAGAGAGAGCTCCAAGTGCTGATAGTCCAGCAAAAATCGGAATTAACGGTAGAAAACCACCTGTCTTTGGAATAGGAATGATTCTGGGAGATTTAGATCGCTTTCCAAATTTACGAATTGTATTTAGTGCTATTTTAGCAGCATGTATCAGCTGGAGAGGTTTCGTTTTCTTAAGAGCAATTTTCGCAGTTGTCACTAGCTTACGAAACGGTAGAGCTCCTCCTTTTCTTGTTCGTCTACTCTTCTTTATTTTTCGCAACGGAATTGAACCACCAACTTTACGACGTCGCTTTTTGTGCCCCATTCCAAGTTTCTCTTTACCCTTCATAGCTGAAGTAATTGTGAAAGCTGCCAAGCATTCACCAAAAGACGCGTCCGACGACTTTAGTCTTTATAATGATTGTTTCGCCAAAACCTTATCAGCAATTCGACGATGGGAAATGTCTGAAAAAGTTTTGTAAACAATATCGTGTAATTTACAAGATTCTTCAAGGGGATTTATACCGATATCACTTCGAGCTAATTGTTTGTTTAGGCGAGTCCCTGGACCGCAAAAGTTATATCCTGGGAGGTGTAATTCAATAGGTAATTTATCTATAAACCTATTCAGAAAACCTCGTGTCATGGAACATGTGTAGTGTTAGCTCTTTCACTATACTGAACGAACTGACTACATAAACACTGTTAACTCTAAATTTATATATCCGAGAGCACATGCGCAAACCGTTTAATAATCAATAAACATGCGGATAGTACAACATCCATCTGTTCCACCCATAACCAATCCTGACTTCGACATTGCCAGGAAAATAAATCGACAGGGTCAATTACTACCATCCACAATAAGAGCCATTGTCACCGGCCATTGAAATTGTGGAAAAACAAATGTGATTATAGGACTTTTGGAGCAACCGAACGGTTTACGGTTCGCAAACGTATACGTTTATTCCAAGTCATTGTATCAACCAAAATATAAGTATTTAGCTGAATTATTGAAACCAATTGCTGGAATTGGTTATTTTCCCTATAGAGACTCTGACGATGTAATTGCCCCATCACAGGCAAGACCTAATTCTGTATTCATCTTTGACGATGTTGCGAATGAAAATCAAAATAAGATAAGGGAATACTTTAGTATGGGAAGACATAACTCAATGGACACTTTTTATTTAAATCAAACATATAGTTATGTATACCGACCTAACCCTTTTAGGCGATAACACCGCGACCAAAGGGCGACGGCTAAGTGCATTTTTAGATTAGACGCATTCCCAGGCAAAAGGGATAAATAGGGTTAACCATAGAAAATAAGCTCAGTTCTTTGCTTTCTCTAGACTACGTCTGTAGTTTGTAAAGTGAATGCTCATTTTGTATTTTTAGTAAAATAAATATTTTTTTTAAAAAGGCAATTTCATTGTCTTCGAACATAATTGGCGCTGCGAACAGGATCGCGAAACGGCACAATTGAGCGAAATTTTGCAAAAAGTTCGCGAGTGTCGGTGAATTTTTATTCTTAATTCGCGATTAACGAAAACCGACTTTATCGAGACTAATCAGATCTTCACCTGAGCTGTGTCTTGGAAGTCATCCCCAATGAGCCCTCACCTAGAGCATCATCTTCAAAGCTTAGAGAGACTTCACCTGCAGAAGGACCTCAACGGAGCGATGTTGGTTTTTTTCCTGTGAGTACCTTTCCCATTTTTATTTTTATATACATGTAAAGTATTCGATGATTAGAGAAAGATCACCTTTGAGATCAACAACTTTTGATAGTGATAACGAAAATTCTGACGAAGAAACTCATCTTAATATTAATCGTTCTGTTTCTAATAATAATCTAAGTTTACCCGCTACAAATAATTACTTAAAAATGACCCATAACGTTAACTTTAGTGAAATTAATTTAGCCAAGGAAATTATTCCACAATACGATGGTGGAAGTAAAAATTTATCATATTATATTCAACAATGTGAGAAATTTATAAATAATTATAAAAACTGCACTCCAGGTCAAGAACAATGTACCTTTAATAAATTATTATTTGAACTTTGCTGTTCAAAATTAACAGGCGCGGCACCCGATACCTTAATAATTTCCAATTGCTTGACATGGTCGCAAGTAAAGAATCTCTTCTGAATCGTTTCGGAGATCAACGAAACGAAGTCTTATTAGAAAATGACGTGATAACTTGTTTTCAACTTCCAAATGAAAATTACGAACAATATTACGAAAGAATAAAATCTAAATTACAACAATTACTAGAACATATAAGTATTAGGGAAAATGATATGAACATCAAAATATACAAAGCAGACATGTATAATAAAAGAGCATTGAGCACCTATATGGCAGGATTAGTAGAACCATACAGGTCATTTATTTCATTTAAGAGCCCCGTGTCTTTAGAGGATTGTTTAGTACATTTAAGAAATTATGACAACCACCGACAACAAATAAGTTTTCTTAATTTTGTTAGACAAAAACCTATGAAACAGACGAAACCATTACAACATACCACACCCAAGCCATTTTCACCTTTCCAAACAAATGTGTTTCAGACAAACAAAACCCAAAATTTCCCACCATTTTCACCATTTCAAACGAATGCATTTCAACCAAGTAAGGCCTTCCAACAACCACGACAACCTTTTTGGAACACAAATCCCTCCCCTGTAAGAAACGACGTAAATCGTCCACCAAACAACAATCCGTCAAATTCAAAAGTATTTCCTCAAAATCCCAATAAAAAGCAAGAATACACACCTACACCTATGTCAATCTCTACAAGAAATACCAACCCCAGACCGAACAATCCTCCCAGTTTCCAAAACTATTTCCGTAGTACAGGTCCTCGAAACTTCATATCTGAAGAATTACACGATATAGAAGAATCTGAAAATTTCGAGTAAGCAAATACCGAAAACAACCAGTACGATACAACAAATGGTACGCAGGATAATTTCGAAAATGACATTTAGACAATTAGATTCGACCTAAATTCAATATTAGTAAAACCCAGATTACCATTTATCACTATACCTAGTTTCAATTTAAAAGTATTAATCGACTCTGGCGCGTCAAACTCCATAATGAACCCTGAGATAGCCAATAAATACTTTAGCAACTTCTTTTTCAAAAAACCCTTTACAGTAAGAAGCCTCGGAAATGAAACGACGAATGAATATAACATCAAATATCCTTTACTACAGGAATACGGTATAAACAAAGAAATTAAATTTCACGTGTTAAAATGGCACGATCGATTCGATTCCTTGCTAGGTAGCGAAGATTTTGAAAAATTAGGAGTTAAGATAGATTATAATAAACAATTATTAGAAATAGGTAATATTAAAATTCCCTTTTATCTTGAAATTAGCCATAAAAATTTCAAACCATACAAAGAAAAAGTAAAATCAATTATCAATATTCCTGTCAACATTGACAATGGCCAAGTAATTGTCCCTGAAATAATGTATAATGGAATAACCATCCCGGAATCTATAACATACGCGAAAAAGGGCTATTGTACTCTGCCATTGCCGGAAGAAAAGGAACTTGAAATTAATTTTCATCAACAAGTTACGGTACAGCCCATAAATAACGTGATAATAAAGAACCCGGAATCTCCCCATCAAATATTAGAAATTTCACAGTTAATTAGAACAGATCACTTAAATCCGGAAGAAAAAGCAGAAATAATAGCACTTTGCAAAAAATATAGCGACGTATTCTATTACGAAAACACTAATCTTTCTTTCACAAACGCAGTAAAACATAAAATTCGAACAGTAGACGACGACCCCGTATTTCGCAAATCCTTTAGATATCCTTATCACCTGAAAACTGAAATTCAAAACCAAATTCAAAAACTCTTAGATAACAAAATTATCAGACCAAGCATTTCCCCTTACAGCTCACCAGTTTGGATAGTTCCTAAAAAGTTAGATGCT
Organism: Agrilus cyanescens; assembly: GCA_947389935.1. Taxonomy (NCBI): domain Eukaryota; kingdom Metazoa; phylum Arthropoda; class Insecta; order Coleoptera; family Buprestidae; genus Agrilus; species Agrilus cyanescens. The sequence goes on from OX376710.1 coordinate 10,795,519, forward strand.
AGTGGCAAGCGCAAATGGCGACTAGTCATCGACTATCGTAAACTTAACGAGAAAACTATAGAGGATAAATATCCCCTCCCACGCATCGAGGAAATTCTCGATAACCTTGGAAAATGCGTTTACTTCTCCACGCTAGATCTAGCCCAGGGATTCCATCAAATAGAAATGGACCCCCAATCTATCGAAAAAACAGCTTTCACGGTAAACAACGGTCATTACGAGTACGTACGTATGCCGTTCGGTTTAAAAAACGCCCCAAGCACTTTTCAGCGAGTCATGGACAACGTCCTGAAAGAATACCTTTACAAATCATGTTTTGTCCACATGGATGATGTTGTAATCTTTTCCAAATCCCTCCAAGACCATATATTACATATCAGGCAAATATTTGAAAAACTAAGGCATTTTAATTTAAAAGTCTAATTAGATAAATCGGAATTCCTTCGAAAAGAAGTAGCTTTTCTAGGCCATGTTATAACTCCAGAAGCTATTAAACCAAATCCTCAAAAAATAAAAGCCGTACAAGAATACCCCCTTCCGAAGACCACTAAAGAAATTAAAGCCTTTCTAGGTCTCGTAGGTTACTACAGACGATTCATCAAAAATTTTGCAAAAGTTGTCCAACCATTCACTAGATGCCTGAAAAAGGGTACGAAAATTGACCCCTCAAACCCCGAATACATTGATTGCTTCGCCCAATGTAATGCTAAGTGCATTTATAGATTAGACGCATTCCCAGGCAAAAGGGGTAAATAGGGTTAACCATAGAAAATAAGCTCAGTTCTTTGCTTTCTCTAGACTACGTCTGTAGTTTGTAAAGTGCATGTAAATATTTTTTTTTAAAAGGCAATTTCATTGTCTTCGAACATAATTATATGCACAGATTCCCAAACATTTAATTAGAGATAATGCAAATTTAATAATACTGTTTAAACAGGATGAATTAAATCTCAAACACGTCTTCGCAGACCATGTCACTACAGACATGACTTTTGACCAATTTAAAAATATATGTGCAGAGTGTCGGAAAGAGAAGTTTGGATTTCTAGTGATAAACAAGGATTGTGGTATAAATGAGGGAAGATATCGCTTAGGATTCGATAAATATATATTAATGTAAGTGATATAAAGTCAATCAGTTGTTAAAAGACAACCTTGACAAGAGCATGGATGTAACAGCAAAGAAAGAACTAATCAAAGTTAGGAAAGCGGTAAAGAGGAAATTGCAAATGTTAATGGAATCGACAGCAGGACAGAATCTCCTGTTGCAGCAAGCATATCAACCACTTACAAAATCGCTTCTTAACTTGAAATCAGAGCTGGGTGAAGAGATCAAAAAAGAATTAAAGCCAGAAGTGAGTAATTGGTCTAAAGGTGACGTTCCAGCTTCGTCAACACCAATAAAAATTAGAAAGCTTGACCCTTCGAATGCTCCAGGTACCTTACTACCAGGTGCTCCTTCATTCTTAAGGGAAGAAAGTGTTTATGAAAGAGACCCAACAACGGGTCATGAAAACACAGACCAGGATAATGATGACTTTGAACAATTGAAGAAAGCGTATTACACATTTGAATGAGCCTACCGCTGGGTTTCATGCAGCTACTAAAATGTATATAGATGAAAAAGACCAGTTAACAAAAGAGCATATCAGAATCGAGTGTGAAAAGTTAAAGGTTCGTGCTGTCAGTGAAGGTGTCAGAAGGATGAAGGATTTACGAGAAGAATTGAAAACAGCTGTCTCCAAAAGTGGTGAAATGATGATGAAAACTTTTAGTAATAATATAGAGTTAGTTATTAAAAATTAGGAAAGAGAACTTGAAAAATATAATACTGATAGGGATAAAGAAATAACAAATAAGGTGAACGATATAATAGAAAAGAATGCTGTCGGAATCATGGACGTCTCTTCAACAAAAGTAAAACTAGGGCGTAAAGATGTAGAAGCGTTTGTTAGGAAAGGGGATGAAGAAGTATCGAAGAAATTGAAGACGGAAATTGTGCAAGATATGAAAAATGATATAGACGCGAGTTTTGAATTAATTAAAATCACGATTCAGGATGAGTGTAAAAAAGTTAAGGAATTTGCAGAGAAAGAAATTCAACGAACCAATAAAAAGAAAGATGATCTGAAAAACGAATTAGTGGTAATGGTGGAATCACTAAAAAAAGAAGCAAAGGAGCTGAAAGCTATACTTAAACAGAACTCCAGGTAGGTATTACAGTAGGTGTTCATAAATATTATCAATGGCTTCCTGTGGAACTGACGAAGCTTCGAAAAGTCTTTTAATAAAGTATTCTTCAACCGTTAAGTCGTCGGTATACGGTTGATGAAAATTTTGTATAAATCCATCAACGGCACCGTCGAACTTTGAAAGGGAACTGTTTGTTTTTTCTATTATAATGTCCCCAAGGAAGAGTATTCGTTGTTTTCGGAATTAAGAAACGTTACATCTTTGGGAGAGAGGGCTACTTTCGTCTTCATATGGGTAAACAGTATGCAGATCGGAAACGAAAACATTCATACATTTAAGAATGGTGGCGTCATCTCTAATGACGCGTAGGTAATCACCGATTTGAAGATGTAATTTAATGATTATTTTTCTTGACACCTTTTCTTTTTTAGCAATTTGATCAACGGCTTCAACGCAGTAAGCTTTTGTTCCGGTTCCATAGAATTCTTTAATGGGATTATTACGGAATTCTTCTTTAAATTTGCCAATAACAGAAGAGGTAATAGGGATATTGAAACTATTATCATGGGGATAATTGGAAGTGTCGAAGTGATGAATATTTTCAATCATATCTCTGTATAAATTTTCCGTGAAAACTTTAAGAATGAAGGAATCAGTATCCATATACATCAAAGAAATATTTTCTTGATATTTTTGCTTAAGAAAGCCGTAGTAGAAATCATACATAACAACTTTTGATAAATCCAAAATAGTGAAACCTACATAGAGCGGTTTATCGTAAACAATGTGTAATTTATTCATCTGAATAGCTACGAAATGGAGGGTGAAAATTTTTGAATTTCTGAAATTGGGTTTAGCTATTAAACTTTCAGCACCAAGGTACCGTCCAACATTTTGCCAATGAGTAACTAACTTGACGTCAACTCGTTTATCAACGTTATCCATCATTTTTCCGAAAGTATTGTTGTTTATCAATTTAAAGAAAGATTTCCCAAAGGTATTGACTCATGCTGTGTCCATACAAATTGGTAACGTCCAAATACATAATGTAGGAAGTGGGAGCAGATGCGTCATAATCAGGAAGGTGTGGGTTATTGGCGAAATGCATTCTTTGAACACACTGACATATATCGATGTCAGTTAGAAGTTCTAAATTAACGCGAGTGAATTTTAAACTGCTATCCCACGCTAGCCCGGGCGCGGTGTAATACTGAGCGTGGTCCAAGGCGTAAGTGGAAATACATATTTCACGAAAATTCTCGAACACGTCAGCTAACAGTAGGACATCGGTTTTCAAGTAGAGGTCAGAATATTCTCCGAGAGGGGAGCAGTTAAAGGTTTTCCAAACGGTCGCAGCTCTTTCATAATCTTCATCGGAAATGGGTAGAGATGTTAATTTATCGAAAAAATAGTATTTGAGATGGAACGTTGATTCGTCAAGTTTAGTAATATCGTCGACGTAGGAGTAAGGGAAAACCCCTTTCCGTCGCACAAGTTGAAATTGTGTAGGATCAGAAAAATACTTCTTTACTTGAAAGCATTGAGAAGGGTCGAGTTCTTCAGACAGTTTATCGAGGGAGGAAGCCATAAAACGAAAGGAATCGAGAAATCGAATCTTAACAAATACGTTTTGAGTAGAGTTATCTGAAACATCTGGAATGAGCAGCCCCTAATCGAACTTTACCAGTCAAATGACAATGATCGCGAACCTTTACATCATCGATTAAGAAGGGTTCTTTGCAAATATTACAAGACGACGTTTCAGAGAAAAGTCGCATTTCTTCATCAGTCAGGGGTATCATAGGAGCCGGGATCTTTAAAAATCGGTGATAAATATCAGAAACGTCTTGATCACGAGTTTTAACAAATTGATTAGCACAATCAGGTCCTCTATAAGTTCTGAATATTGAAAGGGAATCGTCAAAAGAGCACTTAATCAAGTAAGCAAACGAGGTTGATGTTCGTGGGTAGGTGTGGTGGAGGTCTTGTTAGCATCGGAAAAGCATGTATGAATGGGCCGCAATATGATTTCGAAGTCTGCATAAACAACAAAAGGTACTTTGATACGTTTGTGGTAGTTTTGAAATTTTAAAACGTTATTAGGGATGAGCCTACCCATCTTATCCAATTTGAGATCAGCAGTTGGCAGCGTCGAGTAAACTTGGTTGCAATCATTCTGCTGATGGCGGTGCAGGTGAGCCACAGAGCTGAAGTATTGCAAGCAGCCGTCAAATAGGAATTTGCGATGTTCTGTTTTGGAGAGTTGTTGAGAGAGCAAACGAGACATATCCTTAATCCAACAGTAATGATTATTTCCTCGATCATCGTGTAGCAAGAGTAAATTGATGTGCAGCCTTCGTTTGACGGACGAGTAGTAGAGGGGACAAACAATTTCCCAGATCCATTTTCCATCCTTCAAAACGTATTCAGTCCCGTAAACATTCACAGAGCAATGGTTCTTCGTTTCAAACGTCGGAATGTCGTTTAATTTAATAGGAAAATCGATACCGTCGTAGTCCATCGTGCGGGAGTAATGCGGATAGGAAGTCGTTCTGTGCGGGTTGGCTTGGGCGGGATACAAAGCTGAGGTAATTGCCCACGCAAAGCAGGCTTGGTCATCGTTTCGCACGTTCAGAACAGTTCTCTTAAGTACAATTTGTTTAGGTAGAGGAATGTAAGATGAAGCTCTAAGGGATTGTACTTGTTGCAATTGAGTTCTAGGAAAAGGACCCTTTCCAAAGCCCATCGGTAAGAATGAAATAATAGTAAGCACAAGTGAAATATATATAAAGAGAATGATAAATTACCTGACTCTCGTTCTTAAAACTCAGAAGCTTTGCCCTCAAGAACGTCGTAGAAGCTTCGGAGAAAATTGGAAAGATCCGTCGACTGAGTGACAACTTTGTTATTGGTGTTGAAGGATTTCACGTCAACCAATTGTTTAGCATCGTGCACATACCGTCCGAAAAGTTCAAGATTTAGTTTAAGCGTGTCATGCAGTTGCATCTGATTACGAATAACACGCAAGCATTTGTCGAAAACTTCGGTGAAAAAGTCGGTATACGACAGGAAGAACTTGGCGGATGAAATACGAAAGGACACAATTCTGTTAGCGAACGCGGACGAAAGGAAAGTAATTCCTTCCTCAAGAGGAGAGCAGCAAGTTTGTTTATGCTTGAGGCTGCGAAGGTGACCGTTGTAGGAATGTTGTGGAACGTAAATGTTACAAGTATCACACCAGCGGTCAGAAGAACCAGCAGGCGTAGCAATTTTAAGTTTTTTCTTCGGCAGAGGCGATGTGCGTTGGAGCTGTGCTTGTTTCCGACAAGAAGTTAATCGATGTCACTGTAGTGGGTACGGCGTGGTAAAATGAGTGCTGGACAAAAGGGTAACGGTGCTGATTTAGCTGCCGAGCTAAATATGAACGAAACCGAGCTGGCTGACATATTGGAAAACTTCTTTCCAAACGATTGCTTCACATCATCCGCTAAAGGTGAGAGGTGTGTTGGAGATGCTACCACGGTAACGATGGCAGAGCCAGTGGCTAGCACCTCTACGATGGCGGTGGCGGGAACGAAGTCGATATCGATCATGACACAAAAAGCTTAAGATAGGATATTGCGCATAGTGGGCGGAGCTTATGTGGCGGGATTGACGTCACTCGTTGAGTTATTTCGAATTGCCAGGTTAGGCGAAAGTTCGTTGTGGTGTAGTTTCCAGCGATTTTCGGTGTGATTTTCGATTGAAAAACACAAACTTAAATAATTTTAGTGACAAACGTAGTGCTTAACTTATTTCCGAGGTGTGGTAGGTATAAGAATTCAACGATAACGAAACAGACTAAACGTTTATTATTAAAGTTCAAGGTATCTAGGGTACAGTTATTGTGAAAGTACATTTTAAATAGATAAAACGAAAATGAAACACTTGGTATAACTTTTCACAGTTTTTATTATCGTAACTCGACAATTGTTTCGACAGGGTCTGTCATTATCAAGAGTACTTACGTAGAAATACTGAATATATAAAATGTGAACAAATCTATTTATAGTTCATAATAATGATGGGGAAGTTTCTTAATGATTTAGTCCGTACAATAACAAAGGCGAGTTGTTGGTATACATTTCGAGTTGAGAATTCACAATATTATGTTTATTATACAAGGCATTCTTAATTTCTAGGTTTTCCAGGTAGTTGAGTTTCTTGCTTTTGGGTTGTATATGTAGTAATTCAAAGTTTGGATTGATGTTATGTTTATTTTCAATGCAATGTTTAGAAATGCCTGTACAGTTATTGTTATTTGAGATGCTTTTTAAATGTTCTTTTTTACGAGTATTAATGGATCTTCCTGATTGTCCGATGTATACAGCATTATAATCGTTACATAGAATCTTATAAACGCCGCTATTATCTAAGGGGTCAAATTTTGGTTCGTTATTGACAAGTAATTTTTTAATTGTAGTTTTATTAGATACAATCGCTGTGATACCAAATTTTTTAAGATGCGATTTTAAAATTTGACTGGTTTTTTTGACGTAATGAATGGAGCAAAAAACTTTATTGGGAGGGTTCTGAGAAATTTGTGGGTTGTAAAGTAATGAACGGGTTTTGTTGTTTAGTTTTTGTTTAAGAATATTGTCCACGATTTTGGTATCATAGCCATTGTTTACAGCTATTTGTTTAATAGTATTTAATTCTAAATTAAAATTGTCTTCGTTTAAAGGAATGTTTATTAATCTGAATAAAGTACTGTGGAAGAAGGCATGTTTTATATTATTAGTTTGATTGGACGAGAAAGGTATGATAGTATCAGTAGTAGTGGGCTTACGGAAAATATTAAATTCTAGCTTGTTGTTGACTCTTTTTACTGTGACATCAAGGAAGTTAAGTGAATTGTTAGACTCTTTTTCTAAAGTAAATTGTATGTGTTTGTCTAAGCTGTTCAGGAGTTTAAAGAATTTATCTAAAAGTCTTTCGGAACCTGACCAAATACAAAAAATATCGTCGACGTATCTGTAGTAAGCAAAGATATTCTTGATAAGGGGGTCTTTTTTCTTTAACGACACATACATACAACAACTAAATGGACTCCCTATGGGTTCCCCCCTTTCCCCCATCCTTGCAGAAATTTTTATGAACAATTTCGAAGAAAACCTTTTTAAACTTAAAGACCCCCTTATCAAGAATATCTTTGCTTACTACAGATACGTCGACGATATTTTTTGTATTTGGTCAGGTTCCGAAAGACTTTTAGATAAATTCTTTAAACTCCTGAACAGCTTAGACAAACACATACAATTTACTTTAGAAAAAGAGTCTAACAATTCACTTAACTTCCTTGATGTCACAGTAAAAAGAGTCAACAACAAGCTAGAATTTAATATTTTCCGTAAGCCCACTACTACTGATACTATCATACCTTTCTCTTCCAATCAAACTAATAATATAAAACATGCCTTCTTCCACAGTACTTTATTCAGATTAATAAACATTCCTTTAAACGAAGACAATTTTAATTTAGAATTAAATACTATTAAACAAATAGCTGTAAACAATGGCTATGATACCAAAATCGTGGACAATATTCTTAAACAAAAACTAAACAACAAAACCCGTTCATTACTTTACAACCCACAAATTTCTCAGAACCCTCCCAATAAAGTTTTTTGCTCCATTCATTACGTCAAAAAAACCAGTCAAATTTTAAAATCGCATCTTAAAAAATTTGGTATCACAGCGATTGTATCTAATAAAACTACAATTAAAAAATTACTTGTCAATAACGAACCAAAATTTGACCCCTTAGATAATAGCGGCGTTTATAAGATTCTATGTAACGATTATAATGCTGTATACATCGGACAATCAGGAAGATCCATTAATACTCGTAAAAAAGAACATTTAAAAAGCATCTCAAATAACAATAACTGTACAGGCATTTCTAAACATTGCATTGAAAATAAACATAACATCAATCCAAACTTTGAATTACTACATATACAACCCAAAAGCAAGAAACTCAACTACCTGGAAAACCTAGAAATTAAGAATGCCTTGTATAATAAACATAATATTGTGAATTCTCAACTCGAAATGTATACCAACAACTCGCCTTTGTTATTGTACGGACTAAATCATTAAGAAACTTCCCCATCATTATTATGAACTATAAATAGATTTGTTCACATTTTATATATTCAGTATTTCTACGTAAGTACTCTTGATAATGACAGACCCTGTCGAAACAATTGTCGAGTTACGATAATAAAAACTGTGAAAAGTTATACCAAGTGTTTCATTTTCGTTTTATCTATTTAAACGTTTATTGTTTTAGCATTGTGCTTCTCGAAAATGCGGTGTGCCATATTTGGATGCAATTCGGACAACCAGTCCAAGAAAAACCCCTTAGGTAAAAACATTAAATTTCATCGCTTTCCAAAAAACCCCAATTTGTGCAAAGAGTGGTTACATGCCACAAAAAGAAAAGATAATGTTAACACCAAAACGGCTGCTATTTGTTCTAAACATTTTGTGGACAGTGATTATAAAGTAAATTTAAAACATCAACTGCTGAAGTACAGCCCTAAATGTTACCGTGGGTTAAAAGATGATGCTGTGCCTACCCAAAATTTACCCCTATCTCAAGTTTCGTGTGCACCATCAACAAGTAGGCATAATCGTACAATTGTCATCCAAAAACGGCAAAAAATCCAACTTATCAATGAGATCCTTCAACCGTCAAAAGACACGTAAGTTTTTAAGCATTTTAATTTGTTATTTTTGACAGTACTATGGCATGTGCAGCATTATGTATATTTATTGATAAATAGGGTAGAAGCACTAATTGAAATTGGTGACGGTGTTGGTATTATTGATAACAATGATGTGGAAGAGGAACGTAGATTTACTGATAAAGGGTGATATTTAAGTTCTTCGTTGTTATGTTTATTTCAATCTCTGTCTGTCTTCAGGGTTCGAACTGACCAAGTATGTATGGATGATGACATATACAGAAAACTAGAAAATCAATCAAAGGAGATTGAAGAACTAAAGAATCAGTTAGCAGGTGTAAAAAAAATTTTCACTACAAATCAAATTAAAAAAAATGAATAATCAGAAGAGAATTTAATGGTCAGTCAATGAAATTTCAAGTGCCATTGCAATGTATTCTGCAGGTCCTAGGGCATACAGGTTTAACTTGAAGAGGGGTTTTCCTTATCCAGCAGTTTCAACCCTGAAGCAATGGTTAAGGAAGATAAAGTTAGAACAGGGTATTCTAAAAAATGCATTGAAAATTGCTGAATTTACCGATATGTGTGAACATGATCGCGTGTGCATCCTTGTTTGACGAAATGAAAATACGGAAGGAATACCTCTACGACCAGGCAAAAGATTATGTAATGCAACCCTACGATTATGTCCAGGTCGTTATGACTTCTGGCATATTTAAATCATGGAAGCAGCCAATTTTTTTTGATTTCGACTGCAAAATGACGTCGAATATATTAATGGCAATCATTACATTTTTGGAGAATTTCGGTAAAAATATGTGCTGTTATCAAAGAAAAAAATGTGAATTAATTTTTTATTTCATTAGGTTTTCATGTCGTTGCGATGGTATCTGATTTGGGTGGTGCAAATAGGGGATTGCACAGTGACTTACAAATATCAGAATCAAAACCCTTTTTCCAGAATCCTTCTTCAGGTGAAAAAGTTGTCGTTTTGGCAGACGTTCCTCATTTGATAAAATTAATCCGCAATAATTTTGTGGATCATGGATTTTTAATTGATGAAAAGGTAATCACAAAGAAAATCGTGGAAGAAGCGATTAACGCTACAAACGTGTCTGATTTAAAGATCACGCATAAAATGACACTTGAAAAGTTAAATTGTTGTGGACCTCAACGTCAAAAAGTTAAATTTGCAGCGAAACTATTTTCCCATACCCTATCTTGTGCAATATCCAGATGTGGGACGCTCGGTTTTTTGTCAGAGGAAAATTGGGTAGAGTGTGCAGACTTCTTTAAATTGGTACGGTGCTTATCATGTAATTATTAGAATGCTAATGTAATTATACTAATTATTGTTCAAAGGTTAATGATTGGTTCGATATTTTTAATGTTAGCGTGCCAGTTACTGATTCACGCGCAAGAAATCGAGGTTTTGGATTAAATATGGATGTTCAGTCGGCAATTTTGACTAAAATGTCCCAAGTAATTTCTCAGTTGAAGGTTATTGGCAGCAGAAGCCAATTACCGTTTCAAAAAGGTATAATATTTAGTTATCACAGATTGTAATAATCTACATATTATATTTCCACTAACTCAGGTATCCTCGTTTCCAACTCTGCGTTAAAAATGTTGCACGCTGAACTAAATAATCGTTTTCGGGTTGACTATATTTTAACTAGACGCTTGAATCAAGACGTCCTAGAAAATTTCTTCGGTGTTATACGCGCAAAAGGAGGACTACACGACCATCCAAGTCCATTAGAATTTAAATATAGACTGCGATCGTATGTTTTGGGTAGAAATGAGGGAGCTTATTCAGACTTTTCAGATGTTGAAAATGACGACACTCCAGATATTCCTCTAAGCGGATCAATTGTTTCTAAATTGGTACCTGTTATCAATCAGCCATCGAGCAATTTAGAGGAAAATCTTGAGGAATTAATTGAATTGGCCTATGATGGGTTGGAAAATTTAGCAGGATTCGGCGTAGTCCTGATTCGGGTCTATAGGCCGTCGTTGGTTGGAATTACTTCCTAACGTTTCGCTGGCGCGAGTGGCGAGCTTCTTCAGAGGTCTACATCCAACATCGAAGATGGAAAGACCTCTGAAGAAGCTCGCCACTCGCGCCAGCGAAACGTTAGGAAGTAATTCCAACCAACGACGGCCTGTAGACCCGAATCAGGACTACGCCAATTCATCAACTGGCCGCGAAAGCCTTAACCATTTTGTTAGCAGGATTCATATGCCACAAATTAAAGGATCCTTGTCTACAAAGTTCCTCAACACAATCATTTACGTGGGTGAACCATTTGAACGAAGGTGGTTTGTCAATACCTTCTCCGACGTTCATGAATAGCATTGAAGAACTGAATAGGATATTTGTCGAAATGAATGGTGATGATGGCTTAGCAATTCAATGTTCTGTGAAGACAAAACGTCTTTTTTTAGGTCGAGAATGTTCTTTCGAATCAAATCAAAAAATGGCGTCGGGGGGAAAAGTGCCTCCCGACAAGCTTAAAGAAAAACGTTTTAAATGTCTTCCAAAACAAAAGTGTGCAACTGTAGTGTGCCTGATTTGTGAAAGTGTGTACCACACAAGTGATTTTGAAAGACTAAACGACACAATATATATCAGCAACATTTTAGTAATATGCCCAGATCATGTAGATGAAATAAACATAACCTCAAAATATAACCATGCGGAACTGAATGAAGCTGCAAAAACTATAATAGCACAAATAAAGTTAAAACAAAAAGAGGAACTAAAAAAAGAAATAATACAAGAAATTACAAATCAAGAGGTAGATTATAATGAAACAATGTATGAAAATAATACAGAACTGGAAAACCTCAAAATAGAAAACGCATTACTAAAACAACTAAAAAATGAACTTGAAGACAAAAATGCTATACTAAAAGAATTACTTGACAAAGAAAAAACAGCAACATCAACAAGAAACACTATGCAGAAGTAACTACGAGCAAAAAACCAATTCAAAAGCGTATACCAAAAATAACAGTTAAAAAAACTGGCAAAGAGGGAAAAATTACAGCAAAGCATTTTGTTCTACATTATTTAAATAAATAAAAGAGCATACAAACGAAAAGAATAAACTATAAAAGTGAAGACGAAGTCATAATAGATTGCATGAATGAAGAAAGTGTGATAGGTGTGGAAAATTTACTAAAACAAAAAACACAAAATAGTTTTAAAGTGCAAAGAGAACTAATGAAGCCAAAAATGAAAATTGTTGGAATTGAAAACTATAATAACATCAAAATAGAAGATATAGAAGAAGATATCAACAAAAGAAACTTTAAAAATGATAAATCAGAAAATATAGGCTGCAAAATTCTACATATGTATACCAATAAAAAATCAAAAACAGAAAGTGCAATAATCGAAATAACCGCGGAAATATATAAAAAAATCAAAGAGAATGACGATAAAATTTTTGTGGGGCATCAAATGTGCAAGGTCTATGATCTTATAAATGTAAGACCATGCTATAAATGTGGAAGATTTGGACATAATGGAACAAAATGTTACAATGAGATAGCATGTACGAAATGTGCAGGCAAGCATGAATCAAAACTTTGTGATAAAAATGTTTTTAAGTGTATAAATTGTATTTACAGTAATAATAAATACCGTGTTAATTATGACATTAATCATTCTGTATATGATAGTGATAAGTGCCCAAATTTCAAATCAAGAATAAAAAAACACATAGAACAGACCGACTATCCAATGAAACCTTCCTTACCAAAATATAATGGCACAGCAGGAAACTACCAAGGAAGATCTACAACCACACAATCGATGACATATATACCAGCAGCAGATACGAGCAGCAAAAACAGCTTGTTTAACGACAACTCACCATCACAAATAAACATTATTAACAAAAGCAACGATGGCGCAAAATAGTGAAATAGATATAGTAGAAAATGAAAAAACTTGTGATAGCCTTAGAACCCTCAACGAATATACTTGTGACAGTAATAACTTAACACTTCATGTAAATATAAGAAGTCTAAACGCTAATTTCGAAAAGTTACAGATATTGGTTGAGGGTTTGGAGACTAAACCGAATGTAATTGTGTGTACAGAGACGTGGAACCTTGAGCACTATCAATATTATAGGATAAAAGGTTATAAAATCTTCTACAATAATAGTAGATTAAATAAAGCGGACGGTGTGATTATATATATCGACGAGAACGTATACGAAACAACTAAGATAGAAAACTATGGTGAACTAAGTATAATAAATTCAAAAATTAAAATGCAAAATAAAGAAAACATAGAAATAAGCGGGATATACAGATCACACAATTTACACAAAACGGAATTTATATTAAATTTAGATAAATACTTAAAAACAAAGAGAAATATCAAAAATCATTATATTATTGGGGATTTCAACATAGACATTTTAGAACAGGATTGTCTCAGTCTTGATTACCTGAATAATTTATTAGAAAAAGGATACATTCCATACTTTAATGGTATAACTAGACCAAAAGATAAAAACTCTGAAGGTTCATGTATAGATAATATATTTATTAAAACAGATAGCAAAAATATTAAAGCATACAAATTAACTATTGATTTCACTGATCATTTCGCTTTAATAGTCACCACCGAAAATACATGTGTAAAGGAATTTAATAAACTAAATGGCAGTAAAATAAGATATTATAAACTAAAAAATATTATGAAATCAATGAACTGGGATTTAGTCAAGGCAGAGACAGATCCTGACTTAGCTATTGAAATGATAATTAGCGAAATTCAAAAATGTATAAACATTGCAACAAAGAGTAGTATAAAAAGTGATAAAAATAAACCAAGAAAATCTTGGATTACTAAAAAACAAAAAAAACCTAACCTAACCTAACCCAAAGAAAAAATAAGACTACCGCCAATGATCTCAAACACAATATATTTAAGACCTACAAATTATTTAGAAGTATATAATATAATACACAAATTAAAAGATAAATCTGGTGCAGTAGATAGCATTAATATGAAAGTAATAAAAGATATATCCGAAAGTATTTCGGATGTTTTGGCCTATATATTCAATCAATGCATAGAAAAATCAGTTTGGCCTAAAGTACTCAAAATAGCTGAAATAATACCAATTCACAAAACCAAAAGTAAACATGTTGTGTCAAATTATAGACCAATATCTTTGATTTCAAATGTAGCTAAGATTTTCGAAAAAATAATTTATAATAGAATATACAGCTTTATTCAAGCAAATAAACTAATCAATTCACAGCAATTCGGTTTTGTGAGAGGCAAGGGAACCAAAGACGCTTTGAAATATATATCAAACATTTATATACAACAGATTGGACAAAAGTAAACCTATAATTATCACTTTTTTGGATTTGGCTAAAGCGTTTGACACGGTAAACCATGAGATTCTCCTAGATAAATTGCATAACTATGGTATTAGAGGGAATGCTAATCAACTACTTAGAAACTATTTGACGAATTGACAACAATCAGTAAAAATACAAAATACTAAAAGCGAAAATCGTAAAATTATCACAGGAGTTCCCCAAGGAACAATTTTAGGACCTCTTCTTTTTATATTATACATTAATGATTTGTTAGATAATTTACCTAATGGAGCAATCATATCTTATGCTGATGACACGGCCATAATATCAGAAGAAAAAACGTGGCAAGCCACACAAGACAAAATGAATGAGTATCTAGCATATGTTAATGTATGGTTGGCTTGGAACAAATTAACTTTAAATGTTGAAAAGACAGTTTTTATGCCTTTTAGTAATTACAGGGATAGTATTAAGCAAACTTTAGAAGTTACAATAAATAATAAGAAAATAAAAAGAGTTGAAAATTTTGAATACTTAGGAATTAGTTTTGATATGAAATGGGATAAACACGTGCAAAGCATAATAAAAAAAACTAAATATCTTGCATTTATATTCTCAAAATTAGCTTATACCATGCATACTAAAACTTTATTAACAATATATTATGCTTTATTTAACAGTATAATCAATTACGGAATAATTGCTTGGGGGGGGATTTATAAAACCAACATAAAACCATTACAAAACTTGCAAAATAGAATACTTAAAAAAATATTTAAAAATACTTTTAGAAAAGAAAATCACCCTCTAAACTTAGAACAACTGTTCTCGTTGGAGTCACTAATGTATCATTATCAAGAGTTACGAGATAAATACAAACAACTAAACAGTAACACTAGGAAAAAAAGTTTGCAAATACCAAAGATGGATAAAAGGGTTAGTGATAAAAATAGTTATATTGTAGCAATAAAACTTTATAATCTATTACCAAATGAACTCAAAACTATCGAGGGTACTATAATAACAATTAAGAAAAAGTTAAAGACTTGGATTAAAACCAACATACAACATAAATTTTTTAGGGTACTATTGTATAAATTTTAAACATTATGGTCTTATTACGGATTAAAGATATGTTTATATATACGTTAATTGTTAAAATAAAATTACTATTTCAAACTTCTTTCGTCCTACTATACCAAAGCTGAATTGAGCGATATAATAAGTATTAAACACATCAAGGATACACTACAAGTTACCTTAATTTCTAGCTTGTAAGTTTTGAATAATTAGTTTTAAGTTATTTCTAATTTATACCAGACCTACGATCAGGTAAATAATTGCCTATGTAGGATTACTTTGTAATTAACCTGGTAAAATAAATAAATAAAATAAATCACTCAATAGAACATTACAGGAGAAAAAGTGCAATAAAAGAAAATGGACAAAAATCATGGCTTAAATTATTCAATGAAATTTCACGAACAAAAGTGTGTTTTCTTTATATTTGTAAACTACATAAAATAAGGTTTTCAAAAGTGTACCTATAACTATCGATGGGTGGTTTTTTTTCTAGCTTTGGAAAAATAGGTCATTAAAATTTAAAATTACTTTAATACATTTATAAATCACAAGTTCTGTCGTCCTTGTTTTGCTTTTATCTTTTTGTAAGCTTATTATTGTGAATTGAATGATTGAATGAATGAATTGTAAGACTCTCAGATCAACGATAATTTTATCTTTTGAATTAATTAAATTATTTATTTATTCACGTTATTGAAAATGTGTTAAAAATGTTTTAAAATGGTCTTGATGAAAAGTACTGTGCAAGAGTAACCTCTGCGGAATTTTTTATTTTAAAATACATATTATGTTCTATTAAAAAGGGTTGTAGTTCACCGTTCCTTTTGAATTATTGTGTTAATTTTTAAAAGTAGATGTAGCAGTAAATATATACTTCTGTTCAGACCACGTATATTATTATTTAATTATTGTAACCGTGGAATTTTTTTGTAAATGAATTATTATCAACAGTAATAAAACAGACGATATTCTCTTTCACTATTTTCCTAGATTTCTTAAATCAACAAAGCTAATACACCTCAGCAATGCAGGGTAGAATAATAATAACTGTAGTTTTCTTAAATATCTAACAAAAAATACATTTGAAATAGTATTAAATATTTTTTCAAAGCATTATGCATTCACATTGTTATCTTACACATTCCTCATCATTAAATTAACATGTTGGGAAAGGTTTTTATGGTGTATCTACGTATATTTATTCGTAATTTCGGCGGCTACTACTCAACGGGTGACGTCATGCGCAAGCCGAACGTAAATTCGTTCACGGGAACATCCAGCCCCGACATCGATGAAGCCGAAGAAGCGATCGTACACACGAAGGTTGTCGGCTGCTCCATTCCATTATTCCAAGATAGTCGACCAAGTAGGAGAAGCCATAAATAGTGTTAAGGAGGAAAAGCGGCGACGAGAAGTGGTACTGAATGAAAGAGAGACAAAGGCCGCTTCATTGACTGAGTACATGAAGCGGAAAGAGAAGGAGCTGGAGGAGTTGAACAGATCGGTAGTTGAAACGAGAACGGAGTTACAAGAAATCGAACATAAGCTAGCTAACCTTAAGTCCGCTTTACTGAGTAAATTTAATGACTAAAATTCAATGATGTTTTATATTATATTGTATTATATTAAATAAAATTCTGTTATATTGTATCGTTTTATATTTTGTAATTAAAGAAAATAAAAGAGAATATAAATTATATATATATAAACATTTTATTTATTGAGGTAAAACAAAAAATATATAATACAAAGCAATATAATAATACAATAACAAAGTTCAATTGAATGTTTTAATATACATTGCTGCTCCGTCGTCCATCGCACAGACGACCAGTGTCCCCTGGAAAGAGCTCCACAACAGCTGCGCTTCCAGGTGTTTGCAGAAGGCTCCAACCGATCTTCTGTCCGACACCTTCCATACTGTGAACCCTCCAGGTGTGGTACTACTGAATATCATCGTGTCCACATTGATGTTCATATCAGTTGGCACGGAGCGCTGAAACAGTATAGTATATTCCGCCATTGATTGATTGTATTAACTTGGATTTATTGTATTAACTTGAACAGTCTTAGTGATCTGTGCTGAACGTTGTAAAAACTTGAGTATTTATACAATAAAGTTAAGATCAGTACAAGTGTTTGTGCGAAGAAGGACTGATACATGGCTCATCTAGCGTGTGAACAGTTGCTTATTCAGCAAATAGAAATAGGTTACATGTTTTCATGTAAAACAAAGGTAGATCAGATATTGTTGGCGGGGGAAGGAGTAATGTCATAAACCTACGGATAGACATGGTGTTTTGGTATAATCTCATACATACATAAAAGTTCTCATACATGGCTCATCTAACGTGTGAACCATTGCTTATTCAGCAAATAGAAATAGGTTACATGTATAGTAATGTCATGAACCTACTGATAGACATGGTGTTTGGTATCATCTCAAACATACATAAAAGTTCTGATACATGGCTCATCTAGCGTGTGAACCATTGCTTATTCAGCAAATAGAAATATGCAAGAAGTTATTGTGGAGGAGGAGGGGTAAGTGGAGGGAAGGTAGCAAGCGGAGCGTCGTCTCATTCTTCTCTCCACTCTCGTTCCGCGAAGTCGTTGAAGTAATACATAAAAAAGAAAGAAAAATGAAAAATTAAAAATGGAAAAGAAAGAAGTAAGAAAACCTGCCATACCAAAATGTCGGTACGGAAAATCGAGGACAAGTGGCGTAAGTATTAATTAATATTGTTGAAGTAATTGTGTAATTGTTAATTAATAATTTTGTTTTACAGTGCGAGTTCGTGGTCGCCGTCACCACAATGGCTGCGATAGCTGTAGTGTCGGCGCCACCAAGATGTTCTGCTGCTGGTGGAACGAAGCGGACTCTAGGGATGATGAAAAGGAAGCGTCCTTCAACGTCATCCACCACCGCAACCACCACGCCAACGACCACGAGGACGAACACGGTACCGACGCCGTTGTCCACGTCCACGGCGGCGGCAACGACGTGTACCTGGACAACGGCGACGACGATGACAACTGCTGCATCGATGTCAAGTGACTGCGGTTTTCCACTTCCGACGCTTACGCCGATTCCATCGCCTGTTTCTCCACTTCCGGAAACTCCAACGACGCCTTCTCAGACGACGCTATCACAGGACATAGTCTGGAAAGCGCCTTTGCGAAAATTCCAAAAGTGTGCGAAAAGATGGCGTATTTGACGTCCGCTTGGGAAGGAAGGCGCGCTGCGCAGCAAAAGGTGCGCGCTGAAATTGCCCAAGTCGACAAGGCTATCATGGAGCAAAACGACGACGTCGCTAAGTGGAAAGCTGAGATTACTCAGCTTGAAGCAAAAGTGGCGAAGTCTGCCTGTAACACGGGAGCCTTGTTGAATAAACGAATCGAACTGGTGGAGGAGGACCACCAGCTCGATCAAGAAGTGGACGTCTTACAGCGCGCGAAGGAAGAAAAGCGTCCGAAGTTGGAGCAGCTGGAAACGTGGCGAAGCAGCAGTTGACATCGGTTACCAAAAGGTGATTGTAAATACTGGATATATATTAGTATGTAAGTGTTGTAAATAAGTTAAATAGTAAATAAGGGTTAGTATGTAAGTGTTGTAAATAAGTTAATTAGTAAATGGCTTGTTAGTGTTTTGAAAATAAACAGGTTAGGTTAGGTGGTGTTAGTCGGCCCCATACAGGAAAGGACAAAGAGACCATTGTTGTTCTAAATCGTAAATAAGACATATATGTGAAATCTGGTGAAGTTATGTTGCCAAGGAGAAGCTGTGTATAGGTATGGATGGGATGAAAAATGCGGTGGAAAAGGGGTTGAGAAGAAAATCTGCTGAAAAACATCATAGGGAAATGGGTACAGGGGGGGGGACAGGGCGCCGAGATGGGCTGGTGAGGGGAGGTCGGGAGGCATTAAGTCCGAGAGGGGTAGTTGTCTGAATTTGATACTTCTGACATTGCCAAGTGGTACCTTCAGTCTTCGACATCAATAGTGAGAGAGGCACCTTTTTTTTAACACCGCCCCTTATACCTTTAATTAATCCTTGAAATTTAGGGTAGAAATTACTTCCCCCATTACAGACGTCCTCCAAGTTTCGTTGGAATCAAATTGTTCTTCATGGAAGACTAAACATTTTTACTCAGACATTTTCTCCCTATCATCTACCCTTCATACACTTTTCGGGGGTCAAAGTATGATGGTGAAACACGTTCAAAAAATATTTCTCGTCTTTTCAGGGTGGGATCATTTAGCCCACTGTTCAACTTACATTTTCCAAGAGGAACACTTTTTTTTTTAACTGCTTCTATTTTTTTTAAGCTTAAAGGTGTCAACTTTTTGTCAACTTTATTTTTTTTTTTTCAAATTTTTTTTCAGATTCGGGTACTTCCACTCGGGATCTTCTTCCCACACCATAAGTTATTACCCGATTTCAACTCCTGCTTCAAAAAAAAAATTCTAAAGCCTTATTTTTACACTTTTACCCCCATCATTTTTTACGTTGAAGTATTTCATTAAATACTTCATTGTCTTCTTATACTACACCTCATTATCCATATTTTCATGTACTAATTCTCCATACTACTCTTTTCCTGCCCTCAAAACATTTTTTTTTTTTAATTTTTACCATTATTCTCACCTAAAAATTTTTCTTCCGACAACTGTCTATTAAAACTCATAAACGAATACAACAGGTTCAATAACACATATTACGCCTTATAAACTCTTTTAATTACTCCACTCCTTCATCAATTAAAAAATTACTACTACCTACCGATGCCACCTCATTATACAAATATTGCTACACCATCACCTTCGCTACCACACCACTCTATACCACTTCCTTTACATCCCCCACTATTCCCCCACTCTTTCCCCACCACCTACCTTCCTATTTAAACCCTTGTCAACCTGAGAGAGCATCACTTCACCAGAAGGGTCTTGTGAATTAACACTTAATTTATTTGAATTGGCAACGGGTTTTTATTAAGGACCATTTCTCGCTACTGCAATGCTTCCAATGTTACGATTTCGGGCACATATCGAAAAAATGTAAGGTAAAAGACCAAATATGCGGTAAATGTGGCGGCAAACACAGTTTTAGGGACTGTAAATCAAAAACTACCTCGTGTGTTGTTTGCGTTAGGTCTAACAAGGACAAAAAAGTGAGTAGCAATCGTAAAGTGTTACATAAAATCTTCAATAATCTTTCTAAGACATAAAATCAGCTTGAATTCAATAATAAACAATTAAATAAGGAAAATTAAGTTGATTACTAGTAATTTAAATAAGTTAAATCTCAAAATTTAAGAAAATTCTACAAATTTGTGTAAAAAAATGTGTCATAAAAGTTTGTATGTGTTTAATATATTTTACAGTATTTATTTTTTGACTATTTCCTTTATCAAGAAATGTGATCATGACAGTATATATGTTTCTG
Organism: Agrilus cyanescens; assembly: GCA_947389935.1. Classification (NCBI taxonomy): domain Eukaryota; kingdom Metazoa; phylum Arthropoda; class Insecta; order Coleoptera; family Buprestidae; genus Agrilus; species Agrilus cyanescens. The sequence goes on from OX376710.1 coordinate 10,816,333, forward strand.
ACTGCATACTTTCGAGTTTGTACATTGCTTAGACTAGGAAAGAGAGGGGACAGGTAATAGTCGACTGCAAATTGAGGACGATTGGGATCGCGAGACAGCGCTCAGTATCGCAACATAAAATGTTAAGAGGGAGTTTGTTTTGTTACCATTATTCGTAAAATTATCATTCCATACAGAGTATCAATTGTTTATTTGAAAACGTAAACAATTATTAAGAACTGTTTTTTTACGTCTTGCGTTACTAAATATTATTTATTTTATGTCAAAGAGAATACATGTTCAATGAAATTAAATGCAAAGAATTATTTTATTAACGTTAATTAGCATGATGTGGCGGAACTAATAAACATTAAGACGAATTTTATTTATTAATTAATTTTACTTTTTTATATTTTTATAACTAAAAGTGACGCCGCCTATGGCAATACTGTGGTAAACGCATGCATCTTACAACTTTGAAAGTATTTATTGTTTCTCTCACTATCAGTAAACCATTCCAACAAAAAAAATATGATGCATTAATGATTATTGTACGTAAATCATAACATATTTTAAGTAGTATGTAAACAATAAACAAATTAAACACGATTTTCTATGCTTAACCTTACTACGTAAAATTCTTTTTACTTGTGAAATGTGATTTCTGGTTCATTTCTATCACTGCGTCTTTTACAGCCGTAAGAAGAACAAATCGGCATTGTTTTAAACAAAAATCCACTAAAACCTAACTACACAATTTAATTATATTGACACTTTTACACAACACTGTCAACGCACTGTTTGCAATCAGTAAATGGAGCGGTACCAAAATATTGCGTCAATTTTCGACGTACAGTCGGCATAGGAGTTACGTGTCCCCTCTCTTTCCTAGTCTAAGGTACATTGTTTGTAAAAATGTTGTGTTTGTTTTTATTGTGCGATGTTTGGCGGGATCACAAGAAACGACCGCTTCCTATTTCAGATTTCTTTGTTTTTCGATAACACTATTAAAATTCACTCGCGAACCATTTCAGTTTCTTGCGCTCCAGCCAAACATCCTAGGTTAACACGTTGGGCGCCCATGACGCACACGTGTGCGTCAAGAGCGGTCTGGCCAACAGTGCCCATGACGCACAGTGTGAGTCAAATATTCTACGTGTTTCAATAAGAGTTTACAACGAATGAAATGGCAGGTAGGTTGTTTCAAAGAATTCAACGTGGTTGGGACAATCTCTGGTACGGAAAAGTAGCGATGGTTCGAAGTTCACTTTTTTCTAGACCCCAGCTGTGTAGTTCTTGTTGTCTTACGATCGAATCAGTTGTTCGTTGTTCTTTTAGTACAAACCGCGTTGTTTTCTTGATTGTTTCCGTTTCAAGTGATTCGTGGAAAGCCATGGCTAGAAAAACCGTATGTAGTGATGAGGAACTATTACGAATCTTAGAAGAGGATTCAGAAGATGATGTAGAGTATATAGAGGATGAAGAAGACGTAACACTTGATCAGACTGTACAGGTGGGTGATTCAGTACTTTTTCCTTCCACTGTTGATGATTGTGAGCCGGCTCAAAGAGGTAATGAGACGACAGATGAGTTACAATTTGACATTTCTTCCCTTCCCATTGTATTTGAGGATGTAGATATGGTACTATCGGCAACTCCGGGAACATCAGCTGATTTTTCCGTTCCACCTGTTCGTTGTCCATCTCCACCATCGCCTTTAGTAGTTCAAACGGATGAATCATCAGAATCTGAGGAAGATGATAGTACTGAAAACGGTATATGGCTCACTTCTCGGCCAAACATACAAAACATAAGATTTACCGGCAAAAGAAAACTCAAGATTACACCTACTCCTACTACTCCCATTGACTTTTTCAACATTTTTTTTTAATAATTCCTTTCTAGAATTGTTAGTAGAAAAAATGAACGAGTATGCTGTGCTTGTTTTACATCACTCCTCAACAAGCGAGGCAAGAATTGCACGCTGGAAAGATGTAACTACAGTCCGAAGAAGACGATGGCCCTAGCGCTTCGACTACTACCTCGTTCACCGGCAATGTGCAATCGTTGGTAAATGATTCTCATGAGTTGAAGTCAATTCTCTGGAGGAAAAAACATTTGCAATTGCATATAAATGAAATCGTATTCCGTGGAGAGAAGGTCTTGCCACCGACACTGAAGGAATTGGATAGTCCTTATCAGTGCTTCTCTTTCTTCATGAATGATGAGCTTTTTCAACATTTCTCCGAACAAACCAATTTGTACGCTAGACAAAAAAATATAAACACCCAATTTCAAGTTACGCCCACTGATTTAAAGAAATTTATTTCAATTTTGATATTCATGTCAGTTTATCGCTATCCTAATGTACGCTCATTCTGGGGAAAACATTCCTTAGAAACAGTTCGTGAAATGATGCCAGTACACAGATTTGAAGAAATTCGACGTCTGGCTTTCGTACTGTTTTGAAATTTATACTGGTGATAACAAGATTTAGCTAGATACTCCAAACCTAGGGGCAGCATCAAACGTAGTTGTTCGTTTGTCGCAATATATACCAAATTTCGTGAATCATATTCTCTATTTTGATAATTTTTACACCTCTTTGGGCCTCCTCCTGTATCTTAGGACTAGAGGAATCTATAGCCTAGGGACCGTGCGTACAATCCGATTATCAAATTGTAAACTTTCCAGCGACGCAGATTTAAAAACAAAAAAGGTGAATCGTGGTTATACAGAAGAATTTGTTGGCCACGCACATGGTATTGACATTTCATCTGTGATGTGGAACGATACGAAACCAGTACGACTAGTATCAACGTATGTTGGTATAAGAGCACTGGCGTCAAAAAATGTAAACCAGCAACCGAATAAAGCACTTCGATGAGACAAGACTAAGAAGAAACACTATGAAGTTGACTGCCCACAAATTATAAAGGACTACAATCGTCATATGGGTGGTGTGGACTCGATGGACGGATTATTAGGGCGTTATCATATTCGCATGAAAACCAGGAAATGGACTAATCGTATATTTTACCACCTTATTGATGTTGCTATGGTGAACGCATATCTACTTTACCATCGAATTCATTCCGATAGGGTAAAAATTCAGCTACCGGTGTTCCGAACGCAGGTGGCAGAAGCGCTTTCCTTGTGTGGTATTGTACCCGGAAAACGACCAGCTGGTCGACCATCAGCCGTATCCAAGAATGAGCGTCCAAAGCCGGCCAAGAGGGCTTACCTTCCTACTGAAGATATTCGGTACGACCAAGTGCGACACTGGTGTGTTTTTCGAAATCGTACTGGAAAAAAACAGTACAAATTTCCTAAGTGTATGTCAGAAACACAAGCATTTTGTATTAAGTGCAACATTTCATTGTGTAATTCTCCTACTAAAAGTTGCTTCTATAATTTTCATAATAAAAACTGAGGTTCTGTTTTTGTTTTTGTTAGTCTTTTTGTTCGTAGTAGTGCATAGGTACTCCTAGAGGCGTGCAAATTTTCTTTATTTTCTACATGTGTTTCGAGCAGAAGAAATCGGATAAATGTAACTTATGAACATTCTATTATCTAAATTTACACTATATTTAATTTTTTATCCTTAAAAAAATATGCATTAGAGGGTTAAGTGGTCTGATTGAGTTTTCCTGGGTTTCCCCAACCCCTGCAACGAATGTTGGAACACATGTACATACTCTCCCAGAACAAATAACTCTATGTAAATATAATTTTTGCAGGCCCTTCTCCCTCTCTGCTACATTCATTTAAATTGTTAATTCAAACAATTAAAAATCTTCCGAAAATTTTCGTTGTTTCTCGCGCAAGAGCAGAAGGAGGAGATAAAGTAGGGATTGTAGTTGTATGGAACTAATTACTATAGTTTTGTTTTTATTCATTTTATAATGTATTTTATTATTTATCTGTACATATAATATATTGAAAGACCGCCGCTGTAGTACCGCAAGGTGGAGCAGCGGCACCATGTAAATAATTCTTAGTTAAATAAATCATATTGTAACGCTTGTTCCTATTTTGACCAATCCCGAATTAAAATTGCAGTTTGGAAGAATGTCTAGAAGTCATACCTTCACACCCGATGTAAACCCCGGCGCGCTACAACGCGTTATCAATAACGTGTATAGGCAGATGGTCAGAACGAGGCGTTGTTAAAACTGTACAAGGCGGCGGGTGAAAACCGTAATCAACCTGAACAACGTCGAATAGGGGAACTCCTCGAAAAGTACCAGGACGTGCTCGCATTGGACAACTGCAAGAAAGGGCGAACCCACATCGTCGTCCATAAAATCAACACTGGCAAAGCGCAGCCAATCCGTCAGAGACCGAGAAGACTAGGCTAGACTAGAACAGGCCAAAAAGAGTATAAGCGACATGCGGAAGGACGGAATAATAGAATCATCGACCAGCCCATGTACGTTGCCGGTAAGTGTGGTCAAGAAGAAGGACGGATCTACGCGCTTCTGTGTTGACTACCGCCAGCTAAATAATGTTACCAAGAAAGACAGCTACCCCTTGCCACGCATCGATGATACCTTGGACACGCTTGCGTGGTCGACAATATTCTCAACGCTAGACCTTAAAAGTGGATACTGGCAAGTAGACCTGGATCCTGAAGCCAAAAAGAAGACGGCATTTTCGATCGGAACCGGGCTGTGGCAGTTCAACGTGATGTCGTTCGGGTTGTGTAATGCGCCAGCCACATTTGAACGACTCATGGAGACGGTCTTGAACGGCTTGATTGGGAAAACTTGCCTGGTATACCTTGACGACATAATCGTGATCGGAAAAGTCTTCGACGATCACCTGAAAAACTTGGAAGAGGTACTTCGAAGGCTGCGTGATGTCAACCTTAAATTGAGCTACAAGAAATGCCAACTATTTCAAGAGACTTTGAATTACCTGGGGCACGTAGTCACGAAGACCGGCGTTTCAGTCGATCCGCAGAAGATCACAGCCGTACAAAAATGGCCAGTACCTACTGACGTACACCTAGTCGGAAGCTTCCTTGGCCTGTGTACTTACTATCAACGCTTTATTCCTGGATTTGCCAATATTGCCAAGCCATTGACTCGACTAACCGAAAGTAGCAGACCATTCTGCTGGGAACCGAACTGCCAAGCTGCCTTCGAAAAGTTAAAGCAAGCTCTCGTTTCCACACCCGTGTTGAGTTATCCAATACCAGAGGGGAAATTTGTTCTGTACATCGACGCTAGCAATGTTGGGTTAGCCGCAGTACTCTCACAAATACAACACGGAGAGGAAAAAGTCATCGGCTATTTCAACAAGACCCTATCCATGCCCGAACGAAACTACTGTTACCCGACGAGAACTACTGGCAATAGTAAAGAGCGTGGAGCACTTTTATAAGTACTTGTATGGATGGAAGTTCCTGCTCCGAACAGATCATGCTGCTTTACGGTGGTTACTGAGTTTCAAGAATTCAGAGGGTCAAGTCGCGCGATGGATAGAAAAGCTCCAAGAATACCACTTCGACATAGAACATCGAGCTGGAAATAGCCATAAGAACGCCGATGCATTATCCAGAAGACCATGTTCCGAAAACTGCAAGCACTGCAAGCGCCTGGAGGAACATGAAGAAGTCCGGAGGATAACCGTCACGGATGAACAATGGCATCCTGATTTCATCAAGACGGAACAGGGTTCTGATCCGGTCCTGAGCTTGTTCCAAAGATGGAAGAATGAAGGCAGACGACCGACCTGGCAAAAGATCGCCGCTAAATCTGGGGAGGTGAAATCGTTGTGGGCCCAATGGGACTCTATTGTTGATAAAGATGGACTCCTGAAGCGAATAGTGGAAAACCAAAATGGTACTAAGAGCAAACGTCAATTGCTTGTACCGAAGAGCCTGGTAAAGGAAGTCTTGAAGTGCCTCCATTACCATCTTCGGGGGGACATTTTGGTGTTAACAAGACCCTTGGAAGAGTCCGTGAGCGGTTTTACTGGGTCAATTGCAAAAAGAACGTTGAAGACTGGTGCAAGAAGTGCACAACTTGTACAGCCAGCAAGGGACCACAAAGACGAAGGCGTGCTCCTATGCGCCAGTACAATGTCGGCAGTCCATTCGAACGGATTGCCATAGACATCGCAACTGGCAATAAATACATTCTGGTGGCAATGGACTACTTCACGAAATGGGTTGAAGCGTACGCACTCCCAAATCAGACAGCCACCACAGTAGCGGAGGAGCTCGTAAACCACCTGATTAGCCGGTTCGGCGTGCCCATGGAGCTTCATTCTGATGAGGGTCGAAATTTTTAGTCGGTTGTGTTCCAGGAAATCTGCAAGATATTTGGCATTCACAAAACCCGGACAACACCTCTGCATCTTCAATAAGACGGCATAGTAGAGCGAATGAACAGGACCATTAACAAGTACTTGTCCAAAGTGGTTTCCAAACACCAAAGAGACTGGGATCGCCATCTGCCACTGTTTGTTATGGCATATTGATCATCGATTCACGAAACTACTGGACAAACACCAGCAAAAGTTATTTGTTTAACCCCTTGAGACCCTGTGGTCACACTTTTTTTAAACGTCTATACATGCTATCTAAATACCGCTGTTGCGTTTGGGATTGTTCAGGCAGATTTCTGCACATAGTACAATACTACTTGCAAATTGAACGCGGTACCAAAATACGAGGGGCAAGTGTAACCATCAGTTGATTCAACATGGCCACAAGGAACGTGTTCCGATTGGGTGAGTACCATAATTTATTTAATTAGTAATTAGAAGTGTTTACATTGATCATAAAAATTTGTACTGGGATTTCAATATAAGTGTACAATATATTGTCTAGTATGAAAATACAATAATATTCTTATGTTTGTGGTGGTGGCAGATCAGCTGGCATTTTTATGTTCACAGTTATGCACAATTGGTATGAAAACCATATTACATAAGATTTATGAGAACTTTTTAGAGATGCTGAATTCGATAAACTATTACAATGTTTTGAGCTGCTCAACTTACTACAAGTGTCGGTTTTGTTATAGGGAAGGTTAGGTTAGGTTAGGTTAGGTTAGGTCATAGGATCCTGAAAATGAAAAAGACGCCGAAGAATTGCAACAGTTATTCGAACAATTTTCGAATTCAGTTATAGAATTGAGTGATGTTGAATCAGGAGATGTAGATAATGAGTTGGCGATTTCCAGTGGAAAAAAGTATGTAGCTGTTACACGTCCTGAAATAGTAAAGTTGTATAATCACTCCATGGGTGGAGTTGATCTCCTCGATCAGATGATATGTTTATATCGTTCTCGGAAGTGGACCCTTCGCCTCATTTTCCATGTAGTGGATCTTTCTCTTGTAAATAGCTGGTTTGAGTATCGGAAGGACTGTGAAAAGTTACAAGTTCCAAAAATAAACGGCTACAGTTATTAGATTTCCGTTTGTATATTGCCAATTGTCTCTGTAAAGTTGGCAAACAAGACGTCGGTAATAAAAGGGGACGCCCAAGTGGTACACCTGAAGCAGTGCGGAGCAAAATAGCAAAGAGGAATGAGGAAAACAGACCACTACCAGATGTTCAGCATGACTGTAAACCATTTACCATTTCTTGATGGAAATCAAGAAGGTAAAAGGTGCAAGAATAACAAATGCAATAAGAAGACATATTTTTATTGTCAGAAATGCCAAGTTCACCTATGTATAAAAAAAGGATCGAAACTGTTTTGTCAATTTTCATTCAAATAAATAAGTACAAATATGTTTTCTTTTTTTTTCTTTGTAAATTAAAATGTAAATAAAATGCTTAAATAGAATAGAAATTGAATTTGTTACCTGTTCTATCATATTGGTCATTGCCTATTGAGACAAATTGTGCATAATAATGCAGTTTTTTTTTACTAAAAGGACCATAAATTTTGTACATTTGAATATATATGATATTAACTTATACTATTTTGCAATACTAATAGGGTAAAAAAAATTTTTTTTCCCAACAAAAATAAATGAGGTCTGAAGGGGTTAATCCTACCAGAATGGAGTATGAAATTCCTCGATCCACACTTCTTCTAAATTATCAAACCGACGTTTATGACAAGAAAATGATCAAACAGGCAATCGATGCGAAAAACGATTTCTTGGTGTGTCTATGAAAACTATGGAATGTAATTGTACCGAACTTAATTATAATATCTATTCAATTTATCATCAAATGACTGATTCGGATGACGATATAGATGATGACGACATGTGGGAAGACGTAGAAGAACAAAGCAAACCCACCGTAGTAATGCCAACAATAAGTGAATGTCACTATCGTTTCCAAGAGCTTAGGGTTCAAAGTCAACGTAAAGCTATAATTACCAACGAAGTGTATTTAACTTGACGGAGGATGGTGTTGATTATGACTTCAGCTGGTTTGCTGAAAGAGAAGGATACGATTTATATGGGTAATTCTACGATAAGAGGTAACTTGTGCGGCAATCAGTTTAAAATAGAAATTTTATTCTATATGTTGTTATTTTTTGCAATGAAACACATCACCTAAATGTACTTTATTAAATAACGTCACGATTAAATGCCTAATTAAAGTACATTTTTCTGAAATTCCTTATAAAGTCTAAAAAAGTATCTACCCTGGCCTGTCCCCCTGTCGGTTTCAGTTTAATTTGCAAACGATACATACCTTCTTTGTATCAGTTATTAAACTAAAGTATGTTAAACACAATTTTCAATAAATATATTTAAGTATTGTTAAGGAAAAATAGAATAATATTTATTTATTTGCAATATTTTTTAAACTTAACTTTTGTCCCGCTTTTTTTGGGTATCTACCCTGGCAAATTTCATTGCGCTACTACAAACACAAATATAAAACGACCATATTCCAAATAGCGCTTAAGGAGTTTCCTGATCGATTTCAAAACGATTGAAAATCAATGAAAATTTGGGATATTGTTCTTTTAAACTTAATAAGACACTACAGTAAATTTCAAATCGATTCACTGAACCGTTTATGAGTTATGATGTTTTTAATTTTCATTAATTTTACATGGGTTCTTATGGAAAATACATATCTCATTTAATATAAATATCAAATAAAAATAGAAAAAACGATTGAGCTTCTTCCATTTTTTTTCTATATATAGTTTCAACTTAATAGAAAGTTCTCCTGAAATTTCATTGACCTTTGATACTTCGTTTTTACAGGATTAATTATAATCAATTATAATTTCTAATAATTCGACGCTTTACGTGACATGCGGCTCTACCAAACAAAAAGATCTGGCAACGTCGAAATAGTAGTCACGTGATCACATATATCTATCTTTGTCGCTGTCATTAACATTCGTTCTGTATGTTACTTTTTTGCAAATATTCAGAATTTTTTTCTTTTGCTTTAGGTCGAAATGAATACTTTCTGCTTTTTAATCCACACTGTTGTTGAGCAAGTCGCATTAAAAGTCTTTTTGGTAACAAGTTTACCTTTCCAACGATAATTTGCTTTTAACATTGTATTAAGAGATCTGTCAACCTACCTCAATTTTCCTATACGTTATACTGTCTACATAACTATAGTTTGCAATCCTGCCAATTTAAGAAAAATAAAGAAATAATATTACAGCGTTGCCACGATCAACTCTTTTTTTATGAAGGCTAAATTTTAGCGTTTACAATAAGACATTATTTATATTTTTAGTTTATATACTATACACTTACATTCTTAATGATATATAAACAAAGTTTAATCATGTAAGTCAATCAATAATGTTAATAATTAAAAAAAAATTTAGTTTTATGAAGTTAGATTCAGGGCATTTTCACTGTCAAAAGTTTTCTTTCTTAAAATAGAAAATTTGTGAATTTAATGTAAAAACGTCTATAAAGTTTAAAAATACTTGAAATTAAGTAAGTATTCAATGCAACTTATTGTGACTACCAATTTTATTCATGTTTTATATATGCAATACGTAGATATTTAAGATTTTAATTTTTTTTGTGCTTTTGCGTCCGATTGTACCTCAGGAAACTCCTTAAGGTCATCTATCGACGTGAAGTTACCAAAACAAAACACGTAAGCCGTTAAGAGCTCCGGCATTTGTTAGTTGTTGCGACGCGTTGGTTCAAAGTAGTGGTTTCGCGAGGTCATTGTTTCTCTCCACTGGTAAGTCATAAAAGTTATATTATTCATTTAATTTATTTGCATTTACTGGTCTAATTTAATAATAATGTAATAGTTAAAGTGTGATACATAATGTACCGAAACATTTCTTATGTCAATTAAAACAATAAAAAATATCATGAAAACGTCTCTACCCTGGCATGTTTCCCCTGGCAAGATAACTGCAAGGGGAGATAATGTTAGTGCAAACAAACTTAGATATAGCATATTTTTATCAAAGAACAGTTTAAAATAATTTAAATAATTTTGGTAAATTCTTAAAACTAAAAAATAAAGGAGTTCTCAGTTCATATTGTTATTATATTATTGTCTAATATTGTTATAGATCATGGCACCACGAAAAAAGTTAACACGTGAAGAAATATTACAGAAGAAACGCGAAGCAGAGAGATTACGATATGAAAGAATTAAAAATGATCCTGAAAAATATGAATTGCAAAAGCAAAAAGAAAAGGCAAAATATTTAAAAAAGAAGGAGAAAGGAATAATAAAGACTGTCGACCAAATGACTCCTAGAGAGCAACGTAAGGCACGAAAGATATGAAAAAAGAAAGCAAGAGAGCGTAGGCAACGACTTGCACTTCAAAATGTAACTAATCTCTCGGTAACGCCATCGATGCCAGATATTAATGATCAAATTTTTAATTCTCCTAGAGTTATAGCTGCCAAACTTAAATCAGACCGAGCCAGAAGACAAAGATATTTAATTAATAAGAAAAAAGATGAGACTATAAATAAACTTAAGACTAAATTAGCATGTTATAAAAAAAGATTACGAAAGCCTGAAAAACTGACACCTAACAGCAAAGTAGAACAAGTGTTAAATTCTCCAAGTGCCAGAGAAACAGTGAAGAAAAATTTATTGTTTGCAGAAGTGCTCAATCAACAATTAAAAAAAAAATATTCTTCTCTCCCAAATAATAAAGAAAAAAGAATTTTTAAAAGAATTATAAGCGTGAAACTGGTGAGAAAATACGGCATACTGTAGAACGAAAAAAATATGAAACCTTTAAGAAAAATTGGACAAGTACGATTACTGGAAAATAAAAGGAAAGTCGAAGCAAGTTATGAAATAATGAAGACGAAAATTATAATTTTTTTCCAAGATGACTCGAATACGAGGTTATGTGCCGGCAAAAGAGATTATGTGACGAAGAAAGGAGATCGCAAGCAAAAGAGAGTTATTTTGGATACTCTAAGAAATCTCCATAAATCTTTCATGAACAAGTGCAATTACAAGATATCATACTCTCTATTCTGTCGCCTTAAGACATTTTGGATAGTACAACCGAATTGTGACAAACGTGACACTTGTTTGTGCGTTACACACGCCAATATGGATCTGCTGCTCACAGCTCTATTTCAAGCTAAAATTATCTCTGTATCAAAGCATCAAAATCTGCTTCATATAATTTGTTGCAATAGGTACAACGAACAGTGTCTTTCCCAAGAATGCAGAACTTGCAAAAGTAAAGGACTCGAATACAAAGAATTTGATAATAATATTAAAATTGTCTATAGAAAGTGAGAATCTGTCTCCACCAATATAGCTGATCCAAAAACACATAAGACAAGAAAAGTTACTACATATTTGAAAAAATCGATACAGATTTGTTCTCGTGATTTGATTATGCAATTAGAATATAATTTGCAATATTTTCTTCAACACGAACAGAACATAGTCCACCAGCATTCTGGTCTTAAGATTAAAAAAGCTAATTTATCTGTAAAAGAAGCTGTGATACATATGGATTTTAGTGAAAATTATTTAACTAAATACGCAGAAGAGATCCAGGCATTCCATTTTGGAGGTTCGCGTCAACAGATAAGTCTGCACACGGTCGTCACTTACACGAACGAACAAGCATCAGGTGAAGTAAAAACTACTTGCTATTGTTCGATGGCACAAAATTTGTTACATTCACCTCCAGCTATATGGGCACACTTACAACCAATTTTGAACAGCCTGCCACCCGAAGTAGAGATCCTCCATTTCTGGAGCGATGGACCCGTAACACAATACCGCAACAAATACATGTTTTACTTTCTTGTCACCCATTTAACAGAGTTCTACCCAACCCTTATACACTTTACGTGGAATTACCATGAAGCTGGACACGGTAAGGGGGCTCCTGATGGTGTCGGAGCTGTTTGCAAAAGATCAGCAGATCGATTAGTAGCTAGTGGCAAAGATATAGCATCTCTGAAAGATTTGTCAAATGCTATTCAGAAAAACTGTCCTAGCATCAATGTTTCCGTTATTAATGACGAAAATATCCTTGAGAAAGACTCTTTAATTGCTAGTGCTAAAGAACAAATAAAGACTTTTCCCGGTACATTGCGTCTCCATCAAGTGCCATGGAAGATTGAAGATCCAAAAAAATTGAAAATGAAGTCTTTAAGCTGCTTTTGCAATGAAAATTGTGATCATTTCGAAATTGGTGTCATAGTATACTCCTCTAATAAAAAAGCTCGTCTCCGAGTCGAGGATGTTTACGGACCAGATTCGGAGTGCGAGAACGAGAAGGAAAATCCATTTGACAGTGAACAAGTCATTACACCAAAAGGTGGCAAGCACGATATAGGGGATGAACAACAACCGTCGACATCCAAAAAAACATTTAAGAACGGTGATTTTATTCTTGTCAAACTACTCTCTAAAAAAAACAGAGTACCGTTACGTGGCCATGTGTACGGGTTTAGAAGAAGATGATGAAATGCAGGTAATTTTCTGTAAAATAGGAGACAACAGTGGAAAATTATTTAAAGTCGATGAAAACGATATTTCATTTATCTCAGAAGATCAGATTGTTCAGGCATTACCAATGCCAAATCTTATTTTGATGTTCTACCGTTTCAAACAGTCTGTGAACGTGTTTGAGAAGCTTAAGCATTTATTTTTTGTTAATATAGGCAAGAGAGTGCATTTAATTTATATTTTTTATTTTATTTTATGATTAAAACATGTTCATTTAGTGAAATATAGCATAGGTACACATAATATGAGAATTATCCTAGTTATCGCAAGTCTGATTATTTGTATTACTTAAAAGACGCTAGTCTATATAATAAAAGAATATTTTATTATTTGTTGTAATTTGTTAATAATAATTGGTTAAATAAAAACACTTGGAAACGGTCACAATTTTTTATTAAATAACTCTATGCGCATTTCGCCCGGTTAAGGCATCTTCAGGAGTATTATAAGTACTAAGTCTAATACATAATTTGGGAAATATATACCTAAGTCGCAATTACAATAAGGGTGGGAGGCTAAGTTAGAGAAGCGCTGAGTAGAGGGTTATTGCCGAAATCTAATTGATCATTGGTTAGTGTTTTTTTATTTTTAATAGCTTTATTTATTTCTACTATTTCAAATCTGTCGAGTATAGGACCTCCTTTTATATTTTTTAGCAATTTTAGTTTTTGTTTACATATTGAGTGATTATTATCTAATACATGACAAGCTAGGCCTGAGTTTGGTTTATTTGACTTAATATAATTAAAGTGTTCTAAAAAACGCGTCTCTACGCTTCTTTTTGATTTAACGATATATATAGCATTGCACTCATTACAAGTTATTTCATAAATACCACTTTTCTGTAAAGGATTATGTTTTTCGTTTAGATATTTGTTATTTACTAACTTCTTACTTAATGTATTGTTATTGAAATATGCTGGTCTAATGTTGTTATGATATAAGGGTTTTCCTACCATTTCACTTATCTTACCTAAATAGGGTAATTTCCTCCAAACGTTATTCTTAGAAATGTAATTAGGTAAGATAAGTGAAATGGTAGGAAAAACCTTATATCATAACAACATTAGACCAGCATATTTCAATAACAATACATTAAGTAAGAAGTTAGTAAATAACAAATATCTAAACGAAAAACATAATCCTTTACAGAAAAGTGGTATTTATGAAATAACTTGTAATGAGTGCAATGCTATATATATCGGAAAATCAAAAAGAAGCGTAGAGACGCGTTTTTTAGAACACTTTAATTATATTAAGTCAAATAAACCAAACTCAGGCCTAGCTTGTCATGTATTAGATAATAATCACTCAATATGTAAACAAAAACTAAAATTGCTAAAAAATATAAAAGGAGGTCCTATACTCGACAGATTTGAAATAGTAGAAATAAATAAAGCTATTAAAAATAAAAAAACACTAACCAATGATCAATTAGATTTCGGCAATAACCCTCTACTCAGCGCTTCTCTAACTTAGCCTCCCACCCTTATTGTAATTGCGACTTAGGTATATATTTCCCAAATTATGTATTAGACTTAGTACTTATAATACTCCTGAAGAAGCCTTAACCGGGCGAAATGCGCATAGAGTTATTTAATAAAAAATTGTGACCGTTTGCAAGTGTTTTTATTTAACGAATTATTATCAAGGATGGTTCACCAAGAGCTAACGGCATATACCTTTAATTTTTTAATTTGTTAATGTTTAATATGATTAGTAAAAATGATAGTCTGATTCTATGTTAATTACAATGTTTAATAAAAGTTGATTTTACTAATTTTGTTACTTTAATTGCTACAAATTCTCTTCCCTGGCCAAATAAGTATCAAACCTGATCTTGGTGTCTCTACCCTGCCCAATGTATTTACCCTGGCCTTGTAAAAAGTAATAAAATATGCATAAAGTGACTTGCCCTTACGGGAAAAGATACATAAATAGGACAAAAATCGTAATATAAGTGTTTAATGAAAAAACAGCAACTTTTCTCCGTGGCCGTATTCTATATGGACTTAAAACCTCTTATCGTAGAATTACCCATATAGAAAGTTAGGACACAAGATTCTTGATACTGACCGGAATGCGTATGAAGGCGCCGAAACTACGCTACAACACGGACAGAGAGAACGAAGATTTGAGGAATCGATGTCTGTTGATACCACGCAGATCGAAAGAAGGAGGAAATCAGACTAAAGTAACACGGAAAGCTAGCCTAGCCATCGTAGAGGCAGCAAAAGAAACTGAGGACATGCAAGTCTTTGATATCCACAATCAAAAGAAAAGACGCAGAACTGAGAACTCTGATTCAAGCGACGAGGATAAACAGAACGCAAGACGCGTTTGTAAAGCAATCTTATCCCAGAGACAGATTGGAGATGTCACCATTGCTGAAACACAAAAAGCTACAGCAGCATTGGGAAGGCCCATATACAATCGTCAAGAGAATAAATGACGTCATTTACCGGATTAGACGCACACCAAATGGAAAACCGAAGGTTGTCCATTTTAACAGTTTGGCCCCATATGCCGGTAACAATCACGAAGAAGCGCGGATCAGGCTTATACAAGCTCGCTCTCCGGATCTTCAGTATGACTAGAGATCCGAAGATTTGTTTACTGCTTCGAACTCGCTGGTTCATTGTGTGGCCAAAGACTTGAGGATGGGTCGCGGTATTGCCACCGTATTCAAGAAGAAGTTTGGCCGCTTGCCAGAGCTACGGGACCAACTTGGAGATGAAAAGAAAGTGCTAAGTCTGGTGGACGGGAACCGATCCATTTACTACCTGGTCACGAAGGAGGCGTCGTCTGAAAAGCCCACCTACCGCTCGTTATGGAATTCGTTGGTGGAACTAAGAGACCAACTGCTATCCACGGGTACCACAAGATTAGCCATGCCAAGGATAGGATGTGGGTTGGATGGACTGAACTGGAGAGTGGTGCGGAGCATGTTAGAGGTCCTGTTCCGGTGGAGCGGCGTCGAAATAACCCTCAAGGAGGGGGCAGTGTAACGAGCGTGTATGTGTGCGAGAGCGGCGACAAGTTCCGGGAGCAGATAAGCGGAATACCGGCGTCGGTCGGCGCTTTGATGACAATAAATAAGGCCATAAATAAAACGAACACAATAGGAGCTCGAGTAAATTCTAGTAGGTCATTTCCGATCTTTCTTGAATTATTCGATGTTTCTATAAATACTTGTTGGCGTGGTCAGTGACAACAGTTTACAGTTAGCTTCCGAACGAGTAATATAAATACCGAACTACGATATACAGAGTTGTGGGAACACTCAGTATCGTTCGTAATTCGGAAAGTAGTACACGGTTCATTTTCCCAAGTAGTTTGTGAAGACCACAAGATCTGTGTTGTCAAGTGGTATGACAATAAATGCGTGACTGTTGCCAGCAGCTATGTGGATGCATATCCTGTTAGAAGTATACAACGATATAATAAATACTCTAATCGATGAGAACCAGTTACTTGCCCAGAAATAATAAAACATTATAATGCCCACGTGGGAGGCGTGGACTTGGCCGACATGTTGGTAGCTTTATATCGAATTGAACTAAAGGGTCATCGATGGTATTTACCTCTTGTTTCTCAAGTGGTCGAGATATATCTAAATAATGCTTGGATGCTTTATAGAAGGAACGCCAAAATATACCTAAACGGCAGCAGATGAAGTTGAAACAATTTCGTTATTGCATCTGTCAATCCCTGACTCGATTTAGCCGTGAAAAACGTGGGAAAGTGACTGAGACCAGCAGACTACCCCTGCAAGTAATTCGCACACCATCGGAACCACGACCAAATCTAGATGTAAGATACGATCATTTCCCTAGTTTTACATCGAAAGGTCGCTGTAGATACTGTGCCAAAGGACAAACTACGGTGCTATGTCAAAAATGATCACAACGACTCTGTTTGCTACCTCATAGAAATTGCTTTTACGCTTTTCACAATGACCATTATTTGTACGTGTTAAAAATTAAAGTTTTTGGAAAATGAATATATATTTTTATCTACCATCTGGTTGAAAAAAGTAATAAATAAACGTCTTGGAAGCTGGAAAGACCAAATCAGCAGAATCGAATGGCATATATCAAACTTTTTAGTACTAATTTGTACTATTAAAAAAAATTTTGTACCACGTGCCATTACAAAGAAAATAGTGGCGCTGCTAAGTTCATAGGGAGCTAGCAGGACCATAAAAAAAAATTAATAAAAAAAACCAAACAAGTACATAAATAGCAATAATAGAATTTGTACTAATTTGTACTAGCTATTAGGAAGCAATATTTACATTTATTCGTTTGAAAACATCCCTTAATAAATTTATGAACACTATAACCACCAAAAATGTACCACTTTTTATCAGCAGAATCGAATCGCGTTTTTTGCATTGAATACGGGATAATTTGTGCCGCAAAGATATGCAACGGCAGATTTTGTACCTTTTGCCGTTCACCGAAAACTACCCCGAAGGGACATTACGTATAAGAGTAAAGTACCATTTTTTACCATAACATAAATTACTATATTTGTGTGTATAACATTGTCAGTTTGACGAATACTACATCATACTAACTAAAATTTGGATCAAATCGATGTGGGGATTAAAAACCTTATAAGGCCTTTTTCACACGTATACGGTTCCATTCGGTTCGGCCCATGTTCGATTCGTTTTCGGTTGCCGCCGACGAGTGTGAACCGACTAGTGCGGTACGTGGAAGAATCTAATAGGTACCGCGTAGCACCGAACTCACCCTCTACACGAATCGGTTTAATGCGGTTTCATAAAGGCGCTAATTCGGGTTAAAGGCACACACAGTGAACGTGGCGTTCACACTTGTACGATTTCGTCACTGTTCAGTTTTGCTTTTGACGTTGACTTGTCGACCTAAGTATAAGTAGAACTGGGAAAACATCGAGGAAAAACACAAGAAGAAATGAGAAGAATAGCACAAGACAGGAAAATATGGAAGAAATGGGTTGAAAGCAACCCAAACTCCGACGCCTGAAAAGGCATAAGGAGAATGGAGAAGAAGAAGAAGAAGAGAAGTAAAAATGTGCAGTCTACCTGATGTAGATACCGATCAGCTAATTTCATTAGTACAATGTCGGCCAGTGCTGTGGGATAAAGCAGCGGAAAAATACAAAGATAAATTAAAGACACAGGAAGCGTGGAAAGCCATTTTTATTGAAATAATCGATAACTATGAAGAACTAGAAGACAAACACAAAAATGAATTAGGTACGTATAAAACAATTAATTTAAAACATTAAATTGTCAAGTAATAATGCGTTACAATCATTGGGTATTTTCCTTAAAAGAAAATTGACGAAATTAGATTTTCGAAAATTGCTAATTCACTGAACCAACTTCAGTCATGAAATATTCACTTAACACGTCTCGTACACTTTTGGCTGAGGTAGTCGCCTGATTTCTTCTTGCTTCACCAGAATAGTTTACATTTTCAAGTCCAGTGATGTATAACGTATTTTCCATTTCAATGCCGTCTCGGTCGCGTACGAAATTATGTAAAACTACACAAGCTTTCACTATATCTGTAGCAAAGTCAGGGTTCAAGTTTATTGCGCGATGAAAGATTCTCCACTTATTACTCAGTATTCCAAAAGTACATTCCACGTATCGGCGAGCTCTAGATAGGCGATAGTTGAAAATCCTTTTCTTGACTGTCAAACTATGTCCACCATACGGTTTAAGGAGAAGCTTATGTAAACCAAAAGCATCATCTCTCACGAGGTAATAAGGTACTTTGGGGCTCAACGAGCCTGGGAGGCACTTGTTCTCAGGTATATTCATGGTATTGTTAATAATAGATTTCCAAAATTGACAGTTTTGAAATACGTTAGAATCGCAATCCTTCCCGTATGCTCCAACATTAGCGTAAATAAATCTGTACTCTGCATCGGCTACAGCCATCAGAACTATAGATGAATACCCTTTGTAGTTTATATGCATAGAGTTGAGAGGATGCACTATTCTTATATGTTTGCCGTCAACGGCTCCGATACAATTGGGGAAGTTGGCGTTAGTCTCAAATTTTCGGGCAATTAGTTCCCATTTTTTTTATCTGGCACTGGAATGTAGTCTAATCGTAATACCAACCAAATGGCACGGCAAACCTCTCTAACAATCTTGCTGATAGTCGAAACTCCAAGAAGGTAGGTGTAATGCAAATCCGTGAAAGTGCAACCACTTGCCAAATATCTAGAAAGCCCCAGGTCAAAATAAAATAATAAATAAACAAGTAAAACAAAAAATATATGTAACAATTACTTCGATTTTGCAGAATATTAATTTTTTAAAATGATGTATTAATTACATTAAATTGAACTCAATTAAATAACCAACTACAAATTACCACAAATTAATGTGGAAAAAGGTATTGTTGTCATCCCGCCGGGGACATGATGACAACAATACCTTTTTCCACATTAATTTGTGGTAATTTGTAGTTGGTTATTTAATTGAGTTCAATTTAATGTATTTAAAATACACCACTATTTAATATTTCATTGTTAATAGTTATTAATGATGTATTAATTATTTTTTCGTAGGTAAACACGTTATAAAGAAGTGGACACAAGTAAGGGATTCGTACCGAAAATCACTTGGCAAAACCAAGGCTTCAATTAAATCAGGATCTGGAGGGTCAAAAGTAAAGGCCTACGTTTACTCATCTCAGTTGCGGTTTCTAGACAAAATATTTGAGAAAAGGGACACAGAGGACACTCTGCCGGAAAATAACTATAATGATGAGGATGCGACAGTCGAAACTGAGGAGGACCCTTTGGAACCAGCGCCAAACGTATCAAGCGGTGATGCAGCTGCGAAAAATACTGAATCTGCGTTCAAAAAGCCAGCACCAAGAAAACGGAAAATTGATTCCGTTGAATTGGAAATGATAGCAGCTCTGAAGGAAACACCAAATCGACACCTTTCATTTTTCAAAGTATTACTTCCTTCGCTTGAAGACTTTGATGAATTTGATACGCTTGATTTTCAAATGGAGGTCCTGAAAGTCGTAAAAAATATCAGGCAGCGGAGGCATCCTCTTACTTCTGTAGCCAATACGGAGTCTGCCATTCATTCGTTTAATAGTCAGTCTAGGTACACTACTCTAGAACCGCAACGGCAACCACAAATATCTGCAGAATATGAGAAAAGTTACCACTATTTTTCAACTCCAGGCCCCTCCTACAGCCCCTCTTCAATATCTGATGACAACTCAGATTATCCATTTCTGGATTATTAAAATAACACATGTCTTTCCTTTTGTGTGTATATTCAGTTTTTATGTGTAATTTCCGATTCCATAACTGTACTCCTAACTCTTTGGGTATATAGTATTGTTAGTATAATTTCATTCCAGAGTGTTCGCTTTAGTTTGTTACATTTTCTAACGTTTAATTTTAAGTTTAGTATCACTTCATTTTATTTTATTAAGAATAAAGACACTTTTAAAACATAGTTGAATTTTTTGACTTACCTGAGAGTTACAGCCAACATCTGAACCTGTTGAATACATTCCCTCATAAACGTATTTTTATGTTGAACATGATCTTTTAGCGCTAGAAGTAATTCATCAAATGATGTTGTTGACATTCTAAAGTAGTTGTAAAATTTTTCTTTGTTCTCTCTTAATTTTGGAAAATCGGTGTAAAATACTCCAAATTGCAACCGTTTGGAGATGAAGGGGTGCTCCCAATAAATCCGCATTTTCCTTCTCCGTCTTTTAATTCTTCTATACAGAAATAACATAGCAATAATTTGACTTCTCTCCATGTTGAGTATTGAGCGACTAAATGTTTTGGATATCAAATCCCTGATATGAACCGCGTGAGTGTGAAGAGGTCTGTGATAATCCAAAACGAATCGAACATGGGCCGAACCGAATGGAACCGTATACGTGTGAAAAAGGCCTTAGTCTGCTAAAATGCTAGTAAAGGCTATAGCACGTTATGTATTAAAAATGTGCCCCCAGAACAAAATAATATAAATATCGTATCGTTAAGTAGATTACTCACTTAGATGACTATTTATGTAGTTTTTGACTATGTACTTTTTACGGTTATTGAGTACCGAACCTTGGAAAATGACCTGATAACAGAAGTTTTTTAAAATCTTTCGTCCTCCAAAACTAAAGGAGCTAGCAATGTTATTCCAAAGCCGAATTGTAGATAACATTATGACAAATAATACCTGTATCTATTTCAATTATTTTACTAATCATAAATAATTTTTTTAGTAAAAATATTATTTCCTCGGTTATTATTTTAATGAGATCTAATAGAGTGACCACTTTCAAAACGTGAAAATATAGGTACCTTAGACGAATCTTCAGGTCGAAAAATCTATTATATCTGGGTCAAGAAAGCAAGATATGGTAAACTGGCTGCAAGTCCACAACCTGGTTTTTGATGAAAAGTAGAGTAAACCAGAGTTATATGATCGATCTTATTAAGCAGTCGCAGCCAGGAATAAATAAAATATACCCTTGATAAGTTGTTAAAGGCTGCAGGTGATACTGTTTTGCGGCTGCCACCTTACCATCTTGAATTTAATCATATTGAAAAAATTTGGGCAATGGTTTAAAGTTGGGTAGCAGCACATAACACATCTTTTAGATTATCAGACGTTTGCTACTATTAGTAAAGAAAGGCGGCAGAAAATAGCAAAACATTGCCAGAAAATTAAGGAGTGGATAGAACGGGAACATTGACTTGATGATGCATTAGAAGTGTTCCAGTTTACCTACCGTAAACACCGGCTCATCATCGGAGGAAACTGATTCAGCATCTGAAGATGATGATCTCTGTGGTATCCTTATGCTTGAATCAGATTCAGATTAGATAAGACAAATCAGATCAGAAGGATGGGATGTAAAGGAAGTGGTATAGAGTAGTGTGGTAGCGAAGGTGATGGTGTAGCAATATTTTTTATAATGAGGTGGCATCGCTAGGTAGTAGTAATTTTTTAATTGATGAAGGAGTGGGTAATTAAAAGAGTATATAAGGCGTAATATGTGTTATTGAACCTGTGCTATATATCCAAACTATGGACTCTAAATGTAAACTTAGACCCTCTTATCTGTCCCTGACCTAGTATAAAAGCCCCTTTAGCTAAGAACGAAGTTAGTCTCATACTGGACGGAGCACGTAATGTCCTTATGAGTTAGTATACCTAATTTTAGTAGCTCTGTACCTTATAACCAATAAAGTTTTAAGTTACTCTTTGTAATTCTTTTTAAAAACTTAAAAATTGAATCTTAATATATAACATTTTTGGCGACGAGGATGGGATTGTTCGGCGAAAACCATCAATAAATTAACAAACACGTAAAAACTGTTTACTAGGTGCAATAGTTATTATCGAGTGGTTTGTTCGATCTGCCAAACTTGAAGAAAACTGGATAGCTTTTGCAGACCCACAATTTGGAAAAGAAAGGAAACCTTCAACCAACGCCTTCCTTCGACTTACCTTACCTGCTGTACCTGAGTTGGGCCGACGTTCACCATAGGAACCTATCTGCCTGGTTACATAAAGGTTAGTGTAGAACTTTCCATAAGGTGGCACAATTTTATTATTAGCTTATTTTATTGATATTATTGTTTTTATATACTCATATAAAAAAAAAAGAAAAAAACGCCTAACAAAACCATAGAAACTCCTACATTAAAGGTTAGAACGGAGATCAGTTTAGAAACCTTACTTGAAACTGTTCCTCAATATGACGGCTATAACATGCCTTTTTCCAAATTTAAAAGAACGGTAGAATGGGTTTTTAAACACGTCCCTACAAATGCAGAGCATTTAGCTTTAAACATAGTTTTGCAAAAATTATCAGGAAAAGCTGAACGTTGTTTAGCACATAGAATAATAGATAGTAACACAGAACTCTTAAGTATATTAAAAACTAACTTTGAATCAGAATCAACTCTATTTTTATTATTTTCGCAAATGTTTACTTACAAAACAGAATCAATTAGGGAAACGAGTAATAAACTTTCTTCGCTAAAAGATAGGTTACAAATTGCTGCCAGTGACACTAAAGTTAAAACGGTAGATTTAATTGAGCAAATGGCATTAGCGAAATACATTTCCACTTTACCATCTGAAATCGCAATTATTGTTAAGGCTAAAGATCCACCAACCTTAGATAAAGCAATTGAAATAGCAGTAGGAGAAGAAAAGTCTCAGAAAATTAATTTAATACCTAAGAAAAATAATTCTAGTAGTCAAAAATTTTCAAAATTTAAACCAAAGTTTTCACAAAAGATTGTAAACAAACCCGAAAACAGAAAAAGAACATACAGAAACTTGCAATTATTGCAACAAGATAGGACATAATAGGGACAAATGTTTCAAAAGACAAACAACAAATACGATTAATTGAACAAAATAAATCCTATCAAGCAAATATTGACGAATCCCAAGACAGTGACTCAGATTCAGACTGTAATTTAAACTCAAACAATTCGTCGGACGAAGAGGCATCCGTCGAATAAATATTAACGATAAACCCTCATCAACTTCCCGTTCTCCTATTTTGAAACTCAAAATTAATAACAAGATAAGGAAATTTCTAATTGATACCGGAGCTTGCATATCAGTGATTAAACCCAAATATTTATTACCAGAGCAAATACTAAAAACAAACCCCATTGAGTAACAGGAATAAACGGTGGCTCATCGTTTACATCAGGCACATACGTAAGCAAATCTAAATTTACTTTTCATGTAGCAAATATTAACATAAAACAGGATGGTATTTTAGGTTACGATTATCTTTTACATAAGAAAGCCAAACTAGATTTAAATAAACACAAAATTAAACTTGACAACAAAATTCATTCTATAGTATATCAACATTCAAAATCTATCAATATATTAAAAATACCATCCAGATCTGAGATAAAAGTTAATTTAAAAGTAAAATCAAAGTTAAACGAAGGTATCATAGAAAGAACCAAAGTAAATGAAAATTGTTTTATCCCCGACTGCATCGTAAGGAACAATAATGGCACAGTACAGACATTAATTATTAACACTTCCTGTCATGATCAAATAATAGAATTACCTGAATTAGAATTAAAATCTCTTCCTAAAAAAACTCATATTTCCCAAGTCATTACCGACATACCTCTCTCTAATCACGAACGTTGGAAAAACATATCAACCAATCTTAGACTCGACCACTGCAATGAAGAAGAGAAACGACTAATTTTCGAAATTACAAAAAAATACCAAGACATCTTCTTCATTGACGGGGATGTACTTTCATGTACATCAAAAATCACACATAATATTGACACCGGCGACACGAGACCCGTTTACACAAAAAGCTATCGCTACCCCGCATGTCACAAAAATGAAGTGGAAAAACAAATAAATAACATGCTAAAACAAGGTATAATTGAACACAGCCAATCACCATGGAATTCTCCCTTGTGGATAGTTCCTAAAAACTCAGAATTTTCTTGCCACAATTTCTTATAATACTAATTATTTTTAATTTATAAAATATCAGCAAAATCAATACAATAACTATTATGATTGTTATTGAAATATGCACAGTTCGGTCAGCAAAGTGCTGCTGGTATACAGGTGTTAATCAGAAAGTATCCACACCTCACTCTAACTTACATTGTCATTTATAGCTCAAACAACTTCTCTTTCTAGTTTTCCTTCTTCGCACAAACACTTGTGCTGATCTTAACTTTACCCCACTCATATCCTTCTCCTCCAAGTTGTATAAATACTCAAGTTTTCACAACGTTCAGCACAGATCGCTTAGACTGTTCAAGTAAGTACAACAAAGATGCCGCAATACACAGTACTCTTCCATGTGTAACCACCCGCACCCGGGTGTTACCATATTATAAATAATTCACTTATTTTTATTTATTTAGCAGGTGGTTTTTTTATCTGATAATAATTCTATTTAATTTAATCGCAGGTATTTTTGTTTCTTCGTCTCAATATTTCTATTATTTCGTATTTCTAATGTCGATTATTTTTCTGATTTTATTTGGAATGAGAATAGGATTAAATAAATTCTTTTAAAATATTTTTCGTACTTAATGAGTAAGAAAAGGACAAATTTCACCCTGGAAACATGCACTTTGCGTAAACGGCGTGCCTCGGAGTTTCTGGGTCACCACCATGTGGTTACTGAAGGAGAAAGAAAGTAATACAGTAGCTCCTGGTAAATAAGCGAGAGGGAAAATATGATGGTCTGGTCGTACGTCCGTAGGTAGTTGCTGGTATATAAGGGGGGTAAAGGGAACACCTTAGGGCGCTTGTAAATCGGGTTGGTAATAGGAATGAGCGAGAGGGCCTTAGAGAAGCGAAAGGGAAAGTCTGCGAATCTGATCTTTCTGTTAGAAGTTAGGCGAGGGTGTAGAGAGGAAAAGGGAATATCTTCGGACGCTGGGAATTCACGTTTCAATGAGAACGAAGGAGAGAGCATTATCCAAAAGTGAGACAGAGATATCCGCGCTCGTGGTGTCGTTTGATTGGCTTGTTAGGGATGTAGGAACGTAAGGGGAAGCTCGCGAGATGCAGAATTCGTGTAATGGAGAGGGTAGAAATTGGGTATAAATAGCCGCGAGTATTTACAGGATTTCATAGGGAGCTTGAATATTGTTGGCTCACTATCTCTGGCTTGATTCGAACTGTTGCGAGCCCTGGTCGGAAAACGGCCTAGCTCGATCTGCAGAATAAGAGGTCAAATAGTCATTTGAACGCATTACATTTGATTCGAACTGTTGCGAGCCCTGGTCGGAAAACGGCCTAGCTCGATCTGCAGAATAAGAGGTCAAATAGTCATTTGAACGCATTACATTTGATTCGAACTGTTGCGAGCCCTGGTCGGAAAACGGCCTAGCTCGATCTGCAGAATAAGAGGTCAAATAGTCATTTGAACGCATTACATTTGATTCGAACTGTTGCGAGCCCTGGTCGGAAAACGGCCTAGCCCGATCTGCAGAATAAGAGGTCAAATAAGCATTTGTTACGATTGTGACGGGATTCGAACTGTTGCGAGACCTGGTCGGAAAACGGCCTATCTCGATCTGCAGTTGGTTTGCGCAGTCCAACATCCCCTGGGGATTGGTTCAATTCAGTCTATTCCCGTGGTCGTAACCTGATTTCCTACTGTCGCCACCATTGATTTGAGTCGTATACATCCCCGCCACTGGCGCCTGCATACCAAACATTGTCCGAAGAGGGTTACTGTTTGACGCCGCCGACGAACCGACCCGTCGAGTACCATAGCGGTCGCCCGTCCATTAACCCCGAGCCAGACGCTGCCAATGCCGATGACATACAATACTAAGGTGGGTAACTTACTGACCGATATTTTATTCGTATTTTGAGGTCAGTTAACTTTGACAGATTTATGGTTTTATTTATTGTCACTTTTAATTTTAAATTGCATTGCTACCATTGTCTTATCTTACCCTTCAGGTTTAATGAATTTATACTGTTTGATTGCGATTATCTTGTGTCATTAATTTTAAGATTCCATTGTCTAATTCGAGTCCTTTTTGGACCATGTACAATTCTTCACTGATTCATGTACTGCTTCCTGGTACTAGGGAGGTGTATGACAAGCACTTTGATTTGGTTTATTAAATCAGTATAGCCTGAGAAGTTTGACCAGCTGTTTTAGAATGGGTTCATTTAAATTTTGGTATATTTACCTACAAAATTACGTAAACGTAGCTGTTGACTAAATTGGCCTGAAGCTGTAGGCGGCAGGAGTTTAGAAGGATCTATCTACGGTTTACGCTCCTATGATTAATTCAGGTGAACGTGTAGCTACCGTAATTAGATCAATTTGGCGGTATCTATTGTTTCAGTTGAAGGTATCCGTTTTGGTTTCTTTGAACCACTAACACTGTTTGAGCATCTCGAGGTTTTGCCTTGGAAACAGATGTGTTTAAAAAGATAGCAGATTTGCAGATGTCTAAATTTAGGCGAAACTCTTAATTGAAGAACTCTTGATCAGAGAGTTTTTCCTACACAATTCGTTGTTGAACTGTTTGACGATGTTCGAACTTTGTACCAACACATAACTTTGGCTATTAAATGTCTTTGATAGCACATCTGTCCCAACCCTAAATTCTATGGTAAAATAAAAAGATGCTTGTTGTTGATAGTTTTGCTTGGCAATTCCGCAAAGTGTTGTTGGTTGCAGTTCTAAAATGCGTTTTTGATTTGTGCTTTTTGTTATCGATCCATATGATGAGTTATTTATGTGTACAAGTATATATGTATGATGCTGTACTAGGTGCTGTACCAAGTGTATAATGCTTTGTCGTGTATATTTAATTATTAAGTTCTTAATAAACCTAAACATTCATAGTGTTTATTCTTCAAGCCCGCACCTACAATAGGTTATGGGCCCAGCTGATCTTATTGCTGGCGGAATCAGAGACAAAATTGTGGTTTGAAGTGTTAATCACGGAAAGAACGGATTTAATTAAAAAAATAAGAAAATGGCGTCATATAACGTACAAAACGTGGCACAAACGTGGAACAAAAGGGATTATTGGAAACTCTTGAGATGGTGAGCCAGGAAGAAGAATTTAAAAATAAAGACATAAAAGCAAGAAATATAATAGTACAGTGTGTAAATGATAATATTCTGGAAGTTATAAAAGACAAGAAAACGGCAAAGGAGATGTACATGACTCTAAAGAATACATATATACAGAAAGGATTGTCAATTCAGGTAGGAATCCAATGAAAACTCAAAAACATGAAATTTACAAATGGAGGACTTGGAAACTTTATAACAGAATTCGAAAGGACTGTAGCAGATTTAAAGTGTTGTGGCGGTAGCATAGGTGAAGAAGAAGTTATCTCCCAGTTGTTGGCAGCTATGCCAGAATCTTATCATGCAGTAGTCACAGCAATTGACGTTATTTTTAGTCAAGATCCGACAAAAATATCCCTTGAATTAGTGAAAAATAAACTGTTGCAAGAAGAAACGCGGCAAGGAGACAATAGTGAAACAAATGACTCGGCAGCATTTACGGTCGGTACTTATAGACAGCAAAATCGTTTTCGCGGTCATCCATCTAGAGGAAAACGAGGAAAATCTTGGAATTCAAGAGGTGCTTCGATTGGACAAACAAGTTCTAATAATCTAAGACAAGGCCAGAGTGAGTTTCGGTACAGGTGTTATCGATGCGGAAAAATTGGTCATAAACGAAACGAGTGTCGGGAAAAACATGTAAATGTGACAGAGACAGAAACTAACGGGAAGAAATTTCAAGAAAGTTAGCGAGAGGTTGCATTCTTTATAGAAGCCAATAACTGCAAGAGATCAACAAGTGACTTGAGATCAAACGAGCCGGTCGCATGGAATGCACCCTTAACTATAGATCATCAATCTATGAATGTTGCAAATGCTATAGTGAATGACATTGAGGTTAATGTATCACAGAAAAACACTATGGAAGAAATGTCAAAAATTGTGTTTATTATTGACTCTGGTGCAACTAATCATTTAATAAATTCATCTGTAGGGAACCATTTACAAGATGTAAAAGAGGTGCAATATAATATAAACGTGGCAAAACAGGGTGTATCGATTAAAGCCATAAGAAGCGGAACTCTGCACGTCAGAAATGATCAAGATGATAAACTGAAAATTATGAGTGTGTTACAATGCAATGATCTAAATTATAATTTACTTTCAGTGAAGAAAATGGAACAAGCAGGCTTAAAAATTATCTTCCACAACAAGACAGTGAAAGTATACAACGAATTAAAAGTAATTATTGAAGGGCATCTTCAAGGAAATTTATACGTAGTTTCCCTTCATATTGCTGTAGACAAGACTACAAATGTCGCTGTAGACAATGATGCAGATATCATGCATAAAAGGATGGGCCACTCCTCTCATTATCCATCAAAAGATTTGTGTGAAGTGTGCTTGCGAGGTAAACAAACTCGTAAACCTTTCAAGAGTATTCAGGAGGGAAGAAAGGCAAGAAGAATCCTAGAGGTAGTATCATCAGATGTAGCTGGACCTTTCACTCCATCAACCTGACGGGATAAAGTATTATGTATCGTTTATTGACCATTATTCTCATTTTGCCTATGTGTACATATTTAATGAAATGCAAAAGTGAAGTTTTTGAAAAATTTAAAGAGTACAAGGCTGTTGTAACAACTCAATTTAAAACAAAAATATCTCGATTTCGTTGCGATAATGGTGGTGAATATGCATCTTCATCATTTGTTAAATATTGTAAGTCAAAGGGAATTCAACTAGAGTATACGGTGCCAAGAAACCCAGAGCAGAATGGAGTTAGCGAAAGATATAATAGAACTGTTCTGAACATGGGTAGATGTTTATTGTATGATTCTAATATGTCCAAGGATTTCTGGGGTGATGCAATATTAACGGCGACCTACATAATAAATCGACTACCAACTGCTGCAATTCAGGCTAATAAAACACCAGCTGAAATATGGTATCAACAAGAATTAGACATCACTAAAATTCGCAAATTTGGCTGTAAGGCTTGGGTTCATGTAGCAAAAGAATTAAGAAATAAATTGGAAGAACGGAGCAAGGAAATGTACTTGGTTGGTTATGCTAAAAATGGATATCGTTTGTGGGATCCATCTGAACAGAAAATAAAAATTGCTCGTAGTGTTGTATTTGTTGAACATGAGAAGAAACCAGAACATGTGCAGATATTTAAAGAAGAAGAAGAAGAGGTTATAGATAAAAACGAAACAATAAAAGAGGTAGAAGCAAAACAAAATGAAAGTACAGAAAAACAAGCCAATAACGAGACTATAGATACTGATTTAAGACGGAGTAACCGAGATAGAAAAGTACCAAGACGTTTTGAGGACTATGATATGGATATGGATAGCTTCATGGCAGCTTTGTCAGTGGGATTTTTGCCATCAGATGTTCCTAAGAATTTTGAGGAAGCTGTGAAGGACACAGAATGGTCAAAGAGCATTCAAGAAGAGTTATATGCTTTAGAGAAAAATCTAACTTGGGAAATAGTTGAACCTCCTAAAAATGTAAATATAATCGACTCTAAATGGGTATTTTCAATAAAAGATGTTAAAGATCGAAAAATGAAAAAGGCAAGATTGGTAGCTAGAGGCTTCATGCAAGAAACACCACTACATGAAGATATTTACACTCCTGTTGCGAGAATGGTAACATTAAGAGTTCTATTGGTTTTATCTCTGGAAATGAATTCGGTGATACATCAAATGGACGTCAAGTCCGCGTTGCTTAATGGTAGGCTGAAGGACTCTGTGTTTATGTATCCCCCTCTTGGACTAAAAGGTGTTAAAGCAGGCAGTGTATGTAAACTTAGAAAAGCTTTGTATGGACTTAGGCAAAGCCCAAAATGTTGGTATGATCGTTTACATATTTTTCTAATTAGTAAAAGTTTTTGTAGATCCACAGCAGATCCATGCTTATATGTTAAATCTAGGACTTATATACTCATTTGGGTAGATGATTTGATAATTATATCTGATTCTATAAATGATGTAAATGAAATTAAGACGCAACTCTCTTTAGAATTCGAAATGAAAGATCTTACTAATAATACAAGTAAAAATGTTTTTCTAGGTATTGAGATTGAAAAACTTGGCAATACTATATTATTATCACAAAAGACGTTAATCAGTAAAGTTCTAACTCATTTTAACATGGAAGATTGTAAACCACTACATCTTCCAATTCAACCTAAGTTGAATTTACTTGCGGAAGAGAATTGTGACTCAAACTTACCTTATAAGCAACTGATCGGTTCTCTTATGTACATTATGATAGGAACAAGACCGGATTTATGTTTTTCCGTCATGTATTTTAGTCAGTTCCAGAATTGCTATAATGTAAGTCATTGGAAACATTTAAAAAATGTTTTAAGGTATTTAAGGAAAACAGAGAACTATTTTCTTAAATACGAAAATAATTGTAGTGTTAATTTAGTTGTTAGTGCATTTGTTGATTCAGATTTTGCTTATAACATTAATGATCGCAAGAGTGTTAGTGGCTATATTTTAAGACTCAATGGTAACGTTATTTGTTGGAAATCTAAGAAACAAAACATAGTGGCATTATCTAGCTCTCTGAAGCAGAGTATGTTGCTTTGTCTCACTGTGTCACAGAATGTCTGTTTCTTAAACATCTCTTAGAGGATATAAGTAAACCTATTGGTCCGATATTAATACACGAGGATAATCAATCATGTATAAAGATAGCTACAACATTGGAAACTAAGAGGTCTAAGCATATCGACGTTAGGCATCACTTCGTTAGAGATTGTGTTTCAGAAAATAAAGTTAGACTTATTTATGTACCAACGAATGACCAATACGCCGATATAATGACTAAGGCTCTACCATGTGTAAAGTTCGAATGTTTTAGGGAATGTATTGGAGTATGTGAATCTTTGTAAATATTTTTTTTTATTATTTGTTTACTGTTTTTTGAAGGCTTTGCTGAATTGGGAGGGTGTGTTGATAGTTTTGCTTGGCAATTCCGTAAAGTGTTGTTGGTTGCAGTTCTAAAATGCGTTTTTGACTTGTGCTTTTTGTTATCGATCCATATGATAAGTTACTTATGTGTACAAGTATATGTATGATGCTGTACTAGGTGCTGTACCAAGTGTATAATGCTTTGTCGTGTATATTTAATTATTAAGTTCTTAATAAACCTAAACATTCATAGTGTTTATTCTTCAAGCCCGCACCTACAATACTTGTCTTCCCGAACCGATACCAAGGGCAATTGTAAATATGTATATAATGTAAATAAATCATGTGGTTCAAATTTCCTGTGTTTTCTTTGTTAGCATATACAACTTGTACGGAACTCATAAAAGAATCTATCTTACTACATTCTATTAACACAACGTAATTAAAAGGTCCTAACACTAGACGATTCATTCACAGCCAAATTCTTCGAGTAAATTAAATAAATAAAGATTTTTGAAAAGTTAATTTTGTTTGTTTTTCTTTTCTCTATTTTAACTAGAAAGTGAGGGAACCCCCCCTTACGATGGTTACACATGGCTCCGCGCCGACTGATACCAACATAAACGTGGACGCAATGCTGTTCACTAGTACCACTGCAGGAGGGTTCAGCATATGGAACGTGTCCGACAGAAGACCCGTCGTAGACTTCTGCCAACACCTGGAAGCTGAGCTGTCCTGGACCTCTTACAAGGGGGCACTGGTCGTCTGTGCGATGGGCCACGGAGGAGCAGTATATTTAACAACCATTACTTGAACTTTCTATTGCATTATATGTTTCGTCTTTTATTTTAATAAATAAATATATATATAATTTATATTCTCTTTTATTTTCTTTAATTACAAAAAAATTTGTCGACAATTAAAACGTCCAAGTTAAGGACCAAAGTGTTACATAGGCCTATTTTCATCATACGTTATGTGTTCGTTTAATCAAAATTTGTAATTAAAAATCGTTAATTTTGACATATCCGGATTCTAAGGAAACAACTGCTCAGAGGGATGGGCGGGGCTTATGTTGTTATTACTTGTATCAGCTTGTATATTTGTAGATTCGAACCTTGGAAGTTTGACGTTTATATTGACGTTCATCAAAGAACGTTTAATAAAAATAGGTAATGAGAAAATAAATGTAATTTATATGCAATAATATTCATTACAGTCGTTATGTTTAACATAAAAACAAATAAATACAGGGTGTTACTGATATAACTGCGGATATTTAAGGAGGTGATAGGGCAGTAGAAAATAAGAAAATTAAGCAAAACTTCGCAGGTCCTAAAGTTTACCGTTTTCGAGAAAAACGTATGTGAAAATACAGGCAAAACCGAGTACGGTCCTGTGTAAAACGTGTCCTCGATTGACCTGGTCGTGTGTAGTGGCAACGCTGTCTTCAATCAGCTGACGGTGAATGAGGTTACTCGGTTACTGTAACGTAAACAAGTGTGTTCGAAAATGGCGTTTAGTTCATCAGAATTTTGTGACAGTTGCCAAATGTGTTGCTTAAGTCAAAGCGAAAACGCACAGGACCGTATTCAAATTAATTCATGTTAAGATGTTTTTCAAAAATTTTGAAATTTTTTTTGTTTCTTCACCGCGCTGCTGTAGTGACCATTCGATTACATATTGCATCTAGTTGACACCCTCCAAAAATCCGTATTTATATCAGAACTACCCTGTATAGTCTCCCAAGTCAAATCGGTTCGTAGCGTATTCGGTGGTGCACTGATGTCGCTACGCCTACTCCAGCAGTAGTTGGTTCAAGTCCCATCCGAGGCGAAATTCCTTTTTCTTGTTTTTTTCTTGAATTTTACGATTTTAACGGTAATGATAGACTTTAACCCGCCATTCAAGAAAAGAGTGTAGTGAAATGGACATGAACAAGATAAAGTCAAGTTTTAAACAATATATAATCAAAATAACTACATTCATAAATAATAATAAATAAGTTTTCTAAGTAACAAAAGAGACCATACCAAAATCTAATATGTAAACTATTTTAAACCTTTAGTTAAAAAACAAAAAAATTTTGAAGCAGAAGTACCTACAAAAATTTTTACATTCAAATACTTAAATGCTTTATCAAAAATAATATCGCTAATTTAGGGTGTCCGGAAAAGATTTAAATTCTACAATTTATTAGATACTAGGTACTTTGTGGCATTTGTAAATTTAAAATGAAAAAGATGAACATAAGTGTCGATAAACGGGTGCAACTACTGTTAAGAAACTAAGTTACGTATGTAACATAGTGACAAACAATTCTTTCAGTACATACATATCTATAAGTAGTGTAAGATGACCGGTTCTAATTCAGAGGAGGAGAGGTTACTTAAGGTCAAATTGATGGAAGGTCATTGACTTTAAACTTGAGTGTATGTAGTGGTCGAATGCTTCACAATGAATTGAAACATATGTACATGTATCGGTAATGTAAAATTAAATACGTCTGCAGTCGTCTGAAGTTTACGAATCTTAAATACGTTTACATGATAATGTAGAGGAAGTGGAGAAAAGTGTAGGGTATAGACATAAAAATAAAAGTGAAGTCGTTATAGTTAACGATTCTTTATTTTGATATAAATGAAGTATGTAAGTGATACAATCAAAATATTGAACAATAAGATTACATTAATAGTACTAACAACTTGTAGAAATGCGAAAGAGTCGGTGATATAGCCCTTAGTTATAACGTCTCTGTTTTCATCATCCTTAAGCTGAATCCATCGGCTTTCAATATATCTTCGAAACTGTCCATGTTTATCAATAAATGCTAGTTTTACAGAGTGAAGGTTCTGCACGTTCTCAACTGTAAAAACATTTGTTCCATTAACATTTCTTAAAATAATAGTATCCCAATTTTTCTTCCATGTACAAGACATATCAATATCCTTATTAAAATTTTTACAAACATAGGCTTCATCTCCAATAGTATTATCAGGTCGGGAAATGCAGAGGGTATTGTTATACAAATATGTTAAAATCAGTAACGACGACACACTGATCATGATTGCTTTTTTCCATAACAACTGAGACATTTAAAACGAGCAACGTGGTTTGTATAATAAGTTCCCCTCCACTGAAGCTTATGTAGTGGAAGGGGATTTTACATAAGTTACGCGAACGAGTGAAGGAGCGGTAGATACATAACAGAGTTGAGTGTATTTTAGTCAGTATAACATGGAAACCTTTATCGAAAAGTTTAATAATGTGCGGGTGGGTTATGAAGAGAAAGAAATACGAGCTCTGAAATCACTGGAAGTGAATCAAACGTATCCCGTGCAACGCTTCAAAAAGGTGAATACAAAATGGGGACCTCGTCTATTAGCTGATTTATACAGCTTTATCATATTTCTTCCGTGCAGACACGCAGAAGCTTTTACGGATGCAGAAATCGAGGACATAAACGAAAAGATTGTTAATAAAGTGGGTCATCCATCAATTCGCCTTAAAGGATTTGTTGGAAAAGCGGCTGATTTAGAAATACATATGTAAAATGTATAACATTGCATAAGAATATAAAAAATAAAAATCTAATTTATATTATGAACGTGTTTTAATTGTTTAAAGGAAAAAAATACAGTCAATTTATATGAGTGTAAAGACAACCAATATTTTAATAAAAGAACATTTTTATAAGCACAATTCTGTTCAACAGCGGTTGTAAATAAATGATAAGAACACACTTTAACTTTAAAATGAGTTGGGAGTTTGGAGAGAGCTGGACATCCGATATCTTCAATGTTAACAAAGTTAACAGTAGGAAAGGATTTCTGCAACCACATCATCTTTTGTAATCCTTTAACATATACAATTGTTGACTCCATCAATATGGAGTAAATTCTATCATAAAGTGTAGAGTACGGAAGATCGCCGTTATCCCAATATAACCCATGAAAATTTCTTGTTAACCAACGATTTTGACTTCTGTAACGAACGGGGAGAGCGTCCCATGGAAATGGTGGTTCAAATGTGAAATGATAAACTGGTTCTTCTTTTAGAGCAACAACAGCTACTTCTTTAAAAACAAATCGATTCTCACTACACTGAAAACCTTGTACGTCCAATAAGAAAGTCATCATGCTCACTGTTCAGTACCGGTAAGAAAACTAAATTGTGGAAGTAATCGTTGTGTTTTATACTTCTTGAACTAAGTTTGTGGACGGATTGTAACGTATCACACGATCATGTATTATTAAACAGAAAGCTGCCGTTTTGTCAGGTATATTTTCTTTAGTTTGAAACTCTAGACGGATATCTATACTACCAGATTTAACAGTTTCATTCTGATAAGAACAGTCTACTGTTACAAGAGGAGCAATGACTAGAAATTGTTTAGGATCGAATAAGGGTTCACTTACATTACCATAATACGATTGTTGAAAGTTGGCAAACATTTCATATAAAACGGCAAATTAAGAAGTATCAAAATCTAAATTCAAATTATCATACGGGTACATAGTAGATCCTAAGTGAACTTTAAAATTGGTTAGTTTGTAGTGATCGAAGGCACTCATATTTTTTGCAAGATTATTACTTTTATCTGTTTGAAATCCGAAAATAATGAAGGAAGGATTTTTCAATTGTGACGTTGTTTTCACATTCCAGTTGTGAGAATACGATTTGGGAAGTAGCGGATATTCATGTAGTTCCCAACTCCGAAATGAAAGATCCATATTTAAATTTCGATCAACATAACGCAACAATTTCAAACGTTCAGCATCTGCTACAGATACATGAGGAATTTTGCAAGAAATCTGATCCAAATGTACAAGTACATCTTCAAGTGGCGTTGCTGAGCAATATAAAGCATTATTGTCAGTGCTGCTGCGAACTAGAACTAATTCTTGTCGAACGTTTAATATTATTTTTCGGAAGTCTTCTGCAAATCCAAAAATCATACGTAGTGGAATATAAGCGATGAAGTAACCGTTGGAATCTACTAGTTTTACAGAATTAGCTTAATTCCTTGTAGATCGCTTAAAGCAGGAGGCAACCATCCACTGTTGCTGAGACGTTTATTTCATTCTCGTTGTAAGATGCGTAACCTTTCATTGTTGTAACCATGCCAGAATTACGGACTCGATCAATAACTTTTCCGCCTAATTCATAACGAATTTCATCAAACAGGTGTAAAATTCCATTGTGGATAAAAGAAGTGTTCGCAGTTGCCTTTCCATCCTTTTTAAGAAGCAAACGACCTTCTATGTATAGGAAACTACTAGAAGGCAAAGTGTAAACATCTTCATTTTCTATTGGAATACGTATCGTATCATTATTTTTGAAAGTTGAGTTCGTATAAGGTTGATGGGTATGTTTATCAGCGTTAACTATAGCGTTATCGAAGACTGCTTTTTCGGTAACATTCAGTATTTCTGCTACCATTTTACCGTTTCCTCTTTTTCAATCGCAACCCCAAAGATTTAAGGAACTGTTTATTGAGCGGTGTTAATCGCTTAATGGTTGTAGGCGAAATAAGCATCCGGGATTGTGGTAGTAGTTTTATAGTACTATTCTTCTTTGAATATCGTTGGGGACAGCTATATTGCACTACCATGTTATGCTGTTCGTAAGTGCTGTCTTATTGTGACACGCTCTCCACGGAAATTAACTAGATTACCGTCTTGATCAACTATTTTAAAGGAAATGTAGTCGATGAGACGAGTGTTGATTGATAAATAAATAAGATTCCTAGGATCTCAACAATTTTAAATCCGGGGGGTACATTGGGAAAGAATTGATGTAGTATATGTCCATCTAGTCCTTTAGCACCATCACTGGTATGTATGTAGGAGTTAGTTACGAGGTTACACATCACTGAAATCGTGTTTACTTTGAAAATGTCAGCTACATGATCAGACACCTCTTTAAGTGATGGTAGAAGCTTATTTTCAAAACCCAATATCTTTGCGGGAGAATCTGTAGGAGCGAAGTTGACTTTTTTGGTGCTTATTATATGGCTTTTTAAGGTAGTATTGTCTCCAAACAATTCAATAGCATCATCAGAATCTCGCAATTTCTCGCGAAGATAATGATTAATATCATCGATTTCATAGGATTCTTCCGGAAGAACAACGACTGGTGGTGTAGTACCTTCAAAATAGAATTTGTTGTTAGTTTCATCGATATTCGGAATACTGTTATATGCTTCAAAATTTAACAAAGCAATTTGATATTCATCATCATCGCTTAAAAAAATTGATGGACTTATTATCATTTGCAGCTCCGACTTTGTATTAGTCAAGGTAAATGTGTAAGACATGTTTTCGGTTTGACGTTCTGTCTACCACAAGGAAGTTAGTTTGAGGGTTTGTTTTTAAGAAAAGGTTTGCGTAGTCTCATTAAGGAATTGGACAACTAAATGGCCGCAGTTAAAATCTGAGGGGTTCTGAACACGATTGTAGTTATAAGTGATAGCACAAGGTCCGGAAGATTGTAAATATTGAACCAATTCTTTAGGTGGACGGAGATCTCCAAAACTGTCAAAGTACATAGCATTGTTATTTCGTTTTACATACGCTGTCCAATGTGTACCAGTTCCTGCGTCTAAATCTAAATTAACAATTCCACTTTCACACCTTTTAACTTTTCTGGGTAATTCGTTACGCATAAAGATTCCCCGAAAATGTGGAATTTGTAAATAGTTAATGTAATTGACTAAATCCAAATCTGTCAAAGGACGGTTAGGTAACTTTACGAAAAATTTTACGTTTTTTTTTTTTTTTTGCTGATAAGGTCTATGGTATAAACCGAAACCTTTACGAAAAGGTTGTACTGAAATATTTTTTCCAAGAGCAATAGCTTCCATTGAAGCGTTATGGCGTTTATCTTCTTCTAGCTGCTGTTGTGCTGTTTTCGCATCGCGTACAGCTTTAGCTATCCCAGCAGCACCGCCAGAGAGAGCTCCAAGTGCTGATAGTCCAGCGAAAATCGGAATTAACGGTAGAAAACCACCTGTCTTTGGAATAGGAATGATTCTGGGAGATTTAGATCGCTTTCCAAATTTACGAATTGTATTTAGTGCTATTTTAGCAGCATGTATCAGCTGGAGAGGTTTCGTTTTCTTAAGAGCAATTTTCGCAGATGTCACTAGCTTACGAAACGGTAGAGCTCCTCCTTTTCTTGTTCGTCTTCTCTTCTTTATATTCCGCAACAGAATTGAACCACCAACTTTACGACGTCGCTTTTTGTGTCTCATTCCAAGTTTCTCTTTACCCTTCATAGCTGAAGCAATTGTGAGAGCTGCCAAGCGTTCACCAAAAGACGCGTCCGGCGACTTTAGTAATGATTGTTGCGCCAAAACCTTATCAGCAATTCGACGATGGGAAATGTCTGGAAAATTTTCGTAAGCAATATCGTGTAATTTACAAGATTCGTCAAGGGGATTTATACCAATATCACCTCGAGCTAATCGTTTGTTTAGTCGAGTCCCTGGACCGCAAAAGTTATACCCTGGGAGGTGTAATTCAATAGGTAATTTATCTATAAACCTATTCAGAAAACCTCGTGTCATGGGACATGTGTAGTGTTAGCTCTCTCACTATACTGAACGAACTGACTACATAAACACTGTTAACTCTAAATTTATATATCCGAGAGCACATGCGCAAACCGTTTAATCATCAATAAACATGCGGATAGTACAACATCCATCTGTTCTACCCATAACCAATCGTGACTTCGATATTGCCAGGAAAATAAATCGACAGGGTCCATTACTACCATCCACAATAAGAGCCATTATCGCCGGACCTTCAAATTGTGGAAAAACAAATGTGATTATAGGACTTTTGGAGCAACCGAACGGTTTACGGTTCGCAAACGTATACGTTTATTCCAAGTCATTGTATCAACCAAAATATAAGTATTTAGCCGAATTATTGAAACCAATTGCTGGAATTGGTTATTTTCCCTATAGAGACTCTGACGATGTAATTGCCCCATCACAGGCAAGACCTAATTCTGTATTCATCTTTGACGATGTTGCGAATGAAAATCAAAATAAGATAAGGGAATACTTTAGTATGGGAAGACATAACTCAATCGACACTTTTTACTTAAATCAAACATATGCACAGATTCCCAAACATTTAATTAGAGATAATGCAAATTTAATAATACTGTTTAAACAGGATGAATTGAATCTCAAACACGTCTTCGCAGACCACGTCACTACAGACATGACTTTTGACCAATTTAAAAATATTTGTGCAGAGTGTTGGAAAGAGAAGTTTGGATTTCTAGTGATAAACAAGGATTGTGGTATAAATGAGGGAAGATATCGCTTAGGATTCGATAAATATATATTAATGTAAGTGATATAAAGTCAATCAGTTGTTAAAAGACAACCTTGACAAGAGCATGGATGTAAAAGCAAAGAAAGAACTAATCAAAGTTAGGAAAGCGGTAAAGAGGAAATTACAAATGTTAAAGGAATCGACAGCAGGACAGAATCTCCTGTTGCAGCAAGCATATCAACCACTTACAAAATCGCTTCTTAACTTGAAATCAGAGCTGGGTGAAGAGATTAAAAAAGAATTAAAGCCAGAAGTGAGTAATTGGTCGAAAGGTGACGTTCCAGCTTCGTCAACACCAATAAAAATTAGAAAGCTTGACCCTTCGAATGCTCCAGGTACCTTACTACCAGGTGCTCCTTCATTCTTAAGGGAAGAAAGTGTTTACGAAAGAGACCCAACAACGGGTCATGAAAACACAGACCAGGATAATGATGACTTTGAACAATTGAAGAAAGCGTACATAGACTATATTAATAGCTCTCGATTTGCTCAATATTTGGAAGAATTCGATCCTCTACCTCGAGACTATATAGAAGGAATTATTAAAGACTATGATGGTGACACATTTAACGCTGACGTTCTGAATCCTCGTCTTGATAAAGTTCGATACGAATGGAACACAAATAAATTTTTTATTTGTGATTCTGAACTGGATTTTGACGGACCAAACGTTGTAATCGATGGAAAATTTAAATACATAGGTACTGTGGGATTATACGAGCTACTCTTCAAATTACGTTCTGAATATCCGACATCGATGAAAGAAAGGAAAGACTACGCTGATATATTAAAACGTACGGGAGCAGTTTACAAGTTAAGACAGCAAACATCGAAATTTTCTAAAGGTGGAGGATTGTCGTTGTTGACATACAACGAAAAACCGATCGAATACAAATATTTTGATGACGTTAATGAGTTGTGTGATCGTTTAAGGTTATTAGTTGCTTCTCAACAAGCAGGCAACACAAATCATGAAAACGAAATTCTATCAATTTTAGAAGAGTTGCGTGAGTGCAATATAATCGTATAAACAAATTATTAAGCTTATTAGTTAGACAATGACGGTTGATAAGTTCGGACGTCCGTTAGAAAAAAAACGATTGTTTTCGCAAGCATTCAGCAATGTTCATGATTTCAATCATAACCGCTTAACAAGAATCGGTGATCCTCAGCAGGAGCATGATGCTGTGAATGTGCGATTTTTGGAGAAGAAGGTGCAACGTCTGTTATCGCAAGATGATGTAACCGATATCAGACAAGCATTCGATAAAGTGTTGTATTTCGTTGATGTAGCTAATAAGCGTATTACACATTTGAACGAGCCTACCGCTGGGTTTCATGCAGCTACTAAAATGTATGTAGATGAGAAATATCGGTTAACAAAAGAGCATATCAGAATCGAGTGTGAAAAGGTAAAGGATCGTGCTGTCAGTGAAGGTGTCACAAGGATGAAGGATTTACGAGACGAATTGAAAACAGCTGTCTCCAAAAGTGGTGAAATGATGATGAAAACTTTTAGTAATAATATAGAGTTAGCGATTAAAAATTTGGAAAGAGAACTTGAAAAATATAATACTGACAGGGATAAAGAAATAACAAACAAGGTGAACGATATAATAGAAAAGAATGCTGTCGGAATCATGGACGTCTTTTCAACAAAAGTAAAACTAGAGCGTAAAGATGTAGAAGCGTTTGTTAGGAAAGGGGATGAAGAAGTATCGAAGAAATTGAAGACGGAAATTGTGCAAGATATGAAAGATGATATAGACGCGAGTTTTGAATTAATTAAAATCACGATTCAGGATGAGTGTAAAAAAGTTAAGGAATTTGCAGAGAAAGAAATTCAACGAAGCAATAAAAAGAAAGATGATCTGAAAAACGAATTAGTGGTAATGGTGGAATCACTAACAAAGGAAGCAAAGGAGCTGAAAGTAAGGCTAGATACTCTGCAACAACAAAGAGGAACAGGTAGTGCGAAATCGAACAGTTCTAAAACAACAACAACAGTTCCGTCCATGTAGTTCTTCATTATAATAAAAATGTTAAATGTGAAAGAAGAACTAGTGAAAGAACTGCATAAACCTGTGAGAATTAATTTTACACGTCGTAAAGTGATAGTGAAAGGATTAGATGATCTTCATCAAGCCGATTTAGTGGAAATGATTCCGTATGCGAGAGAAAATAAAGGTGTCAGATACATTTTGGTTGTAATAGACGTTTTTTCAAAATTTGTGTGGGCTCAAGCAGTAAAACGCAAAACAGGTGAATATGTTGGAAGGGCTTTACAGTTAATTTTCAAAAGAAGTAAACGTATTCCTAAGAATATGCAAACTGACTTGGGAAAAGAATTTTACAACGAACAAGTGAAACGAGTTATGCAAAAATATAAAATTAACCATTACTCAACGTATAGCACCAAGAAAGCGTCAGTTGTGGAGCGGGTAAATCGAACACTAAAATCAAAAATGTGGCAACGCTTTAGTTCGCAAGGATCCTACAAATGGTTGAAGTTATTACCAGATATAGTACAGGAATATAACAATTCAGTTCACAGAACTATCGGAATGAGACCAAGCAAAGTTAATAAACGAAACGAAGAAACACTTTTGAAAAGTATTTACAACAATCCAAAGAAGGTGGATTTACGAGAAATTAAGTTTAAAGTTGGAGACCGGGTACGAATAAGCAAACA
The DNA here is from genome assembly GCA_947389935.1 of Agrilus cyanescens. Classification (NCBI taxonomy): domain Eukaryota; kingdom Metazoa; phylum Arthropoda; class Insecta; order Coleoptera; family Buprestidae; genus Agrilus; species Agrilus cyanescens. The sequence goes on from OX376710.1 coordinate 10,858,786, forward strand.
TCGTGAATTGTTTAGCAAAGGTTATACCCCGAATTGGTCTAACGAATTATTTACGATTAGCTACATTAAATTGTCACATCCAATTATGTATTACTTAAAGGATGATAAAGGGGAAGACATAAAAGGAGGATTTTATGGTATGGAACTACAGAAAGCGAAATATCCAGATTTTTATTTGGTGGAACGTGTGCTAAGACGAAAAGGTGACATGGTTTACGTCAAATGGTTGGGGCTTAACCAATCTCATAACAGCTGGATTCATAAAACGAACGTTTTGTAATGTATCCCCAGCTTTTTTTTTCTGATAATAAAGTCTGTAATGTTAATAATGATTTTCTTTACCCCTTCCCCAAAGTATGATTATAAATAAGATAAAACGTGACGAGTTTAATCAGTTGTAATCGTTAGTTGCTGTATTGAACGTTTAAGACGTAGTAATGGTTGAAAGTTACGTAATTGAAGTTAAATTTTACAAAGAGGGTTTATTATCTTTGAAAAGATATTTGGTAGCGTCAGAGTTGGATAGCGTGACAGAAGAATTCGAATTAAAAGGTGAATACGATAAAATCGTAATAGGAGGCTACTTAGTGGTTGATGAGAGCGATCCTGACGATTTTGAAGTATAATTTTTATAAAAATGGATTCATTATCGTACGAGTTGTATCAAGCAGAAAAGCAAGTCCTCATTCTCAACCTTCGAAGAGCAATCCTATCAAACGATTTAGATAGAGTTAAAGTTGTGTTGTCGAAGTTGGGACTTGTAGTACCAAAGGTAGCATTCAAATGGTTAACTGTAACACAAGAGACATCGTTCGATATTTTATACTTCATATTCGAAAGAAAGCAAAGGTGTGACGAATTGGTGGATGAATTTCTAAAAGGTTGCTGTGAAACAGTGGAAATAACGGTTGATGATGTTGAAATGATTTTAAATAAAACAAAGTATAATTTCATGCGACACGACGTATATTTTTTAAAGGAAATGTTAACAAACGGATCAGTTCTAATGCGGGATAAGAAGTTCTCCGTAATGAATGTCAAGAAAAAGTATGTTACATTGTTAAAGTGTGTGGATGACTTAATACTGGATGTGGCATACTACGCACAACCGAAAAATTTGGAAAAGTGTATTAAACTGATCAACTTGTTTCGGCTTCCGTATACATTAAGTCCAAATATCAACGGTCGTCATCAAACAGTGCTGCAATGGATAGAAGAAAATATTTTAAGAGAAGGAACGGAAAAAGCTGCAGGCTGGCAGAGCGGTCCTGACTCAGGCAAATGGCCATCAAGTAATATTGAAGATTATAAGAAAATTTATTCATTGTCGAAGTGATGAATATTTTCAATCATATCTCTGTAGAAATTTTCGGTGAAAACTTTAAGAATGAAGGAATCAGTATCCATATACATCAAAGAAATATTTTCTTGATATTTTTGCTTAAGAAAGCCGTAGTAGAAGTCATACATAACAACTTTTGATAAATCCAAAATAGCGAAACCTACATAGAGCGGTTTATCGTAAACAATGTGTAATTTATTCATTTGAATAGCTACGAAATGGGGCGTGAAAATTTTTGAATTTCTGAAATTGGGTTTAGTTATTAAACTTTTAGCACCAAGGTACCGTCCAACGTTTTGCCAATGAGTAACTAACTTGACGTCAACTCGTTTATCACCGTTCTCCATCGTTTTTCCGAAAGTACTGTTGTTCATCAATTTAAAGAAAGATTTCCCAAACTTATTATTACACATATTACGTTTTCTAGTATTCAAATCTATGAAAGGTTTCAACCATTGTGACTGTTTAAACTGAATGGCTCTATGCACTTTAAGTAATTTTAATCCGCTCTGGAGAGCTTGTTTAAGCGGTAGGTAATGAACAATATACTTTGTCTTAGTCATAAGGTTCGGAATCAATTTTTTGACTCTACCATTAGCATTACCAGGAGAAATAATATTTTCAACTAAAAAGGGAAGATCAGCATGTAAATCGTGTAGGTTTTGGGGATATTGAACGTCAACTTCAAGTACATAACCGTATTCAGAAGAAGCATGTAAATCGAGAACATTTAATTCATCAATTTCAGCATCGGTGAGCCAACGAAAATGGGATATGGGAAGGTATTGACTCATGCTGTGTCCATACAAATTGGTAGCATCCAAATACATAATGTAGGAAGTGGGAGCAGATGCGTCATAATCAGGAAGGTGTGGGTTATTGGCGAAATGCATTCTTTGAACACACTGACTTATTCCTCCGCGTACCCCTTTTTGGAAAAACTTTAACATATCGATGTCAGTTAGAAGTTCTAAATTAACGCGAGTGAATTTTAACATGCTATCCCACGCTAGCCCGGGAGCGGTGTAATACTGAGCGGGGTCCAAGGCGTAAGTGGAAATACATATTTCACGAAAATTCTCGAACACGTCAGCTAACAGTAGGACATCGGTTTTCAAGTAGAGGTCAGAATATTCGCCGAGAGTGGAGCAGTTAAAGGTTTTCCAAACGGTGGCAGCTCTTTCATAATCTTCATCGGAAATGGGTAGAGATGTTAATTTATCGAAAAAATCGTCTTTGAGAGGGAACGTTGATTGGTCAAGTTTAGTAATATCGTCGACGTAGGAGTAAGGGAAAACCCCTTTCCGTCGCACAAGTTGAAATTGTGTAGGATCAGAAAAATACTTCTTCACTTGGAAGCATTGAGAAGGGTCGAGTTCTTCAGACAGTTTATCGAGGGAGGAAGCCATAAAACGAAAGGAATCGAGAAATCGAATCTTAACAAATACGTTTTGAGTAGAGTTATCTGAAACACAGTATCAACTCGCAATAATTTGGTAAAGGAAACGTAATTTTCTTTATTTTGAGCAATTACGCTAAATTTAACATCGTTGACAGCCATTTCTTTTAAAAATAAGTGACAATCGTAACCGGAGAGGTTGTGGAAGAATACAGGCACAAAGTTGGGTAGTTTGTAGTTTAAGTTACATCTAGAATGAGCGGCCCCTAATCGAACTTTACCAGTCAAATGACAATGATCGCGAACCTTTACATCATCGATTAGGAAGGGCTCTTCGCAAATATTACAAGACGACGTTTCAGAGAAAAGTCGCATTTCTTCATCAGTCAAGGGTATCATAGGAACCGGGGTCTTTAAAAATCGGTGATAAATATCAGAAACGTCTTGATCAAGAGTTTTAACAAATTGATTAGCACAATCAGGTCCTCTATAAGTTCTGAATATTGAAAGGGAATCGTAAAAAGAGCACTTAATCAAGTAAGCAAACGAGTGCGGTTGATGTTCGTGGGTAGGTGTGGTGGAGGTCTTGTTAGGATCGGAAAAGCATGTATGAATGGGTCGCAATATGATTTCGAAGTCTGCATAAACAACAAAAGGTACTTTGATACGTTTGTGGTAGTTTTGAAATTTTAAAACGTTATTAGGGATGAGCCTACCCATCTTATCCAATTTGAGATCAGCAGTTGGCAGCGTCGTGTAAACGTGGTTGCAATCATTCCGCTGATGACGGTGCAGGTGAGCCACAGAGCTGAAGTATTGCAAGCAGCCGTGACATAGGAATTTGCGATGTTATGTTTTGGAGAGTTGTTGAGAGAGCAAACGAGACATGTCCTTAATCCAACAGTAATGATTATTTCCTCGATCATCGTGTAGCAAGAGTAAATTGATGTGCAGCCTTCGTTTGACGGACGAGTAGTAGAGGGGACCAACAATTTCCCAGATCCATTTTCCATCCTTCAAAACGTATTCAGTCCCGTAAACATTCACAGAGCAATGGTTCTTCGTTTCAAACTTGGGAATGTCGTTTAATTTAATAGGAAAATCGATACCGTCATAATCCATCGTGCGGGAGTAATGCGGATAGGAAGTCGTTCTGTGCGGGTTGGCTTGGGCGGGAAACAAAGCTGAGGTTATAGCCCACGCAAAGCAGGCTTGGTCATCGTTTCGTACGTTCACAACAGCTCTCTTAAGTACAATTTGTTTAGGTAGAGGAATGTAAGATGAAGCTCTAAGAGGATTGTACTTGTTGCAATTGACTTCTAGGAAAAGAACTCTTTCCAAAGCCCATCCTGTAAGAATGAAATAATATTAAACACAAGTGAAATATATATAAAGAGAGAATGATAAATTACCTGACTCTCGTTCTTGAAACTCAGAAGCTTTACCCTCAAGAACGTCGAAGAAGCTTTGGAGAATATTGGAAAGATCCGTCGACTGAGTGACAACTTTGTTATTGGTGTTGAAGGATTTCACGTCAACCAATTGTTTAGCATCGTGCACATATCGTCCGAAAAGTTCAAGATTTAGTTTAAGCGTGTCATGCAGTTGTATCTGATTACGAATAACACGCAAGCATTTGTCGAAAACTTCGGTGAAAAAGTCGGTATACGACAGGAAGAACTTGGCGGATGAAATACGAAAGGACACAATTCTGTTAGCGAACGCGGACGAAAGGAAAGTAATTCCTTCCTCAAGAGGAGAGCAGCAAGTTTGTTTATGCTTGAGGCTGCGAAGGTGACCGTTGTAGGAATGTTGTGGAACGTAAATGTTACAAGTATCACACCAGCGGTCAGAAGAACCAGCAGGCGTAGCAATTTTAAGTTTTTTCTTCGGTAGAGGCGATGTACGTTGGAGCTGTGCTCGTTTCCGACAAGAAGTTAATCGATGTCTTTTTAAATTATCAGATCGCGTAAAGGAAGCATCACAGTCCGGACAAGGGATCATAGCGGCTAGCGGTAAGAGGTATATCTCGACAACGACTGAGGAATACTGAACGCGAGGGACAATAAATAGCTATAGGAAAAGGGGAGGGATGTGTAAGGTGGAGATGGCATAAGGAGAGGGGCGAAAGGAATATATACTGAAACTGTAGTGGGTACGGTGTGGTAAGATGAGTGCTAGAGAACAGGGTAACGGTGTTGATTTAGCTGCTGAGCTAAATATGAACGAAACCGAGCTGGCTGATATATTGGAAAACTTCTTTCCAGACGATTCCTTCACATCATCCGCTAAAGGTGAGGGGTGTGTTGGAGGTGCTACCACGGTAACGATGGCGGAGCCTGTGGCTAGCACCTCTACGATGGCGGTGGCGGGATCGAAGTCGATATCGATGAAGCCGAAGAAGCGATCGTACACACGAAGGTTGTCGGCTGCTCCATTCGATTATTCCAAGATAGTGGACCAAGTAGGAGAAGCCATAAATAGTGTTAAGGAGGAAAAGCGGCGACTGAATGAAAGAGAGACAAAGGCCGCTTCATTGACTGAGTACATGAAGCGGAAAGAGAAGGAGCTGGAGGAGTTGAACAGATCGGTAGTTGAAACGAGAAAGGAGGTACAAGAAATCGAACATAAGCTAGCTAATCTTAAGTCTGCTTTACTGAGTAAATTTAATGACTAAAATTCAATGATGTTTTATATTATATTGTATTATATTCAATAAAATTCTTTTATATTGTATCGTTTTATATTTTGTAATTAAAGAAATAAAAGAGAATATAAATTATAAATAAAAACATTTTATTTATTTTAATATATAAAACAATACAGCTAGGTACATAAATTTTATTATACAAAAACAATACAGCTAGGTACATAATAAAAAAACAAATTCAACAAAATGTTTTAATATAGACCGCCGCCCCGTGGTCCATGGCACAGATGACCAGTGTCCCCTGAAAAGAGGTCCACGCCAGCTGGGCTTCCAGGTGTTCGCTGAAGGCTCCGACCGGCCTTCTGTCGGACACCTTCCACATCGTCAACCCTCCAGGAGTGGTACTCTCAAAAATGATAGTGTCCACCCTTATATTGGTTCCAGTTGGCATGGAACCAAGAAACAATACTGTGTAGTGCACCATTTTGTTGGTGTTGTACTTGATGTTGTATTATTGCTAAGACAGTGTTAGCGATCTGTGCTGAACGTTGTGAAAACTTAAGTATTTATACAATTTGGAGGAGGAGGATATGAGTGGGGTAAAGTTAAGATCAGCACAAGTGTTTGTGCGAAGAAGGAAAAACTAGAAAGAGAAGTTGTTTGAGCCATAAATGACAATGTAAGTTACAGTGAGGTGTGGATACTTTCTGATTAACACCTGTATACCAGCAGCACATACATAAAAGTTCTGATACATGGCTCATGTAGGGTATGAACTATTGCTTATTCAGCAAATAGAAATAGGTTATATGTTTAGTAATGTCATGAACCTACGGATAGACATGGTGCTTGGTATCATCTCATACATACATACAAGTTCTGATACATGGCTCATCTAGCGTGTGACCATTGCTTATTCAGCAAATAGAAATAGGTTACATGTATAGTAATGTCATGAACCTACGGGTAGACATGGTGTTTGGTATCATCTCACACATACATAAAAGTTGTGATACATGGCTCATCGAGCGTGTGAACCATTGCTTATTCAGCAAATAGAAATATGCAAGAAGTGTGGAGGGAAGGTAGCAAGCAGAGCGTCGTCTCATTCTTCTCTCGACTCTTCTTATGAACAGACGTTCCAGTAATTATAAAAAATTAATAAAGTACATTTAAAAATTACAATTAAAATGGAAAATAAACAAGTACGAAAACCTGCCGTACCGAAAAACCGGTACGGAAAATCGAGGACAAGTGGTGTAAGTATTAATTAATATTGTTGAAGTAATTGTTTAATTGTTAATTAATAATTTTGTTTTACAGTGCGAGTTTGTGGTCGCCGTGACCACGATGGCAGCGATCGCTGCGGTTGTGACGCCACCTAGATGTTCCGCAGGTGGAAAGCGGACTCTAGGGATGGCGAAGAGGAAGCGCGTTTCAACCATGACAGCGACCACGACGGCGACCACGACAGCGACCACGACAGCGAGGAGGAGCACGGTACCGACGCCGTTGTCCACGTCCACGACGGCGGCAACGACGTGTACCTGGACAACGGCGACGACGATGACAACTGCTGCTGCATCGATGTCAAGTGACTGCGGTTCTCCACTTCCGACGCTCACGCCGATTCCATCGCCTGTTTCTCCACTTCCGGAAACTCCAACGACGCCTTCTCAGACAAGTCTATCACAGGACATAGATAGTCTGGAAAGCGCCTTTGGGATAATTCCGAAAGTGTTGGAAAAGATGGCGTATTTGACGTCCGCTTGAGAAGGAATGCGCGCTGCGCAGCAGAAGGTGCGCGCTGAAATTTCCCAAGTCGACAAGGCTATCTTGCAACAGGACGACGACGTCGCTATGTGGAAAGCTGAGATTGCTCAGCTTGAAGCAAAAGTGGCGAAGTCTGCCTGTAACAAGGAAGCTTTGTTGACGAAACGGGTCGAACTGGTTGAGGAGGAACACCAGATCGATCAGGAAGTGGACGTCTTAAAGCGCGCGAAGGAAGCAAAGCGTCCGAAGTTGGAGCGACTGAAAACGTTGCTTGACACCGCGAAGCAGCAGTTGACGTCGGTTACGAATAGGTAGTGTAAATAATGTAAATTAGTAATTTAGTATGTAAGTTTTGTAAATAAGTTAATTAGTAAATAAGGGTTAGTATGTAAGTTTTGAAAATAAGTTAATTAGTAAATAAGGGTTAGTAAATTAATAAAAGTAGTCAAATAAAATTTAAAAAAAAACCGACCCTCTGGGGATAAACCAAAAAGGTCCCACAATAATTTGGACCAAAAAAAAAAAAAAACAAAAAAAAAATTTTCAGGTTAGGTTAGGTGGTGTTAGTCGGCCCCATACAGGAAAGGACAAAGAGAGCATTGTTGTTCTAAATTGTGAATAAGACATATATGTGAAATTTGGTGAATTTATGTTTCCTAGGAGAAGTTGTGTATAGGTATGTAAGGGATGAAAAATGGGGTGGAAAAGGGGTTGAGAAGAAAATCCGCTGAAAAACATCATAGGGAAATGGGTACAGGGGGGGGGGCAGGGCGCCGAGGTGGGCTGGTGGGGGGAGGTCGGGAGGCATTAAGTCCGAGAGGGGTAGTTGTCTGAATTTGATACTTCTGACATTGCCAAGTGGTACCTTCAGTCTTCGACATCAATAGTGAGAGAGGCACCTTTTTTTTAACATCGCCCCTTATACCTTTAATTAATTCTTGAAATTTAGGGTAGAAATTACTTCCTCCATTACAGACGTCCTCCAAGTTTCGTTGGAAGCAAATTGTTCTTCATGGAACACTAAACATTTTTTACTCAGACATTTTTTCCCTATCATCTACCCTTCATACACTTTTCGGGGGTCAAAGTATGAGGGTGAAACACGTTAAAAAAATATTTCTCGACTTTTCAGGGTGGGATCATTTAGCCCACTGTTCAACTTACATTTTCCAAGAGGAACACTTTTTTTTTTAACTGCTTCTATTTTTTTTTAAGCTTAAAGGTGTCAACTTTTTGTCAACTTTATTTTTTTTTTTCAAAAATTTTTTCAGATTCGGGTACTTCCATTTGGGGACCTTCTTCCCACACCATAAGTTATTACCCGATTTCAACTCCTTCTGCTTCAAAAAAATTTCTAAAGCTTCATTTTTACACTTTTACCCCTATCATTTCTTACGCTGAAGTATTTCATTAAATACTTCATTGTCTTCTTATACTACACCTCATTATCCATATTTTCATGTACTAATTTTTCATACCACTCTTTTCCTGCCCTCAAAATATATTTTTTTTAATTTCTGGACTTTAATTTTTACCATTATTTTCACCTAAAAATTTTTCCTCCGACAACTGTCTATTAAAATTCATAAACAAATACAACAGGTTCAATAACACATATTACGCCTTATATACTTTTTTAATTACCCACTCCTTCATCAATTAAAAAATTACTACTACCTAGCGATGCAACCTCATTATAAAAAATATTGCTACACCAGCACCTTCGCTACCACACTACTCTATACCACTTCCTTTACATCCCCACTATTCCCCCACTACTTCCCCACTCTTTCCCCACCACATACCTTCCTATTTAAACCCTTGTCAACCTGAGAGAGCATCACTTCACCAGAAGGGTCTTATGAATTAACATGGACCTTTCTCGTGTATCTATTGTCCTTTCACCATTCAGGCAAACTGCTAATGAAACCACCTTGCTCCAATGCGGATATTGTTGGCGTCTGCGTGAAAGCTGTACGGCTGAAACAGGATTCTGCTGTCAAGAATGTTTTGACAACAGACCTCTGCTTTTCTGCCACAGCTGCACATTTTATCATTGCGATGTCGTAAACCTGTGCTGCCGACCTTGTCGTCAGGGGACTCAATCGTACCTCTGCGAAAAGTCGGGCTTTGTTTACGAGATCGATGATACGCACACGCTGTACTGTATTCTTTGCAATACTTACGAGCAAAGGCGTCAACTCTTCCAATCCATTATATTTTCATAAACCTACCTTTCAATAGCTCCCTCTCCTACACCTTCCTTTTCCTTTTTAAAGACTTGTGACCTTGACACACTTTCCATATAACTTCTTATTATCCCCAAACTCTACCTTAATCTTATATCTCAAACGTCTACTACCTTTTGCTTCTTTATTTATTTCTTAACATAAATATATATACATGTACACGTTCTACGCTCCTTCTACATAACCAAGATTATTACTTATTTCTATTACATATCCTTCTTCAAATACGGTCTTATTTGTGATACGGTGGTTCTCACTGCAAACAAACTCGTATATAATGACACAATTCCTCCATTACTTCCTCCATATCGACAGCTCCAACACATTGGTAGGTAGCGAAGATTATTCATATCACAGTACAGCACATACGCAGAACATGCTGAGAAGTTCGTTTCACATTTGAAGAGTTTTCGAGCTACGTTCCACCCTTTCATTGAGCTAACATCACTTACATACTTCTTTGCTTTATTTACAGTATACTCCTCTGTGTCTACGTAATCTCCTCTATGTAACACAGTGTTACGCTGCGCATCATTCAATCCTTCCATGTGGTCCGCATTATTCCAATACTCTACTTCTTTTGTACCACCACAAACTTCATCGATACTACGACCTCTACTACTGCTTCTTACATCCATTCTCAAACCAATCTTCTCAACTACTTCTGCCTTCTCTTCCTTTTCACTACTTTAACGATTGTCTACCTGCTTACAACTGCACTTCTTTCCCATCCTTCCCCATCACAATATCTACATGAATCACGTACAATTGCAATTGCAATAATCAGTGTAAGTGTAACTAAATACCTAACATCATTCCTCGAATAACGTTGCAATGACACTTCAACGGCTGTAGACGTATTTAAAACATTCCATCATAAAAATCGTAAACTTCAGACGACTGCAGACGTATTTAATTTCACGTTACCGATACATGTACATATGTTTCAATTCATTGTGAAGCATTCGACCACTACATACACACAAGTTTAAACAGACGACTGCAGACGTACTTAATTTTACATTACCGATACATGCACATATGTTTCAATTCATTGTGAAGCGACGTATTTAATTTCACGTTACCGATACATGTACATATGTTTCAATTCATTGTGAAGCATTCGACCACTACATACACACAAGTTTAAAGTCAATGACCATCCATCAATTTGACCTTAAGTAACCTCTCCTCCTCTGAATTAGAACCGGTCATCTTACACTACTTCTATACCTTGCGCGCATCGTGTAGTATCCATAACATTACAAGTAGTCGAAGGTAAGTATATTCAACAGAATACGAGGGTGGTCCGATAAGTACTTAGCCTCACCGCTCGATGCTGCCACTGTCGCAAGAGAAATTTACTATCGTCTAGTACATTCTTGTAGACGGCTACAGTTAAAATTTCAGCCCAATCAGTTGAGTTTTTACTGCGTGTGGAAGTGGACGTGTTCGAGAATTTTAGAGAAATGGAAAAGGAGCAGTATCGATCGGTGATTCGATTCTTGTTTCTGGAGGGGAGAACGCGCAGCGAAATCAAAGAGCGCTTAGATGCGGTGTACGGTGACTCGTCTCCTTCCATGGCGACCGTGAAAAACTGGTTTAACGAGTTTCAACGGGGCCGCACGTCGGTTTTTGATGAGCCGCGTCCGGGTGCCCCGAAAACGGCTGCTGTTGAGGAAAACGTGACAAAAATCCACGATCTCATATTAGCAGACCGCGTCGTTTCGTGACCGTCGACGAAACGTGGATCCACTGGTACACACCAGAGACTAAGGAGCAATCAAAACAGTGGACTTTCCCCGGCGAACATGCTCCAAAGAAAGCGAAGGCAGTCCCATCGGCCGGAAAGGTGATGGCCACCGTTTTTTGGGATTCCCAAGGGGTGATCTACATCGACTATCTGGAGAAGGGCAAAACGATCACAGGGCTCTACTATGCTGAATATTGGGCCGGTTCGATGCCGCATTGCAGGAAAAACGGCCACATTTGGCGAAGAAAAAAGTGCTCTTCCACCAAGACAACGCACCCGCTCACACGTCCGCTGTCGCCATGGCCAAATTGGTAGAATTGAGGTATGAATTGCTGCCCCATCCACCGTATTCTCCAGATTTGGCCCCGTGCGACTTCTTTTTATTTCCAAACTTAAAGAAGTCGCTCGCCGGGAAGAAATTTGGGTCAAATGAGGAGGTCATTGCTGCCACGGAGGCCTACTTTGCAGGCCTCGAGAAACCATATTTTTCAGAGGGTTTAAAAAAGTTGGAGCATCGCTGGGTCAAGTGTATCGAGCTAAAAGGAGACTATGTCGAAAAATAAATTGCCATTTTTCCAAAATTTTGGTTTTTCTTTTGTAGGCTAAGTACTTATCGGACTGCCCTCGTATTTATTGTGATGATACTTCCTTGGGTGAACGTTACTTTTTCTTTTGAAATGACTCATGCAATGTTTTTTATAAAAATTCTTCTCTACTACTATGCTTTTTATTTTATATATAAACATAAGTTCAGTTTATTTGTGATTAGAAACCCGGAGTGCCTTCGCACGGGTGTCACTACCTTGATTAACAGCTCGAGCGGTAGCAATTTTGTTGTGGAGTTAATTTAAATACTACCATTTTCAATTAAAATTAAAGGTTATAAAGAACTAAAAAAATACTTACGACAGCTCATATATTATTTTCATATTTAACGACTATGTAACACTATCTCGGCTGAAAACACCTTCACAAAATAAGTCATAATTTTAGATAAAATTTAATTTGCTAATAAAAAAAAATAGGTACCTATTGTGGGCCAACCATAAAAAAAACATATTCTATCCCGATTTTTAATACAACTTTTAAAGAAGAATTATACCACCAAATAATAATAGGTACATTATTTTCCTATAAAGTTTAATTCAAACCTACAACGAAAACACACGACGTTTGGTTATTTTTTGTCAATTTAAATTTACTATTAGGGGTGCAATTTATGTTCTTCACTCTTATCGATTGCGCCTGGGGGCCTACGTGCTGACAGGAATTTTTTTGTAAGGGTTTTACATACTACATTGAAAGAGTTTATTATTTAAAATACCTAGAAACTGTAGTTGGTAATAAAAAAATATTGTTTGTTTGAAGAAGTGGGGATGGGTGTGTATTCTTTGTAACAATTTGGCGCTAAAAGCGTCATTCTCCTTTGGAGTCTTATTGCCAGCTATCGTTGCGTTGTTACTGTGCCTTTCTACAAAGTGTTCATGTTTAATTTTTTTTGAGTTTCAGTTTTAATATAATTTGCTTAATTTGTTTTCCCAGTTTAATAGTTTTTCTAGGATTTCTATTTTTAAATTGAATAAGGATGCCGAAAAGGAAGACGAGCAAACAGTGGAGACGGAAAAAGACTAGGACTACAAGGGAAGAAGTTTCGCAGGAAGAAGCGACTGATACCACCCAAGAATCTCTATTCGAAGGTTAGCAATTTAATTAATTTAATCAATTTTTTAAATTATTTGCTTATTTTAAAATCATCAGCTAAGAAGTTAAACCTTATGAGATAGGTATTTAATATTATTATCATTAATTTAACGTACAAGTCGACATTTTGGTTTGAAAACTTGAAAATCAATAAGGGCGGGGTCATTACTTAAGTTGGCATGAAAAACCGCCAATTTTTGCATGTAAATGCAAATGGATAAATTGGTTAGGTTAGGTTACACGGAAAATATAACTAAGTAGGTACATTGCGCAACAACTTAATAATGATCATAATGTCGACATTTGAATTTCAATGTTGAATCAGCAATAATGTACCTAATTATTTTGTTTCCTATGTTCTAAAGAACCAAAAAAAAAATTTTTTTAACAATTTACGAACAGCCAAGTAAATACAATTTTTTTTTTAACTACATTAATGTTAACTAATTTGATATTAATATGTTTCATGATCATGTTTACGTAAACGACATTACATTCTTCAGTTTTTGGGAACATAAAATAAAATAATTGATTCGGTGATTGAGGTACATGGTGAGCAAATTTCAGCGTCTGCATAGATACGGCAACTCGATAATCGCAAGAGAAAGTAAAAATTTTAATAAATGCCGCACTTTCATTTTATTTGTTGAGCAAAAAAATTAATAATAAATATAAATAAATAAATACTTCACTTAAATATTAGCAATCACTTTTGACCCAAAGCGAGAAATACTGTTGATTATAATTTACAAGATTTCCTAGACCGTCAACATCGAATGAAATTACATTTTTGCTAAATAGACACCAGCTCCGCTACTGAAAGGACCAGGAGACGCACTGAGAATCAGAGGATTGAACGTCAAAAGGAATCGCAAGAGACTAGAGAGCAGCACCTACAGCTACAAAGGGAAGCAACAGCGAGACGCCGAGAAGAAGAAGAAGACGAAGCTAGAGAAGTAAGACTTGGACAGGTTGCAGAACAAGCTCGCCAACGCAGAGAAGCAGAAGAAGAAGCCAGACTTCGGCGCCTTCAACAGGAAGCAGATCGACGTAGAGAAGTTCGCCAGCAAGATGAAGAAGAAGAGCGTCAACTTCGTAGGGCGGCTGAAGCAGCAGAGCGGCAGCTTGGACGCCAGCGTCAGCGTGAAGGGCAAGTTTGCATCATACTTAGCTGCAACTGAAGGCGATTCAGAAGAATACTACGCTGGAGAACTCAATACCGTGTGTGGATTTTGTCAGGCGCGGCATTTTCGAAAGGAGATGCCTCAAGATGGACAGTTTAACAGTTGCTGCCATAAAGGAAAAGTACAACTGGAACCTATCGAGGTATGCAACACTTAACATTGTCTTTTTATAAATTGTATCTATTAATTTATTCATTTTAAAAATCCATTTGTTGGATGTAAAGTCTCTATATAATCATAGTTTAAACAGATGCAGTTACTCACTTGTGTAAGACAGAGATTCTTCTGTCCTTTTATGAATATAAAAAAAACTCAGCTGTCATTAAAGAATACAGCTGTCATTCAAACTGTCATTCATTGGCCGATCCATTTTTTCCTTGTTCTAATTCCATGCTTAGTAAGCATTGACCAGACTTTGATTATCTAAGGACTTTATTTGGAGGTAACCTCTAATGCCATCTTCTCAAAACAAAAAAAAAATTAATAAGACATTACTTTTTTTTTGTATCCGTTTTATTTACCGAGTTCCTCTATAAAAACATCAAAGGGTATAGCCGGATTAATATATGAAATCTGCCCCCATGGCTTTTTTGGCTCGCATTCAGGGGATCGATTTGGTATCGAATAAAAATAATTCACCTTAATTTTTAGCTCTTTAACTCGAACGGTTATCGAGATTTTCAAAAAAACCTGTTTTTTTAATTTTATTTTTATTTTTATAGTAAAATTCAAAATTAAACAACGCTGATTTTTTTCCTAATTCTTAGGAGTCTAAAGCATAAAAAAATGATATGATCTTAATTTTTAAACGCAGATCCGATTTTTGGTGAACGAAAAAAAATTAAAATCATTTTTTTTCAGCCTTCTTGAAATATGTCACCCACCAAAATTAGTCAGAAAATGTCTCTCATACCCCTCTACATACAGGAATTTTTTCGAATTTTTTGAAGTGGTGGAACAATATGAAAAAAATCAAAAACCCATTTTTTTTAAATCTTGCGTTTTAAATATCTTATATATTTTTTTTAATTCGAAAAAATGCGTAGAAAAAATTTTTTTATTTAAAATAACGTATTATAAGATAACTTATTATAACGCCATCTACCGGGATTTCTGGTAACCAGAAATCATATTTGTTAAAGTTTCTCTTGTTTAGGTAACCTAACAATTAACTACTCTTCATTGTTAATGTCATTATATGTATTAAATTGCAATTAACCCTTCAATAATTTCAGTTGATATATATTGATTTCCGTTTTACGATCAAATAACACTAAATTATCATTGTTGTTATTTTATCTCTTATCATTATCATAAAATATTATTTCTTATGGTTAAATAATTTGAAAGTTGTAGTACTATAATAACTAAAGTAGGTAAAGTTTTATATTTAATCTGTTTCTATATTTCTAAATTCTCATTATATAATTCAAATCTTTGCTTCAGGATGGATTTTAATAAAAAATGCATTAATTGTAAAACATATTTGCGTAAAACAATTGGATATAAAAAAGTTTTAACGACAATTGATGAGGCTAATATTGCAACAGAAAAAATTGGAAAAAGAGTTTTTATTAATGATACTTTTTGTAGTAAGTGTCGAGTTATTTTAACAAGACCACCTAAACTTAAAAACAGTGAAGATTCATCTGCAGATAGAGTGAGCGTTGAAAGCCAGCCAATTTTTTCTCAGTCCTCATCCACTACTATTTCGTCCGTGTCATCAACTGAAGATCCTTCATATGTTACTGAAGAAAAAATGCAAGAAGAATTAGAATTTGTGGAGTTGGGTTTTCCTCGAATCATTGCGACTCACAAATACTGTTGCATTTGTGGATCATCAACAAATATTACAATAATTCCGTTTGATGCACGCAAACAAGTGTTTTCTAAAAAACGACTTTTTATTCCTGAAGGGAATCGGTGTTGTAAAGACCATCTTATAAGAAAGCGTTTCTATGATGAAGACATTAACAATTTTCGAATTTATTCGAATAACAGTATATTTGAAGTTCGTGATTTAGAAAAATTACTTGGACAGCTAGCTATTGGGACTGATTCGTCTATAATTGATAAAATTGGAGATCACTCATTTTCAGAAAGACAGTTAGAGGTATTCACGAGCTTTACCTGGGAAGAACTAATAAAACTTCGTGAAATGTTAACATCGATGAGAAATTCAGTGAATCGTAATGTCATTCAAGCTCTTGTTATTTTCTTATTCAAATTACGAACCGGAAATTCGAATGCCGTTATATCTTCCGTTTTTGGTTTAGCTCGGGAACAAATGGTATCTGACTACTGTAATGAAGTAATATCTTCGTTCGAAAAAGATGTTTTGCCTCAGTATTTTGGAATTCATGCTATCAGTAGGGAGACATTACTCACTAATACGTCAAATACTGCAAAAAAATTGTATCAAGTAAAAGATGACCAGTTGATATTCATTTGTGATGGAACATATATTCGCCATCAAAAAAGTGCAAATAACGAATACCAAAGGAAATCATATTCTGGTCAAAAGAGAGTTCCTCTGTGCAAACCATTCACGATATGCACTACGAATGGTTTCGTTATTGATATGTTTGGACCATATACGGCTAACATGAACGATGCTGAAATTATGAGAGTCATCTTGAATGAACCCGATAGTCTGATTAAGTTGCTGAAAAAAGATGACATTATTGTAGTTGATCGGGGCTTTCGTGATGTGATTCTATACTTAGAAAAATTAGGTTTCAAAGTGCTAATGCCTGCTCTTAAAGGAAAACGCAATCAGCTGACCACAGATGAATCAAATGAATCTCGTTTCGTTACCAAAGTTCGTTGGGTTGTTGAAGCTGTACATGGTAATATTAAACAGAAGTTTAAGCTATTAGATCATAAACTGGATAATAAATTGCTTTCAAAAGCTCGTGTTTTTTGTCGAATCGCTTGTTTTCTACACAATGAATTTGGTACAAGACTTGATTCTGATCTTGATCTTTCAGAAAAAATTATTGCTGCCATGAACTCAAAAAAAGATCAAGATAATACTTTAGCTTTGGAAGTAGAAAACAATCGTTGGGCAAGAAGAAAAGTTCCCTTTGCGACAATAACTTCAGACCAATTAACTGATTTTACTGAATTAACGGAGCAAGAACTCAAAATTCTTTTCACAGGATCATATCAAATGTCTCAAGCTGTATCGTATTTAGCTGAGATGATGGATGAAAATGGAACAATCACATTCCATTATTTAAAAATTACTCCTAATATTATAAAGTTTGAAGTCAGATCTCGACATATTAATTCGAAAACATATCGTCGTTTTATTGAATATCAGCCAGATAAGAACGATATTTCTGGGATAAGTCGATATTGTTGTGACTGTGCAAATGGTAGACGTACTGTTGGGTGTTGCTCACACATAGCTGCTATCATATATTATTTATCTTACGCTCGATATTTGGCAAAAATTGTAAAACCTGCTGAGATACTGAGTCGTCTGTTTATTAATGAAAAAGTTAGTGTAGTAGTTAATGAAGACAGTGATGAAGACTAATCTAGTTACATTTTTCATTATAATTTTTATGTTTGTTGTATCAGTTTCAAAACAGTTTCTTATTAAATATGAAAAAATATATAAGTATCAGCTTAAAGTGTTCTTTCAGTCATCAATAACCCTTCTAATTACTTTAACCGGTATATATGTATATAATTTTTTTTAAAATAATTTTTATGTTTACTTCTGACAAGGGTATATTTTTTGTAAAAAAATATTTCCTACGCATTTTTTCGAATTAAAAAAAAAATATAAGATATTTAAAACGCAAGATTTAAAAAAAATGGGTTTTTGATTTTTTTCATATTGTTCCACCACTTCAAAAAATTCGAAAAAATTCCTGTATGTAGAGGGGTATGAGAGACATTTTCTGACTAATTTTGGTGGGTGACATATTTCAAGAAGGCTGAAAAAAAATGATTTTAATTTTTTTTCGTTCACCAAAAATCGGATCTGCGTTTAAAAATTAAGATCATATCATTTTTTTATGCTTTAGACTCCTAAGAATTAGGAAAAAAATCAGCGTTGTTTAATTTTGAATTTTACTATAAAAATAAAAATAAAATTAAAAAAACAGGTTTTTTTGAAAATCTCGATAACCGTTCGAGTTAAAGAGCTAAAAATTAAGGTGAATTATTTTTATTCGATACCAAATCGATCCCCTGAATGCGAGCCAAAAAAGCCATGGGGGCAGATTTCATATATTAATCCGGCTATACCCTTTGGTTCACCGTTTACATACTTAAATATTATGAAATGTCGCAAAAAAACCTTATTCGAACCAGAAACGGAGTAGATGAATAAATAAATGATAAACGCTCTTTCCGTTAGAACTACCCAGACTAGTTGCGATGCCTCCTGACCGACAACCACCCCCATTCGAGGAACTTCATGGGATACATCCGGAACTACAACAGCGCGCTGGCTTTCGCTTCCGTAGGAGTCAACTTGGAAATCCCGGCAGGACGAGGACCGTACTGCTTTAGGATTCACGGCCAAATCTACCACCGGATTGCGAACGTGGACGCAAACAGAAGGAACCCCACGTACGGTAACCAATACTTTCTAGATACAGGTGCTGCACTTGAGCATAGGATGGACGTCGAAGCGAACAACGTTTGTATTCCAGAGCTGATGCAACAACTGGATGTCTTAATGAGAGAAGTCAACGGATTCGCCGAAGCCTACCGATTCCTCAAGGACGTCGAAGGGGAACTCGACGACAACGAAATGGCAACCGAAACTGTAGCGATGCAGATATTCGCGAGGATCGACGACTGGACCAGAGGCGATACAACCGGCCCACTGCGAACGAGGTTGCAGTGGTCTTCAGGACGTCCGACGGAGAACCACCGCTGGAGAGGGACATTCGCGTCTATCTGAGAAACGGAGCGGAAGAATTCGCCCGGATATCCGTTCTCAGCCCCAACTGCGATCCACTGTGCTACCCGATTCTGTTCCCAAGAGGAGAGGCGGGATAGCAGCCCAGAATACCATACGTCCGGCAACGTGCGATCCGTACCATCGTAACATTGCTGCAATTCTATTCCTACAGGTTTGCAGTGCGTCAGGACTTCAGCCCGCTTCTTAACGCAGGCAAGCTGACGCAGCAGTACGTCAAAGTGGAAAGTAACCGCCTCCATTACCATCGCACTCATCAGGCGGCGTTGCGCGTGGAGCAGTATCAAGGACTGATGGACTACGTGCAGAATCGAGCAGCGAGGGAAAACGTCGGCGTAGGTAGAATGGTTATTTTACCTTCTTCGTTCCAGGGTAGTCCACGAGCGATGATCCAGCATTACCAGGATTCCATGGCCATCGTCACGAAGTACGGCAAGCCGGATCTCTTCATCACCATCACCTGCAATCCACGATGGAGAGAAGTGGTGGAAAACCTGGAGCCGACCTGATAGCACGCGTGTTTCATCTCAAGTTGCAAGAGTTACTCGACGATCCCAAAAAGAAGCACATTCTGGGAGTCGTCATTGCAGATCTTCACGTCATCAAGTTTCAAAAGAGAGGACTACCGCACGCCCAGATCTTGGTCATTTTAAGAGAAGAGGACAAGTTTCGCGACGCCGAAGACATCGACCGAGTTGTTTCTGCAGAGATTCCACACGAAGCAGACGACGCCGAGCTGCACGCGCTGGTTTGCCAGCATATGATTTACGGGCCGTGTGGGACGATGAATCCGCAATCTCCGTGCATGAAGGACGGGCTGTGTACGAAAAAGTACCCGAAGATGTTCGTCGAAGAAACCGTCGCAAACAACAACGGATATCCCAACTACAGGCGAAGAGATACCGGCAGGACTTACAGAATTCGCCAGGGAGAGGTCGACAACAGATTTGTCGTTCCTTACAACCGGTGGCTGCTGAAGAAGTACAACTCCCACATCAACGTGGAGATCTGTTCGTCGGTGAAGAGCATCAAGTACATCTGCAAGTACGTCTACAAGGGTTACGACTCTGCGCTACTGGAGTACAGAAGAGACGATCAAGACGGACAACAAGAAGAAATCAACCTCGACGAGATTCGGTACTTCCAGGATTGTCGATACGTCAGCGCACCGGAAGGGATGTGGCGCATATTGGAATTCAAAATGCACTACAAATCTCACAGCGTTTACAGGCTTACCATCCATCTACCGCTTCGGCACAACGTTTACTTCGAGGGAGGAGAAGAAGAGGCAGCAGTGGAACGAGCTGCAAATAGAGACACCACGCTGACGGCATGGTTCAACTTGAACGCGCAGGACGTAGCTGCGAGGCAGTACCTCTACGTGAAATTCCCGCTGCACTACGTTTTCAAGAGGAACGGAACGTGGACGCGAAGAGTACGACACACAACTCCCGTCATCCCAAGGATGTACACCGTCCCACCGAGGGATATGGAACGCTTCCATCTTCGCATGCTTCTTCTCCACGTCCGTGGAGCAACGTCGTTCGAAGAACTGCGCACCGTCAACGGAGAGGTTTGCGACGTAGGAACCTGTTAGCCGACGACGAAGAAGCTGCTGCCTTCCATATGCCCAAACAACTGCGCCAGTTGTTTGCAATGTTGCTCGTTTTCTGCAACGTCGCCGATCCGCAGCAACTGTGGGAACGCTAAGCGGGACAGATGGCCTAAGACTTTCTGCGTGTAAGACATGACAACGACGCCGCGAGAGAACACGCTCTTGCCGACATGCAGTCCGTCCTCATCGTCAACGGAAGAAGACTGCGAGACTTTGCATTGCCAGAGCCCGATCACCAGCTGGTACACGTCGACGAGGACATCGACGTAGCTCAAGAAAGAGAAGAAGGAGAACAAAACCGACGCCTTCTGAACGGACGTCAGGCAGAAGCGTTCCAAAGGATTATAGCAGCAACCGACGACGAAGATGTTGCAGATCGTTGTTTCTTCATCGATGGACCGGGAGGATCAGGAAAGACCTTCCTCTACAATACACTTATCAGTGTGATTCGAGGCGACGGACATCAGACCATCGCCATGGCTTGGACTGGAATCGCAGCCACGCTGCTGAAGGGTGGACGTACCGTCCATTCCCAATTTAAGTTGCCAGTTCCTCTAACAGAAATTTCAACGTCGAACATCGTCAACGATTCCGTCGAAGCGACAATCATCAGGAACTGCAAGCTCATCGTATGGGACGAAGCGACGATGGCATCAGTACACGCTTTCCGGGCAATCGATCGTCTTCTCAAGGACATCATGAACAGCGTGAGACCCTTTGGAGGAAAAGTCGTCGTTTTGGGAGGCGACTTTCGACAGTGTTTGCCAGTCGTTCCGCACGGAAACAGAACGAGCATTGTCGAAGAATGCATCAAGAGCAGCGAGCTATGGAACTTCTTCACGGTGTTGAAGCTGGACGTCAACGTGCGGATGCAGGAAGAAGAAGACGCCGCTTTTGCAGAATGGCTTCTTCGACTCGGAGAAGGAAGGATTCCGCACATCGAGGGACTTTCGGAGGATATGGTAGCTCTACCAGCTGACTGTGTTATCGACAACGTCATCCGCGCCATCTACGACGACAACGAAGACGATGTTGCCACAAAAGCGACACTGTGTCCGAAGAACGAAGAATGCTTCGCACTCAACGACGTCATCGTGGGAAGAATGAATGGCGACAGCAAGACCTACTTCAGTGTCGACAGAATTCTCACCGACGACGAAGAGGAACAAGACAACTTTCCGCTAGAGTTCTTAAACTCTGTCACACCGACCGAGATGCCGCCGCACAAGCTGATCGTCAAAATAGGAGCAATCCTCATGCTGCTGAGGAACGTCCAAGTCAACGCTGGACTCTGCAACGGGACTCGGCTGATCGTCAGAGGTCTAATGGATAACTTTATAAACGCGGAGATCATCGTTGGTAAGTTCGCCGGAAACAGGGTCTTCATTCCCCGCATGGACCTCGCACCGTCAGACGTAAACCTTCCGTTTACGCTGCATCGACGACAGTTTCCCGTTAGACTCGCTTTCGCCATGACGATCAACAAGGCTCAAGGACAGACGCTGAACAGTGTGGGCGTCTACTTGAAGAATCCCGTTTTTGGACATGGACAACTCTACGTTGCACTGTCACGTACGAGAAGGAAGAGAAACATCCACATCGAAGTCAAGGAAACGTATCAACAGGGGAAGATACTTCGAGACAGCGACGATGTATTTACGAAGAACGTCGTCTATAGGGAAATCTTGTAATGGAAACTTCGAATTTATTTATTTTTATTTCTTTTTTAGATTCTCATTTTTTATTGATTTATTTTCTCGTAATTTTAATTTTATAGTTCAATTTATTTCTTTTTCTTGCAGATTCTAATCTATAATTAATGGTTTTACTTTATTTTTATTTTATTAATCCCATTTATTGGTTCAATTTCAGGTTCTTATATTTAATTATTTTACATTAAACATGTTTTCGTTTTACTGATCTAATTTACACCTTATTTTCAGATTCTTATGTCTATTTAAGTTTTTTAGTTTTAATTTTAGTAGCCCAGTTTAATCTCTTCGATTTCAGGTTCTTCTCTCCAGTTAATTTTCTAAATTTTAATTTTCTTTACTTATGAACTTTTGTCTTTGCTTTTCAGATTATTGACGTTAGTAGGTACTTTATTTTAATTTTATTTACTTTCTGACTAAGGAAATAAATATTATTAATTATTATTATCATTATTAATTTTATTTCATTTCCCTATCAACTAATCGAATTTATGTTGGTCCTTTTCAGATTCTTATTTTTAGTTAATTTTATTTCATTTCACTTTCAACTGATCAAATTATCGAAATTTCTTTCAGATTCTTATTTTAAGTTAACTTTATTTCATTTCCCTTTCAGCTAATCGAATTTATGTATGTCCTTTTCAGATTCTTATTTTTAGTTAATTTTATTTCATTTCCCTATCAACTAATCAAATTTATGTTGGTCCTTTTCAGATTCTTATTTTTAGTTAATTTTATTTCATTTTACATTCAACTAATCGAATTTATGTTGGTTTTTTCAGATTCTTATTTTTAGTTATTTTATTTCATTTCCCTATCAACTAATCGAATTTATGTTGGTTTTTTCAGATTCTTATTTTTAGTTAATTTTATTTCATTTCCCTATCAACTGATCGAATTTATGTTGGTTGTTTTCAGATTTTATTTTTAGTTAATTTTATTTCATTTCCCTATCAACTAATCGAATTTATGTTAGTTTTTTTCAGATTGTTATTTTTAGTTAATTTTATTTCCTTTTACACTCAACTAATCAAATTTATGGTGGTGCTTTTCAGATTCTTATTTTGATGTAATTTTGTTTCTTTTCTCTTTCAACTAATCGAATTATCTAAATTCTTTTCAGATTCTTATTTTTAGTGAATTTTATTTCATTTCCCTATCAACTAATCGAATTTATGTTGGTTTTTTCATTCTTATTTTTAGTTAATTTTATTTCATTTCCCTATCAACTGATCGAATTTATGTTGGTTGTTTTCAGATTCTTATTTTTAGTTAATTTTATTTCATTTCCCTATCAACTAATCGAATTTATGTTGGACCTTTTGAGATTCTTATTTTTATGTAATTTTGTTTCATTTCATTTTCAACTAATCGAGTTATCTAAATTCTTTTCAGATTCTTATTTTAGGTCAATTTTATTTCATTTCCCTATCAACTAATCGAATTTATGTTGGTTTTTTCAGATTCTTATTTTTAGTTAATTTTATTTCATTTCCCTATCAACTGATCGAATTTATGTTGGTTGTTTTCAGATTCTTATTTTTAGTTAATTTTATTTCATTTCCCTATCAACTAATCGAATTTATGTTGGACCTTTTGAGATTCTTATTTTTATGTAATTTTGTTTCATTTCACTTTCAACTAATCGAGTTATCCAAATTCTTTTCAGATTCTTATTTTAGGTCAATTTTATTTCATTTCCCTATCAACTAATCGAATTATCTAAATTCTTTTCAGATTCTTATTTTTAGTGAATTTTATTTTATTTTACATTCAACTAATCAAACTTATGGTGGTCCTTTTCAGATTCTTATTTTTAGTTAATTTTATTTCATTTTACATTCAACTAATCAAATTTATGGTGGTCCTTTTCAGATGCTTATTTTTAGTTAATTTTATTTCATTTCCCTATCAACTAATCGAATTTATGTTGGTCCTTTTCAGATTCTTATTTTTAGTTAATTTTATTTCATTTCCCTATCAACTAATCGAATTTATGTTGGTCCTTTTCAGATTCTTATTTTTAGTTAATTTTATTTCATTTCCCTATCAACTAATCGAATTTATGTTGGTCCTTTTCAGATTCTTATTTTTAGTTAATTTTATTTTATTTTACATTCAACTAATCAAACTTATGGTGGTCCTTTTCAGATTCTTATTTTTAGTTAATTTTATTTCATTTTACATTCAACTAATCAAATTTATGGTGGTCCTTTTCAGATGCTTATTTTTAGTTAATTTTATTTCATTTCCCTATCAACTGATCGAATTTATGTTGGTTGTTTTCAGATTCTTATTTTTAGTTAATTTTATTTCATTTCCCTATCAACTAATCGAATTTATGTTGGACCTTTTGAGATTCTTATTTTTAGTTAATTTTATTTCATTTTACATTCAACTTATCAAACTTATGGTGGTCCTATTCAGATTCTTATTTTTCGTTAATTTTATTTCATTTCCCTATCAACTAATCAAATTTATGTTGGTCATTTTCAGATTCTTATTTTTAGTTAATTTTATTTCATTGCCCTATCAACTAATCAAATTTATGTTGGTCCTTTTCAGATTCTTATTTTTAGTTAATTTTATTTCATTTCCCTATCAACTAATCGAATTTATGTTGGTTTTTTCAGATTCTTATTTTTAGTTAATTTTATTTCATTTCCCTATCAACTAATCGAATTTATGTTGGTCCTTTTCAGATTCATATTTTTAGTTAATTTTATTTCTTTTTACATTCAACTAATCAAATTTATGGTGGTCCTTTTCAGAGTCTTATTTTTAGTTAATTTTATTTCATTTCACTTTTAACTAATAAAGTTCTCTTCAGATTCGTATTTTTAGTTTTTTTTTTTTCCAGATTCATGTATGTTGCTAAAGTCGTGCACAAATTCATTATTAGGTAAACAAAAGAAATTATTAAACATTCCCGAAACAGGTCGATTGTTGAATTGAATTTACTATTTTTTCAAATCATCCAATTTTGGTACGTTTATTTATTTGTAAAAAAATTAAGTATTTGTACAATAAATTGTTTGAGTGTTGTTGTCCTCCCTGTAACAATTAGAAGCAACTTGTGGTGTACATTGGGAATCAGCTCAGCTAGGGCAATCCGAAAATTGGAACAAAGATGGGGTGTTCCATTTAAAAAAACTTGTGATGACGTCATTACTCGAACAAAGGTCACCCTGTATATTAAATTATTATTTGAAAAAATAGTAAATTCAGTTCAACAATCGACCTGTTTCGGGAATTTTTAATAATTTCTTTTGTTTACCTTATAATGAATTTGTGCATGACTTTAGGGACACACTGTATGTTGTTCAGTTGATTTTGTTTTCATTTTATACGCTTTTGACTAATCAGATTTATACACTTCCTTACCAGATTAATAACTTTAGTTAATTTAATTTCATTTCCATTTTTACTTATCATAGTATTTATATTATTCCTTTAAAGAATGTCATTTTTAATTTGTTGTATTTACTTTTTATTATTTATTTATTTAAACGTCAAATTTGGAAACATGATTTTTTTGTACGACTGAGATTAGGGTTTTTCTTCGTCATGTTCTTTTCCCTGTGAGTCGTAATGAACATGACACCTTTCGGCCACTTTTTATACAAAATTTTAACAAGTCTGTGATAAAGTGCTCTAAAGATATTAATGAAATATTTGAGCAAATTAAAATGACAATTCAAAAATTAAAATATCGATACAAACTCATTAAATCATTTACAACAATTTTTGTGTTTCTTTGTTTCCATCTTCTTTCCCCCGAAAACGCTGTCCTGCTGCTGTTTTACTTTTTTTGAAGTGCACTACTCGGATTGGTTTAACTAAACGGCTAATCATGATACTAAACATTATGACGTCAAACAGAAGTTATAACTTGATAATTTTCGCTTGTCATGTCCTTTAATTTTTAGTTGTGCGACCGATGAATATTTAAAAAAAAAATGGAAATCAGTATCGTTAAAGGAGTATAATCCCTGGTAAGAACGAAGACTACATGTCTTAAGTAGGTACTTAAATTGTGACAAACAATTTTTTAAAAAAGTATCTACCTACTTTAACTGAATTTTTCTTTTGATACTTTCTTGGGTGAACATGCTACATTTTCTTATGAATTTACTTATACAATGACTGTTAACTTTTATAATAGTTTTTTTTGTGTGCACTGCATTACTAAGTTTATTTTATACCAATCGTAAAATAAGTTCTCTTTATTTGACTAGATACGTGAGTTAAGTTAAATGCTACGTGATATTTTCATTTATATTAAACAGTTTAAAGGTCTGAATTAAATGCCTACGGTAACTAACACGATTCTTTAATAAAGGAATAAAGCTACTGTCGGTAGTAAAAACCTTCGCACTTACGTATTCTCTTAGATTAACTTGATTTGCTAATCAAAAGAATTGTTACTATGAACCAACAATATAAAAAAAACATATACTATACCGCTTTTTAATACAACTTTTAAAGAAGAAATGTGTCATCAAATAATAGGTACATTACTTTCCTCTATGTTTTGATTTACCTACGTAAGACACACCAGAAAAACTCAGAAGAGACTACAGAGATAATACACATAGAGTAGGCATCCGCTATGGCGCACTGTAAGTGGAAGTGTAGCGTAGATAGAAAACCGAGGTACAGTGCCTAGACTAAGAAAGTACAGTGTCTATCTTTTTGTATCGCGTATGCTCATTGGATAATTTTGTACGGCATATAGTTCAAATCCAATAGAATACAAGAACGAAAAGAGATAGACACTGCACCTTTATTTTCTGTCGGCACATCACATTTTTCATTAGCATGCCTACTCTATGTATATTATCTCTATGGAAAAGACGAATTTTTTCCAACCTTTTGTCTACAGCATTAAACAGTCTCTTTTTATCAACAAGAAAAGCTAATTGGAGATTTAAATAGGCAAATTATTCAATTTTTATCTTTTAAAGTAGTTTTTTTAAATCTTATTTCCTAGCCTTTATATTTTTTAATATGTATTACCAGGTTGTCTTTCTTAATTAAATGTATGATATAACTTTTTTCTTTTTATTTAAAAAATATATTGTTTTTTTTAATGTACACTTTAAATTTCTTTACGTAATTAATAGCAAACTAACTAACTTTCTATGTTTCTTGTAGCTTTAATTTCTATTTTTTTAAATACGTTTAATAATTATTTAAAATTACTCAAAATTACTCAATTTTTTTTATTTGTGTTTGAAGTTTCTAAACATTAGAATGTTCTTTTGAACGCCCTGTATTAATTTTTAAGTTCAGTTTTGTCAGAGGGTTAGCTCTGCAACTCAGCTATCAATGGTAAATATTTCAACCCTCTAAGTAATGAATATATATTTTATTTTTTATATGGATCGAAAGAGCTTAAAAAGGAAATCGAATCAAACAATAAAATATGAAGGGTGCTACTTGAAAAAACCAAGTTATTATTGTTTGAATTTTATTCTGAACGCCCTATATAAATTTTTCAGTTCATTTTTGTCAGGGAGTTAAATTAATTAATTAATTTCCCACATATCCTTATTAATTAATGAGCAAGTGTAAGGTAAAATTATAAGGTGAACGCCCTGAAGTCTATGCACCTCTTCGACGTTACACTTTACGTGGATTAAAGTTGGTTCTGGCAGTATTAATAGAGTTTTTGCATACCGTGTTCGAGAATACGGTAAACGATAAAGTCACGTGACTTATTACGGTATTGGCAAATACCGTGTGCTGTACGTTTTGTGTTTTTGGTTACCGTCACGGTTACCGTTAAAAGCGTGTCGTGTCCGCGTCCTTGTAATAGACCTAACCTCGATTTTGTATTGAATGTGACAGTTCAACTGACACATGTTCGACTTTGAAAAGTGATTCAAAAAGTAGTGCTCTGTTCTATGAACTGAAGAGAAATGGATGAGATATTAAATCTAGTGATTCTGGGTGAACAGAATGACGAGCATCTAGAGGATATTTTAGTACATGAACTCCTAGCACCGGTACGCAGGCCTCCTGTAAGACGAGATGTCCAGGGCCGATTAAATCTAGATGCAATGACAAGAGAGGAATGTAAGTTATACCTTCGTTTTCAAGCCGAGCATATACGTATGTTGGTACCGATGTTAGGCATTCCTCGTGAACTAGTGACTCAAACAATTATAGAGTGTCAAGTATGGTTATACTTGTGACTAACTAACTGAATGCATTTAAATGTGACAATTGAATGTATAAAAAACATAAATAAATCGTTATTCACCAGGAGTTGAAGGGCTGTGCATTTACCTGCGACGCTTAGCGTATCCAAATCAGCTGTCTGATTTAGAGCCACTATTTGGATTAGCAGCCCCAAGTTTATCAGAAATAACAAATACGGTAATGAGAAATATCCAAGGAAACAAAGGGCACTTACTTACAAATTTGAGCAACTTACAATGGTTAAATGAAGATAAATTGATACAGTATGCTCAAGTACGTATAGTTAGCCGCGAGTATGTATACGAAATAACTAAAATGAAATGTTTCTTGAAGGTTATCGCAGAGAAAGGTGCTCCTCTGCAAAATTGTTGGGGTTTTATAGATGGCACGGCAAGAGCAATATGCCGACCATACATAAATCAACAAGAGTATTACTCGGGACATAAACGTCATCACTGCGTGAAGTACCAGTCAGTGTTGTGTCCTGATGGAATAATTGCGAGTTTAATGGGTGCCTATCGGGGTAGAAGACATGATGCAGGTGCAGTGAATAAAATTTGAATATGTAGATGGAATATTATAATTGTAATTACAGGTATCCTCAGGGAAAGCAACTTGTATGCGCAGTTGCAAGATGTTGCCACATTTGACAATGGGCATACTTATGTTATTTATGGTGATCCTGCGTATCCACTAAAGGGAACTTATAATATGTCCATATTCTGCAGTGAATATAACTGCTGAGCAAGAAAATTTTAACAGGGCAATGAGCACGGTCAGGCAATCTGTCGAGTGGGGTTTTGGTAAAATTCTAAGTGAATTTGCCTTCTTAGATTTTAAAAAGAACCAAAAACTCCTATTAAAGGATATCAGTTCAATGTACTCAACTGCAACAATTCTAGCTAATTGTCATACATGTCTGTATAGTAGTCAGAGTGCAAGTTATTTCACCATTGAGCCACCTAGCCTAGAAACTTATTTAGGAATTGGCATATAAAGTCTTGTATTGTGTTGGGTGTGTGGCCTGATGCACTCAAGACAGCAGATGTAGTTCCTATTTATAAAAATGGTGAGAAACACTTACAAATTACAGACCTTGTGTCATATCAACTGACAGGACATGGGAGTTGGCTAAAAACAAAATGAATAATCAACTAAAAAATAGAGAAAAAAGTGTATTTATGACATTTGGTAATTATAAGGATAGTGTGCCTGAACAAATAAAAGTAAAAATACAAGAGACTGAATTAAAAAAAAAATTAAGAGAATGGATCAAATTAAACTATATGATAAAAAATAAAAAGCAAATGTACAGGTTAAAAAGAAAAGAAAATAATAATAAATTAAAACGTTTTGTTAGATTAAGTCTAGTTTTTAAGTTTACTTATAATTCCAGCTGCTGTGTCATTTTTTATTATGCATTTCAATTAAAACACCTTCCCTTTCCTTCTTATTTAACTGAAATTTGTCCCTCTCCAAAGCCAATTGTTGTTCCTGCAGTTGAATGTGTTAAACTTTTAATTTCACTACTGACAGCACTTACTTGTAAAAGCAATCTCCGCTCCTCGCAAGCCACTCTACGTTCCTCAATTTCTAGTTCCTTTTCTTTTATTTCTTTTTCCTTTTTTTGTTTTTCGTAAAGGAATTGAAGAGTTGCATTTTTTACCGTGCTAACACGCGTCTGTCTACGACGTATTGGGCCTCTTGCATATGGAGATGTCAATGACTCTGCTGGGATGGAGGTGCTGATGACTGCTCAATGTCATTGGCAGTATCGTGCAGTGGTTCATTTCGTACCGTCTCTGTCATATACATCATATTAATGTCATCCTCAACTAAAACACACAATTATTGAATTTTGAGTGCCCCTATGTTCATAATGCTGTGTATTACATATATCAAATGTAGGTACAAAAGCAGATGATGCTGCATCTCGAATTACCATACCTAACTGTCTCGATCTACCCTCAGATTTAACCTTCACCAAGCCCCTTACTGCACCCTTCACAGCTGTGCTTGCTTGTTTACCTTTAAACTCCCTCACAAGATCTGTTACCTCCTGCAGCAGTTCCTCCTTTTCCGTGTATTCTTCTTCTGTTCCAGACCTTTAATTAAACATATTAGGTATATACCTACGCTCTACATTCATGTAAACATACTTTCTTATATTTCGGCGATCTTCTCTGCCCCACAACGTGAGTATGTACTCCAAATGGTCTTTTATAGCACGCAACGTAAACATCTTCCCTATCGCTTTTACCACACTTTCATGGATCGTGGCCCACCTGCTTGAGTCTTCGTAAGGATTGTGACATAGTACTTCTCGTAACAAACACAAATCGTCCTGTGTGTTAAAACGCAGTCTGCTTTCTTTGCCGCACGACATAACTACACTTCTGGTCTTTGCACGATAAGTATCACCAGTTTAGGTTAAAGCAAAGAATGGCATAAGCGCGCAAACAATCCAAGTTCTGTCAAACTCATACCAACCTTTCAGAGGTACCAATGAATTATACATAAACTCCCTATTGAAAATGCACGCTAAATGAATACGGCATTCCACATCAGATAGCGGGACACGGTAACGCTAAACCTGTACGATAAACCGTACACATGCGCACAATCTTCTAACGTGACTATCGTTTCCCGTATTCTCGAACACGGTATGCAAAAACTCTCTAATATGTTTTTCTCGTCGTTAATTATTTCAACTAATTGATCCGTTACATTAATTGGTACATGTTTACAATTGGGGTCATTTTTTACTTGTAAAAAATTTCGAATACAAGAATCTTGTTGATAACTTCTCTACAATTTCATTTGCACAGAAATACTCGCGTTGGATTGAACGACAATTTTCCTTTAGGTAATAGATTTTTTCGTCAGTTAATGTGACGTAAGCAGTGGGTGCTATTATGGTAGTATTTAGTGCCGTAGGTATAGAATATAAATGATACAGATTAAACTTTAAATGGGAATATGTAATAGGAATATAATATGCTCAGGTGTGATATAAAATTCTACTTCTACAGTTTGAACAAATAGAACGTTATCGTAGTAATAATACGAGGCCTGTTTATGAAATTTTGATAATGAAGTTTTCATTGCTTTGATTTGTTTGATTAGATTAGGCCAGGTTACGTTAGGGCGGGCGAGTTGAAAGACGATGAACAATTTTCGACAATTAACAAATTATTTATGCTTTTTTAAGCCCCCTCCTCCTCACTCCTAACCTAACTTAATCTATCCAACCTTACCTAACCTTTTTTTCTTATTCATAAAGACGTGTTATCGTCACCTTAGACCTGCACCTCGAAATTCCGTTTTTTTTCTAAAAAAACACCGTAAAAGGTATCTTTCCATTCTTCAAATATTTAATTTTACCGTACAGAATGGTTTATAGAATGTTAAAAATTTTTGCATGGAGCTTCAATTCTAAATAATTACCAGTTTTGTTGTTATCGCTAAAGTATTGTATTTATGCTAATTAGGTCATTCGAAATGAAAAAAATATATTGTATTAAACTGTCGCTATGAAGCGCCAATGAGTGCTATGCATTAGTAGGGTAAGTGCTATGCACCAATAGGGTAAGTGCTATGCACCATCGTTAGGTTACGGTAGGAAGAGGTCCCTATGATTTTATTTGTTAAATGCTATGCACTAATGGGGTAAGTGCCATGCACCATTAAGATGTGCTATGCACTAATAGGGTATGTGCTATGCACCATCGTTAGGTTACGGTAGGAAGTGGTCCCTATAATTTTATTTGTTAAATGCTATTCACTAATGGGGTAAGTGCTATGCACCATTAAGATGTGCCATGCACCAATAGGGTGTGCTATGCACTAATAGGGTATGTGCTATGCACCATCGTTAGGTTACGGTAGGAAGAGGTCCCTATGATTTTATTTGTTAAGTGCTATGCACTAATGGGGTAAGTGCTATGCACCATTAAGATGTGCCATGCACCAATAGGGTGTGCTGTGCACTAATAGGGTATGTGCTATGCACCATCGTTATGTTACGATAGGAAGAGGTCCCTATGATTTTATTTGTTAAATGCTATGCACTAAGAGGGTATATGCTATGCACCATCGTTAGGTTACGGTAGGAAGTGCTCCCTATCATTTTATTTGTTAAATGCTATGCTCCACCGTCCTAGCTTTGACGGGTGGTACTACAACAGTAAAAAATGGAGTGTGCGTGATGAAAGGTAGCCATCAGCTTAAATAAAATCGTTTACAAAATTTTTAAAAGATGTGTAACTGTTCTCCAAGCAGCATAACTATACGGGATGGTCACTCTTTCAGTGCACATCACTGGAACATCCTAAGCGATAATAGATGCAGCGTAGGTTAAATTAGAGAAGAGTTGCGTTATTAGATGCCTTTTAAGAATCTGAAAAGAAATCCGAGGTACATTCACCCATTCCCGAGTTATCAAAAAGACACTGAAATTTGCAATTCTCGTCTTTTTCTTTATAACTTTTTTAATTATTTCAATAAAGTTATGAAACTCACTACATTTGTATTATTGACAATTGAGAATTTCCAATTAAATTACCAAAAATTTTCTAAACCTACCCTAAATCTCATTTTTCAACGTAAACCATATTAGATTTTTATATAAGGAAATAGAGAGAAAAAAAATGATTTCATTGATGTACCACAAATTGGATTTAAAATTTCATTTCAGCAGGATTATTATATAGACGATTTAGAAAAAAGTTTGCAAAAAGCAACTGCGGTCATGATACTAAATTGTCAACCTGATTATGATTTCTTGAATGCTACGCACCACCGTCCAATGCTGGACGGGTTCAACTAGTATAATATAAAACATCATTGAATTTTAGTCATTAAATTTACTCAGTAAATCAGACTTAAGGTTAGCTAGCTTATGTTCGATTTCTTGTACCTCCTTTCTCGTTTCAACTACCGATCTGTTCAACTCCTCCAGCTCCTTCTCTTTCCGCTTCATGTACTCAGTCAATGAAGCGGCCTTTGTCTCTCTTTCATTCAGTACCACTTCTCGTCGCCGCTTTTCTTCCTTAACACTATTTATGGCTTCTCCTACTTGGTCCACTATCTTGGAATAATCGAATGGAGCAGCCGACAACCTTAGTGTGTACGATCGCTTCTTCGGCTTCATCGATATCGACTTCGTTCCCGCCACCGCTAACGTAGAGGTGCTAGCCACAGGCTCTGCCATCGTTGCCGTGGTAGCACCTCCAACACATCCCTCACCTTTAGCGGATGATGTAAAGGAATCGTTTGGAAATAAGTTTTCCAATATGTCAGCCAGCTCGGTTTCGTTCATATTTAGCACGGCAGCTAAATCAGCACCGTTACCCTTTTGTCCAGCACTCATCTTACCACACCGTACCCACTACAGTTTCAGTTTATATTCCTTTAGCCCCTCTCCTTATGCCCTCCCCACCTTACACATCCCACCCCTTTTCCTATCGCTATTTACTGTCCCTCGCATTCAGTATTCCTCAGTCGTTGTCGAGATATAACTCTTACCGCTAGCCGCTATGATCTCTTGTCCGGACTGTGATGCTTCCTTTACGCGATCTGATAATTTAAAAAGACATCGATTAACTTCTTGTCGGAAAAGAGCAGAGCTCCAACGCACATCGCCTCTGCCGAAGAAAAAACATAAAATTGCTACGCCTGCTGGTTCTTCTGACCGCTGGTGTGATACTTGTAACATTTACGTTCCACAACATTCCTACAACGGTCACCTTCGCAGCCTCAAGCATAAACAAACTTGCTGCTCTCCTCTTGAGGAAGGAATTACTTTCCTTTCGTCTGCGTTCGCTAACAGAATTGTGTCCTTTCGTATTTCATCCGCCAAGTTCTTCCTGTCGTATACCGACTTTTTCACAGAAGTTTTCGACAAATGCTTGCGTGTTATTCGTAATCATATACAACTGCATGACACGCTTAAACTGAATCTTGAACTTTTCGGACGGTATGTGCACGATGCTAAACAATTGGTTGACGTGAAATCCTTCAACACCAATAACAAAGTTGTCACTCAGTCGACGGATCTTTCCAATATTCTCCGAAGCTTCTGCGACGTTCTTGAGGGTAAAGCTTCTGAGTTTCAAGAACGAGAGTCAGGTAATTTATCATTCTCTCTTTATATATATTTCACTTGTGTTTACTATTATTTCATTCTTACAGGATGGGCTTTGGAAAGTCCTTTTCGTAGAACTCAATTGCAACAAGTACAATCCTCTTAGAGCTTCATCTTACATTCCTCTACCTAAACAAATTGTACTTAAGAGAGCTGTTGTGAACGTACGAAACGATGTCCAAGCCTGCTTTGCGTGGGCAATAACCTCAGCTTTGTATCCCGCCCAAGCCAACCCGCACAGAACGACTTCCTATCCGCATTACTCCCGCACGATGGACTACGACGGTATCGATTTTCCTATTAAATTAAACGACATTCCGACGTTTGAAACGAAGAACCATTGCTCTGTGAATGTTTACGGGACTGAATACGTTTTGAAGGATGGAAAATGGATCTGGGAAATTGTTTGTCCCCTCTACTACTCGTCCGTCAAACGAAGGCTGCACATCAATTTACTCTTGCTACACGATGATCGAGGAAATAATCATTACTGTTGGATTAAGGATATGTCTCGTTTGCTCTCTCAACAACTTTCCAAAACAGAAAATCGCAAATTCCTGTGACGGCTGCTTGCAATACTTCAGCTCTGTGGCTCACCTGCACCGTCATCAGCGGAATGATTGCAACCACGTTTACACGACGCTGCCAACTGCTAATCTCAAATTGGATAAGATGGGTAGGCTCATCCCTAATAACATTTTAAAATTTCAAAGCTTTCACAAACGTATCAAAGCACCGCGCCCGGGCTAGCGTGGGATAGCAGTTTAAAATTAACTCGCGTTAATTTAGAACTTCTAACTGACATCGATATGCTAAAGTTTTTCCAAAAAGGGGTACGCGGAGGAATAAGTCAGTGTGTTCAAAGAATGCATTTCGCCAATAACCCACACCTTCCTGATTGTGACGCATCTGCTCCCACTTCCTACATTATGTATTTGGATGCTACCAATTTGTATGGACACAGCATGAGTCAATACCTTCCCATATCCCATTTTCGTTGGCTCAGCGATGCTGAAATTGATGAATTAAATGTTCTCGATTTACATGCTTCTTCTGAATACGGTTATGTACTTGAAGTTGACGTTCAATATCCCCAAAACCTACACGATTTACATGCTGATCTTCCCTTTTTAGTTGAAAATATTATTTCTCCTGGTAATGCTAATGGTAGAGTCAAAAAATTGATTCCGAACCTTATGACTAAGACAAAGTATATTGTTCATTACCTACCGCTTAAACAAGCTCTCCAGAGCGGATTAAAATTACTCAAAGTGCATAGAGCTATTCAGTTTAAACAGTCACAATGGTTGAAATCTTTCATAGATTTGAATACTAGAAAACGTAATATGTGTAATAATAAGTTTGGGAAATCTTTCTTTAAATTGATGAACAACAGTACTTTCGGAAAAACGATGGAGAACGTTGATAAACGGGTTGACGTCAAGTTAGTTACTCATTGGTAAAACGTTGGACGGTACCTTGCCTAGATGAGTTTATAGATGCGAAACTCGACTTTGAACTTGAACGTCCAGCGCCACCTTCTCGGACGGCACCGGAATTAAAAGGAACTTAGAAAATATAGAACATAGAAAGCTACCTTACCGGCTATGGCGCGAAGTTTAAAATGGCAGGTTGGGAGGAATTTTTATTTTTGGTTATTTCAATTTTAATTCGTTATCAAAATAAACACAAT
Source organism: Agrilus cyanescens (assembly GCA_947389935.1). Taxonomy (NCBI): domain Eukaryota; kingdom Metazoa; phylum Arthropoda; class Insecta; order Coleoptera; family Buprestidae; genus Agrilus; species Agrilus cyanescens. Next base: position 10,895,154 of record OX376710.1, read on the forward strand.
ACATCGTGATAAAAATATATTAAAAAAAATAATAATTACAACAATAAGCAATGTTTATATAACAACAGCAATAATTGTATGGAAAAAAATATTGCATGATTCTATTGTTGAAATTAGACGACAATTAGCATACCTAAATACAATTTGGAAGTGGAGCTTTCATTGCATGAGCAAATGCAGCCTCCAAATCGGGTTTTCCCTCAGGGACGCGATAATCTATAAAAGTAAAAATCAATTTCCGCATACTCGTCGACTTTGAAATACTTACAAGGTAAATGGACACTTGGAACTGCACTCCGTTTGAGTCTACCATTAGCCCACTTACATGCAGGGTGAAAATGTTTCCTACAAACACGGTAATATTATTTAAAAGACATAGAAAAATATATCTGCAAGGACAATTCATTCAATTATTTTTGTATCTTAAGTTAATTAATGTATATATTTTATGGATAATAGACTATAGACTATAATTATTTTTTGAAGTTAACAATTATATTTTCTCAAAGCAAGGATGAAATTATTCTTTAGTAACTTACCTTGAAAAAGTAAAAGAAACACTAAAAAGTTTTGAAAACACTGTAACACAACTTAAAAAACAAACAACACACAATTTCAATGAATAAATACAAAATCACAAAAACACGAATGAGTGGCTTCACCTGGCTTCACCTGGCTTCACCGCTATCATTGGGGATTTTCATTTCAAATTAGTCAATTTCACAACCGAAAAACAATCTCACTGTAATATTCACCGACTGTAATTTGTATTCTGTAATGGTAGGTAATTTAGAAGAAGAATAGAAGTGTAGTTTAGTTTTTGGTGCCGTCCGAGAAGGTGGCGCTGTGTTCGCAGTTTCAGTACCCTGGTACCTTGGTGCTGAAAGTTTAATAGCTAAACCCAATTTCAGAAATTCAAAAATTTTCACCCCCCATTTCGTAGCTATTCAGATGAATAAATTACACATTGTTTACGATAAACCGCTCTATGTAGGTTTCACTATTTTGGATTTATCAAAAGTTGTTATGTATGACTTCTACTACGGCTTTCTTAAGCAAAAATATCAAGAAAATATTTCTTTGATGTATATGGATACTGATTCCTTCATTCTTAAAGTTTTCACCGAAAATTTCTATAGAGATATGATTGAAAATATTCATCACTTCGACACTTCCAATTATCCCCATGATAATAGTTTCAACATCCCTATTACCTCTTCTGTTATTGGCAAATTTAAAGACGAATTCCCTAATAATACCATTAAAGCATTCTATGGAACCGGAGCAAAAGCTTACTGCGTTGAAGCCGTTGATCAAATTGTTAAAAAAGCAAAAGGTGTCAAGAAGCCATTGATAGTATTTATGAACACCTACTGTAATACCTACTTGGAGTTCTGTTTAAGTATAGCTTACGCTGAAATGTCACTCAATGTAAATATTTTATCCTTAATATTGGTTGTATTGTATAAATAATAATAAAACGTTACTACACAACTTGTTTGTTTACTATTTTTATTCTGCGAAATATATTCCTCAACTTCACAAATAACATGTGTACGATTTCTACTGTTACAATTTATTGTTTCAATAACATTAACAATGAATAAATTTTCTTATAATCTTCGATATTACTTGATGGCCATTTACCTGAGTCAGGACCGCTCTGCCAGCCTGCAGCTTTCTCCGTTCCTTCTCTTAAAATATTTTCTTCTATCCATTGCAGCACTGTTTGATGACGACCATTGATATTTGGACTTAATGTATACGGAAGCCGAAACAAGTTGATCAGTTTAATACAGTTTTCCAAATTTTTCGGTTGTGCGTAGTATGCTACATCCAGTATTAAGTCATCCACACACTTTAACAATGTAACATACTTTTTCTTGACATTCATTACGGAGAACTTCTTATCCCGCATTAGAACTGATCCGTTTGTTAACATTTCCCTTAAAAAACATACGTCGTGTCGCATGAAATTATACTTTGTTTTAATTAAAATAATTTCGACATCATCAACCGTTATTTCCACTGTTTCACAGCAACCTTTTAGAAATTCATCCACCAATTCGTCACACCTTTGCTTTCTTTCGAATATGAAGTATAAAATATAGAACGATGTCTCTTGTGTTACAGTTAACCATTTGAATGCTACCTTTGGTACTACAACTCCCAACACAACTTTAACTCTATCTAAATCGTTTGATAGTATTGCTCTTCGAAGGTTGAGAATGAGGACTTGCTTTTCTGCTTGATACAACTCGTACGATAATGAATCCATTTTTATAAAAATTATACTTCAAAATCGTCAGAATCGCTCTCATCGACCACTTAGTAGCCTCCTATTACGATTTTATCGTATTCACCTTTTAATTCGAATTCTTCTGTCACGCTATCCAACTCTGACGCTAGCAAATATCTTTTCAAAGATAATAAACCCTCTTTGAAAAATTTAACTTCAATTACGTAACTTTCAACCATTACTACGTCTTAAACGTTCAATCCAGCAACTAACGATTACAACTGATTAAACTCGTCACGTTTTATCTTATTTATAATCATACTTTGGGGAAGGGGTAAAGAAAATCATTAAGATTGCAGACTTTATTATCACAAAAAAAAACTGGGGATACACTACAAAACGTTCGTTTTATGAATCCAGCTGTTATGAGATTTGTTAAGCCCCAACCATTTGACGTAAACCATGTCACCTTTTCGTCTTAGTACACGTTCCACCAAATAAACATCTGGATATTTCGCTTTCTGTAGTAGAAGCAACCAATAACCTTAAACGATCACACAACTCATTAACGTCATCAAAATATTTGTATTCGATCGGTTTTTCGTTGTATATCAACAACGACAATCCTCCACCTTTAGAAAATTTCGATGTTTGCTGTCTTAACTTGTAAACTGCTCCCGTACGTTTCAATATATCGGCGTGGTCTTTCCCATGCTATGCGCACTCCCTTTACAAATTCGGAACCAAGTTGTAAGTCTGTGATTCGACTATAGATGGCTCTGATGTCAACGACAAGGAATAGTCTATCTTTGTTTAACGTTAATGTACTTGAACAATTTGAATTTAAACATACATCATGATCTAGAAATCCCCAAAGTTTCAGAGCGTCCTTTTTATGTGTAGTTTTTCTTTGTTCATGTCGTCTTGTTTTTTTTTTGTAGTTAATATTGATATTGTTCGGTCTTTCGTATAGTTAATTTAGAATTAAGCGTGTATATACATATTTAGTGATTAAAAACTAAAAATTGTGTTTGTGAACGTTTATTTGGCGAAGATGAGGATGAGACCTTGTTGTGTACCTGAGTGCAAAAATAAAACAGCAAGAAGGTAATAAATAACAAAATTCGAAATTGTTCATGGTAATAAAACCTTTTTATCGTAGGTTTTGTGTTCCAAAAGATTCAAGGGTTCAAAACATTTGGATTCAACGAATCGGAAATGATAAACTCAAAGGTGAAAGTTCGTCAAAACTGAACAATTATAGAGTGTGTGAAACACATTTTTCACAAGTCTGTTTCTATTCACCAGGAAAACTGAAACGATATGCTCTTCCAACTTTAAATTTACCAGGCATGTATTTACTTGAAAAACTAATTTTTATAGATATAGGTTGGCACATAACTATTTGTCACGAAAACTAATATTCATTTTAAAAAATTGCAAAAGTGAGTAAACTTAAATTTAATTTTCAGCATTTAGTGAAGTTAGCACTGAATTAAACAGCTTCAGTTACCCACTAATAGAAATAGTGACGTATAGACTCATAGATATCAAACTACCCGCTAAATAGGTATAAAGTTTGAGATTGAAATAAGTATGTGTATTTAGATCTACTCCATTTTACTCCTTCTTTTAAACACTTATACTTATTTCTAAATAAATCCTGTTTAATTAATTATTAGTTTGTTTACATACATTTATATATATATATATATATATGTTAATTGTTTGTCTTTTTTATATGTTAAATTTTTTGTCAATAAAATTTGTAATACAAATTCATAATTTTTTTGTTATCTTTTATTACTATTTTAATTCATTTCATGTCATGAGAAAAAGTGGTGTCTTTGTGTAAACGAAGACATCATTTTTTTCTCATTGACATGAAATCGATTTAAAATTTTAAATTAAATTTAAATACAAGTAAGAATACAGCCATACATTTACACGTGTAAAGTTATGTTTGTTTTGGTTATTTTGCGTTATGTATAATATGCATGTGTGTTTCAATGCTGCAGAAATCCGTAAAAAACACCTTAACTTATGTGATTTAACTACAGATGTCGGTAAAAACATTGTACCCAATATTTCTTAGAGAGTGGCCTATCTATTTCTATCACTCATTTATGGTCTTTCCTTTCTTTAATCGATGTCCGATATTCAGAACGTAATTTGAATAGTAGCTCGTATAATCCCACAGTACCTATGTATTTAAATTTTCCATCGATTACAACGTTTGGTCCATCAAAATCCACTTCAGAATCACCAATAAAAAAATTATTTGTGTTCCATTCGTATCGAACTTTATCAAGACGAGGATTCAGAACATCAGCGTTAAATGTGCCACCTTCATAGTCTTTAATAATTCCTTCTATATAGTCTCGAGGTAGAGGATCGAATTCTTCCAAATATTCAGCAAATCGAGAGCTATTAATATAGTCTATGTACGCTTTCTTCAATTGTTCAAAGTCATCATTATCCTGGTCTGTGTTTTCAGGACCCGTTGTTGGATCACTTTCATAAACACTTTCTTCCATTAAGAATGAAGGAGCACCTGGTAGTAAGGTACCTGGAGCATTTGAAGGGTCAAGCTTTCTAATTTTTATTGGTGTTGACAAAGCTGGAACGTCACCTTTAGACCAATTACTCACTTCTGGCTTTAATTCTTTTTTGATCTCTTCATCCAGCTCTGATTTCAAGTTAAGAAGCGATTTTGTAAGTGGTTGATATGCTTGCTGCAACAGGAGATTCTGTCCTGCTGTCGATTCCTTTAACATTTGCAATTTCCTCTTTCCTAACTTTGATTGGTTGTTTCTTTGCTTTTACATCCATGCTCTTGTCAAGGTTGTCTTTTAACAACTGATTGACTTTATATCACCTACATTAATATATATTTATCGAATCCTAAGCGATATCTTCCCTCATTTATACCACAATCCTTGTTTATCACTAGAAATTCAAACTTCTCTTTCCAACACTCTGCTCAAATATTTTTAAATCGGTCAAAAGTCATGTCTGTAGTGACATGGTCTGCGAAGACGTGTTTGAGATTTAATTCATCCTGTTTAAACAGTATTAGTAAATTTGCGTTATCTCTAATTAAATGTTTGGGAATCTGTGCATATGTTTGATTTAAATAAAAAGTGTCGATTAAGTTATGTCTTCCCATACTAAAGTATTCCCTTATCTTATTTTGATTTTCATTCGCAACATCGTCAAAGATGAATACAGAATTAGGTCTTGCCTGTGATGGGGCAATTACATCGTCAGAGTCTCTATAGGGAAAATAACCAATTCCAGCAATTGGTTTCAATAATTCCGCTAAATACTTATATTTCGGTTGATACAATGACTTTGAATAAACATATACATTTTCAAACCGTTTGGTTGCTCCAAAAGTCCCATAATCACATTTGTTTTTCCGCAATTTGAAGGTCCTGCAACGATACATCTAATTATTGATGTTAATAAAGGACCATGACGATTTATTTTCGAAGGGATGTTGAAGTCACGATTGGTTATGGGTAGAGCAGATGGATGTTGTACTATCCGCATGTTTATTGATTATTTAACGGTTTGCGCATGTGCTCTCGGATATATAAATTTAGAGTTAGCAGTGTTTATGTGGTCAGTTCGTTCAGTATAGTGAAAGAGCTAACACTACACATGTTCCATGACACGAGGTTTTCTGAATAGGGTTATAGATAAATTACCTATTGAATTACACCTCCCAGGGTATAACTTTTGCGGTCCAGGGACTCGACTAAACAAACGATTAGCTCGAGGTGATATCGGTATAAATCCCCTTGACGAATCTTGTAAATTACACGATAATGCTTACGAAACTTTTCCAGACATTTCCCATCGTCGAATTGCTGATAAGGTTTTGGCGAAACAATCATTATAAAGACCAAAGTCGTCGGACGCGTCTTTTGGTGAACGCTTGGCAGCTCTCACAATTGCTTCAGCTATGAAGGGTAAAGAGAAACTTGGAATGGGGCACAAAAAGCGACGTCGTAAAGTTGGTGGTTCAATTCCGTTGCGAAAAATAAAGAAGAGTAGACGAACAAGAAAAGGAGGAGCTCTACCGTTTCGTAAGCTAGTGACAACTGCGAAAATTGCTCTTAAGAAAACGAAACCTCTCCAGCTGATACATGCTGCTAAAATAGCACTAAATACAATTCGTAAATTTGGAAAGCGATCTAAATCTCCCAGAATCATTCCTATTCCAAAGACAGGTGGTTTTCTACCGTTAATTCCGATTTTTGCTGGACTATCAGCACTTGGAGCTCTCTCTGGCGGTGCTGCTGGAATAGCTAAAGCTGTACGCGATGCGAAAACAGCACAACAACAGCTAGAAGAAGATAAACGTCATAACGCTTCAATGGAAGCTATTGATCTTGGAAAAAATATTTCAGTACAACCTTTCCGTAAAGGTTTCGGTTTATACCTTAGACCTTATCAACAAAAAAAAAATTTTTCGTAAAGTTATCTAATCGTCTTTTGACAGATTTGGATTTAATCAATTGCATTAACTATTTACAAATTCCACATTTTCGGGGAATCTTTATGCGTAACGAATTACCCAGAAAAGTTAAAAGGTGTGAAAGTGGAATTGTTAATTTAGATTTAGACTCAGGAACTGGTACACATTGGACGTATGTAAAACGAAATAACAAAGCTGTACTTTGACAGTTTTGGAGATCTCCGTCCACCTAAAGAATTGGTTCAAAATTTACAATCTTCCGGACCTTGTGCTATCACTTATAACTACAATCGTGTTCAGAACCCCTCAGATTTTAACTGCGGCCATTTAGTTGTCCAATTCCTTAATGAGACTACGCACACCTTTTCTTAAAAACAAACCATCAAACTAACTTCGTTGTAGTAGACAGAACGTCAAACCGAAAACATGTCTTACACATTTACCTTGACTAATACAAAGTCGGAGCTGCAAATGATAATAAGTCCACCAATTTTTTTAAGCGATGATGATGAATATCAAATTGCTTTGTTAAATTTTGAAGCATATAACAGTATTCCGAATATCGATGAAACTAACAACAAATTCTATTTTGAAGGTACTACACCACCAGTCGTTGTTCTTCCGGAAGAATCCTATGAAATCGATGATATTAATCATTATCTTCGCGAGAAATTGCGAGATTCTGATGATGCTATTGAATTGTTTGGAGACAATACTACCTTAAAAAGCCATATAATAAGCACCAAAAAAGTCAACTTCGCTCCTACAGATTCTCCCGCAAAGATATTGGGTTTTGAAAATAAGCTTCTACCATCACTTAAAGAGGTGTCTGATCATGTAGCTGACATTTTCAAAGTAAACACGATTTCAGTGATGTGTAACCTCGTAACTAACTCCTACATACATACCAGTGATGGTGCTAAAGGACTAGATGGACATATACTACATCAATTCTTTCCCAATGTACCCCCCGGATTTAAAATTGTTGAGATCCTAGGAATCTTATTTATTTATCAATCAACACTCGTCTCATCGACTACATTTCCTTTAAAATAGTTGATCAAGACGGTAATCTAGTTAATTTCCGTGGAGAGCGTGTCACAATAAGACAGCACTTACGAACAGCATAACATGGTAGTGCAATATAGCTGTCCCCAACGATATTCAAAGAAGAATAGTACTATAAAACTACTACCACAATCCCGGATGCTTATTTCGCCTACAACCATTAAGCGATTAACACCGCTCAATAAACAGTTCCTTAAATGAAAAGGAGTTTAATATTTCAATGGTTATGATGATAAATAAGTTGATAACCGATCTAAAACATTCATTTATTGAAGATCATAATAAATTAATTACATACAGACGTTTCGATCACTAAACTTTGTGATCCTTTTCAATGTGAGGCATGATAAATCTAATAAAATAATCATTTAACAATACTTAATTTTTAATTTCAGATAACCTAATAAATTTGATATAAACATTGAAAGTACCTACCTACGGGATGAAGAACATGTGGTGATATCAATACACCTTTACAAATTAATCATTAAAATACCATGAGGTTTGCATTTGAAGGAAGTTTTTATAAACTACACTATTTTAAAACTTTAACAAATAAAAATGAAGAGTGGAATTATATTGATGGTTTAGAAAATTTGAAATAATTAAGGATATTAAAACATATTGAATAAATTATAAAACAAGTTAAGTGGATGTTAGCTTGAAGAGAGAAGAATGAGGAAAACTTACACTTTTGAGTGATAATAAAAGGTGACACAAATGAGGTCAATAAAAAAACAAATTATCAAAGAAGTAAGTTTCAGTTCATATGTTGGATCAGAACAAAAGACAGTCAGAAAAGAATTTTAAATCGCTTTAAGTAATTTATCATAAATTTTAATAAAATTTTCTGACTGTCTTTTGTTCTGATCCAACATATGAACTGAATCTTACTTCTTTGATAATTTGTTTTTTAATTGACCTCATTTGTGTCACCTTTTATTTTCACTCAAAAGTGTAATTTTTCCTCATTCTTGGATGTTAACTCTTCAAGCTAACATCCACTTAACTTGTTTTATAATTTATTCAATATGTGTTAATATCCTTAATTATTTCAAATTTTCTAAACCATCACTATAATTCCACTCTTCATTTTTATTTGTTAAAGTTTTAAAATAGTGTAGTTTATAAAAACTTCCTTCAAATGCAAACCTCATGGTATTTTAATGATTAATTTGTAAAGGTGTATTGATATCACCACATGTTCTTCATCCCGTAGGTAGGTACTTTCAATGTTTATATCAAATTTATTAGGTTATCTGAAATTAAAAATTAAGTATTGTTAAATTTTATTTTTTTAGATTTATCATGCCTCACATTGAAAAGGATCACAAGGTTTAGTGATCGAAACGTCTGTATGTAATTAATTTATTATGATCTTCAATAAATGAATGGTTTAGATCGGTTATCAACTTATTTAGTTCCTTAAATCTTTGGGGTTGCGATTGAAAAAGAGGAAACGGTAAAATGGTAGCAGAAATACTGAATGTTACCGAAAAAGCAGTCTTCGATAACGCTATAGTTATTGATGAAATTCGTTACGAATTAGGCAGAAAAGTTATTGATCGAGTCCGTAATCCTGGCATGGTTACAACAATGAAAGGTTACGCATCTTACAACGAGAATAAAAGTAAACGTCTCAGCAACAGTGGATGGTTGCCTCCTGCTTTAAGCGATCTACAAGGAATTAAGCTTAATTCTGTAAAACTAGTAGATTCCAACGGTTACTTCAATGTTTTTATTCCACTACGTATGATTTTTGGATTTGCAGAAGACTTCCGAAAAATAATATTAAACGTTCGACAAGAATTAGTTCTAGTTCGCAGCAGCACTGACAATAATGCTTTATATTGCTCAGCAACGCCACTTGAAGATGTACTTGTACATTTGGATCAGATTTCTTGGAAAATTCCTCATGTATCTGTAGCAGATGCTGAACGTTTGAAATTGTTGCGTTATGTTGATCGAAATTTAAATATGGAACTTTCATTTCGGAGTTGGGAACTACATGAATATCCGCTACTTCCCAAATCGTATTCTCACAACTGGAATGTGAAAACAACGTCACAATTGGAAAAGCCTCGTTTCATTATTTTCGTATTTCAAACAGATAAAAGTAATAATCTTGCAAAAAATATGATTGCCTTCGATCACTGCAAACTAACCAATTTTAAAGTTCACTTAGGATCTACTATGTACCCGTATGATAATTTGAATTTAGATTTTGATACTTCTAGATTTGCCGTTTTATATGAAATGTATGCCAACTTTCAACAATCGTATTATGGTAATGTAAGTGAACCCTTATTCGATTCTAAACAATTTCTAGTCATTGCTCCTCTTGTAACAGTAGACTGTTCTTATCAGAATGAAACTGTTAAATCTGGTAGTATAGATATCCGTCTAGAGTTTCAAACTAAAGAAAATATACCAGACAAAACAGCAGCTTTCTGTTTAATAATACATGATCGTGTGATACGTTACAATCCGTCCACAAACTTAGTTCAAGAAGTATAAAACACAACGATCACTTCCCCAATTTAGTTTTCTTACCGGTACTGAACAGTGAGCACGATGACCTTCTTATTGGACGTACAAGATTTTCAGTGTAGTGAGAATCGATTTGTTTTTAAAGAAGTAGCTGTTGTTGCTCTAAAAGAAGAACCAGTTTATCATTTCATATTTGAACCACCATTTCCATGGGACGCTCTCCCCGTTCGTTACAGAAGTCAAAATCGCTGGTTAACAAGAAATTTTCATGGGTTATATTGGGATAACGGCGATCTTCCGTACTCTACACTTTATGATAGAATTCACTCTCCATATTGATGGAGTCAACAGTTGTATATGTTAAAGGATTACAAAAGATGATGTGGCTGCAGGAATCCTTTCCTACTGTTAACTTTGTTAACATTGAAGATATCGGATGTCCAGCTCTCTCCAAACTCCCAACTCATTTTAAAGTTAAAATGTGTTCTTATTATTTATTTACAACCGCTGTTGAACAGAATTGTGCTTATAAAAATGTTCTTTTATTAAAATATTGGTTGTCTTTACACTCATAAATTGACTGTATTTTTTTCCTTTAAACAAATAAAACACGTTCATAATATAAATTAGATTTTTATTTTTTTTTTTATATTCTTATACAATATTATACATTTTACATATGTATTTCTAAATCAGCCGCTTTTCCAACAAATCCTTTAAGGCGAATTGATGGATGACCCACTTTATTAACAATTTTTTCGTTTATGTCCTCGATTTCTGCATCCGTAAAAGCTTCTGCGTGTCTGCACGGAAGAAATATGATAAAGCTGTATAAATCAGCTAATAGACGAGGTCCCCATTTTGTATTCACCTTTTTGAGGCGTTGTACGGGATACGTTTGATTCACTTCCAGTGATTTCAGAGCACGTATTTCTTTCTCTTCATAACCCACCCGCACATTATTAAACTTTTCGATAAAGGTTTCCATGTTATACTGACTTAAACACACTCAACTCTGTTATGCATCTACCGCTCCTTCACTCGTTCCCGTAACTTATGTAAAATCCCCCTTCCATTACACAGGCTTCAGTGGAGGGGAACTTATTATACAAACCACGTTGCTCGTTTTAAATGTCTCAGTTGTTATGGAAAAAAGCAATCATGACCAGTGTGTCGTCGTTACTGATTTTAACATATTTGTATAACAATACCCTCTACATTTCCCGACCTGATAATACTATTGGAGATGAAGCCCATGTTTGGAAAAATTTTAATAAGGATATTGATGTGTCTTGTACATGGAAGAAAAATTGGGATACTATTATTTTAAGAAATGTTAATGGAACAAATGTCTTTACAGTTGAGAACGTGCAGAACCTTCACTCTGTAAAACTAGCATTTATTGATAAACATGGACAGTTTCGAAGATATATTGAAAGCCGATGGATTCAGCTTAAGGATGATGAAAACAGAGACGTTATAACTAAGGGCTATATCGCCGACTCTTTCGTATTTATACAAGTTGTTAGTACTATTAATATAATCTTATTGTTCAATATTTTGATTGTATCACTTACATACTTCATTTATATCAAAATAAAGAATCATAATAATGTAGGCTTTCACGGCCGGTGTCTATATGTAGAATGGTTTCCGGGCTGAGTTGCCGTGGTCTAGTAGGGTGAATTCCCGACGTTTCGTCCAAATCTGCGCTGGACATTATCAAGGGCGTCGACGAACAGCGTAGCGAATGCATTCGATCTCGAGCTTCCATCCACGTCACATCGCTACGCTGTTCGTCGACGCCCTTGATAATGTCCAGCGCAGATTTGGACGAAACGTCGGGAATTCACCCTACTAGACCACGGCAACTCAGCCCGGAAACCATTCTACAAAATAAAGAATCGTTAACTATAACGACTTCACTTTTATTTCATATGTCTATACCTTACACTTTTCTCCACTTCCTCTACATTATCATGTAAACGTATTTAAGAATCGTAAACTTCAGACGGCTGCAGACGTATTTAATTTCACATTACCGACACATGTACATATGTTTCAATTCATTGTGAAGCATTCGACCACTACATACACACAAGTTTAAAGTCAATGACCTTCCGTCAATTTGACCTTAAGTAACCTCTCCTCCTCTGAATTAGAATTGGTCATCTTACACTACTGATGCTAATTGGCGGCCATATTGTTTGCGCACCTTTCATGGCTAATTTTTCCGTTCTCTAATGAAACGCAGTCTAAATCCACGTCATGCTACGTATAAGGAGGTACCTTTCCCAAAAGGGCAGGTAATTTTCGGCTGTTTGATGGGCAGGCCGGGTCCCTTATACCACCGGCAACCAAAGAATTTATAACAATTAGAATTATTTTGTTTTGCTTTTTGATTTGGCTTACTTTGCTTTTCATTGCTTTTTGCTTGCCTTTTTTGTTGTCGCATTTGCTTGGCGCTTTGATATTGATAGGATACATGAAAAATAAATTCATCGATCTTTAAGTCAAGTAGGCAATGGAATGTCACATACTGACTAGTTTTGCTATGTCATAATCGTCATAATTTACCATACAGTAATTGGTGTTGTGTACTGTTGTGTATTAGCCTGAAAATGACCAAAATTGACGGTCGAAATTAATAAATTAAATCAAATAAATTAAATTAAATAAATTTAATGAAACCAACGCATTACTACATTTTATGTTAACATTGATTATAACACATTTACACTAACGTACTGCTATTTACAGTTTTCAACCCAATATTTTAATAATGGTTTATCACAGTCTTGAACTCCCATAGCTTGCAGTAATGTAACATCATCAGATGAGGTTCCTTTAACCAAGTTTGTTGCAATATTTCGCCATTTCAAAAGCAGATAATTAAAAAAAGATTCCAGCGCCGCATCTGGTAAATCAGGGTTTCGTAATGCTCTTTCAATTTCAATTTGTAAAGATGGCAATTTGTTTGGTAGTTGTTCATTCCATTCAACCTTCCAAGTTTTCTTGTATTTCAGAACACATGGAGGACGTAATCGACAAGGAGGCCAACTTTCAGGTAATAACGTAAGAAAAGTTTCTTTAATACTTACATCGTCAACTAATAACTCACAGCCTGTTAGAACACAAAAGCAAACGATTTGAAAATTACTTTTCAGCCATAATTTGCAAAAAGTTCGCAATTTAACTGGGCATCGTGAAGGAAGTGGGAGCACGTTTCTCGGAGATTTTTCGGTAACTGATTCACAGTTTAATATCCAAGTAAACCACAAGTGAATGTGTCCAAAAATTGCAGGTTGTCCAGTTAATTCCGATAACGACCTGGATGTCGTCTTTGGAGAACCTTGAGCTTGCCTTAAGGCCCTTTGCGATTTTTGTTCTTGCTCCATCTCGTTTATTCGAGCAGCTTGCTGTTGCAGATCTTTGATTAACTTCTTCATATGTTCACTCAAACTTGGCCATATATTAAGCAAGTGGACCTAAAAATTATTGCCTCCTTTAAATAATCCATAATCTCAAATCAGAACTATCCACTTCATGGTTTATATTGTAAACTATAAAGCAAATCAAATGACAAATCGATTAAAGTTTTCTTAGAGAACGAATGAAAAACGTAATTTAATAACAAATCAAGAACAAAAAAACAACAAACTATTTATACCTTGTCTTTCATTAGCATCAGTATACTGTACTTTCGTTGAAAACCTCTAGCTAACGAATCTTGTAATAAAAAAGAATGACTTATAACGTGACCACGTTCATTGTCACCAAAGTAAATTGAACCTCCATCTTTGCTAGTTTCTTCCTGAAAGCCCGAAAAGGAGTGAGTTAAATGTTAATTCGAACATGAAATATGGAATACATTAGACCTTTAAATAATAAGTAACGTCAAAGATTCAGTTCTATATTTTTCTCGCTGCATTCAAAAATACGTTATGAAATATTGTCTATTACATACATAAATATTGTTGCGAACGGAAGCCGCGGACTGTCGATATTGCCGGCGGCGCCCTTAGACCGTTTCGCGGAAGTTCCTGCCTGCAGGGCAAATACGCGTTATAGGAGCCATAAATTAAAAGCAGGAATTTCGTGAAACTTGTAACAAAAGAAAATTTGGGATTTAACGAGAAACAAAAAATATCGGCAGGATGCGAAAGTGCCAAGTAACACAGTGTGAAATAAATATCTCGATAATATAAATAAGCGTGTAAAATAAATAATTGTCAAAAAAAGTATTGTAAGTTATTCATTGTGTAGCCGAAGCAACAAATTTGCACATATAATACAGTTTTCCTCTACATAAATCGATGGGATAGCAATTTCATGTTTACTTAAAGTGAATGTGTAACAATTTTGTATGAGTGTTACTTGCGGGTAGATATCTATTAACAAGGTAAGTAATTAATAAATATTTCTTATTCATTTCATTGTGCACATGTCAGTTAACATCTTCTGACGAGGATATCCTAAGAGACATCCTAGCTAAAAACTTGGGAGGGTGTGATCAGAAATAGGAGGAAGGTTCCTGTTGTTCGGAAAGGTCCTAGTGATGCATGCGAACCAAAAGGGTGATGGATTGTGCTGGAGGTTACACCTCTAGTGAAGCGGCTCCTTCTGAAAGAGAGAAGGGTGTAGCTCGGCTTGCAAGCGTACTGGGTCGAGGACACAAGACGACGTAACGCACTGCTTCAAGTGCCTTGGATTCGGGCACAAGACCGCAGGGTGTCGAAGCAAACTGTCTACTGTTTGCTTCAGGTGAGGTGAGGAAGGACACAAGCAACTGGGCTGTAAAAAGCAAGAGCGTTGTGTCAATTGTAGGGTCAAGGGCTTGCCGGACAGTCATTCAACCAAGGCAAAGTCCTGCCCAGCATATATTATAGAAAAGCAGTTGCGGATAGAGCATGTCAGTACGTGTAATGGCTTCTACAACAACTAAAGTTCTCCTGTTGAATTGTAGGAGATCCGACACGGTTATGTGCGAGGACGGAACAATAATGCGTGAGGTGATAAGCATAGCCTTGCTGCAAGAGCCATATACTGTTAAAAGCAGTGTACGGGGCCTTCCCCTGGACATGGTAGAGAAGTGCAGCATATTTAGTATACTGGAGGTTACTTGGAATACCCAGCTATCTCTGGAACTACCCGCACCATCTGTATTTTTTCGCGATTAACACGACATCATGTGACAAACGAAGACAGTGAGTGCTAAAAAGGAAATGTCATTTTGAAATTTGTGCAGTGAGTCACGCAAGAACAGAGTATTCACTTTAAAAACATTTTCGGTTAGAACTTGATACCTGATAATTACTTACTACGATATATAAAATCGTCACCGTGCTAGTGTAAACAGTTCATTGTCCCTATTAGTTTATGGTGTTATATAGATTTTGTGAGTATTCCTGGAATTAAAAATGTGACATAGAATTGAAGGTTAAGCTATCGTGCTGTTAATTTGGAATATCTAAAGTGAACATAATTTGGAATATTCCAAATTTTATGAACTTTTTTATAAATTCTAATTGTTATACTATTTTCTTTAGAAATGTCGACAGTTAATAAATACAAAAAGAGAAAGAAGTGGAATTAGGAAGAAATGTCCGCTGCAATTGCCGCAGTTCGAGAAAGGAAAATGGGATACCTTAAGGCAGCTAAACACTTCAATGTTCCCCGATCGACACTTTTTCGATTCGTGAATGAAAAAAGCTGTTCGTTTGAGTTGATAACGAATAAAGTTATTGGTCGAAAGCCAGTTTTTGATACATAGATAGATAGATAGATAGATAGATAGATAGATAATTTTATTGTATGTACAAATTGTACAAATTAATACTTACATAATTTGTATTACAAAAATAGTTCAAGCATTTGAAAAATAAATATATGTTCTCTCATTGGAGTTATATTTTAAAGTAAAGTAAAGCATAGACTAAAGAAAAAATTAAATTAAATTAAATTAAATTAAATTGAATGACATATAAAGCATCTTTTTTGTTAGGTCAAGCATAAGCTAAAAATTAATTAAAGCATACTTGCACAGTAAGCAGTGGAAAAATAATGAACAAGAGCAAACAAAAGTGACTATAAAGTAAATATAAAGTAATATTGAAACTGACTTAATTTAATTGATCCCAAATTTTTATATTCAATAATATGCAAAATCATTTTGACGGCAGGCCGCAGTGTGAAATAGTGTTTGTAGTTGTTGCCAATTTACAGATGTGAGCGCAGTCGTACATGCCCATCATGCAAGGATAACAGGCTGTGTTGGAGCAGGAGGTTCCTCCCCATCCTCATGTAACAGAGCCGAAGATGTCGGATGGGCTCTGGAGGGCTGACATGGCTGAGGAGTTCCGAGTGTTATGCTGAAGCGATCGATGTTGACCGTTCCTCTAAAAAATCTTCTAAGTCTTGTCTTGAGCAGATTGCGATCGCAGTTTTCTCGTTCTTCTTCCTGACATAAATACAACCCTCCTTAACGAAGGTAACAAAATTGAGGGCCTTATTTCTTGATTTCCTATAGGCGAGTCGTTTCAGGTTGTATTGCTCCTTAAACATATACTGGTTAATGTTGATGGTAGCCGGGCAATCGGGTACCACTTCATTGTGGTAAGGAATACCACCTATCACAACTTCGGTGACGTGTGCAAGGTGCTGATTTTTCATTTTCAGCTGTTGTACTTCAGCTTTCAAGGTTTTGTTGTTTGTCTCGAGTACCTGGATGCGCTCCATGTCTTCAGCGTCCAATGTGGAGTCTTCCATGCGTTGCTGCATAGCTGAATGATTAGCTTCAAGTTCCTTGAGTTTAGCTCTAGTCTATTCAGTGAAAGCTGTCTGCTTTTCTTGTAAAGCCTGAATGTCCTGTTCGGCAGTTTCAAGTCTGTTACGAAAATCTTTAACGTTTTTGTCGATATCTTCGACGTGATTTTCGACAGATTTCAAGCGTGTGTCCATAGAGTTGACTTTGGTTACAATGCCATCTATTTTAGATTCCATTCTTGATAATTTTTTATTAAGTTGCTCAAAAAAAATTTATTTGTACTATTGGAGGTTGGAGAAGTGGCCCTGGAAGAGCTGTTAGAGCTAACTGAGGCAGATCTGCTCTTCGTCAGCGGATTAGCTTCAGCAATACAAGTGGTGCACACCTTCAAAGAAACCTTCTTATCATTCTCTTTATCCTTATCACGACGGTGCTAAGTTTCATGCACGAAGTGTGATAAATTTTGAGACAGCGCTCACAAATTTGCGGGCTTGAAGTTGTCGTGAAGACTTTTTCACATGCTGCACACTTGTCCATGATTTGACTTGCTTTGAAAGACCCGAAGTACCGAACCCCTGTGTGACTGTGACCCTTTGTACACCAGTGCCGGAATTAGTTGTTATGAGTTGCCGTGCACGAGGAAATACAAGGTGACTTTTCGATTTGGCTCTTTATCAGTTCACAGCAACAACGTTGTCTTCTTCAGCAACAGTTTTCTTGTATCGAAAAAACTTTGCGGATGGCCGTGAGGAATTTTAATTTCACTGAATATCTTATTAGAAAACACATTAATGCCCGAAATTGCTAATTAATTTGAATTTAATTAATTAATCGGCAGAGAGAGAATCATAAACAGCTGAGGTAAACGTTGCACGTACATACGTACGTACCGAGAGGAAGATAAGATATTGAAAAAATGCTGATGGAGTACATATTGACTATGGAGAAGAAATTTTATGGGTTGACTGGAAATGATTTGCGTCGTATAGCGTATCAATTAGCTTTAAAAAATGATACAAAACATTCATTTAAGGAAGGATTTGCTGGAAGATACTGGTTAAAGGGTTTTTTAAAACGAAACCAGCATATTTTATCCATAAGACAGCCGATTGGAACTTCTCAAGCAAGAGTTAATCGATTTACCAAAGAAAGAACAGATGAATTTTATGACAATCTTGAAAAAATCCTGACTGATAAATTTCTCCCTGCAGATAGCATATTTAACGTAGATGAGAGTGTACAGAGCAAAATACCAAAAATTTTAGCTCGAAAAGGAAAAAAACAAATCGGAGCAATGACGTCAGCCGAAAGAGGATCGTTAGTAACTTTTGTGGTCTGTATGAGCCCAGCCGGAATATTTGTCCCACCTATGATTATTTTCCCACGTAAAAATATGTCCGAAGCTTTAATGACAGGAGCTTCAGTTGGTTCCATAGGAAAGGCTCATCCGTCGTGATGGATTCAAACCAACTTATTTACGCCATGGTTTCAACACTTCGTGACATATGTAAAACCTACGGAATCATCACCAATACTTTTAATTCTTGATGGCCATTACAGTCACACCAAAAATATAGAGTTAATAGATCTCGCTAAGCAGCACAATGTGACAATACTTTCAATGCCATCCCATTGTACTCATAAAGTTCAACCGCTGGACCGAACTTTTATGAGCCCATTAAAATCTTATTATAGTGAATTCGTCCGGATTTTTCTCAGAGAAAATAATAGATCTGTAACACCATATGATGTTGTTGAGCTATTTGGAAAAGCCTACATCAAGTGCCAAACTGGAGAAATTACTGCAAATGGGTTCAAAGTAGGTGGCATATACCCGTTTAATAGGAATATCTTTACTGATGCTGATTACTTCGCTGCAGCTGCAGATTTTGAAGTGCAGGAGGCTAGAGGGTTGCACGGAGATGTCACATAGACAGTTGAGGAAAGATGGTCGCATAGTGATCATAACGCCAGCCGCCATATCATCCTGACTTAAATCCGGTTGAACTAATATGGGTCAGTGTAAAGAGTAAAAGTTGCAGAACGTAATATTAGTTTTACGTTGGAAAAGGTCAAGCAACTTGCAGGGGAAGAATTTACAGCAGTAAGCACAGAATTTTGGAAAAAGTGTTGTGAACATGTTGCTAAAATAGAAGGCAGTTACCGTGAAAAGGACAGAAAGAGAAACCTTAGTTATTAATATCAATATCAATGAGAGTGACAGTGAAGACTCAGATACTGACAGTGATAGTGAATCGGATTTACTTTAATGAGCCTGCAAATTTTTTGTATGTATTATATTTTATTTAGCCTATAAAACCTTACAACAGCTGGCGTGTAGGTAAGCTAGATGTGAGGTTTCAAAATAAACACAGTTAGTAGATATTCAGTTCAACAAGCTACAATATAAAGTTTTTGTTTTACATTTTACAAACAGTCTTGTTATCGTGTACGAATAAAATACCGAGCACGCCACTGAATGTAATGGTTAGTTGCACAGACTTTATTGTGGTACACCAATGCCGATTTAACTTGATTAGTAATAACACAAATATAAAAACCAATAAAGCACCCCCCCTAAGGTAAATGATTTATGATATTTACTTTCTGAAATAGTGCCCGTATAATATGTATTTTGATAATTAACAGGCTATAGTTATTTGATCCAACCGAAGCAAAACTCAAAACAATATAAAGAATTACCGTAAAAGAAGTCTGCATACACAAATATTTATGTATAAATGAAATAAGTTGGCTGTGGATGAAAAAAGTAATTAAAATTTACACATACAGGGTGTTTTAAAAGTACAAACTGAAAAAAAAAATAAGAATGAGTGAGAAAGGTAAGGAGTTGCCTGTAGAACTTCGGTAATTAATTATAAAGTTGCGAAATGAAGGGCATAGTATGCGAAAAATTGCGGATACAATCGGGAAATCACACGCAACTGTGCGGAGTGATTAAAACTTTTAATGAGCGGGAAAATGTTTTTACAGAAGATCGTACAGGCCGACTTAAAGCTTTAACCGAAAGACAATGGCAAATTATATAATTAGTAAAGATACGACATGCAAGCCATGCGTTGCAAGTGGCAAGCACAAACAACAGAGTGGCCGAATGAATGATCGATACAAAAGATTCGATCTTTTTTGTAGTCAATCACCGACCAATCGAAACATCATAAAATGAAAGAATGACATCTCTAATTTCTACGCTTTTGTATTTGTTCGGCATTAACATTGTGTCTCTATAGTTGTGTTTTCGGATTCAAATATACAGTTAAACCTGAGTAAGTGAGAACTGGGTAAGCGAGAAAACTCTATTAGCAAGAGTATTTACCAGGTCCCGTCATTTTGCCCTCCTAAAACCTATATAAGTGTGAAGCATACAACCTGTATAAGTGATAATCATTTTTCACGCATGAACCTCTTCAAGTGAGATTGATATTTGCCTGTACCTCTATAAGCGACAGTTAAACGTTAAACTTTTGCTATTTATGACTCATTCTTAAATTTCCAGGGACTCTTACTAATTCAAACCAAATGTGCATCTGTTATTGTTTTGTTATTACAGTTCGAGGAAGACATTCTTTTCAAAAAGCCAAATGTGCGCACCGATTTGTTTGTCGAGCTTATTACAGTCAGTTCATAAACAGCAGTTGCGAAGAAAGTTACTGTACTTACTCATAATGTCTAAACGAAAACTCAATGTGTTGTCTTTAAGTGATAAAGTAAAAATTGTGAATGCTATTGAATCTGGGAAATTACGAAATCAAATAGAGAGTGACTTTGGCTTAGCAGAATCCACCTACTATAAAATTGTAAAGCATATGTTTACCTGCTTGGAAGAAAACATTAACCCTGAGATAAATGTACTCTTGGGCATGAAATTTGCAAGAAGAGCCATGGTATGCCGTGAGTGAGGTAACTCAAAAACTGCTTCAAGAAAGCTGGGTTCAGTATCTGTCCAGCTAACCAAGACCTTCTGATCGAGCTAAATGAGCTTGAAGTTGCACCCAGCAATGAAGAATGGGCCAACCTCGTGTCCCACTATACCACTGGTAATGTGTCAACGCCAACCTTTGAAGACTTCTTACAGATTGACGACGACGTGACTACCACCGGAGAATACACCGAAGGCGATATCGTTCAAAACTGTGCAAGCTCGTGTACTGACGGAAATAACAGTGAAAATGAAGCCAGCCAATCACACATTTTGAATAGACAGGTGGAGAAATTCCAACAAAACGAGAAGCTTTAAAGGCATTGGAGACGCTTCATAAATTTTATGAATATGCGGCGGTTGATCAAACCATACTTGATAAAAATTATGAACTTGAAAAACATACACAAAATTTAAAAACAGAAACACAAAAGAAATTAACAGGCTTTTTTAAGTAAATGTTGTTATAATATTATTTAAATTAAACATTTATGTTTAGCTATTACTTTTCAATAAATATGTATTACCCATACATACACATATTTTGTTTCTATTTGCATCATATTTGCCGTATATGACCTCTATAAGTGAGACAGACCCCCTTCTGTAACTCTGTAAGCTAGAAACTCGGGTTAGTGAGAAACCTCTATAAGAGAAAAAGAGATCGCGGCCCCTTGAGCTCTCAGTTATCCAGGTTTGACTGTATTATAGAACTGGACATGGCGGAACGCTGATGCACCAGGGCCTTCCCGCCCTAAAAGATCAAAAACAGATATTGTACATACCCTAACGGAAGCTGAATTGATGGAAATTGTGGAGGATGATTTATCGGACCATGTGGCTAGAATATACATTTAAAAAAAAAAGAAGAAAATTATTCGTTAAATTTAAATTTAAAATTAAACAACAACATGGACATTTCAATATATATAAAGCCAACATATACAGACAACATTATTCATAATAAATCAAATCACCCGACAAAACACAAATTAGCTGCTTTCCACGCCCTAATTAATAGACTTATTACTCTACCTCTTAATAAGGAGAATTTTCAAAAAGAAGTCAACATAATGAAATAAATAGCAAAGAATAATGGTTATAAAGAGGAATTAATAGAAAATATGTTCATAAAAAACTGGAACAAAAAGGGATCTATTCTATCAATCCAAAAATAAAAGAAAAACAAGGAAATTTTAAAACCATTACGTACCTAAAACACATTTCAAACAGAATTGCAGTAGAATTAAAGAAAAACAACATCAATGTAGCTTTCAAAACCAATAATAACTTGTTCTAATTTATTAATGACAAAAATGACAAAACACCAAAAATACAAACAAGTGGAGTTTATTAGTTAAATTGTGAAAGTTGCAAAGCTTTATACATAGGTCAGGCAGGGAGAACATTCAAGGAAAAAATAAATGATCACGTAAAAAACTACAATAACAAATCATCATTTATGGATCATACAACTGACAAACAACACAAATTTAATATAGAAGATAATTTAGAAATATTACATATAGGAGATAAAGGAAAAAAACTAGATATATTAGAAGCTTTGGAAATAAAAAGACATGCAAAAAACGATAACAACTTAGTATTAAATGAAATAACGAATATTTATAACTCCCCACTTGCAACAAAATTTATCAAGAACTACCCCCACCGGTAAAGTTTATATAAATATAGGAAAATAAGTTAGACATACAGTAGAACGCCGATTATCCGAACGCCGATTAACCGAATCGCCAATTATCCGAATCGGTACTAAGCGTAATATGAAAAATTCAAACCAAGTACTGTAGTAAGTAAGTAATGTAATTTTTGTTTTGTTTTGTTGTAATAAGTTGAAACTCGCAGGAGTCCAGATATATTTCAACTGTTATGGTTAAAAGCTAGAGGCAAGACACTACATGTTTTGCGTCGCGCGGCTTCCGTGAAACTCAATATCATTGAATTACTGTCAGTAAGCTCCTCCCTCTCTTATTGTGCGGATCGCTTTTTCAAACGGTTATATGATAAGCGAATAACCAAAATGAGTTCAAAGCGGAAACGTGTCGTCCTATCACTAAAGGACAAAGTGGAAATAATCAATCAGTTAAAAAAAGGTGTAGCGGGAAAGGTACTGGCAGATAGATTTGGTGTCGGGGCGGCTACAATAACTGATATCAAAAATAACAGTGAAAAAATTTCAAGTTTTGTGACTGCGTTGGAAACTGTTCATGGATGTTCGTCGCGAAAAGTAATGAAAAAGGCAAAGGATGAACAGCTTGAGAATGCTGTTTTTACGTGGTTTCTGCAGCAACGATCTATTGGACAACCGATTTCAGGATCGATTTTATGTGAAAAGGCGCGAATGTTCAGTGAAAAAATGGGTGTAGCTGATTTCAAGGCAAGCACTGGATGGATCCGCCATTTCAAGAATAGGCACGGCATTCGGGAACTGGATATTGCTGGTGAAAAACTTTCTGCTGATAGTGAAGCTGCTAATAAATTTGTGGACACCTTTAAAAAAGAAACTGAAAACTACGACCCTGATCTTGTTTACAATGCTGATGAGACTGGATTGAATTGGAAAGCTTTGCCGAGAAAAACCCTAGCATCTAAACGAGAACAGAGTGCTCCCGGTCACAAAGTCAGTAAAGATCGCGTCACCATAATGGTCTGCGCTAACTCTACTGGTACCCATCGCCTTCCTCTATTATTGATTGGCAAAGCAAAGAAGCCGAGGGCTTTCAAGAACGTAGCCAAGTTACCAGTGACCTACACTCATCAGAAGAGTGCATGGATGGACAGCAGTATTTTTTTGGAGTGGTATGATAAAACTTTTATTCCTGAAACAAAAAAGTTTAAAACGGAAACAGGAAAAAAAGGAAATGTTTTGCTAATTATTGACAATGCACCAACGCATCCATCACTTGAGCTTCTCGTGAGAGAAGAAGGGAAATTTAAGTGTCTCTTTTTACCACCTAACGTTACAAGTCTGCTGCAGCCCATGGACCAGGGTGTGATTGAGTGCACGAAACGACTTTACAGACAACAGTTGCTTCGTAAATTGCTTCTAGCTGAAGAGAATGACGATGAACGGGTTTTGGATTCGTACAAAAAAAATCAACTTGAAAGATTGTTGCTACATGATAGCAGATTCCTGGAACATGGTTAAAAGTGTTTCACTGAAACGAGCTTGGAATAAAATAAACGGCACATCAACAAAAGAGCAACTCGAGTTAGAAAAGCAAGCGAAGGAACGAGAATCAACCGCTGAAGTTATTGAAGATGGACAAGAATTACCGTCAGTGGAAGAGTTTGTAAACATGGCTAATGAAATCGCGGGATGTTCGGAGTGTGATGTCGCTGATGTGAAAGAGTGGTTGCACTGTGATAAGAACGATCAAGGGTTCCAGATACAGACAGACGATGAAATCGCAGCGAGTGCCATGGACGAACAGGATAATGAAGAGGATGACAATGAGATCGAAGGGGAAGAGGCACAAGACCAAAGTGTACCATCTCACAGCGAGGCGTTTATGTGCTTCGACAACGCCCTTAAGTGGATGAGTGGCAACCCGAATGCGACGGTATACAACTTCTTGCCGTCCGACGTCTGCGTGACCTTGCCGCACGGAAACGAGCTTCAACGTCGAGGCAACTTACTCTGATCGAGATGTTCAAGTGAGCGCACGGGGTTTCGTATACGTTTCGTATATATGTATGTATATACAATTATCTGCCGCGGGGCTGATGCTCTCTCTTTCTCTAGTGCACTACTTACATATTGTAGAACTGTGTTTGTTAAACTTAATAAAGTTTATTCTATGTGTGACAGTTCGTTTTTCTTTATTACCAGTCTATGGCCGATTATCCGAATTTTCGATTATCCGAATTGACCCCGGTCCCAATTAATTCGGATAATCGGCGTTCTACTGTAGTTATAAGATAATACTTCTTCTGAAGATGCTTATGTATAAGTGAAACAATTGTAAAGCAATATATGTGACTAAAACTGGAATTCTTTTTGTTTTATTTTTAACAAAGTTAATCATATGGCTTGAGATTTTGATAATATTAATGGAATCTACGCTCGGTTTTTTATGAAACATTTCTATAAATAATAATAAGAAATACTTGAATGCAAATAATGTTTCAACAAGATTTTATTTAATCTCTACATATGTTTCGGCTTATTAGGCCTTGTTCACGAGTATACAGATCAATACTAATACTAAGTTTTTCTGACAATAGTAACTCTTATTTATATCTGGAACAGGGTTGTTTAACCATTATTCATGGGAAAATCCAAGTAATAATCTATAACCGTGTGTTTCTTAAATTCCAATTGGTCATTTGTTATATTTTGTTTGAGTTTAATAGATTTTTTGATTTCAAAATGTTCCAACAAATTTAATCTTTTCCCTTTATAAATAAATAAATAATAAATAAATAATAAATAAATAAATAATAATAAAAGTATAAATAAAGGGAAATGATCCAGTTTATTATATTATTTTATGCATATACTGACCGACAGTTTTTTTATGAAATCGTTATGCAAACGAACAGGTACGCAGTCGAGTTATTTCTTCGGCCTAGTGTCACAGAGAAGTCTCGCATAATTTCATGGAAAGATGTGACTAGGGATAATTTAGTATTTTTTTTTGAGCTTATTAATTCACATGGGGAATATTCGGTTGAACCGCATACAAAATAACTGGAAGACTGATTATCTGTTTGGCTTAGAAGTATTTGCATATAATTTGAGCAGGAATCGCTTTTTGCTAATACTGAGAGCATTGCACTTTGCACAAAACCCTCAGGAAGGTTACTGACAAGCATACTCACTGCACAAGAACAATGAGATCTAATAGAAAATTGTTTCCAAAAGAAGTCAGAGAAAAAAATTAAAGAAAGGCGAAACAGTGGCAATATTTTCAAACGGTATTATAATAGGAAAGTGGAAAGACAAGCGAGACGTCTGGTATATCTCCAACGAATACAAAGATGATATGGTAGAAGTGCAAACTAGAAGACCTAATGAAGACAAATTTAAACCGCTGCCTACTATGCATTATAACAAGTACATGTTTGGCATTGATAGACAAGACCAAATGTTGGCGTGCCACCCGTGTGAAAGAAAAACGATCAGATAGGCCTCTAAAATTTTTGTTCATACTTTACAGCTCATGATGATAAATGCCCATCAACTTTATAACAAATATTCAGACAACAGTATCCCAATTTATGATTTTCGTTTGTCTGCCATAAAGAACTTATTGAAGGCTCCGCTCAAACCTACTGCCGGACCGGCAATCAGCGAATATGTTTTGAAAATACGAGAGGAGAAAAGGGCAGGAAAGGTAATGAGAAAACAATGAAAAAATTGTCACATAAAAAAAGGAAGGATACTATTTATGTATGCATTGCATGTCCTGGAAATCCTGGTTACTGTTTAGACTACGCAAAAATTACTCATGAATAACCTATTTTAATTTGTTACACTGTTTACATCTTTTTGCTTACTTAATGATTTGACTGAATAAGGTATTTGTTTATAATGAGCGTTTTACAAGTTTTACCTACTACTGTAGTACCATTTATTTAATTACCATTATTTTTCAATAATTTTTTATTTTTGAATAACTTGTTCCTTCTAATAAAATATTTAATGACAAAGCATATATTATACTCTATTGTACCTTTTAATAAACATTGTATTTTCGTATTTCAGTCAATTTCAGTCATTTTATTTCATCAGCATGACATAAACAAATTAAACCTTTGTCAAAAAATATCAGAACCTAGGCTGATTAGAAGTCAAAAAACGTTATTATTGTTACTTTCCAAAAAAAACATAGTCGCCCCCTAGGAAAAATATTAGGTTCCAGATCGGCAGCGAACGTGTTAACAAAATCACTGGACTTTTTGAAGAAGGTTATCTTTACTGGCGAAAGGAAATTCAATGTATGAGGCTCTGTTGGCAGGACCATTCTCTGGAGAATGCAGAAATGGATACCAAAAATTTACTGCCCAGTGTGAAACATGGGGGTGGTAACGTTATGGTTTAGGATTCATGGCGGCAAGTGACGACGACCAATTACATTTTATGGTATCATCCATGGATTGATTTGGTTACCTGGTTATTTTGAAACACAATTTACAGTTATCGGCGGAAAAATTACCATTAGAAAATAATTTTATTTTTTAGCAGAACAATGACCCTACGTATACTTCCCATACCGTGAAGGAATGGTTGTTGTACCATGTCCCGAAACAATTGCACTAGCCATCACAGTCACCCACCTCAATCCGATGGAACATTTATGGGGGTTATTAGAACGGCGAATTCGCAAACATCAGATAACGTCAAAAAATATTGTAAAAGTTTGTTTTAGGGGTGGGGTAAAATAACTACAAATGAAACGTCTACGATAGTCAACTCTATGCCAAACCGATAAAGGGAAGCCATTTCTAAAAAAGAGGAAGAACCAACCCAATCTATTTTTGTTTAATATTAATTCATACTATGTTCTGCATGCAGACTTTTTCCGTCATTTTTTGTATTGTTTTGAATTTTGCATTCACTTTGTATTAAAAGTCAAAAAAATCTTGAATAATCGTTTCTTGTTGATATTTGAGCATTTGTAGCCATAATATTTATAAAAAACACAATTTATAACTGCATATCTGATTTGGCCCTTTTTGTATGCTGACTTTTTTCCGCCACTGTATGTTGACATTACTGGCTACTGATTTTACAGCTTTGGAACGTAATTTCAAAGAATCCTCTTATAAAGTTTTTGGGAGAATGTAAAGAAGGAATTACTAGAAGAAGCACTGAAACATTTACTGCTTTTCTCAACCACATACCTCTATGAAAAACCATTCTCTGCTCTTGTTTAAAGGTACTAAAATAACTTAGCAAAAGCAACACCAACCTTCACATTAACGTATTGTTACGAATTTAGGCAACCTTTGTGAGCAAATTTGTAGTCTGTGTCGATTTATTGTATTTGAGTCATCATTAAATAAATAGTTTGGAAAAAGTCGTAACATTGGTGTTAGGAGTGAGATTGTGGACTGCGAAAAGAAGAAACTCCTACAAACCGAATATTTCTAGAAACGCCAAAATAAAAGGAAGTCAGTGGTGACGTCAAAATCAGAATTCATCGAACTTTCTAGAAATTATCACGAAGGAAGAAGAACACCCAAATGTGGTACATCTTTGGAAAGGTCTCGACGAACAGAAGCTGAATTTGACGTTCTAGAAGAACTTTATCGAACATTTTGGAAGTAGAAAGAAGAGCCTCCAAGTGTGATATATCATTGAAAAGCTCTTGAGTGGTAGAAGATCACTAAAGTCATACGCCAGTGACTAGAAGTCAATTAGCGAACATGGAGGAATAAATGAAGGTATTGAGGGAAATGCTCAAAGAAATGAAAGCAAGCCAAGAAAATATAAAAGCA
This sequence comes from Agrilus cyanescens, assembly GCA_947389935.1. NCBI lineage: Eukaryota > Metazoa > Arthropoda > Insecta > Coleoptera > Buprestidae > Agrilus > Agrilus cyanescens. The sequence continues at coordinate 10,923,610 of OX376710.1, forward strand.
AGTCAAGAAGAATGAAAGCTGAAATCAAATATTGACAGGAAGAATTGAAGACAAAAATGAAGACGATTTAAGAACTGAAACTGCGACAGGAAGTAATACAAGAGGAACAAAAAACACTAAAAGTGGAGCAATAGGAATTGAAAAAAGAACTAAAGGGAGTAAAGACAGAAATGCAAGACGAACTAAAAGGTGTAAGAACAGAAATGCAGATGGAAACAGAAGAATTAAAATCCACTCTAAATCGCCAAAAAATTTCAGACCCAGTAAAATGTGACCAAGAGCATTAGAATAACGAAAGTAAAGCCTCCGACATTTAATCTTCAAGCAGGCGCGCGGCATCTAATCAACCGCACTCAATATATTTTCGTTCATAGTATCGTTATTTCTTTTCGCATTTGTCATCCCTAGTAGCCTGTTATTGTTTCATTGTGCACGAGATTAACGGTTGACCTCCCCTCCCCGCGCACTCCGGAATGCATAGATCACATTTGTTTTAGTCACGGTGCAGGCGTCGAAAACACGCCACGCGCTTGTCGTCGAAAAGGTTATGCGCGACGTGCTATGCGAGATATTACTTTTTTTACAATATCAAAATAACGTGTTTGTTCCATAAAAATGACTCGTCGACCGCTAACTGATGGTGCAATACTTGCGCAAATACAACACGAAGATGAAGAGTGGGTCAGGGCTCAGTGACCAAGGTTCAGAAGTATCGGACCACCTTCTAGTGCCGAAGAATCGACTAGATCGGATTCAGATGTTGACGATGGGTTCGATTCAGATGAGGACGATGTGCCTCTATCAGTTTTAGGCACATGTTTTACCGGGCGTGATAAGGTAACAAAGTGGCAAAAATCTAACAACTGCAGAGTGAGACGGCAAGTTCAAAATATTCTCACGGAAGAGTCGGGTACTCGTAGAAACAGAGTGGGGGTGACAAAGTTTGTGCAAGCCTGAAATTTATTCATCACTGAGGACATTATTGAAAAAACTGTTATACACACTAATGAATTTATACAAAAAAAGGCGCCATCATATAACAGACCCCGTTACTGCAAGTCGACTGATGCTGGAGAAATTCGAGCACTATTTGGATTACTTTATATCATAGGAACCTTGCGGATGTCACATGCAAATTTAGAGGATTTATATGCAACTGATGGCACGAGCGTGCCTATTTTGCCGACTACGATGTCACTGAAACTAACGAAGTTTCTACTAAATGCGCTGCGATTTGATGACGCAACCACACGAGTATCCCGCCGGGCTCTAGATAAAGCTGCACCAATAAGAGATATTTTGACAAAATTTACAGAAAACTGCCTGTTACCGTATTCTGTGACTGATAACTTTGTTATTGATGAGATGATGGCAGGTTTTCGAGGAAAATGTCCCTTTAGACAGTACATGAAATCGAAACCCGACAAATACGGAATAAAACTTTATCCACTAGTAGACGCGGCTACGTTTTATGTACTCAATATTGAACTTTACGCCGGAAAGCAACGAGAAGGCCCGCACCAGTTGAGTAATGCTGCAGCAGATGTAGTGAAGAGGTTAATTACACCAATTTCTGGCACAAGACGAAACCTTACCATCGACAAATGGTACACCAGTGTTCCTTTGGTGAAGGAGTTAGCCCAAAACCATAAGATTTCTGTCGTGGGTACTATGCGTAAAAACAAAAAGGCAATACCTCCTTGTTTTATAGATAAAAAAAGAGACCTGAATATTCAAGTCAATTTGGATTTTCCGACAGGGCTACGTTGGTGTCGTACGTACTCAAATAAAAAATAGATCTGTGGTACTTATAATAAAAGTCGAGTGTGTACGTTCTTTTATTCCATGTTACCAGTTGATTTAGTCAAAGTCTCCGAAGGATTATTCGTTGACAAGGATTTAACTACAGGTGATAATTTATATACTGACAAAGTAGCGAGAATTCACGGTAAACATATCGTGATAAGACGTGAAAAGCAGCTTCATAACACACGCGTCTTTGTAAAGACGGAAGCTACAAAAAGAGAGCGTCTTGATTTTAAACCAATACCCTACTCTCTTTGTTATAACAAGTGTCATACGATCGAGCGAGTGCTGCTAATCTTAAGCAATGGCAGACAAGAACGAAACTCGACCCCAAGGAGGCGTCGCAAACCCGGTATAAAGTGCTGTATGCGTCAATACAATAATAAATAATGTTCTCTTTCTCACATCTTTTTTTTTTTATAAAAAAAAAACAAAAATTAAAAACCCCTGCACCGTCCCAAAATTTCAAATTTTCCGCCATATAACGATGCTCTACTGACACTTAGATGGCGCCAAGAGAAAGACAAATTCCTACAAATGTGTAACTTTTAGTAGATAATGGTCGCACGACCTTTTGGACGCATTGCCGAGATGGCAGCACATTTTTTACAAAATTTAGAGTGGCCCATCTATAGTATTCATTATCTAGGACCGCTGCCGTTACAAATGACCACGCGCCCGCTTGAAAGTTAATGGAAAGATTTCCTAGTCTGTTTACCTGAAACATTTTGAAACTTCTAATAGGATGAATGAATGGAAACGACACGGAGAGGGCTACTGCTCTGACAGTAGCACTACGAGGAGAAGCGTTGAATATTGTACAAGGCATTCCAGAAATTCAACAAAACGATTTCAAGATCCTTGTAGAACGATTAGAGATGCGTTACGGTGATAAGCACCTGCAGAAGATGTACCAAGCTCAGCTAAAAGTCACCATTAACGAAGCAACGAAACCCTCCAGCAATTTGAAGCAGATGTTGATCGATTGATGAGGTTAGGTTAGGTTAAGTTATCCGAGTGCACCCCAAGACTTTGCAGACCAAGTTTCCACCCAAATATTTATTGACGGAGTAAGAGACAGCGAAATACAGCAAGCTCTTCGACTAAGTCGCCATAAAACTGTAAGCGAAGCTTTTTCAAACGCCCTAGAATACGAGGCAGCGAAACAAGCATCAAGAGGCCTTGTTCGAATACGATAGACTGGATGGAACGTTGAGGACGATGGTGATGTACTTCGTCAAGAGATGGTAAAAATTGCTGAACAAGTTATGTTTTCAAACAAGTATGAAGAACGAGAGCGCCAGCGCTGCTGGAACTGTGATAAGAATTGTGAAAAACAGGGCATATAAGCAGCGGCTGTTCAGAAAAAAGAAGACAAGTATCAGCCGCTGTAAGAAACAACCAGGGAAACTAAGAACAGCCAGTTTTGTGGGGCAAAGTTGGCTATGCATCCTAAAGCCCCTATCACTATTTTCATTTTAAAAACAAATTTAGAATTAGACCATTAACCACAAATGCTGTATTAATAACCGCAATTTGAGAAACACCACCGTTTTATGGATAATGTGAGGTAGTGATCGGACTTGGAGACACAAGCCTGCATCAGCAAATACTAGTGGCCGACATCACTGACGACATCATTTTGGCACTAGACTTTTTGGAAATGCATGGAATTAAACCGAACATGGACACCAAATCGTTACATCAGGGCAACCAAGAACTACCACTGATAAGAAATGCAACCAACAGCAAAACATTGAGGATTATCGTCGCAGAAGATCAAATTTTACCTGGACATTCTGAGTCGATTGACAGAGTTACAATAAAGGGCGATTTACCTAATGACTCGACGGGAGTAGTGGAACAAGACAACGAAGAACTGTTTCAGAAGACCATTCTTGTGAGGACTCTAGTAGAAACAGGCTTGTCAACAATATCAATTAGAGTGCTAAATTTAAAAGGCTTCAATCAAAAATTAAGAAAAGGGACAGAATTGGGAAAGTTGGAACCAGTTATTATGATAAACCATTTGGACCACGACGAAGAACATTAGAGCAAAGACGAGAAGTTACCAAAGGTGTTACAGGAACTTGTGGAAAAGTACAGCGATCATCTTACCATGAAGGAAGTTCATAAGCTAAAGGACTGGATTAGAACCTATCAAGACGTCTTTGCTGTAACTGACATTGACTGCGGAAGAATTAGTTTGACATACGACCGAATCGACACAAGAAACGCATGGCCTATCAAGCAAGCACACAGGCGAGTCCCATGGGCCAAACGAGAAGAGGTCGATTTTTTAATTAAGGACACGGGTGAGAAAGGTATTATAGAACTATCTAGAAGTTCATAGGCTTCTGATATCGTTCTGGTACGTAAGAAAGATGGAACGACTAGATTTTACGTCGACTACCGACGATTGGACTATGAAACTCATAAGGATAGCTACCCTTTACCACGAATCGACAACACACTAGACGACTAGACTGTCTGTCAGGGACAATTAAATGGTTCTCGACTCTGGATCTAAAGAACTTGTATTGGCAAGTTAAAGTACACCTGAAAGACAAGGAGAAGACTGCACTTAGTACAGGAAATGTACTTTGGCAATTCAGTGTCATGCCATTCGGTCTATGCAACGCACCAATTACTTTTGAGAAACTACTGAAGACCATCTTGCAAGGGCTCAATTAGAAAAACTGTTTAGTTTACTTAGATGACGTCATTATATTCGGAAAAACATTCGAAGATCATCTCGCCAGCCTGACAGAAGTCTTGCAGAATTTTAAATCAGGAAAATTAAAGCTAAATTCTAAAATGTGTGCATTATTTAGAACAGAAGTGAATTACTTAGGCCACGTCATATCATTCAAAAACCCTGACAAAACTAAAGCAGTTCGTAACTGGCCCGAACCAACAAAACAACATGAACTGAGAGTTTCCTAGGACTGTTCTTTTACTTACTACCTACGATTTGTAAAGGAATTTGCTGATATGACTCGCCCCTTGCATAGACTTATTAAGTGGAATGCCGTTTGACTGGACAAATACCTTTCGGTAAGCAAGTAATGTGGGCATTGGGAGGAGTCCTTTCCCAAATTCAAGACGACAAAGAAAGAATCATTGGATATTTTAGCAAGACACTGTCGAAACCCGAAAGAAATTACGTTGTAACACGAAGAGAATTACTGGCCGTCATGAAAACAATAGCACGCTTTCATAAATACAATTTAATTTTAAAGTAAATTTCAAACTACCATACTGAAGCAGGTAATCTATACGGGCGTGAGTTTTTGCTAAAAACGGATCATTCTTCCCTTAAATGGTTGCTACAATTCAAGAACCCCGAAAGACAGATAGCAAGGTGGTTGCAGCGTCTACAAGAATACAATTTTAAAATTGAACATCAAAGCAACGCCGACCCTCTACAAGACGCCCATGCTCTAAGAATTGCAAGCATTATGGAGTCCTAATACGAAAATGGAAAGTTCGGGCGGAATCAAAAAGAGACTACAGGCGGATGTTTTGAAGTGAAGAAGACGTTGGAGAAGCTACGAGAGAAATTTTACTGGGTGAACGCTAGGTTGGACGTGGAAGACTAGTGTAGAAGTTGCGAAGAATGTGGTTTTAATAAAGGCCCAAGGACCAGAACACGAAGAAAGATGCACCAATATAACGTCGGGGCCCCGTTTGAAAGGATCGCCATGGACATTGCTGGGTCCTTTCCACGAACTGACGATGGTAATCGCTATATCCTCGTCGTCATAGATTATTTCAGCAATAAGTCCCGAGTAGACGCTCTATCTTTTTATTTAAAACACTCTGTCTTTACTTGATTAAAAAAAGCAAGAGATTTCCAAAAATATAGATTCAAGTCAATATTGCCAAACGATAAATTCCTGAATTTGCTATCAAGAATTTAAGACGAAGTCCTAGAAAGTAGTAGTAAATCAAGAAAATTGATAAGACATCATTTCACAATTCTGTACTTATCAAACTACAATTCACAGATCACAGTTTGAGGTCATTTACCACCCAAAGCCAAGTTTATACAGTATTTCCCTTCAACAAGAAGATTGAAATCCATGGTAGATTAGTTTACCAAGATGTCTTTTTTTATGTAATTGTTCAAGAGTAACAAGAAAGTATTTAGAATTGATAGGTCTGTAAAAATCTGATTATCAAAAAGAAAAATACTACTCTTAAGAATGTACATCAATTTAAAATAGAAGCCTAGACAATACAAAACTCGAAAAACCAATTAATATGAGAGATGACAACATGTATCTGTGTTAATAGATCTACTCTTTGGTAGACTAGTTTACCAAGTGAGTAGACCAAGAACGGAACTTTATGTTAAATGCCGTTCTTTTCGGTAAAACAATTGATCCAATAAACCAAAAACAATACATCACAACAACAACAATGTTCTCTGTTAAACAACCAGATATAGAAAACTGGCAGTAAACAATTTCTTCCTTTCTTGTTTCCATATAGTTAAGTACATTTACATCAGAGTACTTCTGTCTGTGATGTAAATAAATGGCATGAGCAACCCAGTTTACATTTACGTACTTATGTTGTACACAGATAAAAAACAATTTCCTTGATGGTATTCTATATGGATAAAGTGCTACTATTAAAAAAAAAATTATACTTTGTAGACATAAATAACTATCTCAATTTCCATTTTTCACTCATTCTTGATGGTATGTTTAGAATAATTAAATATTAAAAAGTAGAAGAAATGAAATGAAAATAATAACTATTGTCAAATAGATGTCACATGCTAAGTAGGTAGGTACCTATTGAAGTGAGATTTTATGCACCAACTTTGACTCTTACATTGCCTATTTCATTTCGATAAGACATGACACCTGATGTATTTTTTTAACCATAAGTGTAAATAAAAAATAAATGCACCACTCATCAAGAAATGAAATTCTTCTTTAACACACCTCACAACTTAAACTTCTTACTGCAGCTTGTTTGAGTAGAAATGCCAAATCTTGTTGCAGCGGCACACGTGTTGTAACATACATTTTACCGTGTTCACGACAAATTAAGGCCTGATTAACATTAATAGAAAAGCAAGCATCGCAAGATGCTGAAGACAAATTTTCCGATGACGGATTTGGTTCTTGCTTAAACCGTTGCGTACACAATATAACACAAGGGCCGTGAGTTTCACAAAAATGGCACAATGCTAATATTCCCTCCATTAGTAACTGGTTTTTTATTCACTTTTTATACATCAATTGCACGTTACATAACACTTCATGTTCAACATGTCAAAAAAAGCAGGGAGTGATAAATTGAACTAAATTTAGTCAATTTAATATCGTATACAAGCACACACGCCATACATCACAGCGTTCTTTACGATAGGTTATCGCCTAGTGATATGGAGACACGCGGTTTAGAAAGCACACCTGCATTGTTTCTATTAATTTTGCCTCACAAAATTTTAATATTTTCTTTTGTATCACTGTTATTTACATTTCACTTTTAGTTTCATTGTTATATAATAATACAAACACTACTTCACGTGATTCACGTTTCAAAACTGATTCAAAAATACAAGGAAGGAAGGACCACACGAATACACGAATCAAAGAATATACTTACGATCACTTACGATTCTTTGAGCATTTATCCATTGTTGACAAATCTACAGAGGATGCGTTCATTTCGACTAACCAGTCTGCCCACTAACGATCACTCTGTCCTCTTTCATCCAATTCGATAAAAAAAGTGTGTGTGTCGGTCAGCTCAAATTTCAAAAAAACCGTAATAATTGTTTCAATCTGTTTCGGAACGCGATGACCATATCATTAGTAATTGGCTTGTTATGTTTATTTTAATCCTACGAGCATGTAATATATATTTATTTTGTATATTAAATGTAGAATATACAGGGTGGTTCTGATATAAATACGGATTTTTGGAGGGTGTCAACTAGATGCAATATATCATCGAATGGTCACTACAGCAGCGCGGTGAAGAAACAAAAAAATTTTCAAAATTTTTGAAAAACATCTTAACATGAATTAATTTGAATACGGTCCTGTGCGTTTTCGCTTTGACTTAAGCAACACATTTGGCAACTGTCACAAAATTCTGATGAACTAAACGCCATTTTTGAACACACTTGTTTACGTTACAGTGGTTACAGTAACCGAGTAACCTCATTCACGGTCAGCTGATTGAAGACAGCGTTGCCACTACACACGACCAGGTCAATCGAGGACACGTCTTACACAGGACCGTACTCGGTTTTGCCTGTATTTTCACATACGTTTTTCTCGAAAACGGTAAACTTTAGGACCTGCGAAGTTTTGCTTAATTTTCTTATTTTCTACTGCCCTATCACCTCCTTAAATATCCGCAGTTATATCAGTAACACCCTGTATAGGTACTAGGTTACGGTACGAGATATGAATATATATTTGCATACACGCACACACCCTACTGCTACCGCTACTGTCATCTAGTTCTTAATATAATCTACAAAAGATAAATATTACATTTAGAAGCTCAAAAGCACCATGAACTGCTAATTTTTTGTGCTAAATGCATCCTTTGACTGCATTTTAGAAAAGTATATATCATAAGGACTGACTTTTAAAAAATCATTAGGTTCTGAATTCTATGAACATTACTGAACCACACTTTTATTGAATATGTTTATTTTAATTTGGCAACACAGCAATTGTTGCTTTTCTTTGGAGAGAGAAGGGAAAGCTTACTAGAGGGAAAGTATATTCGTAAATAGCAGTCCATATAGCATACGGAATTAAATACACATTTTCTATAGGTATTTCATATTCTTTGGGTATTTCCAAGGACTTTGCCTTGTGGAGAAATATGTATTACCACTATAGCCCACTTGTGTCGAATTTTGATTTTATTTTATTTTTAATGGAATGTTCGTCGTTCGTTCTTAAATAATGTTTATTTATTAATTATTCGATATTTTTAAATAAAATGCTCATCTCCTTATGCTGCGCATGCGCTAACGTGTAAAGTTGGTTCTTATCCTTATCTATTTTTTGCAGAGAAACCTTAAGAGTAAATATCACTTCAAAATTTCTATTTCAGTTTTTCACAATTTTCTAATTCATCCAGACCTAGTGGATTGAACACAATGTAAAAGAATGATGAAAAGTTCCTTCTCTTACATGATTGAACCGGTCTGCTTTCAGAATAAGTTTAAGTAAAAACGGTGTTTAGTGGTTTAGTAACAAACAAATTACAAAAACCATAAAACAGAACAATAAGAATGTTTTAATTTCTTTCATTTTAAACCTTTTAATGAATTGTAGCTTTTTATAAGTTTGAAGACAAATATTGGTCCATGTTGTGGTGTGGTCTGTGTTCTTGCTATGTCTGCCATTTTTATCTAGTGGAAACTACTGGAAGCGCCTTACCTCCCAGAGGTAATACGCTCCCAGTACAAAGATGGTGGCAAATATGACGTCATTAGTTTCTTTCTGTCACTGTCACAGTGCACTGGAAGCCTATATCGGAACGCATTTCTTTATACTGGCATTACTGTCCAGTGCTCACAGTCTGTATCGGAACATGCCCACTGTATCGGATCGAATCAATTGAAAATGTATCGATCTCAACATGTATCGACAATAAAAGTATCGATCGAAGAGAAATTGCGCGGTTTTTTCGAATTGAAAAACAGTTCAAACAAAAAACCATAATATAAATAAATATACAATAATTTTTATCAACACGAAATTTTTTTTATTGATAAATTTACACAAAAAATAGTAATATAAATATAAAATGCATATAATATAAAATTGGTATTTGACACAAATTGTGTAACAAGTTGAACTCATTAAGTAGTATTATTATTATTATGAGTATTAACACAGATAAATACTGAAAAAGACACGACTGTCGATTATCTTCGCGAAAAAAAAATTCGTTGACTATTAACCAATTAAAGTTCAAATTTCCTAATTTTTTGATTTGTTCTTACTAAAGCGACAATTTCAAGAGTATCGATCCTGTATCGATCTAAGAAATCGACCGTCAGGGGGTAAAGTATCGATTCAACCTAGTATCCACTAGTATCGATACTGTATCGTGAAACACTATGCATGAAACCCTAGAGTCAAATGTAAATTTGTTATGGTTATGGCAGGTTATGGTTAGATGTTAGATCATGGTTAGATCCAAATAGACCATAACAGGTTAATGGTTAATCAATCTAAAGCATGCAAATAATGGTTAATGTTTGTTTCACATGAAAGTAGTTCGTTTACTTAATACTTATATTTTAAAAACGTATTTTATTCTTTATTTATGTCTGTCCTGCTTAATGTAAAATTTACAAAATGCCAGGGAAACGGCTATTATAAATAAAATGGCCAGTACAGATTTTACTTCAAAAATAGAGAAGCTGTTACATTACGATGAAATAGCCTCAAAACTTCTGGAAGATAGGTTTTTATTAACTGCTCTTGAATTGCACACTGAACTAGTAGAATCAGGAAGAGAGTTGAAAATATTGCGTGATTTTTTCTCTAACCCGGGTAATTTTGAACATCAGCAAGAAAATTCGTCTTTGAAATGTATATAAATTGTATTTCTGCATATTTATCATATTAATATGCTTAATTTTAGCACGTTCTGGTAGTCAAGTAACATTGGATAGTTTAGATTTGACAAGGTTTTCAGAAGATGATGAAAAACAATATGATGATAAAGTAGCCGTTTTGGAATTTGAATTACGAAAAGCAAGGGAAACTATTAACGCATTGAGGAATAATTTAACCGTGGCAATAGGTTTGTATATTTCATTTCATGGTTGTGATTAAGTAATACATTTATGCACCTAAATAGCGTTTGTATTCAGGTTTGATTTATGCAAAATGATATCTTGGTTTATAATAATGTAATGTACTTGATTAAGTAATTGAATTTCCGAGAGTTTTTAGGAATTACTATTTTCATATTTGATTCTGGTAGATAGTTTAAGTTGAGTTGTGTTATGTTAGGGTTAGGTTTAGATTTCATTAACCTAATCAAATCAAAAATAATGTCATTCCATAATACTAATACAGAAACAAATTTATAATGAAATAGTTAAGCATCTATTCTAAAGGTTTAACTTTGAACATAATAACAATACGGCCTTTAATCAAATATTATGTTCACTATTCACATTTGTATTGGGTACAAGTACAGAACACACCCCCCTAATACATGATGAGAAATACATATTTTTTATATACTCTATTATAATATTAAGTTCATCTATTTTGCATTGTGTAATTGTAGAATCAGAACAAAGAAAACCAGATAAAATAGATGCCAATTTTACAAAATCAGAAGAAATAAAGCCACATGAACAAAGAGCATTAAATTTTCTAATAAATGAATATTTGTTACAATACGGATATAGATTAACATCCATTACATTTGCTGATGAAAACGAAAGTCAGGTACAAAAATATAAAATATGTGTAGGAGATAATTGGATATTACAAAATTGCTTGTAGGATTTCGATGACTGGGATGACGTTGGGTTAAACACAGCAAAACCATCTGAACTACTTACAATTTATAGAAAGGGCTTGAAGCAATCTGTTTCTAATGGTATCTCTATTGCAACTCAAACTGATAGTGATAGTTATAAAGAAGAATCGAATAAAATGTTCAATAGATTGGTAAGTCAAAACAAAGGAACTTAAGGACATTCCTAAACAAAACAGTTGCTTATGATTATCTTCAAATATTCTTAACCCGTGGGAAAAAATGTTCAACGCACTTTACTACACTGAAGTTTAAGATATCAGTGGTTCAATTTTTTATTTAATCGTGTACGTGCCTATCGCACAAGTGCTGTACGCAGGTGGTTTAACAAATAATTTCGTTAATTAAAAGGAAATCTTGTTAGACATTACAGTACCTGTTTTTTTATAGCGTTTGCCACAGATGGCGCTCTCTTGTTATCGGTTTTTTCTGCAAAATATGAGTTGAAAAGAGCGGTTAATGAAGTTTGTCGAACGGTAACGGCTAGGCAACATTTAAAAAAATGAAGTGTAGTAATCTTTTTAAGCGATGGTCGACAAACTCGTATCTCGATTAATTTGACGCAATTCGTGTAAACAATGTTGCCAAGTCAAATAATGTTACGCAGTAATTTTGAATGGAATATATCGTTTCTTATTTTTGCTTTTACAAGTTATAACAAATACCTAATTATCACTACATTTTAGAATGCAGCAAAACTTAGTGACTAGTCTTTTGAACTTGGAACTCACTTTTCTCCATATAATTCAACACTGTTACACTTGAAGGAATGAATGTTTTATTTTTTTTTATTTTTATTAAAAAACCAATAGGATCTTTGACGGATATATAGACGACTAATAAACAACAAAATTTGCTGTGAATACTTTTTAATTAAACAAGTGTGATGTGAAATGTCTGGGGCTAGTTTTGTCGTAGTTGAAAGCTACTGGATTTTCAAAAATGTTCTTTAATTCTTTTTCAGATAATCTAATCTAAATGTAACAAAACCATCATGGTATGATTAATTGAATCCTTTAGAAGCTATAATGATTAGTCTTTTATTTTAAACAGTAAAGTATTGGATACGGATTTTGACCCATTTTATTTAGTAAACTGCGATTGGATTATTTAAAGTTTGGCTATTGATACTGTTATTATGTCGAAGTTAATTAATAATAATAATTACAATATTGAGTTTCAAAAATTAAGGATTATTACTCGTTGACATTACTCACGTTTTTCCTATTTCTATTATGATTAATATATCAAATGCATGCATTAGTAAAACGTCGAAGAAGAAATAATAAACATTAAATTTAAAAAGAAAATACAGTACTGTAAGAATCCGTAAAATGGAATATATGGAAAGAATTATTCAATTAACATTATTTTTTTATTGATACTAAATTGTATCGTAATTACAGAGAGAGGAAGCTTCTGAATGTAACAACAAAATTGAAATGTTAAATTTTGAAATTCAACAATTAAAAGAAGAAAACATTAATTTGCAAAAGAAAAAAGGTTCAGTGAAAACTGGGAGCAGTTTAGATTCTTATTTGGATTTTAAAGAACATACAGAGTCAACTGAAAATTATGCTGTGATCGAAAAAGGTTTAACAAATACTAGCAGTTCATCGGAAAATTTTGAAATAATAGAAAACACGGACGATTCTCAATGCAATAACAAAGGTAATAAAAGCATAAGTTATTCCATTCCTTCATTAATTTAATAACAGAGCAAACAGGGACGGATCTAGTAGTTTGGAAAAGGGACCACAAAAACTTCTTCCCTTTTCCCACCCTACCTTTGGGTAGTGCAACTTTTGTGATACTGTATGTTTCAGTTAAAAATAATGATTCACACAATATCACGATAATAACTGTCATTCATATTAGTTAAACAGATTGTACAAAGATAGCGCTCTAGGTTAGGTTTTTTTAAAATTGTTTTTTAACGAAAGCTTTAAATTTGAAGTTGTTCCTTTCGCAATTAACTAGGAATGTATATTTAAAATTATTAAAATAATCTAAAAAGACAGGTAAATAAAAAAAAAAGTATGGTTGAAGTATTAAATGATTTGTTCCAAAAAAAAAAAATGTTTTTAGAAAACCTTCATGCATCACTGGATAAGATGTCAAACATTGGTAGTAATGAAGCTGATTGGACAAATATCAGTTTAAATAAAGACGACTGTGCAAATATTAATTTACGTGAACATAAAAACGAAAATAAACAGGACACTGTTGATTTAGATCTAACAAACTGTGATATTTTGAGCAGGTAATTTTATTTTACTTCTGCATTATTTTGCTGAACCCTGTAAATTACTCAGTCTAATGAATAAAAATGAAGCAAATGCTATAACAAAGCTTAACAAGCAATTGCTACTAGCTAAAGCAATTGCTAAGTCGTGGTATCAATAATATTTTTAAGCAATTGCTGGTTTTGCTGCATATCCGTATCAATTTCAAGCAATTGCTAATTATTAAGGTTGTCAAGACCTATATCTATATCGAACTGCAAGTGTATAAATGAACTAGTAAAACCTACATATGTATTTCTCCTTTAATAAGGAAGGATATATCTCTTGCCAGTTAATTTTTAAGAATAAGAAATATGTATCTGTCGTTGACCCCCCATAAATTGTTCCTTCTTAAATTTATGACTTTATTCTGGTAGAGGAAAAATTAAGATGTACCCTGACAGTGGCGTTTTTATTGCTACATAAATATGGTTCTAAATAAGATGTGGATGTATTTCTACTTTCACACTCTTCCGTTTCTCCAAACTTTGCTTTCTAATTTCTGCTCCTTTTGTACCCTTATTGAGATACGCTTTAACATTTTTACTTTCGATTCAAAAAAACTACCCTTTTGTTCACCACTAACTTTTTCTTTTTAATGACTCCCAAATTTCAGTTCTCTTTTGTCTAATGGTAGTTCAATATGTTTCTGTCTTTTAAATGAGTTAAAAATGGTTTTGGAATCTTTTCTGCCTTTGCTATTATTCGAAAATTCACGTTTCTAACCCAATCGCCCTAACCAATAGGATGTCAGCGTTTTTTTTTTTCTTGTCACATTCGTCCGGTCATTTTTTGTAGATTCCTGATGTTCCTCACTCTGAATAAGGTCAAACTAAATTTTTAGAATTACTCCTACTTTTTATATTCATTTAAGTTTCATTTTCTGAAAAACCTTTTTGAAAGAAATTTATCAATTACTAACTGAGCAGTAAGCAGTCAACAGAAGTCTTTATTCTTTTTGCCTTGCGGGTCAGGTTAGGTTAGGTTATGTTAGGTTGTGTTATATTAGGATCATGAAAAGCAGCAACATCGGGAATCTCAAAATCTTCATCCTTCAAGTATTTTGCTATATTGTGAAGTACCTACAATGCAGGAAATTATTGTTGCAGGAATTGTTTCAAGTTTGTTCCGAATTTTGTACTGTAGAATAGGAAATCTAGCTTTCAACTGTCCAAAACACCTTTTGATTATAACCCTTTCTCTAATCAATATGTTATTATAATTTTGTTCTTGCTGATTAGCTGGATTTCGCCACGGAGTCATAATCCAAGGTGCTATTGGATAGCCCTCGTCTCCTAATAACAAACACTCTTCAGGGCTGTTTGAAAGGGTTCTGTATAAATCAGAATTTTTCCAAATTCGGCTATCGTGCACTGAGCCAGGCCATTGGCAATCTACACTTGTAAATATTTCTTTAACGTTGCAAGTTACTTGTACATTTATACTGGAATACCTTTTGTACCTTATGTATTCATCACCAAACTGCCGCAATTTAGGAATTCTGATGTGGGTCTCAGTCTACTACCCCAATTGCACTTGGAAATAAACATTTTTGGGCCCACTGTTCTTTTGCAATCACAATTTCATCTGAAGTTGTTAGAAATTTAATCCAAATATTTGCCTTATTTAGCACTTTCTGTAATACAAAATTACTTGTTTTACAAGCAGTGGTTCGATGAATTCCTCATTCTTCCGCAGTTGAATTCTGAAACCCGGGATCGGATATGTTTCTTAAAAACACTTTCATTTTTATTAAATGTGATAAAACACCACCCAGTTTTTCGCCACTGTCTTCCAAAAAATATTGCGCCAACCACCACACTTTCTTCTTCGAATCTATATAATTTTCGAAAATCATCGTTTCTGCAACTTTTGCGTTCACTATAAGACATTCTTTTGCGAATATTCAAGAATTCATCCATAATAACGTCTGCTTTATCTAACGAAAGAGCCACGAATGATAATTTTAAAGGCGTTCAAGCTGCTGTTCACCAAGCTTGTAAATTTTACAAGCAATTGCTACATAGAAAAAGCAATTGCTAGGTTTATTCATCCCATTTTAAGTAAATGCAAGCAATTGCTCACATTCTTTAAGCAAAAGGTCGACTAAAAAGCTTTTACTTATTTCTATAGCAATTGCTTAAAGCAAAAGCAATTGCTCAAACTTTTTTTCATCAGATTTTAAGCATTTGCTTATACTTTTTAAGGAAAAGCAATTGTTTAACTTTTATTCATTAGACTTATTGTATCTAAGAATTTGTTATTATACCTTCTTGTAAAACAAAGAAATGATACATAATTTATATCTTTTTCACATTTGAACTATCACAGCAGTTAGATATTTTAACTTTAAAATGGAAAGGTTCTTAATTTGTTTATTATTTTCTTTTATTTAGGAAATTACCTCAGAAGTTTAAAGATGAACTTTTCTCAAAATGTTATAAGGCCATCCCAAAAGACATCAAGGGAAACTTATGCGAAAATGTGCCGAAAGGTGAAATTTCAAAGAAAGTATTAATAGATATAATTTGCGAATCTCTGTTAAGAATCATTCCAAATGTTATTCTCAACAAAAGAGAAGAAATTATCCCATTATTGGTTGTGATAGTAATTTTAAGTGACAATAGCTCTGAAAGAGATAAACTTCTTCAGCAATTGTTTAATCTCAAAAAGAAGCCGTCAGAAGAAGAGAGATTATCTATATTATCTGGTAAGAATATCTTTCTTTATATTAACTTTCAAACTGAAAAAAAAGAAATTTATGTGGTAGAAGTAGCATAAATTTTCAATATATTAGTCAACAGTTATATCTTAGTGCAAAAAAATACCATCAGAAAACTGATTGTGTCATCAATTCAAAAACAATCGGTAGTGTAATTCTGATATGTTTTCCATTGGCAACCATGGCTAATTAATTTGTTATACATACACAATAAGCATCGAAAAAAGAGGCTTCTTTCCATTTTTCAATGTTAAGGGTCAAGTTATTTCGTTGGTGTGGCAAAATATTTATCCCTGCTTATTCTGTAAAATATAGCCTGCGGGCGACTATGAATAAGGGTAAACGATTTTTTGTGCTGACGCCCGGAACCAGGGATAACATTTTAAATGAAAGTAATTTGTTGAACCTCAATTTCGAAGGCTACTGTCTGAATCTTTGCGCATTAGCCACCCCTGGGTAAAGTATAAACAAGTGGATTGTAGAGAATCAATTTTCCAGAAATCATTTGTAACGAATGAAGAACGGAAAAAACTCAAAACCCGTTTTTTCCAAAATTCATGTCCCCGTTTTTTTTTTTTGTAGAGAATTGAATTTTCTACAAAAAAGTCCGGGACAGTACCTGTCTTATCTTTTACAAGTAAAAAATTGTAACGTCGTAAAAATAGGAAGATTTTATAGAAAATTCACTTCTCTACAAAAAGGTCTGTATACTATTTTTGTATCTATCGGTTTTTGCTTTAAGGGGATTCAGTAGTGCAACAAAAGTTTCTCAGGGGTACGCGACGTAAGGGGAATCTGAGCATAAAGGCGGAGACTTAGTCGGTATTAATCGAAACTAATCGTTCTCTTTCGCATTTCTGATCAGTCCCATCATGCACATATCATTTTTCGTTTAATTTCACGGAAAGCGGTTCTCGCGTAGAGATGCATACCTATTTATGTACTTACATCAAAGATTTAGCGTAGAACCAGATCACGAAGTGGAAAACTTGTTTAGCTTGTATTGCCAAATTCTGAAATGTGCATAAATTTTTTCTCTTAAACCAAAGTATTTAAATACTTTCGATCGATGATTTTTATTTTCGAAAATTTTATAGTTTGTAGAATATTTTAAATTTTTTTATCTTAATACGAATTTTAATACAGTATTTTATTCGGTTGGCCCAGTCATTTCGTAAAAAACTGTTCCTTCTTTTCGAAGTCAGCTATAAAAAATGATAATAAGGAAATACAGTAGGTTAGATAAATTAACATTTGTATAAAAAACGTCATAATTACTTTTGAAAAATAAAGATGCGTGAGTGAACATACTTCTACTAATCCCTGGATGGATTTGGAATTTCTTGCCCCCGTGTATGACGAGGATCTATAATTTCAGGAAGAAGACATGAATAATAAAAATTCTTCAATTTTTTCTCCATCTTCGTGAACCAAAATTCGTCATCTTTTAAAATTTTAAGGAACTCAATTTTTTTCGGAGTATATATAACAAAGTAACAATGTTTTGTTTGGGTAACATGTAGCAAACCTTGTACCTGTATTCAAAAAAGGATGTAAGAGGAAGTTTTTGACGAATGCACTAAATTTAGTACCTGATAATAATAATTGTCGTTTACTTTCAGTTCTATATTGCCAGATTCCGATATTGTAGCAAATTTAATAATTTTCTGTTTTATTGCTTCTACTGGTGTAAAGTCTCTAGCAGAAAATGGACATTTTATTTCCAGAATAGCATCCTCTTCTACAATTATGCCATCTGGACTAGCACCCAAAAACGGGTGGCATTTATCGATCACTAGTCCGCTTTCCGTTACATCCAGCCCTGTTAGTTTTGAAAATTCGTCACGTGCAATTACTTCATTTTCATTGCCATAATGGGTCGCGGCACTACCAGTAAATGTCGAGTACAGCAAATTTTTTTATAGTATTTGCACATGAAGTAGTTGCCCGTAATTTACAAATTTTACCAAAATTAGATGATGTTATTCTATAATTTCTTTCGGCTATCCAGTTGGGATTGCTACTTTGCCCTTTTGTCGTTAATTCAATATTGAAAATTTGACTCGCAGGTATTTCGATCTATGTTTTCAAGAAACTCTTGACTTTTTCTTCGTACTCAGCAGGAGACATGTCTAACTGTGATATTTCTGAACCATAGTCTGGATCAACGAGTGGTGTAATATTTATACTACGTTTCCTGCTTTTCCTGAATAGATTTCGTCTACATCTGTATTTATCTCGCAAGGCCATCTTTCTAGCTGTAAATGATTTGGTGTACTTTCCTGGGCTCTTTTTAATAATTGCACGCTGGACAATGTTCGCATATTCTCCTCCGGAATTGAAAGAAATACCTGCCGCTTCGCAACGCGCTTGGTATGATCCCCTCAAAGAAAAATTAATGCGTTTACCTCCTGTGAACTTTGCGACCAATGAATTATAACATTCTGCTATATTGGAGTCCATGTTCAAGATTAAATTTGACGCTTGCAACGATAATCTGTTGGTGATTGACAATATATCCTTCCACAATCCACAGGACTTCATTTCAACAACCTCAGCGATTTTTCTGTCACAGGTTGCTTCACAGAAATATTTAATTTCATTACACTTTTCATGTTCACCAAATGTATGACTTACTGCATTCTTTATATCGATTGTTAATCCTTCGATATTTTCGTGGACAGGTTTTTCTTCATTTTTTCTATGCAAAATGGCAGAAACAACAGCAGTGCGAATTTTCAATAATTTGGACAACAGCAATTGTCGCAAACGAACTGGAACCACCTGGTTTGTAGAACTTATCCTTTTTGTTGTAAGTTCTTTAAGTTTATTACAAAAATTCCGCAATAGGTGGTTTCGGCATTCAATTTTGCGGATGTTAGTTTGATGTCCATATGGCTTGCAGTCTTGTAATTTCCTATACACGCTACTGTCACCATCTCCAACAAGAATTGTATACTTTAAACCGTGCATTGTTATACTTCCTTTAAAACCTTCCGCAATAATATCTGCCTCCATACTACTTGAACTGCCACTCCAGTTTTTACAACAGTTGTGTTGTACAATGTCCTTATTGTCGCCCTCATATTTTGCACAAAAAGTGCAGTATTTGTTTCTAATGCCTAAATGTGAAACATGGTTATTTCAATATTGTTTATTATTATTTGTTTTTTCCGAAGTTTTCGTCTGTACGAAGTAGGGATATTGCGAATATTCGCATCCGTATTCGCGGAACATTCGCACTAATCTTGATATCAATTTCCACAGTCTCATCCGCAACAACCAGTGCAGAGCTTTTGCGGATGCAGATATCAATTGTTTAAATCGTGTAAAGAAAATCTGAACGGGGTAAGCGAGCGGCACGTGCCGCTCCCGTTTAATATTTTTGCTGATCACCCAATAGGAATCTTCATTTAGGTCACTCAATTATTTAGGTGCGCGGGACTAAAGCAGTAATATTACTTTTTATAAAATAAAATGCACCAAATTCTACTACCTACTTTTTTTTTATTAAAAAATATAACCAAAAACTACCACTTCTTTAACTGAAATATTCGCATCCGCATCTGAGGAATTTGATAATTTTGCATTCGCAATATCCCTAGTATGAAGTAAAAGAAATAATATGTTTTTATCTAGGTAATCTTTAGTGTCAATGAAATATTATATGTTAAGATTCCCATTTTTGCTTTTACCTAAATATAGTACTTTGCCGGTGCGCTTTCCAATTATGCATCCTACGCCAGAACTAGCATCATAATTTGTTCTATAGGATCTCTTGCACCAGGCCCCATCTGCAACAACTGCAATATTCGGAATGCCGGTACTATCCACCTCTCCCAATTCTACTGCCAGACGATGTTCTTCCTCTCCAGCACGCTTTATATTGTCCCATAAAGTAGCATGTAGGGTGGTGCATACATCTTTGTGGCAGCTTTCGTAGGTTTTTTGGGACATACATGGAATATCCATATGTCCACACAATTCCTCCAAACCACTGTATCCACCTCCAGTGGAAAGAACACCTAGTACCGCTGCTTCATTGACAGTTGCTGGTTCATGTTCAGAAAAAATTTGCTCCACCTTATTGCACATTTTGCATTTGAATTTGGAAATGCTTCTAAACCCCAATCGTCTCTCATTTACAAATTCCATCTCCCTCCATGAACATTTGAAAGGCGAATGACTTTCCAGATTTATAATTTGATTAAAAAGAAACCCAATATCAACAATACGCCTTCCTTCTAAGGAGTTTTCAGCAATTTTTGAATCTTGTGATTGCGTCATTTCTAAATCGGGTGAGGAATTTAATCGATGTAGAGGTGTTGGTTCCTCTGTATCTTCTCGTGATTGTAGGTTTTTAGTTGATGTCATTCTGCAGATAAGTATTATTTAACATTAATAGAAACAAAAAATTGCAATATATTATCTATTTGAGATGTATATAACTACATTAGGGCAGACACATTTTCTCTATGTGTTACAACTTCTGCGCCTCCACATTGATTGACGTCGGATTTTTCTTCTTGGCGTAATTTTTTAACCATGGTCATCATCCTGAGTAGCGAGTAGGTATATAGAATTGTACATAATTAAAATAATGAAATTTATGATCACACATAGGTAACCGTAAAAATTCGAAATCAAGCGAAGAATAAGCATATTCGATGTCATAAAGGTAGTAATTTGGTGAATAAATATTTATTATTTAGATTATAATTAATTGGTTGAAAGGGAGTTTTGATAAATGAAAAAATATATAAAGGAGGCAGTGGTGATTAAAATAATGAAAAGGAATTTTTTTTACCCCAATTACACCACAACATTTTTTAACAAACGCGGACACGTGTTTCTCTCACTTACGAGTTGTGAGCATCTCCAAGCAAGACAATTTATATATTTATTAGGGAGTTTTAAGTTTCACCAGTCCTACATTCAGACAGCTAGCTTACCTCTATTGTACAAAATTGTAATAAAAACTGAGTTATAAATAAATAAATAAATAAAATTGAATTAATCTGTAATGAACGAATATACCTATTCACAGTTTGCTATCTATCTTTTTCAACAGTACCTAAGTTACAGACACAAATTAAATGTTACTGATTATGAATACAAAATTAACAGTTCTAAAGAAAATATAGATAAAGATTGATTTGTATTAAAAATAAAAGTTTCTTTATTCAAACATATACCTAATTTTATTCTTCACACTTCGTCGGTAATAAGCCGCTTTAGATTTTCGTTTACCCATTACGCAGTTACAAAACACACGGATATAGAAAACAATACCTAGGTATACCTATTTTTTCTTGACCAGCTACCTATCAAGTACTGCTTCGTATAAGTCAGTATATGGGAAGGCAGTCGGCTAGACCAAAAATATAATATTATAATGCTAGCAGGGATATGACAAAGAAATCATTCATCTACGGTGAAATGAGAGATAGAAACAGAGTCTCATGTGCTTGGTACATGGGAGGAGTTATCTTTTAGTTTCTCGTACAACCGAATAACGCGCCCCTGTCCAGGCAGCATTTTGCCCTAATTTTTCGGAAAACATGAGTTTTGGTTCTAAATATCATGATTCAACGCTGAGACCTAAACACGTAATTTTGGTTTCGCTAAGAGATAAAGGTTCATTCTAACTCGGTAAGTTTTTAGTTTTGAATAATTCCATCGTTAAAAACTTTTATAGGGGTTTAAACATAACGCTTCTTATAGGCCATTTATTTTCGACAAAAAAAAAAAAATTAAAAACGGCATTCTACAGTTTTTAGAACGTACCTTTCTTTATCTTATTACAAAATTTCAAATCTATATTCCGTATATTAAACTCATAATATTTAGAACCAATCAACATGTTTTTATGCCATGGAGTTTGTACTACTGAATCCCCTTAAAAAAAAAATTTAAGAATGAGTCAATTTTCAAAAGTTTTTTGAAATATTAGAATTGGACGATCGGCGATGCATTGAAATACGCTGAAAGGTATTTTACTAAAAACTTTAAATCGCAACTGTACTAAAAGTAACTCAACCACCGCGCACATACATAAAGTGTATGTGTTTATTAATAATATTTTGCCAAAAAACACCACTAACTGTCTTCGAATTTTTTGTTAATAACAAATTAATGGTCCATAGTTGCAAGTGAATCCTGATATTTTTTGTACTAAAATATTTCTATTGACTGACCTATTAGTAAGTACTAGCTTTTATGAAAAAATTTCTTCTGCAGGAATAGTAGCAATTGCAGAACGTTCAGGGCAAAACGTGGTGCAAAATGAAATGTTACCGCAATGTTGGGAGCAGTTAACCCATAGATATCTGGAGAGACGGCTGCTCGTCGCAGAATCTTGTAATGTGTTAATTCCGTACATTTCTGTAAGTATCAAGACAACTTTTTATTGAATAATATTGTTATGTTCTGCTCAAAACTTCACTAGAGTCCAATCCGAAACTCACTTGTTCTATCAATTATACAACAAATGCTAGAAGATCGAGAAGACAGTGTAAGGGAAGTGGCAATTCAAACTCTAGCCTTAGTAATAGCGCATTGTAACGACCCTGATAAGTATTATCAATGTGAAGAACTAACTCTAGCTACTTTGAATGATACAAGTGTTATTATTTTTAATAAGAGCATACAACATCTCTTCCCGACTTTAGCCCAGTGGGCTACAGAGTTAGGTAACTATGTATTTTCTTTTTTGTTTCTACTCGTTGAATTCCGTGTCGAGTATTTTTTCTACCTTCTCTTTGTTTTAGAAAAATTAGAAAGTAGCTTAATAAAGCAAATTTTGCACAAACTTAATAAGCACATAAAAGATCCCACAACTGAAACTGAAGATATTACCGATTTATCAATGAGACTTATATCAGTATTAGATCATCTTTTGCCTTTCATACTTGTAGAAATAGTAAATAGCTGTGATTTAGCAGAGAAATCTGACAAAAACATGGCAATGGAAATAAGTAAGTAGTGACACTGTACTTAATTGAAAAATAGGATAAATAGACAGAAACACGAATACCCCGCACCCGCATGCAAAAATTGTACTATGGGAGTTTTCTACTTAATTCCCTTTAAAATCCGGATTTTTTAAAACAATCGTCAAAAGTTGAATTGTTTTGCCGCTATTACAATATTTCTAGATTTTTTGGCGGTTCTAAGGAATATATGTATTTTAAAGGGGACTTTGTTAAAAATCCCGTGGGATAATTTTTCTTGTCCTTGTCTAAAATTAATGTTCGTTATTTTAGGATCAGAGCTTAGTAAATTGTGTACAACATTGTCTAACCCCGTAAACTTTTACTCCGGTTGTTCTAATATTGGAATCATCCTAAATGATTTTGATAAATTGATAGAAAATAATAGTTCAACTACTTGGAGACAATTAGAATTGTTTTTGGATAACATGTAAGTAAAATTGAATTCCAAAGGGGTGATATAATTTCCTTTTTCTTGTAGGCTGCCTGATTTGCTCAATATGCTTTCTCATGTTCAAACCTCAAATCACAAATTATTACATAGTTTCATAAGTCTTTTCTTACATATATGTATGACTTTCGGTAAGCCGTTTACTATGCGTAAAATTCGTCCTATTTTCGACAGTCATATTCACAATCTCGAAGCTATTCTGTCTAGTCACAACCATGGTTATGCAGGTATAGGAATTATTCCAGTGTACCTAGTTTCCATTTTAAGTTATTGCGATGATACCGAAGAACTTGGTAATGTATTGAAAAGGTACGTTACTTTTATTCTTTTTTAAAAACAATTGACCGTTTTTTTTTTTTTTTTCAAAAATTCATACCTGTTTTAAAATTTGTATGTAATATTAGTAATTCTTATATAATTTATATGTGTGTAAATTAGGTGCGGTTGTTATTTAGTTTTCGTACTTTCGTGTTCTTGAGTCCGGGTACGTTTTAAACCACGAAAAACTATAAAAAAGTGTCCTTTTTTTGTTTCTTTCTTATATTTAAAAACTAGCGTACATAGTGGATTACATACAAGAGACAAATCAAAAGTCTAATTATACAAAACTGCGCCGTAAAAAGTCGAAGAAGCGCTAAGAAAAGGTCGTTTTTTTTTTTTTAAATTCATATCTCGGGTAATTTATGATATTAAGAAATAACATTCCGACAAATTATAGCTAATGTAGTCTGTAAACTCTACTTTTAGAAACCGTTTTATTATTATTTGTTAATCTAGTATATATTCAAACTAAAAATTTATGAGGTGTCCATTTAACCGCAGTACTTATTCTTGTGAAGTCAAAGTATAGTATTAAGATTCACTCTCTTAGGTTCATATGTGCTCTTCCACTTTGTGGGGTACCGTTGGATTGTTTGGAAATAGCAGTTAAAGGATTGTGTCATTTAGGAATGCAGGAGGTAGTGGCAAGTTGTTTATGGGAAGGGATTGTTCATCAGCGACCTCTTGTAAGAGCTGCAATGGCAGGACTGTTGACTGTCGTTGCCGGGGAATGTGGGCACGTTTTGCTTTTATCGAAAATTGTGCCCGCTGTTGTTACATTGGCTAATGATTCAGAAGTGTAAGTAATTTACATAGTACTATACAGTTTACTACTCCTTTAATGTAAAAGTTTATTATTGATTAGTTTAATCATAGTTAGTAAGATAGTTAGCGCGGAAATTAATTTTTAGCATTCCATATACAATTTAAAAAATTACCCCTTGTTTAAACTTCATATGAAAAGGCAAAAATTAATTTCCGTGCCCAATATATTCTACTCATTTAGTTAAACATACATATATGATATTAATAATGAAATATTGGGAAATATTTAATGGGGGTGATTTAGTGCTCTCGCCGGGATTTGAACCCGTGTCTCTGGTTTTACTCCAATGCTCTAATTACTAAGCTACAACGATTCTGTGATCGTGCGTGATCCTAAAATTGGGAGGCACCATATAAAAAAATAATAATTATAAGAATAATAAGAACATCCTTGATATGGTACATAAACTTCATTGTTTTTAAAATGGTTTAATAATATAAAATACAAATTTAATAAGTCATTTCTGTTATGAAATGATACTTCTTTGTCAAAGGTTACTGTACAGACTAACTTATTATATTCAGCTGACAGAATGAAATATCTTATTAAATAATATTTTGGGTAATTAGGACTAGGGATGCCGAAAGGCGATAAATTTAGAATGCATCAACTGTTTACTAAAGAAAATTATTAATGCTAAATTAAAAAAGTGTCGGTTGTGTGCGCGCGCCTGCGCACCTTATAACCTACTGCCATGCCACTACAACACAATTAGTAAGTGCGTTTCGTCGATGTTGCAGTCGTCATCTTCGTACATTAGTGGTTAGCACGTAAAATCAGAAGCCCAAGTTTTAATTTTGGCGAGGACAGGACGACAGCAACAGATTTCTCCTCATTAATTTGAGATAATTTGTATTTGGTTAAATAAATTAATTCTCGTTAATGTATTTACATCGTATCAGTTTCTTCTTATTTAATTGATCTACTATTTACAGTTTTGTAAAAACAGCAACAATTCCAACTTTGGGAAGTTTAATATCAGATTGTTCCATGGCAGAAGTTCGAGATAAAGCATGCATGCAACTTCATACTTTCTTGTTAGATCAGAAACTAAAGGAAAATCATTCTTTTCTCAGACAGCTCGTTGTTACCTTAGGATCAATTGCCGACAAATGTTCACCATCATTTAGAGATGATAGTAAGTATACCATTACAGATGTATTGTTAAATTAGTTTGTATTTTGTGCAGTCCTACCAGTTTTTTAAAACGTTTCGTTTTTAGTAATACTTACTCATTTGACATCTTTATCGGCGTACACGGCGCACATGTCAAATGTTAGCAGAAAAGTCGATATGGTTTTGGCGCTTTTAGAAGCATTTAGTAGCATAGCATGTATGCCTTTGAACAAGCAAATAATTTCTACAACACTTCTACCAGGATTAAGGTAATTTTTGTTTCTATTATTCAATATAAAAATCTATATTACTTTCATTACTGGTAATTAAAACAAATAAATAAATACAATATTCTTTATTTTCAGAAATCTAGAAAGTGTGATATTGGAAAACCAGCCATTGTTACCTCACAAAAACACCATTCTATCTTTAATTCAAGAAACGGAAAATAGAGGAGATCAAAATTTATTCCATTCTTACTCTGAAAAAGGCAACTTCCATTCACAAAATGTAAGCCAAGGTGTTGAAGAGATGAGAAATAAAATGAGTAAAGTATTTGCCAAATCACCATCAACAAATTTTCAAAATATATTTAAGAAGAAATGAAACAATGGTTGTTTATAATAATTGCAAGTTACGAAACTCTTAAGAATTTTAGAAGAAAAGTGCCTTCAAAAACAGTAAGCTTAATGCTTTTATATGCATTTCAGTTAGTAAGAATTTTTAATAACTTTGCAAAGAGGTTTTTTTATATATAACTTAATTATTTATTACGTCAAAGTGATTGGCTTCTAAATACATATATTTTTTTATTACATCAAAATATATATATATATATATACATTTTTTATTTGTGATAGTTTTCCATTTCATTGTTACGGTTTCCGATTTTTTTCTATATGTTATAATACTTTAACGGACTATATTTAAGCATTTATTGATGAGTAACGTAATGGAGCAGTAGTTAAGGTGTTTTAATTAAGATGCGATGAAATACAATATTTTCGATCAAATACAGAAGCACAGTAACTCATAGTATTCGTAAGCTAAGTAATTATTTTTTAGCGATAAATACCATATTTGAGATTTACGATTATCAAGTATGTAGCTGACGTTTATACTTAAATTTAAAATATAAATTTATGGTTACACCAAACATTTACATACCTATTGATAATGCCCAGATTCACTAGTGTTGCTGTATTACTAAATGTAGTAATAGTTTGGTAATTATCATAAAAATAAAAGTACAAACAAATTACAAAACAAATTCGAGTCAATGTGCTTTTTCTAATTCAAAAGCAATACTTTTTTTACTTATCTATTTGAACTTCAATTTTATAAAGATAATTAACAATTCTTGAGGTTTAGGCTACCAAACTTACAAACCTGACTGTATTGGAAATATTTATCAGCTTCTCAAAATGATCTAATAGAATCCTTGATGGATTCATAAACATCTACTAAAGTTAATGATCATACTAATGATAAAAATTTGCACTGAATTCCACTGAATAGTTTTTGAAACAGATATAGATACTGAAGTGCACAATAGAAAAATTTAAATCCTGTTCTATTGCCGGACAACAGAGTGCGCTAGTGAATCTAGCCGTCATCAACAAGATCTGTACTTTAAACGAAGTTTTTCTTTCAAAAAAATTTAACGTGGATAAACCACTTAAATAACTCCCAGGAAAAAAGCGAAAGCGTGTAGAAGCAAATGTTGCATTATTTTTAGGGGAAAATCGCGTAATTACCTTGAACGTAACCTGCAGTCAAATTTCTATACCCACTATACTTGTGCAAAGGCTCTTACGTGATTGTAAAATATGTCTCAGGTCCACCTCTAAGCAATGCAGTTGAAAGCGTGAAAGGTTGTTTAAAATCTTGGCTTTAATAATGTAGCGAACGTTGTAGCTACCAGAAGGATGCTCATAGAGACAGGGTGGTCCTGAGAAGGACCTTTGAATTGGAAGCGTATTTCAGGATCGAATTACAAGCGAGTCAGGATTAGACTAGACTAACCACTAAACTTTATTGAATAATTTACAGGTATATATACAAATAATATTTACATGTGTCTTATGGTAGAATGCGCCGTCAGCCATTTACGCTAGTGTGCGTATTTTTTTTTTATAAAATAAGCGAAATTGATTGTTCGGTGACAATTTTGAAACATTTTACTAATTAACGCATTAGGCATTACCCTTGGAAAAGAGCTTACAACCCGTAATTTACGTAGAATTTCTCTCAGTAAATGTGAAACATTAAAAAGCGTTTTCTTTTATCCTTAATTTTAACGCGTAAAAGATATTTAAAAATATATTTTATCTGATTAACAACAAAATTTATCTTCAGCGTTTATGTGAACAAAAAGGCCTGTCAAAATTCAAATATTGATAAATCATTTTATAATTACTTAAAAACTAAATAATTTGAACTTTTATTATCAAACTCTGAGATATGTTTAGACCTAGTCGGTCATTATCGAAAGTAGTGCTGATACTAACAAGGAGAGGTAATACTCTTCGATAATAGTAGTACTGATACTAACAAGGAAAGGTAATACTCTTCAATAATGACCGACTAGGTCGAAACATATCTCAGAATTTAATAATAATAGTTGAAACATGACAAGTTGTGTAGTTTTTTAATTTTTAACAATGTTTCTTCAAGTTTGCACCATTAAAAGTATTTTAATTATATAATAGTTGGAACTTGAGTTTGCACCTTTTTATCGACCTAAAATGCAACCCAATTATTACTAAAATTCTCTTTATAGATACGTTTTTAATATAAATAAGTTTTAGAATGACAAAACAAAAGCAAAGCTCAACCTTTTTGTAGCATTGTGGATACAAAACTTCTATTAACAAATAAGTGTTTGAGTATCTTTCATTGAATATTTTTGACGGGAAAATAGTTGAAATATTTTTAAAAGAATTTATTGGCGTGATTTTGTTTATAGGTACGTTTGCCTTACGGAGGCTTCCGCAATTTCTTTAGATATTTTTGTAATGTCTAGTTGAGACATAAAATGTTACTAAAACATACATATTGTTGAAGTTGGTAATTGTTTTTAAGTGGATGCGTGAGAAAGGGTTGAAAATAATAATCTCGGGACTACAGAAAAATTTAATTTTAGTATTATATTTTAACGTTTACAATACAAAACCTTGTGACCGACTGACTCAGCTTTTCCTTTTAGTTTATTATATCATACAATCGGTCTGTCGCCAAAGCTTAGACTAAACAAAATAAAAAAACACGGTGAACAGATTAATATTCCGAGAAACCAAAAGAAGGCTATTCTTAATAAATTCTCAGTTTACTTTTAATATTTCAACACATATAAATAGGATACAACATACAACTAAGTGATCTCCTTTTTTGTTTATATTGTCTAAACTTTATCGTTATTTATATTTTTTACTGTATAGCTGATATAGGCTAAAGCCAATTATTTTGTTATCTTCTCATTTATTAGTTTTTTTTATGTTTTTAAATATTTTTATTATTGTTTATGGACTTGTTTACGTAAAGAATAATAAACAGTTTATCCGAAATTCTAGCCTCACCATTGCAATATCGGTTATTATTGCAGCTAAAAAAAAAGTTTAGATGGGAAAAGATTTAGGGAATTTCAAGGTCACTTTAATTCTGCTTTCAAATTGTTCGTAGGTCTTTTCGTTTTAAAGATATTAGCGAAAAAGTATTATTTTGCAATTACAAAAAATTGCTGTACTCGGTTAATTACCGGAAGCGGACTAAAAATGTCCCCATTAAAAAATTGTCACAGGTCAATTTAGAGAGTATAGAAGTTTTTTAAAATTGCCAAAACAAAAACATTTCATCCAATACCTTTAAAAAGAAAAGATCTAGGGGCAATTTGAAAGCAGCATTAAAGTGACCTTAAAATTCCCCAAATATTTCCCCATTTAAACTTTTTTCCAGCTGCAGTAATGAGCGAGATTCTAATTGTAAAGCTCGAATTTTTGACACACTGTATATCTAATCTGTTTTTATTGTAAATTAAAATTAATTATAAACTTAGTTACTTTAAAATGATTATTTATTATTTATACCGACAATATCTCACTAGAAAATTCTTATTACAATGTTATAATTTTTACAATAATATTCAATAAAGCTGTATTTCAAAAATATAAATTGGATATTTCCCCTACATATATTCTTTCATCAAAGTACCTTTTTCTTACACGGATCATATCACCCTGAATACTTTACCGAAATTGATAAATAATTGAAATATCATTCTTAAATATTTCGTTATTTAAAAAATAATAAAACTCAAGTTAGTTATTGCAAAATATTGTCACGTGTAAGTGGAAGGCAGCGTGAAATTAAAAGTTTTTATAAAGTTTTAGATACTGTTAATTAGTCAGCTATAATGAATAATTAATCAAATCTAGATAATTAGAAAAAATAAAATAAAATATACCTTCACCCATCGCGTTACGAGTTAAAAAGTGCAAACGTCAAATTTCTTAATTTGAAATAACAGCATCGCAACCTAGGTCCCGTGCGATGCGATTTTATTAAACTGACATTTATTTTTTATGGAAAATTCATGATATGTAGGGAGTTCCATTTAAAATCACAAAGCTAGGTTACATTTCCGGTCCGCCATATTTGAAAATAATTTTACCCCTTTCCCCGATTTTGGTCAACTTTTGTTTGAAATTTCTCTGTTCATTTTACAGACCGATTTGGTCTTGGCAACTCACCCTGTATATAAAATTAGGTTAAGTAGTAAGTAGTATGTGTAAGTCTTAAAATTAAAAACATAACAATATCTCGTGGAATATCCATCATACGTCTGTGAAAAATGTGATGAAAAGATGCTCTCTAATACATAGATACGAAATATGTCGGTTTCCATTATATTTACATAAATATGGAATGATCTAAAATGTTTAACAATATTCAAAAACTTTTTGAGCGACTTTTTTAATGAATGAAAAGGTAACAGTAATGTATTAGAAAATTCCAGATTGTTCGGAATTGTTGCAGGCTATTCGAGAATGATATAAAATATTCCAAGGTGTTAGAAAATGTAGAATATTTGATATGTTTTAGAATGATCTAACTCGAGTGTTTAACATTGTTCCAGAATCATTATAATCTTTTAACAATAATTCTAGAATTTTCCAGTTTTTCGAGATAGATCTAGAATGTTCTTGATCTTTCGGAAATGATCTAGAACGTTTGAGAATGTTCCAGAATCTTTATAATCTTTTAAGAATAATCTATAATGTTTCCGATTTTTCAAAAATGATTAATAATTTTTAAGATTTTGCAGGATTAATCGAAAATGTTCCAGAAAACAAGGAATGTTGTTTATAAGCAAATATTGTAAAGAGTTAGAACATGCTTTCAATAAAATTTTTTACCTCTTAAATTTAACCCATTTATTCCAACTACCACACAATGAAATAATTATAATAAATAAATAAAAGGCGTAGAAACAATTTTTACTTAATTAAAAAAAAAAAAATTCAAAAAAAAAATTGAAGTGGGACTAACTTATCAGTAAGGCCTTTCGCTCACGAGGCTACTTAAAGGGAACTGGAACTGGATAGCAACTGGAATCACCAACAAGTTGGCAACTACTTATGCCCTGGTTTCGCACACTAAACAACCCAAAAATAGTGACGCGTTTGCGACCTGTCGGTACGTCGCATAATAATGTCTGCAGTTTCGTACTCGCGAGCTTACTCTGCCACTAATTAAACAATCAAATAATGTCTAGTGATAGTGACGACGACGTTATTCTCTATTATTACTATAGACGAAGACGGAGACGCCAAAGAAGGTTTTGGGTGCATCCCTATATTGAGAAAAATATAAACTGTCGGCTATTTGTCGCGGCGAAAGAACTGCAGCATAGCGATAGTAAATTTCGAGCATTATACAGAATGTCAAAAGACAGTTATCTGGAACTTGTACGTATAGTGAGTCCCGGTATTCAGCAAAGAAATACCAATATGAGAGAATGCGTAAGTCCTGAGGAAAGGATACTAATAACGCTAAGGTACAATAGACTTTTTATTTATGCTTATAGATTTAAAACAATATTATAACTGAGTAAAATGCGTTGAAGAATATTGGGGGTATACTTGTTGATTGTCTGTTTGAATTTCTTGACTTGACTGTTGGAGTAGAGGATCTTCTGAGGTTTGTGGTAAGTCTTGGCCCGTATTGGAGATCTGATACCGGAGTGCTGGATCATCTATAAATTCTTCTTGCACACTTTCGTAATAAGCAGTCGCACTTACGGATGATGTGAGTGACAGTGGAGATGAAAGGGGAGTGCAAGCGACAGATCGTGGAGACAGCAGAGTAGGAGCTGGAGACTTGGTACTCAATATATCATCTATTAGTTGCAAAACCTTTCGTTTAAACATTTTCATTTGTTGGACATTCATTTCATCCAGCTCAGGTAACAAGCTTAGGACAAACATCTTCTTTGCATCTGAACGCTCGCTTGACATAGAAGTAATGGCAGCTTTTTTTGCTTTAAGATAGTCCGCAAATGAGTTGTCGACCTCATTGATTGAACGTTTTTGTTTGCGAGTAGAGTGGTTTTGTGGACGACCATTAAGTGAATTTGGTGGAGGTTGGTCGCGTTGCACTCGTAGTTCTGGTTGTGACAGTTCTTCATTATGGGATGGCTGGTCAAGATTGGATTCATTCTGGGATTGATGCTGCTGAGATTCTGATTGTATGTCGTCCTCATTTTCTGGAATGTCATGAACCTCTTTTCCAATGGATGGAAGATTTCCATGTGATGTAGCTGTGACTGCTTTTATGAATGGTATTGTAAATTGCATCGCTTCAGTCAGATAATACGGTTTTTTTTTCTTAGACCCCGATCCGCTCGGGGCAGGTTTCATATTTCGGACAAATACTGTACGTAGGTTCTTCCATTTCTCTTTACATTCGCTTGCTGGAACAAAAATTATGATTTCTTTTACAATAACAATGCTATCCACAATCTACAATTCAACAAGCAATAATATTACATTTTAGGTATCTAGCAACAGGATCTACATTTGTAGCACTTTCCTTATATTTCGCTAGAGGCGACAACACAGTCTCGAGAATTGTAGCAGAAACTACCGAAATAATGTGGAACATATTGCAGGGAATGTACATGAATATACCTAACAGGGAACAGTGGAAAACTATTGCAGGGCGATTTTACTCTTTGTGGGGACTTCCCAACTGCATAGGAGCCATTGACGGAAAGCACATTCGTATCGAAAAGTTTCCTAATACTGGATCACAAAACTTCAATTATAAACATTATCATTCTGTTGTACTGATGGCGTGTTGTGACGCTAATGGATTATTTACATTTATAGAAACAGGTTATGCCGGCCGAAATAGCGACGGAGGTATATTTCGTGCATCTGCAATTAAACACTGGATTACCAATGAAGGGCTTGATATTCCGCCTCCATCCCGATTACCCGATGATGAAAAGAACAATGACTTCCCTTATTATTTTGTGGGCGATGAAGCCTTTCCGTTGTCGCGTTATTTAATGAGACCATATCCACAGCGCGGTTTGGACAATACAAAAAGAATATTTAATTACAGATTGAGTCATGGAAGAAAAATCGTTGAATGCACTTTCGGTATGATGGCTGAAAAATTCCAAGTTTTGAATACTCCTATACGTTGTCGAAACCCAGAAACTGTCAATCACATTGTGAAAGCTGCTTGTGTTCTGCACAATTATGTCCGACAAAGAGAAGGTGTTGGGTACACCCCTATGCATTTTGAAAAAAATCAGGGGTTACCTGTTAATAACGCAATACCACAATTACAAGATATTGAAATAACTGATCACTCTTCAGGTTATGTTTTAAGAAATTATTTGGCTAACCACTTTCTTACCCCGCGCGCATCACTTCCATGGCAGTGGAATTATATTGTATAAATAAAAAATATATTTTAATAAATCTGAATTAAGGACATACCTGTTAAATTTACTTCTTTACCCACTGCAGTCCACGCCTTCTCTAATAAGTCTTTTCTGGAATATTCGGGTAACTCATAATTGTACAATAGGGGATATTTTTCTACTTCCCCTACAAATTTCAAATTTAGTTTCTGTTCGTTCATTTTTATCGCGCACAATGTCTCGGCAACTAATCGCTTGGCGACCAGCACGACGAGTTGCTTGAAACTAGTAGCCAACGCATCGTAAACCAATCACCCTGTAGTGGCGTCGTGAGCGAACTTCCATTGAAATGCATTGGCGGCAACTTGCACGCGACTGGTTGCCGATTTGAGTCCTAATCGCGTCGCTTTTCAGTAGCCTCGTCAGCGAAAGGCCTAAATGAGCTGAGGAAACGTGTAAAAGAACGCGGAGGGCCGCGTTCAGAAAGGCAGAGTGTGGGTAGAGTGTTTTTTTACCCAGGGGAAAAAGGTCACGTGACAGAGTGTATCTGGGGTGTAAAAACATTTCTGAAGGGTTTGGGGTGTTTTTGATCGAAATCAGTCGAAGTTAGGTCGAAGTTTGTCGAAGCTGATTCGTTAACCTAATCTAATTTGATTTTTAAATTTGTTTTACCTAAATCAAAAATTAAATACATGATTGTTTTAATTGTGTATTAATTATAACTAAAAATCACACAATGTAATAAAAACCGATAACTTTTAATTCAATTTAAACTGTAGCCACAACTATGTATAGATACGATCTTTTAAATTATTTATTAATTATAAGTACGAATAACAGAACGTAATAAAAAAATTGTAACTTAATTTAAAATTCTGTTAATTTTTGTTTTTTCACAGTTAATAATTAAAATTACTAGTCAATTTTATATTCTAATGAAAGTATGAAAACCAAAAAATTGCTTCTTTATTATTTTATCTAAATCAAGAATTCATTATTATTTTAACTGTTAATTAATTATAATACTACTTAATACGAACGAACAATAAAGAACAAACGACGAACATTCCATTAAAAATAAAATAAAATCAAAATTCGACACAAGTGGGGCTAACTTAAATGAGCCGGAGCCATCCGATACTGGTGTATCCACTTTCGACTTGTATCGAGATATGGCAGTGTTGACCCTAGACTGTGTTGACTACCATTTACGAACATGCTTGTCTAAGTAATTGTATGGAATATTAACACAACCTCATTATTTTAATAACCTAAATAAAATTGCTGAAAATAATGCAAATAAAACGTGCCCAAACATTAAAATAATAAAATCGCGAATAAAGCAATTAATCAAAAATGACTTTCGAAATTATCACCGGTACTTATGAACAATTTTTGTTGGGTTACAATTTTCAAGAAAAAGTATATTATTAAAATAGTTTTATATACCTACCGCATTGAATAATTATGTGCTGTATTTTTAGACAAAAGAGTTGAAACAAAGTTTTGCTGTAAAAAGTCATACGGGCAGTATAAAATGCGTGCATACATTGGATCGTTTTGTAGCTTCTGGTGGCACAGATGACAGAATTTTTATATATGACCTTATATCTCGAAAGGAGCACTGCATGCTGACCCAGCATGTTTCTTCAGTAACATGTGTCAAGTTTACTCCTGACCGAAGTCACATTATCAGTGGTTCTGCTGATGGTACATTGGCTGTTGTCCGTGTTGGAAATTGGCAGTTAGAAAAACTGTGGAAACAAACTCACAAGGGAACTGTTCTTAATATAGCAATTCATTCCAGCGGTAAATTAGCACTAACCCTTGGGTCAGATCACACATTGCAAACATGGAACCTGATTAAAGGAAGACAGGCGTATGTCATTAATCTAAGTAACAAAAGTAAAGATCCATCCAGCTTAGAACACCTTATGTGGTCTCCATGTGGGGAGAAGTTTATTTTAGGCGGAGGTTTCTATACAGAAATTTGGAGTATAGAAAAAGGTAATTCTGTACTTAATTATTAATCAATAATCACAAAATGACATCGATAGATGTGATCGTTGAAACGCATGCGCAACTATGGAATCTAACCGACTATCTGCCGTTTAGCATAAATGGTAACGTTAAGGTTTGCCACGTGACATTTTTTACATCCGATGCCGCTTTTTTCCTCTTTTATCTGTTTTAACAAATTTACGTCGCACAATTAATGGTATATTACGCACAAAGGGAGAAAAGTGGGCTATTACAGACCATCTGTGAATTGACACCCGAGCCATCCCGAAATTCGTGTTATTACGCATGCGCTATCTTGTTTCGGTGCACCTGAATAAATGGAACTTTCGTTCATAGATTAAGCGATGGAAAGACGAACTTTCCGCAAGCATTTAACAAAAAAAAAAAACACATTTATTCTTTGGACCTTATTTAGACAACCGACAGTAATCAAATAGCCAGAAGTCGTTAATAACAGGGTGTAAACAATTCATGTGAATGTAAATTTTAACACAAATGGTACATACCTTACCTGGCTGAAAATGAATACTTTTGACGCAGTAATTTTTGATATTACGCATAGGTCTAAAGTCTAAACACACTAAAAACTGAAAGTGTTTAAAAAACAGTCATTTTTTCTGAACCAAGACCAAGTTTCTAAATTGAGTTTCATAACACAATGTTTCCGTTAAATCTTCAGGTTTACCGCGGCTTCTATAATAACATTTTAATGCATTCATTGCTTTAAAAGCGAAAGTATCTCTTTTTCAATTCTTCTTCTTCTTTAATCTTCAGGTTTACCGCGGCTTCTATAATAACATTTTAATGCATTCATTGCTTTAAAAGCGAAAGTATCTCTTTTTCAATTCTTCTTCTTCTTTATCTTCCTCCGCTTTTTAGACAACCTACTAACCTAACCTAACCTACATGGTGATGTCCGCTTCTGACTAAAGTTCTGAAATTATTAAACTTGTCAACTCTTTCGGCATATACTTGTAAAACAGTCTCCAACCGAGGAAAACACCTTAGATCATTAAGCGTATTTGTCGAACTTCAGTCTTTAATATTTATTTAGTTTCATTATGCAGTACTCCTCGAATTTTTTTGTGTCCCTGAACATTCTAAAACTTTCTGGAACATTTTAGCAAATTTATTAACACACCAAATGCCGCTCAAACCTTTTTTGACTACAAAAAGAAGTTCAGAAGCTTATTGAGCAGTTTGAGAAAAATTTAAGGAGTTGAAGATGGAAATTAACCAGTTCAATCAACATTCTTTCTAAAAATAAGTTTCTTAAACACACCTTGTAGTTAGACTTAACAATTTTTGAAATACTTCAAGGCAATCTTAGGCTAAATCATTAAAAATGAATTACTAATTGTTTATAGCATCAATTTTATCATTAAAACTTAGATGTCTCCTATATTAACTAAAGGAGATTATAAAAACGAACGAGATTTAAAAAAGCGTGTTGTTTTATTTAAATAAAGAAAATTGTTTGCAATAATTTACGATATCCAAAGTTGTTAATGCCAATACATTTTAAGGCATTTACAATTTGCTTAAGCCAAAAGACATCAAAAGGCATAATTTAAATTTTCAGCTTCAAACTGTTTCAACTTTTCTTAAAATATCCAACAGGATACCAAAACTAAAGAATCTAGTTAGCATATTTTTAGGAGGCGTATTAAAAAGCATTAAGCATTCTTTCAAAGTAAGCTGTTGCTTCTGGTATGAAGAAAACACTTTGTTAGTAGGATATGAAAATGGACAGTTAGGGATAACTAATATAAAAACAAGTACAATAGAAGTTAAGGAATGCCATGATAGTCGCCTTAAAAGTATTGCCGCGAAATCTCGTTATATAATAACAGGTAAGTGATACCTGTTTCTATTTTATTAACAGTAACTTATAACAATAAAAATACATTAAAGTATCTATTATACCACTTTACATTCAGTCTTCTTCCGAATCAGAAGGTGGGTAGTCTGGTAAACCTAAAAAGAAAGGTATTTAAAAAGTTTTAAATAACGTGTTTTTTTTTAAGCGTCTAGTAATGGAGATATTAAACTTTGGGATAAGGAATTTCAAGAGATTGCCAAATGTAACACAGGATGTAGAATAACATGCTTGAATATTGCAATGCCTCCAACAGAAAAAAAGAATAACCCCGAAAGTGAAACAGTAGAAACGAACAAAAGGAATCTAAATGTGGAAGAAACTGAAAGCAATGTTCGTAGTTTAGAAGAAAATAGAGAAACTAACTTACAGCCCACAAAAAAGAAAAGAAAAGGGTCCAAAAAGAAAAAAATAAATTAACCATGTAATTTCTAAATATGATCTTAAGAATACACATACATAAAAAATATTTTACATTTTCTAATCCTAATTCCCTCAAAATGTAAAAAAATTTAAAAACATCGGCGGTGATTTCTACATAAGACTAATGTTTTATCACAATAGAACCTCAATGGATAAAACTCCAAGGGAGGCGGAAAAAATCGCTTAAATTTCAAACAAAATTCCAGGGCATTTATAGACAGCAGTTAAGAATTCAATAATATTTGTTAATCGGGTATAACTATCTTGACTTTACTAACTTTGCTCATTCACATAAACAGGAAATAGTAGCCCAAGATTTGAGTGGGTAGGTCCTTACATCAGTTTTTTTTTTATTATTCATTAATAAAACTTACTTGATCTACTATTTTTTTGCTCTTCTTCAACTTCCTTTAAATATTTAGTTTGTACTTCAATTACAGATGCACCATCAGTACATGCTGCATATTTATCTAGCAAATCACCATTTACTTCAAAGAAGGAATGGCCCCATGAAAATTTAGATAAATAGTACTTTGATATGTTCTGGAAGCCTGTTATGTAAAGTGCAGCAGAGATTGCTTCAGCACAACTCAGTTGACAAGGTCTGCCATAATTAATAGGATTTGCAGCAACAAGAAATGGTAAAAGTCTACCATAAGTTGAACGAATAGAATGAAGAGGTGTCTCTTCTATTTTAGCCCAAGAGCAATCTACAACTGCTATTCCCTTAGTACTGATGATGTCTTTGTCAGAAGGACTCAAACAGAGTGTAGCTGTAGGAGTTAGAGCAACTCCAGGAAACTTTTGCTTCACTTTAAGAGGTTTTAAAAGTCCAAATCTAGCCAACTTACGTCCAGAACATTTCTTAGCATCACACTGATTAAAATCCCACATTGCTACAGAAAAATGGATCTTCGGTACCGTCTCTTCATCACTTTCTGAAAAAGGTAAAAAGAGTAATTAAACAAAACTTATACTTTAATTAAAAATGTACCTTCATCACTATAGTTTAATTCCTCCATTTATAACGACGAAAAAATTAACACAAAAATATTTTATAATACTTAAACCGGTTACATTATTGCATGATCCCAATCACTTTTGGTCCGTTCCTTGACTCTAATTCCGAACTTATATTAAAAAAAACTGAAAGGTCGGAAAACAATAACATGACAAAAGCAAAAAGTAAGGTTATCTGGCAGTTCTTTAACAAATCAAGTATAGGGTGTCCAATGTTCGGATATATTACAGGGCTTAACTGTTAGGCTAGGAAAGAAAGGGGATACGTAGTTCGTATGCCGAGTCTACGTCGAGCATTGTGATACTGACGCAATGTTCTGATGCTAAACAATGGTTTATGTCTTGTCTATGGTTTATGTCGTACTTATGGATGTAAAAGTAACAGTGAGAGAAATGAACCAGAAATCACGTTTTACAGGTAAAAAGAATTTTGAGTAATAAAGTTTGCAGTTGTATGCTAAAATCCATAATTTGTGCATATTTTACTGTTTTGCAAAGAAATAGCCGAAATGGTAAAGAATGTATTTTGTTACAAATTATAAAATTCAAATATCATTTTAACTATTGTTTTTCTGATTTATAAACGTATCTATTTCTTCTTTATGCTGTTTTGTTTTGTTGATTGAATATTCTTATTCCACTTATAAATATGAATATAAAGGTGGCAAAAAAACCTAGAAAAAATAGATTCAGACATTTTGCGCTTGCGCAGATGCTACAGTCATGCAGATTTTTGTTACCTCTAAAACATTTAAGTTGTTTTGAACTTTTTGGTAAAAACCGGTAATGTGAACTAGTGACCCAATTCTTAAAGTTGGTGAATTACCTTACATTAAAAATAAACATATATGACGTAACACATCCAAATTCACTTTGTTCAAATACACTATTTTCTTTTGGGAATAGGCTAGTAATTATGTAATCCGCTCTTTTTATACTTTTTTTTTAAATAATACAAAATAAACATAGAAAATGCTGAAAACAATTCTACTTCCTCAATTCGAATAAACAAAGATTAATTGTAACTCATTACTTTTATTTACAGTGTAATATATACAAAAGTTACATAAATAATAGATGCAAAAGGTCTAGGTATGACCTTTACTGAAAGTGATATAATTAATTAAACATAATTTTTAAATAACCTAGAAACTAGCACCAATATATTTACGATACCTAATAATATATCACATTAAATAATATCCGCTTAAACTTAAACTACTCTGAGTAAAAATGCTATGCCACTACAAAGTTGCCAATATTCGTGTAAAACCTATAGAGGCAGATAGTACAGTCTGACCTACGCCCCAAAACAGGGCATATAGTGGTTCCATTGGGTAACTTGATGCTCTATAGACAAAAGCAATAACTGCACTACTAACAATGCCTGACGTTATAGGTGGCAAAACACCCATTACTAGGATTAGTATTGGAAAATATTTCCCATATTTATGCTTACGTAAGGTTAAAAACGCTATTATTGCTGCAGCCTACAAACAAAATTTTTTAAGGCATTTTAACAAAAGTAATAGTTGTACCTATCGAAAGGTGAGCGATGCACTCTTAAAAAGGTGGTAAAACTACTGAAAAAGTTGTTGAGTTAAAACCAAGTAGAATCGATTTTGTTACATTATAATGAATAACAAACCTTAATAGCATTTATTGTTCGAATAGCAGGTAATTTTTTTATCAACAAAAAGTTGAAAAAAAAAATAGAAAAACCTTTTCAAATATGTACTCATACTAAGGCAAAATAAACTTTTTGTCACTTAGCGTTTTTCTGAAAAAAGCACTCTTTTCAAGTTATCGCCAATTTAATATCCAAAAATAACCAAAATTTATTTTAATATTGTACTGGTATTTAATTATTTTCAAATACTAATAAACCAATTAAATTTAATTAATAAAATTCTTAGAACAAACCATTCAAATTTTTTGAGATAAATGAAGACCTTTTGGTAATAAATTTATGATTTATCAAGAAAATTCAAAGTTAAGGACAAAAATGAGAAGAAACTTCATCTAAATATTGTGTTGGTTTTAAGTTTTTCACCATATAAATTAAATCTCAGTTTGTTAATAAGGGTCATAAACTTATGACCAAAATGTCATCATTTACTTCAATAAACGGAATGGTTTGGCCAAAGAATTTATTGTTCTTTAACTTTATAGTAACAACAATCATTCTTCAACTTGATAAGATACACAAGTTTCAGTAGAAAACGGGAATACCAATTTTTTGTAATCATCGACTATTGGTTATTTTTGTCATTAATAAACGTATATTCAAAAACTTTTTCCATGTTTTGTTCATTTTTCAACAAATTACCTGTCATTCAAGGAATAAGTTTTTCATTGGCAATAACTTAACAAATTGATTCTACTTGGTTTTAATCTGGAAATAATCTTTGAGAGGTGCAGTGATTTTTGTCTTCTTGAGGGTGCACCATTTGCAAAGATTATAGAAAAGACATATTTTTTCTTACTTACAGTATGAACAAAAATTGACGAAAATAGTGCCCATAAAAAGACATGGTACCACATTTTTGTAAAAGTATTAAGTGCATCTTGCCGTAGTGAGAAAACAGTTGCAACAGAGTCCATACACATGATTTTACTACAACTAAATACTATGTCGAACTCATGTTGTTACTGGGCAGGTTGTACTTGATTCGTTCATCTTTAATTTATCGTTTTATTATCTAAAATAGTGTGCACGTTTAAATATTTTATTATAAAACTACCACCATTAGTCATCGACGTAACTCACATGTGAAAAACAGTGACGTTTTATTATCACTGGTAGAATGATTTTTTTTTTACATTTTCATTAAACAATTAACAAGAAATGATGAAGAAAACTTAAAACAATTATAGCACGTCATAATCATTTTCGTTGTCTCAAATGTTTATTATTAACCATAGACATACACAAGATCATAGACAAGACAAGGAATAAGACAATCAGATAATCACCAAAGAGGATAAAAGATAAGTTGAAAAAAAAATCCCCGAACTATATTGAGAAATACGTAATAAAATATAATTGTTGGTTAAATACACCTGATTCCGAAAATTTTGATTTTTTAATCACATTTTACTGTTTAAAAATATTTTTAATTATACGCTTATTTGAAATTTACCGCTTGTTTTCATTAGTACTATGAAACAAGCCTATAGACGGAGTGTCAACTGTAGAAACTCTAAAGTCCCCATATAATGAAAGTCTGGACGTATACATTTACTAGGTTGATGTAAGACAGAGATCCATCTGTCCTCTTCACATCTTCTCCTCGTTAATGCTTGCGAGGACAAAAATGGCGATGTTCACGTGATCCATAGTTTATTGGAAGTATTTTAAACATGCGATTTGCCGTACATCCTTTATTGGCGCTGCCATTTTTTTTCTCGTCGATTACTCATCCAATACCGCGAGCAACACGCTTTGACCAGAAAAAGAAACCTCAAATCTAACTAAGGCGTGTTACTCATGGTATTGGACGAGCGACTGAAAGGAAAAAATGGCAGCGACAATAAAAGAAGCGCGGCAAATAGAATGCATGCTGGAAGTGAAAAGAGATACTTTAATTTTTTGTATTTTTCTATTGGTATATCGAATTTTTTTTCACGTATTTCAAATAATATTTTTAAATGGATTTAGGCAACGCGTGCTAGTTCATGGACAGTCTCTGGCGAAAACTCTAGTAACTAGATCTGGAGTGTTCGAGAAAGTTCTAGCGGATACTAGACAACGCCGGTAATTATATAAAGAGAACAATCAAGGGGTTGGAGTCAGTTGGAGTTAGTTTGGAATCCAAATTGGAATGATGATGATTTTTATGCATATGCATATTTTTATACATTTTTTGGTTTTGTCACGAAGTGAAGTATAGATAGACTATCTAGGGTTTTTGTTTTGACTAGTTTTGACATATTTTCTTTTTAATATTAGTTCCAAAGAATATACTAGAATTTGCGAAAGTGTCAGTTTTTAGATTGTTTTTAGGAAATTTGTAGTGGTTTTCTGTTTATTTCACAGTTTATTCAAAAGATTTTTGGATCTCAGCAGATTTTAGTTCGCCTGCCTGGAATGTAGCAAAGAAGAATGTAGTGATAGGTGCTGCAGGTTCTAGTTTTAGTTTTATGGTTAACATTTTACTGTAGTGACTAGTGAGTTCGTTGTTTATTTTTTAATTTCTTTTGATTCTTTTCTTGGTAATTTCTAGTTAAAACTTCATAGTTCAAGCAAATTAATTAGTGTTTAGTAACTACTGATTTTTTATAAAAAGAACAGACAATCTTCTACAAGAATGAATACTGAATATTCAGAAAGTGATAGTAGTGATGAAGATTACAATCCTAATAAAGAAGAAAAGGAAATAGTATCTGAAGAAGAATCAAATGATGATTCAGAAGGAGTACATAGTGATAATGAAGAAAAAAGTAAGAAAGGAAAAAAAAGGGGGAAAACCAAATCTACTAGAAAACGAGCTAGAAAAGATTCAGAAGGTAAGGTTTTTGTTATAATTTGGGAAAGTCAACGTTCTGCCAAATTAAGAAATCCAAAAATTTGAAAACTTCAATAATGAATAACCACCTTATTCTTATAGCATTTGCACTATTTTGTTTGTTTCTAGTGTAGTAGTTATTTTGAAGGTTCTTATGTATTCTTAACAATTCTATTTTTCAGAGGAAGAAAAAAAGATAATTGCAACTGAAACTGTTAAACCAGAAGATGAGAAAAAGCGAGTTGATGCTCTTTGGGCAGATTTTATGAAAGATACTGGTTTTAAACCCCGTT
The DNA here is from genome assembly GCA_947389935.1 of Agrilus cyanescens. Taxonomy (NCBI): domain Eukaryota; kingdom Metazoa; phylum Arthropoda; class Insecta; order Coleoptera; family Buprestidae; genus Agrilus; species Agrilus cyanescens. Next base: position 10,967,765 of record OX376710.1, read on the forward strand.
CAGAACTTCTAAAAGATGGGCCTATGCCAAATACCAGCAAAGAACATCAACAAATAAAACCTTTAGTTAAAAAAGAAGATAAGATTAAAGTGACCCAAGTTTTTGACTTTGCTGGAGAGGAAATTACAGTTGAGAAGGAGATTCCAGTAAATTCAGGTGATACAAAAGACTCGGAGAGTGGTAATAGCTCCACTTCTACAAATCCCAGTAAGAAACCGCGAGGAGGTGGTTTAAGTTCTGTTCTTAATCAGATTGGAAAGAAGAATAAAATTAGTACATTAGATAAAACAAAGTTAGACTGGGATAGATATAAAAAAGAAGAAAACCTGGAGGATGAATTAAAAGCTTATGGCAAAAGTAAAGATGGGTAAGCACATTTTTTATATAGTAGATTGATCTTTCACTGTAGCTATTAACTAATATTTCACATCGTGTCATGTTGTTGATTATAATATTTAAAAAAAATTTTTCGCTACTAACATTTCTGGTTTAAATTTTTTTCATAAACAATTGTTAGGCTCTAGCTTTTTGCATATTTGACTATTGTTGAAAGGGCTTATTGTCTTAACATTTGCCATTTGATTCTAATCTTTCTATGTCCTTAAAACTAATTTTTTCAACTGCTAGTTGAGCTAGAAGAAAAAGCGCCAATCTAAAGATCTCCACTTTCAGTATGACATAAATTTTAACATAAAATTGTAGTCTGATTGTGTTCTTTATGAAGTTACATCTTTTATCTTCTTGCTTAGACCTTGGGATTTTATTTGAGAATCGTCTTAACTTCAATAACCATATTTTAACTTTACCTCATGAGCATCTAAAATATTAGGCTTCGTCATAAGAACTACTAGAGAATTTAATTACTTATTCTATATTATTTCTTTGTTTAAATCTCTAGTTGTTCCTGATTTGCTTTATCTCCCAAATTTGGTCTCCTTCTACCGATGTACAATGGAATATGCTTGAGTCCGTTCAACATAAGTTTTATATTGCATATAAGTTCTATATTGCATTTAAATTAGATTCTAAAAAGACAGGTAAATTCCTGTTACGTCTAAATAATTAAGGATTACAAATCCTAGTCAGTCTTGTTAAATTAGATTCTCCTATGCAATATTCCGATCACAATTACAATCCCATATTACGGAAAAAACTATAAAACAACTGCATCGATATCACGATTATATTTTTACTTACAAATTATACAATGGATGTTCCTGAACTTTTTAATCTTTTTCAATATCGTGAAATCCCATATAATTTTAGAGATCATAGGACACTTCTCGACTCCAGTACGCAACTTGGCTACTGTTTTAATTCCACCGTTTTTAGACTACGTCGCTTGTTAAATTTTTTGGATGAATCTATTAGAAATTTATCTTTAATTTCATTTAAAACGTGTATTAAAATACATTAGTAATCTTAAATGTGATTTTTATTTTTCTATTTTGCTTTTTTATATATTATTTTAATTCGGAATTGCCATATTTTATTTAATCTAAAAAGACAGGTAAATTCCTGTTACGTCTAAATAATTAAGGATTACTAATCCCACACTTGGAACGCGTCCTATACAATAGGTACAACGAACCACAAGCCAATTCTGCGACCGGTTTCGACCTATTGGGTCTCTTCAGGCAGAATCCTTAATTATTTAGACGTAACAGGAATTTACCTGTCTTTTTAGATTATTTTATCTACGTCTAACATGTATGTACCTTCAGATTCAATAGTGTAATTCAATGCCGGTAGGGGTAGTAGCCCTCGGAGTAGTTGTTTCTGTTGTTTCTAGTTAGTCATATTTTATTTACCTCGTACCTTCCCTTTCTGTTTCATTTAATAGTAGTGTACTATTTAATTTCTCTTGTTTATTAATCAAATTGTTATATATTTTTATTTTAGCTTATATTCTATTTTGTAATTGGGCTTTGTAGCCCGTCATAGTTTCTAAATAAATAAATAGTAATATTAAATTAGGATATTTTGATTTTAGGTATCTTGAGAGGCAAGACTTTCTACAAAGAGCAGATTTAAGACGATTTGAAATTGAGAAAAGTGTTAGAAATTCATTAAGAGCCAATAAATTGAATAATGGCACTTAATTATTGTATTAAATAATATCATTTGAAAATGAACTTATATCATGAATTCGTTATTCAGTTTTTGAAGACATGCATTTGTGTTCTTCTTTTTACATTCTATATTGTAAAAAGTGATTCCAAAACTTCATATTGTAATAATTAAAATGAGTGTTTAATTTTATTTTTTAATATGCGTAATGCAATATTACTGCCGCAGAACTACAGTTCAGAAGCTATTATTATGTTTTCAGTAATTTTAATGTATATGTGAATATATAGGAATCACCTAACATTCCTTTTTTACAAGATATGTAGTTGTTCTTCCGTCACAATTGTAAATTTTAAAATGCCTAGTTGATAATCAAGATCTATAATTCTTATTTGTATTGTTTGCCGTCAAATTAAAAATTTACGTAGTTAATTTCTTATTGTTATTAATTCCTTCAACATAATTTTAACTTATGAGTTTTTTTTTTGTGATTACGTACGGACAACTGCGAGTACTCCTTTGATTAAGGTAAGTTTAAAAACCTATCGACTGATACTGCATTTTAGATTTTTATTACTTTATGAGTAAATGGCACCCTAGCATTTTTTTTAATATTTGTCTTTTCGTATTTAACTTTATTGGAATAATCATCTCATTTTGTTTTTGTGGTTTACAATTAGAAATTTTCATTTGACTATTACTCTTTAATTTTAGTTAAATTTTTAAAATTAAAAGGCATTTCAAACATTTTGTTACAATAAATATTTAATATACATACATAGAAAACGTGTAAGAAAACACTTATTTTATGTTTTTGTTCATAAATATCTCGCATATTAACATCTTAAAAAAAATTTTATATCCTTATTTTTTTAGTTACAAAAACTATTTCCTACTCCCTTTTTTATTAGTACCTGTATACAGGGTGACGCATTTTAAATCAACCATTTGATTAACTATTTTAAATAAAAAAAGACCAAAACAAAATAAAATTTTTTGTCACATGCATTAGGAAAATTAGTCTTTGCATCGCTAAACGAAAGTATTACATTTTCAGGTAAACGGAAACAAGATAGCGCATGCGTAATAACACAAATTTTGCGACGTTAGGTGTAACATGACCTCTTTTTGTCCAATTAAATGAATTTTCCACACGATTGTGACAAAAAATATTATCCACACCTCGGGAAGAAAATGGGCTAACAGACCATGTGTGAATTGTCACCCGAACTAAAAGAAGGCCCACTTTCCCCCCTTGGTGCGTAATATACTATTTATTTTTACCAATAGGGGTAAACGTAATCTCAATGATTAATTTTTTTAATCTATTAAGGGAGATACAGATAGATTTTACAACAAAACACAAGCTAGTGAACCCGTGGGAATATTTCACATATCGGTTGCTTTGGTTGCGTATATGCAACCGACAGCTGTTATGCATGTTCGTTAAACTGGTTGACTATAAGTTGGGAGCATTCAGCTGTGTGTGTCAGGGTGTCCCATTTACGAGTATATTGCAGGGTAACCTTTACTTTTAAAGATGTGTCACTGTGCTACTTTTTTGTGAAATGAAAGATACAGCAAGCAGAATTTTCATAACCCTCTTAGTTTTTGAGATACGAGAGATAGTTGAAAATTATTACTCTTCCGGTAATGCTTAAATCTCGACTATCTTGCAACTTAGCAAAAACACAATCAGTTATCAGAATAGTAAAAAGCGCCTCATACAGCGGTGTAGTTAATTATCTGTATTCTTTTTCATTTTCAAAAAATTTTCCCAAATGTGTAAATTTTATACAAGGTGGGCTAATAGTGCGTGGACGGAGGATTGTGTCGTTAATATTGGTGGTGTGGAGAAGTATAAAGGACTGCGATTTTTTAAAGAGAAATTTACTTTAAAATGTTACTAATATCCTGAAATATCGCGAGCTCAAATATAAAATATGTTATGGTTTACTAACGAGAATAATTTTTGTTAGAACGGTTTACTGTTGGTGTAAGAGAAACGAATGTTTGTTTTCGTAAAATCTTGCTATTGATTCACATTAATGAAAAATGCAAAACTTTATTACCTTTTGGCAAGTTTTAATTAAACAATTGAATGATAATACGGTTTCTCTAATTTTTAGTTATTATTCATATTCGTGTACCGATTTCTTAAAACCAATCTAATTTTACGTACAATAATAACAAAACCAACTACTTCCTATTACTAGTTACTAGATGGTGCGCTACTGAGCCACGCCATAGATTAGCCACGCCGTCTGATGTCAAAATATCACAACTTGCAATCGACGATTATGTGTCGCGTCTTTTTCCTAGTCTAGTCGTATGCATAAGCGTGCTATAGGTTTCGAGAGTAAATTATTTCCATTGTTTTGTGAATTTGCTAATGATAACTTCAGGATGTTTTTTTTATAGAAAAGATTTTCGTATCAGAATCGTATTATGAGAGGGAGAAGGGCGCCTTAAATTTTGTCCGAGGCGCCACAACCTTTAAAGCCGGCACTGTGCAAATATATTATTCGCCGTAAAAATATACCTACCTATCATCCCATTTCAAATAATGAAGTCGTTGGCTTCAAGTCTAATAATATACTGACTTTGGGTTACGTATGCCTTTTTGCTACACATTTTTTTAAATATTTCTGTTAGACAACTGTATTTGATATTTGTAGTAATTAACGAACTGATATATACATATAAATATTATGAATGAACTTTCCAAGTATTTAAATTACTAAATACAATTTTCGTAGAAATGAGTAATTTACGAAAAGTGATTCATCCTACCATTATTTAACATGAATTTAAAATTCATTGATCATCATTCATTGTCGTAGGTCGGTCGATGGCTATTAATTTCTTGTAATATGCAGACGAATCTGAAATCACCACGAATTTGCGAATGAACTTAGGTACGATAAAAGTAGGGATCAAGCAAGAATCGAGTTATCGCATCGAGTGTGGTGGTTCGTCGGTTTTCGGTTTGGTTTGTTTCATGATTGTTTAAAGCAGTTGCGTGTTGACGCTGTATCGGTGTGGGTCTCGACGTTATTTTGGAGCAGCTTGCGATGTTTTAAAAGAAAATTGTAAACATCTAATGTCTCATGTGACGAATACAAATTTTGAATTTTTTTTTTTTTGACGTACATTGGTGTAAGTGTTTTGTGTGTTTTCTTGCAGTTATTGCTATTGCAATGCCACAACTGTTGGATTCAACTTCTGTTCATCTAACACAAGTAAGTTTTATGACAATTAGGGATATTTACCTACATGCAATTAATAGGAAATATGTAGGTATTTTTATTCAGGTACCTACTCATTTTGTTTTGTCTTTTTTTGTGACAAAAAAGAAACAAAAGAACCTAGTGAGTAAATTCGGTAAATGAATTTATTTTTATTCCTATTATTGCTCGCATGTTTTACGTTTTTACGTAAAACTATTTAACCGATGGGCATAATGAAGAAAATGGAAATTCATTTTTTAATTTTCTTTTACTTAACCCACATTAGCGTTGCCTACTTGTTATGTACCTATAAAGTTAAATATTTTTTTATTTTTGAAAAAATTTGGGTTCTATCTTAAAAAGATACAAATGAACCTTCACTTTTTTTGAAATGGGTACCTACCTACAGCAGAAGTTCGATAACGTAAATAGCCGATAGCGAAAACATTGCGCTAACATGAATGCTAAATGGACCACCGTAAACAACCTTTAAGCTCGATAATGTAAATTATTTTAGTCTAGCAGTCAAGTGACTGACTAATTGTGCAATTTTTATATGATCGCGTATTCTTGTAGAGATCAATGAGAAGAGCATTTGTGCAGATTTTTAACAGCACCAAGTAATTGTTGAAGTTGGACAGGACTCTTCGGTAGAATGTCAATCAAGCATAATATTTATTTACAGAAAATCATGCCCAATGTAAATTAACGCAAACTAAAATATCGCCCAATGATTCCAAATTTCGGAAATTTCAAGATTAGCTTTAATTTTTAATCCCCCAACCAGTAGAATAAATTTCTAAGTGAAATAAAAATAGTTGAAGTGAATTTTGCTCGAAAGTTAAGTTAGGTTAGGTTAGGGTACAGGTCCACGGCAGTATTCAGGTCTGTACCGTATCCTCTTTTGGATCAGAAAAACCAAAATTTGACATTTATTTGGAGTTAATAGATAAAATATTAGTAAGTATAATGCCTTTTTGGGATTTGACAAAGATGGGTATCTAATTATATTTTGGATTTGAAATATGTACAATGTAACTGTTAACTGGTTAATTTGATCTTTTAATATATAAAATTTCAGTGCTCTTTGTTAAGTATTTATTTATACAAATGAGAATAAAGCACAAAGTATGATACCCAAAATTTTCTCTTCACAATTAATCATTTTTTCGAAGCATCGTCGTGAAAAGTTACCGAAAGATTTTCCGTTAATTTAAATCAATATCATAAAAGATTATCCGCAAAAAATGACAAAATTTTTGTGTGCCTCCTTCCCAAAATCCTGAGTACGATCCTGAAAGCTTTTGGAAGAAATAGTGAAAAAACTAACATTTTAATGTCGATTTGGGGGATAGAGAGTATTGGATGGTAGAAACGCGAGTTCTGTATTTGACGAGCATTGCTATCTAGTCTTTTTTCAAAGTTGATTTAAAAAACAGTTTTTGTTATCAATTTTCTTCAATAGTCAAAGTCAGTTCTTTTTTACTTGCATTAATGCGGTATGATTGTCCGAGCTGGCTCCTCGTCTATTGACCTGGGCTTACTCAGCATCTGGTCTACATCCGTTTTAAGATATACATATATCGTTCCTAAGTAAATAAAAGAATGACTGAAAAAATGTTCAATCAGTGGTGGATAGGTACCTAATAAGATAATGCAGGATGATTATTGGTAGTAGAACTGGTCGGAAATTTATGAAACATTGTAAAATATTTAAAAAATATGGAATTCTATAGAATATATTCTATTTTGAAACATTTAAAAGTGTGTTTTATTATTTTTTAAATAATGCAGGATGATTTGAAAAGATACCCATTCATCTTATTTGACTCATTCGGTGAAGTCGTATCTCTACCAAAATTGAAATGTGATATATATCTACTTTATCTGTTTTTGTAGCGTGTTTTACTTACGTTAGTTTTTAATAAAGAATAGGTACTGAAATATCTTCTTCTTAACTCTTAACTGCCGTCTTGAAATGCAAAATAAAAAAGAATATTTAGAAAATGAGAAATTTCAATATTGAATACCTAGTTATCATCGAAAATAAGTTTTAATTCAATTCCTTTTCTCTAATAACATTTGATACTATAGTGTTTAAGCGAAAGAAATAAATTACAGGCATATTTTTCAAAATATATATTTTTTTTTAATTTCTAATGATTGTAAAATGATTGGAGATGAACATGAAATATTACTGTCTGTTAGTGTCATTCTAAAACATTTTAGATCATCTTGAAATGTCATAGAACATTTTATAACCTCTCGGAACATTTTGGAACGCATTGAGATCGTTCTCGAATATTCTAAACTTAAATCTCGAACAATCTTGAGCTTTCTAAATAATTGTTGAAATTATTATCGAATATTTTAAGTCATTCTCAAGTCAAGTCTAGAACTTTTTAGATCGTTTTCGAACATTCTAAGTCAGTCTCCAAAAATCTCGAAAATTCTAGACCGTCTGGACTCTAATATGTTTTATGAAACACAATTCAGTACCTTTCACTTGATTTATGGTGAGAAATATAATTTTTTAGACAAAGTATTTAATTTTTGTCACCCACACCCACCCCTTTCCACCTACCGCGATCAAACTCTTATTATCGAGGAGAAGCTAAGGGCTATTTACCATCAATACAACCGTAAATGGTTTAATGGTCTTTATCATGATATTATTTATGTTTTGAAGTAACTAATTCTAAAGGTAAATGGAAATCTTTTTAATTTCAATACTTTCTTCAAATGTCTGACTTTGGCCTCTTTATTTTTACGTTTTCTTACAATTAGACTAATAATTAATAAAATATTAGGTAACTAATAATGTACAAATATACACATACATACATATTACATAAACTTTTTTTAACGCTGCAATACGGTGAGATCAGATGTGCTGAAGTATTAAAATTCAAGAGACGAAATTGTGAAATATTTATATGGACTTTTTGTATCTCATAATAAATACAAGAACAGCAGAGAACACTGCAAAACAGTTTAGTTTCTACAGTTAAAATCTAAAACACGCACATGTTTAGTGGGTCTCGGAATTTGCCGACAAGAAAGGCTCCTCATCTTTCTAGTTTTGCCGACGACATTGGAATACCAAAAGATCCCGCAAATAACATAAAACAGAAACAGACACGCCATACTGTTGCCAGTCCAAAAAGCGGCGCTTAAGCCCAACCCTAGAAAATCCGTCACGCTAAAAATGTATTCAAACGCCTGGCTGCCAGCTATCGTTTGAAAAAATAGTTTGAACAACACGCGAAACGATTTATCAATTAAGGTTAAAAAATTTGCGATCTACTTCTACAGGAAAAAAGAAATTTGATATGTTCTCTGGAAATTTAAATGTATTAGAAACTTATCATAATATTTTAATTACATCCGCTTATAGAACTTATTCAGTCCCAAGTTCGAACAATCCAGAATTTGCTGACTATTAATAAACCATCAAATTGTAAGTGAAAGTGTTCCTTGCGCCTTTTTCGAAATCCATAGTGAAATTTGTGATAAAATTCGCCAATTTTGGCAATTCCTTCGTACACGTGTTTACATCGATAGAAAGTGTCCAAGTGATTCTAACCTTAAAATTTTGATGTTTATAACACGTTTCGCAGTGTTAATGTCTTAATGCAAAAATTTATATAGCTGAATAAATAAATAAATAGTAGTATGTAGTTAGGAGGTTACGTATGAAATGGTTGCTCGGATAAAAATTTCCTAGGTGCTTTGGACAACTGACAAGTAGGTACCTTATCATCAGCCGGTTAGGTTAGGAGGTTATTGTATGAAATGGTCCCACTAAGCTCTCAAAGTTCCACATGTATTTACCTAAGGTTCATAAACCTAAATTGGAGATGACATCTTCCGTGTTGGAACGTTCAGGTGTTTCTTCTTCTTCTTCTCCATTCTCCTTATGCCTTTTCAGGCGTCGGAGTTTGGGTTGCTTTCAACCCATTTCTTCCATATTTTCCTGTCTTGTGCTATTCTTCTCATTTCTTCTTGTGTTTTTCCTCGATGTTTTCCCAGTTCTACTATTTGTTCTATCCATGTTCGTCTTGGTATTCCTTTCTTCCTCTTCCTACTGGTTTTTGTTTCTAATATTTTTCTAGTTATTCTTTCTGTGTCCATTCTCTCGATATGTCCATACCATTTTGTTAGTTTTTAGTTATATGCAACGATAAGTATTAAATAGATTCCATGTTTGTATTTGTATGTGTAGGTCTAAGTATTTTTTGTCATTCGTTCGTTAAGGGTAGTTTTATGATATTCAGGTAGTTTTGTAAGGTTTAACTTTAAGATACAGTTCGTGACGGACAGTCAGCGCGATCGGTTGTTCAAGTATACGTATCCCTAGTTAGTTTAAGAGACATTATCATTATTAGTTGTATAGCTGTATTTTAGAATAAAGCTTATCTATTGTCACACAAATTCCACTGCAACATTATTTATCCGATTTCGGATCATCAGCCAACAGGTTATGGGCCCAGGCGTACTTGTGTGAACAATAATCTTTGATACAGTGGTTCGTTAAAAAAGTAATTCGGTAGTGTTTAATCAAAAAGGACTCAGATCACAAAAATGGCAGAAGGAAATTATCGCCAATGTTTTGATAAACTTAATACGGAAAATTATCAAACATGGAGTTACCAGATAGAGCTGTTATTAATTAAGGATGAACTATGGGAAGTGATTACGGAAAATGCGCCAGAACCAATCAGTCCAGAATGGAAAAGGAAGGACGATAAAGCTCGTACTACAATAGGTCTATCGGTGGAAGCAAATCAGTTAATACATATACGGAATGCAAAAACAGCCAAAGAAGCATGGAAAGCACTTAAAGAATACCATCAGAAGGCATCATTATCAAGTACCATTTTCTTATTGAAGAGGCTATGCAGATTACAGCTAGAAGAAGATGGAAATATGGAAAAACATATAATGGAAACTCTTGATTTGAAAAACAAATTATCAGCACAAGGTGAAGAGTTAAAGGACAATTTAGTAGCTGCTATGCTGCTCAGTAGTTTACCTGATTCCTATAATGCCTTAATTACGGGCATTGAAAGTCGACCAAGAGAAGATTTAACGTTAGAGTTCGTCAAAGGAAAACTTATAGATGAATACAGACGGCGTAAAGGTAACCAATCTTCTATTCAAGAAGATACAGCGATGAAGACAAGCTCAAAAAGGTACAACGAGCAGAAGAAACAAACTTGTTTCTTCTGCAAAAAGGAAAACCACATCAAGAAAGATTGTAGAAAATATCAAGCGTGGAAGCAGAAGCAAGAAAACAGAAACAGCGTGAAGAAAGTTAGTGCGTACGAAGGTGTTAATAACGGTAGCGACGCGTGTTTCGGAGTGATAAAGAAAAGCGAAACGGAAGAAAGTTCTCAAAAACAGTTAAATTATAGTGCTAAAGAAACCGAAAGGAAGACGAGTGCGTGGATAGTTGACTCAGGGGCTACAAGTCATATGTCGTACCAGAAGGAATTTTTTACAAAGTTAGATTACACCAAAAAGGGTCACGTTCGTTTAGCTGATGAAGAAAAGGTTTTAGAAGTTCACGGAGTTGGATCTGGTTCGGTAACCTGCATTACAAAAGGCAACGAAATGAAAAGGGTTACAATTGAAAGTGTTTTGTATGTACCTAAGTTGGGGTCAAACCTACTATCGGTAAAAAGATTAGTAGCCGGAGGGCATACATTAAAGTTTTATGGATCTGCCTGTGAGATCTCAAAAAATGGAAAAATTGTAGCTACAGCATCGTTGGGATCCGAACTTTATGAGTTAAAAACAGCCGACAGAGTATGTACCGTTAAAGCCGGTCACACCAAGAACTGTCAACACACGTGGCATAGACGTTTTGGTCACAGGGATCCAGAAGCAATAAAGCAATTACCCCTAAGAAACCTCGCTACAGGCATAGACATTGAAGACTGCGGACTGAGGGAAATATGCGACAGCTGTGTAAAAGGTAAATTGGCCCGGAAACCATTTCCAAAAGAAAGTATCAGTAAGTCAACGTACATTCTAGACTTAATCCATACAGATGTATGTGGACCAATGCCGACCGTAACGCCAGGAAAGAAGAGGTACATTCTATCGATCATAGATGACTTTTCGCGTTATACTACCATTTATTTACTAGAACATAAGTCGGAGGCAGCTGGTCACATCAAAAGTTTCGTTGAAATGGTGAAGACGCAATTCGGGAGAAAACCCAAAGTTGTGCGGTCCGACAGAGGGAAAGAATATGTAAACAGAGAATTGCAAAGTTATCTAAAGAAGGAGGGGATAATGACGCAATATACAGCGACTTATTCACCTCAACAGAACGGTGTTGCTGAAAGGAAAAATAGGTCCCTTCTTGAAATGTGTCGCTGTATGCTTTTCGATGGAAACCTCGATAAGAAATACTGGGGAGAAGCAATCTTTACGGCGAATTACCTACAAAATAGACTGCCAACTAAATGCAAAAGCAAAACACCGTATGAGTTGTGGCATGCTAAAGTTCCTGATGTGTCACAACTTCATATATTCGGTTGCAGGGTGTATGCATTTGTTCCTGGAGAGTTAAGGCGAAAGCTGGACGAAAAGGCAGAAAAACTGGTATTTGTGGGGTATTCAGAGGAATCCAAGGCCTACCGTTTGTTGGACACGAAAACAAACAAGATAAAGATTAGTAGAGATGTTGTTTTCATGGACGTCACACCATCAAGAGAAGGTGAAATAGTCAGAGATGGGGTGGAATTTACCCTAGAAAATATGGTTATTGCAGAAAGTAACGAAACCAATGAAAGACAGCATGAAGACGACGACCTGTCCCAAGGCAGTGAAGACGATTTACGACGATCCAATAGATCAAATAAAGGAGTTCCTCCTGACCGTTATATGGGTCTAGCAAACTTAACTCGAGAACATGAGCCAAGAGATCCAAAGGAAGCATTGTCCAGGCCAGATGGGATTCATTGGAAGGAAGCAATGGACGAAGAAATAAAAAGCTTAAAGAACAATAAAACTTGGGTCCTGGAAGAAGTTCCAAAGGGCAAACAGGTTGTTTCATGCAAGTGGGTATACAAGAAAAAATACGACGAGACAGGAAACATTAGCAGGTATAAAGCTCGATTAGTTGCGAGAGGATTTTCTCAAAAATATGGAGAGGACTATGACGAAGTATTTGCTCCAGTGGCAAGACCAGCTACATTTAGGTCACTTTTAGCAATAGCAGGTAAAGAGGGGTTGCTTGTAAAACACTTCGATGCAAAGACTGCTTTTCTAAACGGTCAATTAAGGGAAGTTATATACATGCAATAACCGGATGGCTACATAGAAAAAGGGAAAGAAAATTTTGCCTGCAAGCTTCAAAAGAGTATTTATGGTTTAAAGCAAGCTGCCAAAGTATGGAACGATTGTCTAAATGACATTCTTCTAAACAACGATTTCATACAAGGCGAAGCCGATCCGTGCCTCTACATAAAGTCAATAAAAGGGAAACCAGGTATATATATTGTCGTCTATGTAGATGATATATTAATAGCAGCAAAGAGTGAAGAAGCAATAAAGAAAATATTCAAGATACTAAATGAAAGTATCGCATTAACAGACCTTGGCAACTTATCCCATTATTTAGGAATTGAAATAAAGAAAAATACCAACAGCATTTATTCGCTAAAGCAGTCACAGTATATAGATAAGTTACTAGTAAGATTCGAACTTCAAGATGCAAAAATCTCCAAGACGCCAATTGATACAGGATATTTCAAACTCACAGAAGAAACAACGATGGCGAATAGTAAAAATTATCAACAGTTAATCGGTGCTTTACTATACATCGCCGTTCATACAAGACCAGACATTGCGGCAAGTGTTACAATATTAAGTCAACGCAACAAAAACCCCAGGTGCATTGACTGGTTAGAAGCAAAACGAGTGGTGCGTTATTTAAAAGGGACAAAGGACTATGAATTAGTTCTCGGAGGTGAACGCGACGCACATCTGATCGGTTACGCGGACGCGAATTGGGCTGAAAATCACGAAAACAGAAAATCAAATAGCGGTTACTTGTTTAAAGTTTTCGGTGCGCCGATTAGTTGGGGTTGTCGAAAGCAATCGTGTGTGGCGTTATCTTCGACAGAAGCCGAGTACATCGCGCTAGCGGAAGCTTCACAAGAAGCTGTGTGGTTGCGACGCTTATTGACGGACTTTGAAGGAGTGGTACCGGCGACGACAACCATCTACGAAGATAATCAAAGTTGCTTAAACCTCGTGTGTAATAAAAAGTTTAGTAATCGCACAAAACATATAGACACTAAATACCATTTTATAAAAGACCTAAAGGAGAAGGGAATCATAGAGTATAAGTACTGTCCAACAGATGTAATGCCAGCTGATATGCTGACAAAGCCCTTAAATTGTATCAAGTTAAGGAATATGACTAAACTTGTCGGTTTGATGTAATCAATTGTAGTTACATGTTTGTAAAATTTATTATCGTTGAGGAGGGGTGTTAGTTTTTAGTTATATGCAACGATAAGTATTAAATAGATTCCATGTTTGTATTTGTATGTGTAGGTCTAAGTATTTTTTGTCATTCGTTCGTTAAGGGTAGTTTTATGATATTCAGGTAGTTTTGTAAGGTTTAACTTTAAGATACAGTTCGTGACGGACAGTCAGCGCGATCGGTTGTTCAAGTATACGTATCCCTAGTTAGTTTAAGAGACATTATCATTATTAGTTGTATAGCTGTATTTTAGAATAAAGCTTATCTATTGTCACACAAATTCCACTGCAACATTATTTATCCGATTTCGGATCATCAGCCAACACATTTCAATTGTTTCTTTTCTATTTTCTTAATTATTGATTCTTGTTCTACCATTTCTCTTATTTCGTCATTTCGTACTCTATCCCATTTTGTTTTGCCTGCTATTTTACGTAGGTGTTTCATTTCAATTGATTCTATTTTCTTTTGGTGTTCTTTTTGTATCGTCCAGTTTTCGCTTGCATATGTTATGGTTGGTACCGTTATTATGTTGTGAATTCGTATTTTTGTTTCTTTCTCTATGTCTTTATTACTTAGTATGGTTTTATTTATTGTATAGTATATTCTTGTTCCCTTTCTTGCTCTGTTTGTTATTTCCGCGTCTATCTTTCCATCTTGTGTTATTATAGTTCCTAGATATTCATATACTTTTACTCTCTCTAGTTTATTTCCCTTACATTTTATCTCTCTTTCTGTTTTGATATTTTTGTTCTCGTTTATTATCATCATTTTACTTTTATCTATGTTTATTTCCATTTCCATCTTCTCTATTTCTTCTATCCATATGTTTACTAGTTTTTGCATTTTAATTTCTTTATCTGCTATTATAACTATATCATCTGCGTATAGTAGACAATTGATTTTAATTGGTGTTAGGTTTTTGTATCCTATTGTTGTTTCTAGGCCCTTTATTCTTTCTTTGATGTTTTTCAGTATTTTGTCCATTACTATTATAAATAGTAAAGGACTCAGACTGTCTCCCTGTTTCAGTCCCTTTTTCATTTCAAAAGCTTCCGATCTCCTGCCTGCTATTTGTATTTTTCCTTTTACTTTTCTATATATGCTTTCTATTGATTTTATGATCTGTTTTGGTACTCCTATTTGCTCTAGGCTCTCCCAAATGCTTTGTCTATTTATTGTGTCAAAAGCTGCTCTTAAATCTATGAATGTAAGAAATAGTTCTTCTCCTTCATTTATTTTTCTTTCTATAATATTTCTTAGTACGAATATGTTGTCACTTGTTTGTCTTTCTGTTCTAAAAGCTGCTTGTTCTTGTTCTAAGTTCTCTTCTATTATTCTTCGGAGTTTTCCTTCCACCACTCTTGTATATACTTTAAAGCAAACACTTGATAGACATATCGCTCTGTAGTTTTCGCATTTGGTGGAATCACCTTTTTTATATATTGGTATTATTAGGTTATTCTCCCATTCTTCTGGTATCTTCTGTTTTTCCCATGATTCTCTACATATTTTCCATAACCACTCTACCCCTTTATGGCCCATCCATTTAATCATTTCTGGTTCTATATTATCTTCTCCACTTGCTTTCCTATTTTTATTTTGCTTATTGCTTCTTCTACTTCTTCTCTCTCAATTTTGTATTCTTGTGTATCTTCTGTGTTTTTTATTATTTCCTTTTTCTCGTTTGTTCCAAACTTCTTGTTATAGTACTCCCACCATACCTTCATTATTTCATTGGGTTCTGTTTTAATCTGGTTGTTCTCGTTTTTCATTTCTTTTATTTCTTTTTTCTGAGTTGTCTTCATATTTCTTATTTTATTCCAGAATAGTCTATTGTTTGTTTTGAAATTTGTTTCCAGTTCTTTGCTAAATTTCTCCCAGCTCTTTTTCTTTTCTAGATTTATTCGATTTTTTACATAATTTCTTTTGTTTATGTATTCTTGTCTATTTAATTCTGTTCTGTCTCTATTATATCTTATCCAAGCTTCTTTCTTTTTCTTCACTTCCTCTTTTATTTCTTCATTCCACCACGCTGTCATTTTCCTTTCTTTATTTGTTTTAATAGTTCCACAAATTAGCGTTGCTTTATTTATTATGCTTTCTTTAAATTTTTTCCATCTTTCTTCTATTGTCATAATTTTTTCTTCTAACTATGTTTGTAAAAGATTTATTTATCTCTGCCTGATATTCTCTCCTTTTATTTTCATCTCTTAGTTTATTAATTGCTATCTTTCGGTATTCCTTTCTTTCCTCTGTTCTGTTTTCATTTTTGTTCATTTTCCAGATAGCTTTTACTAGTCTATGGTGTGTTGATAGTTCTGCATCATTTTCTGTCTGAACTTTTTGGATTTCTTTTCTTATTTCTTGTGTATATGTAATATAGTCGATTATACTTTTCGCATTTCTTTCTTCTGCTCTAAAAGTATATCTTTCTTCTAGCTCTTGTTCCCAGTAGGTACGTTCAGGTGTTTAAATGTACTTAATTCTGACATTTAACTACTAAAAGCATCGGAATATTTGAGGGGAAAATTTTTTTATGCAATAATATAAATCGTTTATATTAAACAACTTAGCTTTGTTAATAAAGATGATAAAGTTACTTATAACTTTAAATTGGTTAAGAGCTTTTGGACATTACGGATCCATTAAGACTAAAGTAATTGTATAAATTTGCATTTCAACCATCTATCTGCAAAGGATTGATCTAAAACCGTTTCTTTGACGTGTAGCTTACCCATATGGCGATAACGGTTTCTCCGAATTAGGGAATATTTTGTGTTTTGTTATTATACAGAGTGATTTATAAATAATTGCACTTAGGGCAACTGTCTTCTATTACATTGTCATCAATATATTAACTTAGGGGTTTCGCCCTTAAATTTAGGGACAAAACCTGTGGCTTGAGACTTTTAGGGGTCAAACATTTGGCGGTGTTATCGAGTTTAAATATGGTTATCAATTCGCATAAAAAAATGCCTGCACTCTTCGAAAATACGGCCCCAAATTTGTTATTTCAATTTATTAAATGATGTGAAGTCATTTATTCTAAAACTTACCCTTTGTTTATTGTTAGTTCTATAACACTTGATAATTTTAGTTTACAGACTTTTGGGGGTATTAAAAAGTACCAATCAGGGGTTTTAGGAATTTTTTAATTAATTGTACTAATCAGAAGACGGAAGACACTTAATGAAAGTCACTACATTCATCAGGTTGAAGTAAATTATAGAAAAATCCTCCAATTAAAAATTGGGTCTAAACTTCATCTTGTTTATGGTACATAGTGCCATCTTACCCCAAAGCGTTCGTCACCTTACCCGATGTATGTAGTAAGATGATTAAAATGAGAAGTTTTCAGCTTTTATTCTTTAGAGAGAGTGGTTTATTTTTGGTAATATTTGTTGTCTAAATAATGTAGCAGACATATTTACAGTTTTATATTTTCATTTTCATTTCTCAAAATAAATATTTTCACTATTAATTTAAGCATTTAACATCGCCATCTTATCCCACTTTTTCCTATATATTCTACCGTAATGTCAGATTCCTTAAATAATTTGCTTATTGGTATGAACAGTGGTTTTGGAGCCAAAACAAAATGTCCTGTCTTTTTCTTCTTAAGTGCGCCATAATAGGTACATTCGTTGAATTACTTGCAAAACAAATCCACTGTGGCTCTCAGAGTCTATTTTAGATACCTACATACTCGTGGTATGTTAACTTTTACTTCGGATGTTAATGTGATAAGTTAATGTATACTACCTTATAGACCGATAGTAACAGATTTGGGTTCTCAATTTTCTAACTTATTGTTAGAGGAAATTTGACCCATTCCCGATGGCGTTCGCTACATAATAATTTGTAACTGTAGCTACACTCCTGACAGTTTCTCCGCTATCAAGCTTTTTTTATGAATTCTTATTTTTCTTGAAACGATAAAGTGATATATTTATGAGATGAGTTCTTGCTGTTCAAAAAGTAGCTACACGTGACGTGTTTACCACAAATGCTACTAATCGAAATCAACCACAAACGTGCGTGATATTGGATTTGTTTTACCTGTGTAATTTTCAAACCGTGATAGGTTCATGTGCGAATTAAAGAGGAAAAAAATTAACGAACTACTGCAACAAAGAATTCCATTTTAAGATCATTTCGCAGTGCAGAGAAGTTCAGACAATATTGCTGAGCAGAATGTTCTGTATATTTTCAAATAATATTGTTTTCATTTACATGTTATGTGTATGTTATGGCACAAATTTGAATTCTACATTTCATTTTTAAAGCAAATTTTTAGTTCTTTTTGTCGACGTTTGGCAATAAAATATACAACAACGCCAATAAAATTTCCAGTTTTGTTGATTAGCATTAATGATACTTGAAAGCTCCGCGGCCACTTGCAATTTTTAGTTGAGCACTGCTTAATTGCATTGGGTGGGTACACCATTATAGTCCGGGAGCCGGTGACAATAAAATTGCACTTACGCGGATTCTGAAATTTTGCATAGGAATTAATAGCATTTATTCATAGGTACAAGATAAGCCCGGTGTGCCAGGTCTTATCCTGGCAGAAATATTTTTTATAAATTTTTATATTTCTAAAAATCCTAAGTAATTTGCACTTAGGCGGATTTTAATTTTTTTTAAACCATTTTATCGCAAATTTTATGTACTTTCCAAAAAAATTGGTGTGACAGCTCTCATCATGGCAGAAAAGCCTGTCACACCGACTTTTAAAAACGAAAGTTCACCAAAATTTGCCCTTATCGCGGAATTAGTTTTTTTTTTTTTAATCTCTTCCTTTTAATATCTAATTATTTACTTACATGCTGCTCCATTTGATTAAATTCTTCTTTATATTTGGCTGGTATAACCATAAATTTTCTGTAGCACGACAAATGGTAACCATTTTCATTAAAATTAGTAACATCCAAATTCACATCACTGTATTTAAATTGTTTCAATTTTCTGAAGCTTAAAACACGTTGAGATTTTTTCAGTTTGTCTTCATTTTCAAATGGAATAATTTTTTCATTCACTGAACAACATTTATTACAAACGAAGCACTTCATCTTGAAATAATGATAAAAAATACAATGACGTTTGAAATCGTTCAAACAGCAGATATTTTGAAAATAATTAATAGACGAACTTCAGTAATTGGAATGTTGTAACGATCAACAGAGCTCCAAAGCAACTGACTGAAGGGACAACGATGAGCTAAACGTTTCCAAGGCTTGTAGGGTATTATACATGGTAAGGATAGCTCAATTTGAAAGTGAAAAGAGAAAGAATTATAGATGACATAAACTATATTTTGTGTCGAAAATTAAAAAGAGGACGAAAAAAATTTCAATATGCTTTATTCTCATGATTTTCTGGGGTTGAAGCCGCAATATAAAGTGGTGTGACAGATATTTCTGCCAAGTTTTGAGCTGTCACACCGAGATATTTCAAGAGAATAAGGAAAAAGGAAGAGATTAAAAAAAAAAAAAACTAATTCCGCGATAAGGGCAAATTTTGGTGAACTTTCGTTATTAAAAGTCGGTGTGACAGGCTTTTCTGCCATGATGACAGCTGTCACACCAACTTTTTTGGAAAGTACATAAAATTTGCGATAAAATGGTTTAAAAAAAATTAAAATCCGCCTAAGTGCAAATTACTTAGGATTTTTAGAAATATAAAAATTTATAAAAAATATTTCTGCCAGGATAAGACCTGGCACACCGGGCTTATCTTGTACCTATGAATAAATGCTATTAATTCCTATGCAAAATTTCAGAATCCGCGTAGGTGCAATTTTATTGTCACCGGCTCCCAGCCTATTAGGTGCAAATTACCCTTAAATTTAAATCAGTGTTTTTTACTAAATAGTTAAACCCCCATAAAAAGTTAACGGTGCATGTACCTCAAAAATCCTTCAATGAGTTTTTATTTCATCTTTTATCAAAACAATTTATCGGGAGTGACCGCTGTTCGCAATTACATGTATTCATTTTTTTACCTACAGCTATATTATACATGTAACGTATTTAAAAATTTTATATTGCAATAAGGTGTTTTTTCCTAAGATTGACGGTATGGTGATTGTTTGAATTCGAGTATTCAAAAGTGAAATGACGGTGCATTAATAATGAATTGACAAAGAAGGTCGATTCTCAATAGGCATGTCGATTGAATGTTTAAGGTGTATAGTATGTATGTTTAGGTACAGTACAACCGCCGAATTCGACAATATAACTAAGGTATTGTTATGTTGAAAAACTATACATTGTTTTAATATTTATATGGCCGAGTTGTTGATTACAATTATATAATTTGGAGAAAGCCGTTACCATCGTGAGACATGGCCTGCGTGCTGATTACGTAAGCACCTATGATAGTAGGCTCATGCCGTTACCATCGTTAAAGAAGCAAAGAAGGCCAGAGTACTGATTTGCGGCGCAATATACGGGGGTCCTCGTAGTGAACTGTTTTAGTCTAATAGCCAAGAGATTTTATCGTCCAAAAATGAGAGAAAATATAAGAACAAGCTCAACCGCAATCTGACGTGATAATGACTATAAATTTTTTACGACTAATCGCAAGTTAAACAATGTTAACGATATTTCGAGGCCCCCATAATACTGGCAGCCCTGGGCTCGTGCCCCAAGTGCCCTTATGGAAATAATAACTGCCTTTAGGGTTTTATCAAATGTGAGTAAGTAGGCGCATTTTTCAACCAATTTCTACACCATCGCCCTTAAATATACTAAAAATTATCAATCAGCATTTAGCTTGTACGATACCTATAGTCTGTTGCGATCTCGCTTACGGTAGTACCGGGTTCGATTCCCATATGGTGGAAAAGTGATTTTTCATGTTGTGGAGTTACATATTTTTTTTATATTTTTGTTAAAATATATATTAATCGGTTAAAGCTCAAAAAACATTTTAAGGGCAAGAGATTTTCAACAAATAGTGAAGTCTTATGTGCCATTGATGTTGAGGAGTGTTTATATTAGGCTAGATACATATCACTACCCCCTCGTACATACCTACATATTACGCTGTTCAAGTGATGGACGCTTTGCTTCTCCAGTGTGTTCCAAACAGCACATACCCATTATTTACTTTTCGTGATTTTCGCCGAAAAACCTTTAAAGTGATGCGAAAAATGTAATATTCGTTAATATTGATATTATATTAAAAGCAAGTAGCAAGTTATTTCGGGGTTTTCAATTTTGTCAAAAAAATCAACTTTTTTTTGTTTTATTGACTGTCCTACAATAAGTCACAATTTCCATGGCAAGTAAAATATACTATTTTGTCCTGTTTTATAATAATACCCAAACACTTATTAGTTGGATACGATTTGATTATTGTTGTGCCTTTTTCTGTTCATATCTATAATATTATATAGCAGTTTTTTTTTGCGTTTCTTCTAACGCTTATTTTTCTATTTTTGTTATTAGAAAACTTAAATTAAACGAATAAATGGAATTGAGAAAGATAAGATACATATTATATTTTTTAAAGCAGTAAGTGGCATTTTTTAATGTCATTTCGAAGACAAGCACTCGCAGAAATCCATTATCTGCCTATTATTGTCTACATACACGTCACATGTTTCTTCATTTCTTCTTCTTTTTCATCATTTCCGATGTACGTATTATGAGGTTTGACCGCAGGCTAAAGAAACATGTACCTGACACTGAGATAATCATCTTTAAATGCGCGAATTAAACCTTCATAGAACCCTGTTTAGTTCGTATTCATGTGGAGTAACTGCCTTTCTGTTTGATTGAATTCCCACATATTGTATAGGTACGTGCTCCTTTTTGTCAAGAATCATTTAAGGAATGTGACGTGTAAATCTAAGATCGTAAGTAACTTGTGTAAATGTACCTATAACACATCAGGTGTGTGTGTAATTTGTGAATGCACATTTGGTTTCTGAGATAAAAACATAACATATTCTTAGTAAAAAGCATTTAATTGGTTGACCGTAAAAGGATTCTTCTTAAGGCGCGTTCTCACCACTCAAGTTTAGTTGATCAATTTAATTGATCAACAAAAATTGAATGAAAGGTGAATTGAGACCTTTCGTTTCAACATGTTGATTAAACTTTTAGTTGATCAAGAAAAGTTTGCCTGTCAAACTTAATCGTTCATACCAGCTGAATCCTATTTGTTAGTCGACACGAATCTTTCGATTTTGTTGAATTATATTTTGGTTTTTGGGCTTAATTTTGAATTAAAAATTTTTTTTCAAACATTTTCGACGGATTTTTGTATTCTTCTTTATTATCCAAAGTTAGTTCTTTCAGGACATTCTCTGAGTGATCAAACGGATTTTTCCTTTTAATCCAATTGCATACTCAGAATCGGTATTTTGTGCCTTTCATCCAATTTCAATATAATTCTCTGCAGTTCCTCAGTCAACAAACCAGTAATTTTTATACCCGCCACTAAAGTTGATCAACTAAAATCAGATCATGAGAATAGGCCTTAAAAAGAATGGTGTGAGATTTTTAAGAACTATAAATACATATATTGGATTATGTTTTTACTTGATGGAACCAGCCAAAAACATTCCTACAAATCAAGAAGACTGGATAGCTTTGATGTTGCTAAAACGTATTTACTCAAAAGTTCAGTCGAAGATAATGCTCTTGCTGTTCAATTGGGCCATCCTCCCCCCGTGGGCCCTGTATGGAGGACTTGGAGGCCTAAGATGCTGTTCCCCTACCTAAGGGATATAAATAAAAATAATTCAAAATAAGGGAGGTAATAACGGCTCCAAAACAAAATTTGCAATCGGTTATGAGGTAGGTACCACCTTATTGTTTGTTCTTTTGACGGAAAATCATGACGTCTAATTACAGAAAAAGTGTTTATTGTTTGGTACATTAATCATGCTACGTACATACAGTAGGTATATAGTCCTGCAATTCGCATTGCAACTGAAAACCTGTTCATGACTGTTTATGTTTTAACTTTTCTGCAGTTGTCGCACACTTTGAAAGACAACTGACTCATATTTACCTGTTTATGGTATTTTTGTAATGTGGAACTGGGTACTATATGTATATTAGTTTGGTAAAGCAACGTATGTAATTCTGGTGCAAGTACATACTGAAATAAAGTACATACGTTTCGGTGCTAGTAACCTTGAATGCAATTCCCCATGCAAATGCTCTCGCGTTTCCTTGCATCAGCATAGCAACAGTTGCGAAGGATTCAACAGAAATTAGCGATGCTACTCATTACGTATATAAGTCGTCCGTTTTAATTAAGCTCAATATAATTGAATTTTTTGACGTGATGTCACTATAGGTCAGAAACAAAATAAACGTCAAGTTTTCAGTTGATTGAAGGAAAATCGACCAGAAAATATAGTGAAAAAAGGTAATATTTTGCACCAAAATTTTACATTTTATATTAGATATTTATTTCACACTGTATTACTTCGATCTTTCGCTTTATTCGCTTTCGTAGAAATGCACTATAAACAGAACTGACTGCAGTCGCATCCTGCCTGTATTTATATTTGTCTCGAGACCATTCTAGATAAAGAATCCGGAAAAATCTCGTCCTTACACGTCAAGTCCAGGGCATATGGTTCCGATAACGCGTATTTGCCCCGCAGCTACGACGTTCCGCGAAGCGGTCTAAGGGCGCCGCTGCCTATAACGATCGCCCGCGGCTTCCGTTCGCAACACTACAAATTCTTCGACTGTCGCGATGTAGTCAACTACGCTAATAAGAGGACCCCTGCTGTCTGCTGATGGACAATAATAAAATTGTATGGCTCATTTTTAAATAATGTCATATGATGTAAATATCGCTCTCGCAATTAGAACGAGTTTACTGTGTGATTACGTGAGGTTAAATTAATCAATGTACGTAAGAGTTACTAAACATAAACATAAATGCGGTTGATCTCGAAGTTCTTAATCATCTGCATCGAATTGAGAATGTGTGAATAACCAAATATTTACTACAATGGACTAATAATAACCACTAATAAATGAAAACAGTACGTATTTCAATAAATCAACTTGCATTAGGTTTTTATCCTCTTCCCTCTTTATTTGTAAAAATTGTTGTAATTTAAAGACAGAAATTGGTTTAATGTTTTGTAGCTCTTCTTTATTTGTTTATGTTACTCAATAGTTAGGAATGTGGCAGGGATTAATTTTTTATTGAAGGAAACCACTAATGTTGTTTTATTTAGCATTACCTTTATTGTAAATGTTGTTTGTTTCGTAATTATTTGTTTTAAATAAATCGTAATTTTATTAACCTTCAGATTCGGCGGCAATACCACAATTCAGCGTTCGTTAATAACTCACGTTCGAATGTCTCATACATAACAGTGTAAATACGTAAACATATAATGTATAAATGAAATAAAATATATTGCAATACGAAATTGTTCGTTTGTTTTTTTTTAATGTTGAAATACCGCAAACATTCGTTATATACATATGTATGTGACTGATGATCTATACTTGGAGAAGGGGTGGGTATTAGTTTGTTAATAATCAATAAAATTAGAAATTAGATAGAAATAATTTTTGATTGATTAAATTGTGAAAAGAAGAAGTTCAAAAGGTTTAGGATGTCATAGACAATGTTGACTGATAGAATAAAAAAGAGAGAAATGAAGGATTTAAAAAAGTATTTGGAGAATAAAAGGCGCGAGAATGCATTCAATGTAAAAAGAAAAATTTATGTACGCCACTGGATTCTTCTTAAAAAATGGTTTTAAGAATGTGTTTACAGAAGTTTAAAATTCCACGAACTAAAAATGTTATGGACCATTTTCAAAATTGCCAAAAAATAAAAAGCGCCTTGTATTTCGGTTGACAATCATACGATTTTTTTATATTAAATCCCTCAACAAGTGAGCCTATGACATTTACGGCGATTTTGCTCTATCAAGTCGGAAAATAAGTTTTCCCTGTCAAAATAGACCCGTTTGAATCACCATGTAGAACTATTCTAAATTACTTTGGGACAATTTTTGTCATTTACGCCGCAATCTTCATCAGTAAATATCGCACAATTCACCATGGCGTATGTCTGCGCGGTGCAACGGTCGGAGCGTTTTATGTATTCTTGTATAGCATTAAAAATAAGAATCGCTGTTCAAACAAATTTGCTTTAATTCAACCATTATTGTAATTTTTACCTGTTTGATTTATATAAGTGGCAATCAAAATCATCAGTGACGAAATTGTGTATGTTTTTATTTAACCAATTTAGGTTGCTACTTCCTGCACCCACACAAATCTTATTTGGATTCGTAAGATATCTATACATATTTATTTCCAGCGTACCTATCTATATCCTTGCGGGTTAAATTTAATTTTCCTTTACATGCAATTATAATTACGTTCAAGTTCGAGTGCGGGCTCATTTAATTCTACTGTGAAACCACAGAATGTTTCCATGCGTCAATAGTTATATGTTATGTATTCAAGGTAACGACTCATCAATAGGTGATTGTGGCGCCGGCTCGGTCGCCTCATTCTGTACGGTACTGGATTTTTTCTTTTAAGAAAATATAGTGCATCGTGATGAAACTCCTTATGCAGTCATGCTCGTAAAGTATTCCTAAAGACGTATTTGAAATAGTTAAACGATTTCCAACTGTTTGTGTACTAATGTAATAGCCAAGAGATTTTAACGTCCAAAGATCTTTTGGATCGTGGATTCTTGTAGAGAAAGGTCACAGGAGCATTTTTTGAATTTTTAGGCTGGCGAATAATTGTTACTACTTTTTATTTAGCGTTGAGTTTTGCAAAACGTGTATTTTGATTTCATGACGTTTACGTAGCTCAAACCGTGACAGATACGAAAAAAGTATAAAGACCGTTTTGTAGATAATTGAATTTTATGTAACAAAATCCAGACAGCACCCCTCTATCTTCTACAGGTAAAAAAAAAAACAGCACTATAAGAGCTCTTAGGCGGTACATTATCCGTTGAATCGCTGTATTTTTTTACTTGTAAAATGTAGGTAGGTGCTGTTCCGGACTTTTTGTAGGAAATTTAATTATCTTCAAATAGGTCCACACTTTTTTCATATCTATCACGGTTTTGGCTACGTAAACGCCGAAAAGTCAAACAACACGTTCTGCAAAGCTTAACCTTAAATGAAAAAATAGTAAAAATTATTTGCCAAAGCCAAAAATTTGCAGAAATGCTCTTCTGATCTTCCTTTACAAGAACCCGCGATCAAAAACAATTTCCACGATAAATACTTCGGCTATAAAATTAAAATAGTTCCCTACAAGGACCCCCTTATATGACGTTGCACGCTGGCGCTCTGGCCTTCAATACGATGGTAACGGTCTAAAGCGCCTGGGTCTTTATGGGCGTCAAAAGCGCTTGCATTAAAATTTCTACCATGCGGACCGCCACAAAAGCGCCTGTGAGTTAACGTTCGAAATGTACAACTGGTGAAAATCCAAAACGAAAAGTTCTTTCTGTAATTAGGTCTTTATTCACTAACTGTTCTATTATTGCAACTTTCCTTCACACTTTTGACTATTATATCTAGGCTTGGGAGTTGGGACTAGCTTAAAGTTGCCACTTTTTCACTGATACATAACGGGACAAATGGGATGAAATGAGAATTATAATTTAGTTATGAAAGCAGACCAATAATTCAAAAAAATATATTTTGTTGTATACATTCATATATGTACCTACTTGTCTATAAATATACAAAAAATTATTTATTATTAATTATTATTGGTAACTAAGCTATTTGTAATAAACAATTTTTTATTAATTTAATTTTTTTATTAAAAAAAATATGATTTTCTTTCATTGTTATATTTTTGATCCGAATGAATACTTTGCAATAGATTCGGATTACTTATTAAAATGTCGTGAAACTTCTCACATGAATTGGTCAAATTATATTTTATGCTTAATATAGATCTTAAAATTGTAATGCGTTTTTTCAATTGTCCATATCTTATTGATACTAGAAAAAACACGTATTGTTTCCGCATTTGTTCAATATATTTTTACATTACATTTAAAATAAAAAATGCAGATGTTTACTAAAAAGCGGGACATTTTTTAAAATCGCCAAAATCGGGACGTGTGGTCAGTTTGGACTGGTAGTTTCAACCAAAACTTAACAACTAGATGCGCACCAGCAAACCCCGTCCTAAGAAGGTAGGCACAATGTTGGAAGGGGCAGGCACTCAAGCTACTTCCTTCAAGTACGCCTATGAAATATACAGATATCGGCATAGACGTAGGAAAGTTGCACGTAATTGGCTGTCGGTTAATTAATACAGCCCTTCGATCTTCCTACATCTGACCAAATTTAAGTCTCGGTTGAAAATTTTGATTCTACATTGTATATTAGAAAAAAAGCGGTTTAATAGTTGCAAAAAATTATCTTTGTCAGTTCGTCCTGTAGGTGCATTTTCGAGTATCCTGTTTGTCACAATGTATATATTATTTACATTTGTATTATTTACTCAATCTTTTAAATAAGTGCTAAAGGTCGTCAATCTCACCATCTCTAAACCTCTTTATAATTCTGATACTTGCACCAAGTTTAGCATATTTCGCCATTAACTTAAGTTTATTTTGTAATACTTAAAAACAATAATTAACTCTTAAGATTTACGTTTAATTTATCAGTTTTGGACCTTAATAAAATTTATTTTGGAAAAATGTGAATTCACGGTGGTCAAACGATGATTTATAATTTGCTTAATTTGTTTTGCACGACCGAGGGTATTGAAAGAAGCGAATGATGCAGCTGCAGACGTAGTTTAAATGCGTTTAAATCAATTATTTCTCCGTGCATGACTTATAAACCGCTGATACGGATTTTTTAAACGCAAAAGTACTTATGGTATTCGCGTATCCGGATCTGAGAATTAAGAACAGTTACCCACTTTGTACACATACATATCTGTATATATATATATGCACTTACATCGTAGTTAAGTTTATTCCAAGAAAATTTTGTATCTTTGCGAAATGCAATCTACAGCTTCGCAAAAATTTATTACTTTTATTTCTTTATTTATTGCTATAGCCTAAATATGCCAACACCATAAAAACGAGTTGGTGTAGTCACACTTTCACTGCAGTGCAATATGTACCTATGTATACAACTAAATTACCATATATATTCGTATAACTCTGTATATTTTAATTTCTGTAAATTGTAGAGGTAGAATCGTTCTCCATTCAAGAACAAGAGTAAACAAAAATGACACATAGGGTTAGAGTGGGATAAACGCTCCAGGAGGGTGGCGGATAGATGCCTTGTAACTTATACAGTGCAACGTCGATAATCCGGACTAATAAAAGCCGCTGTGATCCGGATTAGTAAATAATTCGGACTACTGAAGCAAGTATTTTTTATTGAAAAGTGAAACATTTAAAACAAAACAACTAGAAAACAGTACATAATCCATAATTTAGGTAAAATAGAAAAGAACTAAGTAAAAATTATATTACTTTGTATGTAATTTGTGATTTTTGTTTGCATAATCCTTTTTCTGGCTCGCTATAAAAGCCGTTTCTTTTAATCTTGGAAGTACAAGAATATCATATACTGAGATATTATTTTTTTCTGCCCACATTGAAACTTTTAAATCCCGCCAAATTTAGGAAGTTAGAGGGGGAATTCCTTACAACTGATTTGGATTTGTTTTTCATTAATTTGAATAAAGTAGACCAAATAGACGGAGGTCCGGATTACCAAGTAATATCAAAATATCAAATCCGGATTATAAAGAACACAATGAAATTGAAATGCTTCCCCGAATTATCGAAGAATTCAGTTTACTGGAGGTTCGGATTATAGAGGTTGCCCTGTACTAACAATGAGATTTTTAAGTATGTATAACATGATCATTACTGATACTTCTATGGAAAATGGACCTTCAACGCCCCACTTTATGATCGAGGGTGTTACTTAAAAGTTACATGGTCTCGCTGAAGGATGACCAGCATGAATTGGGAAATCAACTTTTTTTTTTGGAAACGTGTAGCGTATGATTTTATAATGTAAATTTTATTTTTATTTGCAACTAAAGCTTGAGTATCACTGTTTATAAGAGGTTTTGAAATTTTATTCACGGTGTAGCTGTTGTTTTCAAAACGGGAGCCCCTGTCTCTAATGAAAAGAATAGATACTTAACTTATTTGAGTAGTCCTAAAGAGGTTTTCCTTATTCAACTAAGCACTTTTTGGTAGCCAACCTTTTATAGATGCGTTAAAGCTCGACCGAATTTTTTGTTGCCAAAATCTTGAAGCGATGGAGAGAGAAGCCTGTAAATTTTTAACACTAGCAAATAATAATAATCGTTACCATCAACCTAACTCAGAGAACGGACTAAATATTCGTCTCTCAAAAGTGACCACTCTTTAGAATGAGACAATGTGACTGCAGCCAATACTCATCCCTTTTTTGTTTAGTCTCTTTATTACTTTTTCGTCTGCCAAAAGTAATAACTTTCTAGGAAAAAACAATGCCCTTCTCCGGATAATTGATCTACAACAAAAGCGCGCGGATTTTTGGACGCACGTGATAAAAGGACGCACAAAAATAAATCTATTAGCAAATTAGAGCGCTCAAACCTCAAAGATTGAGAAAACTAATACATAAAAGTAAAAATTGAGTATTCAATTATTGTTATAAAAACTACAATAATTGATAGGCATACAATTAGCAGGTACTAGTGGTTCACAAAAGCAAGATTTCTTGTGTTGCTTACGTACTGCTTGTCTTTTCTTGTTTACTTCTTGCTGGATTGATTCTTGTCTTGCTACCACCTTATGTTTTGCTCCAATCTGAATCTTCGGTTAGGTTAGGTTCATAGATAGTAACATCTGAATATGTATAAAGGGCCTACATTTGCTTGATTTTTACACATGCTTAGCTTTATGTTATACGTAAGCAAGAATTCTTGCTTCTTGCTAATTTTTTGGCAGTATATGTATTGTTCACATTTCTTGTCTTATCTACTCCTGCAACAAGACTAGGAAGTTCATGAAACACGGTTGATATTCCGAATTTATTTCCTTTTTGAAATAAGCATTCTATAGTATTAGGTAGGATTTAATGAAAAACCATATTTCGTTTAAAAATTATTAAAAAGATTGTTAAATTCACAAACTATTATAATAGTGACAATCGATTTTACTATTATTTTTTCCTTAAAAGTTTTAATTTTTTTTTATAGAAATATATTTCTTAGCCATTGCCTTTTTTCAGTATTTTTTTTATCCAATAATTTGTTTAGTACATTGGACTTATTTATTTCAGTTAGTTACTTTACCGATGTTAACACACATACAATAAATACGAGAGCAAATTAACTTTATTAAATGTTTCAGCCATGCTAGAATACCATACGCAAATAAATCGTTTTACCTAACAGCATTCGAGTCAAATGATCAAATAGCTGAATTAAACTAATTGTAAGTAATAATGCATATTGCCGAGTTTTTTTATTTCGTCGATGACATAAATACATTATCTTTTATTTAAATGTGTTTTCGTTTAAATGGACATTAAATTTTTTAAATAGAACGTTAGCAATTTATTATCAAAATAATTTGTTTATTATTCTCTTAAAATTAACGTAATTAATATGTTCTCTAATTACTGTAATCTTGAAACGGCGCCGTTTGAATGAAGTGACTCGAAAGTAATTAGTCTTTGTATAATTTGTCGCCTTTACGACTAGGATAAGCGGCGAATGGTAGTGCCTTTTATTTAAATCAAATGAACCGCTTTTGCGAATTGTATGTGTGCGGACGAGTATAGTATTTACATTGCGATTTGACGGTGGTTTTTAATAGAAAACAAGGCAATGATAATACCAGACTGTCTGCTGGTCTGTGGTTTCAGTTCAATATAAATAAGTATCAGGTAGGGACAGGGTGATAAATAATCGTAGATACACTTTAGTTGTTTTCTGTAGGCGGGTAACGTTTACTATAACCTGCGCGTATAGAGAGAGCGCGCATTCGGCCAAAAAACAAGGCTATTTTATACATACGTATCGTACTTAAGAATTTATCATTGCGCATCTAACGCACAAGAAGGGGTAGCCGCCTAGAGAAGCCAAACGATGTGTACGTATCACGCGAAAATTTTCAATTCGGTGTTTTGAAGCGTAACTTAATCAGAAAGCAAATATTATCTAATTAAACTACAATTAATCAATTAGTGGAAATAATTACAACCGTTATTTTTCAAGTATTGTTTTGTCACGTTATCTGCGCTATTTAGGAGAAATACAATCTTATCTTGAAGAGTAATCAATATTATCTATTGCAAAATGTTAAGACAAAGGCAATTTATGGGAACACAGAAATTAATGAACGATGATGGTAAATGGTACCTATATGATTTCACAGTAGAACATAAAAAAATTACAAAATTGTCTATTATAAAAAAAAAACTTAATCATTTAGTGAGTACAATTTATCATATGTGAATTTAAATACATTAATATGAATTAAATACAAGAACCATCTACAAATTACCTATTGAATTTAATTCATATTAATGTATTTAAAATCACCACTACTAAATATTTCTCGATATTTCATTGTTTGAATTTATTCAAAATGTTTCTGGAATCTAGTAACATTAAACTCATATGGATTTGTTTTTTGTTTTAATAAAACAAATAATCTCTAAACTTTTTTTTTATTTATTTAATCTAATAGGGATGCAATTATATATATACATATATGCGACTTTTGAATTATAATAGTATGAAATCTAAATATAAAACATACATAAAATAAAGACACAACACTTATGACACACATTTTTACTAAAAATTGTAGAATTTTCTTAAATTTTGAGATTCAACTTAATTAAATTAGTGGAAGTCAACTTAATATTCCTTATTTAACAGTTTATTATGGAACTTGTTTTATGTCATAGAAAAATTAATTTCTTTTAGTACTTGAAGATTTTATGTTATGGTTTTGAAAAAGGATATATTTACTTCAAAATTTATCATCTGACATCAAGGTTGGACGTTTTATATTCATTGCAGGGAATATTTTCTGGTTTTGTCGTATGTCCTCCCAGGGTACTATCTCACTTAATTCCGTTATCTAAAATAAATCATTAACATATGATATAAAAAGTAATGGACCAAAAACCAAGTCTTGCGGAACACCACACCTATTCCCTAAATTAACTGTCCTCAATCTTAACAACTTTCCTGCTATCAGAGTGATAACTCTATATTAAAAGGTTAATTTTTCCACAAAATCCCATCCTTTCTAGTTTATTTAATAAAATATAACGATTTAGTTTGTTAAAGGTCCAATTAAATAATCAAAACAGGTTTTTCATTTATCTATAATGATGTATAAATATTTTCTGTTGAAGTGCAAATGTTACGTTTTTCAAGAAAGTTTATCATTCTATTTTTTTAGGCATTTTTCAAATAATTTAGCAAAACAGGAAGTCATTGATATTGGTCTAGAGTTTGTTACATTGTTTCTAACTGCAAATGGGAATGATTATTATGACACTTTTTAAGATTGTATGTTGTAATAACCGAAATACAAGATTTTTATTAAATAATCAAACAAGTGGGTCGATAAAGAATTCTGAAAGATCTCAGTTGTACTGCTACTTATTTCTCAGGACCAGCAGCAACATATACTTTTAAACTTGTTTATTAGTACTTATCCTCAAATAATTATCAGTTATTGGAATGACAAAATAAGAAAACGTTGATGAACTTCAAATTTATTTTTATTTTTAACACGCTGAATCAAAAATCAACGCTTGTGCAAATTATTATTATTATTATATGATTTAACAGGATATTATTCGAAAGAGCTTGTAAATGAAAAATTGGACCCAACGCGTGCCCTGGAAGATTAAAGTTCTTGCATTCTAAATTGCGTCGATATTTGAGGTTACTTGACGTTTCGATAACCAGAAGATCTAAACCGACTTTTTTAATAGCTTGTGTTTTTTTTTTTTAAGAAAACTATAAATCAAGTAGGTACATAGTTCTTTTTTTTTAAGTGTGTGGAACTTCCTTCACGGTAGTCCACTTCTGAAGAAACTGAATAACAGTAAGTAAGCGGCTTACCGATAAACGCTTCATACTGAGAACAGATCAATAAACATCTGTCACCTCAAGAAGCTGTTAACCTGCGAAGTATCGCATAACAACTAGATACAACCCTCAACTATAATGGATACCCCAGAGCATGCTTCTTGAAATTGAGCGTCTATCAAGAGTCGGTTTTATGTCATGTTGAAAGCAAAGAGATAGCATTCGCTTCAAATTTTAGAATTTATTAAACTTTAACTGAAGGAATTTAAAGTGAAGGAAATGTTACAAGCTTCTTTTATCTGTCGAACGTCAAGTGGAGGAATCTGTTTTTTAGATACACTACTTCGATATACATACATACATACATAAGTATATGAATGACTTGCAGATGATCTACAGTTATATAAGAAATTCTATAGGTACGTATGTACAGGGTGGGCCAAATTGGACACAAAATGTACTTTAAAGAGGAGATAGAGGGTGTTTTTGGAATGTACGTTTTAGAAAAACCTCTATAGCTTTTTTTCGGGTGAAAATTTTTTATTTCTGTAACAACATTCCCAAAGCACTTTTTTACGTAGAATGCAACGGTGTTAGGTGATTGTTGTAAAGATAATAGTTTAGCTGTAAACAACATGAACAGTCATTTCTTAAATGGAACACTGTATATAATAACACCTTTTAAGAGTGCTCAAAATTACCATTCCAAATATACAACACACTTGATATTTTTCTCAAATTAACTTCAAAATACAGAACTTTATAGATTTCGTATTGCTTAATACAAACCACATACAAAAAAATATCGTTAAAATAATTGCTATTTAATATTTATATTTAGTATAACAATTTTTCAACGACAGGTCGGTTTAAAAAGTAATTTAGTAAAAGACAACATAGGTATTCCTACACTGAACTAACATCAATGAGATATCCATCCCCCCATCGGAGAAGTTTGAACTGTCGTCCAACTTTCAGCAATCATGAGTAACATCTGATTTGAATGTTTCTGGCCGAATTTAGATAAAATTTTAAATTAATTGTCAAAAAATCCTACAGTTGGTTTACAAATCACCGAAATGTTAAAATTTCTATTTCTAACTCCAAGTGAGAAAATAAATTTGGCCAGAAATATTAAAAAGGGAAGTCGTGTACACATAGGAACCTGGACGACAGTTCAAACGTCTGCTATGGGAGAATTACCTCATTGTTAGTAGTTCAGGTATTTGTTGTCTTTTACTTAATTACTTGTTAAACTGATTTGATACTAAATGTAAATGTAAATATTAAATTATATTAACGATATTTTTTTGAATGTGGTTTGTATTAAGCAGTACGATTCCAGTTTGATTCCACAGCTTACTTGTTAAATAAAATTAAGTTATACGAAATTTATAGTGCTGTATTTTGAAGATAATTTCAGAAAAATATCAAGTGTATTGTATATTTGGAAAGTTAATTTTGAGGACTCTTAAAATGTGTTATAATATACAGGGTGTTCCATTTAAAAAATAACTGTTTATGTTGTTTACAGCTAAATTATTCACTTTACAACAATTCACCTAACACCGTTGCATTCTACGTAAAAAAGTGCTTTGGGAATGTTTATACAGAAAAAAAAAATTTCACCTGGAAAAAAGCTATAGAGTGTTAGCTACAGGTTTCAATGGTCTAAATGTATTTGAAAGTTGTTTGGGTTATGGATGGCGATACGTCATGGAGTGATAGCGAGCGGAAGTACTGGAGAGGCGAGAAGGGGACTTGGTGCCGGGACTCCTTGCACAGCAGTCGTTGTTATAGCTGTTATTAGATATTTCCTATATTTAGCCAATAATACACATAAATTATTGTATTCATTGAAGAAGTATAAAACTAAAGCTTACAAGAGGTTTTTCGAAAACGTACATTTTCCAAAAACACCCTGTATCTCTGAAACAGTGACAGATAACGAGACGCAGTTTGCACCAATTAACTTCTCATAAAAATTAAGCTTCAGACACCGACATCGGTTTTTGTCTATCTCCTCTC
Organism: Agrilus cyanescens; assembly: GCA_947389935.1. Lineage (NCBI taxonomy): Eukaryota > Metazoa > Arthropoda > Insecta > Coleoptera > Buprestidae > Agrilus > Agrilus cyanescens. Next base: position 11,002,684 of record OX376710.1, read on the forward strand.
TAAAGTACACTTTGCCTTTAAAAGTGTCCAATTTGGCCCACCCTGTACCTGCATTTTGTAGAATATATCTACATAGATTAAATAGATAAAAAATACGGTAGAGATGCGTTTGAAAAAATCTAATCCCCCCAAAAACATTTTCATGTATGTAAAATGTTGCCAAGACGAGACCATACGGTTCGCACTGTCAGAAAGTTATCAGATCTCATGTAGAGCGAAGCTTCTAACTCTACACGCCCTAACTCTACAAGCGAGCAGAGAGTAAGTATATATCGAAGATGATCCTCTTTAACTTTAAAAACATCCACCCCTAATAATAGAAAAAATATTATAAGAATTTTTCGGGCTAATAGGCCGTGGTCGGTAGGAGTTTGTTCCTGACGTTTCGTCTACAGCTGCGGTAGACATTTTCAAAGGTTGATCGCTGCTGCTCGTCTCGCTCGAAGTGTTCGTCGCTGCTCGTCGTTGGTAATATTGAAGACGCCGGCCGTGAAAGCCTACATTCAGCTAATAGAAAAAATATTAGGGAATGGTAGATTTAGTCCCCTGTGAACTGTGTCTATTCGAACACAAATAACTAAAAATGAAAAGAGAAAAATAAAATAAATCTTTTATAAGTAATTTTGAGTAGGCACCTTTCACAAAATTATTGATTTGTTTCTTTTTTTTGTTTAAATTAGTTACTTTACCTAATAGGTACAAAAAAAATTAGTTACTCACATGAGTTTATGAGCTTAGTAATTGCTACTAAAAATGTTTATTTTGTTTTCCTTTTCATGTTCACTAAATAGGTATTATACCTACATTTTTTTTTACTAGGTACCTACTCAAATATCAAATTTATCCATATTAACTCCGTCTGATGGATTTGCCTATTTTGCAAAAACACAAAGGACCTTTCAACAAGTTTTTACCTATTTGCATAAGCATTGCAGATAACTTTATTTAATATGCAACTAACTACAACTTTTGTGCGTGGAGAGGTTCGTTTAATCCAGATGGTAATTTTTACGGTGTATGAGTACAAACAGCCATGGGTAGTACATAGGTATATTTGATGTTAATATATCTATAGATAATATTTTACCTATTTGTGGTTAAATCAATACCTCGATACCTACACGCTATCTCGTTTGTTTTACGATAAATTTAATCTATAAAATTTTATCGGCCTAAGGACGTATTGATTTTAACCTGAGGTACCTAGTTGTCAATATGCTTAAAATACAAAAATAATGGTCATCGGTTCCTGGGACATCTTCGATTATTTATAGAAAAATTGATGCGAGGATTTTCTTACAACTACGTATTTATAGTAAATTGAACCGTGAATGATAATAAATTAATTGACAATTTATAGAGAAAAACATTCTAATATTATTTTTTATAAAGAAAGGAAAAGTCAGAGCTTCCCGGGTAAAAAAGTGTGATTTTCAAAAAAACAACGTTTTGTGGGTGGTTATTGGCTTCTTTATAATAAAAAAAAAATTTGTGAAGTACAACCACAACATGTTTAAAAATTGCTATGAAAAAATTACATTGATTGTACCTCAAAAAATTATTTTACGAGTGTGGCATTCTGCTTGTGGATTATCTTAAAAGGGTTAAACCATAACTGGGTAGTATTATTCTGAACTTTTAACTCAATTAGATTTGAAAATTCGTGAAAAAAGACCAGGTTTGCAAACGAAGAAAATCATCTTTCATTAAGACAATGCGCCGGTGCACAAAGGGCAACTTGGAATGGCAAAATTGCACGATTTGAAGTAGGAATTTTTGGAACACCCACCCTTTGCTGCTGACTTGGCCCCGTCGGACTTTCACTTGTTCCCAAAACTCAAAATCTTTCGTAGTGGGCAACGTTTTTCATCGAATGAAGAAGTGATTGCTTCTGTGGATGAGTACCTACTTTTTAGAATTTCCACAAAATCATTTTAAAGACGGAATCCTGGCTCTGAAACATCGACGGATCAAGTGTATAGAGTTAGGAGGTGACTATGTCGAAAAATAAAAATAATTTTGAAGGTCTAAAACGCTTTTTTTACATCAGGCCGAGAACTTTTTAGACCACCCTCGTATCATAATTCATCCGTAATTTAGTTAGATATTTTAAACTATTTATTATGCTGAATATCGTTTGTTGGATGCTGTTCATAGATACAGTGCAAGGATTTCTTGCATCTTTTTTCCTATTAACTTTTGAAATTCCACTGAAGAAGCCTGTAAACCACCGTCGAATCGTCAAGTTCTTTAAAATTACATTCGCTTTTCACTCAAGTTTTGACCATTACCTTCTTTGTTGGATAAACCTAAGGGAATATTATGGATTCTAATAATGTACTTTTTTTTAAACAGATCAGTCAAATGCGAGTCCTAATAATTTCTTTAATTCATTGCATTAAAAATACTTTTTTATTGTTTTGTCTTTTGGACAACATAATTATAAGTTTGTAAAATTACCTAATGTACGATCAAAATTAGGTACTTCTCAGAAGGTGCAATATTTGCAGTTGTGCTTTTCATAGGAAACCATATGTTGATTTGAAACTTACACAACTCCAGATTATTGTAATTGGTATGTAACAGAAACTCCCTCTATATCTTGGCAAATTTGCAGAATGGCAATAGGTAGAGGTCTCAGGTTAGAGAAGAAGATTGTGTCTACCTTTACTTAAGTATATGTAGACACAAATGCGACTTTATTACTTGCTTTTGGCGTGTCATTCAACTTTTAACACTTAGGATATGTCCAGCTAATCCGTGTTGTTAAATTGGTCAGATGAGTCACAAACTGCACGCTGCTGCGACACGTAGGCGCGCTGAAGTCGAATTTGCGAGGGTTGAAATTTATTCACTCCAGCTAATCGAAAAAAAGGGGGCCTTAAACCGTAAACGTGTAGGGAGAAACTGATTGCTTATATCACATTTTTCCAAGGCATTCATTCATTAAAGCCACAGATATCGGGGTCACAGTTCATTTACGCTTCATTGAGCTAGCAAAACTGTCGCATACAATATTAATTAAAGGACATTATTTGTGTTGAAACATGCAATTGATTTGAATTAATATAGATAGATATGCTTGACAATATAATGTAGGATTTGATAGTACATACGTAAACGGAATAAATGGGATAGCACGGCTTTTCATTACGTTTCAATGTAATATATTATAGCTCAATTGCGTGGGCATGTAAGGGAGTCCGGGGTAAAATGAAACTCGCAGTCAATAGAATTTCTTCAAATGTGTAATAAATTCATATTCACCTCTGTTCTGAATTAAATTGAATTTTTTTGGCTGTTTCACTATAATTGCTCATAATATATATACGAATATTTCTTACATAGACTGACGTATTTTTAAAATCGATTACCTAGCCTTTATTGTTAATTAGTGTTAAAACCTTTATTTTGTATAAAAAAGATTGATGATGATGATAATACGTTTAAATGTTACAAGAAGGTTAAACAGCTCTTGTAGGTACCAGATGTTAAACCATAAATTTTGGACAAAGTTTAAAGTATATTATACCCTATAAAGGTTCAAAGAAAGTATATTTATCAGAGCTCGCCTACAACGTTAAAGTGCATTGCTATGCACACTTTTTTGTATGAATATAATATAATAGCTCGTCTTAATTAGGAACATATTTGCATATATTATATATATTATTATATTACTTTTTTAGATGAAAATGTCTAAATGAAAATTAAAAGATTATCGTATTTTCGTATACAGGCAAGATAAAACTATAATGCAGAAATCCTTTTCTTGTTCATGTATTAATTAAAATACAATAGAAAAAGTAATTATTAAAAAAAATATGGCACCTGACCACCCTCCCACTTGCACACTTACGTAGTGCCAAGTTCGATACCTGAGGTAGCGTGTTTCTTTTTTCTTCTGGATTTTTTTAGCTTGAGCTGACCTATAAGAGACCGTCCATAAAATACTTCACTCATAAATTTACCTATTTAGACCACTCCTTCCCTCCCTTCATCACGCTAAGTCACACTTTCAGCGACCCCCTTAACAACTACTACGTTACAAAAGATACCTTGTGATTAAAAATAGCACAATTTAAAAAGTTTTAATAACTATTAAATTAAGGAAAAAAAATTAAAATAAAATTGGTGAACTGCGAACTTTCCTTAAGCATAATACTATGTGAGTAAAAACCATTTCGAATTCGGAGGCATCGCCATTACACTGACTTGATATTTTATGATGTATACACGGTGGTCACTCTTAGAATGCCTACCATTAGGATATTCGATATGGTAAGAGATATGAAGAGCACACGGGAAAAACGATCTAAGTCACTTTTGGCACGTTTTAAGATAAATCAGTTTTAAAGTTTGAAAGTGTCCCGGTAATACATACTAAAAGAAACAAAATATGTTTTTGTCGTTATTACATGATTTATTAACGTTCTGGCAAAAAGTAAAGCAAGCATAGTTTCCTCTAAGCTGCGCGGCCGCGCACTAACCTTTTGAAAGTTGCACAGCCATTTTTGTATTTTGCGCACAATTTTTTTAATCATTTTATGAAATAATTGTACCTAACTAAAAAAGACAAAAATCCAAATTTCACCAAAGAAATGTTGAAATATTTTGAAATTTGTCTTTGACATTTAAAAAAGATTAATGATAATGATAATACATCCAAATATTACAAGAGGGTTTTAAAAATCTCGTGCAGGTAACAGCTACCCAGCCTAACAGGAACGGGATTCTGAATTCTACAAAAATTTTTGTTTTGAGAGAGAGCGGTCAGTTACCAGATGTTAAACGATAAATACTGAACAAAGTTTAAAGTATATTACCCTATAAACGTTCAAAAAAAAGAATGTTTCTTAAGGCTCCCCTACAACATTAAAGAGCATTGCTTTTTTGTATGCATCCCAAGTTTTGTAGTTTGATTCAAAAGTGCAAATATTGAAGAATTAAGGTAAACTGTTGCAAAATTTGTTGAATTTCTGTATTATTGTTATATAAATACATATAATAGTATATTATTATTACTATTATAGTTGTATTTATAAAACATAAACATAGAAGGGAGCATTATTTGTGAAACTGCATTTTAAAAATGAAAAAACAGAAAATAAAAAACAGAAAGTTTCACTAAAATTTATTCGAGAGCCTCGATAAATTTCTTTCGACCCAAACGAAAAATGATCAGTAAACTTACATCGAATTTATCATCACTCCTATTGTTATCTATGGTCGGCAACTCCAAGTAGTATCGACATCGCTTAAATTTTGAAAACAACGATTTTTACAGTTACAGGGATTCCCAGTCTCAAACGTATGGTTTCGGACATGTTTGTCAGCATCTCTTACACAATTGACTTGGATTGGCCGTCGGACTTGGATCGGTTATTCATAAATTGGGAGGACTTAGATCGCTATTTCATTGTACGCCTATTTTCTCACGCGATCATAGGGGACTTCGATCGGTTTTTCAATGGTTTACTGTAGACGAAATTAAATTCCCATGCTTAACTACCATTCGGTGTAATAATCCTGATTTTCGATATTTTGGATATATGTACCTATATATATATCGTTTTTCCTGTGTGCTTTTCATATGGTGTGGGTTAAATTAGAGAAAAGTATTTATTTGTCTTTCAAGAATCTGAGAAGAAATAAAAGCAATCTATCTCACCCCTTTCTTGAGTTTTTCCAAAAACCAGAAATTTGCAATTTTTTCTTTCTTTTACAACTTTTTATTTATTTCAAAAAAAAAAAAAAATATGAAACTTACTGAATTTACACATTATTGACGATGGGTTTTCTGATTAATTTATCAGAAATATTCCAGGTCTACTCAAAATCTTATTTTCCAATGTCTATTTTTGATTTTCTCGTATATGATATGTTAGATATTTCTATACCAATAAATCGAACAAAAAATTACGATTTTACTGATGTACACCCATTGGATTTAAAACTTTTCTAACCCCCTTAAAACGTAATTTTTGTTAATATGTATATGCAGGGTGGCCCACAGTCAATAGCCTATTAGACATTTATGGAAAACAAATAGTAGGAATAATTTAACAAAATCACTTGGCCTATATTTTTAAATTATTTTTAATTTCATAGCACTTCCGGTTGTACCGGAGCATTGTTATTTTAAATATAATGTATTTTTTACGACGAAATGAAAAAGAGGAATCGAATAAAAAAATAAAATATGATAGGTTATAAATTATTCGTGTTTGAAGTTTTCAAACTTTGGATTTTTTTCTGAAAGCCCTATACAAATTATGAGGTTAGTTTTAACAGGACGTAACCTAGCCTAATATAACCTTAAAACTCTACCATAATCGGTAAAAATTTCAGTAGATACTCAGTAGTCATTTTTTCTAGAAGTTATGATTTTTGGCGATAATTCGAGAATGGGATGTGATTATTTCACTTTCTTCTATGGTTCTTGAAAAGAATACAAAAAACGCAACTTTTTCTATCATTTAACTCTCGCCGTACATCTTACCGTTTTGGATTTGCACTGTAAGAATGACCAGACAATTGTAATTAATAGATGCACATATGTTTGGTTTGACATGTAGGAATTCTAAATGATTATGTGTATTTTTTGTTTTCATTATAATAACGTTAATTATATAAGCTACAGAAGTCAAAACCCCTATAAATTTACTGGCTGAAGTAATTATTTCGAAATTGGATGTATTCCATGATTGGTTTGTAATTTGAATTAAACTCTTCTTGTTCACAGAGGTCAGTTCTCTAGCGGTACCGTTCTTCCTTATTAAGCCTTACCAGTCCGTACGCATCACTGATCTTTGACTTATTTGGGTTAATAACGTGACTAATAATTGTTATGACATTCCAACAGTACTCCGTTTCTTTCATTTATTGTTAATAGTTTATAATAAATGTATTTGATATCAATCTCATTGCAATTTACGTTAATGAACGTTACTTACTTTCCTATCATGCTGACCAGCCCATTACCGAAGTACATTTTAGATGCTTGTAAGCTCACAGGCTGGAATTGTAACAAAAATTGAATATCCTACTTTTCTTATGAGAAATAAAACAACAGCACCTAAGTGTATTTGTATCTTGTTTGGAAATAGCAATTGAAGTCTAACAAGTTTCCTTATTTTGTGCATGTTGATATAATTCATTGTATCTCTATTCGTTTCACTGGGTGAAATGAAATTCCAACATCGGTACGAATTATCATATTTGTTGAAATATGTTAGTCAACAATACCTACAGATTTTTGAAAACTTTAAAGTGTCTTCAAAAGTTAAGAGGCAACGCAAACCTTAATTATTTTTGATTTTGTTTCTTAATGGCACTGTTTACTTACGAAAATAAAAAAATAAATGCATATTAGTGTTTTACCTTAACCGATCAGATGGCTGGAGAAAGGGATATAATACTTTATTTTCCTGATCAGATGACCGTATAAAGGAAAATCTAATCCGGATCTAATCATAATCCGGTACCCCTGAACTAATTGCCAGTCGGGCTACGACTATGAATGTTAAAAAATTGATTGCCCCCACAAGAACTTTAATTCTTAAACGACGACCCCTCCATGTAATATCTCCTGGATTATAAGAATCACCGTGTGTTAAAATATCCTTCATTTTTGTTTATTATTTGCTTACCCTGCTAAATGTTCCTTGCAACATGCAACAGCATCTCTTTTTTCTTCCGCTTTTCGTTGCCTGTATTGCAATTCTCATTCACATCTTGTGACATCAGTGACAGGAAACAGTAATTTTGCACGAGTTTTTGTTGCATTTGCTGCAGCTGTTGGACGCATAAATATCTAGACACGGTTTTATTGCATTACGCACATTAGCAAAGGTCTTTGATCTCAGTCACGGATATTTGCACAAAACACATAACAATATCATGTAGTGGGAATCTTCCTAATTTGAAAAAAAAAAAAAAAAACGGTCCGCTTTGTCTATAATATTTAGTTTCAGATGAAGTAATAGTATGCATAGTTGAAATTGAAACGTGTGATTTAGGGCTGGAACTGGAAATTAAATAATCTAAGAAAAAAAATCTGCAGAGCTGTTATATAAACCATTTGTTACCATCAATGAAGATTCTGCATAAGGTCTTATTGTACCTTAATTTCTTAATCGGTTAATGAGAAATTTTCTTTTATTAATTTTATACATTTGATATCCACGTATTAATTCCTTGGAGGAAAACTACTAGGGGTGTTGCTGCGTATTTTTAACTTACAATACATTATTATTTTGATTGGTGGACAAAGATTCTACTTTTTTTGTCGGATTTGAAAAAGTAGCCAAAACTTTAATAGTGCGACTGCACCATTCATTGGTTTTATAGGCACGTTAAAAGTTGTAGTGTTATAAGTGAATGGTGAAGGTATCTAGGGTAGAATTAGTTGATGGAAAAAATATCAGAATAAGTAGGGTCACAAATGCGGTACATAGGTCAAGATATAAACAGGGTCGGACTGGACTTGAACGGCCCAGGTGGAATTATGATTTATGGTCTCCTGGCAAGCCTGGGCTAAGGTTAGAAGGGGTAACATCACAATCAGTTCATAATTAAATGCAATTACTTGATGGAGCAGCGTTCTTTACAAGGGTCATTATCATATGTACTAAAAGCCGACAATCGGTAATCGTTCGAGAAATATTGTTGTTCAAAAACATATTCATTTAATAATGTTTTTGGTCGCTTTTATAGTTCGAAAATAGCGAAATGTTTCAGAGATGACCCCTGAGTCTTCACCTTTAGTTTTAAAATAGCTGTGTCTTATTATACGTGTACCTAGTTATATTATTTTTACTTTTCACAATTATATAGTTATTAGTGATCCATCAAGCCTTTCTTGAGTTAGGGCGAAATTGTTAGTCATGATAATTAGTCATCTGAGTGAATCTTTGTCGATGATGATTGCAGTTACAATATATAAAATTATGTATTTTTAATAGTTATTAATTTTCATTTCTTTTATATATTGAGCCTGTTCCAATTTTCAGATTTTTATTACGTTTTTGCCTAACACTTCCACCAATTTTTTTATGAGAGGTATAATATTTTAAGTAGGGATTTTAAATTTTATGGATTCTTGTAGTCTTTGTCTACGATTTTTGTGTAAAACTTTTCTGACCTGGAGAAATGGGTAAAAAGCTGTAATTTTTCCACTCTCTGGGCATTGTCAGACGGTACGATTGCTAAATTCCGTGTGCGAAATGCCATGCGGCATTTCGCGGTTGACTTTCACAGGAGGTAATATTTATTAAATTCAAGTGGTTCAAAAAAAAAAATTGCTGTACAGTGTTGCCGTTCTCTATAAAAAATAAGTTACTTTATTATTTACGTTTTACATCATTTTGGATTTTCACATTCTTTTAAAAAATTGACGTTTACATCAATTATTGACGCCACTTTGAATTTCTCGGAACCTAAAGTAAGTAGATACATACTTAAAGGGGTGCGGTTTTAACGGTTCGTTTATGGAAGAAATAACCAATCATCCCCAAGTTATTTATTACGCAGGTACATTTTTAAATACTGTCGCAAGCGGAAGCCGCAGGCGTTCGATATCGGTAGCGGCACCCTTAAACCGCTTCGCGGAATGTCGCGCCTACAGGGCAAATACGCGTTATCGGAACCATAAATCATAAGCGAGCATTTCGTGTAACTCGTAACAAAAGAATGCTCTAGATTTAACGAGAACTTTCTGGAATTTTCGAGATACAAAAGGGACAGTATAAAGTTCAGTTCACTTTATAGTGCGATTCTATGCAGTGTGAAATAAATGTCTGAGTAGGTAATATAAATAAGCGTGTAAAATGAATAATCGTCATATGAACCAATATTAGACACTTAGTTTGCATAACTCCGTATATATATAAAAAAATGAACCAGGTGCACATATTTTAAAGTAGTATTTATAAAACAATTTTCAATAAAACCATTTTTTAATTAAAGGCGGCAGTATAAGAATATTAAACTGTTTAATTATATTGTCTATGGAAAAGTATTTATAAATGAACAAAAGTAGTTTCTTCTTGCTTTTGTAATTAACGAGGATTTTCTTCTTGAAAATGAAACACTAAGGCAGAATGTTATAAAACTAGGACAGTTCTTATTAAAAGAAAAGAGCAGATGCCAAAGCTTTTGTTGAGTGCAGTTCACTTAAGTGCTAGGAAAAAGCGGCTACATTTTGTAATGAAGAAAACAATTCCATTCTGTTTCTATAGATGTGCATGACTTTTTAAAAAATACCTCTACTTGCATATCTATATCAAGCTGCTTTCCTAAAACGCACATCAAAGCTCGATATAATTCCTTCTTCAGTTCTGAAATAAACAGAAGAGTTTTATTTTCCTTGTGTTGTTCATTTTATGTTTTGTTCTACTTTATAATCGGTAGAATGTGTTTTATCAATAGGGTCTCATATAATCAACGCAGCAACCAACAACCTTTTGAGCTTTATCTAGGTCAAGAAGAGCCCTCGTTCTTTGCAACGATTTAGAAAAGCTTTTCCCAGCACTGCTACTTCAGAGATTTATTAGGTCAACAGATACTCCACTTTTAAAATATTTTCTCAATAGAACGTTATCGAGTTGAGTGAAGGGCTTTGTGTTATTTTAGTTTGTAAATTAATGTATAGATATCTACTTATTAAAAATAATTTACAATTCTAACTGATTGTTAGTAGAAAGTTAGATCGAGAAACCTGGCAACTTATAAATTTGACGTAAAAATTCAACATTTTATTTTAATTAAAAAAATTTATCTGTTCCTGTTTTACTTATTTACTTAAATGTTATTCTTAATGATTAATTGGATATCTTAAATACACCAATTAGTGTAATTTTTTATGGTACTTATCTATAAATACTGCTAGATTGAGTTTGTATGATCTTAACTATAGTACAGAGAAACGGCTGTAGTGATACAAATAAACAATTCTTGAAACTTTTCTTGTGCTTTTAATTTTTTTTACTATATGTAAGTTTTAACAAGTGACTAGTGCAATAATGAACAGTTTATTATGTCTTCAGTAGATCTGTGTTAACGTTAGCGAAGATTATGTCTCGAAGTCTCGACACGACTGATGAGGGAAGAGGTGGCTGTGCCCTCGTATATATACTGGATGGCGGTGGGCGTGTCGTAAAAGGGGCGGTCTGTGTATGGTTCCCCGGTGGATTAGGCGCCTTCTGCGTCGTTCTCTCTGGAGCTGGATGTCACATTTTATTCAAACGAAGTCGTTCTTTTTATTGAAATTCATATGTTGTTTGTGAATTTCGATGGCTTCTCCATTTAACTGGGGGTAATACTGTAATGTAGTTGTTATCATTCCCCCGGCGAGGTCTTACGATACACGCTATGGCCTAAGGATATATCGGACTGAAATTATCTAGGAATTCAACGTCAAGGTCACTTTTTGATGCTCCTTTTGAAATCCTACAATTTTAGCCACTGTTTTCGAGTTATTCTCAATGTTACATTAAAATGGTCCATTCTGTATAATAACTCGGCTGCTAATACATTGCTCTTGACCTCTAATCTCCCACTTCCAAACTTCAAAATAATCATTGATAATTTGTAAAAAAACATTATTTTCGAAACTGTTGTTAGATTTCAATCATCAGTAAGGTACTACAATACGTTTCATTATAAATTCTCAATTTTATACAGTATAATTTGAATTTAAGAAAAGGGCTTTGTCGTCTATCTTAAATAGACGACGATTATTCTGCTTGTTGTTACTCAACCGATTTCTCTTTATAGTTTTCGAAATTCTAAAGTTTGCATCACGATTTAATAATTAAATTAACCTGCTAGTACGTACCTGTTTTGTATTACCAATAAATTCGATTATTCAGAATGATTAAATCCGGATTGTTACGAAAAACAGATTATCTTAAATTTTCGAATTTAAAAATGACTGTAAATTATATATTTAAGACATTATTTATTGCATGGTAATTTTGCAATGAGGATATTTATTTACGGGTCAAAACACAATTTTAAAGACTTTCACATTTTGCGTGTTAATGAGATGTCATGTATCCGTTTATTTATAAGCTTCGTTGTTCCCGTTTATTGCTAACGCTTTTTATAGTTAATTATATTGATTTTCATCGGCGCTATGAGGAATTCTTACGGTTGCCCTTTTAAGAGCGCGGTTTACTTAATTACACGTAATTGAAACTATAAAACTAAAAATATATATTCGTGATTGTAACGCTTAATACCGATAGATATTATTACATACTAGTTCCACAAAATTATGTTAATTTATGTGCAGTATATGTCTTGTTTTCCAGGATGTATTGTAAATTATTACATATAATAGTGTTATTTTTTTTTGGTTCCTTGTAAGAAAACTGTATTTTTTCATAACAGTAGATACCTATCCAGTTTTTCTTTACATTTATCATCTTACACCTTCTATTAATTAATATCTGTATTTTTTAGACGATTTTATAAGAAAGTTGTTCTAAATGTAAAGTAAAGAATTTATATCAAGACGCCACAGATGACGCTTCACTTGCCGTCTATGGTAGTTTATTAATTTGCTATTTAATGGAGTATCACTTTGGTCAAAGGGTATACGATTCGAATCTTTTCGTATTTCAGTAAACTGACTGTGTTATATAACTTTCGACAATACGAAATATACCAATCATCTTTTTTTTTGTTGTGAATTTATTTAAATTCCTGGAAATACTTGTATCAATGACGAGGATCATACGTGTACTACCCACTACTACTTTAGTCGGAATTTTGTCAGAACTGCATATCACGTACCTATATATGGCTCACTGATGAGAACTAAGAAGTTCAAAATTGTGATCTGCGTCTGGCAGTTTCCACATAAAGTAAATTAAATTTCCTTCAAAGTTACATAATACAATTTTTCTGTAACTGTGACCGTTCTACTGGAAATTGCAAAAATACGATATTTTTGAAAAACAGATGCCTGGTACAACAATATACATATATGAGTTGACGTCAATTAAATATGAGCACCTTTAAAGGATGACTAATCACCTTCAAATTGATCCTACAGTCCATTGAATCATCGTAACAATTTTACCATATACGTGATATATTCTGGAGAGGGTTTAGCAGTCATGATCAAGGCATTTTTTGACATATGACATACAGTTTACCCCAAAAAACGTGAAATTTTGACCACTCGCATTAAGACAAAATGTCAACAAATCTCATTTTTACTCATTCAATCAATCAAAGGTAGAATAGCCCCATGTTTTATTTTATCTTATTAAATTTTATTTCATTGATGTGCGGAAATTCGCATAGGGCTAGTCCTTTATATAAATTCACAGTAAATCATTGATAAATCTTCATACTTCCATAGTAAATCACTGTAAATCTTTTAGATTGTACACCATAAACCAATTATTAATAACTACATAAAATTTAATCAGAAAAGAACATCTAACGGCTTTATGGGCAAAATTGGTATCATCACAGTTAGTTTGAAAACTAGTTAAACACACATTTCTACTTCTTCCTATCTTGAACTAAACTTCACATTCTCCGAAAACTAAAACGTATACATGACATCCTTAGCCATTTGCAAACAATAATTTAATCATCCCTTTTTACTCCTGTTTTTACCTCTACCTACCATCATCTCTCCTTTTCTTTATTGATTTTCATAGCGTTCTCTTGCCTTTTTATTTCTACTTTTTCTAATACCTCCTAATAATTTCTTACATTTTTCGTCCATGGAATCTTTGTACACCTGCAACCCCACATCTTATGAGGATTCTTACTGCCAGTAACCATATAACTATTAATTTTTGTAGGGGAATTTATGTTTGTTTATATATTTTCAGGAATAAACTGCAAATGTATTTTTTTATCCACCTATATTACATAATGTAGGAAATTATTTAAATTATATATTGTATATTGAATCTTACTGTAACCATCGACTCTTGAGCGGGGTACGGAAGAGCAGGTAACTCAGCGGCAGTACGAAGACGGAAATTAAAAGCAACATGAAAAGAATTAACCCATATTAGTTCGTTAAATAAATTTGCAATGATTAGTAACTTACAGGGGTGGCCGCCCCTGGTGGGGCCACCCTGCCTCATTCCCTGGTACATGGATCAACTGCAATATCAGAGCCTCTTGGGTGAGCTGGCCGGCTTTTCCTGTAACATATAGGTGTTTGCCACACCCAGGCCCCGGCTAAATAACCGAGCAGTTCCATGTACTGGCCTAGTACATGGATCGCCTATATTGCTTAACCTTGCACTATAAGGCTATTGTAGGGCTTTATCACCCTACGGGACGCCTTCATGGTCAGCCACTGCCGTATACAGCAGGTCAAGGGGAGGCACCCTCTATCTATAACTAGTATTCTGTACCTCTACCCCCAGGAATATCTAGCTAGATCCACGGTGGGGAGCTTCCTACCTACACCGCAGCAAAGGCGCCCACCAAAACGTCACTCACAATTTATATACACATGATTTAATGATAACAATCAATATAACCATCAATATAGTCATTCCTTCGCTTCGTCTAATATAGACTTACCCAATCATTTAATTACCCATTCGGGTGGTAGCACCACTAACTCAAAAATGTAACTAGTATATTACCTTTACCAATAATACCATCGTCCTCTCGCACTGCCACATCAACTCTTACTTCCACTTGTCGGTGCGTTCTCACGCACCCTCCTTGTTTCAAACACAAACAACGTTCAGATAAAATATAAACATATGCGTAAGTGTAATCTAATAGTTAGCTCGAGCTCTCTACTACAATAAGTAGCTTATTATTTTTTCATCGTTCGATCCACGTTGAATAATCATGACATTTACTGTTTAAAGGTTATTAATTTGTCTATTTAACCATTTTTTGTATACTCTTATGCAATATGCACTCATTTCCGTTTGTAAATATTGAAATTATTGTCAGTGACCATCAACAGTAAACAATTTTCACCAAAAATTACAATGGTCAAATTTCTCATTTATATATTTTAAGCACTTTTCTCTTATACGGGAGGAATCTGTTGTTTTTATTTGTTACTAACTGCAATATGTATGGCATTGTCCAGACAGGAATACATCACATGTTTGATTGAGTCATCACTTATATCTTACAATTAGACCTATGCATCAAAAATGCAGCTCAAAATAGTTTAGACTTAATTTACGAGAAGTGTAATGTGTTAAACAAAGATTGTCTCATAAGATAGGTGCCTTAGGGCCGGTTTTACAAACACCGAATAAAGCACAGAATAGCTATTCCAGGATTAAAGTTATTCTCCGAATAATCGGAGGAATATCGTGCTACCGTTTTACAAGCAACTTTCATATCGATAATTATTGATATATCGAAACATCGATAACTATCGAATCAAGTCATTTACTATCGAAACTTATCGATATATCGATAGTCATTGATAACTATCGATACATCGATAAATTCCATATATCGATATTTTTTGTTATCGATAATCAGTTATCGCCAAAGACTAGTACGTACTGCGATGGTCACTATTTTTAGGTATCTTGTTACCTTGAGCATTTGGCTAATAAAATGTACCTACTTATGTTTTATTAATTAAAAGGTATTGGTTAATTGATTATCGTCTATAGTTTATTTACATAGCAGTTCAGCTGTCCCGATAAGTTTTATTAAACGTTTCTTCCTATACGCTGAAAGGTGAACTGTTATATCTGACACGTAAGCAGTTTAGCACTTCTACGATTACAAGCAAGGTAAATGTATCAGGTACTCAGTACTCAGCTACTGTTCCGTCTCACGATCAGTTTTGCACACAAAACGTCAACAGTTATGAACACTCTCGCTGCTCCTCGTTATTTTGTTTACTTTCCGCGTGTTTTCAGTGACGGAATTTTAAAAATATTTCTCAGTGAACTCGTTCAGAAGACATGCCTATCATTTCTTCTCACAAGACTTATTTTCCTGTGGTACGTATTTAAAATGCAATTTTAATATTGCATTTATTGTTATAAAATTGTGTACCTATATAACAAATATAGAAAATTTTGTTTCACTATGCATTCCAGTTATTTTATCAGTTAATTTAATCTAATCAGTGATGTACATGTAAATTATTATCCGGAACGTGTTGTGGTGACAATGGTAATTCTGCACAGCACGCCATTCCAGGTTAAATTTTCGGTTCGTGTCCGAATTCAGCACTTGAGTAGGTACTTACCTATACAAGAAAAAGTATATTATGAAATATAATTTTACTAAAAAATTGCAAAATTTAATTAACGAGGTTTTCTTTTACTTTAAAATGATTCAGTGAGGTCACAATTTTGGCAATATTTTCTCTTATCTCGTTGTTTTGCCTTGTCTTATCGTAATTAAACGCAAAAATGTACATTACTGTCTACAAATACATAAACCATATGCACAGCAACTAAATCATCGTTTCTATTTCATGTTGTCCGTAATGTTATACTTATTAGTCACTGTGATAAGGCAAAGCTGTTATTCAAGTTTAATTAAATAAGCGGAAAAAGTGTATTCTGATTTCCTTTACGTATTGCAGTGGTGCATACTGCAGTAGCTTTTAGAGTTAACTGTAGTGTTTGGTGTTGATAGCGTTTTTATTAAACGCTACAACGGGTGTACTAAGTACCACATGAAATAATACCACGTAACTTGAGGTTTTAAACTTATAATCACTAAACTTGGAATTAAACAAATTTATTACAATTATACTTAAAAATAACTCTTAAACTGAAAAACTAAATATAAGGTGATTAAAATCGAGGTTTTGAATGTAGTATTATAAAGAGAATGTTCTCTTTAGCGAGTCTATAATAGAACTGAAAATGATTATTACAGTCAACACACTTTCGAATAACAATGTCAACGTTACCACCCTCAGGTAGTCGGCCATAGCCCCAAAAGGGATGCAGCCGAGGGAAATTTGGCAATAAAATGTACGTGATGAATAGCACAAATTCCACACTATAAAATCCTTAGAAATGCCAACTTATAATAAATTCAAAGAAAGCGGCAAAATAGTCTGTTTACCCAACATGTAGTTTTGTTTAACAAAATATTGCCGATAATCCAACGGGAAAATTCCCAGACTTCGAGCAACCCACGCATATTTGGTGTAAATTGAACCACTTAATTAACATGAAATTGCCAAAGTGTTGTGCCTTGACGGATACAACTTTGAATCCTTATCTCATCCCTTTAAGGGTTGAAGTTTAAAACAATCCTTTTTTGTGCTCTGCTAGGTTACATATGGAATCTTAATGCAATATTGCCATTCTTTTATTTTAGAGATCGCACAAAGCAATTCGTAGATAATTGTTTTTCTAAAAAGGTTGTATTTTTAGAAGGAATTGTAAAATGTGTTTTTTAGCGTGTTGGTGAAATAATTGTGAAACTGTTTTTAAATAAGCATTCGAATTATTTTGTACTAAAATTTTCTCAATAGTTGAATTTTTGGAGGTGAAAAAGAAGTGTTAATAACATTCTGTGAAGTATTAGCAGTTTTTAGACAGAAAAAAGTTCTTATGAGTAGGTAAAAATAACCTTTGATAATGAATTATTTAGAAAACTAAAAATCGAAATAAACCAAGTACTGTTAATATAAAGTGCATAAATCGCTGAAAAATATTTAAATTGTCTGAAAGTAAATGCTTTTTTAAAAGTTTATTTTTTCTTGCGTTTTAATTGGTTATACTGAATGTTGATTAATCCAATATCATCAGTATAACTCAAAAATAATGACATGAGTGAAATATAAGTTGCAGAAATAAAAAAACTGCTGAATTAATGTTACACTTTGGCAGACATGGTCAACAAGCTCAAAACATAAATCGGTTGTCTTTTGATTAGCTATAAATTTTGCTTACGACGTGGAAAACATTCCAAAATTTTCTTTTGTGAAACCATGAATGAATTAAAATTTTGTACACACACCATTTTCACCTAATTAGCTTTGGTAATGTTTCCACTTAAAAGTTAATTGCTCTTTTGATTGTGTGATTTGACTCCGGAAGGGTGACTCAGTTTTCGGGACTCAAGTTAATCAAATAAAGCTGCTAAAATTTATATTAATGGACTAAAGCACGTTAGTACGTTTAGAAAGTTGTTAAAAAATACAAGCTCAAGTGTTCATCTCATGTTACATAATTAATCGAGTTTAATTAATCTGGGGGAAATGCGATAAATAACTTTACATTACAAATATTATTAATATTAATTAATATTAAGACCTTAAATCAACGAGTAGATTTAAAATGTGCCTAAAAAACGTGTAAATTGAATTAAAATAATAGAATAGAATAGAATTTTTTAAAATCTTGAATTTTCTAGAATTTTCACTTTAAACATAAATGATACGTTATCACATATCTATTTCAACATCTTTGACGCAAATCTTAAGATTTACGAAGTGGACGGTAATCACAGAACTGTTCGAACTTTTGCCATACAGAGTTAGCAAATCTTTGGGTTACAGTAACTTATATACATACAAGCGTAACAGGTTTCAGAACAATTTTGGAACTTTTGAGAAACGTCCCCAATTTTTTAGAATTCCCCAAAAATATCTAAAAAATTCTATGTTTCAGAATTTTGTTGAGAATTTTATTAAGCGTGTGATATACTTTTACTCTGGCAGCTTAGGTTACTTAAAGTTAATTATTTATCTACTAAATAAAATATGTATTATTACACTATATAAGCTTGTTAGGTATGTTAAGAGCTTGTCCAGATGACGCAGTTTACACACGATAGGAGCAGCTCCTTTCTGATCGCGCTTATTTTTATTTTGCGTCCAGGCGACGCGCATTCTTGCACACACATTATGGAACGTTGGAATTTTTTAGCTGTAAAAGAGGCCTTATCCCGGACTTTATTATATAATAACGATTTTCACTAAGTAAGTATCGAACGGTCTAAAAGCGCATTTTGCAAATCTAAGATTAAATAAATAATAGTTACAACAGTATGTCAGTGTAGAAAATTTACACAAGAAATGCTCTTCTCAACGCCTTCTACAAGAATCCGCGATCAAACAAAGTTTTGCATGATAAAGCCCTTGGCTACTAGACTGAAAGGGTTTCGTACAATTAGCAGTGTATGGTGACGTACCAGGCTTTTTGGGTCGAAGCTGATGGCCTTCTTGCTTCTCTCTGGTAACGGTGAAGCTCAAACGTGCAAGTATTGTTATCTTATTATACAGGGTGGTTCTGATATAAATACGGATTTTTGGAGGGTGTCAACTAGATGCAATATGTAATCGAATGGTCACTACAGCAGCGCGGTGAAGAAACAAAAAAAATTTCAAAATTTTTGAAAAACATCTTAACATGAATTAATTTGAATACGGTCCTGTGCGTTTTCGCTTTGACTTAAGCAACACATTTGGCAACTGTCACAAAATTCTTATGAACTAAACGCCATTTTCGAACACACTTGTTTACGTTACAGTGGTTACAGTAACCGAGTAACCTCATTCACGGTCAGCTGATTGAAGACAGCGTTGCCACTACACACGACCAGGTCAATCGAGGACACGTCTTACACAGGACCGTACTCGGTTTTGCCTGTATTTTCACATACGTTTTTCTCGAAAACGGTAAACTTTAGGACCTGCGAAGTTTTGCTTAATTTTCTTATTTTCTACTGCCCTATCACCTCCTTAAATATCCGCAGTTATATCAGTAACACCCTGTATAATATACTTCGCTATTTATCAATCACGTATTCAGTAACGCTCTAGTCAAATCGCGAGTAAAAGCGTCATTTGGACAAGATTTGTCGGTGCGGAACTCTTAACCCACGAGGATACTTCTACTTGTCCCTTTTCTTGGTTAAACTTATAGTACCTACATTGTTATCGTAAAGACATTACATTATTGAGTACAATGTAGTTTAAAAATGTCCTGTTTGTTTCAGAACTGTTTGGCACGTGCACTTTATGATAATGTTGCCGACAGTCCCGACGAATTGGCTTTCCGAAAAGGTGACGTTTTGGTCGTTTTAGAACAAAATGCTGGCGGAAACGAGGGGTGGTGGTTATGCTCGCTAAGAGGAAGGCAGGTTAGTAGATATATTAATTATTTAATTTGTCGAAATGTGTGGATTTATCATTCACTAACAGTAAGTCAGAATTGTTACTTCTTTAGAAAGCACTTCAATTCAGTGACTGTTAAATCAAAGAGTACCTACTTCACTACTGCTATGCATTATTTTTTGCAATCGTTCTCAAACTACCCCATAAGGACAGGGTGGAACTGGGCCTGTTGAGCCCGGGTGGCATTATACAGGGTGTTACTGATATAACTACGGATATTTAAGGAGGTGATAGGGCAGTAGAAAATAAGAAAATTAAGCAAAACTTCGCAGGTCCTAAAGTTTACCGTTTTCGAGAAAAACGTATGTGAAAATACATGCAAAACCGAGTACGGTCCTGTGTAAGACGTGTCCTCGATTGACCTGGTCGTGTGTAGTGGCAACGCTGTCTTCAATCAGCTGACCGTGAATGAGGTTACTCGGTTACTGTAACCACTGTAACGTAAACAAATGTGTTCAAAAATGGCGTTTAGTTCATCAGAATTTTGTGACAGTTGCCAAATGTGTTGCTTAAGTCAAAGCGAAAACGCACAGGAACGTATTAAAATTAATTTATGTTAAGATGTTTTTCAAAAATTTTGAAATTTTTTTTGTTTCTTCACCGCGCTGCTGTAGTGACCATTCGATGATATATTGCATCTAGTTGACACCCTCCAAAAATCCGTATTTATATCAGAACCACCCTGTATTTGTTGTGACATCAAATAATAATGAAATCCAATTTCTTGATGAAACAATATTTTTGGAAAAGGCGTTATTTTTAGTACAAAAACCGTATTGAATGCCATAATTTAGTTAATCGTTCGATAAATATTGTTGTTTAAAACCATAAAAAGGCGCCATTATTATTTTTTTGAGCTTAAAGAGCTTAATAATGTTCACAAAGTCATAATACCATTATGCTCGAATAATAACTATCAGAAATATCTTTTGACGCTTTGAACCGTTACCATCGTGAGACAAGGCCAGCCCGCTGATTACGTAATCACATATACTTACTGTGCATGAGCCTACTATCATAGTAGAAGAATCTCTTTCCTATTCAAGCGAGTAAATGCATCTGTTCACCCTTTGATTATCTAGGAACTTCAGTACAAATTATTACCATTAATCATTTCCAGAATAAATTGGTAACTAACAAAACTATTTTTCTAACTTTAGGTGAACAAGAAAGACAAATTAATTAGTCATGTTCAAAAAATAGTTTAGAATAAAACCAAGTAATTGTTAGGAAAAAGAATTTTTAATGTTAACGATTTGCAATTATTCCATGTTTGAATCAATTTTCCTTAAAATATTCCAGATTAAATTATGTACAAAGGTTAATATTAAATCAACATGTACTAAAAATGAATAACGCTATAGGTATGTGCTGTTAAAGTCCATAAATTATACTACAATTGAACTTTCCACTACTGAGGTTATTTATAGTCATACTTATCTTTTGATTTTTATTGTCAGTTTAAAAAAAATGACACAACTTGACAGGTTAACAATATTGAATTTGGAGTGATTTGTTTGGAAATTTTCTTTATTTTTGAATGACTGAAGAAGTTAAAAACCTTCCACACAGGGAGCTGCAATTTACTCTATTTTATACAATATTAGAAGACAGAGATGTGGCATGTGAATCGATTCAATATTGTACAAATCAACTCTTGAGTTAGACCCAGAATAATCATGATCTATACAAGACTGAGATGTAGAGATCTATTTTAAATGACAAAAATCCTAAAAATCTTATGTTGAAGATGATATGTATTTAAGATTTAAGACATCAAGTGAACGGACGCCACGAGTTTAAAAAGCATTGACAGTACAACCACAACCAATGTCCTATAAGAGATATATGTACTTACTATTATCTTATGATCCATACAATTCCAACAATTTCTAATTTAAAAACCAACAATTTTGTATTGTTTAAAGGTGTTAGTTTTTAGTTATATACAACGATAAATAAATATTTTGGTTCAATAGGTATAAGTAAGAATTGTTAAGTATATTCCATGTTTGTATGTATAGGTTTAAGTATTTTTTGTCATTCGTTTTATAAGGGTAGTTTTATGACCCATCAGGTAGTTTTGTAAGATATAAATTTAAGATACAGTTCGTGACGGACAGTCAGCGCGATCGGTTGTTTCAGAAATACGTATCCCTAGTTAATTAATATCTAAACATTATCATTGTTATTAGTTGTATAGCTGTATTTTAGAATAAAGTTTATCTAATGTCACACAAATTCTACTGAAGCATTAATCCAATTTCGGATCATCAGCCAACAAAAGGCAATAAAAGGCAATAAATCTTTATATATTTAAAAAGCAAAATGATGATTCAAAGAGAACTCCAAGGTGTAATAGAACAAAATACATAAGTCCCTGGTCAGTATTCTGTCGAAACTACCAGATGCGGATACTTGTTAGTTCTCATTAGCGGACCCTAGGCAATTCCGACAACACCGTCCATCCTAAACCTCCTGCATCCACACGTAGATGAACAAACCACCGAAAACAGCAAAGAAATTGTAGGAGCTGTAAAGTTCAACAAGATTATGTACAGCACATAATACAAAAAGAAATAAAATACCTATCAATCATAAAAATATAATTTTGTTAATGGTACGAATAAAATATTATAAGATCAATAAAAGCTAATCTTGCCAATAACCAACAACTGTTAATGAGTAATTAAACAATGTTTCGACCGTCAATTTCGATCACCGTCAGGCTAACGTAAAAGGAAATGGTCTTGCACTTTTTATATTCAACTTTAACTTTTTCCTCATGTTCACCGTGTAATGACTTCATTATCAAATAGTAACTTAAGAATTTATGAAGGCGTTTTTAGTATATACTAGATCTAAAAAATATTTGTTGTTGGAGTTAATGTCTACAATGCCTCCATCATCGGCTTCTCTTTTGTGTTTCAAAAACTTTTACGCAGTGATCAAAAAATATATGTATTCTTATTGGTTGTTATGAACTACAATTATGTTTAGAAGCACGTTAGGTACTTGGTATATTTGTCTCTTTAGAGATAAATGTGATTGAATTTGTTGTTATGCTGGCCTGTTAATTAGCAGGATGTATATCTGAATATTGTTAGTCAGTGTGTGCGGATTTTGTCTAACAATAAATGCGTTTCAAAATGTATTATAGGTTGCTGTTTTTCATTTACTTTTCATAGTTCATCCAACTTCTAGCAGAACGGGTCCTTAATGGTTAATTAAATGGTAAATCGATTTGCTAAACTATCATACAAACTAATTCAAAAAAACTTAACTTTTTCTTTCTTCGTAGTCCTCTTCGGTCTGACAACTTTGTGATGATGGTACTTCCCATCATTACTTTTTGATGTTTGCAATATTTACGAGAGTTTTTATTAGTAAAGTAGCTAATAACCATACTACTTATTTGATGTCGATGTACATTAACGTTAATGATTATCCTTATTTAGAAAATTTCATTCAGTTGAACGTCCGTACATTATTATCAATTATTGTTAGTAACTACATAGTGGATTATGTGAAATATTAGATAATATAATGGTGACAAATAAAAAATATTTTATCTGATTGGAGTTGAACAAAAAAATTAGTTTCAAAAAAATGTGCATCATTGTATAAGTACAATGTGGTTAAGTAGCGTCACATTATCGTGAACATGAAAGTTTGAAAATGTAGGTGGAAAATATCAAGGAGAAAAGTTGAATGTTTTGTTCGAAATTTTTGTATAATAATTTTAAAATAAATTTTATATATATTTTGAAATATCTGCAACAAAGACGTATAACGCATTTTTAAATCAAAAGTACTACAATGAAATGGTGGTTTTTTGGTTAGATACAAGGGCACCAACAGTGGCGGATTCACGGGGTGTTCTGGATCCTGACCCCCTTCAGAACCAACTTAATGTTTTCGAATCATTATCGTAGACACGGAAAGAAGGCAGATTTTTTTATGGTTTCCCTTTTCTAAAATCCTGGATCCACCTCTGTTGGCACCAATTATATATTTGATGGACAGTGTAAAGTTTTCATTTTTTCATCCCTATAAAGCTACGTTTATAAATAACGTCAGACTTCTTTCATATTTTTTATTATATTTTTTAACACATATGAGCCTATTCGATTTTAAAGTTTTAGTTCGTCGTTGTAGACTAATTCGGAGAAATAATGGGGCTTAAAAAGTTTCTAAGCACTAAAAATTAAAATTTATTTTGTAACCCATTAAACACTTTTATTTTACTATTATAGTAAAGTGAGGATTATATCCTAACCTCGCGTCAAATATCTTCCCGCATATACAGTACGTTTATTTAAGACTATAAAAACGCCATAAAACTAACGGGTTGCTTTTTTGAAGTGAGAAACAGTCCTCTATAAAATAAACGGTAAATTATGTTTGCCATAATGTTGGTATAATATTACACTTATTATTAAACTTAATTAGCTACATCTTTAATATTATACAAAACAAATAACTGTTTTAAAATAAAATATATAAATAATTCACATATCTGTTATCTGCTCATTATGCTATAAATATTTCATAAATAAAATTACACTTGAAACAAATTTACAAAATAAACCAAATTCAAGCCAGAGATCCTATCGGTTTCATCAGGAGACTCCTGAAATTAAACAGTTTCTCCCGATGTTCAACCCTCGTAGATTTCGAAGAGTTTCACGACAGAATCTTTACATCAAATGTAACTCACGAGAAGAAGTATAGGCTCTGGTAATCTCATTTTGGAATAAAGTTTTGTTTGATGATATGACCTATGTAGTACTAAAAACTGTGACGTAAAGAGAAATTTAAAGCCGCCCCCCGCAATATCAATTGTAGGACTCTTATTACCTCTCCTATTCGCGGTAAATTTTACTTAAATGTTTTGTCTTGTGGGTAGGAGTCCAGCTTCATGAGCCCCTAAGGTCTAGCCACTGACCAAATATATTCTCGTTATGTTCCCGGTTTCGATTCCCATCCTAATGTAAGCAGTTTTTAAGTTTAATGTCGCATATTCAGCTTTATTCAACTTGTTCTTCAACGGAATAAGGATTAACATTTCCTTTAAATCGGTTGCAGTTAAATCATCATGCGATTCAAGCAACTCTTGACACTTATATTTCTCAATTTTAAGCCGTCCTGCCCTATTTTTTACACTTGTTTATTATACAAAGTGCATCATTAATTTTTAGATACTTGAATATAGAATTTTTCGGTCGTGGATACGAAAAGCAATCACAATTTTTCGATCCACGAATACTGGAACAAAGAGCTTGCTACTCAAAAATTTGTCTTCTAGTTCCGCATCTCTAGTTTGATGTTATCAGGTGGAGGTGACGTAGCGTAACTGACGATTAGGTATTCAATTTCCACCTGGACCTGTAATGCAAGATGAGGGGTGGTGAGTTTGCCTTTCTTATTGCAAGAGACGATTGAGTCTTGCAACATAGACTGACGATGAGTCAACGGAAATTGAACTCTTGAATGCATCTCGCTTGTAGCCGAATCCATATACTATACATCCATATACTATTGGGATCTCGCTTAGTATTGCAGTTGGGAAAAAGTTAAAATGGGCAAAGATTTGGGAAATCTCATGGTCACTTCAATTCTGCTTTCAAATTGCCTGTAGGTCTTTTCGTTTTAAAGATGTTAACGAAAAAGTATTTTCTGACAATTTTAAGAAATTGCTATACTTTTTTTTGTTTGACCTGCAGCAGCTTTTTAATATGTAGGTACATTATCAGGACGCTTTTCTCATGGAGTTATCAGATAATTTATATTTTTATTTATTTTCGAGAAAATATGACTAACTTTCTCATTTCTTATGGAAGCCATATTGGATTTTGTCAAAAATGGAAATAGCATTTTTTTTTTAACTTTCTAGTGATGTAGTTTGTTTTTGATTCTTCGATAGCAAATAATATTTTTTCAAATAGTCACAAATTTAATTTTTTACAACAAACTATTACTTAGACCAAGACAGTAACAATAATATTATGTAAACGATAAACAACAAGAGTATCTTTACAATAACTAATTCAAATATAATTCAAATGAAGACAGACCACGGCCCATAAGCCCGGAAGAAACACTTCATTTGAATTACAACGCCGGCCGTGAAAGCCTACACAATTACATTAATTCAAATATATTCCTTTGAGATTTAACGTATCAGCGTAAATTTTCTTAAATTCTTTTTAATTATATGTAGATGAACCTTTTTGGCTATTAAACTATATTTCAATTCATAATATGTGAAAAACGTTTTTTAAGAAATTCGTAATTTTGTCAACACTAAATGAACAGAAATTAAATAGAAATTCGACTTGTTTCATATAAAGTGAGATCAGGTTAATGAAATTTTTTGGAGACGAATTCGCAATTCTGAAATTGATCTCGAGAGTTGTGATAAATTTTTTTTTTCTTGGTATGTAATAATGTTCAAAACAGTCAACTTAAAGCTAAAAATGTTTACAAGTATTATATAATAACATATATGTAAATAGACCTTTAAAGTGCTATAAATTCATAAATCTAATATTTAAAATGATGGTTTGGTCAACTACACTGTGGGATTCATGAGAAACGAGAAAAATCTTTTACAACTAAATATACAATCACATTTTTTAAAAATGATATTCACATATAATTGACGAAGGCAGCGACAATAGACAATACTTAAAGGTATTTGCTTTAAGCAGTTTTTATTAATTTTTCATGAATAAAAAAATAAATTTTGTAGACTCGTACTAGTTAGATTATTGCCTATAAAAAGGGGTCTGACTCGGAGACGGATTTAGGCTTGCTGTCGCCCTAGGCCCCGTTTAATTCGCCGCCATTTTCGATATTCGAAATTGAAATTTGTAATTATAATTGAAGATTTTTGCAAACATGAATAATATCGAAAGATTTTAAAGAATTTAAATTTCAATTTTTTCCAATTATTTTGATGATTCAAAAAATTGAATATGAAAAAGATGGGATTTATTTTTAATGAAAAATTATTTTTATAAAGAAAAAAATGTACTGACTTGAATGAATACCAAAATGATGTTAAGTACATATATGCAAAGGAACAAAATACAAAAAGTAAAGAACAGTACTAACTACTACTAACAAAACTATAATTGATCCATTCAAAAATTAACACCTTATTCTCAGATGGAAAAGTAAATTAAAAAATTGAATTATAATACATACTATAGAATTTTTTTTAATAAAAACTAATAATCCAAACCAATTTTTGAAATGGATTGTCTTTACTTGTTTTTTCGCCTCTATAATTTGGCATTTCAAAAATCTGGTCTGATTGCAGTTTTTCGTGTTGAATTTTATGCAATAGATAACTATTATTTTGAACATAACGTCAAAGAAAAAATAGAATTTTAAGTAGCGATTTAAAAGCATAATGTATATGTAGATATGAGGAGTAGAATTTTCGAAAATGTCCTAAAATAAACTTTCAATTGTAGTTTTTCAACACCATGGTATTTGGAACTATTCTTCCCTAGTTACTTTAGAAAATATAAACAAGTTTTAAGAATAGTCACCACCGACCACTTTTTAATATATTTTAGGATATTTTGATATTAGAAACATTAATTAACAAATAACAAACTTTAGTGGATCTTCATCATTTTATTAAAACAGAAGTTATTGAATTAGACGTTATTATTAAATAGGCAATTCAATAACCTCAAGGTACTCAAAAAAATATTGAAGATCAACTCAGTTGTGTTTTTTGTTAATTATAATTAATTTTAGATCTTTATCAATCAGTTAGTTACTAGAGATTTCAGTTAGGGTATTTTTGTCATGCAAATAGATTCTTTCCGAATGATAACGGTTTTGTAATGATTTCTGACTGACATTTTACGATTAAGCTTTATTTCATATGTCGTGCTGGTTTGTCATTTATTCAAAGACCATTAAAGTTTATATTCTAAAATTCTAAACCATTCTCGCTCCCCCCATACAAACCTGCACGTGTCAATTGTTTCCTCAGTCATTAAATAGGGTAGTACCCCTACTGCTTTCGGCTGTAATTCTA
Organism: Agrilus cyanescens; assembly: GCA_947389935.1. Taxonomy (NCBI): domain Eukaryota; kingdom Metazoa; phylum Arthropoda; class Insecta; order Coleoptera; family Buprestidae; genus Agrilus; species Agrilus cyanescens. The sequence continues at coordinate 11,030,871 of OX376710.1, forward strand.
TTTGTGCCAAACTATGCACATATGGGCACAGGGGTGACTAATTTTAATTTCGATGATGTTTTAACTTATTGATCGAAGTAGATATACTAAAAGCAACTTTTACAATCCAGTTTTTTTTTTTGTTTTTGCTAGCTTTAATTAATTGAAAATACAATATATTTTGTGAAATTTTAGTAATTCATTTAAAATTATCTAAAAATAGATACTTTTAAAGTATAAATACGTATAAATATTAATAAAAAATCGTGATGAGTGAGACCAAGATCAAGACCAAGGAAAAGTATGGCCTTGGTCTTGGTATTGGTTTTGATGATTGTATCTTGGTATTATGGTATTGCTCTTACAATATTAGTTTTAGTCTTGGTTTCACATAAATATGTCTTGGTCTTGAAAATTTTGCAAGACCAAGACCGAGACTAATTTTGTTCATCACTAATAAAAAATAAAATGCATTTCGTCTAATTGCTTTACATTCCTTGGTATTATTATATTCAAAGAAAATACTACCCCTCGATTAAAAACTTTAATTATTATGTTACTTGTGCAATCTAATCTCTAAAAATATTACTTGAACTTGACTTCCTCTGCTTATTACACTTCCGTTCTAATTTTAAAGGAAAAACCATGAATGATGTACTTGTAAAATTCTGGATAAGAATACCTCTTTACATTTTATGTTATAATCTTATCAACGTTACATACCTCTTTGTTTTCTGTACATGTGCTGAGGATGTAAGTAAATGATAGGTGAATGAAGAAACTTAAAATGTTTTAAACTTTACATGTTGTTTGCAATGCACACTAAAATTGTGAATAAGTGAAAAGGAGTATATATTTCAATGGTTATTATTTTAAGAAGAAGTTGATCGATATAAACCATTCATTTAATATTTAAAATTGTATATAACAATGACAAAGTACAGACGTTTCGATCATTAAGATTTATGATCATTATCAATGTAAATCATGGGGATGAAGAACACGTTTTCCAAAAACATCATTTAAAAAACAATCAGGATTTCGTTTAAGAAGTTTTTGTAAAATACAATAAATTTAATAACATATTCCAATAAAAATGAATGGTATAAATATAATGATGATTTAAATTATTTTTAAATATTTAAGGATATAAAAATAAATTGTAAAAGAAAAAACAAGTAAAATGGATGTTAACTTGATGAGTTAAAATTGTGAAACCTACCTTGTACTTGGCCTACAAATATGAAGGGTATAAAATCTAAGATTTTCAGTTTTTGATGTCATCTGCTAAATTAACAAAAGTTTTGTAACAACTACATGATAATAGAGTATGTTAATTTAGATTTTTGACTGCCACACGTATCGAACAGTTTTACATTTGCATAATGCATACGTATATATTATTTGTCATTAAAATGCACACATACATAGATGTGTATAAATTAAGATTTCCAATATTCGTGATTTTAAGGACAAACATACAAAATTCCACTTTGACCAAATATTGTTTGTTTCAGGGTATTTGTCCTGGTAACAGGCTACGTCTTATAGCCGGTGTTTATGAAGATACAGGACAAAGCAGAGGTGCGTCACCGTTGCCCCAGTTTCCGGAAATGATTGGAGAACTAAACACTTTACAACGACAGGGAAAACGTCGAAGCTGGCATGTTCAACCTAATAAGGTAAATATTATTCAAGAACAAACTGAATCGATTATTGTTTTCGTCAGGAAACGAGTGACGCATTAGGGAAGAATCATAATGGTAATAGAAGATAATAATTGTGACATTAGAAAAATTCAATTATATTTTTGTCTACCAGTCAACACACTCTAGCCGCTGCTGTATTGTTTTAATTAAGACGTTTCGATATTTCTCTAATTTGCATCTCAACACCGGATTTTAAACATTTTGATTATTGCTGATTTTTTTGCAGTTTTATGTTTTTTTCTCTTATTTGAACTTATTATATAGGTACATTTTCATAACAGAAAACGTCCCTATAAAGTAAATCATTTACATCGTGAGACAAAGCCTTCGCGCCGTGACGTAACCACCTATGCTGTGTATGAGCCTACTATGATATAGTAGGCTCACAGGCAGCATAGGTAGTTACGTAATCAGCGCGCAGGACGTCTCACTATGGTAACGAGTAAATCTGGCAATTACACAAGCCATTGCGTGATTTCCCGATAAATGCGTGCTCATGTGGGGAATTCCCTAGTTTCTCCTTGCCCTCAAATGCCCTGAACGAATAAAAAAGCAGGATTGCAAACAATAACCAAAAGCTTCCTCGTTCAGGTTCATATACGCAGTCGCTGTCCACCAAAGCGTCAAACTTCGTGCTTTTATTTATGATTTTGTACTAAATCAATCAGTAAATCGGTATCATATAAATAGAGCAAAAAGATTGACTGACGATTGAAATAATTTAAAAAATTATTTGGTAGCTTTGACGTTTTGTCTAAAATGTTTCTTATATCTACCAAAATCCCATTTCTATAGGTACATAACAGCGGTTTTTTTGTTTCTAAATTTAATAGGGTAGACAGCACCCCGAGTATTTATAATTTTTATATATCCATTAATTTTCAGCGAAAGTTATTCAAATGTGATGATATAAAGAAGTATATTTTCGGATTTCCCTTTTACTGCATTTCATTTAAATTGGTCAAGTAGGAGCTAATGTACCACTCACTTTTGCAATAAAAAAGTAATTAACCGAAAATAATTTGGATACACGAATCACTTACAATATTCTGCAGAAATCTCCATAGAATTCAGTTATAAAAATATTTTCCTCATAAAAAGTGAAATTTTTAAAGCGACTTATACAATAGATACCTAATTGTAGTAATATTGCACAATGGTTCCAGTGCAACTGATTTGCTGATTGCATCTCTTTATTTTTAACTGCAGATATGCAATATTTTGTGGGCGATTAGTATAATTTTTGTTTTGAAACATAAACAGAAAACTTATTTTTTTTTTATTCTTTCAAAATTATGGTAGTGGAAATAGAAAATATTCTTTTTTAATAACTATCAAAATACATAACAGCGTTGATAGAATAAATTTAAAAACAAAAAGCGATTTCGACTAATGTTCAAAAAATAGTGCCAAAGCGTTGCCACTATATGAAATATGGATATTCGGCAGTTTAAAATGTAGGTTAGAGTACGTACTAAACCTTCTGCGATCTACCACACAAAAAGGGCAATGTTAGGTTCATAGAAACACTCATTGAGCGAGAAAACAGCTCACATCGAATAGTGATGTGATCACTGAAAAAACATTCACATTCCAAATTTCATATTATTGATCTTTAGAAAATCTCATGACGCGTCTTTCTGTATTGTAACGAACACGAGCATGCTTGTGTGCGATCGGGTACACTTGCATGTGTTGCGTGCCGGCGGCTCAACTAGCCGCGAGTGGTTTTCAGCAGTGTATGCGTGTGTTTGTAAGCGTGTCTCGTACCTGCCTTCAAAGGAAGTAATTAAGCGGTTCGCCGAAAATGTAAACAACCTTTCGAATATTCCAGACTTCTTCCCGACTGTTCTATGATGCTATAATAGTGACAGAGACGTTCGCCGAGTTAGTTAGTGTTAATTTTTAGCTATATACAACGATGAATAAATATTTTGGATAAATAGGTATAAGTAAGTATTAAGTATGTTCCATGTTTGTATTTGTATGTGTAGGTCTAAATATTTTTGTCATTCGATCGTTAAGGGTAGTTTTTTATGATCATCAGTTAGTTTTGTAAGATATAACTTTAAGGAATAGTTCGTGACGGACAGTCAGCGCGATCGGTTGTTTCAGAAATACGTATCCCTAGTTAATTAATATCTAAACATTATCATTATTATTAGTTGTATAGCTGTATTTTAGAATAAAGTTTATCTATTGTAACACAAATTCCACTACAACATTATTTATCCGATTTCGGATCATCAGCGAACAGAGTTAACTAATTTAAAATAGCTAACATTGTAAGAAAAAAGCGTGCCTTATCGGCAGTAGACATGTAATTGCACCTACACCATCCGTGCTAGGTCTTAATCAGCAATTTGCTTATTCCAACTTCTTTAATAATTGATTTACAAAGAGCAGTTACCAAAGGTTACTCAAACGAGTCGGTTCGGATCTTATCAAGTACGTATCTAACGCACATGGTGTATTGTTACATACCATAAGAGGTAACTCCTACTCCTCAAAGTCCAAAAATCATCGAGTGTAATCATAAATAATTAATAACTAATGTTTTTAAATAAAAATAAAGATTAAAAGTCAAACCAATTTGTTTTTAAATCTTTTTAAAAACATAAGGAGTTGTTCCGAACAATTAACTACAGTTAGTAATCAATTGACCGTGACAGTGGTAACATCCGAAATAAATCGACAGTGTTAGAAGTGAAAAGACAAATAAATAGAGACGCGCATATAAGTGAGTGTTGTAAGCTAAGTTCCGTATTAATAGTGTTTTTAGGTAGTTATTATTAAATAAGTATATATAAATTGTTTTCCTGTACTTATGTCTTGTAAATAATTTTTTTATTAAACCCACGAACAGTACAGTATTTTCAACAAAGCATCATGGGTCTTTTTATAAGAGCTGTAATGCGAATTTCGCGAGTGGATGTTTTTCAATGACCACAACGGTATTTTTAACTCAATCAGCCCAGTAAATTTGGTGCAAATTGGACACGACTGATCCTATAACGGTTCCGGTTTGTAGTTTGAACGTATGGAACTCAATATACAATGCAACTCACATTTTATTTCAGTTTCGAACCCAATAATCGTAGTATGAGATAATTATTGTAACTAGAACATGATTGAACGTTAATTTTTGTAGAAGCACAATTAAGATGTTTATTGTTAGAACTGCTCGTTGTCTTATAAAATGTGTTTCTGAATTTGTTCACGTAGATGGTTTTTCAATAATTACCGAACAGGTTGTTTAGAACGTTTTTCTGTTAGTTAGAAACTACACTCTCTGCGAAATGCGATATAACTCGGCGATAAAATTGCATATTGTCATGAGTAGTTATACATTTCGAATCCATCTAAGGTAACATCTCCATTTTTGGACGGACGAAGACAGGCGGCAGGTCAGGCAAACGCGAAAAGTAGACAGACGCATAAAACACAGCAAACAACGCGTTCCATTCCTCCTTTTTCTTCCTCGATGCATTTCTTGACCTTTCTGGGTCCGACAAAGTAACAACAATCTGCCTTTATTTGTCATAGTTAGGGTTAATGGGCGAGCAACTCCATATTAAAGCTTCTCAAACAAACGAGTCGGAAAATACGCTGGATCATTTATCAACAAACTTAAATGCAGTGGCGGTTCGTACTGAGTGAATGCTGTTGAACTTCAGAAAGTTTTTTCTAACATTCTCGGGTAATTGTGCACTTTGGCTGATCCCCACTCGATTTTCTTAAAAATACAGTATGTTCTAGAGTTCGTCATGCTGACCAATAATATATAAATATGTTGGACCCGGAAATGTGCCGTTCATGGTGTTTTTGAGCTTCTACCCATTTTCGTTTATGAATTTCAAAAATCATTAGGCCATACTTTCGAAGAAGTTCTTACCCTACATTGTCATTTGTCATATAACGTATTTTCTCATTTTTTAAAGCCTTTATTCTATTGCGGGACGCCATAGAACAAAAATAGTTCTATTTTGCAGAGAAGTACAATGTACTTATCCAAATGTGATTACTATTTATACTTGGCCAACGAACTATAGGTACAAGGTTTTCTTTATCTATTTCGGTATGAACAAGAATGGATGTACATTGTATCTAAATCTATATTTGTACATGAAGATTCGTTTGCTTGTTTTAAAACTATTTATCTATTTAAACGTACAATTAAATTAGCTTGTAGGGTGAGAATTTTTAATTCTAATTGAACTTGCAGGGTGCTAGTGATACCATATGGGTATTTTTTTGTTATGAAATTATTAACCCAGTTGTTGCCGCCAAGCCGCACACTAATGATTTTGAGCGTTAAAGCGCGTTCTCACGAGTCAAGTTTAGTTGACCGATTTATGTTGACCAACAAAACTTGAATACAACTTGAATCATTTTTTGGTCACACATGTCAATATAAACTGATCAATATTTTCAATACAAAAATGGCGTCGAATGCAGTTGTGCGTGAGTGTGTAGAGGTAGCTGCAGTTTTGTTGAAAGAAGAACTGAAAAACACTTTGCGCAAAATGAACAAAAACCGTAAAAAACGTCGTTTTTGGGTAAGACAATGGATTCTAAGAAGAAATAGATTGGGAGCATCAGAAACCTTGCTGAAGGAATTAGCATTAGAGGATAAAGAGGGATATAGAAATCATTTAAGAATGTCCGAAGAAAAATTTGATTTACAAACCCATGAATGTTTTTTTTTACACATGGTTCTTATAGTCTTGATTTTGTTCTTTTAAATCCGAAGTAGTTACACCAGAAATGTTCATTTCTTTAATAATACAACGAAGAGCATTTTCTCGTGCTTCTTTATTTTTGTATTTGTCTAATCGGTGATTCCAATGACAATCATGTTGCTGATATAAATCCAAAAATTTCATCATAACGTTTTCTGACCACTTTAATGCACTCATTTTTTTAGTCGGTAAATTTTCCGTAAAAATATATTCATTTATAAAACATGTACCTACACGAACGATAAAAGTTGACTGCTTAGTTCACACGTTTCAATGCAAGTTTCAACTTGATAGCAATTCGCGATGACTCACCACTTGAACTAAAAAGTTGAACAACATTATTGAAACAACGGTTCTCACTACAGTTTTCATTCAATTTTTGTTGATCAGCCAAAATCGGTCAACTAAACTTGACTCGTGAGAACGCGCCTTTACCATCGGTAAATAACAAGGCCAGGCACCTTACGCGTGACGTCATTGTTAGTGGTTGGTGTACGTATGGAACCATTTTAGTCTAGTAGCCAAAGGATTCAAGTGCAAAATGTTTTAAATGCGGCTCAGTGGCACATTCTGTACCTTTTTACCTATAAACGATAGACTTGTTCCGGATTTTTTTTATGGTCTCACAATTATTCGCCAGTGTTAAATGTTTGCGCAAATGCTCATCTTATCTACCTCTACAAGAATTCGCGATCAAAATTAGTTTTGCACTATAAATATCTTGGCCAGTAGACCACCGTGACGTGTCAAACTTTTTACGTCAAAGCTCTCCGCCTTGTTATTTCTCGATGGTAAAGATTTAATTCATCGATTGTCTTCTGACCTAACCGAACCTAACAAAATACTCGGACAACAATATAATATAAACTTAAGAACCCAAAAACTTCACTTTTTTCGTAACTACCTACTACTGCCGCCACCCAGTGGCGGCTACTCCATAAGTGCCAAGGTGCCATGGCACTACCATACAAAATGTAAAAATTATTTTTTTTAAGCTTAAAATTGAGATAATAACATATCTATACTTCTTTGTCTTTTTCTTGGATTATATTTTCCGAAACAATCCATTATCTACTTACATTCAGTAAATATTTACAGTAAGCAGAAACAAACAGTATAAAACTATTCGTTTAAAGAATAATATTTATGTGTGTATGTGTATCAATAGCAGTCTGGGCCACAATTCAATTGGCACGAAACAGTCGCAGTTTGTGGAGCTTTGCGGGGAGAGAGAGGATGCGAGAGGTACGCGATTTAAGCGGGGATCCGTGCCAGACACTACACTGGCACGGCTGTGATTCATGGTTCGCTTCAGTTCGCTTGTATATAGTTGGAGTGAGAATTGTAATTCTCGTTGTTGCCACATTTAAATAAATATCCCAAATTCTAGGGAATTAGGAAGTTGCTTAGGGGAAGGGGGTTACAAATAGCGTATCAACTTTCTTTAAATATAAATTAGTACCTATACTCAAAAAACTGAACCATAAAAAAATAATATTCGAACATTATAAAATGATGGTTTCTCATCAAAAATTGCTGTCTCTAATAAATTTACCAGAATCCCATATATGGAAAAATAAATGGAAATAAACTTTTCTCAGAAATTCTATGAAAGAAGAAAGATTGAGTGCCTTGGGAATGCTGTCAGCCGAAAAACAATTCCTTAATAATATCGATAATTTTAATAAGCGGGTGATCAATGTTTTTGCAAGTAAAAAAGAGCGCCGAATGGATTTTGTTTATTGATCAATTTAAATGACTTTTAATAACTTAAGTGACTATCGGGTAGAGGACATAATGCTAGTTTATTATCAGACATTTATGTATAGTGAAAACGCGTTTCAACATTATGCTAAAGACTATTACAGGTGAGTTACATACACGTATTACTTAAATTGTATTTCACGCGTCTTATACCTAAGAAAATTTTGGCACCACCCTATTGATTAGTCACGAGCCGCCACTGCCGCCACCTAGTTATGTTTCTTGCTCCCAGTCCCTGAGAAGTTGCTTTTCAGACAAACCTTAGCTTGACGAGACTTTTCCAGGTGTCCACGGTGGGTTCTAGTCCGAATGTGCATTCCATAGTGCCCATTTTAGTAAGCTTAAATATCAAATAAGTAAGATCGTCCGCCATACATATCATTACCCATTCCGCTATGGCTTGTGATCCAAAGCAGTAGGACTTGCTTTTTTGATGTCAATCTGTTGAAGGCCAAGTGCCAGTCTCAAATTTTTGAACTCATCGGCAAATCGTCGCGTCGCACGGAATTGTGGTCTTACCCGTGGTCCAATCTTAACGTGAAAACATCCTGTATTTTTTGTCGAACAGAAAGAGGGTTTTGGTACGATTAATATATGATCGTATCCCTGGGAAGCACTAGGAGTATGGTGATCTGCTTGCAGAAAACGTATAAAATACAAAAAATGGAATTGGAGAAAGAGCAATTACTCAGCAACGAAGTTGAGTGTTTTTAAAAAGGTTTAAATTTTCCATTAGTTAATAAAACTGATATTAATAATCAATCAAAGGAAATAGTTTTGTTTGTTCAAAAAATTTTTTTAAACAAAGCTATGAATTAATTTTCGTAGTTCCGATGTCAATACAATAAAATCGAAAGAAAAATGTTTACAAAAGAAATTTATTTAATGTGTACTGAAAATTAATAAATCATGTTCAAATTTATGCATTTGGAAATATAATTACGTACATACACAAGGAATAGAAACTCGTCTCTTGAGTCCTTAGTTGTGTATTGGCTACAGTTGCCAATGTTTATTATTTCCAGTTTTGCATATTTTTAAGAAAAATTATTTTCGGTCGTTTACCGGACAAATGGCTATTTGTGTGTACGCAAAAGTTTAGCATTTCATCTGGTAATGAAGGCGTCAGTGGACCCATTCATTACCAGGGAAATCGATAGCGCCGGGACGCGTCGTCGCCATAGCAACGTGGCGGATATCGCAGTCACCATACGAATTTACAGCCTTTTATATAAGCATTTCGGGGCTCCACGCTGTCTACTTTGCTGTATTTTTTCTCTTTACGACGTTTGCGCCATGTCTTTATCAAGTCAGTTTTTTGTTGTTATTCTATGGGCTGTGGGCAAGCCCAACGGTGGTTGTCTCGGTTAGAATAGGCAGTTTTGTCATTTTCAGACATGTAAGTACGTCTTATAATACTACATAGTGTAACAACTAGCAAATATAAATTTAAGGCAGTCATAAGTAGAAAAGTACTGTTATTTTCGATGGTTCGCTTAACATAATGTTGGATAACTTACCTAAACCGGAATTGTAAGATTGTAGTTGAATATTTTAAAATGTACGGTACCTACCTATTATGAAAAAAATATATATATGTATATTCACTGTTCTGTGATATCATAGTAACCTACCCTCAGATTACCTCTAATTGAAAATAAATGACTAATGCATTAATCAAACAAAAGTTTTTTAATCTAGAAAATTCGTTTTATGTATAAATACTCCACCCCAAAAAAATTTAAAATGCCTGTGAATACATCAATTGAACAAACATTTTTTTTTATTTTAGAACATTTTTACTATTTATCTACTCACTGATATCAGATAAACTTTACGTATGACATCATTGGAATATACCCTTAATACAACTCTTTAATTAAAGGGTCGGTTCCAATGAATTCGTACGAGCCACGTGTACTTTTTTTTCAATAAGTACCGATATAAATATTACGAATTTTCCAGTTTAGTAATTTTCGATTAATTTGTGTATTTTCGTTAATAAACAATTATATTATATTTAATTTAGTGGACGTAGTAAGGGTATAGGAGGTGTCCTTACTTACTGGATTATAATTTTTCTGAAGTTAGATTATAGATTATTAATATTTTTTACAGTATGATTTTTTTTGAATCAATTTAAACATTTTTGGAATTAATTAAATTTCTGAATATAAGCCGTATAATTTTTGTAGCTAAACGTTTCGACAACTTGATTAATATTAAAATAGTTACCTTTTATTTAGAAAGTATATTTTCTTCATTTCAGTAAATGTATTATTGATTTTAATCGACATTTTGCAATTTTAAAATAAAGGTTATTAATATTCAAATGATACTATAGCATTTGAAATTAAATTACCTAAATGCGAGTATACAACCATTACAATAATTGTTAGAATAAATTGCAAAGTAACTATAAAAGTTAGCTATTTTTCGAGAAAAACAACATTTAACTGTTCAAAACTAACATTAATTAAGGACATTCACTAATTGAGCCTGCCGCTATTCCGCTGGAAGTGCTATAGCGCGCTGATGAGAACTGAAAAGTTCGAAATCGCGATTCGCGTCTGGTAGGTTCGACAGGATACTTACCAAAAACAATTTGTTCTCTTACTAATCGTTTAACAATAACTATAACCTCTACAGTAGCTTCAAACCAAAATGATTCTATTGTTATTATTATGATTACCACTTGGTTAATTTATTTTATTTAACCATTGTGTTTTCAAGTTGTTTGACTACTCTAAATGCTTAAATTAGTGTAAGTGTACTTGACTAGTGTACTAAATTCATTCGTACTACGAATTTGCATGTTAGGTGTGAAACAGAATTTTTTTTCATTAGATACGCACTTTATTTTTGAATGGTTGAGAATATGCCGAATTATTCATAAAGACTGGGCTGTGGGGTAAACGGTGCACGGTTGTCACCCCTCCCTAGTTGATCTTCTAATCCTTTACGAACCACCTTGTACTTATATAATGTATGTATCGAGTTTCAGAGACGTAGATAATACATCTTGTAAATATATGTTGGTTTTATTTGTACTCCAGAAAGATATTCTGTTACAATGTGACAAAACAAGGACTAAACTATATGTTACTGTTCCGTCGTCATTTCGTCGAAACAAAAAAAAGGAATTAATATATATATTCATGTATTCAAATTTATAATTTGTTTGGTTTTGGATACACAGTTTCAATTTAGGTATAGTTATGTCGCATTTGTTACCTGAGTAGATTTTCTTTTTGTCGAAGAGGGTTATTTTTCTTTTGTATATTAAATTACCTGAATTCAACTATTATCCCTCTCAACATAATACATTTGAAAAGGAGTTAAATATTTCGATTATGTGTACTTTGCGGCCGTAGATTTTGCGGCCAAGGAAGAAGTCGTAGTCTTTGCGGCCACTGTATACTTTCGGTTGTACGGCCGTTGCTTTTGCGGCCACATATCTTAAGTTATACTTATTTATTATTTATTATTTAAAAATAAGAATAATAGTATTAGGACGAAAATTTCGAGTAGGTAAACAATTGCAACAAGTAACAACCAATGAAATTAAATTTAACCTAACCTAACCTAACCAAATTCAATTAAATTGAATAAAATAAATTAATTTAATAAGATTTTGACCTCGACGTATAGTCCTCACATACAAATTGACAACGATTATCTAATCAGCAACTTTTAAACCACCATCGTTAAATAACGTTGCCAGTCCCAAGTCTGTATAAAATTGTGAGGGAAAGTTTGCTTATTAGATAAATAATAATAAATAAGTATAACTGAGATATGTGGCCGCAAAAGCTACGGCCATACAAGCGAAAGCATATAGTGGCCGCAAAGACTACGATTTCTTCCTTGGCCGCAAAAACTACGGCCGCAACTGCGACGCGACCAATATTTCAATGGTTATGATGATAAATAAGTTGAAAACCGATCTAAACCATTCATTTATTGAAGATCATAATAAATTAATTACATACAGACGTTTCGATCACTAAACTTTGTGATCCTTTTCAATGTGAGGCATGATAAATCTAAAAAAATAATAATTTAACAATACTTAATTTTTAATTTCTGATAACCTAATGAATTTGATATTAACATTGAAAGTACCTACCTAGGGGATGAACATGTGGTGATATCAATACACCTTTACAAATTAATCATTAAAATACCATGAGGTTTGCATTTAAAGGATGTTTTTATAAACTACACTATTTTAACTTGTGAATAGTTTCCTTTAATTAAATTGATACTTCCGAAAAAGGGTGTTAGTTTCTTTATTGGATAAAATCAAAAATCAGCTGTACTATATTAAGTTGGCGTACAGCAGAAGATAGGAAATTCAAACTTCCTGCTTCACCAGTTACCATAACAAAACTAAACAAGGAACTCTCGCGCACAGCCAACTTCTTATCCCACATAACTAGACAGCAATCCAATAATAAATGTAATCAACTGTACTTGTCAAAGTCAAGTTTGTATCCATTCACCACATATGTTGTATGTATTTATGGAGACATGTGTATCAAGATTATTAGATTATACCATGTGAAAGTAAAGAGAATTTATGAGATGTCAAACATAATGAACAATCGATGATAGTTGTTGCATTTGTTACTTCTTGTCTATAAATAATACATATGTACTTACCTACAAGCGAAACATAACTGTATCTACTCAATTGCCCAATTTAATCACTAAGGGCCGGTTTTACAAACGCCGAATAAAGGACGGAATAGCTATTCCAGGATTAAAGTTATTCTCCGAATAGTCCGAGGAATAGCGGGCTACCGTTTTACAAGCAACTTTATTCGCAGAATAACTATTCCTAGAGTAACAAAAAAAAACTAATGTTGGTAGTAAATATTTGTTTTGAGCTAGCGTTGTAAATGACAGTTTCGTGTGACAATTAGCGTTTTTTAAAAAATATATTCAATCTTGCTGTATTACACCCAATTACACCATCGCAGTTTATAATGCAAAGTGCCAAGCGAGCCCGGTGCACCAATTTCCCATCTGCTGAGATGGAGGCTTTATTGGCTTTAGTAGAAAGCCACCAGAAAGTAATAGTAATGCGTACTTTGTCATTGTGCAGTTATTGGCAGTTATCGACGCAGTAAGCAATCGCGACAAAGACGCAGAATTTGAGAAGCTTGCAGATAATTTTAATGGGGTGGTTGGAACAGGCCGAATGCGAAGCAAATCACCATGAAGTGGAATGCTTGGAAAAAGACCACAAGGAAACGATACAGTTCCAAAGATACCAAATAAACGGAAGCGTGTTAAATCATCCAACAATAAATACAAACTGTTGCTCAACGCCAAATTAGAATTCCTGAGGCTACAGATGGACATCTCGAAAGGGAAAACGAAGCTCGAAAAGCTCGAAATACTGAGAAACATGCCCTCGAAATTTTGGCATTGCAAAATAAATGTACGCACTGTAAACAACAATTGTAGATTTGTTTTTATTATATTTAAATTTTTAATTTTAGTAACCTAAATTTTGTAAATAGACATTAGATTTAAGTACTTTATTTTTTATGTTAATAAAAATTTTGTTGCTGGTGAAACCGCATTATTTTGGTTAGTTTGGCTTCTGATACGATGCTCGATTTTAGCCAACACCCTTCTTTCTATTTCGTCCAATACTTCAAAGTAGTCTTTACTAAAAGCCAATTAGGATCATTGGTAACATTGTGTCAAGTAGATGTACCTTTTGTTGTAAATTATGATTACCGTTTTTTGAATTTTTTAGCCCTTCTTAATTCGCCTCTGATATAAATTTTCGTCATCTGAAGAGTCAAATATTTCCACATCAAACACATTCATCCTACAATCACCAATGAACAAAAAGCAAACTTTTAATTTGAGGTTATTCCTAGGATAAGAACTTTAAACGGTCATTCACGGCGGAATAGTTTATTCTAATGTTTATTCGGCGTATACGCTATTCGTAGAATAAACGTGATTTGTAAAACCTCTTTTCGCATCTATTCGCCGAATAGCACTATTCCGTGTTTTATTCGGTGTTTGTAAAACCGGCCCTAAGCAAAATTTTTATCTGGAACACTGTGATTTGCTAATTTTTTAAATTCTTCATCTTGTTAAAAATTTCAGAAAAGCGTAACTTAAGTCTTTTCTGCATAAAAATAAAAAAAATTGTTAGTTTGGTAGGTATATTCGTTTCTTACAAAAACGCAATTTTACCAAAAATTAGCTTACCTGTGCCCTTTTAATTGCAATTAAATTGCAAAATTAAATATCTAATAATGTTTAAACTCTCCACTAGTAATTATAATATAAGCACTACAACAATCGCTAATTTAATTTTAAGTTATGACATTTTAAATTCGTATCTCAATTTTTTTTTAAATCAATGTCTATTTTTTACACTTTGTGCATCTGATTACATACAATATTTAAGTATTTTCTGAATTTCCCTAAAAAAATTTCGATACTTCATTTACGAAATAACTAAAATGAGTTTTCTGTGATTTGTGGATCCCCATTTTTACAACCTAAAAAGTAAGTTCAATAAAACATAAAATATCTATGTTATTAGCGTAGAGGACGAATTTGCTATGAAATTTATTAAAACTAGCGAGATGGTACAGGCTTAAGAGCAATTATAGCTGACTAAACTAATTTTGTCCCATCCCTGCAATTTCAAACAAAATTATACCTATAAAAAATAACAATTCTTCGAATTGAATATCTTTTATTAGATACATTAATATGGATTCAATTAAAGAACCATCTACATATTACCACAAATTAATGTGGAAAAAGGTATTGTTGTCATCATGTCCCCGGCGGGATTTTTTTAAGGTGTTAAGTTATAAGAATTACTTAAATGTCGCCTAGTCGTTATAAAAGATTTTAAAAAATTAAATAGACTAATAATCAAGTAATACAATATTTCGAGTATGTGTTTATTGTACTAATTTCGAAACAATTTTGTGGAAATTGATAAACGTATTCAAACCATACCGCGCGCCTCGTCACGCTTTTTATTTTATGTACAACCTTGAAGAAGTTTTGGTCTACTTATTGAATTTCATAAGCGGTTCTTTATTTTCTTGTAGGTGCTAACTCCCAAAAAATACAACGACGTTTATTTATACGACGTACCGCCGAGAGCCGTACCTATTTCTTATGACGTGCCAGGATCCGTATGTTACGACGCCCCACGCAGCTGCTCCCGATGTTCACCTGCACCCTCTTGTGCGTCACCGGCCAGTAGGGACTCCCTAGATAGTAGTTACGATATCCCCCGACCAACGATGCTTCCTTCTGGACATTCCCTATCTGTAACGCCATCTAGTTCTGCAAGTTCCCTTACAACTGTTGATTCACTTGGCTCGTCAAACAGGTAGGTATATTAATTTAAACAATTTTTCATTATTTTACGTTGAACGTCGTCATGTTAATTATATCATCAAATTTACATTTAAATTTTTTAAAATTGGTTAAATGGTATCTAATTTAATTCAAAATGAAAATATTTAATTTGTACAGATTAACTTAAGAATTTGATTGACTTTTGATGTTTTTCAGAAAATGCCAAATCAGAATTGTTTATACATTTGCAAATTCAGGAAAGAAAACTACCATAATTGGTAATTTACAGTTATTGAAAGAGTTTTATCTTTTTTCTTAGAAATAGCATCAATATTATGCCTGACTATGATGTTCCTCGATCTCATCCTAAAGGACCGCAATTGGTCCTTAGTCCTCCTCAGAATGAAATATACGATGTTCCTGCATCTAACCCCCAACTAAAAGAGTTACCTTTAGAATTAGGATCAGCATTGGAAATACTAGAAAAGCTCCAGACTGAAACGACATCTTCCATTTCAAAACTTCTAGGATTTGTAAGTCCGCAATGGAGAACCAAAGAAAAATTAGAAGCGAATATAATGGACATAAAATTGGCTGTGATCAGGTAATTGTTTAAGTTAATTATTAAAATTAAAACAAATTAATCTTTACTCCATTTATTTAGTCCATTCCATAGTATTTAGAATACTAAAGTTTAGTCATATTCGTTAATTTATAAATTTATTAGTTACCACTTATACAGTAGGATTGGAGAATCTACAGAATTAATTTCAAACAATGTTAAGTTTTCTTACCTTTTTCATTAATATTGTGTTATTTTTCTTTTAATTGAGTTTTTATTGTCCTCCCACTCTGTCATGTATAGGTGGCATGTCAAGAGTCATAAAACTATTGATAAATTCCACTTTTATATATATTATATACCTTTTGCAGGTTTGTTGTTGACCAAAAGACTTTAGTATTTTAGTATTAGTTTCTATTGTCATATATTAAATGTTACGTTGTTGACAAAGTTAAGAGAATAATACATTTGCTTATTTGTTTTTATTTCTAAGCTATTATTATACAGTAACATTGATACATTTTTTTTGTTTTTACAATTTATCGCCCTGTTTGTTTTAATTTCAAATATTAGTTAATCTAATTTTCTAACGATTTTTAGAATGTCATTAAATCATTCAGGTGTGATTTCTTGTTTCTTTTTAGACTGCGAACTTCTTTACGAGACCTCATGGAATTTTGCGTTGGTGCTTTAGGAAATGCAACTCGAGCTTCCGATAAAAATTTGGCCACTAAAATAACCCCTCTTGTTGGTGCTCTTCAGGCCTCTGATAGATTAGTACACGAAGCTTCAAATCGATTACAAAGTCTAAATTGGTCGGTAGAAGTTTTAGCTCAGGGAGAAGAGGTTGACAAGGTAAAACCTGATGCTTTAGAACAACTTATAGCATGTGCTAGGGCTCTTACAGAAGACGTGCGGCAAGCAACATCTTTTATACAAGGAAATAGCACATTACTTTTTAAAAGGAACGTTCCAACCCCTTTAATGAATAATAATGAAGAAACCCAAGACGATTATGACTACGTAAAATTGGAATCAAAAGAAGAAGTTGCCAAGAAACAAGCAGATATACGAAACTGTTTACCAGATAAACTTAAAAAAGGTTACGATACACTTGTTAAGAACGCTAATGAGTCTGCGATGTCTGCTGATATTAAAGGTATAGAAACCATGGACCAAGATGACAGAAAAATAATTCTTTATTTTGCAACACAAGCGGTCACACACCATAACAGTTTAACGCAAGCAATCGATGCATTTTTACAAACGGTGGAACATAATCAACCGCCTAAAGTGTTCCTGGCGCATGGAAAGTTTGTGGTGTTGAGTGCTCATAAAATAGTTCATATAGGTGATGTCGTTCACCGAAATATAACGAACAATGATTTAAAAGCGCGCGTGTTAAATTTTGCTAATGCACTCTCAGACGCACTTGCGAGCAGTGTAACTAAAACGAAACAAGCTGCGCTGCAATTTCCAAGTGTTACGGCCGTACAAGAAATGGTCGATTCTGTTGTGGACATTTCTCACCTCGCGAGAGACCTCAAACTCTGCTTGCTTCAAGCTGCACAGCCATATATTTAACTATTTATAAGCATCTTACCGTAACAATAATGGTACATTTCCGCCAGTTCTCTGGAACGAGACAATGTGAGTAGGTATTTATAAAAGAAATCGACATTATAGAGTAATACTTGCGTAGGAAAATTAAAAATTTTAATCAAATTGTTTAAAATAAGTTATCATCTGTTGCTGTTCATTTTAAAAATTCTCTTTAAGACGCTCACAAATAAAAGGCAAAACAAAGGAGAAGGCAACATTCGTTTTTGAGTAAAACAATACTTAGAATGAGTGACCTGTTGATGAACTTAGCTTTCCCCTCATAACCTGCTGAGCAGTAAAATACGACTTGGCAATGTCGTAACAATGCGAAGTGTAAATGTGATTTCAATTGATAGCTTATAAATTCGCTTGTTGATCAGTTTGACGCAACGTTGCCAAGGCGAGTAAAGCAGCGCAGTAAGTGAGCAGTAAGTCAGTTTCTGTACTTGTGCGCATGGGAGGTAGAGCAAAAGAACGTAGTATTGGTTTATAAATTCTTTAAGAGTACGGATGCAATTCACGTTTGAGGACCACCGGTCATTGCAAACATCCTTAAAATTTAGTTAAGACTTTAAAATACATCGCTTTACTTAAAATTTGCATGACTGATATAATTATTTAATTAATATTTGAAGGTTACTCCGACTTTTATACAACGTCAATAAAATGTGGATAATATAGTTTAAAATTTACTATAAACTATATATGGTTAATTAAGTTTGAACCATATGGAAAACTTTCTTATTGTGAATTTTATGAAAAAACTATTCTTTATAAAAAGTTTTGTGAATTAAATAAACAAATATTAATTTATTTCAGTTGTGTCCGAGGGTTGTCAGAAGATATGAATTTTGACCAAAAGCAAATTATTCAGGAAAAAATTGGCGGTGTTGTAGTATGTACTAAATAGATCAATACCTATAAAGGTGATAATAAAAAAGGTTTCCATGATCCCTTAACTTAATAAATACACTATAAATTATTTGGAAAATACAATGTTAATGAACGAAATGGTTAGTGAAATTTAAACTCGTTGCATTTTGGATTCAAAGCAATGCATCGGTTTCTACTTATAGAACTGTTTGTAATCAAAATACCTATACTACAATGTGTAAACTGGTGGACATATAATCGCATTATAAAAAAATCCTCCCTTGTGATTTTTCGTATAGGTACAATAAGTAATTTTAAAAGTTTATTTTTGAAATAACTTTATCAGTTGACGTGTTTACAGTGAGGTGCAGTTCCTTATACCTACAATTCAGTACTTTTTTCGTAAGGATTTGTCTAATTTATGAAAATCCTACTGCTGAAAATTTTTCGGGATATAATTGCTTTATAGGAGGAAACATACATATGTAGGTAGCTTTCAATAAATCAGTTTAAAATTTTTATTATTAAACAATTGCCAAAATCAAGAAGCTTTAAATAATTATGTACTATAACAAATCAAAATATCATCAAAACGATCCGATATATATTTGTATTTTATGTATGTATATGTAATTCATTGTGTTGCAGTGATTGCAGTAGGAAAAAATATTTTTTATAGAATTATGTTAAATATATACGCATGTATGTGTTATTTTAAAAACTTAAATACATTAAATATTAATTCGTTTTTTTTTTTTTCAATAATCTGCAAGTAATCAATTAGGAAACGACGTAATTTTTATTTTATATTAATAAATCAATTTCGGTTGAAATACAAACGTTAATCATCCATTGCAAAGTAGAATTTTAAAATTCCAATGGTGTCGAATCAAAGAGCTCCAGGACGCTAGCATCCCATCTAACGAATTTCGAAAAAAAAAATATATGGATTTAATAGGTCACAATTGGTCAGGTGGTCCCGTGGATCGGCACTGATAAATTGCGACACGTAGAACAGTTCTAGCGTCCTCTATAAACCTTAGATGTGTACTCTCATTCACACTGGGCACTTTATCCTATTTTGATATTGCAATAATAAACCAAACTGAAGTTTTCATGAACACAAACTGATATTTTTTGGCATTCATTCATCGTATTTATAATTTTTAATTTATTAATGTTAGCAGTATTTATTACCCTGAAGTTGGTAAAATATATTAGACCTTAGGCGCATGTTGCATAGGCTTAATCAATATATGCGCATGAGCGTAATGACAAAATTTCAGGACAGGTTATAAATGATTATGTTCACTTTCATGGTGAAAAACAAGAATGCATTATTTTGAACAATTAATTTATTTAAAAAAGTACCTATTTATTGGCAGTTTCAATTTTCTTGCTTATAAAGTATACAACACATTATACAACATGTGTATTAAACGGGCATGCATATTGTTTTTACAAAGACTGACCATTGTATTACAAATAATGATTTTAAATGTAGATATTGTAAAGTGGAATAATTATTTATATGTGCATTTTGGCTACTCTTCAGGTTTATCCTCTTTTTTACAATCTCTTTCCTTGATTTTCTTTGCGAATTCGGACAAATCTCTTCTCATTGAATAAGCATCTTCACCATCGGCGTAGTATTTTGGTTCGATTTCAACAGTTTCAAATTTCAAAGCATTCTTATACAAATTTAAAGCAGCTCGATTACTTTTTCTAACATGTAGAGAGACATATTTTGCATCAAAACATTCTACCATTGCTTCTGATGCTTGATCCATAAGTTTTTGAGCCAGTCCTGTTCAAATAGTGGAAAAAAAAAATGTATCAAACATGTAAATATAATGATTAGAAGTGTGTAGCAACATTAAGTAACAGTTTTTAATGTTTCATACGTCTGAATGTGTATGGTCTTAAAATAACTAAATAACATGGTAAATCTCTCCATCATATACATGACCAAAATCCGAATCCGTTAAGAATGTTATAAGTAGACATGAACAAATTATTATAGCACAAATTATTAAGGACAAATGAAATAAAATAATATTCTATCACTCGGTGTTAGTCCTCATATTGAAGAAAATATGACAAGACAAGATTCATGAATGGACAATTTATTCGGCATTTCCCCTTTAATCTTTAAAGAGTAAAAATATTTTAAACAAATGTGTTTACGACTCAAACAAATCTATAATATGTATTTTATCAACCAATTTGAAGTAAATATTAAAAAAATGTCAACATACCTAGACGACGATAAGATCTCTTTACTGCCAGTGAAGTGATATGCCCATGTTTCAAGTCTTCGTTGTCTTCTTCCATCTTGGCCAAAACGTATCCAACAATATTACCTTTTTCATCTTCAGCCACATAGCTAAGTTGAGGCCAACTAAGTCCATGGTAGAAATAGTATTTCATCTGATAATTTTCGGGTAGACATAGTAAATTACAATGTTGCATGTTCATTAAATCTTCAGGTTTTGCACACCGAATATTCATTTTTAATTATAAATTAGTCGCGTCTAGCTTTCCTTGGTCTACTTCGAGTTTCTTGAGGATTTGTTAAAGGAGAATTACCGTTCAGAGTTCCTAACAATTCTCGTACAAAGTTAAACCTCGATAGGAATGCTTTCCAAACAATATACCAACCTAGGACAATGAAGAAAATACCATAAATAAGTTTTAATAATTGAAATGATATGAGAATAAGTGCCTTGTTTACCTAATGCCACTAAAAAAAATACGATTAAAATCGAAAGGAATAGAGACAATGCAGCCAAAACGTATTCTTTCATTTTTTTTAACTACATTATAGAGTTCTAGTAAAGGCAAAGAGGTACCCACTTGTCAATTTAAGTACTGATTAACTTAATAAAATTGCGAAAACCCTACCTTGAAAAATTTCGAAAGAAAAGATTATATTCTAACCTAATAAACCTAAACTGCGAACAGCGAATAATCGCGAATAATCTTTATCGTATTTGTAGCACTGACAGCTGACAGCTAGTAAAGACAAAGAGGAAACGTTATACTCATAATACAATTCTATGCCCGTAATCAACTCTACATTGAGCATATTGTGACACTATTTTGTACTCATCGTACTGACGCCATAGTACGGTGCCAGATATTGAGTTGATGTTGATAATTAAAACTGTGAATATTAGTGCATCGTACAGTTACGGTTGTGTTTTTTTTTGTTTAAAACAATGGTGATGTGTTGTGCATATTAGTGCTTATGGCGGTAAAAGTCGCAAGTTAAAGAAATGAACCAGGAATCACGTTTCACAGGAATGGTTTATTGTTAGTGTATTAACCATGAAGCTAAAAATAATTTTAAAATTGTAAGAAGCATGTGTTTACATGACGCAATATAATAGTTCGTTATACAGACACGACTTATCATTATTTATACTCTGTGGTAATTAGCCTAGTAATTAGGGTGGTAATCAGTGGTAATAAAGAAAGGCTCAAGGTCCTCAAGTGAAGTAAACAAAATATTGAAAAAGGAGTTGGTGAAAAAAGTAGTCGAGCTGAAGCAGCCTAACACTATTGTGGTTTCTAACAAGTTTCTAATATATACAAATAGCGCAGAAAAGATGAAAGTTAAAAATACAAACGGCTTTAATGTAAGCAGTGCTAATGAAGGTTTTGCTAATCGTCAGAAAAATATATTCAGTCAATTGGACTTGATAGAAAAGGAATCAAAGGATTCATTGCAAAATAGTATTGAACCAATGGATACTAGTGCCAATATTGATCCAAACCTGATTGATGAAGAGTTTAATTATATACCCAAGCCCAGAAACTTTAGGGGAAAGGAGAGTATATTTAAAAAGCCACATAGTCCATTCAACAAAAGACTTCAGTTTTCTAAAATGCCAGACTTTAAAAAGAATCCACATAAATGGACCAAGTACACTTTAAATGATATCACTGCTGAAGATATGTCTGAGAAAAGTAATACATTAGCTGCCATGTCGTTTTTAAAAGATATAGAGAAGAGAAAACAAATTGAAGAGAATGAAGACAGTTCATCCGCTGAACCAATTAAATTTAATAAATCGAAAATTCATGAGACTAATGTTGACCTACAAGAAGACAAGACCACATTTGTAAGTTCCAAGTTAATTATGCCAGAATATGTAGTGGGACAATCCCCAAAACTAAAAAAAGAAAAGAAAACGAAACCTGAACGAAGTGGGAAAGAAGTAAAATTAAGTCATTTAGATTTTGAAGATGAAATAATATAGAAAAATAACTTGGAACTTTAGAATAATATTAATTGTAAATGGTACTGTATATAACTGAATAAATAGTTAAAATATCCAGTAGAAATTTTGTCATGAAGATTAAAAACAATGCTTTCTTGAGAGAAAATTTAACCAAAGTTTGAGATAACTAGTTAGAAACAATCCAAAAACGTGTTAACTGACCAATTTTAAAAGTAAGGGAATATGTTGCGAAAAGATTTCCGGGCTGCGTTACCGGAATTCTGAAAAAAGTAAAAGAAAATGTTCATTATTCTTAGAAATCGAATTATGATATTGAATTTGATGTTCAGGTTTAAATTTTACGCTCTTTTAGAAACCTACATGTAAAAATCCAACTCCGTTTGGCCACCAGCCCTTTCGCCGCCGAAGAAATAAAGCAAAATTGAACCTTCAATAACGGCAAAACGGCCGCGGCGAAACGTCGCATACTGGTTCTCGGCTATGATTTGTACCACTTCGTGATTTCAAATGCTTCTTTAATGTTTCAGGCAGTTTCACATACATTATTTATTAAATATGTATAAAATAAATAAGTTCATACGGATAAATCGGTGCGCGAATTGAAAATTTGAATAAAAGTAACTTTCTGTTGTAAATAATGTTAAACAAACGTTTTGATCGTTTATTAGGTGGTGAATTTCATTTTTGGTTAAAATAATTAACGAACTTTAACTGAATCTATCTGTTAACAATCTAGAAAAATATTAAGTAACAATATCGATTAATTAATAACTAAACATTCTTTATGAACGAACAATCGTCAACAATGATCAAACGATCAATAATTAATAAAAATTCATCTGCTCAAGAGGTAATAAATAGAAATATTGATAATGGGGCTAACAATTTGTTTAATTGATTATAAATAAATAAAAGGCAAACAAACAATTTTTACGATCACATAATAAAGGACAAACGAGAAACATTGTGGGGCTAACTTAAAAAAGTGTATCACAAGCTGTTCCCTTATTTAAAGTGATTTTTTTTGCTTTGAGGTTGCTACGACAAATTTATTTTGGTTGTTTTGATCTCAACCTAAATTACACTTGAAAGAAAACTGGAATAATTTTCGACTAGAGCAATTTTTATGCAAAAAAGTTACTTATCCTTAGATTAAAAGAAAAGTTGGTAATGAAATGCAATATTTCATAGATATACTAAATTTGATCATCTATGGTCTACAGCATATAGTTGCACATATGTTCTCTATGGTGAGCCTCGCCTAACCCGTTGTAAATGAACGTTACCTAAATATCAACAGTCGGCTTACGAGTTACGTGTCCCCCTCTTTTTCCTAGTCTAAGTGGGCCACCATGCTGTATGATATAACTGTTTATAAGTAATTCGTCAATAAATCCTTTTTTCTGTAATTTTATTTTTTATTTACCATTATTGTGAAAAACCAAAAATTAAGACTTTAGTAATAGAATTCCGTTATTATTCAAAACTTTTTTACTCCTATTCCACAAAAGTTCACCAAACACCATTATTTTCACTAAGATTGTTTGGTGAACTTTTGTGGAACAGGGGTAAGAAACTTCAAAATATTACAATAACAAAGAAAAAAGAAATAGAAACATCCAAATTTGCCGCCATTTAACGTTTACTTCGGCCCAGATTCATAGAGGCGCTGCTCGGTTTTCAGTTACTATGGAAGTGCCCATTCTTATATATGTTAGTCTTGTCTATGATGTTAGTATATTCTTTGGGCCACCATATGTATCTGTGATTGCACTTGTTATTTATAGGTTATAAAAGACAGATAAGAAATTGAGGTTAGAAATATAATAAATATGAACAAATAAAATTAGAAAAAATCTTGAGAACAAAGTCGAACTAATTGGTAAAATGGCAAATGTAAAGCGAATTGCTCCAAATATATTGGTAACAGGAACACCTGGAGTTGGAAAGTCAACGTTGTGCCAAAAGCTTGTAGAATTGACGGGTTTGAGGTGGATTGAGATTTCAAAAGTAGCAAAAGAAAATGAATGCATTGAAGAATGGGATGATGTGTACCAGTGTGGAGTTCTAGACGAAGACAAATTAATGGACGGATTAGAGGAGACCATGGCTAGTGGTGGAAATATAGTAGACTATCATAGTTGTGAATTTTTTCCAGAACGTTGGTTTGATATAGTTTTTGTGTTACGAGTAGATAATACAGTTCTATATGATAGACTCACGTCGAGAGGCTATACTGGAAAAAAACTGGAAGACAATTTAGATTGTGAAATTTTCCAAACCATCTTGGAAGAGGCGCAATCTTCTTATGATAAAGAAATAGTCCATGAATTGCAAAACAAAAGTTTCGAGGACTTAGAACATAATTTACAAAGAATATGCCTTTGGCTACAACACTGGTTTAAATAAATAATATTTGAACATATTTACAACTACTTAGGACATATATGAGCACATATTTAAATTGTTTTTTTTTTTTTTACACAATAAATATTAAAAAGTAACTTTCGTTTCGCTATTTCTTAGGCTTTTAATTGTTTAATATTAATGATAAAATTGTAATGTGGTCTGCAGTACAGAAAGGAATTTAGCGGCAGAAATTCGTATCAACTTTCAAACGACAAACATTCTACTTTGGTTTATTGTTAATTCTCAAACTTGACTTGAATTCCTGTTTCTTTATCTTCACCAATAAAATATTGTATTATAAATTCATGTTCGCGTGGCAATGTTGGAAATATACAGGGTGGTCTACTTAAGGGTATTTCTTTTATAGCTGGATTACTATCAT
Source organism: Agrilus cyanescens (assembly GCA_947389935.1). Lineage (NCBI taxonomy): Eukaryota > Metazoa > Arthropoda > Insecta > Coleoptera > Buprestidae > Agrilus > Agrilus cyanescens. The sequence goes on from OX376710.1 coordinate 11,056,499, forward strand.
AAATACGAAAAAAAAAAAAAACGTTTAAATAAAAGTTTCATCCAAGTTGTTGTATCTTTACCTCATAAAATTATTTTTATTTATACAAGGTGTTCCATTACGCTTGGGTGATACAAAACCTTTTTTTTTTTTAATGAAACACCCTGCATATTTTTGAATTAAGCGATAAATTTAAATGGTAGTCTGATAACCATACATTGTATTTTACTGTTGCTGTTTGGGAGTTTTTGCGTCATTTTGAAAAAAAAATACTCAAAACCGAATTAAATCAAATCCTCGCCTTTTAAGTAAGCTTAAGAAGGGATAATTTTTTCACAGTTTTTCATTAGTTTTTTTTTTTTTTTGAAAAATCAACCAACAAAATGATGTGATTTATGAAAACTTAAATCAAGGACAACTTGATTTTTTTAAATGGAATGGTATACAAATTTATGCATAATCCAATGTAAAATTAAAATATAAAAAAAACATTGCATTATGCTGCATATTGCCTTTTGTATTCCTTAGTAATCGTGTTTGTAAATTGTTAAAAATTTGTTATTTGTACATTTACCTAGTTTTATTTGTAAAGTTCGCAATTTTTAATGAAATATGAACTGACTTAAAAAAATATTTTCAAGTAACTTCAAATATCCCTGTATTTGCCATAAAATGGGAATAACAGAACAGAAAAAGCGAATTAACATAAAGAGGACTAAAAGCACTTTAATAATTTCTTATAAGCCAATAGAAAATCTTCAAAGACCCACTGCAGTTGTAATTATTAATTATACATACAGCAGATTTAACCTGATTTGTGTGTGGTACAATTTTTGTTACTAAAAATTTATTCAGTATGTAACCACGACTACTTTTAAAACGAGTTTTTGATTTTAATAAAGCAACTACCGTTGCCTGTTTCTCTTTGTCCACCAAAAACAACAAAATTCAAACTGGGTGAAAAAGTAGCTTCATAACAGTCCTTAATCCACGCGTCCAATTGTTTGAGAGTAGTTTCGGGCTCTATTTCAAGATTATTTCGATTTACACGAATGTGTGCGATATTCATGGAGGCATTGGGTCCTTTTTCGATACACTCTTGTACCACTGTCTCATTGCAATCACTTGAATAAATAGTTACTTTACTCTGATCGTCAATATTGTTTTTGCCTTTGTTCAGAAAGAACCTGTATTTTTCCGCCAAATCTGGTAGAGAAATAACCGAGACCGGTTTATTGGCTTTTGCAACTTGTTTAAAGAAACTTGTTGCAAAATATGGATGACCCAGTTGAGGATGTTTTTGTGCAGACAAACCATTCATTACAGCATCTCCAAAAAAGATATCGTTTTGAAGCTTAAGCTGAACTAATTCTAAAGAGGCTTTACTATCTTCAATTGAACAATGCCCACCCCTTCCTTGTTGTATATGTTGGGACAAAAACTCTCTAGCTAAAAGTTGTAATTTGCTTTTCCTGGTTCGATCTCCAGTTAAATTAAATATTACACTAGAGTCAATTACATATGGATGCATCATTTTCATGGCATGAAGATCATTTCCGAGAGACTGTCCCACTAAAATAGCATCTGGTGGCAAAAGTTTTCTGAGGTCTTGTTGAACATCTTGTAACCTTTTTGTTACATTTTTCATCATTTTCGGAGTGATTCCCGAAAACTGTGTTAAATAATCGACTATCCTATTGTCAGGCTTAACTAACTCCTCATAAAACACTTTGTGGTCTTCATCAACAATCGAAATTCTAGTTAGTTCTAAATCACCTGTAGTTGTTCTACACATTTCACAATCAAGTCCAAACATCGGGCTGCATGGTGTGACATCTTTATATTCGTCCTTTGTCAATATGTAGCCTGAATATTTTGTTTCCATTAGTCCCTTAATTGGCATAGGAAAATTCTCTTCTACCATCTGCCACCCTGACAGAAGCAAGTGAGTTCTAGGAAATTTATCAGTTTCTGGTAGGCCATCCAAACCTTTCGCTGGAATTTAATATTATTTGTGAAGTACACCAAATGAATTTTACAGAACTCATTTAAAAATAAGCTGGGTATTTATACATACAGGATGTTTAAATAATATAATCGTTACAAAAAGTTTCAAATAATACCAATAAAATTTTCAGTTCTAAGAATTTAATTTTGTTGGGAGTTATGTGTAAAATGTATTGTTGCACAATTAAAGTTATTTTCATCAACACTCGTTGGTTCTTAGCAACATTAACTTTTATTGATCACCTACTAGATAAATTCTGTTGGGTAGGTTGGGTAGGTCACCCCATTAACATTACAATAAAAAGTATACATATACTTAGTGATATAACTACATATAGTACTTTAGTAAAAGACAACATATACCTACACTAAACTAACAACAATGAGGAATGAGATATTCTCCTATCGAAGAAGTTTGAACTGTTATCTAACTTCCAGCAATCATGATTTTAATATTTCTGGTAGAATTTAGATAAAATTTTAAATTAATTGCCAAAAAAACCTACAGTTGGTTTACAATCACTGCATTATTAAAATCTGTGTTTCGACTCGAACTGAGAAAATAAATTTGGCCAGAAATATTAAAAAGAAAAGTCGTTTACCTCATTGTTAGTAGTGCAGGTATATGTTATCTTTTTCTTAATTACTTGTTAAACTGATTTAATACTAAATGTAAATATAAATATTAAATGGCAGCAACTACTCTGCCATTATTTTAACGATATTTTTTTGTATGTGGTTTGATTCCACGGCCTACTTGTCGAAATTAAGCAATACGAAATCTATAAAGTGCTGTATTTTGAAGATTATTTGAGAAAAATATTAAGTGTTGTATATTTGGATAGGAAATTTTGAGCACTCTTAAAACGTGTTATAATATACAGGGTGTTCCATTACAAAAATGACTGTTTAGTTGTTTACAGCTAAACTATTCACTTTACAACAATTCTCCTAAAACCGTTGAAATCTACGTAAAAAAGTGCATTAGGAATGTTTTTACAGAAATAAAAAAATTTCGCCAGGAAAAAAGTTATAGAGGTTTTCCGAAAACGTACATTTTCCGAAAACACCCAATATCTCTGAAACGGTGACAGATAACGAGACGCGGTTTGCACCAAAAATTTTCTTATAAACATTGAGCTTCAGACATCGACATCGGTTTTTGTCTCCTCTTTACCTTTAAAAATGTCAAATTTGGCCCACCCTGTACACCGTGCTAATCAACTAAACGTATGTCAAGAGAACGGACTTCTTGCTGACTACGTTGATGACGCACGCGCAATCTTTTAATAAAAGTTGTATAAACATTTTAAGCTAATCCAAAAATAGACAATGTATTCAGCCTATTAACATAATTCTTAAGATTTGAAAAACATAGTAAATAATGTATTAATCACCCAAAACCCCTATACAAGTTCAACTCACACATATTAAACTTTTTATTACCAGATTAAGTAAAATAATAAAAAAATTGCTTTAACTTACAAGTGTTGTTGTGTAGTGGAAATAAATCTTTTATCTGATCAAAAACTTCGTCGCTTTCCTCAACAGCTGCTTCGAGAGTTCCAAATTCAGTGACATATTTGCGAACTTGCGTTGTTGTTAATGGAACCATCAACAAATCAGTAATAATATCACCTTTGTATGCTGAAGGTGTTACAACTTCTAATTTTTGTTGAAAGGAACTACTTAGAAAGGGAAAACAGCTTTCATATGATTGATAGTGATAAAGCGATATATTGTCAATGATTAAGACATTAGTCTGTTGTACTTTAGGAAATCTTTCTAATTGACACCATCGTGCAGGACTGTATGGTGAATGATGTCCCAATACACAGTATAATAGTAAATGTTGTATATCAGAAACGAACAGTGGCATTCTGTCATTGATGTTGACAGATATACACGCACTTTCTCCAGCTTCTCGTAAACGAAAAACTGGCTGAGTTCTTAGCTTTTTAGTTTTTAACCGAAGCATAGCTTTCAACTGCTTGTATTCTTCCCCCTGCAGTAAAGGTTTACCTGATGGAGCTATATTTTTATTACAGTCATTGTTAATTTCATCATCAGTTGGTTTCTCATTAATATCTACTTCATTACAAAACCGTTTTGGACTTGGTTCCGTTTCTATAATTGCATCCAAAGAACCATTTTCTGCTTTTGATTTTTTGTTGAGATTTGCTCGGTCAAGTTCATTTAATCTTGAAATTTCCAGAAGTGCTGCCATTCTCTTTTTATTTTTCTCAATACGTAACGTGCGTTTGGATGGGTTTGACTTCATTGCTGAATATTTTCCTCCACTTCTTAAATAATGACTGGAAGCAAAAGAAATTTTAATGTGATTTTTATATTAACGTATTACTGTATAAAGACGTGATTTTGGACAACAAAACAGACCATCAAATATAAAATAAAATTTTTGAAAATAAAATTATTTGATAGCATTGTTATTTTACTTTTGAGGTTATTTGAATAGCAAGACATTTTAGTTGTACAATTTGTTTCTATATTAATTAGGTACCTGCTTCATTTAAACGAAAATGTCAACTCAATATTAAAATAAACCAAAAACAGATTCTATGAATAAACTTTTTTTAGCGATTAAAAGCACATTGATTCACATGTTTATGGCACAGAACTCTAGCATGATTTTTGACTGACCCATTTGACCATCCACATGTACGGTGATCTATGAATATGAAACATCTATGTCCATTCTATAACTTCTATTGATGTCATACATCAAATATGGACCGTGTTCCGATATACACTGTGAGCACTGTGACACGTTACGTCACACAGTATACTGTAAACACCGTTCCGGTTGAGATTTTTGCACTGAATCTACTACTGGCTGTTATATATCGGAACGTATTTCAGTACTGTTTCAGTACTTTTGTCAAAAATAATTAAGACACTATCCGATAGAGGCGCTAGATGTATTAATGCACGATTTTAACATTTAATGAGGCTTAATATTGCAATTTTTGGGAAATAAATTTTTTAAAGTATGTATTTGAGAATAAAAAAATGTTTATAACGGTATACATAATAAAATTTCATGATCTTAACTAATGAAAATTACTAACAAGAAAACGTTCCGAGTGACCAATATGTTGTGCTTAGAAGAAAATAAAATAAATAAACCACTTTTAAATGTTTTAAAAAGGAGTATTTATTTAACTTTACAATTGTTTCGGTATAATAATACCTTTCTCAAGAGTAACAGGATTTTACTAAATTTAATGCGGTGCTTATCATCTATTTATACCTAAATCCTGTTACTCTTGAGAAAGGTATTATAATACCGAAACAATTGTAGAGTTAAATAAATACTCGTTTTGAAACATTTAAAAGTGGTTTATTTATTTTATTTTCTTCTATTCAAAAAATGTTTCATACAGAACCGACCAAAACTCTGTTAATAGTATATGTTGTGCTTAGGTATATGTTAATTTATGACAAAATAAGAATATGCATATTTTTTGCAGAGAAACGTTAAGAGTAGAAATCACCTCAAAATTACTATTTCCGTTTTTCACAATTTTGTAATTCATCCAGACCTAGTGGATTGAACACAATGTAAAAGAATGAGGAAAAGTTCCTTCTCTTACATGATTGAACAGGTCTGCTTTTAGAATAAGTTTAAGTAAAAACGGTGTTTAGTGGTTTAAGTAACAAACAAATTACAAAAACCGTAAAACAGAGCAATAAGAATGTTTCAATTTCTTTCATTTTAATCCTTTTAATGAATTGTAGCTTTTTATAAGTTTTAAGAAAAATATTGGTCCATGTTGTGGTGTGGTCTGTGTTCTTGCTATGTCTGCCATTTTTATCTAATGGAAACTACTGGAAGCGCCTTACCTCCCAGAGGTAATACGCTCCCAGTACAAAGATGGTGGCAAATATGACGTCATTAGTTTCTTTCTGTCACTGTCACGGTGCACTGGAAGCCTATATCGGAACGCATTTCAGTATACTGGCATTACTGTCCAGTGCTCACAGTCTATATCGGAACATGCCCATGATCAAAAGATCACAACAATATCAGAACATCAGAACACCAAAGAATATATCAGAACACCTTAGTTACGGTCTTAATTCTCATGTGAGTTATAAAAATGATTATTATTTTAGAAAAAGTATAACATAATTATAACTAAATAAAACTATCAAAAATAGCTGTTTGATAATCATTGATGAAAATAAAAAGACACTTGGTTAATTTCACAAAATATATTACAAAATCTGTGACACGTGTTTCGGCTGTAACGTAACGCTGTAACACCCATAGACAGTAACGCCGTTATCGAAGTGTTCAAAACTAAAGGTACATATTTTAATAGAGGGGAACCCCAAAATCTGTTGGATCATTAGTGATGGATATTGGAATTTTTTTCCAATATTTCTCAGAAGTTTAACAGTTTACCTTTGGTTTGGTTGTGTAAAAGTTTTGTATTATTGGTATCTAACGAATGATTTAAAGTTATGCAATGGTCAGCCAGCCATATGCGTTTTTAAGAGCTCGTCCGGTCTGCCCAATATAAAAATCTTCACAATTGTTACATTTGATTTTATATATGCCACTTTTTTCAAGTTTATTAATTTTTTGTTTGTTGTTAACAAGCAGTGATGTTAAATAATTTTTATGTACCAAGATGACAGATAACTCAAGTTTTCTTACCATAAGTTTTGTCAGATATGATAGGTAGGTACATAATTCATTTAACAGTTTGTTCATCGTTTCTATACTTTTAAATAAAACTAGTTTTCAAAAAGAAGTATCAATTTTAAAAAAATCTTGCCAATAATATTATGAAGATCTAATTGACAGGTTGATCAATAAAAAACAGAAAAAGTTAATTTTCCGGAAACTATACTCAGGTCCAATTCTAAAAAATAACAACTCTAACAAAACTTATTGTTACCTACATCAATTATGTACCTAACATATCTGATAAAATTTACTATAAGCTAAGAAAACTTTATTTATGTCACGTCGGTAAATAAACATAATTTAACATCATAAAAAATTAATAAACTTGAAAAGTGGCGTATATGAAATCAAATGTAACAATTGTGATGCTTTTTATATTGGGTAAACTGCACGAGCTCTTAAAAAACGCGCAGATGAACATAAAAAGATTATAAAAAATGGCAAAAAATGTACGGGTATGGCTGACCGTTGCATAACTTTAAATCATTCGTTAGAAAACTTTTACACAACCAAATCAAAGGTATACCGTTAAATTTCTTAGAAAAATTGGAAATAAATTTAGCCCTCTTAAACGACCTACCCATTACTAATGATTAAACAGATTTTGGGGTTTCCCCTCTATTAGAAGAGACAATTTATAGATAATATACAACATAAATAGATTGTATATACCTTATGTACCTTTACATACCTTTAGTTTGAACTCTTCGATAATGGTGTTACAACCGAAACACCTGTCGAGAGACTTTCTAATATATTTCGTGAAATTAGCCAAGTGTCTTTTTATTTTCATCATTGATTATTTAAATATTTTTCACCAAGTGCACAGCGAACTATTAATCACTACTAGCTGTTTAATTTTAAACCGAAATGAATGTTCGAAATGTTCAGAAAAGTGCTGTGTGGTTATATAAATAACGTCCTACAAAATAAAAACAGTGTGCATTTAATTGTTCGTAAAACACCTAAAAGAACGTTCATGAATTCATCTTCATTACATTCGAAAAATGGAACTGGAAACGAAATCATAGCAGTTTGTGACTTCGATCATGTAAAAGAGAAGAACAAGAAAAATTACTTAGAAATGGTCAAAATTTTTGAGGGCAAAGGCTCTCATAGAAGAGGACATGTGGAGTTTATCTATGCAGCATTAAAAAACATGAAAGAGTTTGGTGTTCACAAAGATATAGAAGTATATAAAGCTTTAATCGATGTGATGCCAAAGGGTAGATTTATTCCCACTAATATTTTTCAAGCTGAGTTTATGCATTATCCAAAACAGCAGCAGTGCATTATTGATCTCTTGGAACAGATGGAAGACAATGGTGTGTGTTTTAGAAAATATTGTAAAACAAAAATCCCGTATATATTTTTAGGAGTGATGCCAGACATTGAAATGGAAGATATGTTATTAAACATATTTGGCAAACGTGGGTTTCCACTTAGAAAATTCTGGAGAATGTTGTATTGGATGCCAAAATTTAAAAATCTTAGTCCATGGCCAGCACCTGACCCCTTACCCAATGATGTCCTAGAACTTGCAAAAATAGCCATTGCTAGAATTGCAACAGTAGATAATCAATCAACTGTAACAGTTTTTAGGGTAAATTAATTTTTTTTTAACCTATTTTTGATTTTATGAACGTTCATTTTGGAAGTGAAACTTCCTTAGGCGCGATATGGCAAGTAATTCAAATAATCTTTTTCGGACGAAAGTGATGTTCAGTGTATGCTGGTTAAGCCTATGATGCATACTGCGCATGTACACACTGGCTGTACAATTATGCATCATTTACATGAATATTACAAGATATTCTAATCTCTTATTTCGTTGCAACTATACTCCCGTGATTACAGTGCTATTTATCTCAATAGCATTTAAAATCTATTCAATAAAATCGTTTAATTTATATTTTAAATAATAAAATGTATTTTTCAAACATTTTATTTATTACACATGTTTTAAATTATATTATTAATAAATGCTGCTCTAAATTTCAATATAACATATTTATTTTATATTTAATCTTTTTATTAATATCTGCCACAGTAGCCAAAGAAGTTTTACTTCAACCACGTCTAAAGATTGCATTCACTCATTGTTTTATTTGTAGACATCTGATATTCCAGATTCTATCGAGGATACATGGATAGTAAGTGCTCAGTCTAATACCCAGAAGAAACTGTTAAGTGAACATGATAAGAAAAAACCAGTTTATGTTGAAGGTACTTTTAAAATTTGGATTAAAAATAAATGTGTTAATTATTTCATTCTAAGAGGAGACCCTAAACCATTCAGTATGGAAATTGAAGATTTAGATGGCAAGTAGTAGTCATAAATCATAAAAGATTCGTCTAATAAAATATTTTATATTTCAGATGTAAGTAATATAGAAGTTCCCCTGTTCACCATTAGCACTCCTCAAGAAAAGAAATTAAAACTTATTCCCTCAGTTCACGAGCAACTCGAAGGAGTAATTTATTCTGTTTGTGCTACAGGAACTTCAGGAAGAGATTCAGTCCTTTCATGGATTCGTCATTTACAAAAAAATGGGAATCCGGACTTAGCATCTATTCCTGTTGTATTTACTCTTAAATCACCAGGGAAAGATGTTACAGTTGTTAATATGAATTTACAGGAAACAAGTTTTAAATAATTTATTCATTTATTTAATTGTCCTTAACAAAAGATAACGTCAACAATAGGAAATAGCAACACAATGAAATTGAAACTTAATCTTAAACAAAAAAATCAAATAAATAAGTAGACTTTCTCCCGACGAACCTTTTTATATGCTATAACAGATGTTAAATCTAAAATATCAGGAAGATTTTCGACTAAATTTACAATTTTAAATGAACCTCTGGTTGTAAATGGCATTAATTACTTCATTCCTTTTACAATGTTCAATGAAATTATTTGAATTCGGCAAAAATCGTTCTTCTGATCTCTTTAACAGCTATCCCACGATATACGGCTTGCTCGGGTTAGCAACGATCCGTGGAATATTCCAGAAAGACCAATAAAGTTCTTCATTAACGTCAAATTTAATTTCCCCTCTTCGAAAGCTTTTCAGTGATGTATCACTTGATGGGTTTATTCACAGTTGATGGAATTTTCTAGAAAGTTCGATGGAATTCTTCGCTGGCGTTAAATTCGATCTCCACTCTTCAAGAGCTTTCCAACGATGCGTCACTTGTTGGTGTTATTCACAGTCGATGGAATGTTCTAGAAAGTTCGATGGAATTCTTTGCTAACATCAAATTAATTTTCTCTTTTCGAAAGCTTTCCAATGATGTATCACTTGTTGGTATTATTCAGTCGATGGAATTCTTCGCTGGCCTTAAATTCGATTTCCTCTCTTCGAAAGCTTTCCAACGATGCATTATTTGTTGGTGTTATTCACAGTCGATGGAATTCTCCAGATTATTCTCCTTCTATGCTCTTCAATCCCACTCCTGATACCAATTCTCGCGTATTTTCTAGTCTGATGTTTACTTAAACAACTTTATTTACCACTCTATACACACTACTACAATTTCCAACAATTTACTTAATACAACTATAACTATTAACTATTAACGGCTGCTTTTATAGACTGGACAGTTGTTCTGGAAAATGTTTCCAGAGCGTTCTACGCTGTTCTCGATTGGTAATGCGCCAAGCCGATCTTCATTTGTTACGTGTATAATGGGTTGCCTATATTCTATGCTCCCTCTGCTTACACGTGACAGTATTTAAGTCATTACTACTAAACATGAAAAGATGAAAAGCTCGAACCTGGCGCCTTTATGGATGTTAGTGAATACTAATGGAGGAGGCGGGGAATTTAAAAATAGGAGTTACTTGTTGGTTACTTGGTTTGCAAGTCTTATTGGTTTCATATTTCATTAAACGCTAAAGTGAAAATTTGTAAGAAACAAACTATCTTTAAACAAAAAAAGATGGTATAAGAACATAAGCCTTCACGGTCAGAAGCTTAAAAACAAAACTAGAGCTCGGGCTTGTAGGCAGTGGTTATAGGAACTATGTATTTAGTCGCTGCGCTAACAACACGACACCTCGGAATTCTGCAACTGTTGTTTAAATTTTTTTTTCTAAAATTCGATATTTGCGTGGGGAGTTTAAAATTGGACACTAATATGTACGAATATATGATATATATAATAATTTATTTTAACTGAAAATTAAACGATTATGAAAATATAACAAATAAAAATTTCTGCAATTCATTTAAAATAGAATGACTTTCAAAGTTATAAATAATAAAGAAAGAATATAAATAATATGAAACTATAATGAAGAAATTCTTTCTTGTTTGTATGTTATTAATCAAAATTGTTTAAAATATATAAAAAAAATTATGGCTTCAAACACAAGCAAAGGACCCTACCCCTTTCGAAGTTTGCATACTTTTAAATACGTTTCGAACATTTTTGCTACCATGTAGATACTTTTGTACCACGCAGTCAACGAAGAAGGTAGAGGAAACATTAGTATACAGCCTTCATTAATTTTTGGGATGATTTTTACCTCATTAAAAATTAAAATGCATATGCTCAAAAAAAGAAATACATATCTCTTCATTTTTGAGTAATATATATATGGGTATACTATTATTATTATTATTATTGTAGAATGAGATACAAATTTTTATTAGATTTTGTTTAAAAATTGTGAAGGCGCTGGACATCTATTTTAAAAAAAGTTTTATTAATTAGTAGTTGACTCTACATATGTACATTGTACATTCGTTGTTCTTACCCAAGTTCAATAAATTTGTATTGTCTTGATCGTTTTTTGGATTTGTAATCATAATTTGTACCTATGGTTACTTAGGAATTTGCACTTTCCGATTTCCGATGTTCAAATAATCTATGAAACAAAATACAAATTCAATTTTATTATAATTTAGGATGGAATGCGGTTTTTAAGATTTTCACCGGATAATTCAATTTTTTTCGGTTAAAAAATATTGTTCCTATCGTCAACTATTATCAAAATACGAACAAAAGTATTTATTGATCTTTTTAGTTTGTTGGAATTTTTCGTTTTTTTTTTTGTAATTATTCCAACCTTTTTCCTGAAAACTTAAAACTTAAAAGATTACGACGAACAAAACAAAAAAGCAACCACCTTCTCCTATTCATCGTTCGAATAAAAAAAAAAAATACAAAATGTTTATACAACATAATTGTATTAATTTGTATTTTCCAAGACATCCAATTCATGGTATTCCTTTATAAAGAGTTTGAATTTATTAAAGAAATTGAGTTCATTTTAACATTAACAACCAAATATTAAGGATTACTTGGTAGTGGAGATTTCAGATACTTACAATGGTGACAGCAATATATTTTTCTTTGTTAATTTGAGCTAATTTGTAGATGTAATTTTCAGATTGTTGAATTTAAAAAAAAATTAGAAAGTTTCAAGATATAAAATTTATCATTTTAAAAATATGTATGTCTTAAAATAGGTTAGAGAACAATTATAATAAAAGGTACAATTGTAATCATATAGGAGAAGATAGAAAACATCGACTTAATGTAATTAATTTAATTAACTAATCGTAAGTATAAAATGTAAGAAAACTATTAAAATTTTAAATTGTAACGAATAAAATTTAATTTTAATTTAGTTAAGAAACCAAACATTTTGGAATAGCAATTTAGATATTTTAAAAGTGCTACAGCATTTTGACATGGAAAATCTAAATTATTAAAAAATATAAATTGTACTTGAAGTTATGATCCATATAGGTAGTCGAGGAGAGTTAAAAAAAAGAATAGAGGAAGATAAAATAAAATTTTGAAATATAATTGAACAATAGCATAGGTTGGATAGTGTATATAAAAATGAAGAAAATATAAATAAATAAGTTTATAATAGATCGTCAGCTGAGATGCGTTTATGAACCAACAATAAAATAACAAATTATAATGGAATTAAAATAAATTAATAAGTTGTATAAAATTAGTTAGAAGTTTGAGATTTGGTTTGGATTTAGAAAAAAAGAATTTAAATGAAATTTTAAAATATCAACTTATTTGGAAAATCATGTGAAATTTTTATGATGATAAATAACGTTGATTTATTTAAAATTTAAACTAATCACGGTGCACTTTTTGTGAAACATTTTGATTAAACGTAAGAAAAACGAAGTAATGTTCACCAATGTTTCTTATGATTAATTTATTTAATAGTCCACAAAACATATGTATACCTAATGTTCGTGATTGAATGAAGAATTTGACAATTACTTAACGGCAAAGTGAATGAATTAAATTTAAATATTTTTTTTTAGTGTTAGAAAGTTTTATGATAACAGTTTAGTTATAATGTACTTATATGTTATAGTTTTGAAATAATGATTTGAATTTAAGGAATTGAATAACTATGAAATTTTAAAGTTTACATTGGAACTTGCTCTTTAGGTTATAGTCTTGTGTTTATAATTTAATAATGTTAAATAGTTGTACATATGTATTTGAAATTTATAAATTAAGTCGTTTCAACAAGACATATACAATATATTTTGGGAACGGAAATGAGCCGAACTTTCCTCGACTACATGGATCATAACTTCAAATAATATTTATTAATTTTTTTAAATAATAGACAAGGTTGTTCAAAGTATTAGACGTTTATGGAAAACCAACGGGAGGTAAATTTTGTAAACAATCGTGTTGTACTTACAACACAACATGGTCTATATTTTCAATTTTGTAGCACTTCCAGTACCAACTGTTTTTTTTTAAATGGAGTGCTATATATTTTTTACGACTTCGAATAAAACGTAAAATTTTAAGGTAAGTTTGATAACCAACATGCATACCTAGGATGAATAGTTTCTGAGATAAATTAATTTATATAAAAAAATTGACGAAAATAATTTTTATTAACAGTGATTTTCTTAGATGGAGAAAAATGTCAAGTCTGAAAAAGAAAAAACAAAAAAACTTTTAAACAAGGAAGATTTAACTTGATTGACCGCGAAATCTCCGTCATGGTATACATTCATTTTATTTCAAAACTGAAGAACTTTTGATTAATACGATTAGGTAGGTACTGGGAATTCCTTGGGGCAGGTAAAGCCCCAGCTAAAGTTGAATGAACGTAGTCTCTCACTCTAGTACTCAATTTACTTATGTAATTAAATTAAGTCACTGTTTTCTATCTTCTCCTATATGAAAATAGTTATAGGTACCTTTTATTATAATTGTTTTCAAAATCTTGCTAATGCAATAAATTAATTTAGTTTTATATTTCTTTTTAAATTTTACAATATTAAAATAAACATACAAATTATAAGATAAATATTTAAAGAGGATCAAACTCACCTTTATTTTAATAAATAAAACCACTGAACTCAACTATTTAAAAACAAAACTGGAAGAAGCAGGAAAATTACGTCTCGTACGTTTTACCTCTTTTAAGTATCTTTTTGTAGTGGTTCCCTAAAAGTTTACCTGTGCGTCACGTCTCTTGCGTTATTCCCTCCACTATGCTTTTTAAGAAATAAGTCGGGAAGAACTCTTTTTTAAGTGTAACGGGACTCATGATCCCGTAACTTGATCTTTGTTTGGTAGACCACAAGAGGTCGCATAAAAGATTAAAAGTAAAGAATAAAAAAAAAATGATTTTGATTCATCTAAAGGTGACACCTTCAGAACGCTCCTTTGAAAGTTTATTTAGAAACACGAAATTCACTTTCAACATCCTAAATAGATAAATAAAACGTCGAGATCAGGATTCTAGTTTCTGTAATAATATTTAAGATTCTTTATATTGTAATTTCCTTTCTTCTCAAGAGTTAGTGGATCTGATATGGTGTAAACGTTTGGGTAGGGTTTGGACCAGAATATGTAAATATTTTTTTTCGATTGATCAGACACCGGATATTCTCTAAGTAAACCTAAATCATTTAGAAATAATTCGTCAGTGGGAGGTTTTGTCTTTGATAATTGGCAACCGAAACGCCATTTCCGACGAACTTCTTCTTTAATTTCCTCAACAGACTTGTAAGTAATTTGTGCCAAGTGAGACGAGATTAGGTTGCTCAAGGTGTTCAGGGGATTATGACCGGTTAGAATTTTTAAAGATGAATAGCCAGAGATTGGGAGTTTCGTTGAACAGAGTTTCCATATCTTTGAGCCTGTTTACTCAACCAGAATGCGACTGAGAGCAGTACGTTCTAAACAACCGTTTTAATTCTTTAGAAGATCTTGCTAAACCCTAGATGTGAACTGACTTCCATGATCCGATAATACAGCTTTAACTTTCATGAATTTACAAAAATCATAAATTATTTTCTGAGCCGAGATTTTAGCTTGTAGACGTCGAAGAGGATAAAGTTTAACGAACTTGGAAAATGAGTTAATTACCACAAGAATACAAGAGTATTTGGAACGCCCGTAAGGTAAACGGACCATAAAAATCAACAGTCACCAAATCTCCTGGATTTTCAAGTACAATGGGTTGCGGAGTACCTACGAGATACCGAAAAGGAAATTTTACTTTCTGACAAGATGTAATCTTTCTGCATATTCCCAAGACGTCTTCTTTCAAATTTTGGAAATTAATCTAACCATCAGATTTGACTGCACACCAATCTCCAGCAGTATCATGAAGATAAGATTTAGTGATTTCCAGTTTCTCCGACGAAATTGCACCCACGGAAGTTAGAAATCGCTCTAACTTGTTTAAAAATTGGACAGGGCACTGGGTCTCGGGAGAAGAAAACATAGGTTTCTTGAAAAGGGTAATTTCAGGACTTCGCTGACTCAAAGATAGAACAACTCGTCTCCAATCTCTCCCTATCGAATCATCGGATTGTTTTGCAGGGGCTATAGAAGCATTAGCCGTTGTGGACTCGCTATGTTGCGGTTCGACAAAGTTACTGCTAGCTGTAGGTAATGAAGCCCGAAAAGTCTCGTAAACTTGCTGTTGTTGAATAAAGTTGGTGGTCATTTGAAATTGTTGTTGTATTAGCCTCATAAGGTTTGCAACGGTTGGTTGGGGTTGATTCGTTCCTACTTCGAAAAGCTCTGGAAGGTATGCGTTTCTTAAGTTCAAAGGAAGCGAATTATTCTCGTTTTCCATCTTTTTTAAACGTAATTAATTAACCTGGCCAGTAAAAGTACTCGATAAAAAAAAAAAAGTGATACGCTCTGCCTCTCACAATGTTCCACACAAGATGTTATCTTGGTCACGGCACCAAAAATTGTGTAGTAAGGCAAATCCCGGGTATGATCAATAATTCAAAAATTGATACATTTGCGGGAACATTTCGAATGAAGGAGGGGCAGCAAGTTCAAATAAAACGAAATTTTTCAAAACGACGAAAATAATTTTTAGTAACCAAGTGACTCTTAGAGGAAGGAAAATGTTAAGCCTGAAAAAGAAAACAAATTTTTAAACAAGGAAAATTTAATTTGATTGAACGGGAAATCTCCGTCATGGTATACATTCACTTCATTTCAAAACTGAAGAACTTTTGATTAACACGATTAGGTACTGGGAATTCCTTGGGACAGGTAAAACCCCAGCTAAAGTTGAATAAACGTAGTCTCTCAGTCTAGTACTTAATTTACTTATGTAATTAAATTAGGTCACTGTTATCTATCTTCTCCATTATGATTACAGTTATAAGTACCTTTTATTATACATAATTGTTTTCAAAACCTTGCTCATTAAATAAATTTTTTTAATACATATTTTTTAAACAATAAATTTTATATTCCTTTTTAAATTTTATAATATTAAAATTAACTTGAATATATGCAAAAATCACACAAAAGGGTCTGATAGTACAAAATTTAAGGTCTTTTATAAACACTTTGAATCCAAAAATTGGCATTAGCCATTTATTTTCGTAAAATAGTTGTTAAAAAAAGAAGAAGTGTACAATTTCTTTAATCAATATACAATAAATTATATAATAACTAAAAGATATAGGGATGTCGTGTTGTTAGTGCCGTGCAGTTAGCGTCGCGACCCTTTTGCGTGCAATTACGCCGCGAAGGCAGCAGGTAAAACTATATCGTGCATTTATCGCCGCCAGTACGCCATTGGTATATAAGCCTATGTACAATGCTTTAATTTAATATTTTAGATTGAGTCTATTGTTTATGCACTATATTTCGTATGATATTTTAAACACAAATTATTACACTAAATAGTATTAAATGTATCTAACGCAATAACTTATTCTGACGATTTTAAACGACATAATATTTATCCAAAAGAATTTTTCTAAGCAGATAAACGAATATCAACTATAGCAACGAATAAGAAGCAATCCCTTACCACCCTTAATAATAATTATTGTGCATACATTGTCTGTCAGATGAATGGTTGCGTGTCCACCAAATTAAAGGATAACAATAATTAACAAATTATTAGAATATATACGTAATCATACCAACCTGATCATAACAAATGAGATTATGTCTGTACTTACAGTTTAGTTAAAATAAAATTATTTTGGTTTTATTAATGATTATTACTTTTGCAATGGATTTGACGATGAGTAACTCCCTTAATTTAATTTCAACGATTATTTTAAACACGCCTGTTTTGTTGAATAATAGTGCCAGTCCTAAGCCTGGATTAAAGTTTGAAGAAAAGTAAAAATTTGTGTTTAGGATAATATCATACGAAAACAGAATACATACATAAACGATAAACGTACTATAAAATATTAAACAAAAGCATTGTACATAGGCTTATATACCAATGGCATACTCGCGGTGCTAAATGCACGATATAATTTTGCCTGCTTCCTTCGCGCCGATAACTGCTCGCGAAAGGGTCGCGGCGCTAACAACACAGACTCGATATAGGATGGTGTAACAGTTGAAGTTATTTTTAATATCGGATGTTTACTTATATTAACAGCACTAGAGATAAATATCTGAAATCATCAATATTTGTTAATACTTCACACTTTTACCAAACGTAACTAGAGCAAATATCTATAAACGTTATCCAGCAAACTGAAAATGTAGGTAAAGCAGATGGAAATTCTATATTTTTAAAACTAACAGGGATTTAAAAAATATTCAGAATAAATCCCATTTTATATTTTTCATAGATACCTACGTATACTCCGTTTTGGGATTTTGCATTTAAAAGGATCTCTTATGATGAGATTTTGTCTTTCTGGATGTCACGGTTCTTCTTCTAGAAAACTTTTTCGGCTATTAGCTTGAAATAGAATTTTCTACCCATCACATAACTATTGGTGGTGAAATAATAGAAATTAGAGACTAAAAATATTTTAATTTTTATTGAAAATTGTGTTTAAAAGGGGTCAGACAAAACAAAAAAAAAAACAAGATTAGAAGTATGAAAAAGATTTGTTTATAAAATTTTAAGAAACAATTGTAGAAAGGAAGCAAGTCGTCCACGAAAATGATGAGCGGCTGTCGCTAAATAATCCACAACAAATGACTGATTGGACATTTTTTATTATTGGTTCTGAAGCTATTTTACCGATATATTGTCCAAACAATTCGTCTATTTTTATGTGTCATATATTCTGCACGAAACGGTATGAGAAACAATCTATTTTTGGTTAATCATGTATAACATTCTTCGTAGGTAGGTAATATTTCCATTGGCAAGAATGAGTTTGCCTTTCCAGTGCGTGCAAATAAATAAACAGGATTTTTTGTCCTAAAAATATCTCATGACGTGACGTCGAAAGCTTGCAAAACCTATCGACTTCGACGCGCTGCTTTAACCGGCGCCGCGATGCTAAAGACGTCGTATCCAAACGCTTGCATGACCGGCCGGAGGTACGGCGTCGTCGCGTTGTTAGTGTTAATTCAGCCCTGGCCTCCCATCTACACGAAATAACGATAAAACGATAACGGCACGTGCGCATACACTACCTAGTGTTATATCACAACAATTCTTTGGTAAAAACATATCGGTGGTAGCATTAATTTACCCAGTTCTATACCTGGAATTTGATTCAAATTGGATTGATAGAAGATGCGGTGGATTGTGCTTTGTTCGTTACCTGAGCGCTGTTAGAGATCGGTAAGTTCATGAACGTTTCGTTTTTTGTTTTTTATATTTTTTTTTTCATACTCATAGCAATGCGGCCACCGATCTGCATTTATGTTCAAAATATTTGAGACAGAAATTAAGATATTTATCAATTGTATTTTATTAAATATTTATACAGGGTGACCCACAGTCAGTGGTCTATTAGTTAATTTAGTTAACACCAATTAAAGCTAAATCGAACCAAAAAATGTTACAGATGTTTGAACATATTGCTTATTATGAATAATCCAATTGGAGTTTTCCTTTTTGGTCGTTTATGCAAGGTAAATTAATCGAAAGTACAGTTTTTAGATTGATTTTGCTTTGATTGTTGTTAGTTGTCAGTTGTTCATACTCTACTTTTATCACTCCAGAATTAATGGAATAATGACCTATTTTGGAAATCCTAGATTATTCAAAAAATTTCAAATGAAACAATAGAGAAAATCCTAATAAATCTAAAAAGGAGAAAAAAGGGAATGGAATGGATTTTTTCTGAATACCTTGCGCAAATTACGATCCTTATTTTAAGCAGAACGTTAGCATTAAAATTGTAATATAACCGATAAAAAAATTCAATATTCTGTCATTTCCGGCGAATGTTATGATTTAAAATAACAAGGTTCAAAAGTAAAACATTGGGCACAACTTCATTTGGTCTCATAAAAATGTGAATGGGCTACATTATAATTACTATCAAACAATTCTATATTCCTTCATCCTCTGTGGAACTTCATCACGAAACAATAAAAAAAAAAAACACTTTTCCTGAGGAGTAAGCACGAAGGTGCTGTTTTAGCCCGACCTTTGTGCGAAAGGGTTTTCTGCCCTCTCTTTCTAACCATAACATAATTACCTCTAGACTTTTGAATTATTGTGAATATTAGACTAAGAATTTATGACGGGGATGGTTTTACGATCTCAGAGAACAATTTCAATTTTACGGAGTATAATACATATTTCCTAAACGCGATATGAGAAAATGGAGACATTCACAGCATGGTCCTGGTAAAAATTTCCCTTAATGGCATCAAACGACAATTGAGTAACATACCTGCAGGGAGTGGACCATTTTAGATTCTGTATGGGAATAACTCGAAATCAAAGCCCTAAGTGAAAATAATTGAAAGATTTAGGACGATTTTCACTGTTATGTTAAGGCCAAGTTGATTTTCTCAAACGAATAGGTATCATATAACCTTGAAAATTAATATGAAGGTCTGATTGACTGCCTGATATTCTCCATAAATCCTAAAAACGGAACTGTAGCGAATAGAATAGAAAAAGGGATGAAAAATATGCTACTAGTTGCTTATCTTATAACACCTAAATAAACATTGACATAATATGTACATAGGTATTTATATTGTACGAAGTAGCTTATGTTCATAAAAATGAAAGTGAGCGCCTTTTATGATAACTCTACTGTTTATCTTTATTTAGAATTAGTGCACTCTTGCATTAATTCAAATATGAAATAGATACGAGCACTATAATTATGAAGTTTTACTTTTTGGTAGTCCGTAATAAATTAAAAAAAAAAATTATCCACAAAATAATATATAACGAAGTTTTAACAAAAATATATTACATTGAAAAACTAAGGCTCGGGCTTCTAGGCCGCGGTCCATAGAAACTATTTAGTATAGACTTTTTTTTTAAACAAGTAAGGTTAAAATATATGATGTTTTAATTGTAATTGGTTGGTAGTAATATTGACTTTAAATTTAGTCTGAAAGGGATTTTTATCCTAACTAATAGGTGATAAAGAAAAATTGGATTTTTGATTAATTTACAATCAAAATTATGATTATACTCGTAATACTTCAAAAGAGTAGTCTCAAGGCGTGCCAGGGCCCTCAGGCATTCAAAAATTTGATTTTATCAACAAGCAGAACATCTATAAGGAGCTGTAAGACAATTTATACAAGCAAAACAGTGGAGTACTGTGGAACTTAACCAAAAAAAAAACACTAAAACATAAAATTCCACATATAGTTTTAATTATTAAAAATTAAATCTATATAGTCCTCTTATAACAAAAAAGAGATTAACATTTCCTAAATATGGGTCGTAGATGAGTGGTAAATATTGACGAGTGGTAATCATATCAACCAGACTTCACTTATACTATTACTGATTGTTAGATACGACTTTCATCTGTTTAATGTTGAATGAGATGTCTCTATGTATTGTACAGATTGACATTGGTGGGGTTTCACATATTTCTAAGAAATGATAAATATTGGGAAATACTTCTTTATTGCATAATGAGAGACTTTCCACAAGGTAAAAAAGTTTATGAAAATTAAGATATCGAACATCCTTGCCGCTCTTTACCCCTGTTTCTGCCTCTAATATTTCTTTAACTAGCCCTTTATGTCGTAGAAGGTGTCTTACCATATATATTCTCTGTTCCTTATGTTCAGTTTGAACTTTTTCTATCTACGATATTGTCATCATTTTCCTACAATACCATATTTTGAACGTTTTCAACTTTTTCTTTTCTACATATGTATATATACCCCCAATAATATTTTTCGAATCTTCAGATTGATCACGTTTAGATCGCGATAGTAAAGACAGGTTTGTACGGTAATAGACTAGTGTTTGTTTCTATAAAACTAAAATGGTGGCCGAAAAATATCAATGGCGTTAGAAACAAAAACTGCGTAGGTACCATATTGACTGGCATATTACTGAATGGACCAAAATGAAATTCCAATACTATTTTAAAAATGTAAGGATTACACTATCTGAGTAGTCCAGATGCGATCTCTATACAGGGTTTTTCACGTAATTCGTTCGTTAAAAGTTTTTTACCTTATAGTACAGGTAAAATTTTGAAAATGTGGCAAAAAACATAATAACTGAAGCTCTATCTAATTACAATATTTGTTATACCGGAAGTCGACACCAACTTTGTTATTTTTAATGGAATGGTATATTTTTTATGCCGAATTTGAATAAAACGTAAAATTTTAAGATAAGTTTAATTTATAACCAACTTGTACACCCATGATGAGCGGTTTCCGAGATAATTTAATTTACAGAAAAAATCGCTACCGCAACCCAAGTTATAAAAACTCATAACTACCACAATATATGACTTAGAGTGTTTAAATTTTTAATAGTGATAGCTAAATCTCGGAGCTAATGCCTTGACCAAATTGAACTTAATAATTAATACAGGGCGTTCAAAAAGATTTAAAGTTTAGAAAATTCAAACACGAATAACTTCGTTTTTTCAAATAACTCCTACCATATTTTATTTTTTCAATAGATTCCTTTTTTAACCTCTTTCGATTCATATTGATACTTCCTATTGTTTTATTTAAAAAATTTCGAATAAAAAAGTTGTTGTCGACTTCCGGTATAACCGGAAGTGACAGACGACTAAAAAACCAAAAAACCCAAATTGGTCGCCATAATAAAACAAAAAATAGCCTTAATAACTTCTAAATAAATGACGGTTGGTGGTTTGTAATAACACTAAAAATTTGTCTTCAGAGTGACTATTTGAAATAATTAATTGTATTGGCGTCTACTTTATGGTAATTCACTAACATGGTTAACTTTGTTGTGAACAAAACAAAAACAATTTTACTTTTAATTTAATTCTTTTTGTGGAATTCTTTTTGTTTTATTTACAACAAAGTTAACCAAGAGAGTGTCTCAACGGTGTAAAATTTCTGAAGCAGCCAGATTAAGCATTATCGAGAAAAATTTTAATCAGCGAATTTTAGACTGCATTATTTCTCAATAATGATAAAAGTCGAATGAATTTGAAAGCGATCATGAAATTTTCCAAAACATTCCTTTTTCGTCAATTATTCTGTTCAGATGATGAACATCAAAATGTGAATACCTACACTGTAGGCAGGAAAAAAATTGTGAATAAAACAGTGAATTAAAAGTAATTGAAAACAGAACTTGTAAGTTTCCGATTCCCATGTTTAATTTAAGGAAAAATTATTTCCACTGTCATACATTCTACTGTGTTACTTCATCATCTTGTCTCGAACTTTTTAGGCAGTTGGGGTTTCCAATTGTTTTAGTTCACTCTATCTATCTATGGTCAATTCTTAAAAATTTTGTTTTAAACATTTAAGACTATAAATGTGAGCCAATTTCTCTATCGCGAATATAGACAGAAGTATTTAGAAGATAAAAAAATTCTGATTAAAAAGATCAAGATCGTTTTTAGATTGAATTTTGTCGAGTTGTATTTATAATAATCTTTTAAGCTCGCTTTTGTTTAATTAAGTATAGAACTAATTATAGATAATAAGTCCAATAAATGCATAATTTATAGATACGAAAAGCTTTCAATTTCTTTTGCAACGAAAGTCAGCATGAGATCCATTAATTTACTCACCTTGCCAACCAAGGAAAGCAAAGTACTTGTACATGTACTTGAACTTCAGGTCGTTAATGCAAGTGTGTAGTCGATTGTTAAGTTTGATTGGTATTTTTTTCGTGCATTGATCGATATACGTACGTACATATTTAATCATTGACTTGTCTGAAATTAGTTACGGTACAATAATGAATTTCATTAGCTGCCACCAATCGGTTAGCTCTTGGCCTTATTTTCTACAAGTTTTTGCTCTCTTCGTTGATTCAAGGAGTTAAGGGAACGTTAACTTGGCGAAAATAGTTACGAAAGACCTTCTTCCGTTCTTTAGATGACCGGTTATACTTTAACCGAGACCTTCAAATGTCTATTTAAATAAATAAGCAGTGTAATGATCCAATGTCTTCTGATGAGATGTGATGAAGATGAAGCTTGCACCTCTAACCCCATTAACAGTTGCAAAATTATTTAGTTAAGATTGTCACGATTGGTTGGAAGGATTTTATTAATAAATAGTATTGTATTTCGTGTCATAAACGTATAATGAAAAACGACCTTCTCAACAATTTCTGTTTTAATTTCCTTCAGATATTTTATTTTATGTAGGTACTAGTGAATTGAGCAAAAGTTAAAAAGTTAAAATTTGTACAAGTTTACAAGATAAGAACATAATTTTTTTTTTCATAAAATAAGAATCATCTCGTGACGTCTTTATCTTCTACATAAAAACGAATTTTTTCACTGAACAAAAATCACTGAGTTTAGAATAGACTTATAGTACATACATGGTGGGTCACTTTAATCTGTATCTTTAATAATAATCCGAAAACTAAGGCCTAAATTGAAAAAAAAATTGAAGGATTACGAAATGAAATGAAATGCTGACTGAATTTCATCTTAAAGTTGATTTCTAAGTTTATTTCAAAGTCGAGATGATTTTCTCGAACGGATATCTGTTTTTGACCGCATTCGAAAAGCACTTAAAATAGTACATTTTAGCTGTATGTTCCTTGATAGGCTTTAAATATAATTGCAAGGTCATTTCAAAATCAAAACGTCCAACAATGATTTTTTAAGAGTTTTTTTATCACAACAGTTGATGGCAAATATTGAGTAAGTACGAATCTTTGGGGAATCAATTAATGGTTAGAAAGTTGATAATTCGAAAAAATGTATGACGTATAGTAACGACTCATATTTACCAACTATCACTCATTTTGATTAATAATCATTACCAGTGATTATAGGAGATCCGTTCTCAGTTGAAAATATTATAAATTCAGCGTGTCTAGGAGGGATGTTCGTTTTTATGCGTCTTTACATTATTAAAAGGCACGCAAAACAGCGTTTTAGATAAATAACTCGCCTTGTAGATGAGTGTAATCGACCAGATGTACAAATGCGTCGATTGGAGTGGTCGGTAAAAAGAGTATAGTCGATGTTTGAAAAAAACATCTCTACACAGATGTGCGGGGTGCGACAATCTGATACTGAAAAAGCAAGCACAGGCGTGTGCACGTGTGTCTCATTACAAAGGAATTCCATACCCTGGTGTTTTATGTTGTTTTCAATTGAGATAAGAAAAACTATACCTGTATGATCTCTTCTGACTATCAATTACTAGATGTGGCCACTTGCGGTCATTATGTACCATTTTCTATGGTTCAGCATAGAATTTCAAATGTTTTTAGAATCTGAAGTCAGTAATACATATATGTAGGTATCCGTTTGAGAAAACTATTTTGATCTTGAAATAACCTATAAAATCAACTTCAAAATCAAATTTAAAGTCTTGGTCTGATGACCTCGAAATGCGGTAACTTATGCCATTATTTTGAAGTTGTTTTTTAAGATAGATTAAAATGGCACACTCTGTATAATGGCTTTGATACCCAAAAATTTGACTAATAAGATTAAAAATTTCTTAAAAAAATCTTCTACACTATAAAAGCTTCATAACGTACCTACCTTTGCTTAGCGTTTTCGGGAAATTACCCTTCTCAAAATTCACATTTTAAGAAGCCGATTTCCATCCACTATGCTGTTCTTGTAATTATTTTTATGATAGCTTTCTTTAAATCTATTTAATTTAGTGTTGTGGAAAGTCAACTTAATTCACCCTGCGTAATACCGATCCTTAAAATGGCATTAGCTATCAACAGACCATAAAAAATAAAATTTCATATTGGTAACGTAATCTTTCCTATGAGACGCATATTAAATTTTAAAAGTAAGCACGTTAAGTAGGTATGTGGAAATTTCCTTTGATTCCCACTCAACTCTTTAAAATACGCGGTTTCGTTAAAACAAGCCCGAACAAAGGATTCGTGACACTGACCTTACATCGCAATATAGTTGAGCATTTAAATTTTTATGGTTTTTTTCTCAATGCATGCTACACATATGTCATGAAATTACTCATATTTTAATGACTATCGTTAAATTATTGGAAACAATAAACACACTGTTTGAAAACCAATAACGTTTACTCCAACGAAAAACTGACAAAAAAACTTGTTAATATTCTTCTTACGTTCTTGATAAACTTTAAACAATCGTAAATCAACGCATTTTAAACAATTTCCTCTTGTGATTAATGTGGTAAACTATAGGACTTACTCATCTTATTTATATAATAAAACTTTTAATTCGACGTCAATGTTAATAATATTATATTGACAACTATTTTACATTATGTTAGCATATAATGAATACAATAATTTAAAAAAAATAAATTTAAGAAGGCGAAGATGCAATTGTAAATTTGCAAATGATGCTTTCTCGTACCTTGAAGAAATGAGTTGCACATCATTATTCAATAACACAAAACTGTTAATAGAAAATTTAGCTTGGTAGCTTTATCGGTTTTCTACAGGAACTGCGTATGGTGCTTTGATAAGAAGTGATAAGTTCGAAAAGTCTATCCGCGTCTGGTAGTTTCAACTCTTTAGTCTTATTGTATTTATTTGTAGTCAAGGAAAAAAAAATGTCAAACTTCGAAAAAAATATGGGAAAGCTGAATTTTGCAATAGTCCCAAAAGTCCCCGTTGATATCTGCAAAAAATTTTACGTGAAGTCAAAGGCTACAAAAAATTTATTGTAAAACCCTCGTTAACGGTCATTTTTATTTAAAAAAATGGGTTTATCAAATTTGAAGCTTAGAATTTTCTATAAAAAAGTTTCCAAAAATTTTTTTTGATGGCTCATTTATTGAGCTTCCATTGATGGAAGTAGAAAAACTCCATTAGTTAAATACATGTATAGGGTGGCCCATTTTCGATGTTACTCGGTTATAAATAAAACAATAAATCAAAAATTCCAATTAGCAAAATTGCCAGAGATGGTGCTATTATGCCCTTTATTATACTTATTAGTAAAGGTTAGAATTTTTGGTAGGATACAGTTGCGTTAAAAAAAGAAAATAAAAAAAGTCATGCACTTTTAGTTATAGCAGAAACTTATGTTTTTTTTTTATATTGGAAGCATGGTCATGATTCAGTCAAAAAGACGTTTTTTTTTGACTTTCCGAAAATACATAATATGAGTGGGTTCCTTTTGTTTTGTAAACGTAGAATAAGAAAGACTATTTTTATTTGAGAGAAAAGAAATGCCTTTTTAAAAAGACAACTACAACTCGAAAGGTAATCTTTTTTCGACGCCAATGTAGAGTAAGGTGGGGCAAGTTGGCGAGGTTAAGGAAAAAAATATTCTAAAAAATAAACCATAAACATATTTTTCATAAAAACAAGTATAATAGAATAATAGAACATTGGTTAATTTTCTATGAACAAAACCGTAAACGAAATAAAAAAGTATGATGAGAAAATTTCAAAATAAGAAGTTACTTCATTTTCGTCATTTTGCCCCAATAGTGGGGTAAGATGACAAACATATTGGGGCAAGACGACGATTACATACAAATATCTCATTTAAAAACACCTTGTTTCTCATAATTCGTGCAGGCTTCATGACACCAACATTCGCAAACATTACACTTTATCCAATCTTCAGCTGGAGGATCCATATATCGTTCTTCGCAGCTTGGGCATAATATATCCTCTTTAGATTTTTTTGAAACCTTTTTAGTTAAATGTTTTTGAGTTTCAATTAAGACGTTTTTTTTACTCTTTTCATTTTCACGGATCAAATCAAAAAATCTCATCACTTCAACCTGATTAAATCCAATTAGACGTCTTATTGATGTCGACTCAGGTGTTCTTAAACTAATGTTGTGTCTCTTCATGAAAGAAATTAACCAGTCTTTGCCAGCCTGCTTAAGAGTTTTGTTAAACTGGTGTGGAATGATGTTTATTTCAGAAAACTCGTAGTCGAGTTTTCGGCACTGCAAGGAGGTGAGACCAAATGCTCTAATATTAAAATCATTGATTTAACCAGCAAGTTCTTCCTCTTGTTGTTCCATAAAAGTGTGTTTAAATCTCCCGCCGCTTACCGGTAACATTTCATTTTCTCTGCTCTTCTTGACATCTACGTAGTGTCGGTTCAGGTATTTCGTAAATTACACTGGCTCTATTAACTGTCAAATTTTCATTTTCAATTGCATACATGGCAGCAATTAAACCGTCTTCTAACCAAGACCGGCGATTGGTTTTTCTTTTAGAATTGCGCACCATCCATAAAAAAACCTTTAGAATTATATGGAGTAAACAGGTACATGACAAATTGGTCAATATATCTCCCGGGGCAAGATGATGAATTCGTCAACATGCCCCCGTCAACTTGCCCCTTGAAGTTTTTATAACAAAAGCATTATCTACAAAAACAAACAAAAAATTAAACTGATTAATGCTATGACCGTTCATAATCTACATGGTTATAGAACATTATAAAAATTCAACATAAAAAGTCTTACCATTAGTTATTGCACAAAACCTTACTTTATTGAACAAGAATATTATAACGACTAACCACTAAACACATTTTAAAGCGTACATTCGAATGTACGTGAACTATTGCCGCCGATCTTTGTAAGCTATAACAAGGCCCTTAGTAGTCAACGCAGGAACTGGTATATTACAAATTTGTACTTTCAGTTTTCGTTAAAATTAAATTCGTTATCTTGCCCCGTACGTCAACTTGCCCCACCTTACCCTATATTCTACATAAAAAAGTGCCTCAAGAATGTGAAAGTCGATTTTTTATAATTAATAATTAAGAAATGGATATAATTCCAAGAATTCGAAAATTCTAACTTTTGTTTGTAACTCGAAAACAAAAGACGATAGCAATTTTTGAAAACACCGGAAGTTTGTCTTAAAGAAAACAGTTTGAGGATGCGCCATTCTTATTTTTTTTACCTCATACGTAAAAGATCGCAATTGGCACACCTTGTTGCTTGCACATTTACTTATTTTGGCGGCTAACTGCACGGCCAGTGTGATCAACTCTACATGGAATTATTAATTAAATCTACCCTGAAACTGCATTTTGTCACGAAATTACAATGTTATACGTTAACTCACCTAATGATGACGTGATAGGTAAGGTTGGAAAATAATCAATACTGATGAAGTCAGTGAATTAACTGAAATTATAATATTATCAAAAAGTACGAATTTTGTAACAATCAGTGATGGTGCGTGATCCTAAGATTGGAGGTGCACACAACAATAATAATCATGAGAGTAACCCTACTACGACATAAATTTCATATTAAAATAATATGTAGGTACTTACCTAATTTTCTTTGTAAATGGGCTTAGTTCTGCGATCTTATAACACTGAAAGTTTTTCAATTAGTTTGTTGCTGAATTTTTTTACTGTTTATAATATAAAGTCCTTTTCAATGGAGAGAATTGCCAAAGCCGTCAGTCTCTCCTAGCACCTAGTGTTGCACAATTTTTTTCGTTTTAAAATAAAAATAGGTACTGTAATGACGATTAACAATAATTAAATATTTTTTCAAAAGTTGACTACATTATTGGAATTAAGAAATGTAAATGAGAGATCAGCTTAAACTTCTAAACTAAATATTTTGGTAAATTAAAGACAACTAAAAAAATAATCTAAATTTCCTAAATATGGTGATCGTGATTTTATAATGGCATATAATGGCAGACGGTTTGCGAACGTTTAACAAGGAGTGTGTAATTTGGCATAATATCTTAAATATTTTAAGCTTAATTCTGGTTCCATTCCAACAACTTTTCTATTCTATTTGTATGTAGAAAAAGCAGAGATGATGGAATTTGTTACTAGTCCAACAAAATTTATTAAAACCAATAAAAGAAAGTACTGAAGAATATTTAGCAAAAAGAATAGCTCTGTTACTTTTGAAAATTCTGTTGTATTTAAAACCTGGCAAAAAGTGGCTAATGATCAAATTGAGGTTATTTTATTTAACTTATTCTGTAATTATACATTTAGATCAGAAACGTATTTACACGACCGAAAAAATTACATTTACATTTGAGGTACCTACATTAAATTGAAAACACAATTTTATTTAAACAACATTTGACAGGTTTTCTTGTTATCTATTAGAAAAAACTATTTTCTGTATTTTTTCAAAATTTTAGGCTTAATAATTTCGGAAGTGGGGAGAGGAACGGGAAGCTTTTATCAATTTCCTTAAATTTGAGACCACTACAAAAGTCCTTTCATTTTACGTCCCACACGGCACCTTAAGTTTAAATATTTTTTTAAATATTTTATGTACCTACCTTCCAAAAGTGATCCCCAAATTTACTTTTTTGGTTCAACTCCAAATATTTTAAATTATTCACTGTATTAGCACTTACTTCTTATTCATTTTAAATTATGTAATTAAATAAAAGACTATTATAAGTTTTAAATTCTGTTTTCATTGTCCACAACGACCGTTTCGCCACATTGCGGCATCATCAGGTTGGTTGAAATATAATACGTACACTCAGAGAAATTTGCTAGTCGTAAATTGAATAAAGCTGAGTGATTTACTTCACATTTATTATTTAAAATTATTCCTAATCTATTTTAATTATTAATCTCCAAATTTTCTAAAAGATTCAACTTTTGTATTTTAAACTCATCATCAAAATTATGACTAAAATTTTATTGTGTTTTTTTAATTTGTAAACCCCTCTTAAATGTAGCTAATTTCTGTAATTAGTCGTAGTGGTCAATAAAAACAGAATTTAAAACGTATAAAAATGTTTTCTTTAATTAAATTATCTAAATATTTCATAATAATAAGAAGTTAAAAATTGCATTCGATAGGGTAAAAATTAATTTATACAATATCTGTACCCAGTGGTGTAAAAATTAACAAGACATCAAGTTGAAGATATTTATGATTTTGGAAAGTAAGCACCTGATGTCTTTTAAAACAACCTTGTTAGTTCCAAAATTTGTATACCTCATAAAATAGGTATATCTATAGCTCTTTGGTTTCAGATAAATATGTAAACAAAATAGAAGAGGGTTCCGCTAAAGATTACATTCTGATCATTTTAAAATGTTTTGTGTTCCAAAAGTTGGAGTCATAAATTTACACACATTCTCAGTTTTCCAAAAATTCTTGAAACTTCTTATTCAATTTTGTAAAACATAGGCCCGCCCACTTTAGTAAATTTGTCCTAAGAGTTTTCATGTACTTAATAAATAAGAAACTTTTTGTAAACAGTTGTGAAAGTACTAATAAGGAGTTCCTTGGATGATATCTTACCATATTTACAAATCACGAGAGATAAAATCTAAAACAAATAGTTATTTACACTAAATTGTAATAAAAACAGGTAAGTCTCTTCCGATGAAGAAATGTTTCTGCATCCTAATTGCACTAATTGAGGTAATATAATTTTGACTTTGAAGGTGATTTTTGTTGCTTTTGTTTTGAGTAATATGTAAAAGTGTATCGTTACACACATTTATCAGTTTCGTCACGGTTGTGTGTTCTTTTAATTAACGAAATTATAAGTTCATTATTTTTTATTTATATACAGGGTGTGTCATATGTTTCGAATAAACAAATATATCGAAATCCAAGGCTGTTATAAAAAAATACAATTCGAACGTATGGGGGGTGGCCTCGAACTTGATATTGTGGATTAAGTTCAAGGTAACTTCAGGGTCAAATTTCTTAATTTAAACACAAAACCCCATGTTTCAATCTGTCGCTAATATGGAAACTAGGAAAATCCACATTTTACTTATAAATTTCCCTTAAAAGGTATAAATCTTAAAGTAAATTTTACCAACTTCGTATCAATTTTCTTTGCAATTTTATCAATAAATCCTACACTGCTACTGAAACCTGCAAGTTATTTACATGGTTGAACGCGAAATTATTCTTGGTCTTCATGTTTATGATAAAAATCGAAAATTGTATTTCAATTTGAAACATACTCTACCTTTAAATGACCTCAAAGAACAATATCAATAGCAATTTCAATGCCATCATTAAAAGGATCTGTTAGGAAAATTTATTTGGAACGTGAGGTTTTGTGCTTGGAGGGAAGTTATTTTTAGTGTAGATTTTTTTCTAGTTACCAAATAATACAAATTTAAGTTAAAACGACTCTGAGGATATCTACATGTCAATGTTAAGGTTATTACAGAACGTTTGGGGAAAAACCTGTAATTCTAGTACAAACCCTTTTATAAAGCCTAAAAAATTGTGGTTTAAACTTATAGAATATTTTATCCCAGGGTAGTTTTATAAAAAAATTAGGTGACATTGAAAACTTTATTAGTCGCAAGGTGCAGTGTTGACAAGGCAGAAATGCAACTTTGTAGAATATATTAAACCATTCTAGAAATTCTAAGAAGAATCATGAACATTTTGGAACGTTCCAGATCACGCTCGAACATTCTAAATCATTTTTTAAAAAACTGAAATATTCTGGATCGAGAAACGGCAACTGCTTTTGCGAGTCAAGAATATTTTGATATATAAAAAACGAAACAAAAAACGTGTATTTCGAAAACTCGATCAAAACTCGTTCGATTTTTCTCCTGAATTGCTCTACAACCATATTGTAACACTAATTAGTGGCGTAACAAAAACTCGAGGTCCCTCACAATGCCAAGTCACTATTTCGGATAATTTTTTTTGTAGTTTTTATCTATTAAGTAAGTGCAGCTTCTTAGGCCTTTAAGATGGCTGCGCCATCAGCCATGCGGGTTCTTTGGGGGTTTACCTTTAACATCTCCCCCAAATAATATTCGTGAATAGTGTCATAACACAATCTCTGCAAAAACACCATTCTACAGCATCCCTGACGAATAAAATCCCCTTCCTGGGCCTGGGAACATCGCCATAGCCCTTAAACTCTCTAGAAACACATAGTGGCGGCTCAAGAGGACAAATGAAATGGTCCTAAAATGGCTCGAGGTAGAGGGGTTTTAGTTTACTTTCAAGAATATGATATGCAACACTACTCAGTCCTACAGACGTTTTTTTACTAATTTTTGGAATTAGTTTGTGGGCATTATAATGTTCTTTCGCAGGCACCCTGGCCTCTATGGGCACCACGTTGCCACCCTGCTCTTGAAAACTTCAGATCATCGTATAATGTCGTAAAACATTCTCTATTATTTTTCTGAAACATTTCAGATAATAATTTTCTAACAATCCGGAACTTTCTTTCAAAAAATGGTAGTGATGAACTGATAGGTTTAATTTATTTATTTTGAAGTACGTGAATATGTAATAGCAATAATTGTTGTATTTAATGGTTTGTTTTAGTGCAAACCTAATCATTTAACAACTTTCTTGACAAGGTTTGGTATCATTTTGATAGCGCGTAACAACACTATTAGAATAATATTTTATTGTTCATGAAAAGCACCTTTTAAATGTGTAAATGATGTATGAAGTAGTCAACGTTAACCATTTTGTTTTTAAAGCTGCTTATAAAAGTATTGTGCTATTCGTAAGTATTTTTTAATATATTTTTGCACAAAAAGTTTATTACAATAGTTTGCTATTAATAAAAATTCCGAAGAAGATATGATGTCGAATGTAAAAGCCTTCAATCTATAGTGACACACAAAATCAGTTTAACAGTAGTTAAAAATAAAGTTTTATTTTGAAGGTTTTATAAATTTTTATACTTATTTTATTTTTTATTTTTATCTACTTAAAGACGAATAACTGCTACCCCTTTTTTAATAACAAAAGTTTCAATGGAATTATAAAAGGTTAACAAAAAAAACCAAACTCAGTTTGATTGAAACTGATCGAATGAATTTAATTAATAATAGGTACTGCGGTAATCATTGCTCGAGTTTGTTCGTAGTAAAAACCGTTAGTAGTAAATATCATGTACGATAAAAAAAAAATACTATAATTGCAAATGCATTTATGATGTCGGTATGTTATTGTGAGTACAATTAGTGTTAATGGACATATAAATGAAATAAACCTTTGTCTGACCGTAAATGCAAGGCGGAAGTGTAAAAATATTGCGGTGGTGAATGACGTTTTTTATTAGGATTACAATTAAAATTCTTAAATTCATTTTATAAATTCATTTATCCAAGAGTGCTTGCATAATTCTGCTACTAAAGTAGCATAGCAGATGCGGGTAGTTTAAGGGTTCTTTATTAGCTAAATATATTTGCAGAAATAATGAGTTAAAATTAAGATGTTAGAAAAATTACGAATCAAAGGCAATGAGGACAAGGAGTGATAGGATGGTAGGACTCCTTCTAAACGAAAGTCTCTAAGGGATATATTTGATATATTGTAGACAGATATACAGGGTGTACCAAGGAAATCCTTCGTTAGAACTTTAAGAGGTAATAATCGGAATTTAATTTTTAAAATTTCGATTTCGTAGTAATTCGATATGAGCTTTTCATCTAAAATATTTTTAAGTAAATTACAATTTTGATTATACCGGAAATAGACAGTAACTTTGTTTTTTTAAATAGAACACCCTGTATATTATCATACCATTAAAATTGTTAGTTAATTTAAAGGTAACTTTCATAACATGAACCTACCCGAAAGCTCCACCGTTTAAGAAATAAACGACCATCAATTCTTTTAAAAAAAAAACGGGGTTTCAAAAATAATTTTGTAGCGTCAATAATAATTCTCATTCTTTAACCAACTATTGAATGATATTTGATATCACTTGAAAAAAAA
The DNA here is from genome assembly GCA_947389935.1 of Agrilus cyanescens. NCBI lineage: Eukaryota > Metazoa > Arthropoda > Insecta > Coleoptera > Buprestidae > Agrilus > Agrilus cyanescens. The sequence continues at coordinate 11,090,712 of OX376710.1, forward strand.
TTTGAAAATAGTATAACTTAACTAACTGTACAGGGTGTTCAAAAAATTAAACTGAATATTGGGAACTTCAGACAACAAAAACTTTCTAATTTTAAATAGAACATCCTGTATATTTTCCCATATTCGAAAGCAGAATTTTATTCTGCATCGTTTGTAATGTGGGTACCCTATACCTATCATTTACCATTAAAGAAATATCACTGATTTTTGTAAATAATGATCAATTTTGATGATTTTTAAATATTAAGTCGCCCATGCATTTAATTGTCATTTCAATTGTTGAATCTTTTTGCATTATTAAACACTATTCGTGGCGTAAAATTACTTTATATTAAGATAAAAAGTTCATGTCAAATTACTAGGAAAGCGAAATTTTCAAAATTACATTCCAATTATTACTTCTTAAAGTTATAACGAAGGGCTTCCTTGGTACACCCTGTATAGGTAAAAATAGGAGTAATGAGGGGCAAAACGATACCTAAATTAGATTATTAGGTGCTTTTTCGCCTCATCTAGGTATGCTGGGACCAGTAAATCCCCCTAACCTAACCTGACATAAACTACTCAAAAATTACATTCAATTTTATGTTTTAAAAAAAATTGTTACATATTTAATAATATTTTATATTTAACTTACCGTTTAACTTTTTGGGCGCCCCCATCTCGAGCCAGCTCTCTACTACGCAATATCGTTTTCAGTTATTAAATTTTGGCAAAATAATGATTTCCTTAAATTATTTTTGGTACCCCAACCTAATTGATCCAAATAATTAAATAAACAAGGGATTTCGAGTTGATTCTTGCAAAAAAAAAAAACGATTTGGAGGAGGGAACGAATGAGCGCCGATTATTATTTACAAATAATTAAGAATATTTCATATGTTTTAGTTTATAGAGAATGAAAAGATTTATTTCCCTTAATTTTTTGGTTGTTAGTGCGCAAATCCTTACTTAATATCAAATTTCAATTTTAAAAGACACAAGAAATCACTCTAGGGGTTTCGATGACCATCATGAGTGAGTGGCAAAATCGACGTAATTAAATCGAAAGTATAAAAGCTGGACAAATAATACTTGATTTTGAGCAATGTCGATTACATCTTACGCTGAGAATTTTGGCTCCAGTGGCGTAGTTAACAGTATGTGTCCTCCCTCCCGCAAGTTTCAGAGAATTCACTACTATTTCGAACCCATCTCGATTTTTTTTAACACAGATGTCTGAATTTATTATTTTCATGGAATAATTTGAGGGCGCCTCTGGCTTTGCAGTGCTCTTCTGCAACGCGGGGGCGTTATTTACGTCACAGTTGGGCTCTCTATAGTTAATAAACTTAACACTATAGGGGGTGCAACTATTGTGAAACATGTTAAATAACAGAAGTAAATAAAACAACGTGGAATGTTTCACCGATTTAATAATAACCTAACTAGTTTCGGTCACACGACCATTATCAAACTAGATGTATGCTATGAGGGTTCTAAAATACTACGTTTTAAGAAAAAGTAAGTAGTAACCTTGGCTCGTCTGCTCGTTTGTCGTTTGCCACCAAATTATTTTTATAGGTCTAAATGCATATGCCCATTCAAGGTTCAATAGCGAGGCGAGCACCCCTGGATTGGCTGTATTACAAAGTAGTGTCGGTTTGTAAATCGCTTATGCATATTTGGCGTGAGCGGATCCGGAAGCAATTCTTAGGGTGAGACGGGTTAACTTTTCCCTAAAATCCAGACATGGATCCATTTAGAATATTTAGTCCAGTGACTATCTTGATGAAAACTTCAACAGGGTGACATTTGGAGGGATTGTTCTTGGGATTACTAGAAACTATTCTACCCACGAAAAAACGTCCTCCAACCCCGGGAATAGGATGAAACAACCCCTAAAAGGTGTTTTTTGCGATTATCTCGCGTGCTATATTAAATTTCTGAAAAATACAAAGTGTATGGAAAAATTAACTGCTTGTTTGAATTAACTCTAAAAGGTTATTCATAGTCTTTTACGAATACAAATTTTGGGAAAAGGTGAGGGGTATGTAAGTGTAAAGACACTAATCCTGAACTGTAATCTGTTGCAATACACAGGGAAGTATCACGACAGTTTTTGTATTTTATGACATCTTCATACTGGTTTTGAGCTTCAAAAAATACAAAAAACTGTCGTGATACTTCCGTGTGTATTGCAATAGGTAACGGTTCAGGATGGGCGTCTTTACATTTACATACCCCTCACACTTTCCGAAAATTTGTATTCGTAAAACACTAAGAATAACCGCTTTAAAAGTTTAAACAAACAAGCAGTATCATGTTTCCCCTATAGATAAAAACTATAAATTAGGTATTCCGTATCTAATCTACAACAATAAACATTACATATCTCAATATTCGAATAAATCAACAAACCACTACTACTAATCGCGTTTTACAATAAACATAGAAGACAAATACACGAAATGAAGACCCTCAAAAACACCAAGAAAGGGTGGTTTCCGCGGAGGAGAATTCTCCTCCCTTCATAACCATAACTCCCCAGGTACGTCACAGTATAATGAAAGATTTTATAATTTGGCTGGGACACTAAAATCATCCGATTTATAAAAGCGGGATTAATAGAGTAATTCAGAGTTTAAGAGTGACATTAACATGCAGGTTCGGTACTATTTTTATAAATGCATGCGTATTACTGCACACAAAGAGGTAGGTAGGTATATAAATAGTCGTAGTAGATTTATGTAGGTATTATAGAGAGATGGGGGTTCAAGTTCAACCTTCATTCATGTTGGTCACGAAAAGTATTCGTCAATGTACATCCCAAGAGAAGGGCAAAACAATAATGTTTGACGGGGTCGCGAGTGCATGGGTTTGGGTACCAGTTTGAATCGAACTCGCTAGTGGCGATTACGGTGACGGCCAACGAGTATCGTTCAAACAAAAGCGGGAGCTTATTAATGCATAAATATTGTACTTTTCCTCGCGGAAATCGTTTCGTTGTTTTGTCGATTGAAATAAGGTAGCATGGACTTGTAGGACACCCTAACAGTGACCACATGTGGTGCACATATTTTTTTTTCTAAAAAATTGAAAAGGCAACCCTAGGAATTGTGTTCTGGAAGGATAATATACCAATGGTCGGCGCAAATAGTAAGTGATTTAATATAATGTTCTAACATTCTTAAAAGAAAAGTACAACAATTTGTATATTAACTACAGTCACTCTTATTTACTATTCAAGATAAAAAAAATTGTGGTGTTTTTCATTTTTATAAAAATAAAAACTTAATTTTTATTGATTATACAATAAGTTTTAGTCATGAAGATAATATTAAATTCTTATTACTGAAAACTTCTCTAAAATTGTTAAGGATCTTAGAAAACTGCAAAATCCGTAATTTATAAAAGAAAATTTGTGTGAAATTATGTAACTGATAAACTATAATTATATTTTCTTCGTACATAGTTTTATATATTTTTGTGTCTCTTTACTTATGTTTTTTATAATTTTAGAAAATTTTAAACGTGACTGTATCACTTGGTAATTTTTAACATTTTAACTAAGGTAATAATTGTCTAATATTTCTTAATAATAAAACCAAAGCAATGAGAAAAGATCCAATATATTTATTTGATACCCAATCAGATCGAATAAAATTTTAATAATTGCTGATTAGATAATTAACAAATATGTACATATGTTGGATTCCTTTCTGTTCCTTTGATTTTATTATTATCAAATATTAAACAAAGAGTATATTACTTAATTACTTAATGGATTTCATATGAGTTTATGTAACTTTTAGTTACACCCATTGAAATGATTAATTTTGAAATAATTGTGTAGTAAGAGATTACCTATGTTAATGTTTAAATATAAGGTAAAAAAATTTTATTAACAAACTTAACAAAATTTGTTGATTAACTTTGGTCATTCTCTAAATTAACTTTCGATAATGCAGTTGAAGAACACATAACATGATATCAAATTAGTTCAAATAGTAAATAAGGAATGATAACCGTTGATAAGAATTGTTGAACATTTATTTTTTTTCTGTTTGTTCATAACTGCATATGTCATTTAAATAATCTTAAAATTATTCATCTTTTTAGTAAGTGGCATAGTTCTGTATATTTTATTCGAATACAATGTAAACTCTGTAATGAAACCTTTCTTAATGGGAAACTCTTATAATTTACGATTAGACAATACTTTAACTCATACACTAACGTTTTGATGTGAAATTACAACCGCATTATTTGATCAGTGAATAAAGCAACAAAGTTGTTTAAATACGTACGAGCCCTTTGTTTTAACCGGGTAGTAAGTAGTAAGGGTAACGCTACCCCTTTGACTTGGTGCTCGTGTGGCTCGCACCACCAGCACCCTTGGATCTACCATTATTAACATCGGTATTTCCGACTAAAGATTATTTCAAAAAAATAAAATAAGTCGCCCGATTTACTACAAATTTATTTGTTTGTTTATAATAGTAGAATTACTGTTTCGTTATCACAAGATGTTTCACAAGCGTCCCATGATAAACATATCTACATATCCGGGATACTTACACTTACAATAATGAGGATAAGTTAATATTGGTAAATATGTGACTATTAGAGTATATTAACAAGTTAAATAAAAAATCTAATTTCAGTTGTATGGAATTTAAATCTGTTAGTGTTATCAAAATATTAACATCAGTGAAATCTAATCTTGCCAATAACCAACGACTGTTTGATGGCCGAAATTGACGCTTAAATTGTTGCTTAATTATTCATTGGTTATTGGCCAGATTAACTTTAGTTGATGTTACAAAAATAAAATTTGTTATAAAAAATAAATTTCATTATTTGATAAGAACTATACTTTAAAATTAATTACATTTTCAAAACATGTAACAGGAACATACTATACACTTAGCATGACTTCTGCTATAAAGTACACATAAGGTAACAAAATATGAAATTTCAAATTTATGAAAAACAGAAAACCTACAATGTAAATATCTTTGTCTCTTTTGTTGCTGTTGAGTACAGGAAAGAAGGACCATTGAGACCAGAAGAATTTCATATCTTGACTATGCGTGAGCCCTTGGGTACATTAAGTTTGAGGTTCTTTTAAAAAACCATTAAAATATGAGAGAAAATATAAGAGCAAGTAACCGCAACCTGACGTGAAAATGATCAGGCTGGGGACCTTGGGCTCGTGCCCCAAGTGCCCTTACGGAAAACACAAAACTGTATTCCTCTTTGCTGTTATGTTATTATATGTATATATCGTACCCAACTGATTGATCATCACTGGTCTCATCAACGTTTAAGAAATCGCCCAAAATTATATCCTCCTGGTCTGACGAAGATGATTCGCATCTGTATTTACAACGTTTGCTAGTCTAGTTGATTTTCTCTATGCATTTTTCTGTCGTTTTTTTAATAATCAATAATTAGTAGTTCTTGTAATTTCTTTGTAGAGATGATATTATTATTCCCTCGTAGCTTAATAGTCAGAGTACTTTTCTTTTTATTATGGTTAAGTTTCAACATGTATCAGCTTCGAACTTAAATAGTTTATCGCATACCCTGTTCCTGTGGAAAGGTCTACAAAGCAACGACGACCACAAGATACTCTTTGATAACTAGCATCGGTTAACGGTTATCATTATTACAGAAGGATAATGGGGTTGAAAGACGGTCTCTTTCGTCCTTTGTCGATCTGATGGCCCACTGAATCACCCTCGTCCAGCATCGAAGATGGAAGGACCTCTGAAGAAGCTCGTGCTAGCGAAGCGTTAGGAAGCAACTCCAAACGACGACGGTCTTTAGACCTGAATCAATCAATCAATCACTAGTTCAAAACCTACTGTACACAACTGGGCGCTTTGTTCTTGCATTTTTTGTGTAACGTGCATTGTTGCTATATAGTTTTGAACGTAGACGTACAGGATGGACTGAGTATACAGACATAAAATGCTAGAAAGAAAGTGAATGAACGGCTAGTAGCTTTTGACAGATGGAAAAGTAGCAGAAGCAAATCTCATTTGCTTCGTTTTTCACAAATATGTAGACATGAGACAGATATTGGCGGCAGTGTCGTATTGTTTTTCTTTAAAGTGTGTCACTTTAGGGAGGCTAATGATCAGCCTTTTCTCTGTATCTATGGGTTTCAACAATTCGCTGACTGGTCCATCTCTCCTGACCGTATTTGTTTTTTAATTTGTCACATTTTATGAAAAGAAACCTAATACTCAAAAGAATGCAAACTTATGTTGTCAAGTGAATACTTTCATACTAAAACTACATTTCGTGAACAAAAACAAACTATATAGTTATAAAGAAATATTTAAAAAATATGCAGTTATAGCCTATACCAACACATATCAATATTAAAGCGGTATAAGAAAGAGTGACAGTGAAACTGAACCGCGGACTTAGGTAAGGGCTTCATGGGCTTCAGATCATCAAGGAGTCCTCTTTCACTTTGAGACTGTACACCAATTAAACCTAAAGAAGTGTAATATAAAAAAGAATATTGTCAGGAGTTTCCATTGAAGAAGGCAAACTATGAAAGCAATTGAACAAGTAGAGGTAAGAACGAATGGGGACCCATCCACTGTTACAGCCAAGGGCCACAAAATAAATGTTCCGCCCCTGTTAAAAACCTCCTGTTACTGAAAACTGTCACTTTTTGTCGGTTCCGAATTTATTACACTAATTTCTAGTTTATTCATTTTATTAATACATCTCATATCCGGACACTCCCTTGGGCGGACGCGACACACAAACCCGGTTCCGACGTTCCGATCACTGATTACATCCCTCTTTGATTGGCCTTGAAAGCACAATTTCAACGTAGCATAAATTCATATAAAAATACTGAGAATTTGTATGAGTTCTGTTGAATCTGAAAATGATTTAATCTTTTATAACACATTACAAATAGGTAGTATTAAAAACGGGTAACAGATTCGTTGGTGTTAATTAACTAATAGAAAAACGTTTAGAGCATTTACGATTTAATGTGCATTTTTAGTTAGTGTACACATTATACGACATACAATGCGTACTTTTGAGACAATTGTTTTAATGAATGTGTGTTGTTCCTTAAACAGAAGCGTACTTATTAACGTAATTTTCACTTTCTGACCTCGACCGTCATCCTACTTATAGTACATACGTATCTCCTGAGCAAACTGTTAAATGCTATATCTGTATTAGTGCCAGCTAATAGGTGTAGAATAAGTTATTTTCAGCTGAAACACATCAACTTATTGAAGCTACGAGGGATTCCTCATTTAAAATAAACCCAATTAGTGTAGATTTGTACAATTATTTTTTTTTATTCAGCTTAATAAAACAAGAGTAGGATTTTTTTATGCCAATTAAATACGTATTAGGGTGGTCCAAATCGGTCTGTTTTGAATGAGAGTACCTATTTCATGACTTGATAAAATTAACTTATAAAAAAAATGTTTAATGGAAAAAACTGTATGACGTTATCTTTATTGCTGACATATATAGGGCGCATCTGGACTGCCAAGCTGCCTTCGAAAAATTAAAGCAAGCTCTCGTTTCCACACCCGTGTTGAGTTATCCGATACCAGAGGGGAAATTCGTTCTGGACACCGATGCTAGCAATGTTGGGTTAGGCGCAGTACTCTCACAAATACAACACGGAGAGGAAAAAGTCGTCGGCTATTTCAGCAAGACCCTATCCAAGCCCGAACGAAACTACTGTGTAATCCGACGAGAACTACTGGCAGTGGTAAAGAGCGTGGAGCACTTTTATAAGTACCTGTATGGAAGGAAGTTCCTGCTCCGAACAGATCATGCTGCTTTACGGTGGTTACTGAGTTTGAAGAATCCAGAGGGTCAAGTCGCGCGTTGGATAGAAAAGCTCCAAGAATACGATTTCGACATAGAACATCGAGCTGGAAATAGCCATAAGAACGCCGATGTCTTATCCAGAAGATCATGTTCCGAAAATTGCAAACACTGCAAGCGCCTGGAGGAACATGAAGAAGTCCGGAGAATAACCGTCACGGATGAACAATGGCATCCTGATAACATCAAGACGGAACAGGGTTCTGATGGCAATGGACTACTTCGCGAAATGGGTTGAAGCGTACGCACATCCAAATCAGACAGCCACCACAGTAGCGGAGGAGCTCATAAACCACCTGATCAGCCGGTTCGGCGTACCTATGGAGCTCCATTCTGATCAGGGTCGGAATTTTGAGTCGGCCGTGTTCCAAGAAATCTGCAAGACATTAGGCATTCACAAAACCCGGACAACACCTCTGCATCCTCAATCAGACGGCATGGTAGAACGAATGAATAGGACCATTAACAAGTACTTGTCCAAAGTGGTCTCCAAACACCAAAGAGACTGGGATCGCCATCTGCCACTGTTTCTTATGGCCTATCGATCATCGGTTCACGAAACCACTGGACAAACACCAGCAAAAGTACTGTTTGGTCGGGAGTTACGGTTACCATCTGACCTGAAATTTGGCTGCAAACCTGGTGAGGACGTTGCCGGAGATGGCTACGTTAGTGATCTCCGAAGAAGACTTGACGATATCCAGGAGGAAGTACGTTCTCGGATGCAGATAGCTAGCGACCGCATGAAGGACACCTACGATATACGGGCCATTGATGGAGGTTTCCAGGAGGGAGACATGGTGTGGTTATACAATCCACAGCCCCGTATAGGTCTTTCGCCGAAGCTACAGCAGCACTGGGAAGGCCCATATACAATCGTCAAGAGAATAAATGACGTTATTTACCGGATTCGACGCACACCAAATGGAAAACCGAAGGTTGTCCATTTTAATTGTTTGGCCCCGTATGCCGGTGACAATCACGAAGACGCACGGATCAGGCTTATGCAAGCTCGTTCTCCGGATCCCCAGTATGACGAGTTTATGGCCACGCCGAGCTTATATGCCAATTCCAGATTCGGTGTCACCTCCGAGAGATCCGAAGATTTGTTTTCTGCTTCGGACTCGCTGGTTCATTGTGTGACCAAAGACTTGGAGATGGATCTCGGTATTGCCACCGTATTCAAGAAGAAGTTTAGCCGCTTGTCAGAGCTGCGGGACCAACTCGGAGATGGAAAGAAAGTGCTAAGTCTGGTGGACGGGAACCGGTCCATTTACTACCTGGTTACTAAGGAGGCGTCGTCTGAAAAGCCCACCTACGGCTCGTTATGGAATTCGTTGGTGGAACTAAGAGACCAACTGCTATCCACAGGTACCAAAAGGTTAGCCATGACAAGGATAGGTTGTGGGTTGGATGGACTGAACTGGAGAGTGGTGCGGAGCATGTTGGAGGTCCTGTTCCGGTGGAGCGGCGTCGAAATAACGGTATACACTAACAATCCCCAACGAGATCCCCCACAGCCAAGGACGGTGGATTGCTACTTCCATATGACGACTGGGTGCCTTAGGGGACAGAATTGCAAGTATAAACATGGTCCCTTGAAAGAACGGTAGAATGTGATCCGGGACGGATCACCCTTAAGGAGAGGGCAGTGTAACGAGCGTAAATATGTGCGAGAGCGGGCAGTGTAATGAGCGTATATGTGTGCGAGAGCGGCGACGAGATCCGACAGCAGATAAGCGGAGTTCAAAGAATGCCGCCGTCGGTGGGCGCTTTGATGACAATAAACAGGGCCATAAATTAAACGAACACAATAGGCAGTCGAGATAATTTTAGAAGGTTTCGCGGTTGTTCTGGAACTTTCGGTTTCTGTATAAATACTTGTTGACGTGGTCAGTGACAGTAGTTTACAGTGAGCTTCCGAACGAGTAATATAAATACCGAACTACGATATATAGTAATATAAATAGGCATTTTTCCTGGTCATATAAATAAGTTGTTGAATTGTTATTAGTGTTTAAGTATTCTATTAGTGTTTAAGTGTTAAATAAATAGTTGTAAATAAATATCCGTTAAAAAAATAAGTTCTACTAAAAAAGTCGTTACAATATAAATATTCAATATTTTTTGTATTATCGCCAATTTGATTGAAAATAAATGAAATTAAGTTTTTAGTTTAAGGAAATCTGTCTTGAGTGTGATATCTGGCATTCTATATATACGAATTTTGCAGCGCATAACATTGATATACGTATTTGGCACCTCACTTTTCATTGGGTAAAACGTTTTTGCTAATTCAAAGTGACCAATAGAGTAGTCATACACATATTAAACAAAAGGGCTTGTTATGAGGGTCTCAAATCATAATCCTAATACATACATATACCTATTATATAAAAAGAAAGTGTGCGTACGTGTATATGGTTTTTTCTCTTTCACCACCAAGGGACCATCCATAAAGTACGTCACACATCAAGGGGGGGTTAGAGGGTAAACGAAGTGTGACAAGGGACATTTCAAACCATTTGTAAAATTGCAAAATATGTGACGTCACACTAGGGAGGGGGCGCCTCACAAATGTGACCAACTGTGACAAGAACGGTGGAGGAGTTAAAAAATCACGAAATTAGTGTGACGCACTTTATGGATTTCCCTATTGTGGTGGTAGACAGCCCTTGGTCTCCTGCTGTAATTAAGGGAGTTTGATCGCGTTAGATGGAAATGGGTAGTTATGGGTGACAATTTGGAAAAATATATTTCGATCCTTTTCTATCACATGAAAACTTTTCTAAAATACTCTCGATTTTGCCAAAATATTCTACAATGCTCTAAAATGATATACTATTATCCAAATGTTTTTAAATGATACTTATAGGGTAGTCTTAAACGTTCTAGGGTGCTTCCAAAATTTCAGAATGATCTATATTATTCGCTTATAATTCAAAGACGTTAAAATGAATCAGGATGGTCTATTATCGTTCAGAATGCTCCCAACCTTTCTAGAATGTTCTCGAAAATTCCAAAATGATTACATAAATTTTTTGTATCATAACCTGTGGAACGCCGAGTTTCGCAGCTAGTATATCTAATATATAAAATTCTCGTGTCATATTAAGGTATTTAGATTACAGGAAAAGCCATAAAACAGTCTGGTTAATTAATTCGTCTGTATTATATAAATTACAAAAATGCTTCCCTAAAATTACCATTGAATACAACACTACTAACAAATTTAGGTCAGATATTCATCGTTTGGACTCCTCTTTACGCGTGTTTAACTCGCACTTGTCAAAGTTTTTAAGGATTTTCCTACTTTTCTCGGTGAAAAATCGTCCAACCTGACAAAAAGTAAGCGCTTTCTAGGTTTTAAAATGTTCAACAATTTTATTCATTCTAATAATGTCTATATGATATTATGCAACACATAGAAATCATTTGATGTGTAGGAAAATATCGTACTATTATTATTTTGCGTCCTATTTTTACAATTAAATTTAAAATTTTGTTGTTTGCTACACATGCATTATCCAGTGTAAAATTTGTTTCTTTTTATTTATGCGGTTCATTTTATTACTATTTTACTTACTATGCATCTACGCGTATCAAAGCTTATGCCAGTGATGCAATTCAGAGATTGCAATAAGTTATTTACATTTTCTATAATTCTATAGAAATATTATTAACATTTTTTACAACATCCACCTGAGATGCTTTTTAATGCTTGACCTATGCAGTACTCATTGGTAAGATAAATATGACAATTTCTATTATTATTCATTCAATATTACATATATAATAAAAAACTGTTAATTAAAAAAAATCAGCTGCTCAACTGTCAATCACAAGTCAAATGCAGCATGTATTGATTTAAAAACAAATGGTTATAATAATACATATATATAATACATACACCTTTTAATAATCACATATCGTTTCATAAATAGTACCTAACATTAATTGTAATCTTATTGTTTAACAATTAAGAAGTGTTTTTAATGATGTAAATTTTTCATTGCAATTAACTGCTATGGTAACTGTGGCAATTAAGGACACTTGTTTAAATTTTTGTGTAGTTGGTGTTAACATTACTTAGCTCGAAGTACGTATGTTATTTTTTGTTATCCTATTTTATTATTTAGAAGTTGTGAAGTCTTTTGTGAAACTGATAAGGCTAGCCTACTGCGCATACTCAGAAAATTTATGGGCATGCGTATAACGGATTGCTCCGTTTTACTTACATTCTTTACAATTCCATCTGGCTTCTACTAGATTTGAGAGAAAACTATAAGAAAAATTAACATTTCCCGCTTTTTTTATACAGAGGGTATATACTAGTTAATTTTATTTTTATTGAAATTAAAGTTATTTCCAAAAATAAAACCTATTTTTGCTTTCATTTAGTGTTTGTAATGCTATTTTGTTATTATGCGTTTATTGTTGATGAATAATAATTGTCTTAAAGTTTACGAATCTGTTAATTATCACCGCAAAACATCAATATTTATGTTTAATATCGACATTTTTATTGATTGATTTCTTTAATGTGAGTGATTCACAATGAGTACATCGAAACGATCAGACAAATAAATGATATTATTAGAAAAACGAACACATCACTGAAAATATTTCAACGACTCGTAAAAATCAAATCTTAAAAATAATAGGCTTCAGAATTTGATTCTTCATTTTCCTTTTCATTAATATTAGCTTATAAATAGTAACAAATTTGCGTCCTCAATTTTCAAACTTAGCCTACAACTGAGTAAAACAAGAGGAAATTAGATCCGTTCCCGAATGGCTTACCCTGTGAAAATTCGATTTCTATTCCAGAACGTGAACTGTGTTTTCTTATCTGTACCACCTGCATAAATCGATAGGAAAGTAGTGATTAACTTTATTATAAAATAATTTGAATTAATTAAGAGTTACAAGTGTCGTAAAGGTTTAGGTGCGGATCCAGTCCTCAGAAAAGGTTATGTCTGACACAACCTAACCGAACCTGATCTGAATAATGTTGGTCTGTTTGTCCACGAAGATTACAGTGTTTGTTTGCACATCACAAGATCACATCTAGACTATAAACTACTAAATCGACTTAAATGAAACACTTGAAGATTAAAAACATATCAGGTTTCAATAAAAACTGGTGTACAATTTAACACTGAATAGACTCTAAAAAATAACAAGTTCTACCATCGAAGGTGCAAATGAAGCCTCCAACGTTCAATGGGAAAACATTATGGGCCATTTTTCCCAAGTAATTTGAGACAGCTGTGAGAGTTAAAGCCTGGACGTGCCAAGAAAAACCCTCGCTTTACATGAATGTTCCGGAGAAATTCTAAACACACTTCAACCGCAAGAGTTGCTTGTCTACCAAAAGCTAGTAAGACGACTAGAATGCGATACGGTCAACCACATTTGTCAACCGTTTATCATGTGCAACTACGGAATCGCTGCCAGAAGGTAGGGGAGTCCTTAATACACCGGGTTATGCCCTGGAATTGGCCGTGAAGACATGGAGCAAAGACTCTGGCTGGAGAGACCGAGGACTGTCGTTGTTGGCTCGTGCGTTAGTGTTCGACGTTCTTAAACAAGCCTCGCAGATCAAAAGAAGAAGTCACTGGTTGGACAAAACATCAGACCATCACAGAGGTTAAACGTTGGAAGAAAGGATACGCCTAATAATGGAGTGCAATATAAATAAGAGCCAGTAGGGCGCTTGGACGATAGGAAGTTGAATTGTAAGAGTAGCACCACGAAGAGGAAGGTGGTAAGAAATTATAGACTTGTAAATAGTCACAAGAACACCGACACATTATCCCGAAAGCAAAATTCTGAAGACTACGACCAATGTTACAATGGTTAGAAGGCTCACTGTTGCAGATGAAGACTGGCAACCTGATAATTGGAAAGCACAGCAATAATCTGACACAACACTAAAGTTGATTCGACAATGGAGGGAAGGGGAATCGCGACCAACCTGGCAGTAAGTATCTGCAAAGTCACCAGAAGTAAAATCGTTGTCTACCCAATGGGATTCGATTGTTGAAGCGTGGGGTTAAAAACCAGGACAGTACTGGAAAGAGATGGTAGTTAATCGTACCAAAAAGCATGGTAAAGGAAGTTATGCGGTACCTCACGACACTTCATCAAGCGGACATCTTGGTGTAAAGAAGACATTTGGGAAATTGCGCGAACGAATTTACTAGCTCAACTGTAAGAGCGACGTTGAAGACTAGTTCAGAAAATCCACAATTTGCTCACCCAGCCCCTTTGAGAGAATAACCATGGATGTAGCAGGACCATTTCCAGAATCGGAAGATGGAAATAAATACATTGTTGTGGTGATAGATTACTTCAAAAAAATGGATTGAAGCATATACCCAGTTTAACTAGACAGCCCAGTAGTGGAAGACCTCGTCTAACAGTCCATCAGTCGATTCGGAGTATCGATGGAGCTCCATTTCGATCTGGAGCGTAACTTCAAGTCTGCTGTATTTCAAGGTATCTGTAAAAATTTGGACATCCACAAGACCTGTCCAAAATAGTCTCCAAACATCAGAGAGGCTGGGATCGTCATTTACCATTGTTCCTTATGCATATAGATCATCGATCGATGAAACTGGTGGCCAAACACCTGCCAAGATTATGTTTGGATGGAAGCTGCGTCTACCGTGCGACCTTAAATTTGGCTGTAAACCTGGTGAAGATGTTGCCGGAAAAGACTATAATAACCAGCGAACCAGAGAAACGACTTGAAGACATTCATGAAGATGTACGCTCCTATATGCAAATAGACAGTGACCGGATGAAGGACACAGAGGCTACTGATGGAGGATTCCAAGAGAAAGGGCAAGACGTGCTTTCGAATACTTTCCTTTACTTATTTGTTCCGTCTAAGTTTCATTTTGTACATAAATATCTTCCATGCAAACAGTAACTAGTAAAAGTTATAGGTGTCAAGCTTATTATATATTTTCATTTTGGTCCTACACACCATAGATCTTCATTACCATAACTTCCAAAATATATTGCAACGTTCTGGTCTAGTTCATTCTAGAAGATTCTAATTTAGAGAAACCCTAGAAAAGGCTATTGCACTATATTTTTTAATTGATGTGTAGGTCAGCGGAATGAGAGGCGGCGTAGGACCGAGAATCGAGAATATTCAATGAGGTTTCAGAATTATGTTGAACTATGTTTCTACAATCTCAACTTTTGTTTATAGCTCGAAAACAATAGACGATGGCAATTTTTGAAAACACCAATAAATTTGTCTCAAGAAAAGGGCTCGAGAGTTTAGCATTATTTTTTTTTTGTATCTCTTACGGTTGTCCTACAGAAACATCGAAATTGTCTCACGATATACAAGACTCTTATTTAATATTTTAATTCTGATATTAAGTCTTTCCATCAAATTGAGCTTTTTACCATTATTTAGTGTAAAATTTTAAAATTTTTTGTTAGTTATTGATAAGTACAAGCTTTTATTGATTTTACAAATATTTTTTTGTGTTTATTAATTTTGTCTCTGAAACTTCTTCCAGTTTGTCCTATATATGTATGCCATTTTACAATCACCACATTTTAAATTCTTGATTCTGATTCATTTTCTATTTTGTCTTTATTATTTTTTAATATTACCTACAGAGTTATTTGTCGAAACTTTTTCTTACGTAAGTTTTGAAATTTGTTAAATTTAAGAGGTCACTGTATGTGGCTAAATAATTATTATAGCAACAATAAAGGATTAAAGCATTATATTTAATTTTTAACAACTGTGCAGTAATATTAAATGGCACACAAATGAATTAGATTAGATGCTACCACACATATTTACATAAACATTTGTAAATTATACAGTAATAATTCTGTTAATTATTATCAAACTTAATTTGTATCTTCATAAGGTTAAAAGGTTAATAAGATGTCGTAACTGCATATCCGGTTAATTTTTCCAAGTTTTGTCTAGCGGAAGTGATATATAAATTCTAAATGTCCTGAGAATATTTTTGTTCTACATTAGGTATACATTTAAATAGAGGCGCGAAGAGTAGGGATGGATGAGATCTATCGGCATTTTGTGTCTATATGGAAAATAACAACAAAACTAGTAACCTACGGTTTCACAGGCTGAGTCGGAGAGTTGATGACGAATTTTGGAAAGATACTTTAGGCAATTTGAACCGTCAAAATATTCTTAGTATTAATAAATAAATTCAGATTTATTTTTTTCGAGTATTGATAAAAATACATTTAGGTTGGTCAGTTTAAATATCATCCTAAAATATTTTTTTCCACATTTTTTTTTATATAGAAGCCTTATGTTGTGCAGTTGCAAAATAAAAACGCAAATGTGCAAACATGCTTTCCATTCTATATCCTCTAACATTAAAGTTGTACTTTTCTTATGGTTTCAAGTTGCCTAAAATACCGTCCCAAATTCGTAATCAATTCTTGGACTATAAGCTTTGGGCTTGTACTCGTGGTCCATATGAACTGTTACGTTTCGTCCGAAACTGCGACTGGCATCCTCAGTTCCGCTTCAATTTGCGACAAAACGTTTCGCTTTTTGGGCTCCATTTCAGAGAAAAGTTTAATGGAAATAGAACGATTAACGTTATCTACAGTGCCAGCCGAGGTGTAGGACACCGGTCATTTTAAAATTGTCAAACTGTCAATAATTATTTTGCAGAATATTAATTTTTTTGTTAAGAAAAAAGTTATGGGCAATTTTTAATATGGACGAAAAAATAAGAAAGCGTTGTATCCTGGTTAGCACTAAAGATAACGTCATACAGGCTTTTTCCATTGCACATTCCTAAAAATTGAGCCCATGATATTTAAGTAGATTTTGCTCCATATCAAGTGGGAAATACGTTTTCCCTGTCAAAGTAAAGTAAAATAAAAATTTTGATCATATTCGAATTTGCCAATTATAGTGTATATAACTTGTACCTACATAAAATAAAATCCAAAAAAATTTGTATTATGTAAAAGCCACTATCAACGTTTCGAAATTTTCCTGTAAATCTTTATAAATAAAATTAAAAGTTAATTTACGATTAAAGTTTTCTACATCTAAAATACAACGATGGGATTACCAAATGCCTAAATATATTTTTTACATTACTTTTTCAAAAATTTTTGTTATCAATTGAGTTTTACGATAATTTCGATGTAGATTTACCTTACATACCTGTACATAACTCCCAATATATAAGCTATTTTAAATATATTTATTTGTTTAAAGTATTAAAGTTTGCGAGGCGTAAGATTTTAAATTAGCAAGAGCAAAAACATCTGCAGAATGGGGTGCGAATTAATACTAATGTAGCTAATTATTTTCGTTGGTCATCTATTTAGCGCTCCATTCGAACGACATCACGCCGTATTGCGAAGTGGAGGTCGAAATATAAAATTTTGATTCATTAAGTTCGTTATCAGTTGCAGTGAAATCGAGGGGGACTTTTCTTATCTCGTAACCTAATTGTCCAAGTAAGTTTTGCTAGCTTCAGAATAAGTTTATTAAAAAAATAAAAAAACCTATAAATGTAACGATTAGAATGCTGTAGAGTAATTTAACGTTAATATAATAAAATTAACTACACATACATATATCATATTTTTAAAAATGTTATGTTTTTTTTTTGTAGAATCGGCCTTCCTTTTACTTTTGTTGCATTATTCAGATAATTTATGTTTTTTAAAACTGAAAGTAAGCATAACATTAGTCTAAACACTTAGGTACTAATGGTACCTAGTAAAAGTTGCTACAATATTGATTAAATTAAATTAATTATAACATATTGATTTGTGAAATAATAATTGGTTAGATAATAATTTACGCGGTGTTACAAAAAAGCATACAGCTAGGAGGGTTAATTACGTCTTAATAGGGGTTGTTATTTATGCTCTACTTGTGAAATAAAAGCACAAGATGATCATTTCTGATTTCCATCATACTGTATCTGAACAATTTGTATTATTTGAATAATTATTATAAGTATATGATTCTAATTGTGTTCTAAAAAATTAATGGCGAACTTTCGCTAGTAATTTAGACAATTTTTAAAAACCCAGTTAAAGATGATTTTATTTCGTATTCTTGATAAAATCAGTCTATTCTTCTATTTGTCGTTAATAATATTCATAATACATCAATTAAATTTAAGAACAAAAAATTTTACGATTTTATTATATTTTTTAATTTAAATAATTATAATAATTAGAAAATATTGCAACCAAAATGATTGTGCGCGAAGTAGGAAAGAGAAAGAACATAGCCACTTTCAATTAGGTTTCTAAAATAGTGTAAATTACTGATCATATAGTTGAATTTTTTCAAACAAAAATTGTTCGCATTTTACCCAGCACTTGACTTACATAGTGTTAAATGCAAAAAATCCTTATTTTAAGAACAATAAAAGCTAATCTTGCTAATAACTAACGATGTGATGAGTAATCAAGCAACGTTTCGACCGTCAATTTCGGTCATCGTCAGACTAACGTATAACAACATCGATAAAAATAACTAAGACATAATTCTATAATAACTAAAACATAATTCTGTAAGAACTAAAATATAACTCCATTACTTAAAAATAACTGTATACATATATACATCAGTAAATTAACTAAAGAGGTAAATCAAAATAAATAAAGATAATATTCATACGATAATGAAAATATAAGTGGGTATAAAGAAAGGAAGTATGTAGTAATATGAAACTGTTATTTAGATTTGATTCATTTTTTTTCGCTATTGAGCCTGATGGTAAAATAGTCCCTCTGTTTCTGGTGTTAATGTTACTGTTTAGAGAATATTTTACAAGAACAGAAAGAGAATCGATAACCGATCAGATAACTTCATATTTTTGATTTATTGCAAGAGGTTTTATTTTTTTATCTGAATTTTTAGAGTATGTTCCAAAAATTATCTTCAATAATCTAGTTTGTATTGATGTAAGAGTGCCTAAAACGTTGTTATACAACCGAACCTATACTATTGCTAATACACTATCAAATAGGGCAAACGAAATGATTTCATTTGGTTGAATCAATAAAGAATTAATAAATAAAACAAAAAATAATGGGCCTTGAGGAACTCCTATGTTTTACCCTTGTATAATTACTAAGAGTACCCCCTATATTTGTTCTCATTTTTCTATTGCATAAACATTTTTTTGTTAAAGGGATTTAGTTGAGAATCCTTCTCGTAGAGAATCCAACACTACCCAGTCCTAGTCCTGCGGGTGGCTGTATGTCTTTTGAAGCTCCCTCTTCCAAGAAAACATAAAAGCTTCTCAAAACTAGAAATTCGAACTACTGATGCATTTAACCTTGTTTTGAACGTACTATCATAACATAAAGTTATTTAGCTTTACTAGTTTTCAGAATTTAGATATTTGAGTGTAACTGCAAAATTCTCTCGCGGGCACCATAGTTACCGACCCCTGATCTACATGATCTGTATTTTATTGCTATGAAAAGACCAATACTTTATTTCTTAATAGCTTGTCTTCTTCTTCTTTTTTGATTAATAAATTCATTTTTTATTTTAAAGATGATCTGTTTAATGTTTGTGTGATAGTATGATCATCATTATAGAGGTCTCAGCCAAAAGGGTGTGGTTAGTCAAGCACCTTCACCACTTTCCACCTCAGGCTAATCTTTGCATTTCTCGAAAATTAGATCGTCTAACGTATGGACTAAACAGTTTAAGGACTACGGCCTACATCCCGAAATTTAGTTTTTCTAAAAGTTGGAATTTCTGAGTTTTCGAAATACGCCAATATCTTGCTTGCGTATTAAATTAAAAAAAAAAGAAGAACAATAATTTTCACGTTCTTCAGGCATCTTTTGCGTAGAATACAGTGACGTCGAAGAAAATTAAAAAAAAAAATCATGGACTTTCGAAGTCTCCTACCACCCTTCTAAATTTCTTTCACGTTCCTGAAGAATAGAAGAATTTACGGAAAATTTTCCCGTAGGCATTAAACATTCTACAAATATATTTGGCTGAAGAGTACTCAATAAAAAGGTTTTAAGGATTTTCTTTTTCAGGATGTATGAAAATTATATTAAACTAGTTGAACCTGTCCAAATTTGGACAATGGTGCATAGAATTTAAGAAATAATAACCAAGGCGACCTTTTAATACCACTTGCTTTTTGCGAACTTCTATTTAAATCTATGTACAATAGAATATACGCAACCTATCTCGCCTAACGTAACCGCCCGTGCAATTGTTTCCTCAAAATCCGGAGTTGTCAAAATTAACGATCTTTAAATACAAATTCTGATCAAACGATATCATTCTGCATCTCGAAAGTCTGGTAGTTTGATCCTCAAAAAATGCGTTTTTTCTAATTTTTATTTGCTAATTTCTTTAAACCGCTCAATAAATCGGAATGAAATTTCGCAAAACCCTACTTCGAACTAATGAACTGAGTGTTTCACACTAGAAAATTATTGTATATGATTCATTTTTGTATATGTTGTATCCAATTGTTGAATTCGAATATTGAGCGATTTCTTGTGCCCGGAATACGTTGTGGTGGTTATGGCTATGTTGCTTGTGGGATGTTTCTGATTAGGCACAACGTATTCAGGGCAAATAAAATTAACTCCAAACGCGATGTGAGAAATTTACGACATTCACAACGTGTTCCAGGTAAAAATTTCGATTAGTGGCCAAATTTAGTGACAATTACTGCTATATTTACGACGATTTATTTCATTTAAAGGGGAAAGATGAACCAGTGTGATGTAATATCAGCAGGAGTGAAGGGGTTACTAACATTAAAAAATATGTATTTAGAACAAGCTTTTGCTAATTTGGATTTGGTAACCTTCTATAATCACACTTATAACTTTACTCTTCGAAGATATTATTGTATTTGCCTTATTTTGAAATGTACTGATAAAATCCTAAATACAGCGGCGGCGGTTGGTCTATTGTCATACAATAATAAAAAAAATGTTTGTCCTCCGTTAATTGTTTAGGTTTAAGGCAGACTTTTTAGTTTTTGCCTCCCACTATTTGCTATGATAGTAAAAGGAGATACCGAAGGAATATTCAATGAAACCGCAACTGCGTTTGGAGCAAATCTATGCAAACATGAATGTATGCGCTGTACATATTGAACAATTTTATGAATGCTAAACGCTTGTACTATGATGGTCTAATTAAATTAAATGCTATTTGCGGATTTTTATGATAATGTGTCTGTATATCCTGTGCAATCAGTGGGTAACTAACTAGTCGACCGTGACTACTGATTGTCAATATTTATTTTTAAAGATGATAACTGTTTGAGATGTTAAGGATACAATTAAAAAATATACATATATTTATGGTAATGTGGTCATTATTCTCTAGTTGACGAAATTGTGTAAGGTGAATAAATTTTTTATTCCAATTTTAAATAAGTCAACGTGGCATGTTATCTCAAGACCAAATGCAGTTATTTAAATCTCTAAGACGCGGATTCAGAAAAAAAATATAGGAGAGGGTTACAGACAAAATATTTTTTTTTTACCAAAAATTAAAGTAGAAGAAATATTTCTTAACAAACGTAAAAATTTATAAAATCTGTTAATCTTGGAATAATTTTCGTTATTTTAAATCACAAATTCTAATCGTCTGTTTTTTGACTTTGCAAATTGTCATGACCCCCATGACACTTCCTCTGAGTCTGCGCCTGAATCTCTATAACTACTAACATTCCTTTTATGAGACTTTGTTGTTTTAAAGAATAGACTTAAAAAAAAAATTTCCTCAAAATGAAACTAAACAGCGAATAATTATAAAATTAAGCTCATAATCTAACATTAGTAATTAATTTTGAAGTATGTAGGCTTTCACGGTTGGCGTCATGTAAATTATGATGATTTTCCGGGGTTGAGGGCCGAATTGAGGCTGAATTGTTACCTGATGTATCGTCAGCAGCTGCGGCTGACAACTTTAGAGGAAATAGTTCGGACGTTGAAGAAGCTTTCTATCTCGTAGTCTTCTCGGCTGTCTGATGTCGAATGTGACTGCCGTTGCAAAAAATCATCATAATTTACAATTAATTTTGAGTTAGCGCCAAATAACCAATGAACAAAGATCATTAAATTATTGACTTTCTTGTTTGTTTACTAAAAAAAAAAAACGAGAGTAACTCTTATAGGGAGGGTTCCGCACGATGAATATGTTGTTTACTATGTTTTTCTTAATAAGATCTAAAATTCTTAGAGGTAATTAAAAAAATACTATCTAGATAAATAGTATCGGAAAATTTCCGAATATAATTATTATCTATGGTTGAATTCTGCCTTGTCGTATGTATATTCATGAAAATGTGAATGATAGAAGGTGTTCTGATGTTTGATTTTTTCAATTGTATTTAAAATTAATATAGAAATTTCCTGCATTACGAACTCGTCGAAAATTGTCGTTGTTATATTTTCAATTTATTAGACTGAATATTTTCCATGTTTGAGTATACTTATTTCTTTAAAATTATTGAAAAAAATTGTTAGACTTTGAACTACATTTGCAGACAAAATTTGGAGCTATGCCAGCTCCAGAACGATTTCCTTAGGGATGATGAAATCCTATAATTGTGACAAGTAGTGAAAAGTAGACCCAAGAATTATTACCCCAAAAAAAAATTAATATCGTTTTTTTTTTTGAGATGTTTTAAAATAAGGAATGTAGTAAATAAGGTTTCTTTCAAGATCAATTTCATTAAAGACTACCTATGTATATTTTATGTGACTTGCTATTTCCAAATGTTAATATAAGTATTAGAGATTTACTCGCTTAAAAGTCGATAGTTTTCGCTATTCCAGTAGAATTTGTCGTTGTGGCGTATTTAGAGCGCTGCAGTTTTTTTATCTGCAATAGATAAGGATTGCTCTTCTAGATGTTCTTCTCTCCAGAAAAAGGTCTCCATAAAACGCATTTTGCAATACTAACATTAAATAAATAACATAATTATCTGCCAATGTTAAAAATTTGCACAAAAGCTCTTCTTATCGACCTTAACAGGAATCCACAATAAAAAAAAATTCACGATGAATTCCTTGGCTTCTTATATTGATCCCCATGAATGACGTCACGCTTAAGCGGTCAGGCCTTCTATTCTCCTAGGTAAGCAAGGAAATAAAATAAAGCGAAATAGGATCACCTGGAAAATAGACCATATTCATTGGTCTTTTGAACAAATTAGTAGGTACATTAGGTACATTGTCGAGAAGAAAGCTACGAATTAGTTGTTTATTTTATTATCCCAATACATTTTATTTTAATTAGTTTCGTGGTAATTATTAGATAGATTAATCTTAATACAAGTCCAATAATAGATTAAAGTAAATTATTTAAGTGACATAAAAGTCAAACAATCGTTTAAAGTGACATAAAATTGATAAGGATAATTAATTTGTAAAGTAAAAAAGTCATTTTATTCGAGTATCAGAAATTATCTACAAATTTAATGCCAATGTCTGACATTTTTATTCCACTCCTTTTACCAGTGGCGAATCTATTTCTATTTTAACGAAGGGTGGATATGCTGCCAGCTGTTATGTAATGACGTTTATGAGTCCCTCAAAACTTTGAGTGAATATTTTCTAAAAAATTCACTGAAGTGTATAGGTAGAAACAAAAGGCTAGCCTGTACGTGTTGTATTCCTAAATGCAACAATAATTTAGCATTGTAATTCCTAAAATTTGGGTAGTCAAATATACAAATTTAACTATAATGTTATTTTTCTTCATTCACTCTTTCACGCATTAATAAACAATTTTGGAATTATTCTCTATCATCACTATAATGAGCTTTAAAAGAACCCATGACAGACTCATAAACATTTACTAAAGAAATCGTAATCAAAACAATAGTGAACCATAGGAGTTAACAATTAAAAAATTCGGTAATTCTTTTTGTGTCTTGTTTTTTCTACTTCAGAAAATTTTCATTACATTATAAACAGTAGAAAATAGATGATGTACGAATAGGTATTTGTTTGCGTTGCCCTTTGCTCGATGAAAGTTGTAAATTTCCTTATTAACTAGTAATAAAATACATTTAAACTTTCTAAGGTGCATTATTGTGAAACACGATGACTACAAACAAAAAAATAAATAAAAGATTGGAATAAGTTTCACCAAGTATTTATTGTACTCGACAATATTGTTTCGATACAGTACAGTAGTTACAGTACCTAAATTAATATGAATTAAATTCAAGGACCATCTACAAATTATCTACTTCAAATTAATGAGGAAAAGCTATTGATGTCATCATGCCCCTGCCGGGATTCGAACCCGAGTCTCTGGCTTTACGCTCCATTTTTTATAGTCACTGCTTAACAACGTCGTTTCTCTTAACAGAGGCATCTTCAGAAGCTGAAGGATATCTGAATTGATTTTAACAATAAAGTTGTTGTACAAGCATTTACTATAGCAGAGGAATATACATTTTCGATTTAATTTAGGGGGATATAATTATTGTTATTTTTTTGTGGGATTTAATTTCTATTGCTTCTAAAATATACAGACTTTTATTTGTAAAATTTCGATCTTATTTTGTATGTTAAAATTGTGTTCCTTTTCCGTAATGTGGTTTGCAAATGTTGAATTTTGTTATAATTTTCAGTGTGTTCGTTTAATAGTAATTTTTTAAATTATCTCCTTGTTTGTCCTTTATATACATGGATTTGCAATCGTTACAACAAATTTTATATACAGCACTTTTTTTTAAATTTCTGTTTTGTCTTTTTTTATTATTTATGAATATTAATAAATTACTGCTTGTTCCATATGTTATTTTTAATTTTTTTTGTTAGTTATTTTTGTATTTTAGTTGTTTTTCTTGTATACGTTATTGTTTTTAATTCATAACAAACAAATATTAATGTACATAGGAAAAACAACAACCAAAATAGAAAAAGAACTAATAAAAACAAATCGAAAATAGAAATATAGAACAAACAATAATTTACTAAAATTTATAGATAACAAAAAAGTTTTGCTCTTCAAATGTTTTTTGAATTTTGGTAATACATATAAGTAGTCTGACGGTGATGAATCAGGAGAATGATGACCCAATTCAAAACCAATTGGCTTCGGTACACCACTGCATGATACCAAAATAACAAATCATTTCTGTAAAACTTTCCTTAGAAAGCATTAAGAATGCTTGATAGTGGTAATTTTGAAAATACATTAATGTGAATTAAGTTATTCAATAAAAAAAAAGATATCTGTTGGTGTCATCTCCTTAGAAATAATGTAAGTGAAAATGCCATTGGCATTACTTAGTTATCTTTAGTCTATTACAAATGTTCAATCGGTGAGGTTTTAACAAGCTGGTGAGATACAAAAATGTAAATAAATAATAAAAAAATACTCGATTATACATTAAATAATTTCCATTGTAATATTACAATTTTATTTATAAAACTGATATTGAGAAAATAATTTTATCGAAAAATCAAATTTAAAAGCCATATAGGTACGTATTAAAATTCCTTAACTTTGGAACATTAATTCTAAACGAGAAACTGGAATATATATAATTAAGTATTACAATTCATTTAAATTTTGATATCGATTCAGTTCGCGTTAATTTTTGGTGATAAAAATCTGTTTTAATTTTGTGTGTTATCTTTATAAAATAGAAGTTCCGTAATTACAAATTATTCTAAAATTAAATTAGGATGGCCCGATAATGTTAAGAAAATTTCTTTCAAAAGAAATTGACTAATTGGTCATTAATTCAACGAAAGAAAAAAAGTTTATTTAATTTGCACATATTATTTGTGGAGACGTAACAAGTGGTTTTTGAGATCGCGTTATCTAATTTTTTTTTGTGGTACCTACGTAGTTTGACAACAATTTAGTTTATCTGAATTAATCAAATATTTTAATAAATTAGTTATATCTTCATTGGTACATTAAAAAGTATATTGCAAAGTTATAATAGAAAAGATTAAATGAATATCATATAAATTACAATTTATCGTGTAACGACTTTTTGATTAATTTCGATGAAATTGAATACTACATGAAGTGTTTATTTATTATATTAAGAAAGATATGAATCATACTTGTTGCATTTGCATTATCTATATGTATCTTTTTTAACGCTCGATTTTAATGCAATATTTACCCACTTACAAAACGAAAGATATGACTTAAACATACATAAACAACTGCACCTCATGCTTACAAAAAATGCATTTTATTGCTTAAACACATTTGCAGTTAGTATTCCCAAATAGTTTTTTTTTTATTAGGTATCAAATAAAATTTTAATAACATCATGATAACAATTATTTTTTTTTAATAAGGGTAATACCTTTTCTATTATAAATATAAAAAGTTTGTTCTTATAAGTGTAATAGGTATTTCTTGAAAAATGAAATTATAACTAATTGTTTACTTTGTTTTTCAGAAGACGCCGAAAATCGTCTCGAGGTTCTTAAGATGGTTGTGGTGACTCACGAACCTTTTCCAGATGTGGAAAATGAATCGATGCTTGCCACGCCGTGTGTAGTGGACTACGAACAAAACCTCACCATCGGTCAGAATCCGTATAATTTTGGGCAAAACGTCAGGTAAACGTTACACATATAAGGTTGTAGCTTTAATAAATCAAAGGGGTAGATTCGTAGATCTGCAAATTTTAAAGTTCCTTTTAATGTTTTGGGGGGAGGGGACGCAAAATTCGAATTTTGATCTGGCGGTTCATGACCTTAGCTACGGCTCTGATTGCTTTTATACGTAGCTTTTGTGCACCATATCGTATACTTTTGCGGCCGGTGTAATAATTTTCCGAATTTTCGGGCTGTTCTGCCCTCGTCCATGGAGTAACTTCTTTCCAGGCGTTAACTGTTATTTCCTGACGCCATCTTTAGTGGTGACTAAGGAGTATAATTTGGGAAAATAGGTTTCAATTAGTGACGAGCGAACGGGAGACCAAGACGAGATTAATACACGGCCATGGTCTTGCACATTAAGTCTTACGTAGTCTTGCTTTTCGACAGTGGGTTTGAGCTTGGTATTGCAAGACCGGTTCTTGTTTTTTTGCAAGCCACCGTAGGAGGTGGGTTATAAATGTTGGGGATGAGGTATATGTTTATTTTGATTCTTAATACTAATCCCAAACGCCACCACCCTCTCCACTCAACATTACATTAATACTCAGAGCCACCCCAAACCTGTACCCTGTTTTTAACGTTTTAACTGCAGAATACAAAAAGCTAGAAGTATTTTTAATATGGCGTTTTGGCGATTGGGCAAATGATGAAAATATCGTGGTTAAACACAGTTAGAAATGAGACGGTACTAGAAGAAGTTGGAGATGAAAATCACAGTTTTACTTTTTTCGATGATTTTGATGTTTAAATATAATAAAGTTGAAGCTTAAATTTTAAGCTTCTCTGATTATTTAAACATGTCATGTGTCATAGATTTTTTGTCTAGAAGGTGCTCATAACAACCAAAATATAAATAAATAATTTCGTCTCATACTTATATTTGTTTTTGATGGTAAACTGTAATACAGATAAATTTAAATTTCGTCTTAAGATGTAGAAGCGCGCCTATTAGAAAGCGGAGGTGTTTTTACTGAGAGAAAATTCGTTCATAACGTGTTCTCAAAATGGAGGGAGGACCAGAAAATTTTGAAATTTCATTCAAAGGGAGCAGGAGGATCATTAAAAAAATAACGTCAACTTCTTAATTTAAATTTATTACCACTACTTAAAATTATTAGATGTTGTCAGAGACTCCGTGCGGTAGAATGACACCATAACTGGCCATCATCAAACCTCACTTGTAGTACCAAAAGATATATGTTTTTCAATATTTTATGTATATTATTATTTTTTAAGTCATTCGGTACTGGCATGCAAAATAATGTAGCAAATGTAATTAGGAACCTCCCCCTATTTAATTTTGATTTAGGAATCATGGTGTGAAGTATTTGAAGTCTCCAGTGTCAACAGTTTGGATGCGTGTTGGTTATGCAGGTATAGAATATCCATAGTCATTTGAAAATATTATAAATTCAGTGTCTCTACTAAGGATGTGCGTACATGTGTTACACGGGGATTTCACCTAATATAAAAAAACGTAAGTTGCTTATGTTATCTACATCGAATTTTATATTATCAGGTGTAATATTTGCTACGTGTAATGTTAATTGATAATACATAAAGAATTTTTAAAATATCGTAGGCAGGTATTGCCTTTAAGGCACGTGCTCAACCTCACATTACAAAGAAGTACCGCACCCTGGTTTTTATATCGTTTCAATTTAGATTAGAAAAACTATAAGTACCTATTTTACCAAAATGCTTTCTGTGTCAATTTTATTGAAGTATAGAGAACGTCTGTGAAAATTTTAAAGATTTTGGAATGGCCTTGGGACAAGTGATTACATTAACTATTTAGGGGTGGGTTTTTCAAAAAATCATTTTATAGTAGATAATACAGTTGTTTAAGGAACCTTCGTGAAAAATTTCAAGCCTCCTTTATCTAGGGAATCCTTGTAGTGAACAAGTTTCTCGAACTATAGGTATGGGATGTGTGTTGATTGATACATAACGATTTTGAATTCGTTTCTCATCCCTTTAGGGGTTAAATTTTGAAGAATCTTAGCAGACGCTTACGTTTTAGGGAATGCATGTGTAATTATTCAAGTATTTAGCCCCAGGTGTTTGGGCTGTTCGTTGTCTATCAGTCAGTACGTAGTATATAAGTACAATTGTTTTACATGTAACATCCCAAGTCAAAACAATAATTTTTTGGTTTTGGTCGTACACTCATAAAAAGATTTAAAACAGACTGTAATTGTAACTGTTTTTAGGTTACAATTTCAATAAGGTTGCTAAAAACAGGCTAAAATTTGTTTTTCTTTCTAATTTTCGCCTAAAACCTTAAACTGTTTTTGCACTTCAATTTGTAAACTTTAATCTGTTTTTAGAAGCTCTTTTGAAATTTAAAACTTAAAGCCATCCAAAACTACAAGTTTAGCCTGTTTTAAGTCTTTTATGTATATAATCAAAACCAGGTTATCATTTTTTGATCCGGGATAGAAATTGATAAACAAAATCATTACCCACCTGCATTATTTTTTTTTCGGGATGTCCCATTTTGCGCACAAGAAATTGTAAACAATTTTTGTTTATATGAGAATAAATAACAAAAATTTCACACGAAGGTAGAGGAATCTCATCAGCTTTTTACCATATTTAACCAAGGGGGAGGAGGTCGAAATTAACAGACAAACACCTCACGTAATTTATGAACAACTTGGAGTGTAGCCCAATCATCGATATAAAGCCTAACTAAAGTCTTGCAAAACCGAATAAAGGCCAGTCATGTTTCTATGATCTAATATCTACTGATTAACTGATCTGTTCAGTTGAGGAAATATTCACTGTGGTTCTAACCGGTAAGATAAGGTTTCGAAAGATTGGAGAAATGGGTTAGGGACCCACTGAATATTAGCAAGGCTTTAAATGTTCAATTCAACATTAAAGAGCTTGATACATGATCGGTAAAACATTAAATTAACATATTTTAGTAAGCAGGATTGCTACGTTTATTTTTGAGCTTTAGTGAGTTTAAAATGGTTGTGAAAAGATGTGCTAAATGTATACTGTAACCACACAAAAGGTTAGGTACTCTAAACTGATATTATCAGTACGATCAACTTTTATGCGTGTATGAAGTGTGCTCCACTTTTTCACTTGTTTATGAGTCAAGTACCTACTCTTCCGGACTTTTTTTGTAGAATTCTTTACAGAAAAGATCTCCCATTTCTTTTTGTATCTCACGGTTTTTGGTATGTAATCATTACAGTTTCAAAAACCCATTTTCTAAATCTTAAAACTTTCTATTAAATAAACAATAGTAACAATTACTCGCCAGTTTTAATTTTGGACATACGCTCTTCTTATCGAAGTTTACCCTGTCTGTGACTAAAAACATATTGTTTTATTTTGATTCGAAAATTAATGCACGATAAAAATAATCAAAGCGATTTAGTAATTTTTGATGTATGTATTTTTTGCCACTGACTCCGAATCTAAAATAGTTTCGGAATTTCTCCAACGCATAATTAATTTTAAATACGTATACTTCAAAATTAAGAATTCAGTTACTATCAGATTATACAATTTTACATTTTTTTTTGTCTTTTATTATTAATTTTTCCGTCGATTATTAAATATCGCAAACCCTGTTCGTTATTTCCAGGAGATTTGGTTTCGCAGAGATTTTTAATCAGAGATTCGTATACAACAAAACTGCAATATTTGAAGCAATTCGAACAGCATCCAGATTTCCATTGCGTATATGATTCTTTAACATTATTTGAAGAAAACAATAATGGGCAATAAGGCAATTATTCATTAATACAATTTTTTTAATAAACGGTGATCAATGACTATTTTCTTTCCCCCTTAATACTAAACAACTTTCATATAAAGTTTTCCTTTATAAAAGGTACCGTTGTTGAGTAGAAGCCTGCCTCAAGTTAAATGGGCCACCCGGTATAGCAAATGGCATAAAAAATATAATATTAAGTATTTATCATTACTATTTTTCGTTATCCCTACTTCCAAATTTTGAGCACTAAATAGGCACATGAAGATTTGGACAAAAATACGAAACCAAATACGATGATACTGATGAAACTTTCCGGACACGTACGAAGGCGCATAATAATCCTAGATCATGTTTTTGGTTTCGTTAGGCCTTTTTCACACGTATACGGTTCCGTTCGGTACGGCCCATGTTCGATTCGTTTTCGGTTGCCGCCGACGAGTGTGAACCGATTAGTGCGGCACGTGGAAGAATCTAATAGGCACCGCGTAGCACCGAACTCACCCTCTACACGAATCGGTTTAATGCGGTTTCATAACGGCGCTAATTCGGGTTAAAGGCACACACAGTGAACGTGGCGTTCACACTTGTACGATTTTGTTACCGTTCAGTTTTGCTTTTGACGTTGACTTGTCGACCTAAGTATAAGCTATTTTTAAGTTAAAATGTGCAGTTTACCTGATGTTGAATCTTTTGACTTACCTGAGAGTTACGGCCAACATCTGAACCGGTTGAATACATTCCCTCATAAACGTATTCTTATGTTGAACATGATCCTTTAGCACTAGAAGTAATTCATCAAATGATGTTGTTGACATTCTAAAGTAGTTGTAAAAATTTTCTTTGTTCTCTCTTAATTTTGGAAAAACGGTGTAAAATACTCCAAATTGCAACCGTTTGGAGATGATGGGGTGCTCCCAATAAATCCGAATTTTCCTTCTCCGTCTTTTAATTCTTCTATACAGAAATAACATAAAAATAATTTGACTTCTCTCCATGGTGAGTATTGAGCGACTAAATATTTCGGATATCAAATCCCTGATATGAACCGCGTGAGTGTGAAGAGGTCTGTGATAATCCAAAACGAATTGAACATGGACCGAACCGAATGGAACCGTATACGTGTGAAAAAGGCCTTATTGTACTTCCCGTAAAACCGAAAGTACCCTCAACTTTTTTATTTAAACTGGACATCCTGTATAATTTTGCAGATTATATTAAATATTGTTCTTCTCAAATTGTCCGTACTGGGGTTTATTTTCTAGTGCTATAATCTGTAAAGGCTAGAAAGAGAATGCATTTAATTTTTACTGAAACACATGCTTTTATTAACAAATAATAGTAAATATCTAAATATGTAGGTAGTAGCTAATTAATAATTGGAAAGAAGTTTCCGAATATTAATCCGTGTAGATACTTTGAAAAAGGTAACTTAAGATTTTTTTTAACAGGCTGATATACCGCAGAAGAGAAACATGGAAAATAGATCTGGTTATATAAAGAATATACGATATATGATATACATTTGGTTAATTTGTTTTATTAAAGACATTATTATATTCAATAACTTGTTGACTACAATATGCAAGGTATTTCAGCTAACCCGTTCATTAAAAGTTTATGGACTTACCATCGGAATATTTTTATGAAAATTTGAAAGCAAGGGTTTTCCTAACGTTCCGGTTATACCGGAAGTAGTTACCAACTTTCTTATTTTAAATGAAACACCCATATTATTTTACATTTTTGAAATCGACGCCAAAATCTACATCCTTTGACGTGGTGCAACCCATATGAGAAATAATTAGTTTTTTTGAAAGTTTTAATTTTTTTTTGAAAAATTTTGACTGTAGTACCTATATTGTCAAAATCTTGTCAAAATGCTTGTTAGTGATAAGAAAAGTTACGGTAACGCGTTTTAGGTTATAGTAAGTAGGAACATAAAGCTTTCGATATATGTATAACTTAACATTTTACTACTTACAGGGTGATCAAAAAATACATTTGATTCTTACCAACTATATATATATATATATATATATATATAAGAATCAAGTGATCTTTCAATCCGTATTAGGCTTCCTATCTATAGGCTATACCTATCTGTTAGCTTTTACTTGACATCGATGGATTTACATTCGGAAAAACAAGATCTATCAAAAATTTTACAAACATACAGAGTGTTCCATTTAAATAAATACTTCAACCGTTTCAGGATCATTATATTACTAGGCGTGTATGCAAAGTTTCACCAACGTCATCGTATTCATTTTAAAAAAATTTGCTTGGTCCCATACTTTTGCCCAACTGTGAGTATATTGTTTATATTTTGAGAAGAAAACCACAACCAAAAATTTCAGCAAGTTCCGATTTATATTTGGGGGAGGGGGAGTCATTTTGCATTTAGCTTTAATCAATTACATCACATATATGTATTTAGATTATACCACAAACTTTCTGTTGAGGAATACATAGGTACAAGATGTTTAAGTTTTTTGTTTTTTCTTTTCCAGTTTACGATACAATATACCACTGGAAATTAAAGATGTAAAAACGGCATTAGACCTTTTACATAATGCAGTTTCTTCAAAGGACAGGGTACTTCTTCAGAAATGCGTCGAGTCGTTAGATAACCAACTGAACCCGCAAAATGTTTTAACAATATATTCTGCTTTAGGTAAGTCTAATTACTTTATTTTAATGTTTTTCTTCACATCTATTGATAGGCACTTTTAAAGCAAAGTTACCAATGGTGTTCCAAAAATATTGAAAGAAAGAAGTACTTCATATTCATTTTAAGACATTTTCCATTTTGATTTTTCGAATTAAAACGATTAATGATTTGAAAATTGTGCCTTTAACCGAAAAGTGATTTCTTATATGGTAAGGGGACATTAGGATTTACTAGTTGTGGGTATATGAAGGAAGAAAGAACAATCCTGGTCCAAGAAGGTCTCATAATGCATAATATTTAGTAGTGGCGGATGGCGCATAGAACTTTTTGGTTTTTCTTCAAAAAAATACACTTCTGACAAGTAATTCTGCTATTCCGGTACTTTTATACCACCCTGTATAAGAATAAGTATATCAGACACCTTTGTTCATATCAATTTATTGACCTTTAGGAAACCGATACTTTTTGAGATTATGAAAAGCTTCTTTGGCAATACAGAAGTAAAGAAAAACGTGCCTTTAGGATATTAAAATAATGAAGATGTAGAAATTAATCGAAAATAGAAAGACAAAGATGATCCTAGTATTTTTATGGCATTATTGAATCCATACAATAATAAATAATAAATTTTATTTTTTCAACTACTAAAACTGAAAAATATATTTTAACACGTTTTAATTTAATTCTTAGGTCATTGTGAAAAATCGCGGATCGATAACTTTTTACCTTCGGCTCCTCCCTATTCAGAACAAAATCAGAGGGATTCCAACGATTGGATTTCGAAATCACTTTCCGACTTACGTCACAATTGTCTATTAGAAATAGATAAGAATGCAGGCAGCATTTTACAAAACAAAGATGTTTTCAATTTATCGTATCCGGATATCCTAAACATACTCAAGAGAGATACTCTACAAGTTACATGTGAAGCGATTGTTTACAAAATTGTGTTCAAGTAAGTTTTTGTTAATAAATTTATTTTGTACGTAACAATTATTTATTTGTATTATGACAAACTTTCTCATGGAGATAATACTCTTTTCTGATAAAAAGAAAACCATAGAGATAAAACACAAGGAGTAGGATGGACACAGAGGTGTATGTACGTGATTTGAAGTTCAATAATAATTGTAATACAGCGACATTGTTACTAAAAAAAATTCTTGCTGCTTTTTTTGGAACTTATAAAATTAAATGAAATTTCATTGTATACCTTGAAGCTTTTATGTAATTTCGATATCTGATAAGCAGAAATAAAAAAATGTTGTTAAATTGAACTGTTTAGAAGGGGAAATTTTTCCATATTAAAGTCATTCAGACTTATTGCAGAATAAATATTCTGAACTGAATTAGTTACTGTGAAGAAATTTTAAACGACGAATTCTTTAGTTATTTAAATTTAATGAATTATTTTGTAGTTGGGCGATAGCAGAATGCCAAAGAAGATCTCAGAATGTTGCTACTATCAGCCCGTGTGATAAAAAAGAGTTGGTACAGAACTTGGCATTTGCTCCAAGATACGGCTTAATGACCAAATCAGAGTTTATGGGCCGGAACATCCAAGGTGTTGATGGTCCTCGATATAGCGGAATTTTAGACGAAACGGAATGGCGCTATATTAAGTTTTATTTAAAAGAAAAAAGTAAAGGCCGTCCTGTAAATCCCCTAAATCATAAAATGTCGTCTCCAAGGTTTGTAGGAACTATTAAGCCAGTAGATCTCAGCTGCAGAAGCAAAAACATAATCAAAAATGAAATCTCTTTCGAGAAACGCGCCAGTAATAGTTCTCAATGTTCTAGGAAAACATTTTTTGAAAAATGTCTTATAAATCTGTTCACATGTTGGTCATTTATTTTTGATTGAAAAATCAACATATGGGAAATTTTATTTGCGCATATGATATGCCATTAAGACAAAAACTGCTTGTATTTTTATACGTTCATATGGGTGTTTTACACATTTAAAATGTTCTTTTAATATTGATGTTCATTTTAATGAACTACCACTGAAAATTACCGAATCTCTTGCAGGGGTGTATTTATCTCTAATGCAGAATGATCAGGAAACGATATTTTTTACATTTTACAACTGGATATTTAAGCTAAAAATAATTATATTTTAGTGCTTTATTACATGAATACACCTCTGAATTGTAGCTTTCATACGATGTTTACCCTAGTGTGCCATGTTTTTTTATAATTGATTTGTAATTAATTTTTTAAACTTAATCAACGAATAATTTGTACCTAATTATTATTGAAGTTTTGAAAGTCTATAAGTATGTATTTGAATTAAAATGTTTTCCACGTATAAAATTTATTTAATATAGGAGCGTGACGTAAAGGAATCCGAATTCTTTTAAATAATGTTTCGTGTGATACAGTCCGTCAGATAGTCGTAGAGATCATTGCTTCCATAGATTAGATTGCTTCATAAGTTTGTCGCCGCTGCAATTTCTACCAAACAGAATTTAACATAAAATCAAGCTACCGAAATACCATGGGTAGAATGATTGCACGTGCCCAAAGGTTTCAAAAGGTTTAGAATGAAGGATCGAACTTGAAAAAAAAGAAATTATAATTTTTTTCCATGTTTCACTAGATTCTGCTGATTGAAAGTACAAAAGATATCTTAAATAGCTCGCAAAAAGTAAAGGCATAATAACTAAAGTTAAAATAAGGACAATTGGCTAAAATTTCAAACAAAACTTTATTTTGACTGAGCCATCTGAAAGTTTTTTGTCTGCACTTTATCGACTTGTTTAAGATATAAATTTTTATACTTCTAATCAGTAGAAGCGAC
The DNA here is from genome assembly GCA_947389935.1 of Agrilus cyanescens. Taxonomy (NCBI): domain Eukaryota; kingdom Metazoa; phylum Arthropoda; class Insecta; order Coleoptera; family Buprestidae; genus Agrilus; species Agrilus cyanescens. The sequence continues at coordinate 11,126,450 of OX376710.1, forward strand.
TAAAACGTGGAAAATTATTACTTTTTTTCTACAAGTTCAAGCTTTACTCCAAACATTAGGGTACATGCAACCCTTCTGCCTATCGTCTTCCAATTGGTTTTATCTAAAATTTAACTTAGTAAATGTTGCACTTCATTGTACATCGACGTACTTTTCAACCTGCTTGAAGGCAGAAGAGGGAAGATGATGCACAGAAATCTGCGACTATCTGATTGCCTAATAGTAATAAACGATGGAATCGAATAAGTAAAATAAATCTAGTAGTTTAATCGCGGTAAATAAGAAATGAAAGTAAAGTAGCAAGAAAATTTAACGTTGGCTATTACTATGTGTTTTTTTATTTATGTTGAGAGTTTTTATTAAAGCATTATGAGTATTACAAATTGTAGTGAAAAATGTGGAACTGTACCTTCTATTTAAGCTTTATGTATTTCGCTGTGTCTGTCTGTGATCTATAATTGTGTTTTGTTTAAATGATGTATCTAACTTTATTATTGTTACAATAAAATATATACCTAAAGTATGGAGATAGATATCAACAGAAAGGTCCAATGATTGAAAAAAAAATGGAGTATTAAATTATTACATCAAAATTAACGAATTTATTGGCTAATTAAAAAAAAATGTATTAGAAATCGTATTTATTCGCAGTTTTGTTATTTGTAAATATGGAATGGAGGATTGTTGTTGAGAATCACGGTAATTATTGAGGCTGGACCTAATAATGTATTTTTAACACATAATTTATGCTGTGTTAGATGGTTTATGTGGCGCAAGTCAGTTTTTTAGAAAAAGATATTTGTAATTAATGAGTACTTATCCAATAAAGAAAAATGAATATAAGAAATGCAAAATTGTTGTACGTAATTTGTATTATATTACTCTCTCAAGATTGATTTTAATCTATTTGTTTATTGACTGATATATGTATTTTTTATTTATCAATTTTTTAATTAATTTTATTGAAACATGAGTGACTAATAAAATTTTACTTAACTGACTATGTCTACATTTTTGTTTTGGTGATTCCCTTATTTATAAGACGATCACTTACTTAGGCACTTACTTTGAGGGATGTTGGCATAACGTATTCCACTACAACGGGTAAGTCACGTACTTTTAATCCTGTCTTGTTTTGAAAATAAATATTAACATCTTAAAAATAGATGAGATTTCGCTATTCGAAAACTTACGTTTTTTAATCTAATCCTTAACTTATGTTGGATAATCGAACATGATTAAATGTAACATAAACAGTAATGTTGTCGTTTTATGTAATGGTAGTCTGGATTTAGAATTTAGATAAAATTCTAAATTAATTGCCAAAAAAACTCTACAGTTGGTTTACAAATCACTGCAATGTTAAAATTTGTATTTCTAACTTCAACTGAGCAAATAAATTTGGACAGATATATTAAAAAGAAGTGGTTTACTCAGAAGTCAGACTACAGTCCCCTATGGGGGAATATCTCATTAAATTAACTGATTGCGTATCGCACTCTTTGTGAAACATGATTAAATAATTACAAATAAATTTGAGTAACAAAAACAACTGGGTAGTTTCACTAAAAGTGAAATATCTCATTCTTAGTAGCGCAGGTATATGTTGTTTATTACTAAATTACTGAAGTTGAGAAATTGTTATACTAAATGTAAATAATAAACAGCAGTAACTGCTCTGCAGTTATTTTAACGATATTTTTTTCATATGTAGTTTGATTTCACGGCCTACTTGTCGAAATTAAGCAATACGAAATCTATAGTGCTGTATTTTGAAGATTATTTGAGAAAAATATCAAGTGTGTTGTATAGTTGGAAAGGTAATTTTGAACACTCTTAAAACGTGTTAAAATATACAGGGTATTCTATTTAAGAAATGACTGTTTATGTCGTTTACAGCTAAACTATCCACTTTACAACAATTCACCTAACACCGTTGAATTTTACGTAAAAAGTGCTTTAGACACGTTTTTACAGAAAAAAAAAATCTCCAAGCATAAAAAAAAAGTTTGCAAATACCAAAGATGGATAAAAGGGTTAGTGATAAAAATAGTTATATTGTAGCAATAAAACTTTATAATCTATTACCAAATGAACTCAAAACTATCGAGGGTACTAGAATAACAATTAAGAAAAAGTTAAAGACTTGGATTAAAACCAACATATAACATAATTTTTTTTTAGGGTACTATTGTATAAATTTTAAACATTATGGTCTTATTACGGGTTAGAAATATGTTTATATACACGTTAATTGTAAAAATAAAATTACTATTTCAAAATTCTTTCGTCCTACTATACCAAAGCTGAATTGAGCGATATAATAAGTATTAAACACATCAAGGATACACTACAAGTTACCTTAATTTCTAGCTTGTAAGTTTTGGATAATTAGTTTTAAGTTATTTGTAATTTATACCATACCTACGATCAGGTAAATAATTGCCTATGTAGGATTACTTTGTAATTAACCTGGTAAAATAAATAAATAAATAAAAATATCGTCAAAACTAATATAAGAATTAAAACAATTTGTCAAATATTGCTTCTATATTACCGACAAATTCACAAGTAGTTGAAATTCTCTTTTTTACCTTTCTTTTGATTTCTCACTTTTTATGAATTAAATTTTATTACTATTACACTACACCAAAGCACAGCTCTTCATTTTCGAGTCACGTGCGATTTCCTCTATACCATCCCCAATTAAGTAATTTTTGCGCAAGAAACTTTCTGCATCAGTTGTTTTCATTGCACATTTCATTTTAAGAATTCGTGTTTTCGAATTATAAGAGAGAATGTAATTCAAATACATAGTGTGGGAAAATACTATATTATTAAAGACTTATGTCTCAGTTTTTTAAAAATTGAATTAAATACTTATTATTATGTAAAGGAGATCAAATAAGGTAAGATAGGTAGGCTGTAATAAAATGCAAAATGTGTAAGAAAGGATGTATTCTGAAATTATCATTCGACACTCTTTAATTATTATGTATTAATAATAACTTTTTAGGCTACAAAACCTATCAACAATAATAATAATAGATAATAATTATAAAAAATATTGCAATTAAGCATCTCGTCGAGTATGTAAAAAGTTAGTAGTAACACGGAATAAAAGACGTACTTTTACTTTTGTATAAAGTTTTCAACTTAAATTCCATGCGGGATTATACACAAGTAACAAATTACCATGTTTTAAGTAGTTTGTTGATAATTTATTGTTTTACGATATCATGAAGCCTTTTTGAAATAACTTTTTCAAAATGGGTACCATCCCAGTAAACTTTTCCGCAATTTTCACAAACGTAAAACAAGTCAGTTTTTACAAGTATTTGCTGAGGTACAGCGTCAACTTGAATTTTTGCTCCAAATTTTGTTAAGCAAAGACCAACGTCAACATTTTCGTCAGAACCTGAAATAGATAAATGTTTCTAAGTAATTTGTTATGAAGGTGGCATTTGCCATTTTGGTTTAATTTGATTTTGTTTATTACACTAATTTAAATTTGTGCAAGACGTATAAGCATTTTTAAAATCGCAATTTAAACGTGTAACATTTGGACACAACAAAAAGTGGTTTGAAAAGTTTTCCACGTGTAACGCTATCAGAAGAGGATGTTTAAATTTCGAGATGTTTTTATTTGGGAATATCCTTACGGTTTTCATTAGCGTGTGTACCTGGTTAGTCAATTAAATTTAATATTTTCACAACAAAAAACCTTTGTAAAAAATATGACTTAATTCTTCAACTAATCTACAACAATCGAACTTCATTTATCGTTATCAAACAGCCATGATTTTCTTAATTAAGTGGGGTTACTTACATAAATCCCATTTCCTTGTAACTGAAACAGGTGGTTGTTGACCTTCCTCATAATAAAACTCATCGTCGCTGGAAAAGCCACTGGCTTCGTCTTCTAGATGCTCTTCGGCGTAGTAAGTCCTTGACGGTACGCAGGGATTATGAAAAGACTCGACCAAAGCATTCATAGTTGACTTCGACAACTTTACAAAGCAATTACCGTTGCACATCTACAAACAAGTATTATTGTCGCATGATAACTTAGCCCAAAGGTCATAAAAGTAGGACGGTTAATGGGCGAAGAGATGATTCCTTACTGACAATTATTATTTGTTTCAAGAATTCACATTAGTCTTATACTATTAGATACCCTAATAAATATTAAATTAAAAAAATCAAATTTGTTAGTGATTTTAAATTTATTCGCTGTCAAAATACAAATTCACATTAAAAACTACCGTTTTGTTTCCAAAAAAATATAGATTACTATAAAATAACAAAAAGGACAAATTCTAAAATAAAATAAGTCAAATATGTTACATTAACGTGTAAACTTCTGGCTGACAGTAAAATCTCGCGTGTAAATTGACTTTATCAATTTTTAAAGCTCTTTTCTATGCATTTACTTCATCATTTTTTCCCAAATTACTAAATAAATTTGTTATGGTCACTCACTGTATTTTGATAATAAAACTGTGAAAGAACATTTAAGTTGTTACTTAAACGACTTGTCACACAAAAAAAATATTCTATACTTTGATTTTTTACGTTATGAAAATTATGGAGGATCCACAACGTAATTTATGATATGTTGTATTTATAATCAAAATTTGTAAAATACCATGGGCTGCAATAGATGATAATTAAAATGTAATGTGTCGATAGTTTAAATTATGCCACCAACTGGCATAACGGTTTATATCAAATCCGCACAGTACAATAAAATCTACGTGTTTCTTACCTGACATCTACTAAAAACATCATCCTTTGTAACTTCAATTTTATAATAATCCAAAATTTCTTTCAATTGTTCATCGATATCGTCGGAAATAACTTTTAAGCAATAGCCTTGAGGAACATAACCGGCTAACTAAAATTATTAAAACAGAAAAGAAGTGGTAGGTAGGTACGTTCTTATGAAAGAAATTAAATTTAAATTAATTTACCATGTTAAACGTTTGACCTTTAGTTATGATGTATCTCTTTTCGTTTTGAGCAATTTTTATGCAAACCGTGTGGTCGTCATGGTTTTCCAGAATAGCTGTATCTATTCCGCATCTTCGCAAGGACTTTCCTAAACCTTGCAGCATTGTATCACAGACTATTTTGACTGACTGGGGAGACACAGGCTCATTATGAGGACTAGGAGGTTGCTGCATTAATTGTTTTTCAACCGATTTCTGCATCAAAAAGTTTGACGTATTAGAATGAATAAAAGTAAAAAAAAAAATAATCAGCTTTTTAATATGCAGGGGGGGAAATAATTCTAAAATCCCAGTGGAATGCCTAAATTGAAAAAATGTAGAAACGAAAATTGCATAACTTTTAGGATCATAAGGTCAAATTTCAGGATCAATGAAGCTCAAACAATACCCAGTTATTTTTTACCACACCTAATAGAGTTAAAAATAAGTGTTTCAGTAAAACTTTGAAGTTTGAGTTTTAGTCCATCACTCGAATTTCAATAAGAACTGTACAACTTTTTCTATACTTTTTCAATTTAGACCTTGACCCAGGAGTTAATTTGAGTGGATTGCTCAAAGTAAGTCAACCTTCTAAAATTTTTGTTTAAAATGATGCTCTTACATTTACCAATAAATATAATAATGTTGGGTTTGGAATAATTGGAGATTATTTTAGATATGGTAGAAAAACATATTAGTTACCTTGGTTAAACTTTTCTTTGGCTTCTTCTTTGCCTCTTTTGCAGACGACATAATTTGGAAACACATCTCGTGAAAAGGATAACCTACACTTTCACAGCACTTTTTCATGACATCGTAAATTTCAATTAAACAATATGCATCCAATGCAGCATACTTTAACTGATTTTCTCTTAACGGTCGATTCTCCCAATTGGAAAACTGGTCAGATTTATCCAACGGTTTCCCCAAGCACATCTGTACCAAAGTAGATAAGCTTGGACCACCTCCTTCAACTGACAAAAAAATTATTATTAATTAAAATAAGAGCTACTAAATTATTTGTTACGCATTGGAATTAATATTTATAACAAAACAGCGCATTTTAAATTCTAAGTTAAAACTTGTTATCGTTTAATATCGTGCTATATTTTGTATGCGTACCTTCAAATGGAAACTTGAAATCGGAATTCTTTTCAATATGTTTCCAGAGAGACATTAAATCGAGAAATCCGATTTTATTATGTATAGTAGTCAAATGTGGAAGCGAATGTTTAATTATTGCCAAATCAGCAGAAAATCCAAACCCTGTGTAATTAAAATTTATATTTATGAATTTTACACAGTTAATATTTTTGCAATAAACCTTACCTAATTTTAAAATATCACAGTTATTGAACACAATTTCGCCGAACTCTTGCCATAAGTGCGATAAATGCGAACCAAGTTTGATAATGTCTAAAATAAAAACCGCTTCTCGTGTTGCAACCTGCATCACCGATAATTCGTTCAAATGCACTCCAAAACTGGGTTTCCATTCACAATCTACCCCAATTAAATTCACATCCTGGGAACGTAAAAGGAAAACATTTTAAATTTAAATCTTATAGCAATGGAGAATTTCCATATATTTATGAAAATTGTAATCACACCTTAAGACCGTAATCCAGGAATTTTTCAAAAGCTGTGGGAGTATCTACTAAGTATATATTACTTGGGGGCAATTTTAATTCATAATATTGAATGGGAGGTTTATTTTGAGGCCAATCTTCATCCCAGCATTCTTCTTCCTGACTTAGTACTTGGTGTGTTATATGACTTTAAAATAAAACAGACATTGTAAAAATATTAATATATAACATATACTATTGCAAGTTAAAATTAAATTTTCAACATGAAGTTGTGTGAAAGAAAAATGTACGGGTTGCTCGAAAGTTATCAACGCAGGTCGGATGTGACTTTTACTTTAATTAAATGTCACTAAGTATGTTTTACTTAAATTTACCGTTCTGCATTTGGATCATCTTGATAAAGTCGAACCGAGTGAGGCCAATACGAACGATCAACATTAAAAAAATGTGCCCAACGCAAAGCTTCAGATACATCTCCGTAAAGCGAAACCTGTACTACCAACTCTTGTTGCAAAGTTTCGTCATCTTTAACTGCCTCGTGTACCATTTCCTTCCAACTTTCGTCGCCTGTTGATAAGTATACGTACAATATTAATTTTTTTAAATTAAAATTGCAGCATTTTTACTTACTAAAACTGCTTTCAACATATCGCTTATGAAGTAAAAATTGTAGAGCACCTTTGTTTCGTTTTTGAATTAAATGGGGTGCACATTCTATTGGAAGTTTGAACATTTTTAAAAGTCGAGAAATAAGTTTTCTCCATGGTTTATAATGAAGTTTTACCATTTTTATTTCGGGAATATGTAATTTTCTGTAAAATGTAAAACAAAATTTAGTCACTGTAGGTATTTACAGTTAAGAAGTTCCAAAAATTATTACTTTTTATTAACGTGAGGTTACTTATAGATGGTACAAAGTACAAGAATCTGATTATTGATAATCATTTGTGTCGAACACTCACAGACACCCTAGTGAATATAACTATTGCCAATAATACCACAGAATAGAATTTTGCAATATTTAAAAGTAGCTCGTCTTATTTTGTTCTTTAGTTTAATAATTTCTTTTCGCTATTGTAAGGTACCTCAACAGTTATTTGAAATGCATATTTTGTATGGAAATCTATTCTGATTTTTTTTTTTACGAATTTACTTACAATATAACAGGCTCTAAAGCTGTTCTAATGTTAGAGGAACTGCCAAGAAGTGCATCTAAATACGAAACTAACTCAATTTGATGTTTAGGACTTCTACTTAAAAATTCATCAACTACAACTAGTCTGTCTTGGAGAACTAGTGGCACTAAAAAATCTTCAACTGTAAATTCATTTTGCAGTCCTAAAAGTAGTGCACATTGACTGGCCTAAAAAATAAAAAATAAAAACATTACATCTGGTTATTATTATTATAGTGTATAACTTGACATACTTCTTTGTACTGTTTCTCTGCAATCATATGCCTTAGGTCATTTAAAAAATTTTGCGAATCATTTTCAATTTCGTATATTTGAATAACAAGTTTTGTTAATCCCACATTGTGCTGCTTTTTGATTACATCAAAAGCAAAATATTTTAATTCCAAATTTAAAAGATTAATTATGTTTTCTCTATTTAAAACACTCCATTCCTGAAATTCTTCCATTATTAAATACGCCATTGATTTAGGCTTGGCATCTTTAAAGTCTAGGCAATTGTAACAAAGAACTATAGCATGTTCGTATGGATTACCGCAACTTTCAAAAAATTTAAAAAGCATGTCTTGCATAAGAGGACCTTTCTTAACTAAAAGAAATAGTATATTTTAAACAAATGTGGTAGTAATTGACTACCTTAGGTAACCCATCTCCGATTTTCTTGAAAAATATGTGGAAGAAAATATACAAGGTTATTCAAACGGAATGGTCCATTACACGTTTTAAGGAAACTAAGCGTGTTAGAAATTTGAAGATTTGGGAGTACGAGTTATCAAAAATGATAAGGAAAGTCTACCAAATGATTCAATACATAGCTGCAATATCAGCTAAAGATACAACAAAATGAATGAATTTCTTGAAAAATTTATTTTATGGCTAGTTTAACAAACTAACACTAATTTTTTTTGTAACAATGAATTAATACAGATGGAAAAATGAAAATTCGATAATTTCCCGCTTTCCTCTTATTATTAAAAATGTATCCATTTATATGGACCACCCTGTAAGTCTATCACAGCCAATTTGTTCCGAATCTACTAGATCTAGTTAAAATTTGGTACAAATATGAAACTCTGTGACCCAAACATGGGCGTTTATAATCTGTTACCTTTTACATATAACTTTTTTTTGCCAAAAGTTGGAAAAACGAGGTAGGTAACATTCATTATCTGGAAAAGTTTGGATGTTTCGTATTGCCCTTTTGTTTGAATTACTTTTGGATTATTAGTCAAAATAGATAATTTCACAGTAACTAAAATGTGTCACAGACAACTACTTTTATATTTTAATTATTAAAAATCAAAACAAAAGCTGTTCTTTTGAACAATTCTGCACATTGAACGGTTCAAGGAGGATAAGTGGGTGAGGATGGAAAAATAAATGTAATCTAATCTACCCAACGTAACCGGAGGTGTTTTTTGGTCCCAACATTATACACGTTCTTGGATCACCTAAAGTAGACAATAACCTACTAAACAATTTCTTAAATTTATTCAAAACTACATACATTTTGCCCAGTATTTTCTCAGTTGCTGAAACCAAGTGTCGGTACTTGGATCCATGTCTACAGAGAAAGTGGTTTGTTTTATAATACTGCTGCTGCTGCTACTTGGTTGTACTTTTGATATAACCTGTTGTACTGACACACTACTCTGATTATTGTTACTATTTTGTACTTTTGCTGCATTATGAAATGAACAAGAACTGTTGCTAAATGTCACTTTATTATGACTGATACTTTTTCTACTTGCAATCCCTCGACCTCTGCCCCTGGTGTAAGACATTCTAAAAATTGAACGATTTTTCCATTTTTTTTGTGAAATTTAAAGATTTATTTTATAACTGCATAATTTAAATATTAAATATTTTGGTATGTAAGCTATAAACGTCAAATAAACGGTTAAATTCTTGGAATGAGAGTTTGACAAGTAGTGAAGATTAACATAATAAAGTAAAAGCTATTAAAATAAAAAATATCGAATTCTAAATTAAAATTTTAATGCTTACATCGTATCGCCTATAGTAATTACCGGGAAAAATTTACAATTTCACTTAAAAAGTAAATTCTTCAATGTTTTTTCCAAATAGTTCATAGAAACTGAGGTTATGTTAAACCCGTTTGTGTTCTTCTTCTTTTGCCAGAATGGCCTCCGAATATCACTTCATACAACCATTTTTTAGTATTTGAGCCACTGTACTGGGCGATCTTTTATCTTATCCTTAGACTTTTTTGTTATAGTGGCAGTCATAGTATGGCCGAATCCTTTTTAAGACGGATCGAGATTAAGGAAGTAATAAAACATTTTAAATAACAAATTTGTCCAATAAACTAATAGAACATCTGATTGTATAACAAAACGGTAATTACATATGTGTTATAGCGTTCATGTGTCTTACGTCTCACGAATCTATGGTCTCACGTGTCTTATTAAATTTGATTTCGACACGTTCACTCTGGTTCTCTGGTTTAGTAGTTATTCGGTTGAGGCTCTCTATGACACGCTGATGAGAGCTAATAAGCTCGAAATCCCGATCGGTATCTGCCTGTTTCGACAGACCAAACATAATATTTTCAATGTGTTGTAAAATTTTGTAATAATATCACAATCTGATCTTCAGTTGTTACATGAGGGTTATAGATGCAAAATGCGACATCTCCATTTATTTGTCAAAACAAGATTTTGGTGCTACACGATTCTGCGTAGATATATTTATATGCCACTATTTTCTTATGTGCAAAATGCGACATGTCTTACTAAATTTGAGATTCAGAATGCGACATGTCCCACTGGGCCAATTACAGAGCAGGTTACAAGCACGTGGCAATTACCGCACGTTCTTTACAGTCGTGTCCTATGCAGCTAAAATTTATTAATTTTGCAGTATTTATCCGTTATTTGTAAGAGCAACATGACTGATGAATGCCACATAATACCACCAGATAATGAAAATCGCCCCAGGAAAAGCTTAAGTCGACCACAAGAGTGGAAGAGGGTGTAAGCCAAAGTTTTTCTTTTTTATAATAAAGTTATTTTAACATTAGCAGAGTTTACATATATTCTAAACTAAAAACGACGCCAAAACAGTTAAGAAATAAAATTTCTCAAAGTCGACATGTCCGGTAATTAAACCCAAAACACGACAAGTCCATTTCTCAAGTGCAATATGCGACATGACCAAAATTAAAATTTAAATTGCAAAACTGCTATCTATTAGATTTTCACCAAATTCTCACAGTTCTCATATTTTATAATTTACTTTAAGGTAATAATTACATATCGCTGTGCTAGGGAAAGAAAATCAAGTAAAAAGTTTTTCTTAATTTTTTCAAATTAGGATCAAATGGACATGTCGCATTTTGCATCTATACCCCTCACATGTATTATGGGTTGTCTATATTATATTTTACTCTCCACTTACACGTGACACGGTCCCCCTCCTAGAACTGATCGTCTCGATCAGTAACGTCAATTCTGTAGTGCGCTAATTGGCTAAGGTGCCTTTCCTTTTGGTTCGAGATCCCTTTTGAATTCAGTAGATAACGTCGTTAATGTGCCGAATAACGGTATAAGGACTATTCCAATCTTGTTGTAATTTAGAGCAACGTAACTTCCGTCGAGATGGATTATACAGCCTTATTCTGTCGACTTCATTAAAACCAGCGGAGTTGGCGCGACAATCGTACTTTGCGCTTATACGGTCACTTTGACGGTCACTCTCTAATCACAACTTCGTACGAACAGCATGTTGAATGGCTTCTAGTCGGTCTTGCAGCTAGTGCACGTACTCGTCTTTAGATACAGGAGAATCTGCAGGTCGACGAAACATGATATCCGATGGTCTGGTAAGTTAACTACCTTCTCAAGTTCATTGAGATTACAGCAGGTCGATATCAGTTCTTCTTTCTTGTCTATAGATGAAGAATGTTTGCAGTTCTCCGCACAAGGCCTTCGGGATAATGCATCTGCGTTACCGTGTTTGCCTGGACGATGGTCAATACCAAATTCATATTCCTGAAGTCGCTATAGCTAGCGTCCTTCCGGGTTATTGAATCCCAATAACCACTTCAGTGGGGCATGATCAGTTCTTAATAGGAATTTTTGTCCGTAGAGATAATCATAAGCCGGTAGCTCTCGCCGAGTGGCACAGTAGCAGTACCCGGGTGTTACAATAATTTTAATAAATTACTTTTCTTTTTTTATTTAACCTGATGACGTCATTTCTGTTTAAACTAAATTAAAGGTATTATATTTTATTATCTATTTATATGGTAATAATTCTGAATTTTGTTTTGTTCCGTTCGAATCTATTCAATTAATTTGTACTTTCCTGTTCCAAAGTGGAAAATAGTTTTCCTGTATATAATATTTTTATTTGAGAAATTTTAATCTTGATTATCACCTAAATTAAAGTAAGGATGTCAATGCAAACTAAATAAATTTTAAAATAATTTTTGTATCTAATGAGTGAAAAAGGACTTAAAACTTCGTAAAAACGAGCATTTTAACATCGACTTAGCGACCAGGAATGTCTCGTCTAGACACACATATCCGGTCAGCCACAAGTGAGAGAGACAGGTTTCATAGGTTGTCCACGTATAGAAGTGAGTTAGGTATATTATTTCACCCCTGAGTTAGTTCGTAGGGTTAAGTTGGAATGTAGTAAAGGGGAGACCACCCGGTATGCAAACTACGTTAGAAAGAACGAGTGAACTAGCTTGATCTAGGTAAGCAAGAGAGATAGGAATTTCAGAATATGCGCGCCTGAACCCCGCGACACGTAGACTCGCGCGGTGGAAAGGGTAGAATTTTGGTACAAAAGGCTGCGAGTTTCTACAAGATTTCATAGGGAATTTGGTCATTGTTGGCTCTCTATCTTTGCTGGATTCGGCTGCTGGTGAGATCCGGTCATTTATTGGCCTAGCTCGTCCTTCAGTAAAAGAGGTCTTTAGGCAAATTTGAACGCTCGCTTCATTCTTCTGTTGGTGAGATCCGGTTATTTATTGGCCTAGCTCGACCCTCGGTCTTAGCAATCAAAAAAGCACTTTAATCGCTCGCTTGATTCTTCTGTTGGTGAGATCCGGTCATTTATTGGCCTAGCTCGTCCCTCAGTGTTAGCAATCGAAAATCACTTTGAACGCTCGCTTGATTCTTCTGTTGGTGATATCCGGTCATTTATTGGCATAGCTCGTCCCTCAGTGTTAGCAATCGAAAAGCACCTTGAACGCTCGCTTGATTCTTCTGTTGGTGAGATCCGGTCATTTATTGGCCTAGCTCGTCCCTCAGTGTTAGTAATCGATAAGCAACTTTAAACGAATACACGTTGATTCGGCTGTTGGTGAGATCCGGTCATTTATTGGCCCAGCTCGTCCCTCAGCACATGAGGTCAATAAGTGTAGTCGCAGTGATTGAACTCGTTGACGAGTGTTAAGACTGCCGTTGTGCGGTCCATCGAGATCTGGTTTTGGTCCGTTCCTGTAAATTGGTTGTCCTGCCGCTGACTACGTTACCAACCCCGAGTCTCTGTCCCAGCCGTCACTGCCACGTCCGAGTGACTGACACTGCCACCACTGCCACGCCGAGTGTCTGCCACCGCTGCCCTGAGGTTGACCCCTGACCCGTCTTCCCGTGCTGTCGCCGTCACCCCCTGCCCGTATGTGAGAGGCCCTAGAGTTGTCCGTCTGCGGTATCTTGTCTGCCCAACCCCGTCGACGCCACCTGAGGTCCAATCATCCGGTTACGCCACTGGAAGCTCACCACTGCCAGCCCATACGACCCCACCTGGCCACCAACCCCGTTAACGGTACCATGTCCATTCACCCCGAGCCAGACGTCCCCGAGGTTGACGACATTCAGAGCGAAGGTGCTTGTAAACCACTGACCCATATATGTGTCGGTGTAACTTGATAGTTTTCACTGTCGGTCTTAGTTATAATCCCTCATTAAATCACTCTTGACTTTTGCTTTGACATTGCTACCATTGCTTATAATTTACGATTTAGGTTAAAATTATGTTTCTCTTTAGATCTCTCATTCTAGGTATAAAAGTTAAATTCATTTTAGATTTACACTTTGGTTTTAATTAATATAATGTTTCAATTTCCTTTACAATCTTAGGTATATTAAAAAATATTGTACATACTCTAGTCCATCTTGGACCATGTTCACTTTTGTTCACAGATCCCTGTACGGCTTCTTGGCATTCAGTAGGTAACGACAAGCACTTTAATTTGGTTTAATCAATATTTATCTTAAGAGCTTGACCAGTTGTTTTCGAATGGGTTCCTAATAACGTTGGTATGTTTACCACAAAATTCAGTAAACGTAGATGTGGCTAAGTCTACCTGAGGTACGAACTGTACGCAGGCATTTAGAAGTAACACTCTCGTTTACACTCTGATTAATCCAGGTGAACGTGTAGTTACCCTATTAACAGATTTGGCGGTATCCATTCTTTCAGTTGAAGGTATCTGTTTTGGTTTGATTTTTGAACCACTAACACTGTTTAAGCATCTCAAGGTTTTGACTTGGTAACAGGTGCTAAGTAAATTATCACAATTACAGTTTTGTCTAAATTAAGGCAAAACTCTTTATTGAAGAAAACTTATTCCGAGAGAAGAAAGTCGAGTAAGTTGACATATACTGTTGTTGTGAACTGTCACAAAATAGAGGCTATGTTCACTACGGCGTCGTGTCTTGCCAAAAAAATAGAGGCTATGTTCACTACGGTGTCGTGTCTCGCCAAACCAATAGAGGCTATGTTCACTACGGTGTCGTGTCTCGCCAAACCAATAAAGGCTATGTTCACTACGGTGTCGTGTCTCGCCAACCCAATAGAGGCTATGTTCACTACGGTGTCGTGTCTCTCCAAACAAATAAAAGGTTTCGTGGTTACCAGGTGTACCCGATACCATTCCCCCCAAACAAATTATATATATTATTACCGTGAAAATGACTACTTCAAACAACAGATATTTGAACATGGCCTACCAAGATAGCCCATGGAGTTACAGCAGTTGTGGTTATAATCACAGTTATAGTCACGATTTGCACGACTTATCTTCTCCCAGTTCGAGACGAACATGCTAGAGTTTTGCCTGCCCCCATTTGTTGGTGCGCGGTGTTGACGAAGTTCGGACTGTGCTCCAACCTCTAATTTTGGTAGTTCGATTTTGGTACCACACTTGTTACCACCCCTAAATTCCCCGATGTGTTTACCAGGTGCTTGTCCCCGCCAATGATTGCTAAGGGTGTTTGTATATACGTATCAAAATGTTAATAAACGATGTGGTTAAAACTTCTTGTGTTTTCTTTATCAGCACATATAACTTGTACGGAACTCTTAAAAGAATCTAAGTTACTACATTCTATTAACACAACGTAATTAAAAGGTCCTAACACTAGACGATTCACATTCACAGCCAAATTCTTCGATTTAAATAAATAAATAAAGAGTTTTGAAAAGATAAATTTTGTTTGTTTTCTTTTCTCGATTTTACGAAAAGTGAGGGTACCCCCCTTACTGAGTCGTTACATAATTTTACTCGAGCAAAAGAGAAAAGAGCGAGGAAGCTCCGCAGGTTGAACGGAAAAAATCCTTCCTTCCGGATGGTTTCGCTGCCGGGAGTTTTCCAAGATTTCTCTCTAGAACAAGTTGGACTAATAACAACAAAAAATAACACTGCCACTTTTTCGTTTGAGTTTTGAGGCCTAGAGGAACCTGTCACAAATGCGAGAGTGGTGTCTGTTATTTCTGTTGGAGTTGAAGAAGGAATCTCAGGAATGGAGGGTAATCTTTCTAATACTAGGTTCACATTCACCTTCGTTCCGGCGCCTGATTGTCTATCACGGATGTTACCTAAACAGCAGAACTGCCGAGTGACCGTGAAGGGCAGTAGTATGTGCTGCCAACCAGACTCTGAGTGACCAAGTCTCGATTATGTCGAAAATTGTGTTAGGACGCTCACGGAAATTAATACATCAGAAATCAAATATTTAAGTTTCTTTTAAGTCTTGCCAAGATATTTAAGATTTCAATAAGGCAAAACTCAGTTTTACAATTAGAAAATTGGAAGTTTATTTGGATATGTAGATTTCTGGTGCAATTTTCACACGTGTTAGTTTTTTTCAGGGTCTTTTCAGATATTAAAAGAAGTTTGCTTGTCATGTTTCTTTTTCGAACTGGCATAATGGGGCATTCATCAAATGAAGTTGTATTTCATTTTCTTTAGAATAAATAATTGAAATTTAAAACAAATTTGGGTTTTTGTTGCATTTATTTGCATGTTTGCACTTTAATTATCACTTATTTATATACATTATGCAATAGCACTAAAAAGCAACTCACAGAGTGTCACAACTAAGTATGGTACAATAAAGATAATTTTTGTACATTCATTGTAGTAGACGAGCACATCACCATTTGAATTATTCACAGATTTTTTTCTAATAACGATAACCACCGAACGACGTCCTTCCGGATGGGGCAGAGAAAGTTTGAGAAGGTCTGTATTGACCATCATTTCCACCATCTCCACCGAAGTCACCTGCACCTGCACCTGCACCTCCACCTGAATTACGATTTAATTCAAGGGATCGAAGGATAGCTTCTGGAATTGGGGGTGGAGTAGGAAGATGAGCGCCAGATGGATGGAATCCATTTTCATCAGCTGTGTAAGTTAAACTGATTCTCTGTCCATCTGGAGCGGTGTAAGAGAAGGATCCATCTGCTACTGTTGCTCCACCTGCAAAGAAACAATGAAATCTACTGGACCGATTAAGTCGAAATTTGGTACATATATGAAACGTAAATAAATGAGTCATAAGGGGTAATTCTTAGGAGCAAATTGGGAAATTAAAAAAAGTTTTGCAAATTGCACATTGTGACATATCAAATAAAAGGGCTTGTTATGAGCTTCTCAAATATATATGTTTTTATAATTCCAGAGTTGAATAGTTTTAAAGTTATTTAAGAAAATAGATGAAAATTCACCTTTCCTCCCCTTACACCCGAAATCACTGAGCCTAAAATTTTGAGAAAAATCCATGAAAAAACCCTTTAATAATTAAAATTGTATTACGTTAACTTCTTTATGTACACATTTTTTTTTAAAATATATGTAAGTAACCAAAAAGGTCAATATTAATTATTAATAAAGGAGGGATAGGAATTCAATAAAAAATGAATTACATTTAATTAGCAGACGTGAGTGCCTAATCAATATGTCTCGAATGGCTCGCACCTTATAGTTGAGCATAACTTAAGTATTATTTGCAGCAATTAGATGCGTTTTAAATGTACACGGTGATGCAAGTTAGAAATAAATGCATGTATGTAAGGCTTCAATCACTTTCAATTTTTATTTTTAAGAAACAATTACTTATGAATATGGACGTTTTAGTTATGCAATATGATGCTTTCACATTAACCCATATTACCTGTTATTTATTTCGAAAGCATAGAAAGAAGGTAATGAATAAATCATCTTAAAAGTAGAATGATCACAACTTAAAAAAATCATTGCAATGAGATCATCTCTAGGCTGAGAAACTAAGTAAGAAACTTCCTAAAGGTTTCTTAACTGATCTGCCAACCCATTTTATCGTCGAATTAATCTACAGAGTGTTTTTTTTAACAACTAGAATAAATTCAAGAGAAAGGAAATGATAGATACTGCTTTGATTAACAAGATGTAGATAAAAATAAATTTTTTGATCATTATAAATTTTAAAAGCAAATTTAAAATGACAGCAAGTAATATCAACGAAAAGTTAACTTTTTATAGAAATCACAAAATTTTGGTGATTTATTTAAAATTGTGTGATTTACCACGTAATTTAAGACCTTAGTAAGAATCATTTTTCTGTATTTTTTCAAAATTTTAGGTTCAGTTGTTTCAGAGACAAGGGCAGATATGTTCGGTTATAATTTATTTTATTTGGTAAAATTGTTTATTTTAAAGTTGTAAAAAAATTTATTATTTAAGCTCTTTTATTTGATGTGTCACACAGTGTAGTTTGGAAAGCTTTTTTGTTTTAATTTTATAATTTTCCCTACAAATTGACTCCCATATTTAAAATTCATTTATTTACTAATCCCTATTTGGGTCATTACTGCTCTTCATTCATACTTCTAGCGAACGTTTGAAAATGGACTGGGTTTTTGTAACGTTTTCTTACTTCATTCTATTACATCTTTAAGTTATGTATGAGTATGAAAACGATATGAATATGCGTCTTTGGTATGTAAAAATTTACTGTGAAATGTTTAACATATTTGTTAACGTAACGGAGAAGTTAATTCAATAAACAGCCCGCTTATGCAAAGTCATCACTTTCAAAATAGTTGTGTAGGTGTATTATGGTTAATTGCATTATTGCAGTCATTGAGTAGACGCTTCAAGGAGATTATTAATAAAAAGTCGGCCGTTTTGCTTTCTCAAAATCGAAAGTTCCTATCTCGTCAATATTTTATTTTTCTTTACGCTACAGACCTTATAAACAGGCATTTATGGAATGGAATTTGAATACAATCGGGAACGAAGAAAAGTACCTGTCTTTGCGTGCAGTTATAAGTGGAAAGTTCTATTTGTTTTACTGTGAAACTAGATATGGAAGTGATTAAACATTAAAAAAATATATAAAGAATGCTCCTATTAAAATATAAAACTGCAGACATGTTTCGTTCAGTTCAGAGACCAGAACCAAAGATATGACTTATGTATTTAAAATACAAGTATCTGAAATACAGATAGAACATACAAAATACGTATTTTCACCTTGTATGTTCTTGGTCAGTATTCCGTCGAAACCGCCAGACACGGATCGCTATTTCGAGCTGGTTGGCTCTCATCAGCGTGTCGTAGGTGACTCCGACAGAATACAGACCGGCCAGTCTCCTCTTACTAGAAGTGGATTCAATAACGACCAAAGACGACACGAAAGCGCCATCTATGGTAAATACTATGAATACAGGTACTGTAATGTTCAACAAGATTCCTTTTCATTAAGGAAATACTTGTTTAACCAGACCTTTGCATAGCAACGACTTGCGTGGAAGGCACGCATACCAAAATTTTGAGAGGAACTGGGAACCTCCTTTTTTTGGAGTTAGTTAAGAAGTTGTAGAAGAGAAAAAATTAGAAAAAGTATGTGAACAAAGGGCGCGAGAATGCTATGGAAGTTATTAAGTAAAAGGAGAAATATGATGGTGGAACACCTTTTGAAACATGAAGGGCTAGTTAAAGAATTCGAAGTTTGGATCAGAACAGGAAGAAGTGCTTTTACTGATATTACGGTTTTAAAATAATTTAGGAAAATAATTAAAAGTTCCCTATCCCGCCTGCTTCCTTCCAAAACTACTGAGCCTAAAATTTTGAAAAAAGTACAGAAGATACTCCTTTACTTATTGATTACAGGAAATAGAGGCCTATGGTATTTAAAAAACATGCTAAAAATCCCAGTATTGTAAACGATATAACCAATCACGTTGAGGCTAATTTTGATCAAAAAAATCGAACTTAAATTTGAATCATTTATGTCATAGGGTAAATAAATTCTTACCTTCGGGTAATCCCCCAACGAATCGTCCCCTTTCTTCGGCATTGATACCATTTCCGGTTTCATAACTGTATTGATAGTTACCGCTTCCATCATTGTCATTGGTGTATCGCAGAATGGGAATTTGTGGTCCGCTTCTAAAGTCACCTCCTTGGCCACCAAAATTACCACCAAAGCCGCCACCAAATGGCCCAGCTCCAGCACCTGTTCCTGCTCCTGCAAAACTTCTCGCACCGCCAGCGGTGGGAGGGAGGTAGCTTGAGTCTAGACGTGCTGCAAGGGCTGCACTTAGGAGGGATAATGTTACAATAATCTGAAATAAGTTAATAAAAAATAAAATCACCTCCCTTTAAATCTAAATTCATAATTTTTTATTTTATAGTTTTGGATGTGACCTTTGTATTGAAATGTGAAATTTAAAGAATGCAAATTAAAAAAAACTACAAATAATAGTTTTGGTGAATTTCAAAAGCCAAAAAAGGATTCCGTATGTATGAATGGAAAGTTTTATATTGGGCCGATTAAGTTAAAATTACACGTATGAATTTTTAAGACCCAAATTGGGTCATGTAATGTAAATTTATTAATTTTGATTGTGATCACTTTTGGGGAGCAAAGTAGAAGATTAAAAAAAAGCAGTTATTCTTTTGCTAACTGTTGTCGTTTTTTTTAATAACATCAATGAAATTAAATTGTCACCAAATATGTAATAAGTTGTAATTAATTCAAATACCCAACTACAAACAAAAATAAAAAACGAAAAGAATTCAGAAACAATTGGCCCAGGAGGGTCACTGTGAATCACTGTAACACTTTATACACACCAAAACAATAGACACTATGAACTATGTAAGTATATAAAGAATAAATAAATAATAGTAAGCAAACCCTCACAAATTTCATGTTGACTTGTCGATGTTTTTCTCGAATACCGGGTAGATGTTGTATGTGGATCTGTGGTGTCCGAAATTATTTATATTACAAGCTACTGAACCCCTTCTACGACGGGGCCATCTTCTTGGCATTTTGTACAGAAATATGCAATAATCCAGATCATCTGCATTGCACGTCAAGGTTACTGAAAACGGTTAGTTCTCTGTAGCTGACCTGTTGCAGTCGGTTAATAAGAAGAGCATCACGATGCGATTGTGGGTGTGTTTGAATAAGGGCAGGTCCACTGGGGCCTCTCACCCTACGAAGAAGACGTTCGACGCTGTACTTTCATTTGGTCCATGACCGGGGCCACACTTCTATCCGATCGACTGATGCGGTGTATTAACTAACAAAAAAACGAATAAATGATTTTGGATTGCATCCTTTCGAAACAAACATTCTAGTAATTTATTTTTAATTTGTAAGTACAATGTCATTTAAAAATTGCAAAAACATTAAAAGCAATTAAATTACATTTATAAAGTACAAACTATAAACTAATGAACACTTTTTTTAATTAACTTATAATTATATAACATATGGGTATACATAAATATATGTTTGAAATTTCCTCAGTATTCTTGCTATTTGTTTTTGGAAAGCATGTTTTAGTAAATCTTTTTTTGATAAATGGGTATGTTATTTAATGAAATTTGCAAATATTTCATAATAAATAGAAATAAAAAATAAAAGTTTTTACTTTCATTACAATGACATTTTAAAGCGTTTTAACATATCTCTATACAGAACGTCACACGGTGACAGCCCATTAGAACCCTACTAGAGGCATTGGGTTGTAGGGATGAGCTTTGCCTACCGAAAAGGCTCACCACCTCCTACAGCCCCCAAATCACTCACCCCAACAGTATTCTTAAATTTTTTCAAGAAAACAAGTGTTGGAAAAGATTATGGTAGGGGGAGTGTGTGTGTGTGTAAATGTACAGAAGAAAAGTTCTGGGGCGGGTGGTGGGGATTGTAGGGGTAGAAAGTTTTAGAGATTGATGGTTGTAGGAAGTTGTAAGGAGTGAGTTTTTGACCCCCTGCAACCCCCGCCTAGAAAAACACCCTCGAAGATATCCCAAACTTTTATTCTGTCGATAAAATTTAGCACCCCTGCCTGCACCCTGCACCATCTTAACACTCTTCTTTATTGTTGGTATAAGTGAGTAAATGTAGAAAATTGTTAAATATGTTTTTCAAATTCGAGCCTTCATTCCCAATCTTTAGACATGTGCATTGTGCAACTCTAGTCTTCGTCCACATACTCGTCAAACCCTCTTAATGACAGAAGAGAGAAAATGAGGAACTGACATCTACAACTACATATTTGACTGTCTATTTGTGGCATACTTGCAGCCAGACATTTCTATTTAGAAAATTGTATCACTTATAAAATAAATTAATGTTTCTCATTTTTTAATTTGTTGGTACACGTAACATTTAAAGGCCGTAATTTTGAAGTCCCTTAAAGATAAAAAACTTGATTAATTTGTCTCTATTATTTTCATTGCTACAAATATTAACGCAAGTACTCGTTTATGACTTCCTTTATCTAATAATAAAAAGGCCAAACATTAAATAAACGAGGTACTAAAAGACTCTCATTCATTAAAGAACTTCAACCAAGTAAATTAAAAAAAAAAAAAAGATGTGAAGGATGAGAAGTTGCTCTATACAGGGTGTTACTGATATAACTGCGGATATTTAAGGAGGTGATAGGGCAGTAGAAAATAAGAAAATTAAGCAAAACTTCGCAGGTCCTAAAGTTTACCGTTTTCGAGAAAAACGTATGTGAAAATACAGGCAAAACAGAGTACGGTCCTGTGTAAGACGTGTCCTCGATTGACCTGGTCGTGTGTAGTGGTAACGCTGTCTTCAATCAGCTGACCGTGAATGAGGTTACTCGGTTACTGGAACGTAAACAAGTGTGTTCGAAAATGGCGTTTAGTTCATCAGAATTTTGTGACAGTTGCCAAATGTGTTGCTTAAGTCAAAGCGAAAACGCACAGGACCGTATTCAAATTAATTCATGTTAAGATGTTTTTCAAAAATTTTGAAAATTTTTTTGTTTCTTCGCCGCGCTGCTGTAGTGACCATTCGATTACATATTGCATCTAGTTGACACCCTCCAAAAATCCGTATTTATATCAGAACCACCCTGTATATAATCTATAAAACAATAATTTAAAGAAAATATTTTCGGGCCTGTGAGCCGGTGAAGTACTAAACGTTTCGCCTATTACTTCAATAGAAACCTTCAGCAGTGATTACGTGACTGAAGGTCGTAATGCCTTATTCTGAAGTTATTGCTGAAAAAATAATTGTTTGTGACATTTCTTTACTTAGCAATCGACAATTTGAATACGAATCTGAACTTTTTAAATTTTTGTAGTTTATTAAAAAATAAACACAACTCTTTTACTTCTACCAATGCTGTTGGTGGTGACCGGTAGATAAAACATATTAATATAGGAAAATTGAAAATGACCGTCTTGGTTGAAACGATTCGTCGAGTTATTATTAAAGTGTTGAAATAATTTAGTGTTTTATTTTCCTATATCTTTTACTTCTTTAAGAGGACTGCATCTTAGTTCTAATAAATCAATGTACCTGTATCCAACGTCTTCATACGTCATTTCTTTTAAATTTTAAATAGGTTGATACAATTAAAAATTGCAAAAATAACACATTGAGTTACAAAATATTTGAGCATACCGCAATGACTATTTCGACATGGGTGTTTCAGGTGGTGAAGTAATTATTAGATTATATAATCTTATCAGTAATTATTGTGGTACGACTGTGGGACCATAATGCGTTTGAGTAAACACAGAAAAATGAATCTTGGGCTTTTTATGAGAGCTTTAACACGAATTTCGGGATGTGTATGTTCTTCAGGTACCATAACGCGTTGCGATCTGTATTCTCGATCAATGAACATTTTCGTTTTTTGGGCTTAACGTAGTCTTTTGTGCGCTAGTCGCGTTCTGGAAGTCGCAAAAGGTCCATAACGTATTCTGGTTTACATTAAACAAGCGAAAAGCGATATTTCGGAGCCAGAAAGTGTTTTGGCTGGAATTCTCGACTTTTGCCGTTACCATCGTTATTGAAGGTCAGAGCGCTAATGTGTAACGTCATATAATGGGGTCCTCGTAGAGAACTGTTTTAATCTTATAGCCGAGGTATTTACCGTGCAAAACTTTTTGATTGATAGCGGATTCATGTAGAGGAACATAAGAAGAGTATTTGAGCAAATTTTTAGCATTAACAAATAATTGTTCCTATTATTCATTTAACGTTAACTATTACGAAACACAAATGTAATAAGAAAAACAAAAAAATCTATTATTTTTTAAGTAGGTACCTATCTATTTTTGACGTGCACTTTTTTTTCGATAACTTAGAAACAGTCATAAATATACAAAGAGGGTTGTTCATGAAATAATTAGGTAACTAAAACATGCAAATTAAAATTTTTGAAACTAAATGTTTTAGCTAATTAGTTATCTTATGTAACCAATCAGATAAATTGATATGCATTATTATTACGCCTATTTAACATGTATCATGTTAACAAGATTACTCAAAAGGTAAATTGGAATTCACGAACAAAATCATAATTAAGTTGTCTCTTTTGTGTATACCCAGAAAATATAAAAAGAATTAACAAGTAGGTAACTTTTACCTATAATTTTCTCAATTAATTGGGGAACGTCAACATAATTTCTACGTTACTCGGCAAGGTTTGAGTTATTACTTACTACCAGCCGTAGTATTACATTAAATTGTGGGTTCTTAGTAAGATGTAAATCATATACATTCATGCATATGTATTTTAAAGCGGTTGGAATAAATATTGTAAATTTGTGAACATAACTTAGCATCTATTTATTCGTATTATATTAAAAGATGAAATGTTTGTGTTGTTTTATTAAAAATCACGTTCCTGGTGGAAATATGGAGTACAGTAAGGCAAAGATTGAATATTGAACAAGTAAAGCTCAATAAAATATAAAATACTAAATGTTTTTTTTTAAATGATGAAGGTACATCTCTTTTGTCATCAGATTTGTAAAAAACAAAGAACTATGTGTAACCTTATTTAAAAAAAGCTTTATATCCATATCGTCCCTTAATTTAAATACAATGAAGGGGGTCAGGTTAGGTTAAAAGGTTAAAACGTTCTTGATTGATGCAAAACCGACACCAATGCTTCGCTTTATATATAAGCTTTCTTCAGGTTACAGTATGTTGTAGAGTTCGTCATGTTGATTATATATTGCCATGATAGGAAGAATGCTGCAATACAATTTTAGAAAAATTAACAAAATTAGAAAATGAAATAAGATCCAAAATCTTAAATAACAAAAAAAATATATTTTAAATAAATATGTATTATTAATTTACGTTAAGAAGATTATTAATTTTTTAGTAGTGACAAATAAAATTTAATTTTAATTAAAAAAAATATATATTTTGGAAAAAGAGTTTTGGTAATTGTTTTTAAAAGACTGTAGCATTTGAAAATAATAATACCAATCAAGAAAAATATAATTAATTGAATATAATATATTAAAATACGAGAAAAAAATAAATTTAAAAAAAAAATCAATATCAATTTAATTAATACAAGAAAAAGATGCAGTTAATTAAAATAAAAGATTAAAGAAGTTAATTTAAAAGAAAAAGTAGAAAAGTAATATTTATGTGGAATGACTTCATATTTTGGCAAATGCTGTTTATCAATTGACATTAATTGATAGTTAAACTGAAATGAGTGAATTTAAACATCAACCAAAATTTAATAGAAGAACTATTGTCCTTTAGTAGTTTAGAATTTAATTATTTAAAATAAAAAATTGCTAATAAAATAATTTAAATTAAAAAAAAAACTGTAATTATAATATATATACATATGTTCTAATATTTCGAAAATGAATACAATAACTTTGAGTGCGTATGACATCATTAGTAGGTGTATTGTTGATTTATTTAAATATTGGCTGCATGTTATGCTTGTTATTGTGTAGATTATACAGGGTGGTTCTGATATAAATACGGATTTTTAGAGGGTGTCAACTAGATGCAATATGTAATCGAATGGTCACTACAGCAGCGCGGTGAAGAAACAAAAAAAATTTCAAAATTTTTGAAAAACATTTTAACATGAATTAATTTGAATACGGTCCTGTGCGTTTTCGCTTTGACTTAAGCAACACATTTGGCAACTGTCACAAAATTCTGATGAACTAAACGCCATTTTCGAACACACTTGTTTACGTTACAGTAACCGAGTAACCTCATTCACCGTCAGCTGATTGAAGACAGCGTTGCCACTACACACGACCAGGTCAATCGAGGACACGTTTTACACAGGACCGTACTCGGTTTTGCCTGTATTTTCACATACGTTTTTCTCGAAAACGGTAAACTTTAGGACCTGCGAAGTTTTGCTTAATTTTCTTATTTTCTACTGCCCTATCACCTCCTTAAATATCCGCAGTTATATCAATAACACCCTGTATATTTTATTTATTTAATAACCAGCAAATACAAAATACATAGATAAGAAACAATTTAATATGTTTATCTGTAAGTTTACATTTACACACCCCCTACCATAACCTAATGCAACACATCGTAAAAGACTTTCAGAATATGCTACTGGTCAGTATTCTGTCGAAACCACCAGACACGGATCGCGATTTCGAGCTTGTTGGCTCTCATCAGCGTGTCGTAGGAGGTTCCGACAGAATACAGACCAACCAAAGTTTCCTCTTACCAGAGGTGGACAACGACCAAGGATACTACGAGAGCGCCATCTAAGGTAAACGCTATAAATAACAGGTACTGTATTGTCCAATAAGATTCCAATCGGTTTCAAAGTTAAAACAAACAAGCAGTATTTTTGCTTGGGGTCACAAAATTAAATTTGCTGCACTGGGTGTTCAAAAAATGCAAAACCAACGTTGTGACTAAATGCAGGCATTATTAAATATGGGACCTTTCGAAGATAGTAATAAGAGAAAGTTGTTCATAATTTTAAAATATGGACCTATTTTAAAAATCGCAGCGATATTCCATTTTTTTGGTCTGTATTTAACTGAACCATTTGCAGTGGATAAAAAAAAAACAGCCGAATTTCGCCGCGATTTTTTGGATAGGCCCTATTTAAGGATTATTCCGAACTACTTTTTCTCATAACGTTTTTCGCTTGGACCTATATTTAAGTGTTACCATTTAAACGCAAGCTTCTTTTTTCGTTCTTTAAACGCCTTGTATAGTAAATTTTGGTTTCGGTAAACAAACTAAAATTGGTAATAAGTTTTGTTTGAAAAAAATCACTTTAGCCGGAATGAGAGTATTGCGTATTTTTTGATATAATACAATTTGTAAAAAATGTTTTCTTTACTTTGAAAAAACCGGTACAATTTAACTATCTTCCTGTAAATATTGCGTTTGATTAAGTATCATATTACAACTGTTGTAATTGTTTTCATTAACATTTTAAGTGTTGTTATTCGTTTTCTCTCCGAAGCATTAGTAAAACTCGAAAATTAATTAATTTGTTTGAACTGTAGTGCTTGGTTAGATTTACAACCACAGATAGCAAGGGAGTGCTATCTGTGTCAAACGCTATAAATTACAGGTAATTTTAGAACTTCCTGAGGCTCTCTGATGCGAGCTAACAAGCTCAAAATGGTTATTCATGTGCGGTAATGTCGACCGAATATTGACCAACAAGATATTTTGTTATGGTTATCTAGTAATAAACCATGTTATTTTGGGTGTCTTCATATGTTACTGGAGAATGCTTGGAACCACTTTTAGATACATTGATGGCTGTTTTGAACATCATTATTATCAAGAACCATTCCAGAATTGAATGCTCGTCTCCAAGAAATTTGAAAGGGTTTAACTCTAGTTGATTTACAAACACTATGTTGAGACCTTAGACTAGGAAAGAGAGAGGACTCGTAACTCGTTAGCCGACTCTACGTCGAACATTGTTACATAATTTTGTACTGGCTCCACAAAACGGTGTCAGACAGTGCGTTGGCGTCGGTCATTAAAAGTGTGAATATTATTGAATAGAGTAGTTAAGTTTTAGTGTACTTTTCTATAAAACAATGGTGATTTGTTCTGCTTACGGCTGTAAAAGCCGCAGTGAAAGAAATGAACCAGGAATCACATTCAACAGGTAAAAAGAATTTTACGCAGTAAGGTTAAGCAAAGTTAATCGCGTTTAGTTTGTTTATTGTTTACATACTACTTAAAATATGTTATGATTTACGTACAAAAATCATTAATGCGTAATATTTTTTTGTTGAACTGGTTTACTGATAGTGTAAGAAACAAAAAATACTTTCAAATTTGTAAGATGCATGCGTTTACCACAGTATTACCATAGGCGGCGTCACTATTAGTTATAAAAATCTAAAAAATAAAATTAATTAATAAAAAAAAATTCTTCTTAAAGTTTAGTTTCGCCACAATATGTTAATTAACATTAATGAAATAATTCTTTGCATTTGATTTCATTGAACATGTATTCTACTTGACATAAAATAAATAATATTTTTCTTAGTAACGTATGAGGCAAAACAACAGTTCTTAATAATTGTTTACTTTATCGAATAAACAATTGATACTCTGTAAGGAATTATGACTGTACGAATAATGGTAGCAAAACTAACTTCCTCTTAACATTATATGTTGCGCTACTGAGCGATGACTCTTGGTTCCATCACGTAACAATTTCCAGTCGACGATTATGCGTCTCATCTCTTTCATAGTATAAGCTTGAGACATATGTACACAATTGCCTGTATAAGGAATTTCTTGAGAAATAGTATGTTTGTTAGTTTAAATACAGTTGAATATTCCAAAATAGAATAATTAAAAAAATGTGTTGATTTTATTAAATTTCCAGTAAACATCAGTTTCAAAGAAATATATTTGTATTAGTTGGGACAACTTCACAGAACAGAGTTCGTATGTAATTGTATACAAAACCTTGGCTGTTCTATTTCGAAAATCATCAATCATAAGTAAATATTAAAGACCTTTTTTTATGAATGGCACACTAATAGATGATAGCATGACAAAAACTGTTTATCGATATTTTAATGCACGATAGTAATATATTTCAATTCGTTCCTTTTACTACCTTGAAATTTCGTCTTCTGAAAGTGTATCGGCTATGGTTTAAAATGACCGGCGTGAGCGCCCACCACAGTTTTACGTATTTGACATTTCTCTTAGCACGTTTAAATGTGTTATACGGATACAGATCACTTGTTTTTGATCTTCCCGCATCTTTAAATAACAAATGGCCCTCGTTTCGTTTTATCACTTTAGAATGGTAAAGTTCAAAGATGGCAGTTAAACATTAACTAGGTATGACGAGAGAAGCTCTTTCAGGATGTGTAACTAAAATGATCCGTTACAATGTTATTATATGTGTACACATTATTCATTTGTTGTACGTAAAAAAATATATTATGAGAGGGAGCCTAGGCTGTTGTCAAGGGTATCAAGGGTGGTCCGCCGACCCCCCTGGACTAAACAGCGACGGATTTGTTAGGGTACTAAAATTTCTACTAATTGTAAGTGGTCAATAATAAAATGCTAAAATTTTGCTTATGTTTCTGCCGAAACGTTCAATAATTTTTTTTAAGATTCTATAATGGTTGTATAATATGCGTTTGCATTAAACTTTAACTCCCGTTTCTACTATTTGAGGTGTCATGTTGATTATGATGCTTGATGACATTGTTTCCTAAGGATTTTAAGTGCGAAACTTCAAGTTTTTAGACCCAGAGGAAATCAGAGAAATCAAACATTGAACCACCTTTAGAAGTATTTTTTTTTAACAAATTCTTCCTCAGAGATATTTTTGAGAAGTATTTTAAATTTTGAGCTTTGTAGTGAATTCGTAATATGAATTAATCAAAACTCGTTGTTGGTTTTTTTTGGGGTATACGCGTACCACAATGGCAACCGTCTCCGATGTACTTGGTTGACAGCATGGACGTCGTCTCCTGGAGTTTTATGGGAATTCGTAACATAATCTGTCGAATCTCGTTACTCAAATAAATAATTAAAAATAATACATTTAAATTCAGGTATAAAACTGTAATATTCAAAACAATTCCAGGAGTTGACGTTCATACCATTGTCCACCCTGCGCACCAGGTACATTGCCGTCGTGATATTATTGTTTAGCAAACCCAAAAACCTCCAAGTAACGAGTTCCGAATTCCCGTAGAACTGCAGAAGATGTTCTTACTGTCCACGCTGGGCACCACAGGTACGTCGGACACCGTTGCCTTTGTAATAATTGTATGCTGCGACTTCAAAAACTCCCAAGTAAAAAAACTGGACTCACTTCTACCAATAGTTACCGAGTTTTTCAAAATACATTGATAAATTTAGGTCACAAAGTTTGTAGATGCTCATACGAATCGAATGCCCACCTTCTTGTTCAAAAAATCGGAGGTTAAGCCGTTTTTAGTGCCTTATTTCCTGAATTAATCATAGAGCGACTTTATTTAACAGAAATTAAAAAAAAATTGCTGACTAATACATTGATATAAACATTTAATTCCAATAAAAAAAATTAAGAGCCTGTACTTAGAATTGCCTGATAAGGAAAATATCCCAGCACGCTTAATAGAATCAATACACCCAGATACTATTCTCTATAAACTTTGTTTCGATAATCCTGAAATGTTTTAGAATATTCTTCAACGTTCCAAATTATTTTCAAAAAATCTGGAACATACTAAAGCATTCTCGAACACTTCAAAACATTCTTGAAAATTCTAGAACGTTTTAGATTATTTTGCAATATTGTTTATTATTCTTCTATTTTGTGTTGTGCATAATGTTGCAGCCGCTTTTATTGTACTTTCTAGGTAAGTTTGTACTTTGGACTTCGGCCTATTATAGTCCTATATATAATATTTCAAAAAATTAAACATACAAAATCGAAAGCAGCTTTTCTTTTAAAGAAAGGGGAGCATGCATAACATCATTGTCGAGCATTCAAAATCATTCTCAAAAATTGTGGAATAATTTGGAACATTTTAGATCATTCTGGAATATTTTAAATTAATTTCTGATGATTCTCAACCACTGTGTCGCGGTTCTTGTGTATTGCCAAGTTTTAGAAATGCAAACAATAAAAACTATGTATTTTGAATGGGTTTTTATACAGCTGTTTTTTACAATTCCTGCTCCAATACAGCCCACGAACATGAAAAAATTGACCACTTGTTACTGCTGAATGTGATATTGTAAAATAATTCCTTAGTGGTGGCTGCACGATGTGCTGGAACTTTCTAGACATTCCTGAGCATTTGAAATCGAATATGTAATAAAAGTGCGTACACACAAAGTTTATTGAAATAAGCTTACTAGAGATAATTTTTTTATTTCACTGTACTCTTTTTGCACAACACCTTTTAAATCATTCTCGAAATAATTCGAAATATTTGGAATTATTTCCTGATCATTCATGAACAATGAGGCATATTGAGGAACATTCTACAATCAATCTGGATGGTGAGGACTCACAGTCTCCATTGTATTTTTTTTTAATATATAATGAATCGACCAACAATTAATACTGTAAGCAATCTATTTGGAAGATTAACAAATCACTTCAATTTACTTTTAGAAATCACTTCCGTGATTTTTTTTCTACATTAAATGTTATTATTTTTAGTAAATACGTAGATTATGTATCAGATAGGGACTTCATCTTAAATGAT